>CM027867.1:50123255-51416523 GCA_016097605.1 Eucalyptus guilfoylei
CATGGAGCGTATGTCTACACCTTCAATACCGTACAGATGATAGTTCGACATACCCAATGTCTAACTTGAGTTCACGTATCTACTCATTCACAAAATTCATCGAACTCACATCGGCATCATAGACGGATAAAGTAAAATATGTGGGTTATTTTACTTTCGGACATAGTAAGTATTATGTCCTCATCTTAACACTCAGTTAAGGCGACATACGTATTTTAAGCTTGAGCTCTCGATTATCACCTAGATAATAAGCTTAAAAACAGTCTCATCTCTATTTATCACACAGTAAATAGAGGCGATTACCCGTGTGAGTAGGCTAATCTTATATCTGTCCGACATACTTTCTCAACTTAAAGTAATGCACTGAGCATTAAGATGCATAAAGATCAAACAAAGATTCATAGGCATTAATGATGAAAAAACACAAATTCATCAAATGTGAACACTTCAGGGAAATTACAATCTAGTACATCAGACTCTACGCAATCCTAGAGATTTCATATGGCCACAAAACACATCTCTAGGTATTGGCTTTGTCATAGGATCTGCTACCATTCTATGCGTAGTATGCACTCTAAGTTCACATATTTTCGTGCAATCATATCCTTGACAAGATTATACTTGGTATCTATATGTTTGGTCTTGCCATGATATTTTGGATCTTTGGTGTACACTTTTGCTGCTTGGCTATCACAGTTAACCAACAATAAATCTGCAGCACTTCAATAACACCTAAATGATCCAAAAAATCTCTTAAGCCAAACATCTTCTTATACTGCTGCTGATAATGCCACGAACTCAGTTTCTATCGTGGACAAGACTATACACGTTTGTTTCTTACTGCTCCAACATATGGTGCCATTATTCGGTAAGAAAACAAATCCAGAGGTAGATTTCCTTTCATCTAAATCTCCTCCCCAATCAGCATTAGAATAGCCTTAGAGTCGCAGATCCTTTCCTTAATGACTCAGCTTATAATCAGCAGTCCCCTTTAGATACCTCAGTATTCTCTTAACGGCTTTCCAATGTGCTGGACCTGGATTGGATTGGTATCTACTCACCATTCCAACTGTAAAACATATGCCAGGTCTTGTACACATCATAGCGTACATCAAGCTCCCAACAGCACTAGCATAAGGAACAAGTTTCATTTGTTTCTTCTCTTGTGGAGTCTTTGGACACAGTCTATGGCTCAATCATTCACCTTTTGCAATAGGAGTGTCTATGGGTTTACAATCTTGCATACTAAATCGTTCAAGAACCTTATTTATATATGTTTCTTGCGAAAGAGACAACGATCTCTTCGAACGATCTCTTGAAATCTTAACTCCAAGAATGTATGCAGCCTCACCCATATCCTTCATCTCAAAGTTGGAAGACAACCAACTCTTGACAAGATAACAAACTCCTTATTGCTTCCGGCAATTAGTATATCATCAACATATAATGATATGATCACAAATTGATCTTTGGATCTTTTGATATATACACAATGATCCTCATTAATCATTGTAAAATCATATGCCATTATGGCATTATGAAAACGTATATACCATTGTCTCGATGACTACTTGAGGCCATATATCGATCTCAAAAGTCGACATACATTTTCTTCTTGGCCTTTCACTATGAAACCAGCAGGTTGTTTCATATATTCCTTCCTCTAATTCTCCATTGAGGAAAGCAGTCATTACATCCATTTGATGTAACTCAAGATCCATACTTGCCACTATTACCAGAATAATGCGAATCGAAGTAAATCTCACTACAGGAGAAAATAATCCTTCACAATCAATTCCTTCCTGTTGATTATACCCTTTCGCCACAAGGCGAGTCTTATGCCTTTCTATCGAGCCATCAGCCTTTCGCTTTATTTTGAGAACCCACTTGTTCCCAATAGCTCTGCGTCCTTTTAGAAGATCAACCAGTTCTCAAACTTGGTTTGATTTCATTGATTCCATTTCCTCTTTCATTGCATGAATCCTTTTTTTCTTACTAGGGCAATTCAGAGCCTCATTAATATTTCTTGGCTCATCCTCATCTTGTGGAGCAACCATAAAAGTTTCCCTTTCAATGTCAAAACGTCGACGGGGAATACTTTGACGACTTGTTCGCCGTATGGGAGATTGAACACTTTGCACATCATTCCCCATTATGCTCCCACTTGGATTAGATAATGATGATGTCGTCTCATCATGTGGTTGTAATTGAGAATGAGTTGAATTCAATTCATCACTTCTCATATTACTCCCACTTGGACGAACTCCATTAATATCATTATCATGATCCAAGGTTTCAAATAGGGAGTAATTTTCCCTTATTTTGCCCTTCCTAGAAATTCATCCTCTAAGAATGTGACATCTCGTGATTCAAATTCAGTTATACTCCCACTTTCCTGCTCACCTATGAACACATACCCTTTTGAGTGTTCGGAGTATCTCATGAAAATACTCTTATTTCCTCTGGGACCCAATTTCCCAAATTTGTGAGAGGACTCATAAGTATAGGTAGCACAATCCCATGGCTTAAGAAAACTTAAGTCCGATTTTCTACTTGTCCATAACTCATATGGAGTAGAAGTAACTGATTTGTAAGGCACCCGGTTAAGTATATAGGCAGCAGTTAACAACGCATCACTCCAAAAAGTAATAGGTAAGTTAGCATGTGCCATCATGGACCTAACCATTTCCAGTAGGGTTCTGTTTCTTCTCTTTGCAACACCATTTTGTTGAGGAGTATATGGAATAGACAACTGTCTTTCTATTCCTTTTTCATCACATAATTTTCTGAACTCATCAGATAAATATTCTCAACCTCAATCGGATCTCAATGCTTTTATTTTCTTGTCTAATTGATTTTCTACCAAGTTCATAAACCTTTTGAAACAACATAATGCTTCAGATTTATGAGAAATCAAATAGACATATCTGAATCGAGTATAATCATCTATAAAAGTGATGAAATAAACAGTCCCATACCTTCCTCTCACATTCATTGAAACACAGACGTCAGAATGGATTAAATGCAGAGGAAATTCAGCTCTTTTGCCTTTTCCAAATGGTTTCCTTGTCGTTTTCCCTTCTAGGCAATGCTAACATATAGGCAAATCGACTTTTTCAATGTTGCCCAACAAGCCCTCTTTGGCTAGTCTATTCATTCGTTGTTGGCCAATATGACCAAGTCTAGCATGCCACATAATCACATCATTATCACATGAAGTAGAAAACGTGAAACAAGGGAATAACATATATTGACATCACCACAGTCAACATTTAGTACAATAAAACCATCTAGAAAATGACCACAACCATAGTAGTTTGTATCCAAATACAAATCTATACCTTTATTACGGAAGTTCGAACTAAAACCAAGTTTAACCAACACCAAAATAGACACTAAATTTCAACGAATCTCCGGAGCATATAGAACATCATGTAGGAACAAGGTGCGTCCACCACGCATGTTTAATTGGCAGGTGCCAATTCCTTTAACTTCATCTCTGGAGTTATTTCCTACATGGATCCACTTAGTTCCAGTTGTTATTCGTCGGAATTCCACAAAGGATCCTCTATCCTTCGCTACATGGTCTGTCGCTCCTGAATCTACAGTCCACAAAGGATTGGATTCAGCCAATAATACAGAACTTGACACATAAGCAAAGTTCTCAAATGTACAAGAGGTGTATACCTTCTTTGGCTCACGACAGTCGCGAGCATAGTGACCTCTCTTGTCACAATTGTAATACCTCACCCTTGACATTTTCTTCACTTGAGGATGTTTTCCTCTCTTGTGTTGGTTAACTCTTGATTTCTTGCAATAAGGACTTGATCCTTTGCATTCCCACATATTGAATGAATCAATACGCTTGTACTTAGAGCTCAAAGCCCTTTCTGAGCTAGAACCAGCATTGCAAATGTCTATTTTTGACTCAAATGCCGTTAGGTGGTCCTCTACTAGCTCAAGGTGGCGCACAGCATTCTCAAGATCTTCCATAACATGGTCAAGAGCTTCTAATGCTTCTTGCTTTTCCAGCACGTATTGAATCTTCATATCCAAATTTTCACAATTGTTGCCGTTCATATCAGCAATTACGTTCTTAGTTGCTGAAACCATCGATCTGAACACATCAGACATATATGCACGAATAATTAATGCCTATCATTTATGCATCCACTTTGCACAGACCCATCATATCAATGAACAATTTCAAGTAAGGTTTCAGAATCAAAAGGTTACTATGTTTCCAATCATCCTCCAAAAATCCTAACTTAAAACTATTATTAATATAATTGTCTTATGCAAAATAAATTCTATGAAGTTACAAAAACTTCTATAAACTACCCACAGCAGTCAACAATAACAGAAAGCAAATAATATTTGACATCCAAATAGAATAATAATGCTTTCACACAATACAACTATTCATTACACTAAGCAATATATACGTAGAGGAAAGAAAGAAAAAATATCAACATAGAAAGAGATATTCACATTCAAAAAACATCTCAAACTAATCTAAGAAATAAATAGGGAATGTCCCTTCTAATCTATCAAAAAATATCTGAGAAATTTGAAGGCACATTTGCCAACCATGGAAAAACTTTTGGAGAGCTTTCATGTCGCCTCCAAGGCGCATTCACTCTGCGTCATGTGGCGCTCAATCTAAGGGTTGAAGTTTTGATTAACTCAATCCTATAGTACTCTCTAACAAAAGCTACCACTAGCCTCCTATAACCCGGGACCACGTTGACCTCCCATAGCCGATCTAACGCTGCTTGCCATTTAGGTGGAAGAGTGTTCATCAAAGCCGGCACCTTCTCAAAATCCGGCATAAGATAACCATTCCAGATGATTTCTTGTATCATCTGATTGACCTTGACCACATGTGATACTAAATCACCGTCATGCCACCGATAATTAGCTAAATCTGACATCAGCCTTTTAAGTCTTGCACATCCCTCGTCCGTTCTCGGGATTGTAGGTATCCGTGCATAACGCATCATAGTTCCTACAACAAATGCAGAACTAAAAAATGGATTACTTATAATCCATAATATACATAAGGGAAAATACATAATTTTCCAAAATTCATGCAACAAATGCAGAATAAATAATTGATTACATATAACCCACATAGGCATAAATGAAAAAGAAACAAATTCCTTTTTTTTTTTTTTTCGGATCAACGGTCAACGGTCAACGGTCGTCGGTCAACAGGCGGCGGGTCGTCGGACCGGTCGGACCGGCCGACCGGTCAAGCCGGTCGGACCGGTCGGGCCGGGTCGGACGAACCGACCGCACGTGCCGCGCGCGTGCGCGGGATGACGTCACGCAGACGTCAGCTGGCACGTGCCGCGCGCATGCCAGGCTTCCGCGGATCGGGTCGGGTCGCCGGCCGGTGACCGTCCGGCCAGCTGACGTCATCGATGACGTCATCCCAACGGTTACCGACCGTTGGGTGACGTCATGCTGACGTCAGCACGCGTCGGTTCGCCGACCGGCGCGTGTGGCGCACGCGCTGGCCGAGCCAGCGCTTCAGGCGCGTGGCGCCCACGCGCAGCGGCTTCTGGCCGCGCGTGTGGGCGCGTGGCGCCCACGCGCAGCGGCTTCTGGCCGCGCGTGTGGGCGCGTGCGGCGTCGCCCGGCGGCGTACGACATGTCGATGGACTCGTCTCGACGAGCCCTTTCACCCTGTACCTTCAGAAATCTATTTCGACTTACAGAAACTCGAAAAATAGACGAACAGTGCTCGGGTGTCGGGATTTCTCGCCCCGATCCGTGTCGGCCGAATATCTTCGCAAAAAATTAGTCAAAAAACATGAAAAGGGTCGGGAAAACATGAACTAGGGCTCTGATACCAATGTAGGGGATTTCGGATTCCCAAAAACCGGATTCGACACTAAATCGAATCCTTAAAACGAATGCGGAAGACAAGCCCGGGAAAATCACGTATCACCGATCCTAAAGCACACCACGGATTCGAGCGTACCTTGTTAGCCACAGATTAAACACCAATGCCGACAAGAGGAAGAGAAAACCGATCCCGATCGATCCGATGACGTCGATTGGCCTTGAAGGGAAGACGGTGTCACCTTTAGCGTTCAATTTCTTTTTGGAGGGAGAGGAGGAGAGAAGACGTATGCTGAAAATACCAAAAGGGTGCCTTCTCCCTCTCTTTACTCCCTTATATACGTTCCCTCCAAAAAGGAATCGTGCCCCTTCATCCATGGGTCCTAATCTTGTGGGCCGGGCTTTTAGGCCCAACATGGGCGGACGGGCCTTAAGCCCATCACATAAAACCATCACCGATAATACAGGGGCATATGATCATAGTCAGACAAGATACCATTCAACCATTCCCAAATGGAGAAATTAAAATGCACGCATGCTAACTTGGGTTAGATGGTCCTTTGGAAAAATAAAAAATAAAATTGCACGAATTGAAGTACGCTCCATCAAATTCGAGACGTACGTAACATTTCCAAAAGAGATTGACAGCTCAAACTGCCAATGAATCACGTCCGACACCAAGAGGGTGGGCCCCTGGGATGTATATTAGATCGTTTTGTCCTTGCATGAGAATTTTTAATTATTCCATAAAAGGGGGATAATATCATGATACAATTTGAAATGGGCCGATTGATAAATTTCGTAGCGGTGGACCGGGAGAGAAGTATGATTTGAACTCTGCTTGTCATTTTGTCAAACGTGGGAAGATTTCAACGACAAACAAAAGTTAGGTTTTCATCCCAAGTTGCAGATTGTCTTCTCCTAGGAACTTACATGTGTGGACGCGACCTTCTTCTATTTGGCTAAGGTTGTCGTGTCTCATAGTAAAATGGCAAAGAAGGTTCTCTAGATTGGAGAAAAAATGATGGGACTATCTAGGGGAAACGAAAATGGGGAGATACCAAATATTCAAAGTATGCATATTTGTTTCGTTTGTTTTTTTGTTATTTTATGATTTAGAGGCATGTTTCTAATTAGCCGGTTTAACTAGCATAACAACGCTACCATCATGGCCTCCTACTTAAATCTGAGTTCCCTGAGCGCACGAATCGGATTATTAATCATTAATTCCTTGATTGAAAGTACGCAAAACACCCTTGCTACTAGATTAAGTCTAGGGCAGGTCGAATAAATGACACTAATCAACCTAATACACGTCAAATATATTGAGAGATCCGAATGATCTTTACAAGGTGAATGATAACTATCCATCAATTTCTAATTAATACAATTTGAACACAGGTATTCGCACATTTCTTTGATTAGAGAATATTTATTTTAACGGAAATTTGACATATGAACGGAAAGTTTATTACCGCATCAAACGTCAGGTTCTCTTAATAGAGTCCAAGCTGCATCACCTTGAACAACGTCACCATCAAAGGCATACAAGAGACGATTCGTTCTTATCTATGACGTTCCCATCAATTAGGTCACATTGTACCTAATTTATACATTCTAAACCCGTGCTTTTGACGCGAGGGGCATACTTTTCACATGTTTGTATCAAACTAACTTCTTAATAAAGACGAAAAAGGAGCTGCACGATTTCAAAGTTCCTATGCGTGTTCTTTGTCGTCTAGGCCTGGAGTCCAGCGAGAACGAACCATCTAGATGTATTTCTCGTTCTGTTAAATGAGTGGGGGGGATGCATTGATCGACTTGTCTCTTATGTCTGTACCTTTAAAGAATGTTTCTTGAAATCGAGGACGCAATTTCCCTTGAGATGAAAGTAGCATCATTCTCACAACTGCGAGTCTGAGTTACTATATATATAACCCACATTTCGAGATCCTTTCCAATGTTTTAGGGGAAAATTATCCAAAAAATCATAAATCCGTTGCACTTTGATCAATTTAATCTTAAATCTTTCAATTTTATCAATTAAATCCTATACATTTTTACGTTTTGTCAATTAAGTCCACCCGGTTAATTTTAGTTGGAAATTACTAATGTAGACATCAGCCATTCTACGTGGCGTGGCTAACGCTGATGTGGACAATTTTTTATAATTTTTGTTAAAATTTTTTGAGTTTTTTAAAATTTCAATTTTTCTGATTTTCTTTCTTTCTATTTCCTTTTTTTCCAAGCCCAACGAGAGTCGCCGGCCAACCCTCACTGGTTACAAGAAAAGGCCAGCCAACTCTCATCGACCCTCGCCTATGGTCAACGAGGGTTGATTGGTTACAAGCAAGGGCCGGCCAACGACCTATGGTCAGCGAGGGTTGACTGGTCCTCGCTTGTGACCACCACTGGACTTGTAGGAAAAAAAATGAAAATCAAAAAAGAAAAGAACAGAAATATAAAAATGTAAAGAGTTCAATTTTTCTAAAAGCTATAAAAAAATCAATTTAATAAATTATAAAAAATTGTCTCTATCAGCACCCGCTATCCTACATGACACTATCGACATCTATGCTAGTGATTTCTAGTTAAAATTTATTGGATGGACTCAACTAACAAAGTGTAAAAATATTTAGGATTCAATTAACATAATAAAAAATTTTAAGATTGAACTGACCAAAGTGCAATAGGTTTAAGACTTTTTAGTCGATTTTCTCCGATGCCTTCTCATGAATTATGAAAGGTATCATGTACATCAACAAACTTGAACAAGGCTAAATTAGCCTGGATTGAGTATATGATATGAATGCATAATTCACGTATTGGTCAGATGTATTTGAAAGGAAATACTTGTAATAATACACTAATTGATTCGGGATGGATGGTTTGAATGTTTTTTTCTCAACAAGTGATAGATGCAACATGACTAATTTCCCATTTAATCAAGATAGTTAACATGATTTGTCCAATGGACCCAATTTCACAGTGCAATTACACATTCTTGCGTTGTGACGGGAATTACCACACCCACATGAATGCGTTAAAAAAAATCAACTTAAGTATATAAAGATATATTTTTTAACATGATCGTCAAGCTTGCTAAAATCATGCCAAGTTCGAGTTCTATTACACGACGTGCATGTAGCTAGTCAGATGTATGATACTAATCCCTCTTTTTTTTACCTTCTTAACGTTGTCTGGTTGTAGAAAGTCGTCTGGATGTAGAAGGTTCCATAGGCTGTCAACATTAAGCACAGTACATGCAGATTAGACATGTGTAATCCTTGGAGTGGAACCATTTATGACCCTTCATCAGCATTAAGCCTTGTATATCCATACCTTTCGAGGAGATCTTCCATCATGTCTCTCTTGTTTACACGATAGAGTAGACCCTTTTGTGGCCTGTCAACGTTATGTGGTATATTCAACATAAATTGGAGCTTGAGAAAGTTATGTCAAGATTGAGTTCTATTACACGATGTGCATGCAGTGTCATTATGAAAATAGTCAAGTATATACATATATATTCTCTCTCTTGTTCACACGATAGATAAGATCCTTTTGTGGCCTATCGACATTATGTGGTATATTCAACACGAATTGAAGCTTGCGAAAGTTATGTCAAGGTTGAGTTCTATTACTCGATGTACATGCAGTGTCATTGTGAAAATAGTCAAGTAACAAGAGAGAGAATGTGTGTGTGTGTGTGAAAATAGTCAAGTAACAAGAGAGAGAATGTGTGTGTGTGGGTGCGTGCGTGCGTATCGTGTAATAAAACTCAACCTTGACATAACTTTTGCAAGCTTCAATTCATGTTGAAAATACCACATAATGTTGACAGGCCACAAAAGTGTCTAATCTATCGTGTGACCAAGATAGATTATGTGGTATATTCAACAATAATTGAAGCTTGCGAAATATATACACACCTGACTATTTTCACCATGACACCGCATTGAGATTTGAGATTAGACACTTTTGTGGCTTGTCAACATTATGTGGTATATTCAACACGAATTGAAGCTTGCGAAAGTTATGTCAAGATTGAGTTTTATTATACGATATGCTGCGATCTCATTGTGAAAATAGTCACTTTTGTGGCCTGTCAACATTATGTGGTATATTCAACACGAATTGAAGCTTGCGAAAGTTAGGTCAATGTTGAGTTTTATTACACGATATGCATGCGGTGTCATTGTGAAAATAGTCACTTTTGTGGCCTGTCAACATTATGTGGTATATTCAACATGAATTGAAGCTTGCGAAAGTTATGTCAAGGTTGAGTTTTATTACATGATATGCATGCGGTGTTATTATGAAAATAGTCATGTGTGTATATATATAGCAAACTTTTAGAAATAATACGAAACGAAAAGAAAAGAAGAAAATGGAATATTATAGACGATTAAATAAAAATGAAATAATGGAGCAGTTGAGAGGTCGAGAGCGTAATTGAAGGGTTAATCCCTCTCTTTTTTCCTTCTAAAAACTAACATCTAGATTTCATCGAATTATGAAAGTAAAAATTGAAATAGCTGTGACAGGGGCACTCGACTTACTTTTGTCTAGTTATATAGAAACTCGTCTGGATATAGAAGGTTCCGTAACCTGTCAGCGTGAAGCACGGTACGTGCAGATTAGACATGCGTAACCCTTGGAGAGTCTTGTACCATAACCCTTCAGCATTAAGCTTTGTATATTCGAGTATATCTCCCATCATTTCTCCTCTGTCTCTCTCTATATATATATAACCCTTCGAGGAGATCTTCCATCAATTCTCCTCTCTCTCTCTCTCTCGTTTCGCTCTTTAGGCGCGTAAAAGCTTATCAAGACTAGCTCGAGCGGACGAGTCCAAGAGAGAGAAGAAGGGCTGCCCAAGAGGGAAAATGATGCCTTAGATGATCGACAAGGTATTCGCAATAATGATGCTACTACTGAAATGGAATGTGGTAAGACAGGAAGATCTCAAGCCTGGGGATCACATCTATACTTATCGGTTACATGGCTTATACACCCATCATGGTTAGTCATTCATCATCCTCTTCTTCCTTCTCCTATTATAACTGTTACTTTTTCTTTTGGTTATGTGAAGTGACTCGACTAGATTTAATACTTTCCTATCTTTCGATCTTTGCCGAAGAACGATAGTTGTATATGCTTGATATCATTTTAGCGTTACTTGCTAATATGGGTGGAATTTCTTGGAAAACTCGCTTCTTTCTCTATATTTGCACATATTCACAATCAATTATGACAGGAATCTATATTGGAGAGGGCTACGTGATTCACTTCACAAGAACTGGAGTCAACCAGACGTGTCTCGATTGCTTCCGGCGAGAAGGCGAAAAACTCCATCCCCTCCACTTGTATGCATATGGGCGGCCACTACTGGAGTATTGGCTGACGAGATGGGGGACTCGCACGACCTTGCCTGATACCAAATCGTCCCAGGAAGTTGTGAATAATGCTCGCGAGCTTCACCAGGGCAACAATTTTGGTGAGTATGACCTCATTAATAACAACTGTGAGCATTTCGCCTCATTTTGCCGGACCGGTGTTCGGGCAAGCGCGCAGACAGCATTGGTCAATGCTTGCGAGGGAAAATTTAAGAGCGTCAAAGAATGGGCCATAGAGGGTGCGTTTGGTAACGCTCTTGAGAACAGATGTTTCTATTTTTTTGTTCTCGGGAGTAGAAATAGAACAGAAACGTGTTTGGTAAGTTTTTTATTCCCATGAACAGATTTGGAATATAAATAAATAAATAAAAAATTACTTCTTGTTCCTAGAAACAACTCACAAATCAAGTTTTTTATTTTATTTTCTTTTCTTCCTTTTTTTTTTTTCTCTTCCTCCCTTCTTTGCCTAGTTGGTCGCTGGGCCTCGTCTGGCCGGTCGTCGGCCCCCAGCAAGGTCGCCTCCAGCTTGCCAACCATTGGCAAGGCCCCCTTGAGCCTCACTCTGCCACCACGAGAGCAGGGCTCGACCTTGCCTTGGTTGGGCGAGGCCGAGACTCGCCTAGCCAAGGCAAGGCTCGACCTTGTCGGTGGTTGAGCGAGGTCGCCTTGCCCAGCTAGGGCGAGGCTAAGCCTTGTCCACTTACGGTGAGGCTCGAGGTGACCTCGCCGGTGGCTAGCCAGCCTCCCTCGAGGCCAACCTTGTCGGCTCTTCTCTAGTCGCGGCAACCGGCTAGAGGAAGGAGAAGAAAAAAGATAAAAAATAAAAAGTAATAAAATTATTAATAAATTAAAAGAAATTCTAAATCATAAAAATATATCGGATCGTATCAAACGCATTTCTCTTCAGGAACAGAAATTGTGTAGTTATCAAACGTATTCAAATGCTCATAAACTATTCTCGGGAACAGAAACAAAAAAAAATATTTATGAAAAAAAATTGTTCCCCAAAACAAAAACATTACCAAACGCTCCTAAAGCTACCGCAGAGAATCAAGTTCAGTCCAATGTGGGCCAACAAGAGAATCCATGGGCTGAGCGAGTTCACACAGAAGTTCTTTACGGCCCAGATAATCTAATGCACTCAAAGACATGACACTTGATGAAGCAAGAGTTGCAGCACACACAATGGTCACAAAAGTGCTGCAACAATTCCCATACAATTTACATACATGAAAAATGTATCGACAAAGTGTGTCAAATAAATGTCATGCTGGAGAAATATCAAGAAATGGACTATGATGTTTCTCCGAGGGTCCAAAAAGCCTTGTTTGGATGGTTCGGTAGCATTCAAATCATTCACTAAGAGAACCATGGGACTCTCTATATTAACTAAACATTTGCTTCGAGGATGATGTCAATATAAGCTTAAGTCGATTCCTAGGATGACTAAGCATAACTTGCCAGGGTTGCTGAGTAGCTATAATAGTGACCTTGATATTTTACTCTACGTTACTCACGTGATATAAATCTCATCTTTAAGTTTTTTTTGGTTGAAATCTTACCTTATTTGATGTTATGCTTATACGATTCTTCCTTTTGATTGATTGATTATGCCGTCTCATACCGGATCTAAGATATATTCTCATTAGTTCGGGTTGTACTTGATGGAGCCTCCTCTGACTTGGGACAGTTGAAAGAGGAATGGCTCTTTCTGTCTACCATTTACACGTGCCCGATTTAATGATGAGAGACTTTCCATTTTGGTTTATCTTATAACCAGTATAAATACTCCTTTAGCCTTTGACTTGAGACAGTTGAAAGACGAATGCCTCCTTCCGTCTGCCATGTACACGTGCAGAATTTAGTAACAAGAGATTTCCATTTTAATTTGTCTTAAAATCAGTATAAATACTACTTTTCCTAGGGCGGTAAAAACTAGCGAGTATTCCAATGAAATAAGCATGGCGTACGTTTTGATACTTTTATTTTATTTCTGGTTTCTACTTTTCGTAATCCGCTCTTAACAGTTATTTTAGATACTAAATACCTCAAATATTTATCAAAAGTTGCGAAAGTACTCGCACTAAGTTAATTTCAAGTAGTGTGAAATTCCTAAAAATACTTCGAAGGTCAGAGTAATTATTTTTTAATAAATTTTGACAAAGAAAGCATAAGCAAAGCTAGAATCCTACCCAAATACACCTGCTAATAACCTAGAGATATCCTCATTTTCACGAAATTATATTCTCTAATATCATAATAATCAAAAGGTTTGCCTGCATGCTTGTACACAAAAACTTAAAATATATTACGATCAACGGGCATGATTGCCTTTTTTTCATCCCACGGTCATCAGAGAGATTGGAGATCCGTTCTCAGTATCACAAGAAAAACCAAGTGTTTTTAGTGCCTAAGAGAGAATTTCTTCTTTTCTTTGGTTCTTCTCTCTCTTTTCGCTCTTCTTCACTCTGCCCCCATCACTGCAGTGTTTTTCACTAAAGTGCATGCGAACAGCATCCTCAATAATAATAATGCCTCATGTCTTTGATTTCTTCATTTTCTAAATTTGTCATATGTTAAGCTCAATCGTTGAGTAGGCTCGAACCGCTCGCCCCGACTCTCTCAGACTCGAAGGCAGGGTCGGTTTCAGCGCAACCATGGCGGCTCAGACGTTCTCTCTTTCTCTCTCTAAATGAGACCCCAATAAACACACAACTTAAAAGGGAGCATGGACGAACGACCAACCCGACATGGGCCAATGGAGCGAATCAATCGGCCTAGCTGTAGCCCACGCACAGATGCTTTTTGGCCCAGCCAGACATGACACGCACCCAGGATCGAACCACCTTCGCTTCTGCAGCAAAACTAACTTTTATTTGCTCCACTGAAATATGCCAGTTACAAGTCTATGTATCCAGTTCGTAGTATCACACTTGCATAAAGCAATTATTGATGGTGCGTGTGTCAAAGAAATGCCGTGGCCAGTACATATCGAGAAAAGGACTACGTTATCCTCAGGAATCGACCCAATGCCTTGTCTAGATGGTCCAGAAACATCCGAAACACTCAACCTGAGGATCTTGGACTTGCTACAATTCCTGCCAGACCTCGCCCACCCCCAAAGAATGATACAAGTAATATCAGAGCTGACTCCTAGCATGACTAAACATAACTGGGCAGGCTTTCGAGTCATTACGACAGTGACATCAATAACCTACACTGCATTACAAAATCTAAATCCTGAAACAGAAAGGGAAAAGTAGTTGCCTGGACAAACGGCATTTACATAGAGTAGAGACGATGAATCAGCAAGTATGATACAAGTAATATCAGAGCTGACTCCTAGCATGACAAACGGCATTTACCTCGCCCACCCCAAAAGAATGATACAAGTAATATCAGAGCTGACTCCTAGCATGACTAAACATAACTGGGCAGGCTTGCAAGTCATTACGACAGTGACATCGATATAACCTACACTGCATTACAAAATCTAAATCCTGAAACAGAAAGGGAAAAGTAGTTGCCTGGACAAACGGCATTTACATAGAGTAGAGACAATGAATCAGCAATGAGAGGAAGTGATGAAAGAAGAATGTGACCATGCCTGAGAAACTTCACTGAATTGGGATCAATTGTCTAGGCACCGGTGTTCTCCATCAGCTACCACTAGTTCCTTCCAGTGTTTTCACGACTTCATTCATTGATGGCCGGTGCTTGGGCGAAATATCAAGACATTGGACTGCAAGTGTGGCTACGTCAAGAGCACCCTTCAGACGATATCGCCCGTCCAACCGAGGGTCCATGATTCTTGTCAATTTTCTTTTAGAAAGATGAGGCTTGACCCACTCCACCAAAATCTGCTGATCAGTCGGACGATTTGCATCATATGCTCGCATTCCTGTCAAAAGCTCAACCAGTACAACCCCAAAGCTATAGACATCGCTCTTTACGTACAAATGACCTGTTCAATCAAAACGATGTGATACTCCATGAGCTTGCTAAACACAGCTTCAGGTATGGTTAAACCAAGTCCAAAGTGCAATGTTCTTGGCAATGATCACCCCCAAGCAATTCGGAAAGCCCATCATATTACCTGTGGTTATGTACTCGGGTGCTGCGTAGCCATAAGTTCCAATAACCTCTGTTGACACATGTGATCTGTCTTCATCTGGACCCCTTCTTGCCAACCCAAAATCTGATATTTTGGCATTATAGGACTGTCAAAATACATGCCAAACAAAAGGTCAAAGTGGATAAGGTCTCTTCTACTGCTAGTGTGATCTATGTACATAAAAACTTAGACTATGCAGATTTAATAAGATTAGCTTGGGCAGTGATTGGTATAATAAACTAACAATGGACAGAGTAGCTTGGGAATACACATTTTTCAAAGGCCATAATGACAAAGCCCTCTGACCAAAAAAGAAAGAAAACATACAGGGAAGTGAGATCTGGCGAACCAGTTTAAGCATCATTATGAAGATGCTTTGCAATGATAGCTCCCGTGTTTCGACAGAATGAAAGCCTGAAAGCGCAAGGTTTCAAATTCTTTCTGCTTCTAGAGTGGCAAGAGAGGAGTGCAGAAAGAGGGATGTTGCAAACATGGGTGAGTTATTTCAGGAGAAGATTTGGAACAAAATTTCAAATATAAAAACAATGTGGTACTGCTTAATTTAATCTAAATAATGAACATATACTTACTGAGTCCAGCAATATGTTTGAGGGCTTGAAATCTCTGCAGATTATTTGACTCTCTAACTGGTGCATGAACGCAAGGCCTCTGGCTGCTCCTATTGCAATTTTAAGCCGCGTGGCCCATGAAAGTGGTTTAATGGCTGAGCCCCCTGCAACAGAAGAGACAAGTGATTCATATTGTACAATGAACCAAGAAAAGATCATATTTGCCCTAAATTCAAAGCAAGCATGCATGTTTCACACAAGAAAGAACCTTACTTCCAAAGAGGTGGTTCTTTAGGGTACCCTTGGGCATGAACTCATAGACAAGAAGTAGCTCTTTATCCTCCAAACAATATCCCAGGAGCCTGACAATGTTTGGATGAGATAACCTGCCTAGGAACTTCACCTCCGACTGCAGAAAGTTATCAATCCCAGATCAATATTGGGCAAGACCTTATAATTTCTCTTTTTTTCTTAAGTATAACAAAGAAAACAGGCATCACCTGGAGAAAGAGAGAGGAGACAGAACAATTAATTTATGTAATGAGAAATTAAAGAAACCAACAATGGCACCATTAGTATTTCAGATGGTAGCAAATAATCTGAGATAAAAACCAGGATGAAATAATCCAATGATACATCATCACCCGTGTTCAATAGTAAATCCTGACATGTGATCAGCATGGTTGAATGTCATATGCTTTCCTATGAGTACACAACCTTAATTTCATGAAAATAAACAAGGAGCAAGCAAATTTTAAGTGTTGCACCAATTCATAAAGTAAGTCAACATCCCTCACATGATTTTGACATTGGCAAAGACTACAGAGGATGAGATTAATGGCTGTAAGGGCGACCATCCAGAGTCTAAAACATCAGACGAGCTCTGACACGCAACATGATAGAAAAGAATGCACTCATCTTGTGTAGTACACAGTAGATGTCCACCTTCCAAGAAAGATGATAGCATCTAGAGTAATGATCAATTGAAAAATTCAAGTGCTACCTAGATTTAAGTCCTTCCCTCCTCATCTTTTACCTTTTAAAAGACTTGTATGCTAATAACATGTTGACCGTCATTTGCCAGGTAACTCACAAAAAGTAAATGGCAGGATCTTATTTGTTCATTGAAGGATTATGGAGAAGAATAGTTATGTCCAGTTTCTCCTAAAGTAGCATAAGCTAGGACTCAAACAATAATGTCACTCACTTTCAAGGCCGGTCTGCATATTCTTCCACAAATAGATTATCCTCACTAAGGCTGGTTTTAGTTTGTAGCACAATGTTGAGAAATTTTATAGGAAGTGGCTCTACTGTCATAGACTTAATATTGGGATATGTTTCAGGTACTTTGTAGTGTCATCCTCTGAGTTTAGCTTAAAAGGCAAGGATGTAGATAATATTTTCTGATGCAGGTCCAAAGTCCTTCTCTGGAATGCAAGAAGAGTCCCTACATTTCAAAGCTTACAAGCTATAATGGGACTTTACTACATTATTTATAAGCGACAAACATGACTCAGAAGACTTATTCTACTCCAGCTCTCAGGAGTCTAAGATATAGAACAAAAGCTTGCAAAGCTTCTCTCCTCCTCCAACTTGTTTCCTACATTTCCACACTGTTTGGCCGCTGGAAAACAGACATACACACTGTTTGGCTGCTGGAAGACAGACATACATGCAACATGTGCTACACAACATAGACATAATGATAGTAGGATGAGATTGTGGAATCACAAGATATAGATCAATGGCACAGTTGCTTACTTTAGGTATCTATTGATCAAATGGTCCTAGGATTTACAGTAGCTTGCCTTCTCATGCACACACCCCCTCACAGCCACTCAGATGTGCTTTACAAAATGGATATGCCTTAACCATTTATCTCTCTTCGCTGTTCACCCCAATAACCTGTTCAGCAAATTTTTAGAAACAGCTCTTCTAAAAAAAAAATTGCCTATATGAAGATCCAACCATACATGAGTCTGGGGCCATATATTTCACCCAGCACTGTGCCTGCTGTTTTGATTGGAATAGAGATAAATAAACACTGGAAAACAAATGGCACCAGGTGCAGGATAAGCAAATTTTTACTTTTCTATTGCATGTCTAGAAAATACTAGCAATAACCCCAGAAGTCCTTGATAACAGAATCTCACAAGATTTTTTCAATGCTTTTATGTGGACTTGACCTATACAGTGGTAAAGCAAGCCGACCTTTCTCCAAGCTCTTGTGCACAAATGCTCCTGATCACAGGACAAGCCAGGGACCCTAAATAAAGGATAAGAGAAGCATGCACTGTCTTCTCCTAAATAATGCAATCCTAAACAGAATAATCTGGTCCATGTCCTTTATAACACCCCCAGATATGTGTTCAGTTGGGCAATGACTTATATTCTCGAAAGGAAGAAAGCAAACTAAGATAGTGAGCTTCAAATGAAATTAGCCACACAAAACCAGAACAATCTCGCCACAAAAGAGGCCACTAATATCTATCATCTCATTGTTCTACAACAAACCACAGATCTGGACACTATTCTTCTCCCACCATTATAATAAAGATTCTTCCTACAAAAGCAAAGCAATAACATTAAATACTGCAAAGCACATGCAACCCGAAATTCCTGAGAGGAACTAAGATTACCTCCCATTCTTCGAATCCCTGCATGCCCTCTGGGTTCAACCTTTTGATGGCAATTGGATTCGTTTTCTTCTCATCAAGGAAGCCTTTGAAAACTTTACCAAAACCACCCTCACCGACTAATGCATCAGGTCTGAAGTTTCTTGCTGCAGCTTTCAGCTCTGCAAAACTAAAGGCCCTTATTTCTGAAATGGGAGCAACATAACCATTTGGAATAGACTCATTGGACCTCCCTCCCAAGCTCATGCTCAGGCCATCCTCAGAAGATGATGAACTGCTTATAGTCAGAACAGGTCCTCCTGTGATTACACAATTGAAGAGAAATAAGGCGAAGAAAATTGTCATGAGCCAAAGACAGGTGCTAGAGATGAGCGAGAACTAATTGAGTTATAGAGATGTCAGCTGGTGGGAAATGAGTTACTTAGGGTAGTTAGAATCTGAAGTTTTTATTGGACATATATATTAGCAAATTCCTTCATAATCTGCTTTCTCTGTAAGTTGGGGCTGGCATGAATTTCAGGATAAATCAGAAAGCAGGAGCACAATAACTATAATAACATGCAGAATATCTAGAAGAAAATTCCAACCACAGGAGGAAGTAAAACCAAAATTCTGTCGCAAAAATTCCTACCTGCTAACTCAATAAATAAATAAATAAAACAAAAAAAAACTAAATATCAAACTTTAACCCATGGAATCACAATTGGAAGTCCAGAATTATCACGAGGGGACAAAAAAACCTGCATTCTCAGGACAAGACTAGCTGGAGATCACATCCTGTGGTGAAAACGACACCAAACGAAAACAAAACAAGAAAACAAGAAAGAATTGCAGAAGAAACAAGGGAATTACCAGGCCTAAGATGACCAGTGAAGCTAGGAGTTGGATAGTCAGGAACTCCCCAGCAAATTCCCATCGGATGATTTATCTTCCCTCCTCCTCAAATCAAAATCTTTCGAGCTTCAAGCCTTCAACGAAGAAGAAGAAGAAGAAGATGGGCAAGTGTGAAAACAGAGAAAGGGCTTTTTCTTCCGATGCTGATCGTGGTTCTTGAACTATCATCTCCCGGGATCGTCTTTATCAAATCTCATAAACAATTCGATTCATGGGTGTCTCATTTTCTCCCTCTCTTTGTTTTCTTCTCATTATCTTTGACTTGTATTCGCTGATTCAAGTCGCCGACTTCGAGTCCGCGTGGGGAAGGTGGCGAGAGGGGCAGAATCGGTAGAACGAGAGTTGCAAGAAAGCGAGGGAAACAAGCGAAAGCAGACGGAACTTGCTGTCTGAACTTCAGTAACTGTCCGACCGGAAAAACCACTTCAGTAACTGACAAATATTTAAGAAAAAAGTGATTATATAAAATTGTCAAATTTTGCTGTTAATTAAGGAAATTTCCGATTTATGGAGATGATTGCTCGATAATAGGGCTCTTAAATCTATAGACCATAAAGAAAAATGTTACGATTATTGAGCTAAGTTAGTAAGAATAGGGAAAAATTTAGGATCCATTCGTTTCGCGAAAAATGGGTCATTTCTGGAAAATATTTTCTCAAAAGTCGTTTTTCAGGAAAATGATTATATTTTCCGGTGTTAAATTTGAAACCTGAATTTTGAATAGAAAGTATTTTTCACCGTTCGTTAGCTAATTTAATTGTTTGAGAAAAATTATCAAAAAATTGAATTTTAATATTTTTAATTGACCAAAAATTAGTTTTATTTTTTTATATTTTTTAAAAAATGAAGTTTTAATTATTTGTATTTTTAAAAAATCGAAATTTTTATTATTTATTATTTTTTCTTTCTTTTTCTTTTTCTTTTTCTTTTTTCTTTTTCCTTCCTCCTTCCTCCTTCCTCCATCGCCGCACCCTTGACGATGGCTGGCTGCTCAGCAGCCGACCAAGACGCGGTCACTAGATTCGGAGAGCTCGAGGCTCGGCCGATCTCGCCCGAGCTCATCGGAGGTTTGCCGGGCTCTAGCAAGTCGCGAGCTTGTCGGATCTAGTGGTGGACCTCAGGCTCACCTGGATCGAGAGCTTGAGCTCCGCCGCCAGATTCAATGAGCTCGCGGCTCGCTAGAGCCAGGCAAACCTCTAGTGAGCTCCGGTGAGGCTCGAGCCCCGCCCAGCTTGCTGGATCTGGCGAGGCCAGAGCTCCGCCCTAGGCGGGTGAGGCTCGAGCTCGCTGGGCTCGAGCGAGCTCGACTTCCCCAGATCGAGCTAGGTGGAGCCTCGCCAGCCTGGGGCGGAGCCTCGCCTGGCTCGCGGCCGGTCGCCGGCCGCCGTCGTGGCCGGTGACTGGCCAAGACTAAGGAAGAAAGATGAAAAGGAAAGAAAAGGAAAAAATAAAAAAGAAAAAGCAAGCATAAAAATAAAACAAAAATGTGTTGGTGAAAAGAAGCAAGGTGGAAGAAGTTACGAAAAATATTTTCCACTTTCCTCATCTTTGGAGGTTGTTTTTTTCAATGATGAAAAACATTTTCCTTGAGTAGTTTATTTTCCGTGAAACGAACGGAAACTTATAGTAAGTTCAGGTTATTTACGAAATTTGATGAGAAATTATAAAACTTAAAAAAAAAAAAAAAAGTTGAATCATACAAGACTTTGAGATTAATTACACTACTTGAAGGATGATTGCCGATTTAAAAGGAGTTTTGACGTTTGAAAATAAAGCAAGACCTATAAAGTTAAATTATCATTTCATATGACACTTGTCTTGGACTCAATAAGTACTCCTTTGATTCTAGTCCTACATTTGCTCATTCTTGAGACAGATACGAGACAAATAAGATTGACAGAATTTCAATCCGACTTTATCTAATATTGGCATGTAATCATACACGACTTAAGGATAATTTTCTTTTGGAAAAATCAGAGTGTAATTTAATTTAAAGAACTAAATTATAGGTTCATGCTTTACATTTAAGAAACAATTAAGCTTGGGCACCCCCCATCATGTACATTAAAATAGCCAGAAATTGATTAAGTTAACATTAGTTTTGTTCGACGAGATTCAAATTTCCAAATTTCTGCAGATTTTCGTATACCATAATTAGTGTTTTCGGCCCTGCATTGTTCTTTCCACGCTCAACAGACTATCCAGATGAAGCCTAGATCGTTGCGCTCAAGTCGTAGACTTGATCCTGCCTCCAGTTTACTATTATCTATGTTCAGGGAAAAGAAGAAAACGAAAGATAACAAGACAATTGGACATGTCTTCGCTGCAACAAGATAGCACCCAACCGCATATCTTGTTCAATTTGAATAGACAAATAAGCAGCTCTTTTGCTTCCATCAATAATAACCCCACCATGTCTCAGAGCTCAAAATTTGCTATGATAATGGACAGAAAGGCATGACGCTTCGTGGAGATTGTTTGGGGGCCGAGCACAACATGAACAGATTCATGACAGCAATAAAAATGAGCTTCTGCGAATGTTCAAAGCTTAAGCATGGAAAACAACGAAAGAGCTTGGACTGTTGAAGAGCCATGGACTTCTGTTTTAAACCTTAGATTGCTGACAGAATCGAGGATTAGCCAAAGAAAAACCGTGGAACAACAGACTTTGAGTTACATCACATGAAGCACGAACAATTTAATAAGTGAATTCAAGCATCCTGTGGCATTCTATCGGCACTGCCAGCTTCTATTGATTCCAGTTCTCCCACGACTTCAGTCATCAAAGGCCGCTTGTACATAGCCGCTTGAAGGCATTTTAAAGCTAGCCGTGCTATTTGGAATGCAGAATGCATAGAATAATTGCCCTCCAATTCAAAGTCCATTATAGTCTTCAGTTTTCTTTCATTGGATAAGAGTGGTCTGACCCACTCCACTAAATACTCTCTCTGCTGGACGGCTTCAATCATATGCTCTTAAGCCTGTTAGTATCTCAAGCAACGTGATGCCGAAACAGTAAACATCGCTCTTCACACTGAGAAGCCCTGTAAAAATCCAAGAGTTTTACATAATTCTGCAGTGAAGCACCAAAGTAACTTCCTGATACACTTCCTATCATTGTCAAAATTCAAGACCAAACATCCTTCAGCACAAGGTCACCAAAAGGCATTTCACAATGGAAAACGTTCTGTTGGCTTACCACATGCTAAGCTTTCAGGGGCAGCATACGCACAGGTACGTGTCCCGTCCTCTTGGTCACCAGACCTCACCAATCCAAAGTCCGTGTCGTATGAAACCAGGAGTTGCTACGCAGAATCATTGAAATTTGAAACTGAAACTATTCTGGTAACTTTATCTTGCAATAGTGTATACACCCTATGTCATTTGATTGGCTTTGCTATTTGTTTCACTTATCGAATACAGAAGCAGAATTCGCTCGAAAGATGAAGAAAACAAGTTCACTATGAAAAGAACCCCATTTCATTAGTCAAAGAAGGTTGAATGACTCCGTCCATCGAGGCCGATGAGTGAGACCAAGTCACCTATGGGCTATGATCCCATCGGAAAAAGTTGATGATTACATGGATGGAAGACTGTTAACTTAGATTTGCGCAATTTCTTCATTCCTTGCAATCGAATCACACTTAGTAGGCTCTTCCAATAGTTGCCATCATACAAGCCATGGGTCACAAACTCCTATGGCATCGGTTAATCTAGTCCAATACAAAATAAAAGAAATGCCAAAAGAAAGTCCATTGCTGTTTATTGAATGGAGGCTTATAATCTACTCTGCTGAGAATCTTAGAGATGGAAAAGTCTCAAGAATAAACCTTAAAGTGTGTTTCAACTGTCACTAAATTTTCGATTTTTCCTTTCTATGGAAGATTGAAGCCACATCGCTTCTTAGATTCTTCTTTTACTTCATCTAAATTTAAAATATGCCCATTGTGTACACTAACATGGGGTAATATCACCAAACAATTGATACTACTCAGTCAGGAACCAGCAATACTGTTGTTTGCTGCCTACTGCCATCAATTTGCACCCTAACAAAGCTGATGAGGCAATCAATGAACTGTCAGAAATATCTTATCTCTCAAACCAAAATCAGAGGCGATTCCACAAAATTGCAAGGCAAGGCCACCGCTTATGGAAAATCCTGGGATAATCAACTTCAAGTACATTTTGGATTTGCGTTTATATAGCCATCATGATTCAAGTTGTCTGGTGTTCCCGCTCCTGCTATTTTCACAACGAGTTGGGTGTTTATTGACACAATTTAGTTTAGCATGACAAGCTCCCATGAGTACCATCATGCATTTGGGTTGCTTCGTTTCAGTAATTGAAAAGGCAAAGTACTTATTCTTCGAGATAGGAAAATGAAGACGACAGTTCTCACCGGCCACTCTCCATACCCTTGTACCGAATGCTGTTTTAATCTTTTCACGGCTATTATAGTCTTCGTCCTTCCAGACTGTTGCCTCCCATGAAGCATCCCTTTATAGACATAACCAAATCCTCCCTCTCTGAGCAACGAATCAGCTCGAAAGTTTTTATTTGCCTTTTTCAACTCCATGAAACTGAAGACGGCCAAGTTGGGTTCTGCCAAAAGCTCTCCATCTCTGAAGGCCTGATTGCTGCAGGCACCCACCAAGTCATGGCTATTGCCGGCTGCAGAAGATGATGAACTATTGATTGGTGACTTCATCCCTGCAGTTTCGACGGGGAAAAAAAAAACAGAGAAAATTGCTTCAGACGATGACAAGAAGAAGATTAAACACCCCAACTGAAGCACGAAGATTCATTTTAAAGAGACAAGATAGATGTACACAGAAAACTCTCGCAAAAACTTTAAGGGTACCTGATTTGAGATAACTAGTAAAGCTAGGAGTAGGGAAGACAGGAGTACCATAACACACCCCCATCTCTCTCTCACAGAAACTGCTGTCTTCCCTCCTCCTTGCCTCTCCAGAATCTTATTTCCTCAGGAGAAGAGGACATTGACTTGTTCTTACAGATAGACAAACGAAACCACCCAAAACCTCCCCGATCATGCAACAGTAACAACATTTAGTTAACTTATGCTGAATATTCCTAATTTCTTATACTTTTTTGGACTTATTCACCTCCATTCATGAATTTCAACATATTATATCTTGTCATATTCAGATATTCTCCTTATATGTTGTATTTAATCTCAAGTAATTTCCACCATTATGCGGGTTGAACAATATCTTCTTCAGCAAGAAAGTCCTCGCTTATAATAACTGTAGTGGCCAGGTACAAAGACAATTTAGGTGAAATGACCAAGTTGTCACTCTATATATGTCTGTCATCTACATGATCCTGATGATTAACAATGGCACTCTCTCCCTCTTCTAGGCACTATTTTAGGACATTCGCCTTCACTAAATAATATATTAAGGTGGTGAAGGAAACAAAGGCTGCTCTTTCCCCAATGTTAATTAAAAATGAATCTAAAGATAATCACAAAGTCGCATTAAGGGCGCTGTGGCACCCCTCGACGGCCCCCGATCCGTTAGGGTCGCCACAGTTTGCTTACCTTTCACTTTCCCTAATAACATGTCACTCTGATACCATTTCAATTGCAGCGGGTCCATACAATCATGGGGGTTTACATCTTTTAGATCGGTCCCTTGCGCAATTCATATAACGGAAGCATATCCAACAACTCCCTTCCCTATATTCAGAAAACGATGCACACCAACTAAACATTTATAGGTAAAAGCCAAACACTTTTATTTACTTAAACCAGATGGACACCATTCATCGGTACATCAAAATGCCATAGTTTTCTATACTTGGCTATATTTCAAAAGATGACTGACATCTCCTCCAACAGTCGTATACTTAAAGTCCATCGATCAGTGTCGGCGTCCAAAAGTTCCTTCCTTTGCTATCCTCCTCCTCGCGGTCATATCCAACCACTTGATCCATCTACTGGTGGCAGTGGCAGAAATCTTATCTAGTCTGAAATGTTAATTCCCAAAAGGGGTGAGTACAACCACTCAGCAGTAAAGATCCATCAAACTACTCATTGCGTCAAATAGAACAATCAAGGCATCATAACAAAGCACATATCATTCATGCATTCAAACATAACTTACCTTGCAGCCATGCATATGTCATCATACCATATGTGCATATACCATCATGCACTCATCATCAAGCATTCATGCATATATCACCATGCCATATGTGCATATACCACCATGCACTCATCATCGAGCATTCATGCACATCCATGCCATATGTGCATATACCACCATGCAGTCATGCATATCTCACCATGCCATCGTGCATATACCACCATGATTCATATCATCCATGCTATCAAGCATACATCACCATGAGATCCATTCATGCCTTCATGATCGCATTTTCAATATCGAATAGCATTAATTTACTTTCATAAGCAGATCATGCATCATGCCATATGCATACACCTATGCACATGATTCATTTTCAATTCTTATCTTTCACGAGGATCTCATCATTTTTCTTCCAGGGACCAATGTTTGCATCCCTCAATTTATCGCTCGCACCCAATCCTGGCATCGCGAGGAACCTCCGGGCATGTATTCAAAATACAACCGGGCATCCGGCCCCCCACATTCCGGGCATCTCGCATCCCAACTAGCATCACGAGGAATTCCCCCGGGCACACACCTCCAGGGCTTCCGAGATTACGTACCGACATACCACCAGGAATCCCCCCTGGAATTACGTACCGTATACCACCGGGCATCTCGAAACTCCCGAGGAC
The DNA here is from genome assembly GCA_016097605.1 of Eucalyptus guilfoylei. Classification (NCBI taxonomy): domain Eukaryota; kingdom Viridiplantae; phylum Streptophyta; class Magnoliopsida; order Myrtales; family Myrtaceae; genus Eucalyptus; species Eucalyptus guilfoylei. The sequence continues at coordinate 50,149,505 of CM027867.1, forward strand.
CCTCCGGAATTACGCCACTGGGCCACCGGGCATCCGGCACCCCCACATCCCGGGCATCCCGACACTCCCGGGGCATTATCGGCCCACCTCCAACAGTTTCCTCATTCATCATAATTCATATTCACCAATTTATGTCTCACAATCAACATGGCACATGATGTAATGGCAACAAAGTCAAATTCAGCATTTGATTCTATATGCAATGCCAAATATCATCACGTGCTCAGCAAGATTCAATCACCTCAATCAATATGATTAATAGGGCTCATCCAAAACAGAATAATCATAAATTTCAGCATTTGAAATTCGCACAATCCAGCTTGCACAGTTTTAGAAAATATTTCCATTAAATACCCAAATGGCCTTTAAAAATTATGAAATTTGAACATGTGATATTCAAGACATCAAGGCAGATATTTCGTGAAGAACAATACACCAAAAGATCTCCATATAGTTCAATACAGACCACGCATCACAGCACTACTAATTCTGTCCGTTCCACTTGCACAGTTTTTGAAACATTTTTGGTTAAATAGGTAAATGAACTTCAAAAATTACGAAATTTGAATATGTTATAGGCAAGGCATAAATAAAGGTATTTCATGCAGAACACTTTTCCAAAAGAATCTCATAAAAAACGGTGTAGACCACGCATTGCAACATTACCAAGTCCGAACACATCAGATCGCACAGTTTTAAAAACATTTTCGATTAAATACCCAAATGACATTCAAAACTTATGAAATTCGACTATGTGATAGCCAAGACCATAAGATAAATACTTCATGAAGATATCGAAGTCAGATTCGTCCTAGGTAATTAAATATAGGCGGTTAAAACTTCTGTTCCTAGTACCGAAATTTCCAGATCTAACCATCTCCGAAAGACCACGATTTCACCTACCTACTCTTGTTTGTTTTCTCTAAATTTTTTATATGTTCTACCTCTAGAAGTACACTACAACTTTCATTAAGAGATCACGGTGAGAATTTTCACAAGAAGGTTACTTTACAGACCACGAAACCACTGAAGGTCAGCACAACGAATTCCAGATCTAGTCTCTCCAAAGAAAAATCATTTCACTAACCATTTCTTGTTCGTTTTGCCTCAAATTTTAGTATGTTGTTCTTCAAGGTGTTCTATACAACTTTCATGAAGAAATCGAAACAAGATTCCGACTAAAAAGTCACATGCAACACACAATCTCATGGACGGTCGGACTAGTCTTTCCAGAAACAGCATGCATGGCCAACGAATTTCTCCCCATAGCTTCGACCTTTCATCACATCTACCACAACCAAAATGCACCATCTTCTACACACACATCACAGCAAGCAAAGGGTAGGTTTTAGGACTCTACTTGCCTGAAATCAAAGGAAAACACAGCAAGAACAACGGCGGGACTAAGCGGGCTCGACGGCGTCTCCTCTTCCTCTCTTCCTCTCTTTCTCCCTTCTTTCTTTGGACGGTACTCTCTCTCTCTTCTCTCTCTTCTGGTCGAAATCCCCCTCCCCCTTTTCCTTTTAGTTGAATTAAAACCCTTGCATGCTTCCACTTTTGCATGGAGGGACACTTGGTCACAAAGGGGCAACACTTGGCAAGCTTTTCTTGCCACTTGGCATTTTTGCCATGCACATGATGGGCCTTCATTTGGCTGGGCTTGGGCCAGCCTTGGTCGACCATTTCATGGGCTCCTTGGGCCGGGCCTCTTGGCCCACTTTAGGCCAACACTCTTGGGCCTAAAGTCCAAACTTAAATGGCCCAAGTTTATTTTTAATAATACATCTTAATCCTCATTTAAATAAATACCTAATTGCATAATAAAATGGTCAAAAGACTTTGTGACATTAATCCATAAAATCAAATCTATAAAGTGCATAGTCAAGGACAAAGTCTTCTTTATCAAATTGTCCTATAGCACCAACCTTGATCATCCATTAACATAAGATGTATTTCTACCCAAATAATTCTCCATTAAAATACTCGGCATTAATCTATTAAAATCCTTTGGTCTAAAGGCCATCAATAACACTTCCATCACCTTTTCATAGGTCATAATGCATCCAAAGGTTGCCACTAAATTTTGGGATGCCACAGGCGCGTTTGGTAACGATTCTGGTTCCGGGAGTAGATTCTGATCAGAAATGTTTTTTATTTTATTCTGTTCCCAGGAACAGATTTTAAACATTTTAAACCGTTTGGTATCCAAAATTTCTGATTCTTGAATAAAATTGCGTTTGGTACCGTGCTCATTGATTATGTTCCAAATTAATTTCTTTTAATTTTTAAATAATTTTTTACTTTTTTTTTCTTTTTTCTCCTATTCTTCTTCTTCTTCAGGGGCGAGGCCGACCCTCGTCGGCCGAGCCTCACTGGCAGCTGGGCGAGGCCTGCCTAGCCACCGGTGGGGCTAGGCGAGCCTCGCCAGGGCTAGGCGAGGCCCGCCTGGCCACCGGTGGGGCTGGGCGTCGCGAGGCTGGGTGAGCCTCACCGGTGGCTGGGCTTGCCTTCGGCAAGCTTACCGGACCTCGCCCTGGCCTAGCGAGCCTCCAACGAGTTCGCCGGACCGGTTGCCGGCAACCGGCGGCGGCGGACGGCGGCAACCGGCGGCAACCGGCGGCGGCAGATGATGGTGAATGGTGGTGGACAGCAACCGCACGATTCAAGAAGAAGAAAAGAGAAGAAAATAGTTGGTTTTGATTCTTTTTTCAGATTCTGAAACAAGAATCACATTTTTTTTTTTCTTGATTTTACTCCCAATCTGTTCTTGGAACAAAAATTTTACCAAACGCAATTCTGTTCCCAAACTGATCTCGGGAACAAAAAATCAGAATTTGGCCCTGTTTGGATGGTTACCAAACAAGGCCTAACTAAGCAAAAAACTCGTTCATTGTCTTGAATATCATTTCCAACTCAAAATTCTGCTGAGGTGTGTATCTTTTCTACCAAAAGGCTATCTTAGTAGAAAGATGTGCTAGATTATTCAGTACTTGTAAAGCATCTCTCGGCCATATCTTGCGCGTCGATATGGCAGATTTACCAAAGCAGAAGCAGGTTCAATCATAGCAACAATCAGGTAAATAAACATGAGACAGCTGGCCATGACAGAAGGTACGGTTCCTAGCACAGTAGTTTGCAATTTGGACAATACCACATCCGGACCCAGGCAGGGTATAAACAGAGCGGTCCAGCTTCGTTTCTTATGGAAGCACCCTACACATGCTCATTCTTGAGATAGAAATAGGATAGAGAAAATAGAGAGAATTACAATGACTCTATCTAATAAAGGCATGTAATCTTGCACGATTCGAGGATAATTCAATTTTGGATAGACCAGTGTATAATATAATTTTAAGAACCAAAAATTTGTGAATACTTTATATTTAAGCAACAGCCCTGAGCATAGGCACCGGATGATTTACTTCACAATAGTCAGAATGTGAATAAGTTTACATTAGTTTTGTATTGTTGAGATTTCGAGTTTCCAAGTCCCTGCAGATTTTCATTTACCATAAATTTGTGTTTTGGCCATGTATGGTTATTTCCATGTTGAATAAAATATATCCAGATTGAGCCTAGATTATTGTGCTTAAGTTGTAAACCTGACCTGCCTCCAATTTACTGTTATCTATGTTCAGGTAGAACAAGAAAAGATAACAAACAACAATTGTGTAGCAACTACTACCCATATATTCATCACGATAAAGAAAAAGGAAATCTTCTACTCCTTGAAATGTCTCTTATTCGACAACAGAACAATTGGACATGTCTTAGCTGCAACATGGTAGCACCAATGACATGTCTTGCTCATTCTGAATGGACAATCCAGCAGCTCTGTGCTTTAAATGACTCCATCAATCGTCCAACCATGTCTCAGAGCTCCAAATCACTATGCGAATGGACGGAACCACATAACACTTCCTGGAGATTGATCACGTACTGAGTACCACATGAACATATATATGACAGCAATGAAACTGAGCTTCTGCTGATGCACAAAGTAGAAGCATGAAAAAAAAACATAATAGCTCGGGCTAAGAGCTGCAGAGTTCTTTTGTAAACTTTAGGTTGCTGATAGAATCGAGGATTAGCCAAAGAAAAAACCATTCCTCTCTAAAAGAAAGTACAATCGCAACATCTCAATTCACAAGCCAATGTACATATTGATTTACGTGTCATGAATATTCTGAAGAACTGACAGGAGAATACAACACCCAGTAATTGCTGAGTACAATGGAGATGAACATTCACGGCCCAAGATTAATCCCGGTAAATTGGAAAAATGTGGAGCAACAGACTTTGACCACATAACAACAAAACAAGTGAAATCAAGAATCCCATGGTATTCTGTTAGCACTGGCAGCTTCTATTGATTCCACTTCTTCCACGACTTCAGTCATGGAAGGCCGCTTGTAAGGAGTCCTTTGTAGGCATTTTAAAGCTAGCTGTGCTATTTGGAATGCAGAATCCATAGAATAATCGTCCTCCAATCTAGAGTCCATTATAGTCTTCAGTTTTCTTTTACTGGATAAGAGTGGTCTGGCCAACTCCACTAAAAGACGTTTTGCTTTCGGACGGTTCACATCATATGCCCTTAAGCCTGTTAGTATCTCAAGCAACACGACGCCGAAACTGTAAACATCGCTCTTTACATATAGATGCCCTGTAAAATCCAAGAGTCTTATGTAATGTTGCAGCGAAGCCTCAAAATAAACTTCCTGACATGCTTCCTAGTATTGTCGAAATTCAAGACCAAATATCCTTCAGCATGAAGTCACCAAAAAGCACTTTACAAAGGAAAACGTTTTGTTGGATTACCAGTTGCTATGTATTCAGGGGCAGCATAGCCATAGGTACCGACGACACGCGTTGAAACATGTGACTCACCCTCTAGGGGACCAGACTTCACCAATCCAAAATCCGTGAGTCTCGCCGTGTAAGACTGCAGAAGAACCCAGCAGTGGATTAGACTTGGCTTCCAGCCTAAATATCAATTGTAAACTTTTATGAATCTAGCAAAAAACAACATGGAGATATCTAAAAGAAAAAACTGGGCACTGGTTCACGGTCTCCTCTGGGGTTCTGAACTTAATACCAAATCGAAGAAGAATAGAGTTGCAATCAACTATCCCCCTTTCATCAGTTAAGCAGAGGGGAACATAGGATCTTCACTTGCTATTATAACTCTTTTCTCCAGGTTAGAGGACACAATTCCAAGTCGTCAAAGTGAGATACTGGGCATGTCATCATCATCGTTATTCTTCTCCCAAGACTTTGACTAGATTGATGATAGAGCTCATAGGAATTTTATGAGACAGGACCATAATCATTATAAGGAGGATAAAATATTACCCCATCTAGTAAAATATTTGACGTGTTGAAATCCCTGTGTATCATTTTGCAGGAATTGTGTAAGAAAGCCAGGCCTCTGGCAGCCCCAACCACAATCTTGAGGCGTACATCCCATGGAAGATGAGCAGTGGAGCCCTCTGTACCAGAGCATTGGACAGTGGAAAATGTAAGTAATGCTTAAATGCAAGTACAAGTTCAAACTAGCTTGAATTTTGAAATATGCACATGCATCAACTATGACTATCAACTGATCAAGAAGATATGCTAAATAATTGGCATTCTTAAGGAGACTTCTCAGAAATTCACAGAGCGATTAGGTTACTTACTTCTGAATAGGTGGTTATTCAAGCTGCCCTTTGGCGTGAACTCATAGACAAGAGCTAAATTTCCATCCTCTTTAGAATATCCCAGAAGCTTGACAAGGTTAGGGTGAGACATCCTTCCAAGAAGCTCTATCTCCGTCTGCACGACAATTAGAAAATAAGCAAAGAGAGTCTCGCATGTGGTCAGTCTAAAAGATATGAAAGAAATGGAAGCCTCTATACTAGACCAGGTAGGATGTTTTTCTCCTTAGGCTTCAATTGGTCATTAGGAATGAAACGATCACAATACAATAGTTGATATCGAAACAAAAGATACAGGATGGGAACCGAGACCTAATTCCCAATGAAATGTTCGGTTTAACTGGTAGTTTGACTGAAGACTCATGGTCATTGTGCGTCTTGTAATATAAAATGCTTATCAATTTTGGTAAATTGTACTTTAGATTGTACTGGCTCTTTATTAAATAACTAGCTCACAGTAAATTAGGAGTAGCTATGCAGAATCATTGAAATTTGAAACAATAACAAATCATAATTTGCACTCATACAGGTAAGTTCATCTTGAGGTGGTGTATCGACCCTATATCGTTTGATTGGCCGTGCAATTGTTTCAGTTCTTGAATATAGAAGCAGAATTTGCTCAGAGGATGAAGAAAACAAGCTCACCGTGGGAAGAACCACACGTCATTAGTCAAAGAAAATTGAATGATCCCGTCCATCGAGAGACCGATGAGTGACACCAAGTCTCTTAGGGCAATGATCACATAGAAAAGATTGATCATTCAATGGAAAGGAGACTGTTAAACTTAAATCTGTGCAATTTCTTCATTCCTTGCAATCGAATTACACTAGTAAGCTCTTTTAATAGTAAGCATCATACAAGCCAACGGCCACACACACTCTCACGGCTTGGGTTTTTTAGTCCATTAGAAAATAAGAGATGCAAAAGGAAAGTTCTTCACCGTTAGCTAAATGAAGCCCTGTAATCAAAACTGCTGAGGACCTAAGTGAATGCACGCTATCAAGAACAATGGTAACTGAATCTTCTATATTTCTTTTCAATCAGAATGATTGAAGCAAAAAGCCTTCTTAGATTCTTCTATTTCTTAATTTGAATTCAAAATTTGCACATTATGTTCACTAATGTTGTGTTGTTTAGATAACTGAAAACTTCACGTGTAGAAAATAGCACCAAACAATATACTACTCAGTCAGGCACCAGCTATACTGTTGTCTGCTGCTACTGCCATATCTTTGCACCCCAACAAAGCCAATGAGGCCATCAATGAATCCTCAGAAATATCAGATCTCTCTATAACCAAAATCAGATGTAACTCCACAAGGGCCCTTTCAAACAAAATTGCGAGCCCAGACCACCACTTATGGAAAACCATGGGACTTTCAACTTAAAGTACATTTGAATTTGCGTTTACATAGCCATCATAATTCAGGTTGTCTAGTATTTCTCCTGCTATTTTCACAATGAGGGTGTGTATTGACACATATGAGTTTGGCATGACAAGCTCCCATCAGAACCATGATGCATTTGGGTTGCTTCGTTTTTAGTAATTGACAAAGCAAAGTATTTTTTTTCGAAGAAAAGGAAAATAAAGACAATTTAGTTCTTACCTCCCACTCCCTATGCCCTTGAGAACCATGCGGGTTTAATGTTTTCACGGCTATTATAGTCTTTGTCCTTCCAGACCGTTGCTTCCCCTGAAGCATCCCTTTATAGACGTAACCAAATCCTCCCTCTCCAACCAGCGCATCGGCTCGAAAGTTTTCAGTTGCCTCTTTCAACTCTGCGAAACGGAAGACGGTCAAGCTGGGTTCTGCCAAAATTTGTCCATCTCCGAAGGCCTGATTGATGCGGGCAGCCACCAAGCCATGGCTATTGCTGGCATCAGAAGATGATGAACTACTACTGATTGTCAACTTCATCCCTGCAGTTTCACAAACGGAAAAAGAGACAGAGAAAACAGAGAAAATTGCTTCAGACGATGACAAGAAGAAGATTAAACACTCCAAACTGAAGCACAAAGATCCATTTTATACAGACAAAATAGATGTGCAGATAAAAGAAACCTCTCGCAAAAACTTCAAAGAGTACCTGATTTGAGGTGACCAGTAAAGCTAGGAGTAGGGAAGTCAGGAGTACCATAACACACCCCCATCTCTCGCCTTGCCTCTCCCAAATCTTGTTTCCTCGATCATGCAACGGAAATAACAGTCGATTAACTCGAGCTGAATTCCTAATTCCGTACGTCTTTTTTCGTCTCTTTTCTGGTCCACCGAACACTCCCATCTCAACCTGACTCGCACGCACATCCTTGCCCACATTAGTTGACTTTCTTATCTCTACCATAGCAGATCCCACAAAATTCCAAGGCAGTTATTGTTCGAACTCGCGGTGGACTCATTACAAGAGGGAAACAATAAATGAGAGAGAAGATGAAAGTCATTCAGTGAGGCACAAAAAATTAGATGTTTCTAGATTGAAAATCTCCCCTCTAGCCATGGGAGTGCATTTATTAATTAAAAATTAATATCACGAAAAAGATCAAATTAGTAAATGTGATAAATTTATTTCAAATTAATTTTTCTACCACCAAAACCCCAACCTATTATATCTATGAAACATTTACTCAAAACTAACTTTTACTGTCAAAAACCCCAAACTAATTCATTTGTGACAAATCCACCTTCTGCCGATTTGCATTAAATTAGACTAATACCATTAAAAACCACAAAACAGTACACCTGTGACAAATGGAAGGTAAAACCTTAAACCGGTACACCTGTCAACTGCCATATATCATTCAACTCAACAACTTGATAGTATGATACAACGGAAATTAACGAAGGGTAAAATTGTCACGTATATATCAGTTTGTGGTTTTTTGTGGTCAAAAATTAGTTTTTGGTAAATATATCTTGAGTGTAACAATTTGGGATTTTTCGTGATATTAACCTTATTAATAATTACATTCAATATAAATTTTTTCTCATAAATCTAATTATACATCACAGAAAAAAAAAAGTTTATGAAAAATCGCAAGCTTACTTTAAATAGTTTCTAATGGTTTATTAACAACCGTAAGCACTTTTTAACACTATCCTTTGGAAGATTAACAAGAGCATGCAAGAGATGGGGTTTACATCTCTCCTTTACGTTAGCCATGAGCATAACATGATAGGATATATATGGAGACGACCTATGAAGCCGGTATGCCAATTTGCCAAATATACAAAGTTAGTATTTAATATGTAAAGTTGGTATCCTAAATAAGTTAGCAAACTGTATTGCAATTAATCTTTGGTGGGCAAGATAAATTTCATTTTGATAATAGAGGGGCACAACCATAAATCGGCAAGATATTGTTCGTCCATTTCCAAATTAAGGAAAAAAAAAACAAACAAACAAACCCACACCTACTAACTAGATTTGTCAAAATGGGTCATAAACCCATTTATAAACCCATATATGATGAGTTAATATATAGGTCAGTTATTTTAAGTAAATGAGTCATAAATGAGTTTAAACCTTCTATAAGTAATAAGTGAGTAGTAAATGGGTCGTAAATTGGTCATAAATAGGTTTACAATTTATTTAGACCTAACTCACTTCTCTTTCTCTCACTTGATCTAACACTCACTTATTTTTTGTACTATCACTTTAGTTTGAATATGAGTTTTCCTACATTGGGTTAAATAATGAAGTGTTTTAGTAATAAAGATTGAGTCGGATTAGGTATGGATCAATAGATTTGCATTACAAATAAATTGGTCATAAATGGGTTAATGTGTTAATTTAGATCGGACCATTTATGACCTGACCCACTTGTTTGACGGGCCTATTACTAACAAGCATTAAATGGTCTTTATAAATAAATAAATAAAATCTTGGATTATGTTCAAGATTTTTACTAAGTACATATTTTTCCTAGAAATTATGTCCGTTGTGGGTGTAAAGAATCTTCTACTCATTTGCTAGTGGACAGGGCAACAAGTATCAAAATTCTAAGCTAATAATGGACTTGATATTTAGGAAAAATTCCAAATAATGGCCCAAGTACCATCATTTTCTTAAATAAGGGCGTGAAGTGAACCTTATTCCAAATAATGACCTAAAATGCCATCATTTTCTCAAATAAGAGACTCAAGTAAATTTTGTTTTAAATAAAGGTCTAAAGTGGCTATGTCAATTTTTAAAAAAGCCCTAACTTTACAGGAGGTTAAGGGCATTTTCGTCCTTTTTCTTTCTTTTTTGGTATTTTTCTTCATTTTTTTTCCTTTTTTTATTTTTATTTTTGTGAGTTTTCCCTTTATTCTTCACCGGTGGCCAAGCCATGCGCGAAGAGGGCTAGGCAAGGGTCGCCCTCGACTAATCTAGCGAGAGTTGCCCTCATCAGCCTCAGGCGAAGGACGGCCTCGCACGGCCCTCACCATATCTAAACAAGAGTCGCCTCACCTGCAATTGGCGAGGGCCTAGGCAAGGGTCATGGCCCTCACTAGCGGCCGATAAGGGTTATCAAACCCTTGCCGGAAAGGGGAAAAAAAAAAGAACAAAATAATTTAAAATTAAAATTGTCTTTTGGCGAAAATACCCTTGGCCGACTAAAATATTTAACTAGCAAGTGACCGACAAGATCAAACCCTTATTTGAAATAGCTATGGTCACTTTAAGCCCTTATTTAAGACTCATACGGTCACTTCATGCCCTTATGTAATTAATTTGAAAAAATTATGGCACTTTAAGTCCTTATTTGGAATTTTCCCTCATATTTATTCATGTATTTTCATACCAATGTCCCAAAGAATCGAGAGAGCATTGATATGCGAACTATTACTAAGGGTGTGTTTGGTTTGACTTTTGGGAAAAGCCTTTGGGAAAATGTAAAGGATTTTAAGTTAAAGGGGTTTTCTATCATACAAAATGTTTGGTAAATTAAAATATAAAAGTCTATTGTGAAGTACTTTTAGGCAAAATAGTGTTTGGAAAAATTTTTACATTTACAAATAACTTTTGTAATAAATAAATAAAAAGCTGGCTATCGAAGGGTAGGCGGCCGCCGGCAACCACAAGTCCTTCTCCCTCGTCTGCTGTTCCTTTCCAGGCTATTGACCTGCCACTACAAGTCCCTTGGCCTCCTCTTTCACCTCCACCGGGCTGTAAGCGACCCAAATCTGGGTCACCGGAGGTCACACGGCCTCGCTACAACCTAGATTTGGGTCGCGGCAACCTTCGATGACCCAGATCTAGGTCATCAAGGGTCGTAGCGGCCGCGCAACCTTGCTGTGACCCAAATTTGGGTGGTCGCCGAGGTCGCACGCCAAACCTCTAGCTACTCAAATCTGGTTTGCAACACGGTCGCAATGGTGACGTGACTTGTAGGGGGGTTGTCGAGGTCACGCAATTGGCCACCGATGGTCGCCATGACCACACCAGCCTCATATCAACCTCTGTCCAGCTCGTCGTCGGCCCCTCGCAGCTTCGCGCAACTTTGCCGACCAACCTCAATGGAGAAGAAGGTGAATAGTCACAAGAACACAACCGGAAAAATGAAATGTTTGTGAGGATATTTGTGAAATAAAATTTTTTGTCTTACCCTCCCCTTAGCGTTCCGAGAAGGTCGAATGCCCAAGGCAACCCTATGGCAGCCTTGGGCTTTCAGCCTTCCAAAGGCTCACTTTTCCCCCAGTATGTTTACAAAAGAAGTTCCCAAACACCATTTTTTAGCTCAAAGTGGCCTAGCAAAGCCACTCCCAAACGCACCCTAAGTATGTTTGGCAGGAAAAAAAAAGGAACTGCAAAAGAGAACACGGTTTTGGCGAGACATTACCAAACATTCAAACTAAGGCTAATATCTTCCCCACATTTAATAGCCACTTCACTAAAAGAACACTTTTTACGACATTTACAACATCCATGTTAGAATGCCCTTCATTTCAAACGCTCAGACTGATGGGAGTGAGTCGATCTTGTATTTTCAAACATATTCCATAAGTATGCCACGACCAAAATGTTTCAATCTCATAGCAAATGCCTTCTTCTTTTCCCTGTTCATATCCGCTATTTCAATCAGATTATACTCGTTTCTCGCCTCAATTTCTTTCTAATTTTCTTTTACTCAGAATTCTAGCTAAAGCATCAAAACTCAATTCCATTCATCCAATGAAATGCCCGATCCAAATGGGAAGGGTAACAAAGTCCAACCACAGGAAGGAGTAAAACCAATCGCAAAAGTTCCTAGTTGCTAACTCATCCAACAAAAACGACTAATTATCAAACTTTAAACCATGGAATCACAATTAGAAGTCCACAATTTTCATAAGGGGAAAACAAAAACCTGCATTCTCAGGACGAGACCAGCTGAAGATCACATCCTAAAAGCGCACGAGCCAATGTGAAAAAGACACCAAATGAAAACAAAATAAGAAGGCAAGAAAGAATTGCAGAGAAACCAAAGGAATTTCCAGATTTAAGATGACCTGTGAAGCTAGGAGTTGGATAGTTAGGAACTCCCCAGAAATTTCCATCGGATGACTTATCTTCCCTCCTCCTCAAAACAGTCTCTAGAGCTTCAACGAAGAAGAAGAAGAAGATGACGACGATGGGTAAGTGTGAAAGCAGAAAAAGGGCTTTTTCCTCTGAAGCTGATCATGGTTCATGGACTACTATCACCCGGAATCGTTTTCATCAAATCTTATAGACAATTCGATTCATGGGTATCTTATTTCTTCTCTCTCTTTCTTTTCTTTCTGGGCGATGACAGAATAAGAGAAAAGGGAGGATAATATTCTTTGACTTGTATTGCTCGGAATACACTGGTCCAAAGTCGCTGACTTCGAGTCCGCATGGGGAAGCAGGGAAGAGGGGCGAAATGGGCGGAGCCGAAATTGCAAGGGCGAGGGAAACAAACGAGACGAAAACGAATCTTAACTGTCTGAACTTCAGTATAGGATCTTGATGTCGGGAAATTCCATGGTAAGGGAGGAAAAATTAACGTCGGATGGTGTTAGAAAAAATAATGAATGTTAAATTTTTAAGGAAAATGACCATTAAATTGTCGATTTTAATATTTGCTAAGGAAAATTACGATATATTGAGATGATTACTAAATAATAGGGCCCCTTAAATCTACAAACTGTAAAGAAAATACTACGATCAATGGGCTTAGTTACTGGGAATATGAAAACAAAATTTGTTGTTTTCAATATTTTATGGAAAGTTAGAAAATGTTAGGAAATTCCGCCTTACTATACTTTAAGATAAATTAAAATATTTGAGGGATGATTTGCCAACTTTTCAATCACAATGACTTAATTGCTGAGTGCTACTATCTTCATTTCATGTTACCATTGCAAACTCCATAGTCAAGCTACCATTTATAAATTTAAGTTACTAGTTGTGAATGAAAACGACTTACGATGATTAGAAACAAATTATGATTAAAATCCCTGAATATTATTTGCCTCGCAAAACTGTGCAAGTAGGGGCAGGCCTCTAGCAGCCCCAACCGCAACCTTGAGGCATACATCCCGTGGAAGACAAGCAGTGGAGCCCTCTGTACCAGAGTAATGGACAGTGAAAATGTAAGTAATGCTTAAAAGCAAGACCATGTTCAAACTAAATTTTGAAATAGACACATGCATCAACTATGACTATTGACTGATCAAGAGGATGTGCTAAAAATTGGCATCCTTAAGAAGACTTTTGCGAAATTCACAGTGATTAGACCACCTACTTCTGAATAGCTGGTACTCCAAACTGCCCTTTGTCATGAACTCATAAACAAGAGCTAAATTTTCATCCTCTTGAAAAAATCCCAGGAGCTTGGCAAGGTTAGGGTGAGAGCCTTCCAAGAAAGTCTATCTCCCTCTGCACGAAAATAAGCAAAAGAGATTCTCACACATGGTCAGTAGTAAAAGACATGAAAGAAATGGAAGGCCCCAAACTATACCAGGTAGATGTTTTTCCCCTTAAGCTTCAATTGGTCAAAGAAATGAAACAATCACAATGGAATAGTTGATATCGAAACAAAGGTACAAATGGGAGCTGAGACCTAACTCCCAATGAAATGTTCAGTTCAACTAGTACTTCGACTGAAGACCCACGGTCATTGTGCATCCTGTAATATAAAATACATATCAATATTGGTAAAATGTACTTTAAGTCATACTAGCTCCGTAGAAAATATCTAGCTCGCATGAACCAGTAGTAGCTATGTAGAATCATTGGAATTTGTGACTGAAACCATTTATAATTTGGGATCGAACTGGTGACTTTATCTTGCAGCGGTGTACCCACCCTACATGGTTTGATCAGCCTAGCAATTAGTGGCAGTTCTTGAATATAGAAGCAGAATTTGCTTGAAGGAAGAAGAAAACAAGTTCTCTGTGGAAGGTTGCATGACTCCGTCCATCGAGGCTGATGAGGCTGACCAGGTCTTCTAGGGGCTATGATACACATTAAAAAGGGTGATTATTACATGGATGGAAAACCGTGAACTTAGATTTGCGCAATTCCTTCATTTCTTCCAATTGAATTACACTTAGTAGGCACTTCGAATAGTTAACATCACACCAGCCATTGGCGACACTCACTCTCGCAACTCTATGGGTATGAGTTTATTTAGTCCATTACAAGGTTAAAGAAATGCAAAAAGAAAGCTCATCGCTGTTAACTAAATGTAGCCTTATAATTTAATCTGCTGAGGACCATAGTGAATGGATAATCTCAAGAACAAAATAATTCAATCTTCGATATCTCCATTCTATCGGAATGATCGAAGCAAAATAGCTTATGTTGGGTTTGTTAGATAACTGAAGACCTCACTAGGACTGTGAACATATGTGTGGGCAGTAGCACCAAACACCTCAGTCAGGGACCAGCAATCCTGTTGTCTGCTGCCTACTGCCATCATTTTGCATCCTAACAAAAACCGATGAAGCAATCAATGAACTGTCAGAATTATCTGATCTCTCCATAACCAAAATTAGATGCAATCCTACAAGGGCCCTTTCAAAAACAAAATTGTAAGGCAAGGCCACCACTTAAAAAAATCCTAGGATAATCAACTGAAGTACATTTGGATTTGCGTTTACATAGCCATCCCGATTCAGGTCGTCCAGTATTACTGCTCCTGCTATTTTCACATTGAAGGTGCTTATCGACACGTTTTAGTTTGGCATGACAAGCTCCCATTAGAACCATCATACATTTGGGTTGCTTCAATTTATAATTGACAGAACAAAGTATTTATCTGCCAAGAAAGGAAAATGAAGAGATTTAGTTCTTACCCGCCACTCTCTATGCCCTTGGATGCTATCAGGTTTTTTAATCTTTTCACAGCTATTATAGTCTCTGTCCTTCCAGACTGTTACTTCCTATGAAGGATCCCTTTATAGACATGATCCTCCTTCTCCAATCACCATATCGCGTCCAAAATTTTTGGTTGCCTCTTTCAGCTCTGCGAAACTGAAGACGGTCAAGTTGGGGTCTGCGAAAACCACTCCATCTCCAGAGGCCTGATTGTCGCGGGCAGCCATAAAGTCATGGCTACTGCTGGCTGCAGAGGATGATGAACTGCTGATCGTCAACTTCTTCCTGTAGTTTCCAAAAAAGACAAAAAACACAGAAAGTTGCTTCAGACGATGAAAAGAAGAAAAGACTCCTAACTGAAGCACAAAGATCTATTTTACAGAGACAGGATAGATATACTGACAGAGAACACTTCCAAAAACTTTTAAGAGTACCTGATCTGAGACAACCAGTAAAGCTAGGAGTAGGGAAGTCAAGAGTACCATAACAAACTCCCATTTCTCTCTATTAGCACTATTAGGAGACCTACTTGATTATGAATATCTCTCGTGATTATGTATATATCTCCTTACCTCTCCCTAATCTTGTTTCCTCGATCATGCAATGGAAACAACAGTCAATTAACTTACGCTGAATTCCTAATTCGTACATCTTCTTTCTTCTTCTTTTTTCTGGCCCACCGAACACTCTCCTGGCATAAAAGCAACCTAGCTCCGCACATCCTTGTCCACTCTAGTCAATTTTCTTATCTCTACCTAGGAGATCCCGCAGAATTCCAATGCATTTATTGATCGAACTGGCAATGGACATTTTACATATGGGGGAAATAATAAAAGGTTAATACCCTGAAAAACCCAAATCGATACACTTATAATGAATTTATTTCAAATTAATTTTTTTAACATGAAAAATCTTAAACCAGTATATCTATGATAAATTTATCCCAAATAACTACAAAAAAAAAAACCCTAAACTAGTAACTTGTAACAAATATGCGTTCGACCGCCAAAAACTCAACAAATATACCTCCATTAATTTGGATTTATACCACAAAAAATTATAAAAATGATACAATTATGGCGAATGGAAAGTAAAATCCTAAACTGGTATACTAGTCAATTGTCACGTGTCATCTAACTAAGCAATTTCACAGTAAAATTTAATGGAAACTAACACAAGTATAGGATTAATTCCAAAAAAAAGCACCAACTTTAGGTCGATGGACAAATATGACCCAAACTTTTTTTTGTCTCGTAAAAAATATCAACTTTAGGTCGAGTGACAAATCTGGCCCAAAATTTTTTTTTTTGTCACATAAAAAAGCACAAACTTTAAGTCGAATGACATTACGGCCCAAATTTTTTTTTCATTTAAAAAAATCACCAACTTTCACTTAAATTTTAAATTTGGCCCCCTTAACTTAGATTCATTGATTGTTCTCGCACTTGCTGGCTAATACCATCCATTGTCTTATTGTTTGAGCCATAGCTCGAAGAATAATGGTGAAACTGTGTCATCTCTTATACTTCACTAGCAAGTAAAAAAATCTCAAGATTGAATTTCTCCGGCTAGATTTTATTGTTTTGTCATAATATGAAGTTGTAGATCATCGCCCATCAAGAGAAACCATGGATGAGATCCACCAACCTCACGGCTAGAACATTTTCTCCTGAAATAAGTTTAACTTCAAATAGAAAGTTAATGATAGGGGTTAGATTTTGGATAGGAGTGAAAGTTTGTGATTTTTTATGAGACAAAAAAAAATTGGGGCCGAATTGTCACTTAACCTAAAGTTGGTGCTTTTTTACGAGACAAAAGAAAGTTTGGGCGATTTGTCTCTCGACCTAAAGTTTATGCTTTTTCATGAGACAAAAAAAAGTTTTGGCCATATTTGTACATCGACCTAAAGTTGATGCTTTTTTATGGAATTAGCCCCACAAGTACACCGGTTTGAGATAAATTTGTCAAATGTGTACTGGCTTGAAATTTTTTGTGTTAAAAAATTAGTTTTTGATATATTTATCACAAGTGTACTAGTTTGGAGTTTTTTATGATATTAACCCAACAAAAATGAGAGAGAAGGTGAAAGTCATTCAGTGAGGCACAAAAAATTAGATGCTTCTATATTGAAAATCTCCCTTTAGCCATGGGAGTGCTTCGTAGCACTTATTGAGTAAAGATTTATACACGGAAAATCCTAAACCGATACATCTATGATAAATTTACTACAAACTAATATTTTGATAACCTAAAACCTCAAATTGATCTATTTGTGATAAAGTTATCATCTGTTAGTTTTCATTAAATTGGATTAGTATCACATAAAATTACAAATCGATACACTTGTGACACTCTAACTAGTACACTCGTTAAATGTCATGTATTATCCAATTCAATAATTTAATGATAAAAACCAATGAAAATTAAAGAAAGGTATATTTGTTACGGGTGTATAAGTTTAAGGTTTTTTGTGATCTTTTTTTTTTAATAAATTTATCATAAGTGTATCAATTTAGGGTTTTTCATGGTATTAACTCTATTAATAAATACATCAAATAGAAATGCTTTTTAAAAAATTGATTATGCATCACAAAAAAGAAACGGTTTATGAAAAATCCCCAAACTTACTTTAAATAGTTTCTAATGGTTTATTAACAACTGTCAGCACTTTCTAACACTATCCTCCGGAAGATTAAGAACAGCATGCAAAGGATGGGGTTTACATCTTACTTTACGTTAGGCTGCTATTCCGGATTACTAAACAAGAAAAATGATGTCAAAGAAAAAAGAAAAGAAAAATAATTGAACGGGTTGACGAGAGGTACATGAATGTTGGTAAAATGCATATCAATTTTGGTAAATAGTCGGTCATCGGGGGGACCAGGCAACCGGCGGAGGAAGAAGGGTGAAAAATATTAAAGAATAGAGAACAAAAAAGTTATAAAAAATTCAAAGAAAATTGCAAAAATTTCTACATCAATCCAGTCTTGTCACATGAAATGGTCAGCATTAGCGTTAGTGATTTCCAGTCAAAATTAGCCGGATAAAATGCATTGGCAAATTATTTAAAAGTTTTAAATTGAATTGACACAAATACGATAGATTTATAACTTTTTTAGTAATTATCCCAATTTTTTTTCATGGCATTTTTAGAGAGGTTACGTTTGGTCGTCCAGACTTCTTTGCTGAATAAGATAGTGTCGAATAGGATAATATAGGATATGATTTTAACTATCCTATCCAATGTTTGTTGATGTCCAAATATAACATGGATTCAAATAAATTTATCCTAATAAATATATGATTCGTAGAATAAAAGAAAAAACCATGGAAATAAAATAACCGCTCTACCTAGTGTGAAGCAGAGGAAGCTGTTGTTGCTCAACTCAGCTTCCATAGAGAAAACGATACTCTAAAAATAGGTAGAAAAATTGCTGGGAAGTGAGGCGAACCGAGAATCTTTTTACGAGAGGTAGACAATCGTGTGGATTTTCGATAAATAACTGAACTCGAGAAAAAATCCAGCTTTGCACTTTGCCAGAGATGTCAAGTTACTGGGTTGATCATTTAAGGACGATATCGTCAAATATGGGTCTGTAGGGCGTGTTGGACAAAGAGGAGAAAGCATGGGATGAGAATTAGAGAAATGAAGAGGATGGAGGTAGTTTCTTTTAGGGATGATGGAAACAATCTCAGGCAACACCTAAGGTTTTTGCCCGCTCCTTTCTATTCTTCCCTACTTTTCTCAATTTCCATATCTACCCAAGCGACCACGAAGAGGTGGCTCAGCCATGGATGGCCAACGATTGCAAGCCGCCACAATTAAGATGGTGGCTCGGCCATGGATCTTGGCTCCTAACCTAGTTGGCTGTGGTGGTCACCAGTCCGACTAAATCTAAATTGAAGCAATGAAGAGAGAGAGGAAGGAAGAGAGAAAAATTTTATTATTCCAATTTCACATATCCTAGACGGATCTATCTCACTCTAAGAAGCACCGACACTCTCCGGAAGTCTTCGTGTCGTGTCCGACACTCCAACACGCTCCGGCACGCGGTCAACGAGTGTCGGAAAATCCGACACATGGTCAACTCTTCCCGACACGCACGGAGTCAATTTTGAAAATTTTCAATATTTGAGGGGTCAAAATATAAATATATGAAAATAACAAAAATAAAAGGGGAAAGAAAAAAATTTCACTCTCAAGCTTCTCACTTATAAGTTTTGACCTTCCCGTGAATGATGATGGAACGCCCCTCTTCTCGCCGGCATTGCTCCACTACCCCCGCAGAGTTAAAGTTGTGATTTTTTTTACTTCTTTCCACCTCTCGCAAGCGTCGCTTGCGAGTTATCTCTTTTGGTCACATTTTCCATGGCAAATTTAGTTATTTCATTTTCTTTTGGTCGTACTTTGAGAGTTCTTGTCCTGGATTTTCATTTTTCTCAAACCTTATTTTGCAGAGGAGCTCAAGCCAATCTATATCATGAACTCCAAACTCGGTCTGAGATTATAAGAAATCTCATTAATTTCCGACAAATGTAAGAAAATATGACATGTTCCTTCAAATTTACTCTTTTATGTTTGCAATTTTTGAATTTCTCATTCAATCTCTGTCAAATTAAAATAATAAATGATATAAACAAATGTTGGATTAATATTTTTAGTATAAATTAATTATATGCTCTTTTTCTTATTATTTATTTATTTATTCATATATATAAATATATATTTAATATATAACGTGTCGGAACGTATCGGAATTCTTTATTTTTTGAGAAATAACTTATCGGCGTAATGGTGTCGTATCATATCGTGTCGCGTGTCCGTGTCGGTGCTACATAGATCTCACCCCCAAGGTGGGATTTTTATATCCAAACTATATCGGGGCTATATCCGATTATATCCGAATTTCACGTCACTCCAAATAGCGGATAGGATAAAAGGAGTTCTATTCAACCCGCCAAACATAGCCAAAATGTGCCGAAGATTAACTCGTGCCTACTATCTCTTGCGAACAAGTATTCCAAGACATTTGTTAAGTATAGTTGATAAGTAAACAAATGTCTTCATTCCCAATGTATTGATTACAAAAATCACAAGAAGGCAGTGTCACTATCATTAATGAGACACAAATGCACAAAAGCATGGCTGGTTCACTGCTCAGCCTGAATTTAATCTTACACCCAAAATGGGAGTATAGGGGTGGGGAAGAATAAATCGCTAGAAATGTAAATAAATATTGCCCAAAAATTGGAATTAGTTAACCAGAAACTGGAAATTGAAATACATTCTTTTGGGATAGTAGAACCTACACATGGACTAAGACATTGTAGATAATGGTATACCCATTTAAATATATATATTTTTTTTTAAATGTTACGTGTCATTCAACTTAGCAATTGGGATGTAAAAGTTAACGAAAACTAACAATGAGTAAATTTTTCATAAGTGTACCAATTTGAAGTTTTTTGTAGTCAAAAAATTAATTTTGGGCAAATTTGCCTAGAGTATGAGTTTTGAGTTTTTTGGGCTATTAAACCAATATTTAAAGGTACATATATGAGCATAACAAGTCGGTGTACTAAATAAGTTGGCAAATATACGGCAAACTGTATTGCAATTAATCTTTAGTATTTAATATATGAAGTCGGTATGACAAATATACAACAAGTTAGTATTTAATATGAAAAGTTGGTCTACTAAATAAGTTGGCAAACTGTCTTGCAATTAATCTTTAGTCGGCAAGATAATCTTCATTTTGATAATATAGGGGCACGACCATAAATCAGCCAGATGTTGTTCGTCCATTTCCAAATGAAGGAAAAAAGAACACACACACACATATGCTAACAAGCATTAGATGGTCCTAATTAAAAAAAAAAGAAAGAAATCTTGAATTTTGTTCAAGATTTTTACTAGGTCCGTATATTTCCTAGAAAGCATGTCCGTCATCGATGTAAAAAAATCTTCTACACATTTGCCGACAAATAGGGTAACACATGTAAAAATTCTTAAGCCAATAATGGACTTGTTTTTTGTTTTTGTATTTTCATACACATGTGCCATAGAATCAAGAGAGAACAAATATCGATACTATTTTACGTTTTTGTGGTCTGTCCTATAATAACTTTTAACTTATTCTCAAACTTTTGTTATATCACTTTATAGAGCTTAGAAGTCAAATTTCACACCTGAAACTAAATATCCTCACTCTCAACCCTCTCTAAGAAAATGGTGAATTGAATTCCCCACATCCCCCTTCTCACATGAGAAGGGTGGCCACCCCAGTACTTCAATATTTGAACTCTCTTAATAAGTATGTTTTGGCAAGACATTACCAAACATATAGACTAAGGCCAATATTTTTCACCACATTTATTAGCCACCTACTAAAAGAAGACTTTTTATGATATTTATAATAGACACGCTCGAACAATTGGTAGACGTACTGTGCTCAGTACCATCGGCACATTGTGTTGACCACTTTATTTTGTGGAAGGGCTTCTTTGCCCTTTCCTTTTTTAACATGGCCCGGACAAATTGAATCTTAAAAAAAAGAAAGAAAGAAAAGCCAAGTATAACTCTGTGGATGGACCGAGGTACAAAAAAATTGCCAATGCCATCTTTCACTGTCTTTCATATGGTGGTGATTGATTGCAGCTCACCGTGTGGAAACCCCGCTTAAAACGTTATCTTTGCTTACCCTCCTCTAAAATTGGTTCCCCCCCTCCTCCTTTTTTGACCGGGTCGCCTTGATTTTCTTTTTCACACCACAACAACACTGTCACTATCACCTTGTCCTCCTCCTGCCGTCTCCTTCCCTCTCTGTTTTTCGCTCCTTGCTTTGGGGAGATTCCTTTGAGAAACGGCCACCATGCCATGCTTCTCTTGGATTCCACTTGTGATGATGGACAGCTTCAACCCAACTCGCAGCTCTCTCACTCACTCACTCATGTCACCAGACCAGATCCAACTACCCTTCAAAAGCACTCTCTCACGAGCCTTACCCAAGTTCATGCCCCACCCAACTCCTTCCTTCCCTTTTCCTCCTCCTTCATTGCCATTATAAGGTCAGCTTCCGGCACGCTCGCCTTAGCTTCCTCTGGAACTGGCTTTCAGTTTTCTTTTCTCTTATTAGTTAACCTTCATTCTAACTCTTTTTGCTCTCTTGATCCCGTTTGGACGCTAATTTAAGACCAGCTTAAGCACACCAGTCCAAGAAAGTGCAAGAGGGTCCAAGAGAGTGAAGAAGGGTTCAACAGAGATCACATCTATACTTATCGGCGATATGGCTTGTACACCCATCATGGTTAGTCATTCATCTTCTTCTTCCTTTTCCAGCATCATTATCATTTTTCTTGAACATGGATATCTTCATATGCAACTCGAATAAATTTTCTTTTATTATCTTATGTTGGCCCATACAACAGTAGTTGCATAGCTTCAGAGATAAAGCCTCTCCTCCGCTGGTCCTCCGCCACCGTCGCCCGTTCCATCCGCTCCCCGCATCGTCGGGCCCTCTCCTCAGCTGTCCAGGCGTTCGACGAAATGCCGGAGAGGGAACCTGACTGAGCTGTGCTTCATTTCTTTCTTTCCGGTCGCCGATCCATTTCCAGCTTCGCCGTTATACTTCTCAGCAGTTCCAGCTTCGACCATCTCCATCCAGCGAATCTCCATCTTAGACTCTTCATGTCGGCCTCTCCGCTACGCTACTTTGTTGGTGTAGACGAGGCGTTCGACAAAATGCCAGAGAGACGGTAAGATTGAAGTTCTTCTCCCGTCCACATTGCTACCGTTCCTTCTGGTAGCTGTTCAAGGTCCAGGTTTTCAAGTGCATCAACCCAGCATCTTCCCTCTGCTGCTGACAACGATCCATCACGCAGGACATAGATCCGACAATGATGTACGAACATGGCATAGGAAAGCAAGTGTCCCAAAATCGTCAGCATTGGGAAACAAGCTTATCGCTGTTCCTCCCCCCTGAGGCTTTAGTCGGGGGGAAAATACATTTCGAAAATTGTCTAGTTCAATATTTCCTTGCTGCCAAGGCATCATTCCACTTAGTGAAAGGTATTGCAGAGAAATTGTGGTGATTCTACGGCAACTATTTACTACATGTGGCATGATTTGGATCTATATTGCATATACTCATTATTGATTATAACAGGAATCTATGTCGGAGAGGCCTACATGATTCACTTCACACAAACCGGAGTTGAGGAGACAAGTCTCCATCGCTTCCAGTGAGAAGGCAAGAAACTCCATTCCCTCCGCTTATATGCATAAAGGTGGCCAGAACTTGGGTACTGGTGGGGGACTTTCACCACCTTACCCCAAACCTAATCGCCCCAGGAAGTCGTGAACAAGGCTCACGAGCTCCATGAGCACAATAGTTTCAGTGAGTACGACCTCATCAATAACAACTGTGAGCATTTAGCCTCGTTTTGCCAGACCGGCATACGGGCAAGTGCACAGACAGCACTGGTCAGTGCTTGTCTGCAGAAGATCAGTGAAGCCAGAATGGTTCACGAAGTTTCTGCATACGAAGTAAGTTTGAGTGACTCAAAATTTCGATGAATCTTCCCTTTTCTATCTGCCTTTTACTAGCAATTATTATCATCTGTTTGAGAGTTGTTGTCTGTCATCCAGCAGTAAAAGGAATGAAACGTTAGTTTTGTATATCCAGTTTGCGAGAGACATGCACAAATGCATGGAGGAAGAACTGGGATAAGAAAATGTATGTAAGCCGCAAATCTATGGTCCTTATTATTTAATTTGCCCGGAAATATTTAAGGAATTCTGTCTGTTGGTGCTCGGTCCTCCTAGTTAGACTTGCCAAAAGAAGGCAACATCTAATCCTGAATGAATTTTTCACATTCAAATCACTTCACTTTGGTGCATATTGGATACAATCTTTTGGCATTCGAGAAACAATTGGGGAAACAAGACAACAGTGAAATCGCACTAGACTATCAAAAAGAGTTTGTTCCACGAGTACACAACTTTTTTCCTTCTCAGCAACCTCTCTCTTGACAATATTGTCATTCATTTTGTTGTTCTTGCTTGGCCATCATTGTCATTCACTTTAAAGCATGAAATGAATGACCTTGTTTTTCTTCACGGTGATCTCTCTCTCTTGACAACAGGGGTTCCAATTACATAACATGAATTGGGTGGCCACATACAGCAGAGGGTATAAGTTAGATTGGTGTTAACGTGGTCTGCACCGTTAACAAATGCACTCTAGCAGATTTAGTCTCGTTCTTGGCACCAAGCCCCAGTTAGAAAGGATAAGCTACCTGGCCCTTCTACGTTAGCGCCATCCCACTCAATGGATTAAAACAAGCCATTGGACTTGCCCAACATAGAAAGAGGAAAACGCCAGAAAGAACAAGCATCTTGGAAATTCTAACAAAATCAGTTTGTGGATTGCGTGATCAGCTTGAACAAAAGTTCCTCCAGAAACACCTTGCGGCATTCTCCCAAAGACATTGTTTTATAGAAACAAATGCCAGAAGAGGTAAGCCATATATCCATTGAGCTGTTGGTTATTCTCCATTTAGGAGTGAAATTGATCATACAGTAATCATGAATTTAGTGATGGAAGCTATCTTCGTTTATGGCATCTTAGTAATGGATACCATCTTCATATGTACATTTTTAAGTTCATTTACAGTTCATACCAACGGACAGAATAGAATATGAAAATATCCACTTTATTACTGCAATTTACTAAACAATAAATGAAAAAAGCAAAGTCATTGAATTTCATATCATATCTTATCCAGTTTTATCCTAATTAAAAATCCGGACGACCTACAAGGGGGTGGGAAGTCAAAAGTGAAGTGGAGAAAGCGTAAGCCTTAAAGTATTACGTACCCTTTTCCAAAGGAATGTGGGGACATACACGTATAAGATTTAGATAAATGTCCTTATAGACCCCAATTAACAATCAAATTTCTTTTTTCTAGTAGTGGCGTTGAAAAAGATAGGGTCCACATACAAAAGAAGGCGATCGCAAGAACATTATGTTAATTGGTTTGGCTCTTTCGGAACACTCATTTAGGACCAAAGATTGATCATCTTCCGAAAGGAAAATGACCTATGACTGAATGAATTAGGGATTATATATGCGAGAATTATAGATCAAACCAGTTCTCTTGTCCATATTCGCATGAGTTTTACATTAAGCATTTTTTTAAATGTATTAAGCACTAATAATTCATAGTACTTGTGCACATTCTAATCCTGCAAAGATAACATATTCTATTGTATTGTGGGAAAATTACCCAAAAAAAAAAAAAGGGTTCTAAACCTATTGCGCTATTTAGCTAGTGTAGTCTTATCCCTTTTGACAATTTGCCAATTCAATATATCCGGCCAATTAAGACCAAAAATCACTAATGTGTATAATTTTTTTTTTATATGTTTTTTTTTTTCTTTACTTTCCATTGTGGCCACCCACGCAAGCCCTTGCCTGACCTGGTGAGGGATGTCCCTCGCCTGGCCATGGGATGGAGCCCTTGTCATACACACGCTCAAACAATTTACAGATGTGTCACACTTAATACGATCTTTACATTATGTCAACTTCTTTACTTTAAAGAAGGGCTTCTTCGCCTTTTTTTTCTTTTTTTGGCTCAAATAAATTGAATCTAAGAAAAAAAAAACAAGTATACTCTATGGATGGACCGAGGTGCAAAATTTGTCAATGTCATCTTTCGTTATATCTTCATAACGGTGGTGAATGATTGATGCTCCCTGTGTGAAACCCAGCTTAAACGTAATTTTCTTTGCATACACCAACAACCCCACTTCAAGCAAAATCCCGGGGGGCCCCGGCGGGGGTTTTTGAGTGGGTCTCGCCTTGATTTTCTCCGTGTCCCCCTCTGTTTGCGCCTGGACCGGACCTTTCTCTTAACTCCTCTCTTTTCTAATTCATGTTTTTCTTTTTCTTTTACGCTACCACTTTGACTATCCCCTCCTCCTGTCCCCTCTCTGTCTCTCTTGTTTCCTTGCCTTGTGAGATTCCCTTTGTGGAACGGCACCATGCCATGCTTCCCTAGGATTCCATGCTTCCCTAGGATTCCACTTGGGATGATGGACAGCTTCAACCCAACGTTCAACTCTCACTCAGTCATACCACCAGACCAAATCCAACGTACCCATCAAAAGTGCTCGTCTACCCCCCACCCCTAATGGCCTCGTTTGTTCTCAAGTGAAATTTGGTCTTCCCTTGTTCTCAAGTGAAATTTGGTCTAGGATGGAATATTCCAGAGTTCAAACGAAGCAATTTAGGAACATACTAAGGTCCACTTGGCCCATGTCTGTCTCTATCTTTTTTCCCTACTTTGTGAGATTTCTTTTGAGAAACAGCACCATGCCCTGCCCTAATGGCCTCTTTTGTTCTCAAGTGAAATTTGGTCTTCCCTTGTTCTCAAGTGAAATTTGGTCTAGGATGGAATATTCCAGAGTTCAAACGAAGCAATTTAGGAACATACTAAGGTCCACTTGGCCCATGTCTGTCTCTATCTTTTTTCCTTACTTTGTGAGATTTCTTTTGAGAAACAGCACCATGCCCTGCCCTAATGGCCTCTTTTGTTCTCAAGTGAAATTTGGTCTTCCCTTGTTCTCAAGTGAAATTTGGTCTTCCCTTGTTCTCAAGTGAAATTTGGTCTAGGATGGAATATTCCAGAGTTCAAACGAAGCAATTTAGGAACATATTAAGGTCCACTTGGCCCATGTCTGTCTCTATCTTTTTTCCTTACTTTGTGAGATTTCTTTTGAGAAACAGCACCATGCCCTGCTTTCCTAGGATTCCACTTGGGATGATGGACAACTTCAACCCAATGTTCAACTCTCTCACTCACTCACTCATATCAACAGACCAAATCCAACGTACTCTTCAAAAGCACTCATCTAACCCCCCCCCCGCGGCCTAATGGCCCCCTTTGTTCCCAAATGAAACAGTTTAAGGACATACTCAAGTTCACTTATCCCATCTTCGTCTCTTTTTTCCTTATTTTGTGAGATTCCTTTTGAGAAATAGCACCATGCCATGCTTCCCTAGGATTCCACTTGGGATGATGGACAACTTCAACCCAACGTTCAACTCTCTCACTCACTCAGTCACTCATGTCATTAGACAGATCCAACATACCCTTCAAAAGCACTCATCTACCCCCCACCCCTAATGGCCTCCTTTGTTCCTAAGTGAAATTATGTCTTCACTATTTAGGATGGAATACTGCCAAAGTTTTACGTCTCAGAGTTCAAACGAATCAGTTTAAGGACATACTCAGGTCCACTTGTCCCATCTCCGTCTCTCTTTTTTCCTTACTTTGTGAGATTCCTTTTGAGAAACATGCCACGCTTATTCCACTTGGGATGATGGACAATTTCAACTCAACGTTCGACTCTCTCACTCACTCACACACTCATGTCACCAGACCAGATCGAACATACCCTTCCAAAGCAGTCGTATTCTTACCCAAGTTCATTCGCCCTCGACTCCTCCTTCCTTCTCTCTTCCCATCACTCCATGATCCTCCCCCTCCTCCTCCTCCGCCATTGCCATATATCGCTGCCACCGTCAACCTTCCGAGGCATCCAAGGGGTCAGCTTTTGGCGCCCGCACACCTTAGCAGGAGTAGTGCAGGTGATTAGCTCCCTCTCGACTTCACTTCGTCCATTCCCACATGAAGAAAAAAACACACACACCCCCCGTGACAATCATTAGATGGTCATTATAAAAAAATCTTGGATTATATTCAAGTTTTTTACTAGGTCCACATTTTTCCTGAAAATTATGTCCTTTGCCAATGTAAAGAATTTTCTACACATTTGCCGTTGGATAGGGCAACTTGCGTAAAAATTCTTACACCGATAACGGACTTGATATTTATCCATGTATTTTCATACACATGTGCCGGAGAATCAAGAGAGAACCAATATCTAACTCTTAATAAGTATGTTTTGGCAAGACATTACCCAACATCCAAACAAAGTCCAATATCTTTCACCACATTTAATAGCAACTAACTAAAAGAATACTTTTAC
Source organism: Eucalyptus guilfoylei (assembly GCA_016097605.1). Lineage (NCBI taxonomy): Eukaryota > Viridiplantae > Streptophyta > Magnoliopsida > Myrtales > Myrtaceae > Eucalyptus > Eucalyptus guilfoylei. Next base: position 50,177,562 of record CM027867.1, read on the forward strand.
AACATTTACACTCGAACAATTTACAGACATACCATGCTCAATACGATCAGCACATTACGTCGACTGCTTTATTTTGTGGAAGGGCTTCTTCGCCCTTTCCTTTATTTACATGGGTCAGACAAATTGAATCTAAGCTAAAAAAAAAAAGAACAAAGTATAACTCTATGGATGGACCGAGGTACAAAAATTGTCAATGCCATCTTTCATTTTACCTTCCACATTTATGGCGATTGATTGCAGCTCACCGCTAAAATGGTTCGAAAAATTGGTCCCCCCCGGTCTCTCCTTTTTTGACCGGGTCGCCTTGATTTTCTTTTCGCACTGCCCCCTGTCACCATCACCCTCCTCCCTCCGTCTCTCTCTGCTTTTTGCTCCTTGCTTTGAGAAACGGCAACATGCTCTGCTTCTCTAGGATTCCACTTGCGATGATGGCCAGCTTCAACCCAACTTGCAGTTCTCTCACTCACTCTCGCTCACTCACGTCACCACCGGACCAGATCAAACGTACCCTTCAAAAAGCACTTTCCTCTCTTCCCATCACTCCATATTCCGCCTCCCCCTCCTTCGTTGCCATTATATAATCGGCTCCCGGCACACTCACCTTAGCAGGAGCAGTGCAGGTAATTCGCTCCCTCTGGAACTGGCTTTCAACTTTCTTTTTTCTTCTTAGTTAACTTTCATTCTAACTCTTTTTTTGCTCTCTTGATCCCGTTTGGCTCTTTTAGGCGGGTGGACGCTAATTAAAGACCAGCTCAAGCGCACCAGTCCAAGAGAGTGCAAAAGGGTCCAAGAGAGAGAAAATGTTGGCCTACATCATCATCACTGTTTTCGCAATATTGTTGCGACCCACAGGGGATGTGGTAAGACAGGAAGATCTCAAACCTGGAGATCACATCTATACTTATAGGCGATATGGATTGTACACCCATCATGGTTAGTCATTCATCACCTTCTTCTTTCTTTTCCAGCATCAGTATCGTTTTTCTTGAACATGGATATCTTCATATGTAGCTCGACTAAATTTTCCTTTATCATCTTATGTTGGCCCAAACAACAGTAGTTGCATAGCTTCAGAGATAAAGCCTCTCCTCCAACGGTCCTCTGCTACCGTCGCACGTTCCAACCGCTCCCCATTGCCGGCCCCTCTTCTCAGCTGTCCAGATGTTCGACGATGCCAGAGAGAGAACCTGACTCGGCTGTGCTTCATTTCTTTCTTTCCGGTCACCAATCCATTTCCAGCTTCGCCGTTATACTTCTCAGCATTTCCAGCTTCGACCATCTCCATCTCCAGCGATTCTCCATCTTAGACTCTTCATGTCGGCCTCTCCACTTCCCTACTTTGTTGGTATCGACGAGTTGTTTCGACAGAATGCCAGAAAGACGGTAAGATTGAAGTTCTCCTCCAGTCCACAGCGCCACCATTCCTTCTGGTAGCTGTTCAAGGTCCAGGTTTTCAAGCGCATCAACCCAGCATCCCCCCCTCCCCCCAGGGGGTGGGTTGCCAACAATGATCCATCACGCTGGACATAGATCCGACAACGATGTTACGAATGCAGCATGGCAAAGCAAGTGTTCAAAGTCAAAGTCGTCGTCGGGAAACAAGCTTGTTGCTGTTCCTCCCCCTGAGGCTTTAGCCGAGGGTAAAACACATTTTGAAAATTGTCTTGTTGGATATTTCCTTGCTGCCAATGCATCATTCTACTCAGTGAAAGGTAATTTGGAGAAATTGTGGTGATTCTACAGTAACTATTTAGTCCATGTGGAATGATTTGGACAACCGATTCTTTTTCTCTATTGCACATACTCATTGTTGATTATAACAGGAATCTACATCGGTGAGGGCTACGTGATTCACTTAACAAGGACAGGAGTTGAGGAGACGAGTCTCCATTGCTTCCAGCAAGAAGGCGGGAACCTCTATTCCCTCCGCTTATATGCATATGGGCGGCCGCAACTTGGGTATTGGCTGACGAGATGGGGGACTTGCACCACCTTACCCGAAACCAAATTGCCCCTGGAAGTCGTGAACAAGGCTCACGAGCTTCATGAGCACGATAGTTTTGGCAAGTACGACCTCATCAATAACAACTGTGAGCATTTCGCCTCGTTTTGCCGGACCGGCATACGGGCAAGTGCACAGACAGCATTGGTCAGTGCTTGTCTGCAGAAGATCAGTGAAGTCAAAGAATGGTTCATGAAGCTTCTGCAGAGTAAGTTCGAGTGACTCAAAATTTCCACGAATCTTTCCTTCCCTGTCTTTCTTTTTACAAGCAACTATTTTCATCTGTTTGAGAGTCATTGTCTGTCATCCAGCAGTGAAAGGAATGAAACTTCAGTTTTGTATATCCACTTTTGGACTGAATTGGGCAGCGAGAGACATGTGCATGTGCACGGAGGAAGAACTGAGATAAGAAAATGTATGTAAGCCGCAAAGTTATGTTCATTGTTATTTGATGTGCCTGGAAATATGTGAAAATTTCTGTCTGTTGGTGCTCGGTCCTCCTAGTTAGACTTGCCATAAGAAGGTAACATCTAATCCTGAATGCATTTCTTACATTCAAATCAATTCACTTTGGTGCATGTTGGATACATTCTTTTGGCATTCGAGAAATAATTGGAGAAACAAAACAACAGTGAAATCACACTAGACTATCAAAAAGAGTTTGTTCCACAAGTGCACAATCTTTTCCTTCTCAGCGACCTCTCTCTCTCTCTCTCTCTCTCTCTCTCTCTCTCTCTCTCTCTCTCTCGACAATATTGTCATATATTTTGTTGTTCTTGCTTGGCCACCATTACCATTTACTTTAAAGCATGAAATGAATGACCTTGTTTTTCTTCACGGTGATCTCTCTCTCTCTCTCTCTCCCTCCCTCCCTCCCTCCCTCCCCAACAAGGTTCCAATTATATAACACGAATTGGGTGGCCACATACAGCAGAGAGTTTAGTTAGATTGGTGTACTGTTGACGTGGTCAGCACTGTTAACAAAGACACTCTAGCAGATTTACAAAGACGCTCTAGCAGATTTACTTCTATCCTTCCTGAAATAGTTGGACAAAAAGAAAAGTTTGAATCGGTCCAACTTGGTGGCTTTATAATAAAAATAAAGTTAAATTAAAAGGGAGAAACTGTCTCAATTAATGAGCAATCTCCTCACTTCACACACACAAATACCATCTGTAGCATAGCGTAAGTGCCAACGAGTTCTATAACATTACTGAGAAGTCATTCTGTTCATAGCTGATAGCCAAAGCCTCCAAATTAAGTTCCATCAAGTTAAGAAGTACAACTTTGAGTGCACTCTATCCATATGAAGCTATCGAGAAATTGTCTGAAGTTCTTTTCTGAGAAGGGCATAAGGAAGGTGCTCTCTTTTATACTGCACATGCTCATTATTGATTACAACAGGAATCTACGTTGGAGAAAGCTGCGTGATTCACTTCACACGAATAAGAGTTGACAAGACGAGTCTCAATCGCTTGCGGCAAGAAGGCAAGAACCTCTATTTCCTCCGCTTATATGCATATGGGTGGGCCACAACTTGGGTATTGGCTGACAAGATGGGGGACTTGCACCACCCAGGAAGTCATGAACAAGGCTGGCAAGCTTCATGAGCACAATAGTTTCGGCAAGTACAACCTCATCAATAACAACTATGAGCATTTCACCTCGTTTTGCTGGTCCAGCATATGGGCAAGCACACAGACAGCATTGGTCAGTGCTTGTCCACAGAAGATCAGTGAAGTCAAAGAATGGTTTATGAAGTTTCTGTAGATGAAGTAAGTTTGAGTGACTCAAAAATTCCACGAATCTTCCCTTCCCAATCTGTCTTTTTACTAGCAATTATATTCATCCGTTTGAGAGTCATTGTCTGTTGTCCAGCAGTAAAAGGAATGAAACTTTAGTTTTTTATATCCAGCTTTGGACTGGAATGGGCAGTGAGAGACATGCACACTTGCGTGGAGGAAGAACTGAGGTAAGAAAATATATTTAAGCCGCAAAACTATGTTCATTATTATTTTGATGTGCCTGGAAATATGTTAGGACTTTTGTCTGTTGGTGCTCGGTCCTCCTAGTTAGACTTGCCAAAAGAGGGCAACATCTAATCCTGAATGAATTTCTGGCATTAAAATCACTTCACTTTGGTGCATATTGGATACATACTTTTTGCATTCGCGAAACAATTGGAGAAACGAGACAACAGTGAAATCACACTAGACTATCAAAAAGAGTGTTCCACAAAGTACACAATATTTTCCTTCTCAGCGACCTCTCTCTTGACAATATTGTCATTTATTTTGTTGTTCTTGTAGCATAGAACGTTACAGAGAAGTCATTCTGTTCATCTCTTTTAACTAAGATAGCTGATAGCCAAAACCTCCAAATTAAGTTCCATCACATTTAGAATTACGACGTCAAGCACACTCTATCTAAATGAAGCTATCGAGAAATTGTCTGAAGTTCTTTTCTGACAAGGGTGTAACGAAGGTTCTCTCTTTTACCTCAAACTATTTACAAGAAGGAAAAACCAATTCGAAAGGATTGTAGTTATTACGTGCAAAATGTTTTTGCTTCATTCAGATAATCTGGCAGAATGGTTGTTCCAAAGGAACACGGCACATCGTAAGATAGGTCAAGCATTTCTTTTTAGCACAAAGCCACATATACGGAGTTCACTCTAAACCCATTTCTCAAATTTTTGGATCACAATCCACAAAGCAATCTGTGCTGCTAATTGCTATGAAAATTTGAACATTTAGTCGATGCTTATATAATCGAATAGGCCAAATGAGGTTCACCTGGGAATGTGTAAATAGTGACTGCTCTATTTCTGACTTCAAACAGACCAATTCCCTGCCGGTGAACAAACCAATCATACATAGTGTTCAGGTGCTGATCATACCTCCTTATGACCACGAAAATTGTCAAGGGCAGTCAAATGGTCCTAATTTGTGACCGAGCTGTCGACTCTGTTGTCTCGTGCAAGTACAAATATGCCGTGTTGCCATCCTTGTCTTGTTCATATAGAAAGATCCTCCAGGTTAGGCATTCTTAATATGTAATTTACCACATCGACTCTTCCACCTATAACAGCAGCATGAAGAGCTGTTTGCCCTTTGTTTTGAATATGTCCCAAGCAAGAGGAAAAAATCTTATCAGCTCATCAACGACATTGACGTGGCCTTGAAATGCTGCGATATAAACATCTTTGTTTAATGTCACAGGAACAGCTGAACTGCTTCAATTCCACCAAAGCATGCAGCATAATGAAGACGAGTCCGCCGAATCTCATCTCCATCTCTTATCATTTGTGGCTTCCTCTCAATGACTATGACCAAGAAACCTTCGCAACTGCAATATTATGAGAGTCATGAGAACAATTAAGACAGTTATCAGCACCTTCAGAATGAATTTTGATAAATGAGATGCATTTTTTGTTGAAGTTTTCCTTTTAATCACCACCCGAGGGTGAAAATGGTATGGTTATCCCAAAGTTTCTCCACTAATGTTGCAGAACACACCATAGAAACAAACTAATTTCCATCCAGTAGAACGTAGATATCCATGAAGTCAATCAAGAAGAAGCTTCCTCTTCTTTTCAGTAAATCGTCTGCCCTGCTAAGGTCGATGCTTTTTCATCAGAGTCGATCAATTTGGAAAGATCATGCCAATTCTATTTGATGGAGATGTCAATGTCTATGGAGGGTTTTGCATCGCACTCCGTGTTAATTCTTTTCTCTGAGGCTTCTCGCTTTGCAATCCAACAATCGAGTAACGAGTATTTCATGGAAGTAGTTTTCTGTCAGCTTAGCTGGCAATAGTCCTATGAAGCCAAGAGGAGAATTGATTCCATTATCAGATTTAGTGTGGTTAAGTCGGGTTTTTGCTTTCTTGCAGTGTATCCATCCATTCACAAACATTCCCAAAGCAGCAGCACGAAATGAAAAGGTACTTACTATTAGACCTAAAGAAATTATTTCATTTCCATGACACAGTCGATTGCTTTCTTGATATTTTATGTAATATATGGGCTTAAAAAAATACTAAGAAAAAAAAAAGGAAAAGAAAGAGTTTGAAAAGTCAAAAAGGAAGTTGAAGGAGAACTGTGGAATCTTCGGCTGTGTTTTAAAAAGAGAGAGAGAGAGGGAGAGAAAGAGAAGAGCACGGGCAGAAGCAGGGGAAAGAAAGAAACAGGGGAGAGGAGAGAAAGAAGAGAAAGGAAAAATGGAAAAAGGGAAAAAATTTGGCGCATTCATGATCCGGACGCCTCATCAAGCTGACTCAAGTGTGTTTTGCAACGCCGGTAAGAAATCGAAGCCTTTAATCACCTACTTGAAGCAATCGCCGCAATTAGGACTTGAAATTCGGATTTCTTAGGTATTTGTGTGGCGAAGCCCGATTTTTGAGTGGTTGAGTTGTATATTCTTATAGAAATGGTACTTTGGGATGTTGTGAAGCTATAGCATCTTACGGATTGTGATTTGAGCCTGCAGTTTGTCCAGAACGGAATTTTGAAGTTGGGGGTGCATTCTGGTACTGTAGCGAACAGTAGCTTCAAGCCACTTTTTTTTGTTGTTTTTGGTACTGTTTTGGGGCGGCTGAGTTGGGGTTGTTGTTGTACGTTAAGAGATCTTTCTAAAGAGTGTAAGACAGCTTGAAACGGAATTTTGTGGAGGAAGTTGTGGCGTGACGAAGTTGGCGCATGGGCTGCACCTAGCGGAAAACAATGGGTTTCCGCTAAATGCGAGCTTTTGTGGCGCATAGGTGTCGTTTTATCGACAAATAGGCCTAGTATGGGCAAGTCGTTATGCGAATATCATTTTTACTCAGCCTTTTGATATTGTTTTTCCGTTAATTGTTAGGGATCCGAGTGCGTTGGTTCGAGTGAGCATCGTAGTTGATTTTTGGCTTTTCCCAGGTGAGTGACACTATTTCTTCTTTGTATTTTAAACTCATGTTTTGAGAAACGTGGTGGATTATATATTCTATGAGTTGATAAAAAGCATATTTTGTTGCATAAAATGGGATCGAGCTATTACTGTCATTTTTGTTGTTCGAAGGGAGTTATATTTGGACTTCGATTTGAATGGTTGTTTGAAAAATGGATTTGTAAAATTCTTTATGAAAGAATCTTGAAATGTTTTGGAGAATGCTTTGATATTTATATATCAAATTTTGAGTTGTGATATGACTTTTTTTTTTTTTTTTTGATGTTGGATTATTGGATATTGTAATTGGTGGTTGGTGCTCAATGTCTCTGTGGACCCTGAGGGGTGTGTAGATATGTGCATACTAGTCTAGGATATCTTTGTGGGCCCAGCCACCGGCTAATAATAGGTGGAGACCTTACCAAGGGAGGAATCTTGGCCGTCTTGTCACAGGCGTTATGCGTGACCATGATTAGACATTTGAACATGAATTGGTCAATGAAGTGGATCATTGACGTGTGATTTGAGTTTGGTCGATGGAATGGACCATCGATGTGATTTGATGAGATTAATCAATGGAATAGACCATTGATACATGTTTAATGAACTGGACCATTGGTATCTTCGATATTTGAGTTATGATTATATATTATGTTAAAGTGAGATACGATTGTGTTTTCAAATATGCATAGTGATTTCTCGATCCGCTTAGAAGAAATGTGTTACTCACTGAGCCGTGGTAGCTCACTCCTCTCATCTACTTATTTTTCAGGTTCTTCAACGAGTTGCGAATAGGCGTGAGCGTTCGTTCGGGGAGGACTTTTGTGGTGGAAACTTTTTGGTATGACTTGTACATAGTTAATAGGTTTATAAGTTAGTCTTTGTAGAAGATTTATGTTTTGGTTCAGTGGATTGTAGAAATACTCTGATATTGTAACCAAATACCATTTTTGTCAAATATACATATATATACATATATATATATATATATATATATATATATATATATATTTGGATGTATATATATTGATATCAGGTTGAATTTTGGTTATGTTGAGGCTGCGTCCTTTGGTAAAAGGACGGCCGTGTCATGCCCTTTTTCTTGTGAATCGGGGTGTGACATTTTATAGACGGCAAGAGATCGAGGGAAGACCGGCTCCGATCTTAGGCTCACCTAAAACATTCGGACAGCTTGGCTAAGCAGCTTTCTTAACTACTGACTGAAGGTGACGGGCTTTTCTCTAAATGCCCTACGATTCTAACTATCAAACACCTTCGAAATGTACGTCCTCTGTAGATCGCTACACTTAAGACTTCCCTAGCTTTAGACCTAGACGGCTACCACTTAAACAAGCCTAGGGATGAGCATCGGTCTAGGGTTGACCCTAGACCGGCTCAATCCTACCGGTCCCGGTCCGGTTCTCAAGGGGACTGGGTCGGTCCTCAGTCCAAGAACTCTTGGACCCTGCACTGTGCGGGTTGGTCCTTAGTTATGGGAGTTTAGGGTTTGATCCAACCCAAATCAAACCTGTAGATATTGTATTATTAGATATTAGATATTTATATGTTATATATAATATTCTTTTATCTATTTAAAGTCTACAACCTAACTTAACGTTAATGGCATTAACAAGTCCTCTTCCAACATTCTATTATGTCCTCTTCTTTCTCTTTTATCTTTGCCATGTAAATCCGAAAGAATAAAGCCTTAATTAGAAATTTAGAAACCCTCTTCATGAGCAACACTCGACGGTTGCCCCCCTCATCGCTTGCCACTTGCCTCGCTCCCGCTCATTGCTCACCACTCGCCCCTCGCCTGGCTCGCGCTATTACTTTGAAAATCATAGGCTATAAAAGGTCAATTAGCACTACGTCAGCCTAAGAAAAAAACCCTTCTCAATGGCTGCTTCAAGTCATTTGTGTCATTCCTTAATGCTGGAACTTGGATGCTTATTTTTGTTTAAGCATGATTTCCATAAATCTTTTCATGAAGTGTTAGTAGTGTGGATTTGATGTGGAATTCTATATTTGAGAAGTGGTACTTCCTTAGCAATGGTAGATTTCTTCTAGTGATTCAGAGGATACTGGGTAGGGTTTACTTCTCTGATTGAAAGAAAAATGTAATGTATAGATAAATTATATTCCTCAAACTTTTTTGCTCCACCGTGACAAAGTTTTTTAGAGTTTTGCTTTGATATTCTCTCTAAATTGTAGAATTGTCATGCTCAGTATTGAATGAAGGTGCATGATTTAGGATCATGCTGCTTTTAGCCTTTTATGTTTTTCAGTTTACTTTTTCTTTCCTTTCAAAGAGAAATTCATGAAATAGTACTAGTTGGGCTATGTGAAAGTATATTCTAACGTTATTATGTCGGATATGTACTAATGTTTATAGTTTGATTGATAAACGCTGCATTGTTGATAGATATGTAATTGCAAAAGGTAAGTTTGTCTTTTCAAGGGATACAAAAAATGAAACGAAAAATTTATTGATTGGTCCTAGGTTGACCTTAAAACCGAACCGAACCCATAGAGTCAATCCGATCCTCAGTCCTAGGCTCAATAAGGTCGGTCATCGGTCCCAAAAATTGAGAACCAACATTATATGGGTTGATCCTTGGGGTACTAGACCGACCCAACTCAGACCATACTCATCCGTAAACAAGCTACTACCAAGCACGCTGCTAGACTGATAAAAGCAAGTTTCAAGCCACAATTTCCTCAAAGCCTACATGATGCACAGCAATTAGCCAGGGACCCTTAGAAAGTGCCATCATTGGCCATTGATTCCAAAAGGCATTCTTAGAAGCTCGAAAACTGCCAGGCAAAGATAATGTGATTTAAGATGAGCTTTTTCTTTCATCATGCCAACAATACTAATAGAAAGCTATCTTGATCAACATTGCCTGAACCGCCTGTTTTAAATTGAATAGGGATGTAGAGCTAAGCCTAGGAATCATCATCAGGCGTGCACTGGTGTGGTCAAAAAGAAATTGCAGGATAAATTGACTGCTAAACTCATGAACTCAAAATTGAACACACTAAGGGCGTACGATGTCATGCACATACCTACTAAGTTGTTAGACGACCAATAAGCTTGATGGAAAAGCAAGGTAATCATTCAAAACTATCCTTAGCAAAGTATAGAATGTGCCTATCGAGCTTAGCTGACATCCCTCTCAGATATGCAACAGCGTCAATTGGACGACCCCGCTTAATAACCATAGTTGGCCCCATAGACCAAGCCATAAGCTCCACCATGCGCAGTGTGTTTTGGGTTCGATGCCGGAGATGCATAAACAGAACCGCGAGCTCCATAAGAACTATAACCTTGGTCCATGTGCTCTGCTGCTGGTGCCTGCGATAGTGCTGCTGCTGCCTCCGCCATAAAATTCTGGAAAATGGGTTTTTTTTTGGGCGTTAAAGTGCAGAAGCCTACATCAAATGGTCATCAGGAAATGCGGCAACATCGTCCATCTCTCCTCAGTTGAACCTCTATAAGAACTGTCTACCAAAAGATAGAATGTACGTGGCAGTAGAGGCACTTTCTCTAAGAGGCCTTTTCGGCATTTTCAAATCCAAAATTTAAAGCAATTGCAAGACTAACGTACCTAAGTTGATTCCAAATCTATAAAGACATTAAAACTAAGACCCTGAAAAATAAGTTGGGTAAAAGAATAGTTGAATACTTCGAGAAATCAAATAAATAAATAAAAGTTTCAAGAACGGTTTCGAAGCCATAGAAGGGAAAAATCTTCTGAGCCGAATCAAATATGAAAGTAATCGAGTGATGAATTTAACATTTGAGTCAACTTGGTCAGTCCACTTTTCAATCATAATAAAAGATTCTAATGATAAGGATTGGGAATCAAATTGATCCTTCATGGTGGAAACAAACCAATTCAATTAGTGGGTCTATTCTAAAGTCTGTTAGCTCTAGAGAAAGTTCTGTACTAAAAAAGAACAAATTATTAGTGTTACTTAACGTTTCATCCTCACTAGTACAAGTTTCAACGGCACATATGATATTCTCCAATAATTCATATTCAAGGGAGAAGATGGATGCGAGATCATCATCATTAAGATAAATTTCAATTTTTTTCTCAAGTTTCTGAATCATCTCAACGTACTTATTTTTCTTAAGCCATCTCAAGACAAATAACCAATCCGTCTCCCTCCCCTCTCGTTCATAATTACTCTCCACAAGAGTTAAATTCTCTGTAAATTCAGCCCCTCCAAAAATTTGAATCCACAGTCACTTTTCCTATGTGAGCGAAATGAAAGAAGGAGAGAAACCAATTCAAAAGCACTCGTCTAAACCCCCCTAACGGCCCCCTCTGTTTCCAAGTGAAATTTTGTCTTCCCTACTTAGGATGGAATACTCCCGAAATTTTAGTTTGAATTCAAATAAAGCAGTTTAAGGATGTACTTGGGTCCACCTATCCCATCTCCGTCCCTCTCTTTTTTCCTTACTTTGTAAGATCCCTTTTGAGAAACGGCACTATATGCTTCTCTAGGTTTTTCACTTGTGATGATGGAAAAGCTTCCACCTAACTTTCACTCTCTCACTCACTCACCCACGTCCCCAAATCAGATCCAAGGTACCCTTCAAAAGCACTCATACTCTTACCCAGGTTCATTCGCCCCCGACTCTTTCCTCGTTTTCCTCTCTTCCCATCATATCACAAAGGCAGTTTAAACCCGGCCTCCCTGCTAGAGTAGCCATTCCTAGGTTAGGCCCATTGTTGGTATAGTGCCCAGGCATTGGATGAAGTCGTGAAGGTGACGGTAGTTATGAGCACCATGACAAGCATCTCAAGCTCGAGCAGGCTTCTTTATGAAGAATCTATTTCATCTAGTTGGGTCATATTGCTTCCTGCGGTCCTGCTCATGGCTGATCGATGCTTGACCAATCTTTTTGTTGCCTGACATAATCAATAACTCAATGGATCCGCTCAACGTGTGTTCTACTTTCGCTGTTTTCAAACCAATCTAAATGGACAGAATGTATCAGTCAAAAAGCTATGTCGAAAAGCTATCCCCTTTCATAGTGGGATACATCAGCAATCTCGCAGTCCATTTATAGAGAACACAAATGCATTCAAAGTTCACTAATAATTGCTGTTCTGTTTACAAGCCATCTGATCATCTAGAGGTGGAATGGTGCTCGTTGTTCTCTCGGATAAGACATAAGTAAAGGGTCCTGCCTCAAAAGGATCCGTTTCACCTAGGAATAAGGGGTACCCTGGAGCTGCTAACATGAATACATGTAGTGACTAGTAATTGTCCAAGCAGTTGCCTCTATGCCCCAGCCAACTGAGCCTAAGTTATTTTTGCAGCACAATAGAAGCACAATAGACATCTTATATGGAAAGTAACACATATTTAAGTTAGATGGTCGTGGTCTTTTGAAATGTGAATGGTGCGTGCGCATGGTATGTCAGAAACAAATAGAGCCTCTAACAGTGTTTAAGTGGACGTACATCTACATGACCACAGAAAATGCCGAGGTGGTTCAAACCATCATTAATAGGGGCTAAAATTTTCCCCCTTTTGTCACGGACAAGGGCCTATATGATGTTATATAGTCTGTAAAGGGTAGCCAAATGCAGAGCCATGTTTCCATCCTTCTCTGGCTCATTTATAACATCCTCAAGGTTGGGTGTCTGCAATATCTACTTGACTACAATTTTCTCTGCCACCGATATAACTGCAGCATGAAGTACCATTTGTCCTTTGTCATTGATTAGCATCGAGACACAATCTAACCATCTCGGCAATGACACTGATGTGGTCTCAAAATGCAGCAGTATGAAGAGTGGACTGCCCATCTTTGTCTGAGAAATTTGCTGCAGAAATGTAAGGATGCCGGAATAGTTGAACTGCTTCAGCACTGCCATAGTAAGCAACATAATGAAGAGGATTCCAAATGTCATCTCCTTCTCTAATCATCAGGGTTCTGTCATGCAATGGTTTCTTCGTAGCAACCTTCCCAAATCTCGATTAAATGATGGTTGCAAGGTATATTAAGACTGTTTCAGACTCGAGATTGACTCTTATTATGTGTTGTTTCCTCAATTCTTTTTACTGCAACATTGAGGGCAATGCAGCAGCATATATGGCATGGTTATCTCGACGATTTTTTTCCATCATCCATCTTCACCTCTCTTAGATAAACTGGTGCAATTAATAGATATGTAAAACTAAACGCCAGAAGTTTCTGGCAGAGGATTCCTCTAGTATTCATCAAGCGAATCATGCGCTCTTTCATTCCTGAAATTGGAGGTGGAGGCTCTAATTGGAAGTCACAAAGTATCAGGTCAAAAAAAATTGATGGAAACATCATTCGATGAAGGTCTTTGCATTGCACCTCTGTTACTTCTCACCTCCCGAGTTTTCTCCTGTCCATTTCAATGAGATTGCTGATGCAGTTCAGCCTGGAAGCATCCTAGAGCCAAGAGGTTATTCAATTTTTTAATGCTTGTGCATAGTTAATCTAGTTGTTTGCTTTCTTGAAAGTAACCACACACCCAGAAGGTAAGTAAGATTGGTGTTGAAATCGTCCGCACGGTTGACAAAGATGCGCTAGCAGATTTACTTCTACCCTTATTTCTAATCAGAAATTGACACAGGTTCCCATAAGTAAGAGTCTTGGGATACTTTCAACGTGACCAACCATAGTCTGCTGCATGCAAAGCACTCATTCCTCTAGGGCCCTTACAAGAGGACAACGACAGGGATGCATCTAACATCAGCCTAGTAATTTGATGAGCCCATTGTGCAGTCGCCACAGAGTGGGGATTCATCGGCAGCATTAAAAATGTTACACAGTTCATGATCTTCTTCAACCAGCAATTTCTCTCGCCGCATAGTGCAGTGCAGTGTCCTTGTCCGACTTTGCCATTCGAAGAATCTCTTTGCATGCATCAACTTGTCCTTATTCAAAAACCCAATGCGGTCGATTTGCAAACTTAATGGAGAGTTGTTTCAAAGCATCTTACTTCAGCAGCAACGTGTAGCGGAGTGTCTCTTCTGTGGTTACTTTGCCAGGGAAGGAATAGTCCTGATGGACATTGAACATGAGATATGATTATAAAAAGAGGAAGAAGTCGAGCTCCAAGAAAAACGCCCGCTGCTACCGTAGAAGCGGCACGTACGAGAGCCAAAATGGGAGTAGGGCCTTCCATGGCACCAGGTTACCATACATGAAGGAGGCATTGTCCCGATTTCCCAACTGCACCTCCAAATTAAAGAAAGGCACATAAAGTAAGAAATAATAAGGGAACCTCATTATTATAAATCAAGTTATTGAATATTTGTAACAAATCCCTTTTTTACCGCAAAGATGTTGCGCAGATGAGATTTGATCAAGAATTCTCACTACTTCTTATATTCATGGACCCCACGCCCCTATGGCGAAATCAGTAGACACGTTGCTCTTGCGACGCAAAAGAGCATCTACAATCAACTTTACCTCTTGTATTAAGCAGCAACACAGAGCGTTGTTCTACTTGGGCGTTGTTTCGTGGAAAGGGAAAAAGGGAGAATGTAAACCCAATGCACGGGCGTGAAAGAGCATGCCTGCACAAGTTCAACCTTAGGAGACTTTGGAGGTAAATCACAATATTCGAATAAAGAGTACTAACTTGTCTTCTATGATTGATTAATTATTGAGTGTTACTATTTTCAAATTACGATTGCGGGCCATATAGTCAAGCTATGGTCCATAAAGGTAAGTTATTGGTTACAAGTGAAAACAAGTTCTCGCGATTAAATATATACTATGACTCAAAGTTAAATTACGGCACCTGTTCTGGACCCAAAATGCACCCTTTTCATGTCTAGTCCTATATAAGATAGAAATATGATAGATAACATTTTGAGAGAATTTCAATTCAACTTTATCTAATACTAGCATGTAATCTTGCACGATTCAAGGATACTTTAATTCTCAAAAAAAAAAAAAAATGCAATTTTTTATAGAACTAGAAATTCGTTCATACTTCATACGTAAGCAACAGTCCCTTAGCATAGGCACATGATGATATGCATTACGATAATCAGAAATTGATTAAGTTAACATTAGTCATGTGTCAAGATTTCAGTTTCCAAATCCCTATAGATCTTTGTATACCATGATTTCTGTTTTTGATACTGTATCGTTGTTTCCATGTTCGACAACCTGTATCCAGATTGAGCATATATCATTGTGCTCAAGTCCTGCCTCCAATTTGTTATCTATGTTCCAGGAAACCAAGAAAAGATAACGAAACAATTGGACATGTCTTGGCCGCAACAACATAGCACCGAATTACATGTCTTGTTCAATTGGAATGGACAACTGGGCAGCTATTTACTTTAAATGACTCGATCAGTAACCAAACCTTGTCTCAGAGCTCAAAAATAACAAGAATGGACCGAACAGCATAATTCTTCCTGGGGATTGGTGGCAGGCCGAGTTCCGTATGAACAAATTCATGACAGCAATAGGAATGAGCTTCTACTGATGTTTAAAGCCTCAGCATGAAAGAAACAAAAGAGCTCGGACTCTCGAAGAGCTGCGGACTTCTTTTGGTAAACCTTAGATTGCTACCAAAATTAAGGAATAGCCATCAAAAAGCATTCCCCTCTTAAAGAAAGTGTAATCACAACGTCTCAATTTAGAAGTTGATGCACATAATGATAGACACGTATGAATATTCCAAAGAGCATACAAGAAGACACAACACCTGGTAACTACTGGGTACAATCGAAAAGAATATTCAAAGCCCAAGAGTAATCCTGGGAAGCAACAGACTTTGATCCCATCACATGAAGTACAAACAACATAACAAATAAATCACACATTCCGTAGTATTCCTTTAGCACTGACAGCTTCTATTGATTCCAGTTTTTCCACGACTTCAGACATGGAAGGCCGGGACTTAGGATTAAGTCCGACACATATATCAGCTAGCTGTGCTATCTGGCGTACAGAGTCCACACAATATTCGCCCCGCAATCTCGTGTCAACTAGAGCCCACGGTTTTCTTTTACCGGATAAGTATGGTCTGGTCCACTCCACTAAATCAACTCTATCTGCTGGACTGCTCGGATTAAATGCCCTGCAACCTGTTAGTATCTCAAGCAACACGACGCCGAAACTGTAAACATCACTCTCTACAGTGAGATGCCCTGTAAAATCCAAGAGTCTTATGTGATGTTGCAGCAAAGCATCAGAAAATAACTTCCTGTTAGTATTGTCAAAATTCAAGACCAAGCATCAGTCAGCACTAAGTCACAAAAAAGCATTTTACAATGGAAAAGTTACCAGTTGCTCTGTAGTCAGGGTCACAATAGCCAGTGGTACCCATAAACTGCGTTGAAACATGTGACTTGTCCTCTAGAGGACCAGACCTCACCAATCCAAAGTCCGAGAGTTTGGCCATGTAAGACTGCAGAAGAACCGGACAGTGGATTAGACTCGGTTTCCAGCCTAAATATAAATTGCAAACTTTAGTGAATCTAGCAAAAAACAAAATGGAGATGTCTAAAAGCAACTAGGGACTGGTTAAGGGTCTTGTCGAGTTCGGAACTTCACATCAAATCTAAGAAGGATAGATTTCCAATTGACTATAACCCGTCCATCAGTTGAGCAGAGGGAAACATAGGATCTCCTCTCGCTATTATGATTCTTTTCTCCTGGTTAGAGGACAAAATATCAAGTCTTCAAATTGAGATACTAGGCATGTCATCATCATCATCATCCTTCTCCCAAAAATTTGACTAGAATGATAATAGAGTTCATATGAATTTTGTGGTACAGGAACATAATCATTATAGGGAGGATAAAATAATAACCTCATCTAGCAAAATATTTGCACTTTTGAAATCCCTGTGTATCATATTACAGGAATTGTGCAAGAAGGCCAAGCCTCTGGCAGCCCCAACCGCAATCTTGAGGCGTACATCCCATGAAAGATGATCTGCAGAGACCTCTGTACCAGAGTAATGGACAATGTAAAATGTAAGTAATTCTTAAAAGCAAATACGTGTTCAAACCAGCCCGAATTTTGAAAATAGCACATGCATCGACTATGACTATCAACTGATCAAGTGGATATGCTAAACAATTGGCATCCTTAAGGAGACTTTTCCAAATTTTACAGAGTGATTAGACCACTTACCTCTGAATAGCTGGTATTCCAAACTGCCCATTGGCATGAACTCATAAACAAGAGCTAAATTTTTATCATCTGGACAAAATCCCAGGAGCTTGGCAAGGTTAGGGTGAGATATCTTTCCAATAGAGATTATCTCCCTCTGCACGAAAATAAGCAAAAGAGTCTCACACATGGTTAGTAGTAAAAGAAATGAAAGAAATGGAAGCCCCCGCACTAAACCAGGTAGATATTTTTCTCCTTAAGCTTCAAATGGTCAAAGAAATCAAACGATCACGATGGAATAGTTGATGTCAAAACAAAAGGTACAGAATGGGAACTGAGACCTAATTTCCAATGAAATGTTCAGTTTAACTAGTAGTTGACCGAAGACTCATGGTCATTGTGCATCCTGTAATATAAAAGACATATCAATATTGGTAAAATGTACTTCAATTCATACTAGCTCTGTAGAAAATATCTAGCTCGCTATGAACCAGTAGTAGCAATGCAGAATCATTGGAATTTGTGACTGAAACCATTTATAATTTGCGATCAAACTGGTGACTTTATCTTGCGGTGGTGTATCCACCCTATATGGTTTGATAAGCCTTGCAATTTGTTTCAGTTCTTGAATATAGAAGGAGAATTCACTCGAAGGAAGAAGAAAACAAGTTCACTATGAAAAGAACCGCATTGCATTAGTCAAACAAGGTTAGAAAGACGAGTTGCCTAAGGGCTATGATCACATTGAAAAGGTTGATCATTACATGGATGGAAGACTGAACTTATATTTGCGCAATTTCTTCATTCCTTGCAATCGAATTACACTGAGTAGGTTGTTCCAATAGTTAGCATCATACAAGCCAATGGCAGAACACACCCCATGACATGGGTTTACTAAGTCAATTACAAAATAAAAGAAATGCAGAAAGAAAGTTCATCACCGTTAACTAAATGGAGCCATAAAATCTATTTTGCTGAGGACCTTAGTGACCAAATAATCTCAAGAACAAAATTGCTTCTTAGATTCTTCTTTTACTTCATTTAAATTCAAATAATGCACATTGTGTACACTAAAGTGAGAGGTTAAATAACTGAAAACTTTACGAGGATCGTGAAAATACGTTTAGGTAATATCACCAAACAATTAACACTACTCAATTGGGCACCAACAATAGTGTTGTCTGCTGCCCACTGCCATAACTTTGCACCCCAACAAAGCCGATGAGGCCATCAATGAACTCTCAGAAATATCTGATCTCTCTATAATCAAAAACAGATGCAATTCCACAAGGGCCCTTTCAGAAACAAAATTAAAAGGCCAGGCCACCACTTATAGAAATCCTGGGATAATCAACTTCATATACATTTGGATTTGCGTTTACATGGCCATCATAATTCAGGTTGTTCAGTATTTCTCCTGCTATTTTCACAACGATGGTGTTTATTGACACAGTTGAGTTGGGCATTACAAGCTCCCATCTGTACCATCATGCATTTGGGTTGCTTCAGTTTTGTAATTGACAAAGCAAAGTATTTGTATTCCGAGAAAGGAATTGAAGACGAAACTTAGTTCTTACCAGCCACTCTCTATACCCTTGAGTGCCATTCTGGTTTAATATTTTCACAGCTATTATAGTCCCTGCACTTCCATACGGTTGCTTCCCAGGAAGCATTGTAGTCTCTGCACTTCCAGACGGTTGCTTCCCAGGAAGCATACCTTTATAGACACAACCAAATCCTCCCTTTCCAAGAAGTGCATCAGCTGGAAAATTTTTGGTCGCCACTTTCAACTCTGCGATACTGAAGATGGTCAAGCTGGCATCTGCCACAGTCTTTCCATCTCCAAAGGCCTTTTTGCCCAGGGCAGCCAGCAAGGCATGGCTATTGCTGGCTGCAGAAGATGATAAAGGGAGAGGCCGCAAGTCACGGCTATTGCTTGCTGCAGAAGATGATGAAGTGGTGATATTCCACTTCGCTCCTGTAGTTTCAAAAAGAAAAACAACGAACTGAGAAAATTGCTTCCGACGATAACAAGAAGAACATTAAAGACTCCAATCTGAAGTCACAAAGATCCATTTTATAGAGACTACATAGATGTAAAGATAAAGATCGCTCTAGGAAAAAATTTAAAGAGTACCTGACTTGGGATTACCAGCAAAGGTAGGAGTAGGGAAGTCAGGAGTACCAAAACACACCCCCATCTCTCTCGTCTCTCTCAACAATAACTGCTGTCTTTCCGTTACCTTGCCTCTACTAAAATCTTATTCCCTCTGGAGAAGAGGACGTTGACTTGATGTTAGGTTCAGTCAAGTGAAACCACCTGAAAACGCGCTCCATGCTGACGTCCCCCCACCGAACACCGAACACCATCGGTAGAGAGTCGACCTCGCTCCGCACATCACTTTCCACGCTGGTTGATTTTCTTATGCCCAAAGCAGACCCCACAAATTTCCAATGCATTTCATATATTGACCCCGGTGGACTTTCAAGGTAATATTTGACTTTTCAAAGGTGGTGGACCCACAAAAAAAAAAAAAAAAAAAGATAAAAAAAAATAAAACGGGGAGAAGGAAAGCAGAACGAGGGCTAATTCCATAAAAAAAAATATGAACTTTAGGTATTATTCTAAATGTGACCCAAATTATATTTTGTCTCAAAAAAAAAGCCCAAACTTTTAGTTGCTTCCCAAATCTGGCCTACGTTAACCATCTTTCCATAGTGACCGTTAGTGGCTTTCTCTTCTTCTTTCTGTTCATCAATTCTCTCTCTCTCTTTGACATCCTCCGGCTAGAGTCACCGCCAAGCTTGACATCCGCGCGTCCACCGCCGATGCCCGTCCAAGCCAACACTGCACGTCCAAACCAGACCATCCCTCCGTCGTCCTTGTTGTTAGCTTCGTCTTCGCCGGAAGGAGTCCTCCATCTCCATTGTCTTTGTGGTCATCTTTACCCGTTTTTGGCCTGAGCAAATGGCCAAAAATCTGGAAAAAATAGAAGTCTCCAGAAAAAAAAAAAAAAATCTGGGGAAAAATCTTTGAGACAAGGAAGGGGCAACGGGTGTCTTGGCTTGTCTTTTTAGCCAAAAGATCTTACATTTAGAGGAGTTCACAGAGCAACGTGGGTCAAAAAATCAGTGGGTCTCTTGGCTTGTCTTTTTGGCCAAACATAGAAGACATGGCCGCAAACAACTCGAGCTATGCGGAATCCGCAAAAGCTGGGTTATGGGAAATCTGTGGAATCTTGGGGGAAAAAAAAGGAAACCCAAAAACTTGAATGCTAAAGGTTTCCTTTTATTCATTGTAGCTCATCGCCAGAATAGGAACAAAAAAAAAAAAAAAGAGAAACCCATACTTGAATGCTAAAGTTGATTCAGAAATTCACAATCTGCTCGCGATTCCCTCTATTCGTCTCCGTCTTCATCTTCTCGACGGCCAACTCCAGATCTGAAACAAAGCCCCTTCCATGCCCGCGACAAGCGAGGTCGAAGTAGGAGGAAGAGACAGAAAGAAAAAGACTTGGGTGGGTCGATAACCCATCGTCGTCCTCGTCGTCCACGCCGCCGCGCCCATCTCCTTCGCCGTTCGCTTCCTGCTGGCTTTGCATGCCGTCTTCCTCCTCTTCTTCCTCGTCGACGGCGGAGGGGACGCCGTTCTCCTTCACAACCCTAACTTTCTCGTCCTCTTCGAACTCGATCTCCTCTTCCTCGTCGGAATTCATTGTCGCAATCACGACCTCACGCTCGCCGGGACAAGAATCCGGTGATTTCTCGACTCGATTCTGAATAAAAACGAGCGGAAATCTTCGAGAAAATGCTTTCTGGGTGACGTGAAAATGCCTCAGATGACTAACGGCGACCGTAGAAGGAGAGTTAACGGGTCAGATTTGGGACACGAGTCAAACTTTATGCTTTTCTTGAGACAATAAAATTTAGGTCAGATTAGGACAACACCTAAAGTTGGTGTTTTTTTATTGAATTGGGCCGCAGAAAGAGGGCATACCCGGTTTTAAACAGGGCACGCTCGGTTTTAAAACAAACCAATTTCCATTCAGTAGAATGCGGAAATCCATGAAGTCGATCGAGAAGAAGCTTCCTCTTCTTTTCAGCAAGTCGTCTGCCCAGCTAACGTCGGACTAAAAGGTCGATCCATTTTCATCAGAGTCAAATCAATTTGGAAAGATGATGTCCAATTCCATTTGGTGGAGATGTCAATGTCTATGGAAGGGTTTTGCACCGCATTTTGTGTTCATTCTGTTCTCCGAGGCATCTTGCTTTGCAATCCAAAAATCGAGTAACGAGTTTTTCATGGAAGTAGTTTGCTGTCAACTTTGCTGGCAATAGTCCTATGAAGCCAAGGGGGAAATTGATTCCATTATCTGCTTTCGTGCGGTTAAGTCAGGTTTTTGCTTTCTTGCAGTGTATTCCTCCATTCGCAAACATTCCCGAAGCAGCAGCACGAAATGATGAAGTATTATTAGGCCCAAAAGAAATTATTTCATTTCCAAGACATAATCAATTTCCTTTCCCAATTTTATAGACGGCAAGATATTAAGGGAAGACCAGCTCTGATCTGAGGTTCCCGCAAAACATTCGGACAGCTTGGCTGAGCAGCTTTCTTAACCGCCGACGTGAAGGTGACAGGCTTTTCTCTGAACGCCGAACGAATCTAACACCTTCGAAACGTACGTCCTTTGTAAATCTTTGGTCACTACACTTGACTTTCGAGGCTTTAGACCTCGACAACTACCACATAAACAAGCTAGGGGAGCATCAGTCCAAGGTCAATTCTAGACCGACTCTGGACCGGCCCAACCCTATCGGTCCTGGTCCGGTTTTCCAATGATTCCGAGGAGCCCAATTTAGTCGGCCGCTTGGTTCTAAAATTCCTAAACCAAAGACTATTTATCTTGCCGGTCCCGAGCTTCCGAGTCGGTCCAACCTGCACCAACCCTAACTATATATATATAATATTATTTATAATTTTTTTATATAGAAAAAATCTTAAAATAAACGGCGTCAACAATATTAAATAGTTCTTTAGTGAGGAGTTCAAGTAATTTTACATTATTTTTTAATAACTTTTTAATATCTTTTATGGCGTCAATAGTCATAATTTACGAAAGAGGAAAATATTTTTGTAAGGAGTCCTTAGGCATCCAAAAAGGCACCCTTATAGCATCCTCCTCTAGTATTTGTTCTCTTCTGTCTTATTTGTTCTCTTAATCTTCAATTTGCTCAAATCGAAAAAAACAACTTCTTCGCTCGCCACTCGACACTCGCCTCACTTGCTTTGAGTTACTCATGCCGCTCGTCGCTCGATGCTCGCTTGGCTTGTTGCTCTCCGCTCGACATTCGATGCTCATTTTGTTCGATACTCACCCCACTTACCTTTCTTAGCTGACCTTACTCACCATCGAACCCATTGGGTCGGTACGGTCCTCGGTTGCCATTTCAAGGAGTACAAAAAATAAAATAACAAATTATTAGTTAGTCCTAAGTTGACCTTAAAATCGGACCAAACCCATTGGGTCAGTCCAATCTTCAATCGCTTTTTTAAGGAGTACAAAAAATGAAATAAAAAATTATTAGTTGACCTTGGAACTGAACCAAACCTATTGAATCGGTCCAGTCCTCAATCCCAAGCTCAATAGGGTCAGTCCTCAGTCCCAAAAATTGAGAACCGGCACTGTGCGGGTTGTTCCTAAGGTTAGGGGATGGACCGACCCAACTCGGACCATACTCACCCCTAAAACAAGTCACTTCCAAGCACGTTGCTAGATTGAAAGAAAGCAAGTTTGAAGCCACAATTTTCTCAAAGCCTACATGATTCCCTGCAATTAGCCAGGGACCCTTAAAAAGTACGGTCATTGGCCCTTAATTCCAAAATGCACTCTTAGAAGCTCGAAAACTGCCGGGCAAAGATGATGTGATTAAGCTTAGCTTTTTCTTTCATCATGCCATAGAAAGCTGTCTTGATCAACATTGCCCGAACCACCTATTTTAAATTGAATAAAGATGCAGAGCTGAGCCTAGGAATCATCATCAGCCATGCACTGGTGTGGTCAAAAAGAAATTGCAGGAGAAACCGACTTCTAGATTCACGAACTCAAAATTGAACACACTAAGGGAGTACAATGTCATGCACATACCTACTAAGTTGTTAGACGACCAAAAAGCTCGATGGAAAAGCAAGGTTATCATTCAAAACTCTCCTTAACAAAGTATGGAATGTGCCTATCGAGCTTAGTTGACATCCCTCTCAGATACACAACAGCATTAATTGGACAACCCCGCTTAATAACAATAGTTGGCCCCATAGACCAAGCCATAAGGTCCACCATGCGCAGCGTGTCCTGGGTTCGATGCCGGAGATGCATAAACAGAACCGTGAGCTCCATAAGAATTATAACCTCGGTCCATGTGCCCAGCTGCTGGTGCCTGCGATGGTGCTGCTGCTGCTGCCTCCGCCATAAGATTCTCCAAAATGGTTTTTTTTTTGGAGTTAAAGTGCAGAAGCCTACATCAAATGGTCAAAAGGAAATGCAGCAACATCGTCCATCTCTCCTCAGTTGAACCACTATTATAACTGTCTCCAAAAGATAGAATGTACGTGACAGTAGAGGCACTTTCTCTAGGAGGCCTCTTCGGCATTTTCAAATCCAAAATTTAAAGCAATTGCAAGACTAACGTAACTAAGTTGATTTGAAATCTATAAAGACATTAAAACTAAGACCCTGAAAAATAAGTTGGGTAAAAGAATAGTTGAATACTTGAGAAATTAAATAAATAAATAAAAGTTTCAAGAACGGTTTCGAAGCCATAGAAGGGAAAAATCTTCCGAGCTGAATCAAATATGAAAGTAATCGAGTGATGAATTTAACATTTGAGTCAACCTGGTCAGTCCACTTTTCAAGTGTAATAAAAGATTCTAATGATAAGGATTGGGAATCAAATTGATCCTTCATGGTGGAAACAAACCAATTCAATTAGTGGGTCTATTCTGAAGTCTGTTAGCTCTAGAGGAAGTTCTGTACTAAAAAGAACAAATTATTAGTGTTACTTAACGTTTCATCCTCACTGGTACAAGTTTCAACGGCACATATGATATTCTCCAATAATTCATAATTCATATTCAAGGGAGAAGATGGATTCGAGATCATCATAATTAAGATAAATTTCAATTTTTTTCTCAAGTTTCTCAATCATCTCAACATACTTATTTTTCTTAAGCCATCTCAAGACAAATAACCAATCCGTCTCCCCCCCCTCTATCATAATTACTCTCCACAAGAGTTAAATTCTCAGTAAATTCAGCCCCTCCAAAAATTTGAATCCAGTCACTTTTCCTACGTGAGCGAAATGAAAGAAGGAGAGAAACCAATTCAAAAGCACTCGTCTAAACCCCCCTAACGGCCCCCTGTTTCCAAGTGAAATTTTGTCTTCCCTAGTTAGGATGGAATACTCCCAAAATTTTAGTCTCAAAATCGGGGAAGAATCAATATTTGAACTCTCAATAAGTATGTTTTGGCAAGAAATTACCAAACATCCAAACTAAGGCTAATATTTTTCAGCACATTTATTAGCCACTTTCTAAAAGAATACTTTACGACATTTGTAGTAGCCTCGCTTGAACAGTTTACAGACATACCGTGCTCAAGACGATCAGCACATCGCATCGACTTCTCTATTTTTTAGAAGGACTTCTTCGCTCTTTTCTTTTTTTACATGGCCCGGACAAATTGAATCTTGCCAAAAAAAAAAAAAAAATATAACTCTATGGATGGGCTGAAGTACAAAAAATTGCCAATGCCATCTTTCATTATATCTTTCATATAAATGGTGATTGATTGCAGCGCACCATGTGAAACCCAGCTTAAAACGTAAGCTTCTTTGCTTAATCTCCGCTAAAAAGGTTCAAAAAATTGGTCCCCCCATCTCTCCTTTTTTTTCATCGCGTCGCCTTGATTCTCTCTCTCTCTCTCTCTCTCTCTCTCTCTCTTTGCCCCTTCCCTTGCCTTGGGGAGATTCCATTGAGAAACGGCAGGGTGCCATGATTCTCTAGCATTCCACTTGTAATGATGGAAAGCTTCAACCCAACTTGCAGCTCTCTCACTGTCACTCACTCATGTCACCAGAGTCGATCCAACCTGCCCTTCAAAAGCACTCTCTCACGAGCCAAGTTCATTCCCACCTAAGACCTATCACCTTCCTTCGCTTTTCCTCTCTTCCCATCACTCCATATTCCGCCTCCTCCTCCTTCATTGCCATTATATAATCGTCTCC
Source organism: Eucalyptus guilfoylei (assembly GCA_016097605.1). Lineage (NCBI taxonomy): Eukaryota > Viridiplantae > Streptophyta > Magnoliopsida > Myrtales > Myrtaceae > Eucalyptus > Eucalyptus guilfoylei. Next base: position 50,202,914 of record CM027867.1, read on the forward strand.
CAGCACACTCACCTTAGCAGGAGCAGTACAGGTAATTCGCTCCCTCTGGAAGTGGCTTTCAACTTTCTTTTTTCTTCTTAGTTAACCTTTATTCTATTTCTAACTCTTTTTTTGCTCTCTTGATCCCGTTTGGCTCTTTTAGGCGGGTGGACGCTAATTAAAGACCAGCTCAAGCACACCAGTCCAAGAGAGTGCAAAAGAGTCCAAGAGAGAGAAAATGTTGGCCTACATCATCATCACTGTTTTCGCAATATTGTTGCGACCAACAGGGGATGTGGTAAGACAGGAAGATCTCAAACCCGGAGATCACATCTATACTTATCGGCTGTATGGCCTATACAACAATCATGGTTAGTGGTTCATCCTCTTCTTCCTTTTCCTATTTATCATTGTCATTTTTCTTGAACATGGATATCTCCATATGTGGCTCGACTGAATTTTCCTTTATTATCTTATGTTTTTGGCCCAAGAACAGTATTTGCATAGTTTCAGAGATAAAAGACTCTCCTCCACCGGTCCTCCACCGCCGCCGCACGTTCCGGTCGCTCCCCTCCGGCGGCCCCATTGTCGACCCCTCTTCTCAGCTTTTCAGGACTTCGACGAAATGCCAGAGAGAGAACCTGACTGAGCTGTGCTTCATTTCTTTCTTTCCGGTCGTCGATCCATATCAAGCTTCGCCGTTATACTTCTCAGCAGTTCCAGCTTCGACCGTCTTCATCTCCAGCGAATCTCCATCGTAGACTCTCCGCTTCGCTACTTCGTTTGTGTTGACGAGGTGTTCGACAAAATGCCAGAAAGTTGGTAAGATTGAAGTTCTCCTCCAGTCCGCAGCGCCACCATTCCTTCCGGTAGCTGTTATGGTCCAGGTTTTCAAGGGCGTCAACCTAGTATCTTCCCCCCCCGTTGCCAACAACGATCCATTACGCAAGACATAGATCCAACAAAGATGGTACAAACGCAGCATGGGAAAGCAAGTATCCCCGAGTTGTCGTCATCAGGAAACTGATGGGAGAACAATAACAATTCGAACAATATCGAATTAATGCAGCGGAATAAAATAATCTCCCCTCTTGTGTAAACCTAATAGGAATCGATATAGTAGAGTAAAATAAATACCAAACACGCAAACACAAGACGATTTTTTTACGTAGAAAACCACCTCGATGTGAGGAGATCAAAAACCACGGGACCGGAGTCCACCAGAAATTCTTCACTATCAGCAAAATTGTTCTTCTCTAGCAAATACTAGAGGTACATAGCAGCAAACACCTCAAGAACATAATTCTTGGCAATACACATCAACTTCACAAGAGATCAAGGATAAATCTGATCAAAAACGCAGGTTTTGATCAATTCACGAAAAACCTGATGTAGGGAGCTTCAAACGAAAATCAAACCGCTCAGATTCGAGAAAATTGCGCCACAAACATGCTGACAAAATTTCAGCTCAATCGGACCACGAATCAACCTCCGATGCCAGCTTGATGTAAATCAGATATTGCCTCAAACCCCAGATTTTCTGTTTTCTCTTGTTACTATTTCTTTTTGTGGCTATCACTTTATATAGATAGTGAGAAACCCTATTTCCTCATATAACTTATCATATGGGCTCAAGCCTTTTTTGGGTTTGCAACTCATTGGGCCTCCTCCACATAGGAGTAAACCCAGCTAACAAATCTCCCCCTCACGACAATGTGGAGGGATTCACCATCCCTGCTATTGATTGGCAATATTCAAGCTTCTCTCTTGGTAGAGTCTTCGTCATCATATCAGAGCCATTATAATCCGTATGAATTTTCTCAAGTTCCAACAACTTTTCATCTAGAACATCCCTTATCCAATGATATCTAACATCAATATGTTTCGATCTAGAATGAAAAGATGAATTCTTACCAAGATGAATTGCGCTTTGATTATCACAAAATAACACATACCTCTTTTGCTTGAACCCAAGTTCTTCTAAGAACTTCTTCATCCATAACATCTTTTTACTAGCTTCAGTCACTGCAATAAATTCAGCTTCGGTTGTAGAAAGTGCAACACACTTCTGCAATCTTGACTTCCATGACACGGCTCCACCCGCAAAAGAAATCAAATAACCAGAAGTAGATTTACGAGTATCAATATCTCCTGCCAAGTCAGAATTTGTGTATCCAACTAACTCAAGTTTCTCGGTCCCGAAACTAAGTTTCAACTTTGAAGTTCCTCGAAGATACCTCATAATCCACTTAACTGCATTCCAGTGCTCTCTGCCTGGATTTGACAAATAGCAACTAACAACGCCAACTGCGTGCGCCAAGTTTGGCCGTGTACATACCATTGCATACATTAAGCTTCCTACAACTGAAGCATATGGAATACTTTCCATATCTTTCTTCTCTTTATCAGTCGTAGGACTTTGCTTCATATTTAACTTAAAGTGGGCAGCAAGAGGAGTACTAACCACTTTAGCATTGTCCATGTAAAATTTCTGAAGGATCTTCTCAATATATTTCTCTTGCGACAAAAACAACTTCTTAGCATCTCTATCTCGGGTAATTCTAATGCCAAGAATCTGCTTCGCCGAGCCCAAGTCTTTCATGGCAAAATACTTGCTCAATTGTTTCTTCAATAACTCAATTCTTGAAGCATTCCTGCCAACAATCAACATATCATCAACATAAAGCAAGAGAATAATAAAGTCATAATCAGAGAATTTTTGGACAAACACATAGTTATCCGAGGAAGTCTTCTTATAGCCATGTTCTATCATAACTGACGCAAACTTTTTATACCACTGCATCGGTGCTTGTTTTAGGCCATAGAGACTTTTCTTCAATTTGCACACATAATCCTCTTTCCCTTTCACTTTGAAGCCCTTAGGTTGTTCCATGTGTTAGAGAAATCCCTTATGATGTTTTGAAGATGACAAAATAAATCAAAGGCTACTAACATGTTTGATGGTTGAGTAATAGACTATGCAGATGATAGAACGTGTAAAAGATATTATCAAAGTCTATTCTTGGAAGAACCAGAAGATAGACTCTATGCTGAAGCTGAACCAGAAAACAAACTCTATGCTGAAGCAGAATATGTTCAGACTCAGATTGTAAAGTCTATCGCACTCAGACTCAGATTGTAAAGTCTATCGCACTCAGACTCAGATTGTAAAGTCTATCGCACTCAGACTCAGATTGTAAAGTCTATCGCACTCAGACTCAAATTGTAAAGTCTATTGCTCTCAGACTTTATATACATATTCGAAAGAACGTAACACAAGCCCAATCATATAACAGCTAGTAATCTGGTTTGGATTCCACATCAAGATTGATTTGATTGACTCAATATAATTGATTGACAATTGGATCTTGAAGACAAGAACTTTCCAAACGAAGAAGCTTTACTTATGGAAATCAAGATTCCATTTGTATGGGCGATCGGAATCAATTTGGGATTTTACCTTTGTCACTCAACGGCTACTAAATCTTCTAGATACAGTGCTGTCCAATGGGTATATTGGAAGACTATCCTCAAGATACTGTCCAACGGCTAGTTTGGAAGTGGAGGAGTATTTAAGGAGATGAAGGACCAATGAGCAAGTAAGAGACGGAGCGTAGAATTTATAATTCCAAAGTCCGAGCGATCTTTGTTCATACACTTGTCTTTGGTGAGCTTAATCGTTTGTCATCGTGAGAGAAATACCAAAAGAGTGACTTAGTGAGATAGTGTGATCTACTACTAAGTGTTTGCACTCAAAGTTGTAATCTCTTGTTGATTGCATAGTGGAATCCAGCAAGAAGGCTGTTAGCGTGGGAGAGTGGACGTAGGCTTGGATTAAGCTGAACCACTATAAATCTCTGTGTTCTTATTCTCTTCCTTAACTCATTTGTTTTGTTTGAAGTTTATTTTATTCCGCATATATTTGCCAAGGTTTATTTTAAACATCTATTCACCCCTCTTTAGGTGTTCATACTAGCACTCTCAATTGGTATCAGAGCCAAGTGCTCGGTTTATAAAGTGTTTTTACTTTTAAGCTAAAGATCTTCTATGGCTAGTATCTTGGCACCAGGACTAATGGAAGGGCAAAGCAACACCAGGCCACCATATTTTGATGGAAAGGAATACAACGTGTGGAAGAACAAAATGAGAGCATTCCTAAGATCCAGAGATCCTTTGCAATGGGATGTTGTGGAAAAAGGAATCAATCCCACTGCTGCATCTACATCAAATAAGATTGGCAAAGACAAAGAAACCAAACCCCCCGCTCCTATGTCTCGGACGGAGTTGTCCAAAAGAGAAGCGCTTGATGCTAAAGCCATTTATTCCTTATATTGCGCTTTGTCTCCTATTGAATATAACAGAATTTCTTCATGTGAAACAGCAAAAGAAGTTTGGGAAAGACTTCATGTTACATATGAAGGAACCGATCATGTAAAAGAGACAAAAGTAAACTTCCTGCTCGGCAAATATGAATCCTTCAAGATGAAGCAAGGAGAGTCGATTGGAGATATGTTCAGCCGTTTTACAGAAATTGTAAATGGTTTAGCATATCAAGGTCAGCAAATTTCTGCCCCAATGAAGGTCAACAAACTCTTGCGAGGTCTCTCAAAAGATTGGAACCATGTAAAGACCTCAATCCGGGAGACTCAAAGGATTATGCCACTCTCCGTTGATGAATTGATTGGCACTCTTCAATCCTATGAAGTGAACAAATCAACGACGAAGATCCCGAAGGTAAGAAATCCATCGCTTTAATATCTAATGCTGATTTTGATGACACAGACTTAGAATCCGATGAGGAAATCGAGGTAAGCCTTTCAAAAATTCCTCTCAAACTTTCAAAGTATATAAATGAGCTGTGCTTAAATCTCAAATCTTCTCTTAAAAGGATCTTTGAACTTAAAAAGGAGAATTCTCGGCTTAGGCAACATGATCTTTCTCAAAAAGAAAATTTTGAAATTTTGCAAAAAGATTTTCTACAAACAAAAGAAAATCGAGATTTACTTGTCAAAGAAAATGATTCTTTGAAGAAAGAATTTTCAAATATTTCGACAAGATTTTCAAATGGTTCAAAAACATTAGAGCATATCCTTTCTATACAAGTACCTTACTATAATAAGTCGGGACTTAGTTTCAATAAGGAAAATGATTCTCTAATTGATTTTCCTAAAGTCAAGGAGAGACTTAGACAAAGACCTCTAAAGGCATTTTACAAAAATCATTTTCAAAAAGTGTTTGTAAAACCTGTTGGTGGAAATGCCCTCAAGTGTTCAAATTGTGGAGATTTGGAACATTTTGAAAAAGAATGTCCTAAAGTCTGGAGATCTGTCAAGAAAGATTGGATAAAAACAGCATACTCTACTAACTCTCATGGACCCAAGAAAAAATGGGTACCAAAGAAAAGATGAGTTCTTTTTGCAGGAAATAAAGGAAAAGAAGAAATTGGTAAGGAATGTTTTTGGGCACATAATTCTCATTATGCTTGAAATTCGATATATCATTGGTTGATTCAGATTTTATAATGATCATATTTTTTTATTTGCTTTATTGAAGAAAGAATCGTGTGATTTATTATTCGAGAGTTGAGATTTGATACGTGTGGTTATTTTTGATATTTTGCTTAGAGACAAATGAATTTATTTGGCTTGATTTTATACTCTCAGATTTTATCATATTTTGCCAAATAGAAATCTGTTTTACGTGATATTAATTTATTATGCAAAATATTCTTTCTTAAATACTCAAGGATTTCATTCTCCCTGATTTTATTAAACTATGACTAAGTGAGAATTTATTTTTCAAAATATCATTGTGCATAATATTCTTTCTTTGAATACTTTGTTATGTTGAATAAAGAAAGAATATTTGATTATGGAGATTTCATATTTTGCTCTAATAGAATGGAAGGATCCAAATTGATGGATACCAAAAAGGAAATGAGTTGATTACAGGAAATTCAATGAGGCAAGAATGATTGCAAATCTACGTAGATTTTGGTGCAATAAGAAAAGAATCTCAAGCGAAGATTGGTAATGTTTTTTCAATGGTATATTTCAAACATATACCATGGGTAAGAGAATATTTTTTATCATCCCGCCTTACAAATTTCTACGTGCATTTATCATAACTTTGGATGATTGTTTATTATATTGCAAATATCTTTTGTCATAAATATAAGGTATTGCAATTTTGGCACGTGACAGAAATATCTATTTTCCTTTTGCAAAATGCTTATATGAAATTTATTGTTAAGGAAATCTCTTTGATCTCGAAAGATATTACTGTATATTCATTATATTCTTGCTATATTCTTAGAAGATATATTATATCTAGCAAGTTTGATCCGCAAATTAAAGGAAGGTATTACGTGACATTTTTGCAAAGATTGTTATCTATACAAGATTTTGCAGGTTGAAAAAGAATCTTCCATATGGATTTTGGAAAGCTAGACTTAAAAATCATGGAGATTCTATACTATCTTCTGGAGGCTCAAAAATTCCCTTTTATGCAAAGTTTTTGCAAATATTGTTAAGGAAATCCCTAATGTGTCGTACAAAAGTTCATTAAGATTATGCAGGTTGAATTCGAGAAGAGCTTGATTGAAGAAAATAAATTTTTGCCTCGAATTTCAAAATGCAAATGATTGTTGTGGATATTGTTGCTACGAAGGATATAATGGAAAAATATTCTGCTCAACGTGCACAAGCAACAATTGTTTCTATTCGCAAATATTGTCATGATGACAGGGGAGAAAGCGAATCCAAAAATAAAAGGAAAAGAATCGAGATCACCTCAAAAAGGCAACAAATTGAGGGGGAGCATTGATCAATTATGGAAAGATCTTTTTGAATCGATCGTGATCTTGATTATTATGGAAGGAAGGAAAGGTAAATCTGTCAGAATTTGTTAAGTTCTAAAAAAGCCGGTTAGTGCATCTTTTATTACCTTTTGTCATTAATAAATCTTTTATTGATATTATCATTTTATTATGAAAAAAATGGTACGTGAATTTTATGATGCATCCGTGATTTTTATTGGATATTTGCTGATATTTATGATCGAAGTGAGCTATATTGCATATCTTTAATATTCGATTTACTTTATAAAAGCTGATTTTTGGAAATTGTGATTCATGCAAGATATTTGTTATCATTCTCTACGTGATACTTTTTCCATTATTATCGCTTTTTGATTATGACAAAAAGGGGGAGAAAATATGAATATGCATATGTATTGATTGGTTGATATTATTTATTGCATAATATTGAGCTGCGATTATTTTTTTCTATATATTGTTATGCTCAATCTGTTTGCTATCTTCTGACATCCTTTGATTTGAATTAATATCTTTAAAAGTATGTTTACAAATCTGCATATTCAGAGATTGTTTTGTCATCACCAAAAAGGGGGAGATTGTTAGAGAAATCCCTTATGATGTTTTGAAGATGACAAAATAAATCAAAGGCTACTAACATGTTTGATGGTTGAGTAATAGACTATGCAGATGATAGAACGTGTAAAAGATATTATCAAAGTCTATTCTTGGAAGAACCGGAAGACAGACTCTATCTTGAAGCTGAACCGGAAAACAGACTCTATCTTTGAAGCGAGAATATGTTCAGACTCGGATTGTAAAGTCTATTGCACTCAGACTCAGATTGTAAAGTCTATCGCACTCAGACTCAGATTGTAAAGTCTATCGCACTCAGACTCAGATTGTAAAGTCTATCGCACTCAGACTCAGATTGTAAAGTCTATTGCTCTCAGACTTTACATACATATTCGAAAGAACGTAACACAAGCCCAATCATATAACAGCTAGTAATCTGGTTTGGATTCCACATCAAGATTGATTTGATTGACTCAATATAATTGATTGACAATTGGATCTTGAAGGCAAGAACTTTCCAAACGAAGAAGCTTTACTTATGGAAACCAAGATTCCGTTTGTATGGGCGATCGGAATCAATTTGGGATTTTACCTTTGTCACTCAACGGCTACTAAATCTTCTAGATACAATGCTGTCCAATGGGTATATTGGAAGACGATCCTCAAGATACTGTCCAACGGCTAGTTTGGAAGTGGAGGAGTATTTAAGGAGATGAAGGACCGATGAGCAAGTAAGAGACGGAGCATAGAATTTATAATTCCAAAGTCCGAGCGATCTTTGTTCATACACTTGTCTTTGGTGAGCTTAATCGTTTGTCATCGTGAGAGAAATACCAAAAGAGTGACTTAGTGAGATAGTGTGATCTACTACTAAGTGTTTGCACTCAAAGTTGTAATCTCTTGTTGATTGCATAGTGGAATCCAGCAAGAAGGCTGTTAGCGTGGGAGAGTGGACGTAGGCTTGGATTAAGCTGAACCACTATAAATCTCTGTGTTCTTATTCTCTTCCTTAACTCCTTTGTTTTGTTTGAAGTTTATTTTATTCCGCATATATTTGCCAAGGTTTATTTTAAACACCTATTCACCCCCCTTTAGGTGTTCATACTAACACTCTCACCATGTATATCTCTTCCTCCAAGTCACCATGTAGAAAGGCTGTTTTAACATCCATTTGCTCAATTTCCAAATCTAGGGTAGCTGCTACGCTTAGTACCACACGGATAGAAGACATTTTCACTACCGGAGAAAATATATCATCAAAATCAATACCCTTTCTCTGATCGAAACCCTTAACAACCAATCTAGCTTTGTACCGTGGTTGTGAAGTACGTTCATCTTGCTTCAACCTATATACCCACTTGTTCTTCAAAGCTCTATTACCTTTAGGTAACTTCACCAATTCAAAAGTATGATTATCATAAAGTGACTGCATCTCATCTCGCATAGCATCAAACCAATTGCTTATGTACTCATCTTCTATTGCTTCTGCATAGCACTCTGGTTCACCTGCATCAGTCAATAATACATACTCATCTTTAGAATACCTGGTGGAAGGTCGCCGGTCTCTAACAGATCTTCGGACTTGAACATCTAGTGGAACATCTAATTGAGCCTCTGGTTCAAGAATATTATTGTCTGTTTCAACATGTTCAGGAACATGTGCGTTATTTGGAACATTGACTTCCTGCTGCTCTTCGTCAACCTATGTAGGAATATTTGTAAGAGGAACTAGATCTAAATCAACCAAATTATCACTAACCCGTGGTGTTGAAATCATCTCCGCTTTCTCAATATCCTCTATTGTTTGATCTTCCATAAACACAACGTCTCTGCTTCTTACAATTTTCTTTTCAACCGGATCATAAAATTTGTAGCCAAGCATATCATGTCCATAACCGATAAATATGCACTGTCGTGTTTTCACATCAAGTTTAGACATCTCATCTTTGGGAATATGCACAAAAGCTTTGCACCCAAAGACACGCAAATAATCATAAGAAACATCTTTGCATGTCCAAACTCTATTAGGAACATCAAACTCTAAAGGAACGCATGGAGTAAGATTTAATATATGCACAACTGTACTTAAAGCCTCACCCCAAAAGGATCCAGGTAGCTTTGACTGTGAAAGTAAGCATCTTACCCTTTCAACCAGTGTTCCGTTCATTCTCTCAGCTAAGCCATTTAACTGAGGCGTCTTGGGAGGTGTCTTTTGATGTCGAATACCTTGTTGTCTGCAATATTCATCAAAAGGTCCAATAGACTCTCCCCCGTTATCAGTTCTGATGCATTTCAATTTCTTTCCAGTCTGTCTCTCAACTGAAGCCTGAAATTGCTTAAAAGCATCTAACACTTGATCTTTAGTTTTCAAGGTATGAATCCAAATTTTCCTTGAAAAATCATCTATGAAGGTAACAAAATAAAGAGAGCCACCAAGTGATTTTGTTTTCATAGGACCGCAAACATCAAAATGCACTAAATCCAGTATACCTGACTTTCTTGAAGGAGGGGAGCTTTTAAATGCAACTCTATTTTGTTTTCCTGCTAAACAGTGAGCACACTTCTTTAGCGCTGAACTTTTTAATCCTGAAAGGAGCTTCTTCTTGGCCAATATTGACAGACCCTTCTCACTGATGTGACTGAGTCTCTTATGCCATAATTCAGCTACATCTTCGCTGTCTACTGCATTAATTTTGTCTGTGGACAACTTTGCCTGCATAATGTACAACGAAGAATATTTTTCACCTCTAGCCACAACAAGAGAACCTTTGGTGAGCTTCCATTGACCATTACTGAAAGTGCTGCAATACCCCTCATCATCCAATTTGCTTGTAGAAATCAAATTCAAGCAAATATCAGGTATATGTTTAACATTATTCAATACTAACCTTGTGCCATTGCTGGTTTTTAGGCACACATCACCGATGCCTACAGCTTGAGCTAGCCCATTGTTTCCCATCTTCACAGATCCGAAGTCACCTGACCTGTATAATGTAAAGAAATCCCTACGAGACGTAGCATGAACGGATGCACCACTATCAATTACCCAACTAGTCTCATGAGAAACAAAATTCACTACATCACCATCAAAAATAGTGAGAAAGTCTTCTTTAAGTGTAGCAACACGATTGTCATCACTGTCATTATCACTTTTCTTCTCTTTACCTTTCTCCTTTTGTTTCTCCCTTTTTAACTGGCGACAAAACCTCGAATATGTCCCTTCGATGACAATAATGGCACTCAACATTAGCAAATTTATTATACTTACCTCTGCTTTTATCTCAACTTTTATCTCTATTTCTCGGACCTCGAGACTCACTTCTCCCCCTTTTCTCGACAACCAAGGCATCAGAATGTGAAGATGACGATCCTTGTGTCTTCCTTCTCATCTCTTCATTCAAAATACTACTCTTGGCCAAATCCATGGTAATCGTACCATCTGGGGCAGAATTAGACAAAGATGTTCGGAACGTCTCCCAGGAGTCCGGCAAAGTACCAAGCAACCATAGTGCTTGTATCTCATCATCAAACTTGATTCCCATCGCAGACAACTGATTTATAATTCCTTGAAAAGAATTTAAATGATCGATCAAACGAGTACCATCTTGATATCTCGAGCCATCATCTGTTTTATCAAAAATAACTTATTATTCTCGATCTTTCGAGCATATAACTGTTCGAGCTTATCCCATAAACTGCGTGCATGTGTTTCCTCAATAATATGGTTCAAAACATTATCATCCACCCACTGCCTAATATAACCACACACTTGACGATGAAATATAGACCATTCAGCATCAGTTTTATTCTCTGGTTTCTCCTCGGCAAATACGGGTAAATAAAAATCTTTCACATATAAAAGATCTTCCATCTTCCCTTTCCAAATATGATAATTCAAACCATTCAGTGTAACCATTCTACTCGTATTCGTTTCCATTGCTTAACACAAGACAGGAAAATCAAGCAATAACTAGAAGCTCTGATACCACTCTGATGGGAGAACAATAACAATTCGAACAATATCGAATTAACGCAGCAGAATAAAATAATCTCCCCTCTTGTGTAAACCTAATAGGAATCGATATAGTAGAGTAAAATAAATACCAAACACGCGAACACAAGACGATTTTTTTACGTGGAAAACCCCCTCGATGTGAGGAGATCAAAAACCACGGGACCGGAGTCCACCAGAAATTCTTCACTATCAGCAAAATTGTTCTTCTCTAGCAAATACTAGAGGTACATAGCAGCAAACACCTCAAGAACATAATTATTGGCAATACACATCAACTTCACAAGAGATCAAGGATAAATCTGATCAAAAACGCAGGTTTTGATCAATCCACGAAAAACCTGATGTAGGAAGCTTCAAACGAAAATCAAACCGCTCAGATTCGAGAAAATTGCGCCACGAACATGCTGACAAAATTTCAGCTCATTCGGACCACGAATTGACCTCCGATGCCAGCTTGATGTAAATCAGATATTGCCCCAAATCCCAGATTTTCTGTTTTCTCTTTTTCTCTTATTACTATTTCCTTTTGTGGCTATCACTTTATATAGATAGTAAGAAACCATATTTCCTCATATGAACTTACCATATGGGCTCAAGCCCTTTTTGGGCTTGCAACTCATTGGGCCTCCTCCACATAGGAGTGAACCCAGCTATCAGAAACAAGGTTGTCGCAGTTCCTCCCCTGGAGGCTTTAGTCGAGGGTAAAATACATTTGAAAATTGTCTTTGTTGGATACTTCCTCGCTGCCAATGCATCATTCTACAGTAACTATTTAGTACGTGTGGAATGATTTGGACAATTGATTCTTTTTCTGTATTGCAAATATTCATTATTGATTATAACAGGACTCTACGGAGGGCTACGTGATTTACTTAACACGAACAGGAGTTGAGGAGACGAGTATCCATCGCTTCCAGCAAGAAGACAAGAAACTCTACTCCCTCCGTTTATATGCATATGGGCGGCCACAACTTGGGTATTGGCTGACGAGATGGGGGACTTGCACCACCTTACCCAAAACCAAATCGCCCCAGGAAGTCGAGAACAAGGCTCGCGAGCTTCATGAGCACAATAGTTTCTGCAAGTACGATCTCATCAATAGCAACTGTGAGCATTTCGCCTCGTTGTGCCGGACCGGCATACAGGCAAGCGCACAGACGGCATTGGTCGGTGCTTGTCTGCAGAAGACCAGTGAAGTCAAAGAATGGTTCATGAAGTTTCTGCGGACGAAGTAAGTTCGAGTGACTCAAAATTCCACGAATCCTTCCTTCCCTGTCTTTTAACAAGCAACTATTTTCATCTGTTTAAGAGTCATTTTCCGTCATCCAGCAGTAAAACGAATGAAACTTTAGTTTTGTATATCCACTTTTGGACTGGAATGGGAAGCGAGAGACATGCACACGTGCACGGAGGAAGAACTGAGATAAGAAATTTTATGTAAGCCGCAAAGCTATGTTCATTGTTATTTGATGTGCCCGGAAATATGTAAGGACTTCTGTCTGTTGATGCTCGGTCCTCCTAGTTAGACTTGCCAAAAGAAGGTAACATCTAATCCTGAATCAATTTCTCACATTCAAATCAATTTACTTTGGTGCATGTTGGATACATTCTTTGGGCATTCGTGAAATAATTGGAGAAACAAAACAACGGTGAAATCGCACTAGACTATCAAAAAGAGTTTGTTCCACAAGTGCACAATCTTTTCCTTCTCAGCGACCTCTCTCTCTCGACAATATTGTTATGTATTTTGTTGTTCTTGCTTGGCCACCATTGTCATTTACATTAAAGGATGAAATGAATGACCTTGTTTTTCTTGACGGTGATCTCTCTCTCTCTCTTGACAACAAGGTTCCAATTATATAATATGAATTGGGTGGCCACATGCAGCAGAGGGTTTAAGTTAGATTGGTGTGCTGTTGACGTGGCCTGCACCATTAACAAAGTCGCTCTAGCAGATTTACTTCTATCCTTCCTGTAATAGTTGGACAAAAAGAAAAGTTTGAATCGGTCCAACTTGGTGGCTTTATAATAAAAATAAAATAAAATAAAAAGGGAGAAACTGCCTCAATTAATGAGCTATCTCTTCACTTCACACACACAAATGCCACCTGTAGCATAGCGAAAGTGCCAACGAGTTCTATAACGTTACTGAGAAGTCATTCTGTTCATAGCTGATAGCCAAAGCCTCCAAATTAAGTTCCATCAAGTTAAGAAGTACAACTTCGAGTGCACTCTATCTAAATGAAGCTATCGAGAAATTGTCTGAAGTTCTTTTCTGAGAAGGGCATAAGGAAGGTTCTCTCTTTTATGTTGCACATCCTCATTATTGATTACAACAGGAATCTAGATTGGAGAAGGCTATGTGATTCACTTCACGTGAACAAGAGTTGACAAGATGAGTGTCAATTGCTTCCGGCAAGAAGGCAAGAACCTCTATTCCATCTGCTTATGTGTATATGGGCGGCCACAACTTGGGTATTGTAATGACCCGGGCCCCACTGTATAATATTGTCTGCTTTGGACACTGAGTCCTCACGGCTTTAAAACGCGTTATACAGGTTAGAGGGACCCAAGCCATTATAAACTGACCCAAGACTCCCTCCCTAGGCGATATGGGACGGGAACCCCTTCCTTGCGCACGTCCGAGGACCGAGGCGCGGACGCACCGCCATTCCTCCTCCCCGCGCACCACCGCTCGGGCCGTCACACTCTCCCCCCCTTGGGAGCATGGCGCCCTCGCTGTGGCCCCACACGCGATCGGAAGTCGGCTCTGATACCATTTGTAATGACCCGGGCCTCACTGTATAATATTGTCCGCTTTGGACACTGAGTCCTCACGGCTTTAAAACGCGTTATACAGGTTAGAGGGGCCCAAGCCATTATAAACTGGCCCAAGACTTCCTCCCTAAGCGATATGGGAAATGGACCCCTTTCTTGCTCACGTCCGGGGACCGAGGCGTGGATAGGGACCCCTTCCTTGCGCACGTCCAGGAACCGAGGTGCGGACGCACCGCCATCCCTCCTTCCCGCGCACCGCCGCTCGGGCCGTCACACTCTCCCCCCCTTGGGAGCACAGTGCCCTCGCTGTGGCCCCACACGCGGTCGGAAGTCGGCTCTGATACCATTTGTAATGACCCGAGCCCCACTGTATAATATTGTCCGCTTTGGACACTGAGTTCTCATGGCTTTAAAACGCGTTATACAGGTTAGAGGGGCCCAAGCCATTATAAACTGGCCCAAGACTCCCTCCCTAGGCGATATGGGACAGGGACCCCTTCCTTGCGCACGTCCGGGGACCGAGGCGCGAACGCACCGCCATCCCTCCTCCCCGTGCACCGCCACTCGGGCCGTCACTGGTATTGTCTGACAAGATGGGGGACTTGCACCACCCAGGGAGGCATGAACAAGGCTTGCGAGCTTCAAGAGCACGATAGTTTCAGCAAGTACAACCTCATCAATAACAACTATGAGCATTTCACCTTGTTTTGCCGGACCAGCATACGGGCTAGCGCACAGACAGCATTGGTCAGTGCTTGTCTGCAGAAGACCAGTGAAGTCGAAGAATGGTTCATGAAGTTTCTTCAGATGAATTATGTTCAAGTGACCCAAAAATTCCACCAATCTTCCCTTCCCAATCTGTCTTTTTACTAGCAATTATATTCATCTGTTTGAGAGACATTGTCTATCATCCAGCAGTAAAAGGAATGGAACTTTAGTTTTGTATATCAAGTTTTGGACTGGAATGGGCAGCAAGAGACATGCAGGTGTGCACGGAGGAAGAACTGAGATAAGCGAATGTATGTAAGCCGCAAACCTATGTTCATTATTATTTGATGTGCCCAGAAATATGTAAGGACTTATGTCTGTTGGTGCTCGGTTCTCCTAGTTAGACTTGCCAAAAGAAGGTAACATCTAATCCTGAATGAATTTCTCGCATTAAAATCACTTCAATTTGGTGCATATTGGATACATTCTTTTGGCATTCGAGAAACAATTGGAGAAACGAGACACTAATGAAATCGCACTAGACTATCAAAAAGAGTTTGTTCCACAAGTCCACAATAATTTCCTTCTCAGCAAACTCTCTCTCAACAATATTGACATTTATTTTGTTGTTTCTTGTAGCATAGAACGTTACAGAGAAGTCATTCTGTTCATCTCTTTTAACTAAGACAGCTGATAGCCAAAACCTCCGAATCAAGCTGTATCAAGTTTAGAAGTAAAACTTCAAGCGCACACTATCTAAATAAAGCTATCAAGAAATTGTCTGAAGTTCTTTTCTGAGAAGGGTATAAGGAAGGTTCTCTCTTTTATCTCAAACTATTTACAAGAATGAAAAACCAATCCGAAAGGATTTTAGTTATTATGTGCAAAATGTTTTTGCTTCATTCAGATAACCTGGCAGCATGGTTATTCCAAAGGACAAGGCGCATCGTAAGATAAGTCAAGCAGGAAGGTACTTTTTTTAGCACAAAGCCACATATATGGAGTTCACTCCGAACCCATTTCTCAAATTTATATATCACAATCCACAAAGCAATGCGGGCTGCTATTTGCTATGAAAATTTGAACATGGTAGTCAGTGCTTATTTGATCGAATAGGCCAAATGAGTTTCACCTGGGAAGGATACTGAATAGTGTGACCAATGACTGCTCTGCTCATACAAGCAGACAAATTCCTCGCTGGTGAACAAATCGATCATGCATGGTGCCTTCAAGACTTTGATCGCATCACATGAAGTACGAACAACATAATAAATAAATTCAAGCATTTCATATTCTATTAGCACTGGCAGCTTCTATTGATTCTAATTCTTTCACGACCTAGGAGTCTCTTCAACGCATTTTGAGGCAAGCTTTGCTATTTGGAATGCAGAATATCTATTATATTTGCCCTTCAATCTAGAGTCCACGATAGTCCACTGTTTGTTTTTACTGGATAAGAATGGTCCAGCCCACTCTACTAAATTAGCTTTGCCTCGTGGACGTCTCCAATCAAATGCCCTCAAGCCTGTTAGTATCTCAAGCAGCACGATACCGAAAATGTAAACATCACTCTTTACACATAGACGCCCTATAAAATCCAAGAGTTTTATGTGATGTTGCAACGAAGCATTAGAAAATAACTTCCTGATTTTATTGTCAAAATTCAAGACTAAATGTTTTTCAGCACTAAGACTCAATTCATTTCATGAAAAATAATTTTCTAAAAAACGTTTCATGGATTTTCCAGTATTAATTTCACAGAAAATGAACTGATTGAAAGACACATTTTCCATCAACAAAAAAAAAGTCTTTTAAAATAGGAGAAAACGTTTTCCTCTTTTCAAGTAGGGGAAGACATTTTTCTCACTCACTCTCTATTATCTCACACTCTTGCTAGGACTCTCTTCTTTCTCTTTTTTCTTTTTTAAAAAGGGTGACACTATTTCCACTCCATATATGACTAAATCCACCCCATTTTCACTAAGGAAACAAGATTGCCCTTAATCATTTACTTGCAATTTAAAGTGGCGGTCCCATTTCTTTTTTTCTTTTTTTCTTTTTTTCTTTTAGTTTCACTTCCATCTAGAATGCAATTGCCATAATTAAGCATTTTAAATATTTTTTTTTGGTCTATTATGGGCATCCTATAAATATTGAAGGCATTATGTTTATTTTTTTATTTTTAGAATTTAATTTTGTAGAAAAAAATGTGTCGCAAAGAAATTTTTTTAAGAAAATATATATCAAGTCTCTTTAATTACAACATAAAGAATTTGTATTTTTTTCTTTACTATTAGGCAGATACTATTACAAAGAGCATGTGAGATGTTGTAAGAGCATCTAGGAATACACTAAAATCATCGATGTGAAAAAGTTATGTATAGTGAGACATCTTGATCATTTTTATCGTGAATACTTTGTGTATGCTATTAATTTTTGTCAATCCAAAATGATGAGATTTCATTAGCATTTGGAAAAAAAAAATTGTGCAATTAAATAATTAATTTTTATCTTTTAAATTTTCATGTTGGAAAGTATAACTATGATTTCATTTTCGAAAACCTTTAAAGAGGTCTTTTTTTTTTAATCCTATCATTCCATTTGATGTATTTGTATATAAAGGGTAACCGATACGAAAAGGATTAATGATGATATGCACAACAGAAGTGAAAATTTATAAACAAGTCATTGCGTTAAAAATTATCTATCTTAATTATTTTATTTTTTTGAAATTTTCTTTGATAATCGATCCTTAAGTTTGCTCAATAATGCAAAAAAGAGTCAAGTTTTTTGAAAATTTTCTTTTCAACAAAACTAATTTCTACAAAAAATAAAATCTATCAATAAAAAAGAAAACCTAGTGCACACAATACGCCAAAATAAAACATGTGAAATTCTTAATTTTGGTGGTTAGATCCTACATAGAAATAGAAAAAATAAGAAAAGAAGCAAAGTAAATTAATTTGTGGCACACAAATTGTGTGTGTACCACAGAAAAAAAAAATTGCGGCAATTGTGTCGGGGTGGTGTGTGTGTGCACGCGCGCACACACTCCATAAATCTATGGCACTATGTTCAAAAAAATAAATAAATTTGTAGCACTAGTTTTAATTGCAATAAATGATTTGGGGCAATTTTGTCTTTCTGTTAAAGAATTGGGGTGGAAATAACACCGCCCTTTAAAAAATTAGAATTTTTAATTCCTTCTGTTTTTCTTTACTCTTTTTTTTTTCTTTCTTTCTCAACCGGCCGCCGGCCACATGATGAACTTAGTCATATAAGGGGTGGAAATAGCACTATCCTCTTAAAAATTAGAATTTTTAATTCTTTTTCTTTTTCTTATTTCTATTTTTCTTTTTTTTCTTCCTTTCTTGGCCAATCGCTAGCCATAGCAACGGTCGAGGATCGGCCTTGGGCGAGCCTTGAGCTTGCTCGCTAGATCGATGAGCTCGAGCTGGCCACTTGCCAATTTGGCGAGGCCTAAGGCCATCGAGCTCAAGTTCGCCTTTGGCCAGTCACTGTGGCTAGCTATCAATCAAAGGAGGAGGAGGAGGATCAACGAGCTCAAGCTGGCCACTTGCCAATTTGGCGAGGCCTGAGGCCATCGAGCTCAAGTTCGCCTTTGGTCGGTCACTGTGGCTAGCTATCAATCGGAGGAGGAGGAGGAGGATCAACAAGCTCGAGTTGGCCACTTGCCAATTTGGCAAGGCGTGAGGCCATCGAGCTCAAGTTTGCCCTTGGCCAGTCACTGTGGCTAGCTATCAATCGAAGGAATCAGAGGAGGAGGAGGAGGAAAAAGTGGAAAGAAAAATGAAAATTTTTAAAATAATAATTAAAAATTCAATTTGAAAATAAAATAATTATTAAAAAGAGTCCATGGAGTAAAATTGAATTGAATTTTCCATATCGAATGGCAAAAAATATTTTTTTGTTCATTTTCAAGTTTTAGCCGAATACCAAAAAATATTATCATTTTTTCTAGAAGATGGCTTTATGAAATATAAGTCACCAAAAGGCACTTTGTCGCAATCTAAATTTCGGGTGCACCACCTAGGGTTTAGGCTAATGGACTGCTAAGTCTAAACTTAGCTTGAGCTCTCCCAAGCCCATACCAATTCGCGACTTAGGTTCAAGTTTTTAGTATGCAAATGAATTTTATCTAGAAGTCACCACTAATCAGTTTATGGTAGGTCGATTAGACACCTAAGTAAAATAATGGAAGAATTATTTTACTCCTACAAACCAGAAACTTTGGGTGCAAGGACTTGGTTACACTAAATTTCTCTAATGCCCTTTCGGAACCATTTCTTTTTATTTTCAAGAATGTTGTTGCAGGCAGTTTGGGTTATTTTAATCTAAATCACTATCATACAATGAAGTGATCACACAGATGCTCAATCATTATTAAACATTGAATAAATTGTACCAAAGGAATTCAACACACTAAAGCGAATAATTATTTTTTGGGATTTTTTTATCTTGAAATTAAAACTTACCTATATAACATGCCCTTTAACTACATGACCTAATTTTACTAACATGCAAACTATTTGACATGCACCTAATATTTTTGGTATTTTTTTTTAAAATTCATAATCAAAAGAAAACTAATTAAATTATCTAAATGAATAATTTTCTAACCTAGTTTAGGGATTAATTTGATTTAAACCCTATCCTAAAAAACTATTATTTAAAAAAAAAATATCTAAGACTCTATTTAAAATAAAAATAAAAAGGTTTTTTAGATCCAATCCTAATATATTCCAAAAAATTATCTAAACGTGTAATCTAAAAATGCAATCCTAATTTACGAAAACAACACCTTCCGATGCAAGATTTGATTTTTGTTATGTTTTCCAAAATAAACAATTATTAGATAAACATTATATCTAAACTACTCAAGATATTCATCAAATAAAGGATTAAAAACAATTGAAAAAAATAATCTGTCGTCTCATGGATTAAATTAACGATTATTTTAACCATATACATCACAACACATGATAAAGTTCAAGATAATTAAAAATTTGATCCGACGTCTTACAGATCAAATTGATAATTATAATGATTTATTAATCAAAACACTATCAAATGCCCAAGAAATCAATATAATAAAAAAAAAATGATCCGATGTCTTACGAATCAAATTAGAAATTATAGTAATTTTGGGCTAAACCCTACGGATAATGCTTAAAAGATTCATGAAATGAACATTGACATCCAATGTTCCAATTTAAATAACTAAACTTAAATAAATAAATAAATGAAAAAAATAAAAATAAAAATAAACTACCTACTTACCATACATGAAGGAGGCACTGTCCCGATTTCCCAACTGCACTTGCAAATTAAAGAAAGACACATAAAGTAACAAATAAAAAAGGAACCCCATTATTATAAATCAAATTATTGAATATTTGGAACAAATCCCTTTCTATCGCAAAGATGTTACGGAGACGGGATTTGATAAAAAATTCTCACTATTTCTTATATTGATGGACCCCACGCCCCTATGGTGAAATCGGTAGAGACGTTGCTCTTACGAAGCAAAAGAGTATCTACAATCAACTTTACCTCCTTGTATTGAGCGGCAGCACAAAGAACGTTGTTCTACTAGGGCGTTGTTCGTGGAAAGGGAAAAAGGGAGAATGTAAACCCAATGCATGTGCGTGAAAGAGCATGCCTGCACAAGTTCAACTTTGGAGGTAAATAGCAATATTTGAACAAGGAGTAATAACTTGTCTTCTATAATTGATTAATTATTGAGTTTTACTATTTTCAAATTACGATTGCCGACTATATAATCAAGCTATGGTCCATAAAGGTAAGTTATTGGTGAGTTATTGGTTATAAGTGAAAACAAGTTCCTGCGATTAAATATAAATTATGACTCAAAATTAAATTACAGGACCTGTTCTGGACTCAAAATGTACCCTTTTCATGTCTAGGCCTATATGAGATAGAAATACGATAGATAACATTTTGAGAGAATTTCAATTCAACTTTATCTAATACTAGCATGTAATCTTGATGATTCAAGGATACTTTAATTCTCAAAAAAAAAAAAAAAAAATGCAATTTTTTATAGAATTAAAAAACTTGTTCGTACTTCATACGTAAGCAACAGTCGCTTAGCATAGGCAGCTGATGATATACATTACGATAATCAGAAATTGATTAAGTTAACATTAGTCATGTGTCGAGATTTCGGTTTCCAAATCCCTACAGATCTTTGTATACCATTATTTATGTTTTTGATACTGTATTGTCGTTTCCATGTTCAACAACCTGTATCCAGATTGAGCCTATATTATTGTGCTCAAGTCCTGCCTCCAATTTGTTATCTATGTTCCAGGAAACCAATAAGAGATAACGAAACAATTGGACATGTCTTGACTGCAACAAAATAGCACCAAATTACATGTCTTGTTCAATTGGAATGGACAACTGGGCAGCTCTTTACTTTAAATGACTCAATCAGTAACCCAACCTTGTCCCATAGCTCGAAAATAACGACGAGAATGTACCAAACAGCATAATTCTTCCTGGAGATTGGTGGCGGGCCCTATGCTGCATGAACAAATTCATGACAGCAATAAGAATGAACTTCTGCTGATGTTTAAAGCCTAAGCATGAAAAGAAACAAAAGATCCTGGACTCTCGAAGAGCTACGGCCTTCTTTTGGTAAACCTTAGATTGCTAACAAAATTGAGGATTAGCCATCGAAAAACCATTCCCCTCTTAAAGAAAGTGTAATCACAACATCTCAATTCAGAAGTTGATGCACATAATGATAGACATGTACGACTATTCCAAAGAGCTTACAAGGAAACATGACACCTAGTAACTACTGGGTACAATGGAAAAGAACATTGAAAGCCTAAGATTAATCCTGGGAAGCAACAGACTTTGATCCCATCACATGAAGTACAAACAACATAACAAATAAATTCAAGCTTTCCGAAGTATTCTATTAGCACTGGCAGCTTCTATTGATTCCAGTTCTTCCACAACTTTAGACATGGAAGGCCGCTGCTTACGTTCCTGTTCAAGGCATATTGAAGCTAGTTGTGCTATTCGGAGTGCAGATTCTGCATGATATTCGCCCCCCAATCTAGAGTCCATTATAGTCCTCAAGTTTTTTTTACTGTATAAGTGTGGCATGGCCCACTCCACCAAAGTAGCCATGCCTGATGGATGCCTCGGATCACAAGCCCTTACGCCTGTTAGTATCTCAAGTAACACGATGCCAAAACTATAAACATCACTCTTTACACTGAGACGCCCTGTAAAATCCAAGAGTTTTATGTGATGTTGCAGCGAAGCATCAGAAAATAACTTCCCCGTGCTATTGTAAAAATTCAAGACCGAGGGTCAGTCAACACTATGCCACCAAAAAGCACTTTACAACGGAAACATTACCAGTTGCTCTGTATTCAGGGGCAGCATAGCCAGAGGTACCCACAAACTGTGTTGAAACATGTGACTTGTCCTCAGGAGGACCAGACCTCACCAATCCGAAGTCCGAGAGTTTGGCCATGTAAGACTGCAGAAGAATCAGACAGTGGATTAGACTCGGTTTCCAGCCTAAATATAAATTGCAAACTTTAGTGAATCTAGCCAAAAAAAAAAAAAGGAAATATCTAAAAGCAACTGGGGACTAGTTAAGGGTCTTGTCTTAGGTTCTGAACTTAACATCAAATCTAAGAAGGATAGATTTGCAATCGACTATAATCCGTCCATCAGTTGGGCAGAGGGGAACATAGGATCTCCTCTCGCTATTATGACTATTTTCTCCTGTTTAGAGGACAAAATATCAAGTCTTCAAAGTGAGACGCTCGGCATGTCATCGTCATCATCATCCTTCTCCCAAGAATTTGACTAGAATGATAATAGAGTTCATATGAATTTTGTGACACGACCATAATCATTGTGAGGATAAAATAATAACCCCATCTAGCAAAATATTTGCAGTTTTGAAATCCCTGTGTATCATGTTACAGGAATTGTGCAAGAAGGCCAGGCCTCTGGCAGCCCCGACCATAATCTTGAGGCGTACATCCCATGGAATACTTGCAGTGGAGCCCCCTGTACCATAGTAATGGACAGTGTAAAACGTAAGTAACGCTTCAATGCGAGTACATGTTCAAACCAGCCTGAATTTTGAAATTAGCACATGCATCGACTATGACCATCAACTAAGTTTCATCGAGGTCAATTTGCACTGTTTAGTATGTAGGGACTGATCAAGTAGATATGCTAAACAATTGTCATCCTTAAGGAGACTTTTCCGAAATTTACAGAGTGATTAGACCACTTACTTCTGAATAGCTGGTTTCCCAAACTGCCCATTGGCATGAACTCATAAACAAGAGCTAAATTTTCATCGTCCTGACAAAATCCCAGAAGCTTGGCAAGGTTAGGATGAGATATCGTTCCAATAAAGGCTATCTCCCTCTGCACAAAAATAAGCAAAAGAGTTTCACACATGGTCAGTAGTAAAAGATATGAAAGAAATGGAAGCCCCCACGCTAAACTAGGTAGATGTTATTCTCCTCAAGCGTCAAATGGTCAAAGAAATGAAACGATCACAATGGAATAGTTGATATAGAAACAAAAGGTACAGAATGGGAACTCAGACCCAATTTCCAATGAAATGTTCAGTTTAACTAATAGTTTTGACTGAAGACTCATGGTCATTATGCATCCTGTAAAATAAAAAATATTGGTAAAATGTACTTAAAGTCATACTGGCTCTATAGAAAATATCCAGCTCGCTATGAACCCGTATTAGCCATGCAAAATCATTGGAATTTGTAACTGAAACCATTTATAATTTGCGATCAAATGGGTGACTTTATCTTGCAGTGGTGTATCCACCCTTTATGGTTTGACAAGCCTAGCAATTTGTTTCAGTTCTTGAATATAGAAGGAGAATTCACCCGCAAGAAGAAGAAAACGAGTTCACTATGAAAAAAAAGAGCCGCATTGCCTTAGTCAAAGAATTTAGAAAGACAAGTTGCCTAAGGGCTATGATCACATTGAAAGGGTTGATCATTACATGGATGGAAGACCGTAAGCTTATATTTGCGCAATTTCTTCATTCCTTGCAACCGAGTTACACTAGGTAGGTTCTTCCAATAGTTAGCATCACACAAGCCAATGGCCACACACACTCCCTGACACGGGTTTACTAAGTCAATTACAAAATAAAAGAAATGCAAAAAGAAAGTTCATCAACGTGAACTAAATGAAGCCCTAAAATATATTTTGCTGAGGACCTTAGTGACCAAATAGTCTCAAGAACAAAATCGCTTATTAGATTCTTTTTTTACTTCATTTAAATTCGTTGAAAAAACTCCTATCAGGTTTTAAAGTTGACAAAACTTTCTTGTTTTTGTTCTTATTCTGAAGAATATTAGACTTCGAGCTATATCGCAGACTTTTGTCAAAGTTTATTTATTTCAAAACTCTTTCCCACTCGTGATCCAGACTGAAACCAAGTCCAGAACGAAGATATAATCAGAGTCGGGATTATTGATCTTACAACAAGGATTCAGTATGAAGTTATAGAGATTTATCTTTAATATCTAATTTTCTGACGAAGAATCTCACTTATCTTTTATAAATACATTGATGGAATCAATCACGAATTAATTAAATCAATTTTGAAGACAAGTTCCTTTTTGGAAAGCATTTACTTATGGAAACCTAGATTCTAATTGTATGGGCGATCAGAATCATCTAATTTTCATCTCAAGCTTTCAAACAGCTACAAGATTTCCTTAATCAATTTTGTCCAACGGATTGATTGGAAGAAATTCCTCTGGAGAATGCCAACGGCTAGAAAAGGGAGTATTTAAGGAGGTCATTCGGTCCATTTGAGATAGAGCGTGAAAATTGAAATTTCAAAGTTTGAGGCCTTTCCAACCTCTTGTTCTTCAACAACAGCGCTTACAAATTATATTCAAGAGAGAAAAACACAAGAAGAGTGACTTAGTGAGAGAAAAATCTTCCACTAAATGTTTGCACTCGAAACATTGTATTTCTCTATTGATACTTTAGTGAATTTCAGCTAGAAGGTTGTCAGCGTGGGAGAATGGACGTAGGCTTAATCTAAGCCGAACCACTATAAATCTCTTGTGCAATTTTCCCTTCCCTTCACTCTTTTCAGCTTTATTTGTTGCAATCTTCTTCTGAACTTTTCAAAACACTAAACCATTTCTATTTGAGTCTGAATTTACTTCAAAAGTCTGGCAGTGCTTTTAGTCAGACTTTGACTCTTCCTTAGACTTTGCTTGCAATATAACTTATTCTGCATTTATTTGCTTAATTTTTTTTAACACCTATTCATCCCCTTCTAAGTGATAGTACTAGGATTTTTCAAAATTCAAATAATGCACATTGTGTGCACTAAAGTGGGGGGTTAGATAACTGAAAACTTCACGAGGATCGTGAACATAGGTTAAGGTAATATCACCAAACAATTAACACTACTCAGTCAGGCACCAACGATAGTGTTGTCTACTACCTACAGCCATAACTTTGCACCCCAACAAAGCCGATGAGGCCATCAATGAACTATCAAAAATATATGATATCTCTATAACCAAAATCAGATGCAATTCCACAAGGGCCCTTTCGGAAAGAAAATTAAAAGGCCAGGCCACCACTTATAGAAATCCTGGGATAGTCAACTTCAAATACATTTGGATTTGCGTCTATATAGCCATATAAATTCATGTTGTCCAGTAATTCTGCCACTGCTATTTTCACAACGAGGATGTTTATCGACCCAGCTGAGTTGGGCATGACAACAAGCTCCCATCAGTACCATCATGCATTTGGGTTGTTTCATTTTTGTAATTGACAAAGCAAAGTATTTGTATTCCGAGAAAGGAATTGAAGACGACTTAGTTCTTACCAGCCACTGTCTATACCCTTGAGCACCAGCCGGGTTTAATATTTTCACAGCTATTATAGTCTCTTTACTTCCAGACTGTTGCTTCCCATGAAGCATCCCTTTAAAGACACGACCAAATCCTCCCTCTCCGAGCAGCGCTTCTGCTGGAAAATTTTTGGTCGCCTCTTTCAACTCTGCGAAACTGAAGACGGTCAAGCTGGGGTCTGCCACAATCTTTCCATCTCCGAGGGCCCTTTTATCACGGGCAGCCAGCAACTCATGGCTATTGCTGGCTGCAGGAGATGATGAAGTAGTGCGGGCAGCTGACAAGTTATGGCTATTGCTGGCTGCAGAAGATGATGAAGTAGTGATTTTCCACTTCGCTCCTGTAGTTTCAAAAAAGAAAAACAAAGAACAGAGAAAATTGCTTCAGACGATGACAAGAAGAAGATCAAAGGCTCCAATCCGAAGTGCAAAGATTCATACATAGATATAAAGATCAACATCACTCTAGGAAAAAGATTTAAAGAGTACCTGATTTGGGATTACCAGTAACGCTAGGAGTAGGGAAGTCAGGAGTACCAAAACACACCCCCATGTCTCTTCTCTCTCTCTCTCTCTCTCTCTCTCTCTCTCTCTCTCTCTCAACAAGAACCACTGTCTCTCCGCTAGCTTGCCTCTACCGAATCTTATCTCCTCTGGAGAAGAGGACGTTGACTTGATGTTACGTACGGTCAAGTGAAACCACCTAAGAGGGCGCTCGATGCTGACATTCTCTGGCCCCCAACACCGTTGGTAGAGAGTCGACCTGGCTCCGCACATCATTTTCTACACCAGTTGATTTTCTTATGCCTAAAGGAGATCCCACAAATTTCCAATGCATCTCATATATTGACTCCCGGTGGACTTTTACCGTACTATTTGACTTTTCAAAGGTGGTGGGACCCACACAAAACGAAAAAAGAAGAAAATAAAGAAAAAGGAGAAGGAAGGAATAGGGCACGCCCTGTTTGAAAACAAACTAATTTCCATTCTATAGAATGCGGAAACCCAAGTCGATCGAGAAGAAGCTTCCTCTTCTGTTCAGCAAGTCGTCTTCCGACTCTGCCCTGCTACTGCCGGAATAAAGGGTCAATGCTTTTTCCATGAGAGTCGATCAATTTGGAAAGATCATATCCAATTCTATTTGGTGGTGACGTCAATGTCTATGGAGGGTTTTGCACCGCACTCCATGCTAATTCTTTTCTCTTAGGCATCTTTCTTTGCAATCCAACAATCGAGTAACGAGTTTTTCATGGGAGGTTTGCTGTCAGCTTAGCTGGTAATAGTCCTATAAAGCCAAGGGGAAAATTGATTCCGAATACATTTGGTTCAGCATTTTAAAAATCCATCAGGAAAATACAAAATAGTTTAACCTAAAGAACTTTAGGCAAATGCAAAAAGCGTTTGGTAAACTATGCTTTGAGAAGTAACTTTGAGAGAAATATCGTTTTGTAGAAAACACATTTAAAAAGCCATTTTGATGATTAATATTAGTTTTTTTTTTTAATTTCATTTGTTTAAAATTGAAAGAAATAATGCATACAACTTTTTAAATATAAATTTGGACAATAATACTAAAAAAATCAAATACATATATATAATTTTTAAAAAAGAAGACCAGATCCTTTGTCGAAATTTTTTTATTTTTTATTTTTTAAAAATTGAAAAAATAATGTATGTGTATAAATTTGAAAAAAAAATGCTAAAAAATCAAAGATATATATATATTAAAAAGACCAAACCCTTCGTCCGAATTTTTTAATTTTTATTTGTATAAAATTGAAAAAAAAATGTATGCAACTTTTTAAATATAAATTTTGACAATAATACTAAAAAAATCACATATAAATAATTTTTTACAAAGGACCAAAATATATTTAATTTTTTTAGGATTTATATAAATTTGATTTTTTTAGCATTATATTGGCATTTAAAATAATAATAACGATGGCAAAATTAGAAATTTAAATAATTGACTGATGATAGTTTCGGAAAAAAAAAATTAAGTTTCAGCATTTAGCCAAATGCCGAAAGCTCAAAGTTAGTCCCTACTAGCATTGAGCTTTCAGCCTTCCTAATACTGATTTTCACTTGAAAACTACTTTAAAATGATTGTCAAACAGTTTAGCATTTCCTTAAAGGGCTTTAGAAACTGAAAGCCCTTTGAGAATACTGAACCAAACACACCCGGCCATTAT
Source organism: Eucalyptus guilfoylei (assembly GCA_016097605.1). Taxonomy (NCBI): domain Eukaryota; kingdom Viridiplantae; phylum Streptophyta; class Magnoliopsida; order Myrtales; family Myrtaceae; genus Eucalyptus; species Eucalyptus guilfoylei. Next base: position 50,230,927 of record CM027867.1, read on the forward strand.
CTACTTTCTTGCGGTTAAGTCGTTGCACCCGGCCATTATCTACTTTCGTGCGGTTAAGTCCTTGCAGTGTATCCATCCATTCACAAACATTCCCAATGCAGGAGCACGAAGTGATAAAGTTTTATTAGGACCAAAAGAAATTATTTCATTTCCAAGACAATCAATTTCCTTTCCCAATTTCGTAGACAGCAAGAGATTAAGGGAAGACCAGCTCTGATCTTAGATTCCCACGAAACATTCGGACAGCTTGGCCGAGCAGCTTTCTGAATGCCGACATGAAGGCGACAGGCTCTTCTCTGAACGCCCTACAAATCTAAGTATCTTGCACCTTCGAAATGCACGTCCTTTGCAAATCTTTGGTCGCTAGACTTAAGACTTCCGAAGCCTTAGACCTAGACGGCTTCCACATAAACAAGCCACTTCTAGGCACGCTGCTATACCGATGGAAAGCAACTTTCAAGCCACAATTTTCTCAAAGCCTACATGATTCTCTGCAATTAGCCAGGGACCCTTAAAAAGTACCGTCATCGGCCATTGATTCCAAAATGCACTCTCAGAAGCTCGAAAACTTCCAGGCAAAGATGATGTGATTAAGCTGAGCTTTTTCTTTCATCATGCCATAGAAAGCTGTCTTGATCAACATTGCCTGAACTGCCTGTTCTAAATTGAATAAAGATGTAGAGCTGAGCCTAGGAATCATCATCAGCCATGCACTGGTGTGGTCAAAAAGAAATTGCAGGAGAAACCGACGGCTAAATTCATGAACTCAAAATTGAACACACTAAGGGAGTACGATGTCATGCACATACCTACTAAGTTGTTAGACGACCAATAAGCTTGATGGAAAAGCAAGGTAATCATTCAAAACTATCCTTAACAAAGTATGGAATGTGCCTATCGAGCTTAGCTGACATCCCTCTCAAATACACAACAGCCATTAATTGGACAACCCCGCTTAATACCCATAGTTGGCCCCATAGACCGAGCCATAAGCTCCACCATGTGCAGTGTGTCCTGGGTTCGATGCCGGAGATGCATAAACAGAACCGTGAGCTCCATAAGAATTATAACCTTGGTCCATGTGCCCAGCTGCTGGTGCCTGTGATTGTGTGGCTGCTGCTGCCTCCGCCATAAAATTCTGCAAAATGGATTTTTTTTGGCGTTAAAAGTGCAGAAGCCTACATCAAATGGTCATAAGGAAATGCAGCAACATCGTCCATCTCTCCTCAGTTGAATCACTATAATAACTGTCTACCAAAAGATAGAATGTACGTGGCAGTAGAGGCACTTTATATATGGGCATGCCATTACACCAACTTAACAACTTGAAACTAGAGCCAAATGGTAGCCGAGCCATTAACACCTGGAACATTTGAAAAGATATGCAAGGCCCTTTACCTGTATTAATTGCTGTGCAGTCTGAACTTGCGAAGCAGTTCCACTAATCTCAACCGTCATTTCTCCAGGAACGCCCCTCGTTTCTTGAATGGTAACAGTAGCTCCACTGGTTCGTCGAATGTAGCTTATACTGGAACCAGCTGACCCAATGACAGCATCAGCATAAGAAAGCGGAATTTGCATTTGCTGTGTGATCTGCAAAATTAAAATGGCAGCGATGTTAGCAAAGCATCAAACGACCAAAGTTCAGCAAGCAAGATTGAGAGAGAGCCAGCCAAAGATTCTAAAAGAAATTTAAATCTAACAGTTGCCAAAATCATGGCAAGATGAAGAACAGACGAAACACAGGAATTACCTGCTTGATCATGGATGGTGCCGATTGGGCATTGGACGGTGCATGCATTCCCACTGGTACATCTCTTCCATAAGCAGATATGCCCTGATGAGACTGTGGCTCCACAGGAGGTGGCAATTCAGGAGGTGGATAGTAACTGTCAAGCTGCCGCGGAGGGGGCATATATTGAGAATTATGTCCAAAACCAGGACCCCCACCGGCATTCGGAGGAAGACCAGGTGGTGGACCCCAGGACTGGTGTGGCGGCATATGCTCCATCGGAGGATTCTTTGACATTTGCATCTGATTTAAAATTTAGTGTAAGGCCCTCACATGTCTTTTACTATTATATTAAACATACAAATCATTGCCAAGGGAAGGACAGGACTTACATGCATCTCAAACAATGGGATGATACTGCGGTCAACCAAAAATTTCCTCAAATGAGATGCAATTAGCTCCACAGCTTTGTGAACCCCTGTTGGCTCTCCAACAACCTCAACAACTCTATCATCTTGAAGAGCAAACACTGGCAGTTCTTCTGCACCATTTAGTTAAAGTACAATATGTTAAAGGACAAACAAACACAAATACTAAAATTACACCAAAAATACTAAACCTTTTGTACAAAATGTAATCGAGAACTAAATCTTTTTAATTTATGCAATGTAGTCTCAATCCTAAACCATTTTGAGGGGTTTCATTGCACTCATCTCATACTGTCCCCAGTGGTGATTACACGGTACTTGTTACATGACGCCAGAGAGGAAAAATGGGGGACACAAATGATCGAAAGACTACTTTGCACTCTTTCTAAAAATTAAGGACTTAATACGATATCCAAATTAAAAAATTGGAGAGGTCCAACGAAATTCTCCTGATGCAGAAAGGGAGAATGTAAACCCACTGCATGTGCATGAAAGAGCATGCCTGCACAAGTTCGTTCATGATGCACCAATATCTAAGACTCATGCTCGAAATAGACACCAAATCCATAATAGATAGGAACAAACTCCACAATTTAGTGAACCCAAGTTTATACACCCACAGACTACAGCTAAATTTCGATTATCTTTAAAACTAATAGAATGTCAATATTAAGCACGTAAGCCATATGATTGCATGACTGGATCATTGGGAAAAGAAGTTAATCATTTGCATCTGAATTCGCGAAAATGTTAACTGCAAATGGAATGACAAATTAACAATTATGCTCCTTGGAGTACTATAGAACCAAATTAACACAAAAATGCAGTGTCGGACTGACTTAGCAAACAAAGATGCACTAGCATTACTCTGCTGCAGCATGCAATTGCAACTGGAAAAGGAAATAAGTTGAATATAGGAACCTGTGCCGAGAACTCTAACAATACAGTTTGATTCTTCCTGAATGGATTTTACTGTTCCTCCTTGTTTTCCGATTAAGCTTCCTGCCTGTGAGGCCGCCACCAGTAGCCTCGTTGAGATCTTTCCAGCTGTGCCGGAGGGAGGATTAGAGTCACCATCCAAACCATCAACAATGCGCTTGTGAACTCTCAAAAGGCCATCCACAGCAGGAGGAAGAGAAGAATCAGGCTCCTCCTTTGCAGACACCATTACCTTCAATAGATTACAGGCAGAGACATCAGTTTTAGCAGTACATTGACTGGGTCTTGCCAGCAAAAGATCATTCCTACATAGATTACTAGTCATCTGGCATATGATTCAAAAAAGGTCAGATTATGAAAGTTATTTAGCACAGCTAACTACGCACTATGAAAAGTCATACTGGATACCATTCAAGACTCAAATACAAGTTGAAAGAAATGGGTGCCAAAAAATAATATATTCTTAGCTCCTAATGTGTTGATAGAGAGGAGACCCGTAATCTTCTTCCCTACTATAAATCACCAAAAAAAAAAAAAAAAAAAAAAAATCTGATGATTGCCATCCATTTGATTGTATCTACTTGATAGCTTATATAAACAATTCAAGCTCCTTTAGCGAATCTCGATACGTCAACCAAAATTCCCAGATGAACAACTTGCTAAAATAAAAACATTTACTATTGTTATACTACATCTCTAATGACTTGGCATAATGGATGGCCAGAGCTACCAGAATTCATGAGATGACACTTGTGTTGCCATGTCTGGATCAGGTACATTTTGTCCTTAGCTTCTGAAGGAATCAAAGAAATGAGTCCAGAAATGTCCAAAGCAAATGAAAGACCAAACTCTCAGGATGTTACATATCCTTGATCTACCATATTGCAAGTTTGCCATAACCTATTCCTTTAATTAACCCAGCCCTTCATATTTTTCTTAACTAATTCATGCTCTTCCAATTGAAAGAGACAACATAGAGTCCAGGATTTGTACAATCCTACTCGTTCTAGTGGCGGTGCTGTACATTAACTAGTATATAATGCATTTCCCAGCTGCTGCTCTTGTCACTCCACGGGGACAAAAGGGAGCAAGTGAACTTGAGATCCAGCTTGAACATTAAACTTTACAAACATTGGACTACAAAGGTATGTTCATATTTTTTTCAAAACTTAAGATTGCAATGTTGCTACTTCTCCTAAGGATTAGATGTCACTTTCCTATAAGATGCCCAATCATGAGAGTTAATATTTAACAATGAACAGGGCACCAAAGCATGTGTTATAGAAGTCCATAAAACGTTACTCTCACAGCATTATAGAAGTCCATACAACGTTACTCTTTTATCGACATTAGTGTGACTTTAGAAGTATTGTTAGCATTTTGTAAGTATCTCACAAGCACTCTACATCTAATGCTTCTTTTAATATTTTCACATGCTGATTAAGAAGATAACGTTTCCCCCCCGCAGTGTTTAACAACTGCAGCAAATCAATCATCCAGGCTCTGAAGTTACCCGATAGCACGCAGGGCTTCTTGGTACAGTTGTTCGTACATGGGGTGACTGAAATTAATCAGGCCAGCTTATCAGCACTTTGTAATGCTCAAAGCTGATCCCTGCGATCTGGAACTTTGTTTCTGCATATTGGGGTCTTATTGAGGATAGATTCGTGGCCTTAAATTTGCTGATGGAACCTGCACAGATCCATTTTGGTTACTGAAGTAAAGGAAGTGCATTTCATATTCCATATTTCTTTCATGGATTCTTCCTTTTCACCTTCTTTTATGTATTCAGTTCATATTATGAGTGTACTCCTAATGTCGAGCATTGATTAAGTCACTACTTATCATTTCTCTTTATATAATGTGCTCTCGGTTTTCAAAAATTTCAAATGACTATTTTTAAGACAAAACTCCCATTATTTCAAACATTCTTGCCATGTTTTTACTTCATGAAGGACCAAACTCGCACTATAGTATATCTACACCATCAACCCAGAGTTATTCATAGTTTCACTCATCTATCTAGTGGTTATTAGGTTTTACCCCTCCACAAACCACAAAGAGTAGCATATCCTAGTTTGCACTGTTGGCTGCCAAATGTTAGAACCTTCCATATAATTAACCATTAGATTACTGCTGATATAATGGATTTTATGCCAACATGACTTTTAGTCTCCTTCTTGGCACCAAGCCACAGTTAGAAAGGATAAGCTACCTGGCCGTTCTGCATTAGCACCAGTCCTGTCAATGGACTATGACAAGCCATTCTACTTGCCCCACGTAGAGAGAGCAGAACGCCAGAAATAACAAGCATATCAGAAATTCTAACAAAATTAGCCCGCAGATTGTGTGATCAGCTTGAACAAAAGTTCCTCCAGAAACACTTTGCAGCATTCTCCCTAATACGTTGTTAACAGAAACACGTGTAATAACAGATATACCATATATCCATTGAGCCGTTGGTTATTCTCCATATTGGAGTAATCTTAATACTAAGACCTAATCCAAATCAGAATCTAGTAAAGATCATTAACTTTGAAAATTCATTTTCCAGTCAGCAAATATGTCCCACGAGAACTCCATGACAGACCGAATTAGTAAGCCTTGAAAACAGCAAGCCATCAGAAAAGCGGGAAAGAGGACTCACAGCTCTTTCGGCAGTTCCAGGAGGACCGTCGAGAATCTTAATCCGAGCTCTCGTCTCTTCGACGATTTTCTTTATGAACTCCCCTTTGCGCCCGATGATACTGCCCACCTTCTGTGCCGGGACCAACATCCGGAAGACGCTATCCCCGGGCCATCCGGGCCACCTCTTCTCGGCGGCAGCAGCTCCTCCAGCCGCCGCCGGAGGGCTCTCCTCCTGTGGCTTCTCCTCGGGCAGCTCCTCCGCCTCCTCCTCCACCTCCTCCTCCTCCTCCTCCTCGGGGGTCGGCTGGAGAGTCTCCTCGATGGCCTGCTCGAGGGCCGCCTGCTCCTCGGGGCTCTGCTCGGCCTCTGCAGCGGCCACGTCGTTCTGCTCCTCAAGGTTCTGCTCCTCGAGGTTCAGCTCCACTTCAGCCATAAGTCCTGCACGAAAGCGGAAAAACCACATGAAACCCGCCCGCATCTCCACAGCAAAACTAGACGGGCAGCCGCCAATCTCTTCATCGACGAATCCAACAGACGCAAAATCGAAACTTTCTCATCCGACGAAACGAAACGAAGAAACCCAAAACCCTAATCAACGCGAAACATCGATACGGCATCTCGCCCGACGAAAAACAGCACCCCAACCCCCCCGCAACACGCGAAGGACGAAGAACGGCACAAACAGAAGCGCGAGCTAACGCTACCGAGCTCGGCGGAGCGATTGGGGACGGCGGCCGGAACGATCCCTAATCGGGAACGATCGAAGCGACGGAACCCGAGAGAACGTGAACGGACGGCAAGCCCTAGACGGAGATTGACGATGCTCACCTGAGGGGGTGGAAAGGGGGGAATCTCGCTTCTAGGTTTTCGCTCGCAGAAGAGAGAGAAAGAGAGGAGATAGAGAGAGAGAGAGAGAGAGAGAGAGGAGGAAGAAGGAGAGTAGATGGTATCTGCGGTGAGGGGAGGGAGAATTCGCGTTTTGTGGACTGAGATGAGCTCGTAATTTCGCGTGGAGCCACCCCCGTTTTTTTTTTTTTTTTTTTTTTTCTCCACTGAGGTGACGAAAATGGCCCTCCCGACCTGATTGATTTTTTCCTTTTTTTTGGTTGGGGGGGGGGCTTTTGGAGAAATGACATTTGAAGGGCATTAGCTGTTACACTTTGGGAATACGGATATTCTTTATATTTTAAAGTACGCGAATCTTCGAAAATGCGTGGTTGGTCCGTCTTCATTACTGTTTTCGGCGATATTAACCAGTCGTTCGTAGAATTCAAAATTCAATCCGTGAATTGGAAATGTTCGATTTGTTACCATTACGAAAGTTCACAAAATTTAGATGTCTCGAGTCCCTGGGAGGGGAAGGGGGAGAATTTCTACCTCCATTTTTCTAGGCCTCCTTCGTACCACTTCGAAGATTGTCGGGGACAAGTTTATCGACGAGGGCTAGCTTGCAAGCCTAGCAATGTTCTTTGGGGTAAAACCCCATCTAGAATAGTAAAGAAAGGAAAATTGTCCAAATTACACTACAGTGAATTTAATCATAAACTTTTTAATTGTGTAAATTTAATCATAAATCTTTTGACGATTTGTCAATATAATCATTTCAACCAATTATCAAAATAATAGGTTTAGAACTAGATTGACAAAACTCAAAAATTTTATAACTAAATTGACAAATCGCCAAATGATTTAAGACTAAATTAGCATAATTTTAAGCTACGTTTGGTCATGTGAATTTATAACTATCATAGAATTGAAAGAATAAAATATGAAATTTAGAGAATGTTGCTATATCATGTCCATTATTTGGTGATTGTAGTAATAAAGTTTAATATATTCACACGGTATCATATATATTGTTTGGTTAAAAGGCCAAATCAATATAAACTAATCATAAATTTTGCAAACAAAGACGGTAAAAATCTCTTGTCAACTTTTTTTTTATTTTTTCTATTTCCCTCTCTTTTTCAAATAATTTTTATATTTCTTTATTCCCCTTCCATAATTCTCTAATGAAGTTTTATTAATAGAAAACTGTACTAATATATCTAAAATACTAAAATGCCTAAAATAAGTAATAAATATAAAAAACTAAAATTATTTTTTATTTTGAATTTCTTATATTATAATAAATTATTTATATTGAAATATAATTTTAAATGTTAATTTTAAGCATTTTTTATTTGAGAAAAAACTTTCATTTTATGAATATTATCAATTTTATCCACTTTTGTCGCACATCTCCTATATGATAATTTTATCTAGCATACTTTATATCCAATTCTTGTCTTGACCATACACCAAATGTTGGATAGGATAAATTTTATCTTGATCATCAAACTCAACTTAAAGGTTTAAATTTGAATTAGCCACCGTACAATAAGTATAGGACTTTTTGGACGATTATCCCACATTTTCTTCATTCCAAAGCTTGTCCCCATTTTCAACATAAGTCCTCATCTGACATAGTAATATTGAGGGAAGGGGGGGGGGAATATATTTAAAAAAAAAAAAAAGATGTAGATAAAGGGGAAGATGCTGAGAAGGGACCCAACATGGAAAGGAGGTTGGAGATGTACGTTGAGCCATTTATGATGAATGGAGGTCGGGATGGACTGCGACGGATAATAAATAGTTATGACTACATGCAGAAGGGCTTGCCGATGGGGAAGGGCAACAAAAGGTAGGAAAGGAGACTGAAAATGGGTGCAAAAACTAATGTGATGAGGATGGCAGGTGAAGATGGAAATTCATGGACTGATGGAGACTTCTTTGGGGGGAATAGTGGCCTTAAATGAAGGTGAAAAAGATGTCATCTTAAGAGGTAAGGAGCACTCAGGAGGCGGCATCTAACCCCAAACTCTAACCTTCATATAAAAAAAAAGGAAAAAAAAAAAACCATTGATTTATACTTGATTTATATCGTATTTGAAAACACGGGCGCCTATAAAGACCCAGAACTTTTCGACGACCAATTTGTCTAGGATGAGGTGATAATGATTCCTCCAACTTTTCAGGAGTGCTTTCCTGGTTTCATTCCAAACATTGCTCCTACTTTTGCGGCTCATTTGACAATGTATCGTTGTAAGCTTGAAGCCATCTTCTGGCATTGTTTGATTATCGAGAGAGAGATGACGGGATGAGTTTTGCACACAACAGAACTATGCACGGCCAGATAATCATATCAAGCTTTTAAAAAAGTACCTTCTTTGGATGTTCTGATAGATAGAAAAGGGGAGAGGATAGAAATTAGGAAAGTCAAACGCAGAAAACCCTTCAAACGTCCAGCACGTCAGCAAAAAAGCCAGGATTGAATTAGCAAACTTTCTCAGCGGTACTTTACAACTCTGCATGCTGGGAAACATACGGCTGCAACTTCCCCTATTAACTTTATCATCCATTACATGTTTCTTTTTTTCCTTTCTTTTCAGCTTCATACACCATACTCAAATCCATCTTTGGTTCTGCAATTAAAAACGAAAACACTAGCCACAGAGTTGCTCCAGTAAAGGCGGGCAATGCCTAAATAGATTTTAGAAAGAATGACCTTATCGAGTAGAGATCGAAATTGACGTGACCCATCCTAATCGTCACTTCTTTTCGTCATCGGCTGCGGCGGCGGCGGCGGCAGGTTCTTTCGCTGTATCAGTCGTTGCCTTTTCTGCGTCTGTATTAGCTGTGGTTGGTTCTGTGCTTGTATCAGCCGCCTCTGGGGGGCTTTCGCCTTTATCAAATTTCTCTAGCACGATCTCGATCTAATGTCAAAATGGAGAAGGGTCAATAGCCTACAAGGATTCAAACTATTTCCAGATGGATTGCTATTGCAAAAGGAGGGGCAAAAAGAAAATGAAACCTTGGCCTTTTGGATCATCCGCCCTCTGTTCTCGTCCTTCATTCCAACCGATGATGTCAAAACCTCTGTTCCATCACAGGTAAATGAATGAAAGATATCAAACGGGATTGGTTAATACGTCAAACAACAATGGTACTGCAAGAGGAGGCAAAGGCATACTCTTTTCGGTGGCAACGCCATTGTTCTTGAGTATCTCAGCGATTGTGACGACGGTCGTAATTGCTGCGATTATATGCATATCGGGTATTAGAATACTTTTAACGACTTGCAGTATCCAAAAATTAACCGAGATGAGTTATTTGTTCGCTCTTCCAATAGTTATGTGCTAACTTTAGGTGTGGCATAAAAGCTTTGCTCACCACAAACCTAAAATATCAACATTTCGCCATCCAAGTTTTATGCGGTCGTATGACGAGATTCAAATGGATATGCAAACAAATAATCGATTCCAAACGACAGGAAGTGGGACAGTAAAACGAGAGAGCTGAAGATTACCCATGCCCAAAGCAGAAAGCTCAACCTCATTATGCTGTTGTATGTACCTCTGCATCGCAAAGACAGAGAAACTTTAGAACTTAGGAAAACTGCACACCCTGTTGGTAACTACTACTTTTCATCTTGCAACATTGCATCCATATGAAACCCAACTCGAGTTTTGATGCGGCATTAACTAGTAAATCTATAATTAAACAGAATCAGCTCATACCATGCCAGATAAAGGAGAAAACGACACAGCACGAGAAGCTACACACCTTGGCAAGGTTGACATAGAAAAAGAGGGGCTTCTTGGTATTGGACACCTGAATCCTGTTCTTTTTTGGGGCTAGAACATTCTCCGACGACGCCATGAGTGTATCGACAGCCATTGTCATACAAATCTTTGAGTTCTCTCTTTATCTCTTTATCTATATTGTCATAAATATAGAGGTCATCCAGAGCCTAGAATGGTGGGAGTTTGCCAAGAAAAGGGAGTGACGACTTGTGTGGGGAAATCCGTTTTGGGTTGATGGCTGGGAGTGAAAATAGCAAAAGAGAAGGGAAAGAGCATTGATTTTGTGAGAGAAAACCGTGAGGCGACCCTTTGTTTGAGAATGCATGACCAAGTATTTAGTGATTATTGCACACCCTGAGATGGCCCGGTTTCAGGGTTGAGCAAGACCTGATTGTGGATTCTGCTAAACCAGACACCAGCAAGATATGTTCATCTGAAAACTTGACCAGAAAATGATATGGACCCAGAAATGGGCCCTCCATGGACTTCTTTGGGCCTGAGAGGTGTGCCCTATTTTGGTGTGGCCTATTTGCCCTCCTCTTCCTCCTCTTTGTTGCTAGAAGAAAAAGGTCTTGGCAAAGGGTGCTTGTTGAAGTAGGGAATAAGCAAGAATGAGCTATAAAGGCTCATGAAAGCTATTTCTTTAAGTTTGTAGTAGACCCGATCATGAGCTCAGAGTTGGGTCTGTCGAGACACGCATGAGCCGACACTGTCTTAATTGCAAATTGGGCAAACCTAGGCAAGCAATTTTGGCCACATAGGCCCACCTAAACCCAATAATTTTGCGAGAAATTTACTGCCCTTTTAAATCATAGAGGGGTCCGGGTAAAGACCTTTAGACACGATTGGACCCAACTTGTCCATTGATGTTTTGGAGTGAGGAAAAGGCAAGAAAAAGAGAAACTGAACTCATTGTGCAGTTCTTCAAAGCTTAAAAAACTCTTGGTTTAAGTTGCTACGCGCCTCATTGTCGTAACAGTAAATCGAGACATGGAATGCTGAAGTTCTCTCGCAAGGAAGGAAAACAAGACAAACATAAAATGATTAAAACGAGAGACAAGCTGAACCGACAAATGGGAAACCCCACTGAAATGCTTTGAGTTCTGGTAAAAGGGGAAGGGGATGGCATCCGGGAGTCTCAATCAGGAGCAACCCCTCTGATTAAGAACTGTGCCTCTGTATCCATCACCAGTAATTGCATCTAACAAATTAAAGTTGTCCTCCATTTGGCCTCTGCCCCTCTCTCTCTCTCTCTCTCTCTGTCTGAAAATGATTGGATTGCAGTGCTGCGCACTAATGGTGAGCAAACAGATCAGACTTGATGTGAGGGTGACAGTGCATTTGGAGAGAGGGCTTTGTAAGCTTCAATTACGTGGAACGAGACCAAACGAAGATTGTTGGGATACTCTCCCTTGTGAATGGTCCCATTCCAAGGGAAACTTCCTTAAATTTTCACTAACTGTGACACAAAAAGAGCACATCTTTTACCCCCCTTGCCGGGCCAACATAAGTAACAATGATGAACTTATGTAGCCACAATTGAGAGCTCCACACCTAATAGCAAGAGAGAAAGTCGCGCAATTAAAACAGCTTAACCTAACGCCATCTCTTCCTTTTTACAGGACTTGAAGATGCAGATCTAAATCCGCGATTTTCTCATAATGCATTTCCTTTGTTGGCCAACGTGCCTTCCTTAGATCTGACCAACTCTCATTTGATCCCTGTCTATTTACTACATTCATCCTGAAAGCACTGTGGAATTACAGAAAGTCGGATGATAGTTCACCCGAATCTCTCCCTCGGTCAAAAAAAAAATACTGAAAGTTGGACACTTTCACAGAGGGGTCAAAGCCAGGAGCACGATGCTGCATCTGATGAGCAGGCCATCCAAACCAGCTCTGCTTTTTCCTCAACCGAAATGACCATACGCCATGGCATCTCCAGAGGGTTCTTCCCAATTGAGATCAGTCAACCTGCACCAAACAATTCTTGGGTGTTTTGTCCAATCATTGTTCCTCTTTTTTAGGGGGGGTAGGAGAGGATAAGAGTAAGAGAGGCTCCTAATTCATGGCCGCCGAGGGGATCTTTAGGGACGCATTGGTCGGTGATTAAGATTTGCAAAATAGACACAACAGCGGATGGGCCATGACTGTGTGTGCATACACATACAGCTTTTCATGCAGAATATGACGCGTTGGATTTAGACAAAAGGGCTTTTCGGTTCAACCGGCGAGATTCCCACTCGTGCAAGGAAAAGCATAAACAAATGTAGAAAAATGGGGAGGAAAAATTGATTTCGAGCATGCCCCAGATCTTAAATTCCATTGAAAATGGGCCCTGTAATGGAATGCAACCTATGCTATTTTATTTTTTTGCATGGAAACTTCGTGGATGTCGTGTGCGCTTTCCACGCCTGCTTTGTCGTTCTGAGTCTTTTTTGGGTACATGGAACTCAGCTCAGCAAGATCGGCGAGTCGGCAGATTCTTTCTTCGTTCGCTTTTTCTTTCTAGGATGCACGGATAGGTAGCATCCTAAACGAGCTTTTTCTTTCTAGGATGCACGGAACTGACTTCCCCGATCAATATCACCGTATTGGCTACCGAATAAACGAACCAATATAGACAAATTTGAGGAAAATTACCCCAAAATTCTTAAACTGATTTTATTTTTGTTAATTCAGTTCTAAACATTTTAATTTAGCCAATTTAGTTCTAGATCTTTTTGTTGAGGTTAAAATTTATAATTTCTTCAAGCACAATCCTCTTACTAATGTGAGCTCTCTTTGATCAAATAAGGTTGCAAAACCGCTGGACTTTAAAAGTTCAATTTTAGAGGGATGTTGGGGAGATAACAAAATCCTTTCCTTCGTTAAGATCAATAAACATAATAATTTAGATTAAAGGTGAGCGGCTTCAATTTCTATTTAGAACCTATCTATTGGAACAGGTTTATTATTTTATGGAACTTATAACCTACCATGCATACCGTAGAATCTAGCACCTATCATATCACGGGTTTTAGGGTCGATTAGAATTTTTACCCAAGTTCGATTGAACAATTATAGGTCATCATCTTCAATGACCATCAATTGATGTTATAATCTACTAACCACAACTTATATTTGATACATGAATAATATGAAACATTGATAAAATAAAGATCTCGGTCATAAAATTGAAACTTAAACCAGTAGTTCAGATTCTACACTCATCATCGGACGCTATGATATACCATAGTATCGTGCAAAGATATAGATCGAGAAAATCACAAAACTTGTTTCAAGTTCCAAGTTCACCTATCTAGACCCTAGAACCTACCTATCAAAATAGGTTATCTAGTTTTTGGAATTTGAAACTTATCCTACATACCTTTGAACATAGAACTGAATATGTTCTCACCAATCCGATTATTCGATTTCAAGTTCTACTCTATAACCATGCTCACCCCTAATTTGGGCGAGACATGATGTACTAAGAAAGATACGCGAAAGTTACCCTCCACCAACCATAAATAATCTTAATTTTTTCATACATTCAATGTCAAACAAGAAAGCCGATGAATCACACGAAATCTTAGTAAAGTGTAGATTCACAGACCCACATGGTAGTAGATCTGAAATATTGAGATGAGATGCATCCTCCCTAATTGCCTTCACATGAAACTCAAAGTGACAATAAAGCTAGCACAGGCATTTTGGGAAGAGGGGGTCCAACATGGGGTTCTCGAACTCGGCAAACCAAATTTGATTTCCCTTTTGTTTTGTCAAGACTTGCCGCCAATTTGCTACTTTCACAAATAGTCTCTTTATGTTCAACTTCTTCACATACTTTTTGCTTTTTGTTCTCTTCATTTTATATTTTTTCGGCGAAAGAATTCTTCTTTTTTAATTAATGCGGGGGAAGTATGGTGTCGAAGGAGGCAGGTGTGAGGTTGACATAAAGAAGTGTCCCCAGTACATGACAAAGATCTAGAATTTACAGCACAAAGGGACCATCTTTGATCTCCCTCGAAACCCCGGTGAGTCAGGCGGAAATTTCAAAAAGGTCATCGACTTAATAAAAACAGAGAGTCACCCAACTTTTACCAATATCACCTACTTCCAATTTGGGTCTTGTGAGAGTCACTCCAACCTTAACACGTATAGAAAATTTGTAAAAGGGAGCTACCTTGTGTGTTAGAAGAAAATTATTCTCACGAGCAGGGTTCACATTAATGAATTTTCACCCTGAATAGGAAATTTGTAAAAAGGAAAATTATGTAATTCTATACACATTAATGATATAGGAGACTCTTGAATGATATACTATGGGCCTACAGCATCAATTATAGTCAATCAGAAATGTGCATAATCAAGGAAAATATGTGCACGTAGAATCAAGGGTGAGATATAAATCTCCAGAATATATCTCTTAACAGCCGGCGAGCTCTATACATTGATTATCCAAGTAAAAATTCCACAATTTTTTGATGCTGAGATTGAGCCAGCTATTAAAGAAAATGAAATCCAGGGTTGAATTTCGTTCCTCTGACTTTCTCCACCCCCAGCGTGGAGTGTGATGATGGCCCATAACCATAGGATATATGGGAGTTTATGGAATGATTGTGGTGTGCCAATACAAGGAAACTTGAACGAAGCTCATCTTATCCCTTTGAATCTTTATTTAAAGAATGTTAAATTTTCAATAAACATGATGGAAGCTTTTTGACCGGCGCAAATATTAGTTTTTGGGAGAAGTGGGAATAGTCAAAAGGTGGGGGACATGGTGGGCACAAAGTCCACTGATTTTGAAAAGGGCGGTTCCTCAATTCTCCATCCATCATTCACTTTCTGCCTCTATGGCTACTCCAGCCGTGAAGGACGGTCAATGAACACCACCCCCAAACATTCACACACAGCCACACATTTCATTGACATTTACACATCTCCTAGGAAAGAAGGCAACGAGGGAGGGCAGGTAGAATTTAAAAGTTATGATTTTTAAATACACATTGATAGAGGTTTTTAAGTGGACCATAAAGTTATTTCTCAACCCATATTTAATGAACTGGATTGTTATGTGGATGAGTTATATTCAATAAATGAATTTAGACCCAACTCTATGGATTGTAAACAAATTATATGAGTGTAATATAGGTTCATATCTCATTTAGACGAAATCCATTTATATGACTCTCTTCTCTCTATGGTTCTCCACCTTGTACTCACTCACTCTATGTTTTCACCTTAGTTTAATTATGAGATTCTTAAATCAAGTTAGATATAAAAGTGTTTTAACAACAAGGGTTGGGTCAAATCGAATCAAGTATAGTGTTTATACGAAAGAAGGTTAATTTGGATCAAACCATTTTCGACTTGACTTAATATGTGTCGAATAAGATCGAATCAAGTATAGTTCATTAGATTTGTATTGTACGAAATGAGGTCAATTTGAGTAAGGTAATTTTTGACTTGACCTAATTTGATCTATCCATTTGATAGGTCCTTTTCTAATGTCCTCACGGTTGATTACAGTTGGGTCTGTTGCATTAGGTACGTAGAGATTTATGGAGTTCAGCTTCAGAACAGTGAAAGCATTCCCACCTCCCCCTAATATTCACACTGGTCCTGTGCCTGACTTTGTAGTTTTCGCCAATCTTTTCAAACTTCTCTCTTTTTATTTCTTTTTCCCTATTTTATTTTAGAAAGGGTCCATTATGCCCAATAATCATTTTACAGCATGTATAACCTGTCGTCATAAAAAGCTATTGTCTAATTAACACAATACTGAAGCCCCGCATTTGTCTATTGCACATCAAATTATAATACAAACCCTTGTTTTTGTTTAGTCCTGAGAAATAGAAAAGAAAAAAAAAAGGAAAGAAAAAAAAGATGTCTAACTCATTCGCAATTGACTATGATCGACTTTGAAGCTAATAACTCGGCGTGAGAACCGTGATAGACACCATAGGAATAAATGAAAATTTCCAACTAAGCACGTACTATGCCTTCCTGTGAACATTAAATAGAAAACGGGAGAATACCTCCCATTGATTGTGCTTCTAATTCCTGTTCCTCTAAATCTTCATATTAGAGATCTCATTAATATAAACTTCAACAACTCGAACAGCTCCAACTCATTCTTATCACCCACATCTCAGTCCAGTGTAATTTTCACTTTTGCAAATTCATTCCTAGCACCCTTGAAATAGGGCTTAAATACTACATCCATAGTTTAAATTTCTTGGTCTGATATAAAAATAAATCCCAAACTTGAATCGTGACTTTAAGGAACTGCTACAACTGGGGGGGCTTCAGGACTTTGTGTCCTGGTCTCTGGAAAATGTTTCTAATTTTAAGGGGCCAAAACAAACAATGTCTCCTGGTCTCATGGTGGACAGTTCACTGATATTCTTGTCCAAAGTCACTTGACTCTTCACAGTCTCCAGTCTTGCCCACAATATCCTGGACCATGCCTTATTGTTCAAACCCTTACCAAGAAAAGAAAAAAAAAAAAAAAAAAAAAAAAAAGAGCAAAAACACAGCCTTCGTAGCTAAGACATTAGTGTTGTCACAGATATTGTCTGCACCGAGTGGAATCTTTCTTGAAATTGATTCATGGATGAGCTTCAAAAGAGCTGCAGATATCATAACTGAGATAAGCATGTGCGGAGGAAAAAGACAGTGCCTCTCCCCTCCTTGGTCCCCAATGGATACAGAAGCACCAAATTTTGAAATGTATGCTGGTTGAAAGGGTATCCAATCTAGAGTGTCCTAAAAAGCCCAAAAAAATAAATTAAAAACAAGTAGTAAAAATTATAGAGCCACGGAGAAAAAAGTCAAGTGAAATTTCAAATTAGAGAAGCGGGTAAAGGAATAGTGAAGGGGGGTAGTCATGCACTATATGTAAATTTTTGTTTCGTGGGGGGGGGGTGCAAAGTTTAAAAATGGACAAAGTAGGGGGGCTTTTTTGAGTACGGACAAGCACAAAAAAGCAAATTCCGCCTTTAGCAGATTGGGTGGACCGTTTGCTTGCGCATTGGCCATTTAAGCTGTGACATTCAGCAATTTCCTTTTTCTGAAGAAACAATTGAATGTGGCGAGCATTTTTGTGTTTATCATTGACTCGTTAGCTTTGATTTTTTGCTTACTTTTCGGATTTTTCGAGATTTGGTTGGAGTGATATTTGCTTTCGAATTTTTATTTATTTTCCGAATCTTTCGGCGAGTGCATTATGACTTTTTTTTTAATCTTAAATCTGCGAAACTTTAACATATATATATATATATGTTGACATGCATGTCCCAGTATGCTCTTTCGTTCATTTTTTTTCAAAATTTAAAATATATTTTAGACTCTAGCGAGAAATCAAAAGGTAACATTAAACTTTCTTTTTTAAGTTGCGACAAGCACACTAATTTCTTAAAAACTAACTATTATTGACTAACATGCTTGAAATTTTTCAAAATGTAAGAATTCTAAGATACAGAATCATCTATAGTGTTTCGTGAATTTTTTAGAGTTAATTTTAAGTTCTAGTGAGAAAATCAATAAATAATTTCTTAGAAAAAAATTACATAAAGGGTCATTAAATTTTGACTCAATATGCAATGTCATAATTTTGGGACTATACTATATATGTACAAAAAAAAAATTATGAATCACATTAAATAAATTAAAATATCAAGGAAGACATTGCATATCATAATATTATTCAGATATTACATTGAGCATAATTATAACTTCATTAATCGCATTACATATTACGCCAAAGTTTAAAGATTGTTTATGTAATTACCCTCCTTTTTATGTAGAATAAGTTAAATTAAATAATCCTTAAAGTAAAAAAAGTGGATTAGACTTTATGAGCAATCATCGGTAAAGCATGATTTTTTTTACTGAATCATTGAAAAAAATAAGAATAAAAAGAAAACAGGAGCAGGAAGCTTCCCTAGCAATTGGGTTGAAAAGGCACAGCAAGCACAGTAGACTGGACAAATCTTTCCCATCCTGTCTTGCTTGCATCCAAGATTTTGGGGTCCCCAATATGATAACAAGGTCAATACGTGTAGTCCATAGATTTGATTAAATTGCAAGTGTTTTAAGCTCAAAGATTTACGACCAACAAAAAGGCTCGGAGGATTAGGACGCATTAGGTGGGCATAGCCTTTTCGGACATATATGTTTTCTTGCTTATCATCGAGTTAGTTTTCCATCACTGTCCCTTAATTAAGATTGATGGGGCAACATTCACAAATAAATTATTGTTCGTACTTCATGAGTAATAAGACCCTAATGACATTGTTGTTTGAGTTTCTCCGTAATGCTACTCCAATGACAACTTGAAAAATGCACGTTCAAGAAAGATGGCAGCCCATGTGATTTCGATGGTTTTTGATGGTTTTGAAGTGGATTATTGGGAAATTGGGAACCGATTAAATTTGGGTGTTTGGCTGATGCAAATGGCCCTAACTATGGGTGATTGACTCCCATCTCGGTACTATAATTCGGGCCGGACATGATTGGCTCCTAGTATATAAAACCGAGAATCGACTATGTCCACTTTATAAGCTGACAAGTTATTCTTGATTCCAAATACTTGGAATAAAAAATCAGACAAAATCCTGTCAGAACCACCCAAATCTCACCAATGTGATTTGATTCCCATATTGGACCAGGACCAATGCGATTTGATTCTCTAGCCGTAATCAATGGTAGTTTATACGCGATTGATGGAATTTGAATTGATAATCTCTAGTTTTAGTGCTGGAAATAATCTTATGCCCCAACCAGCTAGGCCAACCTAAAGAATAAAACTCCATGCAATATTTAGGGATATATACTCTTAATTACCAAAATGAAGAGCCGTTACGACTAATTTAATAAATTAAGGCATCTTTATAACGCGTGAGATATGACTTAGTGGAACGTGGAATTAACAAGTTGCACTACATAAATTAAGTTGCCGAATTTGGATTATGCACGAGGAACAATGGTTAGATAAGGAGTCCATTATTGAGTTGGTCACACTTGCACAAAACCTTAAAACTAATTTAGTAAAAAATATATCGGGGAAGCCATGATTGGAGACAACAACCAAATTAAAACTAACTTTCAATGATTACAAAAGCCCAGAAATACAAATAAATAAATAAACGTGGAATGAATTTTTCCCCCTTTTTATACATTTTTCTGTTAATTATTTTTTTATGACTAATTATTCGCATTTGGCCGAGGCGTGCATCATGAGGAGCATCACGTACAATTTCGTTGAATGGACGTCATGAGAAGAAAAGGCCAGACAATGATGATTTGTGGGGGAAATTGCAAATAAATTTATAATGTGGGCCTTAAATTAGTGATTAACTGCTCAACGATCTGGACGTCACATTCGCGGCCATAGAATCTTCTCTTAATTATTCCCATTTAGACTAAAGTTATCAAAAGTCCGAATAAAGTTTAAATAGATAGACATTTGAACGGCTATGAATTCACTTGATAAGTAATATCGTTTTTCTCCAAATAATCTTAATATATAAATAATATAACTAAAAAAAGACCCTACTAAAGAGTAGTTTTTATTTTCCTCGGTGGGCATTGGCCTCTTTTTTCTGTAATTGATTAAAAATGAATAAATCTTAGGACCCGCCAGACAATATAGGCGGCGACTTCGGCCGGTAGCTTATTATTTTAAATTATTGTAAGCAAAAGTAATGTCATTACTGAGCAGATTCAGCCAAGACCCAAACTACAATTCAACTACCAAACACTTTCATATAATTAATTAAAAAAAAAATTTTTGTCGTTAATGCCGCTAAACCAAAATCTGTAAAAAGGGGTTTTAGAGAAATAGTCGAATCTACAATTTACAAAAGAAAAAGAAAAAAAAAAGCCCACGGGGAGTCCCTGACATGGGACCTCGAAGAGGACAAAAAATCGGTGAAAGGAAGCCACGTCTCTGTATCTGGCGTTCTGGAGATGATCAAAATAATAATAATAATAATACTAATTATAATAATGATAATAACAATGATAATAATGATGATGATGATATAATAATACGGAAAAATAAAATGAACCGAAAGCCACGTCTCGTTCGTCAGCCGACGGAGTCCAACTTCAACTCTAACACGCCGTGGAATCGTGTGCTCTGATGTGCTGCTTTTTCGTTAATCCAACTTTTGCCTGCTAATTAATTGAAAAATTAGGAAGGTTAACCGTCGACTTGACGTGACTTGTAGTGTATTCTACGGAATTTATTTACTTAAGTTAGGTCTTTTCGTTTTTCTAACCTCTTCTTTCTTGCAGCGTGCCCGGCGGTCGAAGCTTTTTCCACTACGGACAAGAAATGGATGGGGAAGTCTTAAAGACGTGATGGAGCAGGACCAGAAGTTGGATGATGATTAAGGCTTTTTCTCGAGATGTCTTTTCACTAAATGCAAAGAGCTCAAAAGAGAGTAGGACAAGAAGAAGGGGAGTGAGGATTGAATACGCTCTCCCAACCGCTGATTTGGGAGATCCATGCTTGATCGTGAAGCAAAAGTAATTTATGATGAGTCGTTAAGATTGTCGAATGAATTCGATTCTTGGGTTAATTGGGAAATCGATTGATTCGATTCCAAGGAAGTTTTTGGGTCTAGCAAATTCAGTTTGATGGAATTGAGAGCTGACGTTCTGAAACTGACCTATTTTGGAATCGATTAACTTTAGCGACGCTTCACCGAATGTCACTTATTTATTTATTTTCTTTAAGAGGTCTCTTCAACATTTTCAAATCCACAATTTTAAGCAATTGCAAGACTAACCTAAAGTTGATTTGAAATCTATGAAGATGCTAAAACTAAGACCCTGGAAAACAATTTGGGTAAAAGAATAGTTAGATACTTTGAGAAATTTATTAGAAAAAAACAAAGTTTCAAGAATGATTTCGAGGCTATTGAAGGCAAAATCTCTCAAGCTAAATCAAATACGAAAGTAATCGAGTGATGAATTTAACATCTGAGTTGACCTGGTCGATTAAATTGTCAACTCTAATAAACAACTATAATGGTAATGATTGGGAATCAAATTGATCCTCCGTGGTGGGAACTAACTAATCCAATTAGTAGGTCTCCCCCCTCGAATATGAAAGTAATCGAGTGATGAATTTAACATTTGAGTTGACCCGGTCGGTCCAATTGTCAATTCTAATAAACAATTCTAATGGTAAGGATTGGGAATCAAATTGATCCTCCATGGTGGAAACTAACTAATCCAATTAGTAGGTCTCCCCCTCCCCCTCCAAAAAAGAAATCAGTAGGTCTGTTGGCTTTGGAAGAAGTTTTGTATTGGAAAAATAGGAATAATGACACAAATAGTTCATAAAATTTTGTCTAATATGCAATTTGATTTATAAACTTTTAATCTATTAAATGTAGTTCATGAACTTTTGTCTAATATGCAATTTGATTTATAAAATTTTAATCTATTCAATGTAGTCCCTAAACTTTAACTCGATAAATAATGCGATTCCTAAACTTTTAAATTATTCCGTGTAGTCCTTGAATTTTTTGTGCATGTCAAGGATAGTCCCTGAACTATATGAAAATATTCAACATAGTATATAGTCTTGAATAAATGGAATGACTACATTAAACATTTAATATAATACAGGAATTGTATCAAATATATACAAAAAATTCAGGGATTACATTACATATTAAATTATAGTTCAGAGACTGTTTGTATCATTATCCATAAAAGTACAAACTATCAGTGTTACTTAACATTTCATCTTCACTAGCAGTACAAGTTTCGACAACAGATACAATATTCTCCAATGGTTCATCCTCAAGGGAGAAAATGGATTCGAGATCATCATCACTAAGATAAATCTCAATTATTTTCTAAAGTTTCCGAATCATCTTGACACATTTATTTTTTTCAAGTCACCTCGATACAAATAATCAAAACCCGCACCCGCCCTCTCTCGTTCAAAAAGTACACCCTCCACGAGCACAAGACTTTTAACCCTCAATAAATCCAGTCCCTCCAAAAATTTGAATCCACCAGTCACTTTTCCTGCGTGAGCGAAATAAAAGAAGGAGCCAAACCAATTCAAAAAGCCGAAAGGATCAAAAACGAAAAGAAAGAGACACCCAACAATTAATACCAAAAGGACCCCCTCTTCCCCCTTCATCGCGCCGTTAATTTCGCAAACGCCGTCAACCGCCGTCCGCACGACCCGAAATTCTCCCCCACAGGATAGAATCGAACTCGACAACGAGGTCTGCTAAAAATTAAAATCTTTATTTAATAAAAAAAAAAAAGAAGAGAGAGCAAATTACGCCTACTGGAAAAACCGCACTATATATAACCACCAGCAACAGAGACAACATTAAAAAAAACTGTTTTTTCCTTTTCCCCTGTCTCTCTTTCTTTCTCTCTCCTTGGCTTGAGAAAAAGGGGCGCACCTCAAAAAAAAAAAAAAAAAGAACAATAATGGAAATGCGTTCTTGTTAGTTTTCTGAGGAAAGAGAGGAGAAGAGGAGGAAAGGGTTGAAGGGTCGTCGGGAGATCTTGTCAGATCGGGGCGGGAGCCGGAGGGAATCGCCTGCATTCCATCCCTTTCAGGTCCTCATGAGGTTCTTGTTTCGGATTCGTGTCTAGTTCTTGCAATGCGGGTCAATCTCTTCCGCCTTGCCCTTTTTTTCTTCTCCTCTTCTGGTTCGGTTTTTATGCGAAAGCTGTGGTCTTTTTCTAGTTTTTAATGAGATGGGGTGTTGGGTTTGCTGCCTTGTTATGTCGCTCGGGGTTTCTAAATGAGTGGTTTGATTAGTGCATGCGAAATGTGCTTGAAAAGGAGATTTTCTTGGTGTTCTTTCTCTATCTAAGCCTTCTGGGGTTTCTTTCAGTTAGATCCTCCAACGCTCAAATTTTTATTTTTATTTTTTAATTTGTTTCGCTCCATTTCTGTCTTGGGTCCTGCTGATTTTGCTTGCTTAAGATTTTACATGAATCAAAATTTTGTTTTTTTGGGGCCAATTTTTCAGCTTGTGTTGGTGCATCTTCTGCTTTTTGGTTTGTCCCTTTCTGCTGTTCAAGCAGAGAAAACGCTGAGAAGTCTAATCTGCGCGTCTTTATTAATAGTCTGGCATTTCTAGTTTTCCCCCAGTTTCCCCGAAATCTGTCCCTGTTTCTAACATCTTTTTCTGGTCCCGAAACTTGATTCTTGATCCTACTCAGGAACAACCGCCGTGATGTTGCTTTTTCTGCTTTGTTGCTTTTGTTGCTTGAGTTAAACACGGAATTACCAGGTGATATTTGCACATGCTTAAGATTTTTGTGGTGGGGCGGGTTGCTAACTGAACTTGTCTGGCTAAGGTCGAGGCTCAGTCAACGTTGCGAGAGGAATTTTCAACGCTTCGCTTTTGAACTAGCTTTGTGGTGTGAAAAGGACATTCGGCCATTTTAAGTAGAATGGGCAATTAGCACGTCTCTCTGGGCTTGTCTTCCCTCGTGCAAGTGCTGGTTTTCCTTTTTCGTTTGCGTGCTTTGCAAATATTGTTTGGCCCTTCGGGAGCTTCATCACCACCTTTTCCAGCGATAGATTTGCAGTGATCCACGGTTTAAAGAGAGCTATTCGAGGGAAAAGTATTAAGGGTTTTCTTCTTTTTGGCTTTGTCTTCGTGGGCTTTGACCGTAACTTGTGAAGGGAGAAAAGGTGTTCAGGGTTAGCTCCTCTTATGGAAGGATTAGCTTTGCTTGTGGAAGGAACTAGGTAAACACGATCAAGAACGGTTTAAATACCTGGGATATAACTTGCTGTAGAGCATGACCGGCAAAGTTGTTCTTCTGGGCTGGTTTCTTTCTTTGCCCTTTGCTGTTCTTTATTTCTGGGTTGTTTTGGGAGATATGTCGTGTGTAATTTTAGTCTGATGCATATGAGTAGATCGAATGAATTCGTTTACCTTTTGCTGGTTGCCATATGTTGCCTTTCCTTTTCTTAACTTTCTCATCTGCCGTTTTCAATTTTACCATGCAGTACCATGGGGAGGGAACTCAAAGATGTGGAGTTGGACAAGAAGGTTAATGGCCTTGCCATGATTGCAAATGGCGCTTCTTTCGAGAAAGTCCATGTTGCCCCCAGAATCCCAGAAGACGGCGTTGATAAGGAGTATGAGGTGAAGGAGTGCACAATAGAAAGTTCGGCACTCGAAGAATGTCAAGAGAAGCAAGAGGTGCTGGGGGTTAAGAGCACGAACTTTGACGGTGATGTGGCTGATGAAAAGAACGAGAGGCTAGAGGATCAGAAGCTGAGCAACAATAGAAAGTCGAATCCTTCGGTGACAAAATCCAGTGCCAACGGCCGCACAAATCATACCGTTCCCCACCCATTCACGCTGGCTACCGAAAAGCGGAATAACTGTGTAACACGACATGTCGGAGCTGAATCTCCTGTCAGCATGAACTCACCGAATGCTAATAATATGAATTCACCTTTCAGAAGTCCCCAGGTAATTCTTGAGCGATCTTATATGCTTTTCATCTCTGCTCTGTAGAAGCAACTTATGGTTTGCCAGTAGTAAGGTAGTCTTTCATGTTAAAGGTAGGTATAAAGAACAATGATCCGAGCTTTACAAAAGTTTCAAGACTCCTTCATAGTCCAAGTAGATAATATGGAGGAAATACCAGTGAAAAGGACTCTTTTTAACCTTATATTCCTGATAGATGACAATTTATTTTGTTCATGTTCTGGAATGAAGAGATTGTGTCTGTGTTGATCGAGCACTAAAATTTTGCTTAGTTTGGCATCATTCGATCCACTTAGTAAGCATCGTCGTTTTCCTTGCAAGCGCGGATATACGCTTTAGTTGACAAATCCTGAATTTTTGTAGAACTACTTGATCTAACGAATATTCCTTCTTCTTTGGGTCATCCAGCCAAGCACACCTCCAATTTCAAGGAAGCCGCTGCAATCTAGTAATAAGAAGCATCAAGATGATGACGACAATTGGTCTGTCGCTTCCTCGTATCCTTTATGAACAGTATACTGATCGTCCAGTATGAGGAATGGCTAATATTTATTATATTAGTATAAACTCTGTTGTCCTTAACTTTGCATAGAGCTGCTGCATCTGTGCGAACAGTAAAATCAGTTAAATCCAAGATAACTGTTGGTTCAGCTCCGACATTTAGGTCCAGTGAACGTGCTGACAGAAGGAAGGAGGTAAGTTTCATGACACCTGTAATTTCCCTTTCATTGGCATCTATTGCCACATCCATTTTTTTTTTGTCCACCTATTCATTGCGTGTTTCTTCATATAGTTTTACATGAAATTGGAAGAAAAACACCGGGCTCTGGAGGCAGAGAAAAGTCAATGTGAAGCGAGGAACAAGGTATGTTCTTTTTCCGTACCTCTTGCTTTTGCTTGTGCATTTGTTCTGACTTTGCTCGTGTCCTCTTCATTCTGACGATTAACTTCAATTTGAACTTTTTAAGAAATGGTTGATCAACTACTCTGATTTGTCCTTTGTATGATGATTTTTTCAGGAAGAGCAAGAGGCTGCTATCAAGCAGCTCAGGAAGAACATGGTTGTTAAAGCGAAACCAGTGCCAAGCTTCTATTATGAAGGGCCTCCTCCAAAAACTGAGCTTAAGAAGGTAATATTGATGGGTAGTTATTTCAGTCAGTATGGGAGAACTGTTTTGTTGAAAGTAGTGATTCTGGTAGGCATAGACTGTCAGGGATGTTAAACCAGATATTCCTGTTTCTTGTACTAGTTCTACATCTGGTAGGCGTGTAACAGGACTCCCGATACTTGAGCCTAGTCAGATATGAAATAGTTCGAATCTCTCTCTCTCTCCCTCTCAACACACACGCACACACACACACACACACACACACATGCTGGTTAGTTGATTATGAAAAATTAGGATAAGAAGCCTGTTCAAGGGAATATCTTGTATACTCTTAAGAGCACCACGGGACTTTTCATTTACTTATGAACATCAACCAGCCCATGTACTGTTTGTGTCTCATTACTACTTCACTGTCTAGTTTGAGTCATTATTAAATGAATTTCTCTGCTCTGGACTTCGACTTGAGCTGGTTCCTGTTATTTAAATTGATTCTATAACTACTATTTGAGCTTTTCTTGTGCCAGCTCTAATGAAAAGGATGGTTATACGTATTACAGCTGCCACTCACTCGGCCAAAGTCGCCAATATTTGGCCGAAGAAAGAGCTGCAGCGATGCAGTCAACTCTGCACAAGAGGAAAAGGGCAAATTCTGTGGCCGGGCACTCCGCCACAGCATTGGCAGTTGCAAACAAGAACCCAGCTCGGTCAATAGTCCCAAAACTCCAAAAACTAAGAATCAAGCGGGGATTCGACATGGTAACACCACGGCTAAAGTAAGAGAGCAGCCACATGAAGAAGAGACGGTGAACCCAACTTCTGCTCCTTGTAATATCCCGGAGCAAACAATTACCGATGTCGCGGCCCAATCGTGAGTGAAGCGTTTTCTCTCTCTTACATCTAACTTCAGTTGGGAAAATGAAGCAGACTACTCTCGAGTGTCTCGGTGCTGTTTAGGGCTCTTGCAAGGAAAATAGCCTGTTTTCTTGTCATCCGAAGACAGCTTATTTGTTGTGGTGAATTGTATATGTTTATTTAACTCTGTCGCATCGATGATGTTGTTGAGGGAAAAAGGAACTTGTGATATCATTACATATTCGGAGAGTTGGTGCCTTCCGTTGTGAACTGTACTAGTACTAGTGTTTCTGGGGAAGAAGAGTGACTATTTGTGTAGTTATAGAAACTATATAATCTTGGTCCTTTCCTTTTGATGAAAACTTCATGTTACATGTCGTGTTTGGAATGTCAAGGGAAGATAAACGAAGCTTCTTCTGTGGCTGTCGTGATATGAACAAGTTGCCTGTAATGAAATACCCTGTACAATGCTTTCTTCTAAGGTGAGAGGAAAGCTCAGCAGTACCTTGTAGAAGCACTTGGGAGCAAGAGAAAAAAAGGCTGGAAAGGATGAGCATATATATAAGCAGGCGTTCGTCAGCGGGATTAGACGTGGACGACTCAATCGGCTCCAGTGTGGATGAAAATATTTCCATCTAGATTATATATCGAAGGCTGTTAGAATGAAAATAATTTCCTTCATCTTTCTAAGAAGCAAGCAATAGCGCCATCGCCATCTTGCTCTGGCTCTCCTCTTGTTAGAGACCACCGTAGCGGTGGTCGCCTGGACATGGATGCTCTCCCTTTGTGCAGCATTGACGACTGGGACGATGAACACAATAAGCACAATCTTGGTCGACAATCAACTATGCATGACTGACTAACCTATAGTTTATCGGGTTTCGAAATTGTGGTGTTATTTGCGTGATTTCTGTAACTTTTATTTAATGCTCTGAATCTATTCAGCGGTTTAAGCTAGAACTTGGTAAAAGGGGAGGAGCCTTGATGACCGTCAATGCAACCTCGACTAAATTGGCAGTGAAAAATGGCATTTCGAAAAGAGGGGAAGAAGAAGGAAGGATATTTAAAATAATGGGATAAAAAATGGCATTTCGAAAAGAAGGGAAGAAGAAGGAAGGAATATTTAAAATAATGGGATAAAAAATGGCATTTCGAAAAGAAGGGAAGAAGAAGGAAGGATATTTAAAATAATGGGATAAAAGATGGCATTTCGAAAAGAAGGGAAGAAGAAGGAAGGAATATTTAAAATAATGGGATTTGTAGATCCCTAAATTTTTGTTCAATGGTTATGTGATTCTTGAACTTTTAATGTGTTCAATATAATTTATAGACTTTTGATATACGTTCAACTTAGTTTCTGAATTATATAAAAATGTTTAATGTTGTTTTTTCATTAATTCAAGTTCAGAGGTAACGTTGAACACTTTCATATAATTCAAAGATTAAGTTGAATATGTACCAAAAGTTTATAAATCATATTGTACAAATCAAATATTTACAGACTACATTACACATTAATTTAAAATTAATGGATTGTATCGAACAAATTAAAAGTTTAGGAATTACATCACACGTTAGATCAAAATTCATGAACCATTCGTGCCATTTCCCCTAAAATCATCAGCCTAACAATTGCCTCTTCAAAGGTAGTGAAATCTCTCAAAGTGGGTCAAATAACCAGTTTTTTTTTCTCTCATTTGATGCTTAGACATGCTAAAAAGTGCGTCAATTTACTGAAGTTTTGGAGGGCGAAAGGGGGCCATTCGGGAACAGGGACCGGTTCTTCCTCTTCCCGCAAATCGACTCTGCAAAAACCAGCATCCGAGAAAGGCAGAGAACTCTAGGAGATAAGCATTAAGCTCGGTTCCACTTTCCTCTCCAAGAGTCATGGCCACCACCACACTCTTTCCGTCCATGGCCTCCACTCCATTTCTCCTCCAACCCCTCAAGCTCGCCAAACCCACGAGCCACTCCCTCCCTTCCAAGCCCTTCATACTCTGCACTTCCCAGAACAGACCCGGTTCAAGTTCCAAGAAGCAGTCCACGAACAACGGCAGACCCACCTCCAAGAACCGCAGAAGATCGTCTTACGGGACGTCCAGGAGGTCCATCCTCAAGAAAACGTTCAACCAGGAGCAGGTGGATTTCACTGCTCCAATCCCTGACGACCCCATTGTCGGAATCATAGGTGGAGGCATGTCTGGCTTGATTTGTGCTCTGAATTTGGAGAAGAGAGGGATCAAGTCCACGGTTTTTGACACGGTTGGTTAGTTCTTTCCCTCGCTCCTTGGAGTTTCGTCCTAATCTTAGGCAGCAACAAGCTGAAGTTCTGTACTTTTGTATTGCCTGATGTTTCTGTGCTATATATCGTTTTACTATTGCAACTCAACGATGAAAGTTAAGTTTCAAACGCTTGACTGTGCTTAAGAAAACACGTTTGGTCGGAGAAGGATGTAACCGTGGATGACAACTTTCGGTGGGATACATTTCTTAGAGGTTTATTGTAATGTTGTTGGTCTAGGGAATTCATGGTCTGGGAGGAAGGATGGGAACAAGAGTGGTAGAACCTCAGCAGCTGATATTTGACCATGCGGCGCAGTTTTTTACGGTGAGCGATCCTCGTTTTGCTGAGATTGTTAATGATTGGCGAGAAAAAGGCCTGGTCGGAGAGTGGCCGGGTACCGTTGGAGAGCTTGAAGCTGGTGGTCACTTTGTCCCTCTTCCTTCTTCTCCACCAAGATACATTGGTGTGAATGGAATGCGGCCTCTAGCTGACTCATTGTTGTTGGAGGTAAGTCATGTGACGTTATACATATGCTTGTGTTCTCTCTCCTCTTCTGCTGTTGTTGATGCATTGTTAAAAATCTCATCTTGTTAAGAACATGATGCTTTATTGTGGACTAAGATGTCAAGGTGCAATCTAGGGAAAGTCTTGAGAGTTATTTGTCAGAATTAATTGAACTTGACCTTGGTGGTGCTTCAATTAAGCTATACACGTTGTTATATCATATCGCTAGTTAACAATGCTCTAGTCACCTTTTGAGAGTGGTTTTGCTAAATATTGAGAAATGAGTTCTCATGATCTGCTAAAAGCTCACTGGACGTTCAACCCTGCAGTCTCATTGGATAATATTTTGTGGAAGAGATAATTCTTTTTCTTATGATTTGGATGAACTCTATTGGCCATAATCCTGGCCCTTTTCCTTTCCTTGTGAGTTTTCTGATGCTAACCAGCTAAAGTTGAAACTTTATGCAGACATCTATGGTAAATGTGGTGAGACCTTGCTGGATAAGCAAACTGGAGCCATTTAATGGAACGTGGCATTTGAGTGAGAATGGAGAGCATCGTGGGCAGTTTGATGCTATTGTTATAGCACATAATGGTAAGCTTCAGTATCTCTTTAAATAGCCAATTTCTTATGGAATTAGTTAGTACCATTTCTGAGTTGATTTTCAAGATCCAGCTAAAATATAATGGGCACTTTCTTGGTCAGCAATAATTCCCACTTTGTATTTCAATCGATGTTGTTATTCATTATCCCCATCTTGAGGACTGGTATATAATCGAATTTGTTCCTATTGTTGAACTTTATGTCATGTATTGGTATGGCTATCTCTATTCTGTGAAATGATGATTCATATTTTTAACTTTTTTGCTCCAATTGGATGGCCATTATCTCTTGGGTTCACCAAATTGTTGAGAGGAAGATACACCTGACTCTACACATTATGACATTGCATATGCTACACACTTGAAACTGCTCATGTGCATGTTATAGAGTTTCAAATTTCAATTGAAGTGTTTGGAAGGAATGGAGTACTTTCTCTTGCTTATGGTGATAAATTCTCTAACAAACAGGCAAGTGTGCAAATCGCCTGCTAGCTCCCGCAGGGTTGCCATTAATTGCTAGGCAAATGAAGGTACTTGATTCAAATCGTGTTATGAAATAGAGATTCTTGAGCTCTTATACTTAATGAAATGGCTGGTCCATTGAGTTACTGCTTCATGTTGCCTTCTTTTACTGCAGAGACTGGAACTTAGTTCTATATGGGCTCTCCTTGCAGCATTTGAAGATCCACTTCCTATTATAAGTAACACAGTGACTCCACCTTTTGAAGGGGCTTTTGTGAAAGGTGTTGACTCTATCTCATGGATGGCTAATAATTCGAGAAAACTTCTGAAGTCTCTGGATAATGGCCCACACTGTTGGACCTTTTTCAGCACATCAGCTTATGGGAAACGAAACAAGGTCCCACAGGTTGGTTATGACTTGTATATCTGAGTAGAGGGAAATTATCATGTCTTAAATTGTCAAGCTGTGCCACATTATATTTCGCTTGCTGCTGGTCCAAATAACTGTTGGCCGTGCTTGTTCCATGGAGAATGTACTGGCCATTAATCGATACCATAAAAAATGATTGGGATGCCAGTGCCAGAAATGCTTGTCAATTGACTCCAAGTTATCGAATTGCCACTAAACATTCTGCCTGAAAAAATTAATGTGGGTTTGATATTAAACTGCACCGCTGCATCTATTATGGATGCATGTTTGACTTGACGCAAAACTTGTGTATTGCATAGGAAAATATCCCGGTTGCCACAGCTGAGAAGGTGAAAGCAGGTATGCTGGCGGGTGTTGAAATGGCTCTTGGACTGCCAGAAGGATTGCTTCCTAGACCAATTTATACCCGTATCCAGCTCTGGTGAGTAAATTACTTGCCATTTCAACTTCTATTCGCAATACTGTTGAATGAAGATCGATACGAGGGCAAAAGAACACTGACCTGTATATCTGGTTACATTACACATTGTTCCATCTTTTCAACAACCTGGATTTCTGACAGTAGCACCATTGGACCTATGTCACCTATCACTTCTCTAGAGATGGAGATAGAGTTTCGTCCCATCAATTGTGATAGTTCCATGATCGATTCATCAAAATGAGAACCTGGCATGATCATGATGTGGTTTCTAGATACTTTTATTCAGTGCAGATCGCTTCATAAGCAAGATAATCAGAGACACAGACTAGCCTTTATCTCATTTCATTTAAGCATCTACTTATATTGGCAATGATTTTTAATAGCATATATAATCTGGTACAGGGGTGCCGCACTGCCTATGAACAGCCCCGGGATCCCCTGCATCTTTGACCCTCGTGGAAGAGCTGGGATATGCGGTGATTGGCTACTGGGTTCTAGCCTAGAGTCAGCAGCTCTAAGTGGCATTGCTCTTGCTAATCATGTACGTGTTTTAGTGTCCTGCTTTTACCTTTTAACTTCACTGGAATTTTCTATCACTGGATTCTAGATTTCCAGTTCCAGTATACACTTATTTAATTGTGTGCTGTAAAGAGAATTATCTCTATTTTGCTAGTCTATAGGTTTTGTTTTGCCTTCCAATAGAAATGAAATTATAATCTCATGTGCAATAATGTTAATTGCTATACTTTGTGATGCAGATTGCTGACTACTTTCAAGGCGGTGGAGCTCGGCCAGAGGAGTTTGCAGTTGGGTTGCACCAGGAGTATCAACCACTAAAAGGTCATGACATCGGACAATTTCCTGGATTGGACTCAGAAATGCAAAAGGATGGGATTCAGAATTATCAGCTTACCACATGAAAATGGGATTCAGATGTGGTGAGTCTTAACTGCTGTCTTTGCACTAATTATCCTGGAAACTAAACTCACTTGCAGATGCTGTTTGATGTGTAATCTGTGCTTGGCTCATGCATCAAGTGAACATTGTCAAAGATCTCACAAATTCAGTAAATTCTTTAGCAGTTGTACTGCTCGAGAACAGTTAGCCGACATTAATGAATGGTGATAGTCGAGGGCCAGAGTATGCAATGTAAACCTATACATGAGCTCTTGCTAAAGTGTGTGCATGCCTTTGCGAGCGTCATTTCATGTTCTCTTATCGAATCAACAATGATTTTAAAAGGTCGAGTGGCTAACTGAAGTCTGACGTGGTAATTGTGCCTGTTTGATCTTGTACTTACGCCTGTCTGTAACTAGTATCATTCTTGTCTTGAGTCAGGTCACGCGACAATCTGGTAGTAGGAAGGATGATACCGCGCTGGTGCGACTTCAGACCTCTCAAGAAGCCTCTTACAAAGGGTATTCACTTCTTTAGACATCATTATCCTGTCAAAAACAGTAAGTTGCTAGTACTAAATTAGACCGTGGTCCGTCTTTTGTTCCACTTTGCAGGGTTTGATTTGCTCGAGATTGTCTATGGGTCAGGCTTCACCAAAATGAAATGCTCTATCCGATCGGTGCCGGCTTCTTCCAATCGTCTCGGATCGGCGTAATTAAATATAGTAGCAAAATATGTACTAGGAAACCATACACAATCAGTCGTGCAAAATGCTATAGTTTACGTCATTCGGGTTTTGTGCTACGTAAACAAATCGTCGTGCTAGAGCCGGCATCGGTTGCGTGCAACACATGCTCATCTCTCGTCAGAAAACGAAGGCAATCCAGTTGACTCTGCGGGAACTTGTATTCCAATCTTTCACTTTTGAAAAGAAAAATGACATCTCATTTTCCAAGACATTTGAGCAATAATATATATGAATAAAGAGTGGACTGCAGGCAGCGATTGTTTCTCTTCAGTATCACGTTCCCTGCTTGAACGAAAAACCCGAATGAAAACCAATGCAGAATCACCATAAATCAGCAGTTCCTCCCGCGACCCATTCCAAACTCTTGGCGGTTTTCGAATTTTTGAAAACGAAATCCCGGAGAGCTTCAGAAGGGAGATTGTACTTTCAGCAAAGCCAATCTGGCTCCAGTTAAGTTCAAAAAAGTTATTTTCCCCCCGTTTTTTCTCTACTGCCAAATTTAGATGCGAAAGCGATCATTCCTTGTTTTCTATGGCTAAAGAAACTGCTGCAAACGAGAGCTGCAGAGAGCATCGATACGGACGACCCACATGGGGGACCCACTTTCGTACGGTCCACTCGAGACCACTACCCATTTCGACTTTGTCATCGGAATCTTTATGTAAGACTAATCAATGCCTCTGTTCATTCTGCATCGCCTAGAATGGCTTAACACATTCGCTTTCGGCGAGAAAGAAATGGAACAACGCCAGAACCAGAAGAAGAGGAAGGAACCGCCATTAGAGAACCCCGAAGTCAAAGCTTTTTCGATTCCCCCACTATCAAACACAAACCCATCTACTAATAATCATCTCTCCTAGAAAAGCTTACATAGAATAGAAACATGGGCTAACAAGAATAGAGTTAGCACGATTCGAAAACCAGGAGGAAAAAGAAAGGAAGGAAAGAAAGTAGAAAGAAAAGGGCTGCTATGTCAAATGTCACCAAACCATCTTCTTCTATACACAACCAAATCCTCAAGTCTAAAATCCCGTCCCCTACGCTAGAGTAAAGAACAGAGCCCCAGCTGCTCACTTCTTCGCCTTCTTCACTGGCGTCTTCACGCTCTTGGGCTTCTTCACGGGCGTCTTCTTCGGCTTGGCGGCGGCCACCTTCTTCACGGCCTTCTTCGTCGGCGTCGCCTTCGCGGAAGTCTTCGCCGCCTTGGCCACGGGCTTCAACTTCGGCTTCTCGGCCGCCTTTCTCTTCGCACCCGCCGCGGCTTTCGGCTTCGCGGCTGCCTTAGGCTTGGCAGCGGCGGCCTTCGCCTTGGGAGCAGCCGCCTTCGGCTTCGCGACGGTCTTCGGCTTGGACTTGGGCTTGGCAGCAGCAGCCGACTTCGCCTTGGGCTTGGCCGCGGCGGGGGCGGCGGCGGGGGCCGCCTTGGCAGCAGCGGGGGGCAGCTTGAACGAGTTCTTGACCTTGACGAGCTTCCCGGAGGCGACCTGCCGCCGCAGCTGGACCAGCAGGAGCTTCCTGAAGTTGGCCGGCAGCTTCTTGTGCTTCTCCTCCACGAACTTCTGGATGGCGTACTGGCTCGACCCGGTCCGCTCCTTCAGCGTCACGATGGCGTCCGTTATCATCTGCAAAACCACACCAATAACCCACCAAATCAAGACCCGCGAATTGGGCACGAAATGCGCGGAAAAATCAGGACTTGCGAGCGACCCAGAATTCCGCATACCTCGAAGAATGGAGGGTGCGAGGACGGGGATCGAGACTTCTTCGCGGCCACGGCAGCCATTGGAGAGAGCTTGCGTTTGCGTGAGACGACGTTCAGAGATGTAGAGAGAGAAGGCGCTGGCGAGTTATGAGAGAGAAGGCGGTGACGAGTTGGGAGTTTATATAGCAGGAGAGAGAATGGAACGGAGAGTTCTGATTGGACGATGCGAGGGCGACGAGGATCGAGGCGGTTTGGGGGTTTGAATGCGGGCCGTTGGATGAGGTGGGGTATCTAAGGCCGGGAGGACGCCACTTGGCGGTTAGGCTTTCGGATTAGTGCGGCTTGCCTCCGTTTTGGAAAGGGGCAAAAGTTTGGGGGGAGGCGTTGGGGCTTAGGAAGGAGGGGTGTGCTTTTGGGTTTGATTTGGGATGAAAAAAGGTGGAGATGGAGTGGATGGAATTTAATGGGATTTTGATGGGGGGATAGCTTGAGATGTGTGCTTTGCAATGGTGGTTTTTGCATGGTGAATTTGGTTGGGTGGGATGGGAGAAATCGATCGGGAATACGATGAGGTTCGCAAGTGCCGAGCGTGGTCTTTTTCATAGTAAGTTTTTCTCTCTCGGAGAGTTGGTGTGATTTCTAAAGGAGATCGACGTCATGGTCGTTCGGGAAGTTGGGAATGGTAATCTAGGCGGACATAATAGGATTTGAGAATTTATGACTGGTCACGTTAAAGATGTATTGAGAAGATCTAGTTGCTGATTTATCGTATTTTGAATTCTTAGGGATAAAATTGAATGAGATACTGTGAATACTTTTGATGTTTATTGAAAGACACTTTATTTCTTGTATATGATTAAGAAAAGGGTTTGACTGTTTACATTTTTAAATCGAGAAAAAACAATCACTTTGAAATGGTTATTATCGATCAAAGTCATGTCTTTCATATTCCGAATTATTGGGAATGAAGTCAAATGAGATATTATGGACACATTTGGCATTTCTTGAACGACGCTTTACTTGATTATGATTAACAACTTATATTTCGAGATTAAGAAAATATGACGACGCTTAAATGGTTATTATTAATTAAAATCGAGTCTTTGCTCCTAATTTAATGGGATGTTATGAAACTGGTGAGCATTGTTGCTATAAAAAAACCCTTTGAATGCCTCGAAGAAGGAATCTCTCTTTGGAGATCTGCATAATTGGATGTGATTGGAATGTCGACGGTTTATTGAACGTTTTGTTTATTTCCAAAAATCAAACTTTGACTTTACAAATCAAGAAGCAACAACGATGTATGGAAAACGCTCGTTACAGAAAGAAAATCAACTTCGCCATCAAATCATGCGATATCAAGAAATCTTTTCGAGCAACTGTTTTAGGTTACGAGAAAATCTAAATTACTTTCATCGAGGGAAGAGTTTATTCCCAGTGTATGTGTTTGTTTCCTTAATTTATTTACCTTTACGACTATGAATGATTGTGACAATATCGATTCGCTTGATAGGCAAAGAAAAGAATCACTTCCACGTGATATTCCCTCCATCATAGTAGCATGTTTAGAAGGAAAAAATGGACCTCGAATAAGGGATACCGTTTATGAAACATGCTATCGGCCAATCGAATCTAGCTTAAATAGATGGAAAATGCACCACGGATGTAGTATGTTATGAGACGAACGAATTAGATAAAATCAAAGATGATCAAAAAGCCTTCGATTTGTTGTAACAATTGTTTGTTTTCAAAGTGTTGACTGTTAGCCTTTTCAAATCAAGAAAAAATGACCATTTTGAAGCACTTGTCCCGAAGGGAATAATTAAAACCTTATGTAATGAATCCAATCGAAATTTAAGTCTTTGTCAAATAAGTGCAGTCAAATCATATTGATTTTGATTATTTAGGCATACGCGGATCAATACAAACATAAAAAAATGAATCTG
The DNA here is from genome assembly GCA_016097605.1 of Eucalyptus guilfoylei. Lineage (NCBI taxonomy): Eukaryota > Viridiplantae > Streptophyta > Magnoliopsida > Myrtales > Myrtaceae > Eucalyptus > Eucalyptus guilfoylei. The sequence goes on from CM027867.1 coordinate 50,267,728, forward strand.
ACTTATCATGGCCAAACACCAATTGAAATGTCGCTATGGAGTTGATCTCCGATCTTCTCTAAATGTTTGAATTTGAGAGCTCATCATGCCTTGCCACGAAAGACGAATATGTTTGTTCCATTGAAAATTTCATGATGAATAAATATATATATATATATATATATATATATATTTTTTTTTAAATGATTAATTTTTATTTGTTTGGTGGTTCATGGAAAATAATTTCCTTCTCGTTAGAAGGGGAAGTTGTTTTCCCTTAATCTAAGTATGTTAATTTCAGACCATGAAAAATGTTTGTTTTGAATCGATTAGATTTTCGTTATCCAAACATTGGAAAGTCGGAAAACAATATTTCGAAAATGGTTTCTAGATATTTTTTTGTTAAAAGCATTCTCCTCATTTTTCAATGTTTGGATTGCTTGGGGAAACAAGCCAATGGAATGTTTTTCGTGATCAACAAAAAAATCTGTGTTTAATTTCAAGATTATGATTTCCTTTTTTAAAAATTAGAAATCGTTTCCCAAAATATGACTAAATATTGGCATTTGGATTAAAGACCTCAGCGCTCGAGCATGGTCCATGATGCTCATGCATGGGTCCTTGACAATCGACCTTAGGCCCAAAGGCTAGGCTTGAGACCTTGAAGCCTATGCCTGAGTCCTCAACGCTCATGCTCAAGTAACTTGCTCTTGGGCTCAGGTTAATTGAAGTTGTGTTTGGTTCCTCGACGGTTGGGCCCAAGTCCACAAAAAGGCAGCCTAGGTTCCTAAAGGCTAGGCCTAAAACCTCGATGCCCATGTTTGTGATCATGATTGTGTTTGGGTATGTGACTCCTACATCTAAGTCACCGATGCTCGAGCTTGTGTCCATAGAGACCAAGGCCAAAACCCCCTATGCTTGTGCTCGTCTCCATAAAGGTTGACTACAGGACCCTAGTGCCTATACCTAGGTCTTAGGAGTCCATGCTTGGGTACCTAACTCTTGCACCCAAGTTATTGGCGCTTGGGCCCAAGTTTCACCGGCCATGTATGGGTGTCCGACTCTTGTCCTCGAGTCATTGACACCTCGACTTGAGTCTCTTGAGGCTGGGCTTAGGACCCTCATCTAGTGTTTTTGCTCACATTCCCAGCTCCTGTGCTCAAGTCTCTTGAGGCCAAGCTTGAGATCTTGATGCTCGTGCTAGAGTCCTCAATTGATGTGCTTAGTTACCCAGTTTTCACGTCTAAGACATCAACTCCTGCGCTCGAGTCTCTGGTGCTTGTATTTGAGTCATCAGTGTTCATACCTGGGTTCTCGGTAGGCATGCACAGGTATTGGACTTTTGCGCTTGATTTTTCACTAAAAAATTGCACTTGAGTCTCTTGAGGCTAGGCTAGGGATCTTGATGCCCGTGCTAGAGTCCTTAATTGACATGCTCAAATACCAATTCTCGCGTCTTAAGACATCAGCTCCCACACTCAAGTCTCCGGTGCTTGTATTCGAGTCATCGGTGCTCATACCTTGGTCCTCGATACGCATGCATGGGTACAAGACTTTTGCGCTCGATTCAACTACACTCGAGTCTCTCGAGGCCAGGCTCGGGATCTTGATGCCCATGCTAGAGTCCTCAACGAAGGTGCTCAGATACCCAATTCTAGACATCAACACCCGGGCCTAGGTCCATAGACATTGGGCCTTAAACTCTTGAGGTTAGGCTTGGGACCATGATACTCGTGCTTGAGTCCTTAGTGGCTATGCTTGAGTACTCGACTCCCTTGCCCAAGTCAAGACCCTATTATAGAGAGATCAAGCCCCCATCTCTCCTAGTAAGGGGACGTAGTGCTCGTGCTTGGGTGCCCGGTGGCCATGCTTAGGTAGCTAGCCACTGTACCTAAGTCATCAGTGCTCGCTCAATACTAGTTCCTTGACGACTAGGTGCAAGTCCATAGAGGTTGGACTCAAGTCCCTTGAGGTTGTGCCCTAGACCTCGACGATTGTGTCTGGATACCCAACTCTCACATCCAAGTCATTGGCATCCATGCCTGAGTCCACCAAGGTAAGGGAGTCAAGTCCTTGGTGCCCATGTTATGGTTCGAGAAACCTCGGCTCCTATGATGGAGCTCCCAACGGCTGGGCGTCTCTTATATTGCACAAATAGTGCAATTCTCCTTAAAAAATAGAAACAAGTTTTTCTTTCCAATATAGGGAGCCATTGAGATTTACTCTGGCTGGATCAACAAAGCCACATAATATTTGACCAAATCATAATAAAAATTCAAAGTAAAGAGGACAACATCAGCATTAGCAAACAAGATAAATCGAAAACTAATAAAAAAAACGTAAATATTAAACACAATGGCCGGGCCACGGCGGAGGCCCGACGAGGGTCCGACCGGAATAACGAGTCAGGCCCCGGAACTCGACCAAAACCGACCCGAACCGACCCGAACAGGATCCGCCTAGCCGAGAACCCCATATAAAAGCTCGCTAACGGGAAAAATCGACGGCAATCTCGTCTCCGAAAAAAAACCCTAATCTCCACTGTAATCTGCACCACCGCCAGCTCGCTCGACCGCGGCTCTCTGCATCGAACATGGTGAATTCTCGCTCCGGCCGCCTCCCCTTCTTGATTTCTCCGATTCCGACGGGGTCTTGACCGGAAAAGTTTGGTTTTTTTCACCTTCGTCTCATGGCGCCTCTTTTGGGTTTCCGCAGGCGGACGTGGAGGTAGAAGTTGCGGCGGGGCAGCCGAAGAAGAGGACGTTCAAGAAGTTCAGCTTCAAGGGCGTCGACCTCGACCAGCTCCTCGACATGTCCACGGACGAGCTCGTCAAGCTCTTCGGCGCCCGCGCTCGCAGAAGGTATGCCTGGGCGCGAAGCGTCTGCTTTCGCATTCGGTGTCGTTTTCTTATTTTTCTTGTGCGCTCTGGAAATGATTTGGGCTGAGGTCGGGTTTTGGTTTTGTTTGCGGAATTGGGTAGGTTTCAGAGAGGCTTGAAGCGAAAGCCGATGGCTTTGATCAAGAAGCTGCGCAAGGCGGTAAGATCTGTTCTTTTTTATTTCTATTTTAATTTTTATAATCTCTTTTGGATGTATGCAATGCCATGTGATGTGATTTTATAGAATTGGTTTATGTGGAATTGAAGATCTCTGAGATTTGGAAAACATGGGTTTGGTTGGTATTGTCGATTGGGGTGTATGAAGTAGTCAGCTAAGCTGTCAAAACTCACGCTGCTGATTTTGGTGGTCATTCTTATAAAGGGGATGTGCATTGTGTTATGGGCTAGTAAAGCATTGGCTTGGATTTAAGGGATAATAGCATGGCTTCAAAGGAATTCCATTGGTGTACATCTTCGAATGGCGAAAAGAAGTCTTATTGAACTGATATAAGACCTACTTGTGATGGGTAGAAGCTCGCAACATCGTATTGCCATGACAATTGAACCGTGCTGGCATTGCTTCTCATTTCCTTTGACTGCCATGGGCCATGCCATGGCATGACTATATATTGTCTTATTCTGTGAATAAAATAGCCTTCTGCGATCTTCTGATCCTGATTGCTGTGTTGGTCTGATGTTGCATCTTTTGAAAAGTTTTTAGATAAGTGGGTTTTTTATGGCCAGCAGTTGAGTAGGTTCAACTCACTTTTGCAATGGCATTTGCCCTACACTTAGTGCCCGAGTTTTAAGGTCCGATGTATTTCCTGACCAGATATTGTTAGTTGTGATAAAAAGTTTGGTTCTTTCATTGATTTTATACACTTGAATGAGCTGATAGACATTCACGTTTCTTTGCGTTGTGCTTCTATCGATGCTGTTACCTAGCACATGCCATTAATTTGGGTCTTTCTTTGAACCTTGTAACAGAAACGGGAGGCTCCTGCTGGTGAGAAGCCTGAACCAGTAAGGACCCACCTGCGGAACATGATCATCGTTCCCGAGATGATTGGAAGCATCATCGGAGTTTACAATGGCAAGACTTTCAATCAAGTTGAGATCAAACCTGAGATGATTGGCCACTATCTTGCTGAGTTCTCCATCTCGTATAAACCCGTCAAGCATGGAAGACCCGGTATTGGTGCTACCCATTCCTCTCGCTTCATTCCCCTCAAGTAAAAACACACTGTGTTCCGTGAAATTTTTTCTTATTGTCTGTCCTTTTTGAAGCAGTTGTTGGAGACACTAGATTTTGATACTCAATTTTGATGTCCTTCTAGTTAAGTTTGCAGTGCTTTTGTTGCCAGCAAACCTGAAATTTAACTTTCGAACTTCACTGAGTTTCCTGGTTTACATCTACTACCTTATATGTAGTTTTTCGTTGGATGCATTGGGAGTAATTGAGCAAGGAAATGGAAAGGTGGGGGAAAAGAGAGGCTGCAAATGTTTAGGTTTTGTTAATGTTGATAGATAGCAACCGTTCGTTTTTCTGAGATCTTACAGAATATGTTGTAAGGCCCAATACAATCTTACAGAATATGTTATGTTACAATCTCGGATCCAAGGTTGCCACCCGGACAACCCTAGAGCTGGGTTGTCCATGGGTGGGGCTCTACCCCTTTTACTTGTTACTCTAAGAGGAAACAATTCCTCTTAAATAGTATTTGCTCTAGGGTTGTCCGGGTGGGGCTCGTGTTTGGCGTCAGCAATGGCTAAAGGTGGAGAGGTTGTGACCACAAACTAGCGATAGTTGAAACTACAGTCCAATGCTTAAAGGTCGCCACCACGAACTAGCGTTCGTTGAAACTAGAGTCCGTGACCAACGCCTGGAGGTCGCTCACCTGAGGGTGGGCCTCGGAACAGTCATGTCGGTGGCCTTGACGATGTTCCCCTTGCTGAGAAACGCTGGAACTTAGCTCCAGTTAGCATAGAGGAAAGATCAGTAAAATGGTAATTGAGCGCGCCTATACTCGTGTTTTATCTGGTACCTGTCAAACCTTGTATAAGGTAATATTAAATTCCGTTGTTATCTTATCCTATCTTTATCTTAATCGATTTTATTCTATCCGACAAAAAAATCTGTATGACGAAACGTAGCCTAGATGTGCGGGATCAAGTGGCAGATGAGATAAGTACTAGCTAGTCTCGAATATCTGGGGGAATAAACCACACATATTGGCGATGGAGCGGTCTTGACTTTGCTGGATCTCCGTTACGTAAAGCTCACCGGAGAATGAAAAGTAAAACTATGAGTGGACAAAGCTTGGATGTCATAGGTAGACAGATGGTCCGACAGGGTGAGAACACACAAAGTATTAGCGGTAATAAGTAATGCCAATTTATAGATTCTTTTGCAAGAAAAACCCCCCAACAATTGTCAATTCAGTCTGAACGTCGCAAGTACAGATGCAGCTTCACCTGGTGTTACCTTCAACATGCATCCCACTTAATGTTACTATAAGAAAAACCAGAAAATAAAGTCAGAATCATCTAGGTAAATTGGCGAATGGGGTGGTAACGGCGTCCTTATCGGCCTTTCTGATTGACTATCTGTGAGAAAATAGCGTTCGGGTCGTCCGAATCTTGGGTCAGCTCGTGCTCGCTGCCGATGCTCAGGTTGTTCACGTCCAGTCGTGGAGCGACTTCTTCGGAAACATTGCTTCCTGCTCGGCGAGAGGAATGGCTAGAACCATCCGCGTTCTCCTGCAACTGGAGAGCGAATTCGAGATTCCACAGCACGTCGCCCATGGTAGGACGCTCAAGTCCGTGCTCGCCCAAGCACTTCTCAGCGGTCTCCGCGAACTTCTTCAAGCACTCGGGGTTGATCTTGCCCTTGAGCTGAGCATCAATGATCCCCTCGAGGATTCCCTTTCTTTGACAGTTCAGAGCCCAATCTGCAAGACTGACTTGCTCCTTTGGGAGGCTAGGGTTCAATGCAGGTCTTGCACACAGAGCTTCAAACAAGACGACCCCGAAGGAGTAGACGTCGGATTTCTCGGTCAGCTGTTGCCGGCGGAAGTACTCGGGATCCAAGTACCCAAAGCTTCCTTTCACCACAGTGCTAACATGGCCTTTATCCATGTTAGGACCGGTCTTTGAGAGCCCGAAATCTGAAACCTTCGCTACCCAGTTCTCGTCCAGGAGAATGTTGGTGGTCTTGACATCTCTGTGAATGATGGTATACCTTGCCCCTGTATGAAGGTAGTGAAGTCCTCTCGCTGCGCCGATACAGATCTCCAACCTCTGCTTCCAGGAGAGCGGAGTGTTGTTTCCTTTGTAGATGTGTTCCCTCATCGTTCCGCGCGCCATGTGGTCGTAAACCAAGCACATCTCGTTTTCTTCCTCGCAGTATCCGATCAGCGACACCAAGTGCTTATGTCTCAACTTGGAAAGCATCTCCACTTCAGTCTGGAACTCATTGACTCCCTGTTCTGAGGAAGGGTTTGACCTCTTGATGGCCACCTTCATGGTCTTATCAATGACTCCTTTGTAGACCTTGCCGAAGCCTCCGACCCCAATGACATGAGACTCGTCGAAGTTCTTCGTCGCCTGTTTGATTTCAGCTAACGAGAAGCGTCGGCTGAGACACTGAGCCTCTGACGAGAGGTGGCTAGCAGCAGAGGCATGCGATTTGCTTCCCGCCGTGTGGGAGAAACCCGAGATAGGCAACCAGCTAGTTGTATGCGATTCGGTTCCGAGGACTCTCTTCTTTTTAACGTAGACTGTGATGCATATTGCTGCCAAGGCACCAAATACAGCAGCTCCTCCAGCCGCCCCGCTGATCAACTTCACATTGCTCGTTGACGACGTGAAAGCCTTTGCTTCACTAGCCTTAGCCGCGGCCTCGGCCTCAGCCTTGATTAGCATCTCCGATGGCTCTGGGTTGGGACCCGCCAAGTTTTCAGTCGCATCGCTTATCTTAAATATCTCTAGTCCATTTAGGAGAGCATCGTAATACTCCGGTGGAGGATCTGCAGTGACAGAGGGATGCATCATTATTGAGATTTGCTCATCCCCCTTCCCGTCGCTGACAAAAATCGCGTAATCCTTATAGATCGGCACGCCCTCCGCAGTCGCCCACCCGATCACGTCGGCTGCTTCCTGGGCAATCTGATCGTTGATGTAGATAGTGAAAACTCTCTGGTTGACCTTAGTGCAGAAGTAATCACAGAAGTGCATCCTCACAAGGTAGGTGAAATTTGCATCCACCTGAAACTGCCAAGACAGATTGTAGTTCTTGTTTAAATTCTTATCGTACCCCATGGATCTTGCGGTTCTGTAAACATCAACCGGCGCAACATAGTCAGGCAAATCATTGTACTGGATCTTGACTTTTTTGTCGGCCTCGTTTGTGACTCCCGCCACTGCTCCATACAAATAAGGCGTATCATCGTACCATGTTCGAGTGAGCGAACCGGAGTCATTGCTCGGAGGAATGAACTGCCCTCCAACATTTAACCTATACATCGTCTGTAGATTTGCAGCCTTGGCATCGACAGGTTGGTCTGAGAACCCGACCATCTGTGCCGAGTCGAACAAGTCTGGGATCGGAATCAGCTCAATGCCATTCACAAAGGCAAATGCTCCACTGTGCTTATCTGAAGGCGTGAAAGTGATGTTCACAAAATCCGAGTCCAAGGGAGCCAGAGAATATTCCTTCACGAGGTAGGCCTGTGTGAGAGCTTGAGCCGTGACCGAGGCGCTGAAATTCTTCAAGAGGGTGACGCTGCCGGCGACCACCGAGAAGTATGCGTCTGCAGGATCAAGGGATCCATATGAGGACGGGTAAAAGTGGAGCCTGACCCAGTAGCGGTTGCCGGATTTCACGGGCAGCTGATACGTCGCTGCGGAGGTGAAGACCCGGGCGGACATGTATGGGACATCGGAGGGGAGCGAGGGGTCTTGAAACATGGCTTTCTCTGACGTTGAGTTGTTGGAGGTGAAGTACTTAGAATCCGAATCCCATTTTTGCCCGTCGGCATCCTTCCCGCCGCCAGTCGACCCACAGCTAAGGATCAACGGAGCCGGGCCCGCACTTGATGCGTAAAGGCAATTGAAAAGAACGGATACAGATATAATAGAGAGCAAAATCTGGATGTTTTTGTACATGTTTACTCAACAAAGAGAGGACCTTGGCGTACAGGAAAACAATTCAGGATTGGGTTAATCAGTCGTAATTCATTCAAAGAAAGGGAAGAGAAAAAAAGGGACTCCTGTACGCCAAAGCGAACGATTAGCGGATTCTGGGTTCTCTCTCTTCTGTTCTAGAGATCATGCCGAACGGCTTCAATCAGCCATGGAAGCTCAAAACATGCTTTGCCCTCACCTGGAGCGGAACCAGGCAAGAAAACATGACAGGATTTTCTTGTTCTACTTTTGTATGATGAATGGAACACCTCTCTCTCTCCCTCTCTCTCTCTCTCTCTCTCTGCTTGCTCCTATTTTCTGCTACCCATTTTTGGGGGTTCGCCCGATGATCGATCCGAAGGTCGGAGTCGGTTAAGAATCGATGAAGGCGAGGGACATCCGACACATCGTTTTTTCGCGCGAAGGCGGGTACTTTTCCTGGAAGAGGGATCCAGAAAAAAAACTAGAAGCCTAAATTTAGCAGTGCCCTCCTGAAAACTCTCCAGGGATAGAGCAGAACACAGTTGTCCAAGGTTGTTGGCATAACTGAAGTACGTGCAAGAATAGAATCGAACTCAAAAGCATCGGATCTTCTCGAAAGGCCCTTTAAAATGCTTTTGAAGGTATCCTGAGATCGAGTTCTGTCATTCTGTAATAACCCACCGGACGTGCATAAAACATTTATTACATCTTTAACTGATGAATCCTAGCGGTTACCGATAATAATTAGCAGTCCTCTTCTTAAACCCTCTAAAATCTCTCCACTAAGCAAACTCGGAAGATGGTTTCTAACTTCAAAGATTTCATGATAAAACCATAAAAACCGCGGTCGTGGATTATAGTAGCATAATATCACATTAGGGGCAAAAAATCATAAATCAAAATTAAACTGAACTAAGGGTGTATTTATTTCGAAGAAAGTTTCATGACAAAGGAAAATATTTTCTTGGAAATTATCTTTCAAGAAAATGCTTTCCTTTTTTTAGGTTAAGGATTCCATTTTCTTAACTTTAAGCATGTTGTAAATGGTTTTCCATTAACTAGTCACTTCCGGCAAGCCAAATGCTCAAAAGTCCAAATTACTAATTTGCGGAAAACTCTTTTGCTCGTATAAATACACCCTAACTTCTCAGTTCTTTTAAGTCTCGTTCGAAGTGTGAGATATATTAAGATTGTCAAGTACATTAAGATTGTCAAGTTGCGGACATGACTCATCCAAAGCGGTCATTTCTAGGTTTCGTTGTTAACTGGTCACGACCGAGACAGATTAATCAAACATGTTCTTGTTAATCATCATCCGGGGAGAAGATTCTGATGCCACCATCTTTCACCATTTTTTTCATATATAAACCCTGAAATGTAGCATTCCATGGACTGTTCTCTTTCTGGTTACAGATGGACGGTGCCAGAATGACGCAAACCTTCTGATGGATGGGCGCGACTGGCGCCTCTTCCTAACCATTTTTAGGTTTTACACTGTTGTCCTCCATTAAAGCTCTCTTCATCACCTTCTTCTCGTTCTGAGCTGGCCGGGCTGGTGATGTATCATCGGATTCAGCCCGATAATAACAGAAATAACATCGTCCTCTCTTCTTCTGAGTACAAATTAGTTTTAACCCGCATTTTCGACTCACCCACTCCCCGGTATCCCACCCCTGGTGGTGGTGGCCCGTGCTGTTCCAGGCCTCGACATGTGCGGTACGGAAGAGGTAAACACGTTACAGCAGCAGCAACAGCAGCAGCTGGGCATGGAGGACGCCGACCAAGGTAATGAAGAGAAGCAGGCCTTGCCCTTGTCTTCCAGCTCGTCGACGGACCGGTCCTCATCGCCACGGTCCCCACACAGCTCGTCTGACCTGGAGGAGCTGCAGCGCATGCCGCTGGCACCGCCGCGGTGGAAGAACCGGAAGCGGCTGACGAAGCAGCTGTCCATGTGCGAGACCCCTCGCGACGTCGCGTGGGAGAAGCGACGGCGTCAGATCCTCAGGAAGAGCGGCCTCGGCGTGATGTCGGAGGACATCACGGATGAGGACCTGAACGAGCTCAAGGGGAGCATCGAGCTTGGGTTCGGCTTCAAGGAGGAGGACGGGCAGAAGCTGTGCAACACGCTGCCGGCTCTCGACCTCTACTTTGCGGTGAACCGGCAGCTCTCCCTGAGCCCCGTGTCGACGCCGCAGAGCCAAGGGCTGTCATCGCCAACCTCGCTCGGCGGGCGGTCGTCGTCCTTCGAGAGCCCCACGAGCGACCCCGACGCTTGGAAGATCTGTAACCCAGGCAAGACTTTTGAAGATGCATGTATTCTTCGATTGAATACATATCATAGTTAGAAATCATTCCCATGAAAATGCATTCGTTTTACGAAAAATATGAGAAAAATGGTTCGTCTACAAAACTTTATAAAGGGCGAGCACCTTCATGGAAACAACTGACATTCCATTCATCAACTACTACAATCTAATCTCTGTCATCTTCTTCAATGGTCTTGAACAATTTCAATTCGTTTGCATTCCAAAAGCTTTCAAAATTAGCCCAGATGCCCAAGCCAGAGATCAACCTACTATATTAATGTAACAAATTCAACCCATTACTATACATGACAAAACACACACGTTGTTTCTTGTTATCTTTGCATTTTGGTCAAAGTCATTTCATTATATGAATATTAATGTGAAGTACTTTGCTGTTTTTGAACTACAGGTGATGATCCTCAGCATGTGAAGACCAAACTAAGGCACTGGGCTCAAGCCGTGGCGTGCTCTCTAATGCAATCATCTTGAGAAATCGATTTGGGTGTGGTGCGTGGGACTACTAGCTTGTACAGGAAACGAAAAGAAGAAGAAGGAAGGAAAAAAAAAAAAAACCGAGGAGGAACGAGAGAAAGAAAGAGAAGCTTTTAACTGAAAAAAATTAGGGTTTCGTTTGATGATCCGTGAAGCAGCCAGAACGAGGGCTGATGGATAATGATGGCTTTTGATCTTTGTATAAATGCAGAGCCAATATAAACCGAGAAGACAGATGTCTTCTTAACCTTCTCAATGACTCGTCGCTCCAAGACAACATATTTTGCTCTTTTTTTCTCTTTGCTTCCAGCCCCTGCTTCATGAGTAATTTTGCGTTACTTGATTTAGAAGATGGCGAAAAGGGTTTTGACTTTCGATCGACTAGCTTTACAACTGCTAAAAGTAATTGTTCGTGGCGAATGTCATATTGAGTTTTAGATCATACATAAATATCAACAGTTGAATTAGGCCTTGCCGAAATAGTTTGAGTGACGAATTGGCTAATTGAAAAAAATGTGTGGGATTCTGGAAAAATGATCGATCCTGGCTAGATAATCAAGAAAACTTATTGCTCACATGACTCAACTAAGCAGTCTCAATATATGTGAGGACGAGTCATCGGAGGAGTTGCGAGGATAAGCTTGAATTGAATGTGATGATTTGTTATTTAAAAGTTATGCTTTTGAATTACTAATTAGAAGAATGTCGTTACCATCAGCAGAGAACGTGCAACGTTTTGAGCTGTCGTTAAAGGCATTCAATTTCCATTCCTCAAACTTGTTAGCGACGGCATGTTCCCTAGTGCGGCGTTTTGCCTTTTGGAGCTACTGACGGAAAAAAAAGGATTGATCGAATTCTGTTGCTCTGTGTTTGGCTCCATAGACTGTATTTGCTTCTTTTCTTCTTCCTTTACTAGGCAATAATTAAAGTTCTTATTACACTTGCACATTGCTTTTAAACTAAACTTATTAAGAATGGAATATCAAGTAAGCCCATATGATTTTCGACATAAATATGATCAACATAAATTAAAAAAAATGATAATTTCTTGTTGGGGTCGAGCCATGATCTGTAATTAGACTTATTATAGTAGATAATTAGGCATGACCACTTTAATAGTTGGGGTAATCACAGGCAGATTATTTGAATTTGGGATCATTAAGGTCAATTAAATTACAAAAATAGAATCACTAGGATTTGCTCTAGTGACCAACTTTCTAACATGAAGGGGGAGATGGGGCGTTCGAATCCTCACATTTTCAGAATTTTGGGACGATATAGTTTCAGGTGTGGGTTTCGACTCTCATGCTCTGTAAGGAGATATGGTAAAAGTCTGAAAGCGAGAGTTAGAATAGGAATACAATATGATTGATAAAAAAAAAAAATTACAAAAAACAGAGTCCAAAAGGAAAAGCCTAGCGTTTCCTTTACCCAAACCCGGCCCGGCCGAAGGGGATTCCGGCTCAGCCCGGGCCGGACCGCGCTCGAACCGGAATCAACTCGGATTCGCTGACCCGAGTTGACTCACCACACGGAGGGGTTGTCTCTGTCGTGGAACCTGAAACCCGGAAGAGTCCTCGCATTCTTTATTGCTCCAGAAGCGTGCGCAAAGACCCACCTGCGAACTGTCGAGCAAGCTCGAATTTTTCGTCCTTCGTTGCAAGAAGCAGGCCGAGACTGGTCGGATTTCCGCAGCTGCCGCGAGTTAATCGACCATGGCTCCCGATGCATCTGCTGCCCTCGCAGGTCTCTGTCTCTGTCTCTCTCTGAATGTGCGCGTGTTGCTGATGAAGAAATGCTCTTTTTCTTTTGTATGTCATGATGGGTAACTTCGTTCATGTGCTGATGATTGCAGTGAGGCAAAAAGTTCAGCTTTTTCTGAATGCCGCCCAAACTGGGAATCTTGATTTGCTCAAGAGTACGTCTTGGCAACTTCTGTTGTTTTGGGTTTTTTTTTCTCTGTGTTGTGCACTGCAATTTGTTTTTGAATTGCTGGGTTTATGGGGCGCAGAGCTAGCGTCGCAGCTCGATGATGGGAAAGGGATGGCGACGACGATAGCGGATGTTAAGGACGCGAACAAGCGCGGCGCGCTGCATTTCGCCGCGAGAGAGGGCAAGACTGAGGTGTGCAGGTACTTGCTGGAGGAATTGAAGCTCGACGTCGATACGAAGGACGATGATGGTATCCCGTTTTTAGCTGTTTGTTATATGTTTATCTGTTTTTGACTATTTATGACCTTGTTTATGTCGGGTGGCCTTGTGTGTTATGGTTAATTTCTCTCTCGTTTTGTGAGGTTAATGATATTTGCTGGAGCTGAGACCGAAAGTAGTTATGGCTCATAGCTACTGCATGTTTTATCTATATACTGAATACATTGAGTTTCTTGTACAAAAACATTGGCATTCTGATGTTGTGGAATTTAAGTGCTGGCTAATAGTTCAGTATCTGTTTCAGGAAAAAGCTTATCAATTTGCTGGAATCTGTTTTTCTATTGTAGGTGAGACTCCTCTTATTCACGCGGCTCGGCAAGGGCATACTGATACTGCCAAATATTTACTAGAGCGAGGTGCCAATCCTGATATTCCTAGTAACTTAGGCGTGACAGCACTACACCATTCTGCTGGAATAGGTAAGTTGGTTTCTGTATCTTTGGAAACTGCTATGTTTGAGCATGTATGGTTCCTCACACAATCTTGTTATGTTATCTTTTGAGGATAGATATGCTTATCCGTGCTTACTCGATTTCAGGTGACATCGAATTGCTGAAGTTTCTACTTTCTAAAGGTGTTGATATTGATTCTCAAAGTGATGCTGGCACCCCTTTAATTTGGGCTGCTGGTCATGCTCAACCAGATGCTGTAAAGGTTCTCTTGGAACATCATGCTAACGTAAGCTTGTTGAAATTGTTACTTCTTATACTTATATCTCTTTAAAAATAGTACTCTCGGAAGAGAGGGAGGAGGATTTAGTCTGGCATTTTCCTGTAGAGTTACTAGACAGAAGTATTGTGATGAGGCGTGATTATTTTGTATTTAACTTTGATATCTTGTTTTGCAGCCCAATGCTGAAACTGATGATAACATCACTCCGCTCTTGTCATCTGTGGCTGCCGGTTCTGTTGAATGCTTGAAGCTGTTGATTCAGGTTTTAGAGTTTCTTGGCCTTTAAGATTTAAGTCATGTCTTGGATATACTGTTGTTGTTGCTTTTTTTTTTTTTTTTAATTTTTAAATTTTATAAATAAAATTCAGTTTTCCTGAAGGCTTTTCTCTCCTTATCTATGTGTAAGATCTTTGACATTTTACTGCTATATTCAAGGTTCAATCAGAACCTTCCTTGATACTTGTCTTTCCTTTTTTCTTTTTATCTCCCTTGTTAGTTCTGTAAACTATGCTATTATTGCTTATTTTTTGTGCTAACACTGGTTACATTTTCTCTTATCTTTGTTTAACTAGCAGATGAAGAAATCAACGTCCATTTTCTTGCAAATTTTCATCATAAACTTTGTTTAATTCTTGGATATTTAACTAGGACTTCCATCTGAATGCTTCTTTTGATTTTTGGAAACTACAGTTTATACTCATCTGAAGTTGATGCCGTGGATGCCATGAATCTTTTGTCCTTGTGCATTTGTGCTTGCTTTTACGGGCATATATTTCCACTAGTACCCAGAAGTAACTTAAGTTTATCTCTTGTAATGATTCTTGTGATTTTGCCTTCCATTCAGGCTGGTGCTAGTGTGAATATTAGTGCTGGAGGAGTGACACCTTTGCACATCGCTGCTGATAATGGGAACCCAGAAATCATAAACTGCTTATTAGATGCTGGAGCTGATCCCAATATCATGGATGAGGTTGAGAACTTTAAACGGCTTTAATTTGCTAAATGTTTGTATCTTATGTTAGCATTTTATCGATTTGCATTTTCTTAAAGCTTGCTTGCTTTGTATATCATTAAATTAAGTTAAGATGGTTGATAAAGAGTTCCTTTTATACTAAAGATGGGAAAGAGATGTTTATGATTGCTTAGACTTTTGCTTGGTTTGGTGCCTTATCATAAAAATAAGGGCATATCTGAATAAATTTTTACTTTTTGCTTGATCTAAATCTTGCGGCAGATGCAGTTTGATTTTTTTTTTTTCAATAATTCTCGCAATTTCAATAACATTTTAAATTTTGTCAGGAAAGAAAAAGTTCCTTTTACTTAAACTTAATTCTAAACATACAGGTCCAAGATTTATTTTACTTAACCAATAATGCTGAAGGCATTAACCACAATAGGTCTGGGGATGAATTTCTGAAGCAGTAGTATGATTTCACTTTCACTGGGTTGTCATTGAAAATGGTTTATGATACAGCATGCAAGTGTAATTTTGCTTCTTGTCATCACAGGATGGGCTGAAGCCTATACAGGCTGCAGCATTAAGAGGCAATCATGCAGCTGTGGAGATTCTTTTTTCAAAGACTACCCAAGTTCACAGTATTCCCAAATGGAGTGTGGATGGAATCATTGAGTATATGCAGACTGAAGCTGGTAATGCACAGGTAGGTGCTGCGACTTAAATCGTTTGTTTTTGGTGTTTTTTTCCTCAATTGCTTCATTGGACTGGACGGAGTTGTCCAGAAAAGATCACATGTCAAATGCTTTGCATTTACTTGTGCTTTTGCTTGATCACATAATTTAGATGTTCATTGTAATTAAGGGGGAATTTTGGAAGAGAATATGCTAATCAAACATGAAGATATTACATTTAATATTCTTTATTCCGACCTTAAGAAAGAGCCTTTTCGTACAATTTCCTTTTCAATTTCTGATTGTTGTGCTAAGGCATCCACAAGTTCATCATCTGGAGGGAGTCCTTCAGTTGGAACGAAAGTTTATTGGTGATAGCGCAGATTTTCTAGCGTTTATCTGATATGAAATCAGATTCTTGTGATTCTTGTATTGTGTTCTAGCTCAAAAGTACAATCTGCAGGAAGAAGTCAAGGCGACTAGTGGAGAGAAGGATACCGCCCCGAAAATCCGAAACCTTCCCGAGGTGATGCTTCATTGGATTTTTCACTTCTCGTTGATCATGTTCTCTTTTATCTTATAGTAGTCTATTTATAGTTTGTGATTTCCGTCTTCGATTGGTCAGGTGGACTAGATGATTTTTGATTTGCTTATCTTGTAACGATGTTTTCTTTCTTGATGCATTTAAATGGATAGTTAATGAAAATACAAGCAGTTTTTATTGTCACTCTGCCATTCATTTGCAAGTAACTCATGTAGGAAGAAATTTTGATAGCATAATGAATTGAAGAGGAACAATACCTAATGTTATTTGTAAAAGTTTGCCTATGGTTGTTGAGATTGTGGAAAGTTGGTTGAAAGTTTAATAATGGACTAATTGTCTTCTTGTTTTCTATGAAATTATTAGTGTTAGGGGTGAGCGGTTACAGGTTTCATCTAAGTTCCTCCATTTTTTAGAATCTAAAACCTTCCTTGGAATCTAAAACCTAATACCTAACTTGTCACAGGTTCCGGGGTCTAATCGAGAACTACCCAATTTTTTTTTTTTTTTCGTTTCATTTTTAGTTAGCCTAATATCCTTTTATTTTTTTGATTTTGACATGAAAAAAAGATTTAAAATTACCTCGTTTTGTAGACTTTCTAAGTGTGCCACAACTAAAGAGGACTCGGTGGCTATATCCAGTTGTTGATAGTCCATAGCTTTGCTTTGGCTTCAGCAAATCAATTCAGGTTTAAGTAGCAAAAAGGTACTTGTAAATAGGGGTGAGCGGTTCCAAGTTCTGTCCAAGTTTCAAGCGAAACCTAGAACCTACCCATCGGAATAAGTTCCTCATTTTTTTGGAACTTGGAACCTACTCTTCTACACACCCTAGAACCTGGAACCATGCTCACCTCTAATTGGTGTTATAGCTTTCACTCACCAATTTTCGCCTTTGGATGAAGATATACCTGTGATCCATCATATATGTGATTCATTTATGCTTGTAGCTCACTCACCTTATGTGTGATGTTTGATGTGGACATGTTGCATGCACGAATTTCTATCAATTTAATCTTGTGATATATTTGCTTTCTCAGGTAAGTGGAGAAGCAAAACAGAAAGCTGCAGAAGCAAAATCAAGGGGAGATGATGCTTTTCGAAGACAAGACTATCAAGCAGCTTTAGATGCTTACACACAAGTATTCCTTCCAAATGCGTTGTCATTTAGTCAACTCGTGTCTCCAGTATAACAAAGATAGAAACTTTTTTTGGCTAATATATGAAATGTGGATCTAAATGTGATGTGCTCTCAATCTGACTCAAATGAACCACTCTTTTGGTTTGGTTATTACAGGCAATAGACTTTGATCCAAATGATGCGACTTTGCTTTCCAACCGAAGTCTTTGTTGGATTCGCTTGGGACAAGCTGAACACGCTCTTGTTGATGCGAAGGCCTGTAGGGAACTTAGACCAGACTGGCCCAAAGCCTGCTATAGGGAAGGCGCGGCATTATGTCTTTTGCAGGCATGTGTTCTCTTATTCTCTAGTCCATTAGTCCATCATCGGCATTAGTGTTTGTGCCTTTGTGCACCTATATATGACTGGGAAATCTACTGCAGAGGTTTGACGAAGCAGCTAATTCTTTCTATGAGGGTGTTGAGCTTGACCCTGAAAATAAGGAGCTTGTAAACGCTTTCAGGTTAGGCTGAGAAGACTTCTCCAATCTGAATTACGACATGTGTGTGACTAGATTTTTGTTTTGGTATTCTGTGACTAAAGAAAAGGTTGAAGCTAAAAGTTTGGGTGTGCCTAACGCTAAAGCCTCTGAAAACTGGCTGTAATTGTGAGATAGAGTGATGGTGTCAAAGAGTTGAGGGACACTACCATATCCTGCTTATTCTGTCTGCGGAGAAAATTTCATGGTTTAAAATGCAAAGTATCTGTTCCTGTCAAGTGCATTTTCAGCTGTTGCTTTTCACATAAGTAGAATTTGCATGAAATATGAGTTTAGCCTTTTGACATGTTTTCTGGTCTTTGCAGAGAAGCTGTCGAAGCTGGAAGGAAGTTCCATGGTACGGACAAAAAGAGTTCATGACTTGAAATGCTTGAGATGCTGTGAGAAAAAAACTTGATGCTCGGGTTGAGGGGACATTGCTTGTGATAGCCGTGCGCCATACCCGAGAAAGACTATGTGCCTCGTGCCAAATTTTGCTGTAAAATCAGTAAAAAAAGAATTGTAGCATGTGAGGGGAGGCCATTTGAGTGAGAATGACGGCATTAACCTTTTTTTTGGGTTTTCCTTGTTGAGCTTGTTCGAATTTTGTCCATCAGTTGCATATCATGTTCTTGGTAACGAGCTCTATGCATTATTGTCCGAGTGAGGCCTGCTGTTGTAAGATTTCGCCATCCACCGAGAATGGTATGCTCGGCCTTGGTCGTTGAGCTGTGTGACTGATCTGTTCGGTCTTGGCTCGTCGATGGACCGAAAGAAGTAATGATCTCGTTTCGACCATCATAGTTGAAGTGTCCCATTTCTTCTCCGATGGTCTCTTGAGTCAAAACCAGATTAATTCGATCTTTTTCCCTTTTCAGCAAAGCCATGACTAAAAAGAGAATGCTCATCCACTTCCATGCAGACACTCATCTGTTGTTTCATAATTTATCAGACAACCTCAACAAGGAAACTGGAGTCTCCATCTGATGATATTTCATCGTTCATTTAATTCCATTTCCATCCCCAAATCTGTTTTACATGGGTCATTTCATTTCATTACTAAATCAGGTTGTGCAAGGCAATTTGGTGTTTATCTATTTCTTTTGTTTCTTGGCCATAGGGGTGTTATCTAGTTTTGATTTCGCCTTTTAGCATTTTGATTTTGCCTTTTGCTTTGCTTAACTTACTGATTATAAATATCCTATTTAATGACAGAAATATAATCGCTCGAAGTATTCTCAATTTCGAATATATTAAATTCTATTTTTTGAGTGAAAAATTGAAGTGTTGTTCTTGACAAAGTGAATAGTAAGCCAAGAGAAGCCAAAAACACCAAATCCGCCTAAAATGTAAACGAATAACACCATAAGTCCTAAATCTTGTGAGAAATCGTGTATGTTATAAACAGAAAAACCATTTGATCGTTTTGCTTAAGTCATAAATCTTCATCAGAAAGTATAGTTGAGTTCTAAACTTATGTTACGGAGTGCAATTTCAAGCCGTTGCATAGGTAATTTCTGGATGTCGCGTGCGCCGATTTAGGAGCCGTTTCCTAAAAGAACTCGATTGTACTTTTTTTTTATAATAAAAAAAGAGATCAAATGCTTGATTGCGCTCCGTACGCATAAGTCTAAGACTTTCAATGTACTTTTGCTCCGTGGAATTCAGTTAAGTACCGAACAAACTCAAGTCAGCAACGTCTAACTTTTAACTACCACAACTGTCACTTACCAGCATAACCGTTCTTCGCACTGAGATTTTGCGCGGGGTTTGGCCATGCGAAACCGTTAAAAGGCATGCCCCTTTCAAGATTCTGCCCCACCTGATCTACCAATCCTACTTCGTGCTCTTTGAGCTCTGTGAAAGCTTTGGCCATGGCGTCTCCTGCGTCCACTCCCCTCAAAGGTCTCTTCTCTCTCTCTCTCTCTCTCTCTCTCTCTCTGTATGTGCATTTGTAATGGCAGGGAGAAAGAGGAGTACATATCATCATCGTTTGAATGGGAAATCGAGTACATTTTCACCATTTTAGTTTGCAGTGATTCTAAGCGTGCTTCTTGATGATGATAAGATGTTCTTAACTTCATTCTCGAACTGAACTTTGCAGTGTGCTCGAAAGTCCTGAGTTTTCTAAATGCAGTTCGTGCCGGAAATCTCGGCTTACTCAAGGGTACATCTTGGCTTCTTCTTCTTCTCGCATCTTTTTCTCGGTCCGAGTTTCGATTTCTTTCCTTTGGATTTCTGCATAATGCGCTGCATCTGTCGAATAATGTGGTGAAACAGAGGTGGCTTCGCAACTCGATGATAGGAGAGGGATGGCGAGAACTATTGCGGATGCTAAGGAAAATGATGGACGTGGGGCGCTTCATTTAGCCGCGAGACAGGGCGAAACTGAAGTGTGCAAGTACTTGTTGGAGGAGTTGAAGCTTGATGTGGACCCAAAGGATGTTGCGGGTATCCCCGCTTTTAGCTATATCTATTTTGCCCTGTTATTTCTTTAGATTTTTGTCAAAGTGTGGAAGCCTGGTTTTGCGAAACTTGAGTCTTTTCGGGCTACTGCTTTTCATGGGGTTGTAGCTACCCTGCTATGGTTCACTATCAGTGATACCTGCAAGTAGGAGACGCATAATCTTCCGAAAAATTTGTTTCTTTTTCAGGTGAGACTCCTCTTCATCTTGCTGCCGGATCGAAGCATATTGAAACAACGAAGTATCTGATAGATCGAGGTGCTGATTCTGCTATACCCAGTGATGATGGTCTGACAGTATTGCATTACGCAGCTGGGTCCGGTAAGTCATTTCTGTAACTTTGGTAAGCATCTCCGTTTACCAATTGCTGCAATTGCTTTCCAAGATAAAGCTAACATTTTTATGATTTTTCATACTATGTTAGCGATCTCTCTCTCTCCGTCACACACATACACACACAAACACGCAAAAACATAAGCGCATGCACATTGCATCTTGTCCTGATCAACTGAAGATGGACATGCTTCTCTGTGCTTATTTCTTTGCAGGGAACATCGAATTGATGAACTTTCTACTTTCTAAAGGGGCCGACGTTGATTGTCAAAGTTCTATTGGCAGCCCTTTATATTTTGCTGCTGGCTGTGCTCAGCAAGATGCTGTGAAATTTCTCTTGGAACATCATGCTAACGTAAGCTTGATAAATACGTAATCTCTTAATTTTCTCTCTTTCATCGCAGACTTTTGTGACTTTGAATATCTGTATCCATATAGAGAGAGCGAGAGAGCGAGCGAGAGAGAGAGAGAGAGAGAGAGAGAGAGAGAGTTGCAACTTCGTGCATATGCCTTCTGCAAGTGCACTTTTCTTCATGAGCAAAATGCAAGAAATATATGCCTCTATAATCAATGATAGAGAGACAGAGAAAGGTGGAAATGGTTGCCTGGTTGGAGGAATTTAGCTGTTCTGTGATGATGCTATAGTAGTAAGCATGTGGAACCGCGCAATGTGTGGAGTTAACTTTTACGTTCTAATTTGACTGCATGTATTAAAATGATCTAAATCAGGTATTTTTTATATGCACTAACATTCGAAATGTATTGCCATTGTATATATGTTTGGTTGGTAGTTGTTGTAGTGGCTTTTCATTAGTAGATGTATTTCCATTGTCAAGTTCCCTCCAGATTATGATGGATTCTCCTTAATTTGTTTGATGATAGGGAAAAATCTGAGAATTGTTTAATCAACTTAGAGCATGTGCTGTATTCCAAGTAAAGTCTTATTGACAAACATATTTTCATCGTGGACGCATCCTCATCTTTGGATGCATTAACGACGAAGTGGATGGGTGGATTGAAAGTTGAGGTATTACATTATGATTGCTATGGTATTGCTGGAGTAGTTTCAACGAGACCTTGAAAATTGGACGTAATTGATGATTTTAACAAACAGACACCCATGACAGCACTGTGATTTGAGATGGCGAGGTGTATACATTTTTGGCAACGAAAGAGAGAAAACAAAGGTGGAACATTTGAGAATCATTTATTTGTTGGCCTACCATATTGTTAAATTGCTATTTCATGTCTCTTCTCCATTTATATCAGCGTTGTGCTGAGATTATTCCATAAGCAGTGACAGAAAAGGAGTTTTGGGATGTGGTGGAGCAGTTGGCATTTAATTTTGTTTTTTCTGTTTTGCAGCCTAATACGGAAACTATTGATCATTCAACTCCGCTCTTTGCATCTGTCACTATGGGTTCGCTTGAATGCTTAAAGCTGTTGATTCAGGTTTGTATAATTTTTAGACATTTAGGAGTTAATACCATCCTGAATATACAGTTGTTTGATTACTTTCATTTTCTTGGACTCCAAGCTGCCTTTCTGTCTCCATCATACCCATTTATCTTTTAACAATTTGCATAGGTTAGTTGACGCTATATTGCTTTACTCAAGTTTTGGTCAGTCAGAGTCTCCACTGTCATTTATGCTTGCTTATTTGTATCCTTTAGTCGTGCCTTCTTAATGCCGTGTGCGATTCTCTGAATTAAACTCTGATAATAGAGTAGCGCATAGTGTAATCAGCATTCCTTGCTTGCTAACATTCAAGTTCCATTGAAGACTCAATTTAATCCCAAAGATTTACAGGAGGGTTTTGCCTGTTTACCTCTTTTTATTGTTTAGAAGTATCATTTAGACTCGATTTGAAAAAAAGTATTGTGGCTGCTTGGAACTCCGACTAATGCTCTTGCTTGCTTTTACGTGCTTATGTATAGCGTTATATCTCTCATGTGCACATAATTTAAATGTCCATACAGTGGGGTGCAAAGGTGAATGTTTCTTTTCCTGGAGGAGGAACACCTCTGCACGTTGCTGCTTACATCGGGAACATTGATGTCATAAATTGCTTACTAGAAGCTGAAGCCGATCCCAATGTCAGAGATGAGGTCGAACTTTAAAGCTTTAGTGCTCCCTAATTTTTTAATTTCATGTTCGTAGAACTACTTTCTCTGCTCCCTTCTTCTGAAGCTTGTTTAATTGCAAATGCAGTAACTTGCAGAGAAAAAGGAACAGTTCCTTTGATTGATGATTGCTTCATATTTTTGCATGGTCCACGCTCCATCACAAATTATTAACGTGTAATTTTTTTGAACTAAAAACAATCACATTATGCTTTCACCTCAAAATCTGAAAATCAAACACATTTAAAATCTAAAGATTATGAAAAATTTCTGAATGACTAAACTTCATACGTTTGGGAAAGGGCTTTGACATTGAACGAAGGTAGAATTCAAACAATACAAAAAAGGAAAAAGAAATTCACTCTAAACACTTAACTTAAATTCCTAATCGCTGATCTTGTTTATTATTGTCTTCGCCTTCTTTGAAATAGATTCATGGAAGGTCTTTCGGGGACTTCAAGATTATTTTGTTGCTCTTACTTGCGGTGGATCATTCATTAAAGATCATGATTTGTTCCTGTCATCACAGGTTGGCAAAACACCCATACAACTTGCAGCACAAAAAGGCAATCGTGCAGCCGTGGAGATTCTTTTTTCAAAGACTTCAAAAATCAAAACTAGTCCGTGGAGTATGGATGGTATCATGGTGCATATGCAGGCTGAATGTGGTGATAAGCAGGTATTGAGGTCTCTGCTGTGTGCGGCTTTTTCTTATTTCATCTTGCTTCATGTGAATGTTGTTCAAATTTCCAAATTTTGATGGATTTGTTAGTCTCTGTTTTTGGTGTGTCTTGCTTTTATCTGATATAAAAATTGGAATATTTGTGCGCCTTCTATTGTGTTCTTGCTCAAAAGTCATATTTACAGGAAGAAGCCGGGGAAGCAGAGGAAACACGGAAGGAGGAGGACAACTTGTTGACAAAGCAAAAGCTTTCTGAGGTAAAGGTCCCCTGTAGTTTTACTTAATTTTCATCATCTTCTTTTCCTTAACATAATCTACATTTGTCAGTTCATTGAAAATATGCTGGTTATCTTGTGTGTGCCCTTATTCTCTTTTATAAGAAGACTAGTTGATCTTTGAATTTCTGACCTTCTTAAATTAGTCCATCTGAAGGGAGTCTCCAGTTGGGATATAATATTTGGTAGTAAATTCACAAGTGTTCTCGCATTGTTTGCTTTGAATGTGGCCTCCTAGTGCTTCTTTACTGTGTTCTAGCTCAAAAGTTCGATTAGCAGGAAGAAGTTGGCAAAGCAAAGGAAACTCGTGAGGAGGACATCTTATCGACAAAGGAAAAGCTTTCTGAGGTAACAGTTCGTTGTAGTTTTATATGAAATGCAAAGGGAGAGTAAGAACTAATAGAATGGTTTGCGTATAGTCTCTATAGATGTGGAGAAAATGTCTGTCATGGTCTTGTAAGAAATTGTTTGGAGGATTCTCAAAAAGAACGGAGCAGTGTTGGCTATATGCAAGCGACAAAGGATATGTGTGATGATGTTGATGCTTCATTAGGAGATATGGAGGAGAAACAGATAGTCTCCTATAACCATAGGGTTGCACCAATGGTCTTCCCTTGTCTTTCATTCCTTCTTCCTGGATGACATATCGTCCACTCTGCATTTTAGACACTCTGAACCTTAGCAAATCTCAGTTGGGGAAATAGCTACTTTTTGTCTGAATGGTCATTCAACCATACTGTGGGTGAAGCACATCGAAAGCAGGAAACACTTCGAATGTGGATATGTACATTGATCTATGATGTGACCAATTTGTAAGGGCTGCAGATTGCTCAACTCCTGTGAATACACTGATGTGGAGATAGCGAATGCATAAGTTCCCTCTTTTTAGTGTTGTAACATGCTCACTTTCTCAGGAAAGTGAAGAAGCAAAACAGAAAGCTGCAGAAGCCAAATTAAGAGGAGATGCGGCAGTTAAAAGAAAAGACTATCATGCAGCTTTATATGCTTATACGCAAGTAAATTCTTCTGTCATCAGTTCTTCTTGACATTGTACATGATAACTTTTTTCACCAATGAAGATATCAGACCTTGTCTTAAAAAAGTTCACCAAGAAAACCTGATTTAAGTACTCTCGATCTGACTGGACTAAACTACTCGTCTGGTTTGGAAATTACAGGCAAGAGGCTTTGACCCAAACGACCCAGCTCTGCTTTTCAATAGAAGTCTTTGCTGGATTTGCTTGGGGGAAGCAGAACATGCTCTAGTTGATGTAAGGGCCTGTAGAGCACTAAGACCAGACTGGGCAGAAGCTTGCTGTCGGGAAGGTGCAGCTCTGCAATTACTGCAGGCACGCTTTCACTTCTTCTGTGGTCCATTGCTATCGGGAAGGTTTAAATAAGCTACTGACCGGATAGACTCTGAAACGTGCTGCAGAGGTTCAATGAAGCTGCAGATTCTTTCTTTGAGGCCGTCAAACTTGACCCTGGGAGTTGGGAATTTGTAAATGCTTTCAGGTTCGGCCAAACTCGCTCCAGTTTGCTATTAAAAACTAATATGTGGCTATCTCGTTCTTATGTCATCATCCTTAACTTCTCTGGTCTTCTGTCAAGTCCTAGTTGTGGATTTAACTAGAAAGACATTGTAAGTCTTTGACGCCGATGATGGAAGTTTTTCTCTCCAGCTAAATTATGGGGCTAGGTTCTGTGAAATAATGAAAGGCTTTTGGAGAAAAGAGCGCAAAGATAATGCTAGAAGCTAAACATTTCAGCATCAGATTTGCCTGATCAAAGATGCAGAATTTGAATATTGCACCCTGCTTTCATAGAGCAATTAACCTAGAACATATGGTCTTGCACACTTGACTTTAAGATGCTAAATAAATCATATCTTGCATGGAATTCGAGTTTTACACCCTTTCTTCATACGTGCTTTGTCATCTTCGCAGAGAAGCTTTCAAAGATTCAACAAAGTTTGGCGGTAAGGACCAAAAGAGTTCGACTTCGAGCAAGGTGAAGACAGACGATCTTGATGCTTGAGCTGGAAAGAAGGTGCTTCGGATGGCCATGCATCACTGCCCGAGAGAAAGAGAACACAAGCCCCAGGTGACTTTCCGCTGGAAAATCAGGAAAGGAGTGAAGAACATGAGTGGAGGCTATTAAAGCTAACAACAGGAGACATCATGACTCTTTCTTCTAGGTTTCAAGGATTCTGCATTCTGGTACCTATCATATTTTGATGTGAGCCTGCACTGTTCTTTGCTGTTTCATACGTTTTGTTCATGGACCAAAACAAGAATTTTTTCTTTTCAGTCAGTGTTGAAATCCGCGGACACTCCTCCTATAGTCAATCTCTTTCTGTCATCTGATCCTTTGCTGCGAACATCGAACATCAAACATCATGGTACATTGTGCAGCAACCCAAGACAAGGATAGTGTGATCCTCTCCAATGCTGCTAGCCACGACTCCTCAATCTGCCTCCTAACCCCAACGTATTCACCATGTATAGGTCATGGATGGCCGCCAAACAAAGCATAGGGAATGTTTGGATACCTGTGTAGTGGCCCAACTTGGGGTTGGCTTGGTCTAATGGTGACAGTATCGCCGGTTTGAAAGGCTAAACTATTCCCGAAACCTGAACCTGAACCGAACTCAACCATTGTTGTTGATTATCCTGATTGAAACTCGAGTGGAAGTGATGCCAAAATGCACCTGGATTGCAGTATTCATGTTCCTATACTTGTTTAAGATGGTAACTAAAATGTGCCTCTTAACGGTCAAAACCCATTTCCTGGTCTACAAATTTTGGCTAAAAGTTCTGGCGAATTGGGTACCGGATTTAACCGATCTGGTTGCCTTCCCTCCTGGGTCCAATTGACCAGTATGGTACCAATGATCGAACTCCCGGCCCGGCCCGCCCTGCTCCGCTCGCACGACTCGTGAGATGCGCGGGAGTTTCCGTGCAGCACGGCGGAAGGCCGGAAAGCCGTCGCCCTTCTTTTACAAGTTCTCTGCATCGTCAGTCATTTCGTTCTTCTTCGTCTCGAAGCAAGACTCTTGTGCTTTGCGGTTCACGAGACCTCTCGGTCATGGCCCCGGGGCTTCTCGTATCTCTCTCTATTTCTCAGTAGTAATGGATGAAGATGGGTTACTATCAGATCACTCGGCTGGAGCCAAGAATCCTTGTATATAACGTGCTATTTGTTGTCAAAAGCTTTTATATATCTATGCTTGCGTGCCCATTTGCAGTGAGGAGAGTAGTTCTGCGTCTTCTAACCGCTGCCTGTACTAGGAATCTTCATCTGCGCAAGAGTGTATGTCTTGGCGTCTTTCTTCTTTTTTTGTCCTTTTCATTTGGGTGCTTTAAATCCTACTTTTTGGCTTTTCTGGCCTTTTGGGTTCCTGCATTATGCACGGGCCAGGGATGGCGGTCAGGACTTCAGAAATTGCGGGGTGCTTCATTTTGCTGCGCTGCAGGGGAAAATTGAAGTGCGCTGCATTATGCACGGGCCAGGGATGGCGGTAAGTATGGAGTTAACCGTAGCTCTAAATCTTCTCTTTGATCTAAGGTGGGGTTTAAATCTCCACAATCATTAGGTAGGTGTATAATTGCTCATGAATGGGCCATGGCCCTTTTGGAACGCATCAATTTATTGGGTCTTGACATTTACCCGAGACTATTCAAATTTAGCTAGCGCAAAATTGATGTAGTATAATGATCTTGCCAAAAATTAGATCTTGATTGGGATGATACTGGCTTTCCTAGTTTTGTTTCATAGTGTCCTACTTGTGCGGCTCATTAGTGTAGCTTAAAAATTTTCTGGTGTAGGTGTAATTTTGTATTATTATAGGTAGGGGTGTCAAAAATCGAACTGAATCGAACTAAAAAATTTCATTTTTTTCGATTCAATTATTGTTTGGTTCTGTTCTCATTAAAAATCGAAACTTTTTAATTGGTTCGGTTTTTATCGGTTCGTTAATCGAATCAAACCGATAAAATCTAAATTTTTTTAAATCATTTTTTATTTTTCTTTTATTTTTATTTTTTTTTTTCTTCATCATTGGCCAGTCGCCGGCCCCACCAAGAAAAAGAAAAAGAAAAAAAGGAAAAAAAGAAAATAAAAAAAATAAAAAAAAATTAAAAATCGATTCTTTTTGTTTAAATAAATTTTTTTTTATAGAAAGTGGTGTATGTAGGGGAAAAAAACAAACACAAAAGTAAAAATAAAAAATTGAATCAAAGCAAACCGAATCAATCGAATTTCAGTTCGGTTCGATTTCGGTTCAGATCGGATTCGGTTTGGTTCAATAAATTTCCTTATTGGCTCGGTTCGGTTTGATTTGGTTTTTCATAAAAATCGAACCGAACGGAACCATTTACACTTCTAATCACAGGGGTCTATTTGAGTTCAAGGATGATTTTGTTTGGATTTATTACACACCTAAGCTTGTGAAAATTGCTTTTTAGAGAGTAAAATCATTGTGGGGTCTGTAAAATCGGAATACAAGATTCGAGTTCAAGGATGATTTTGTTTGGACTTGTCACACAATCAAGTTCGTGAAAATTGCTTTTTAGAGAGTAAAATCATTGTGGGGTCTGTAAAATTGGAGTACAAGATCATATCTTGAACTCACGATACATCAACTGAAGTTAAAATCTACAAAATACATCATGGCCAGCATCTTTTTTATCAAATTCTAAATGTAGATTATGGTCCAAACACATATCACAAAAAAGAAGAAGAAGAAGCAGCAAGCAAAGCTTTAACATAGAGAGCCAAACTCGTTTTTTGACATAAAGGAGGGTTCTCCATTAGGATATGATGGTTTTTGCACAAAGCTAGATCCTTGAGACTAATTTTAAGAACCGATTTTAGCAAAGTACTCGCAAAATATTTACACAACTTTTGCTTTCTCTCAATTATATGCTTTTCTCAATTAATTTAGCACGAGCACCCTTTATTGTTTTACGTAGCTCTTTCATAAACTCTAAGACTACTGTGTTTTGAATATTGAGGGTATTATGATAATATCATTGTGCCGATCACATCTATCTAACTTCTTATATTTCGATCGTTCGATTAAGATTTTATCAGACATTGACGTTTCTCAGAATTTCAAGGAGAATTTAGCATAAAATTCATGATTTTTTCTGATACGTGAATAAATGCTTTCCCCAAATTCCACATTGGAGAGGTTTCTCTTTGCTCCGATTGCAAGCAAAAATAGTTAATAGCCCTATCGTTCAGGTGTCCAATCCAATTTATATATAATTATTATATATAAATTAAGAAAATATATATTATTCAATTGTTTCTGTTAGGCTATATGAGGTTTCTTCACAAGGGTTGTTGATTTGAGGGGCTTGGAATTTGAAAGTGGGTGTAGGTAATTTTTTGTATCTATGCTGTTTCGTAGATGGATCTTGATGGGATTCATGCTTTGAGAAGAGAAGAGGACAGACTTCATTGCTGGTAGGATGTGGTTGGGAAACTTTGATTTAGATTTGTTGGATTGCTTCGGTTGGAGTATAAGGTTAATCCTGCGAAATGACTTTGTGATTTGGTTAAGCAATGACTCAGATATATGCATGTGTGTGTATGTTATGGGTCAATCGATCGATGTAGCGTTTTTTAACTTGTACGGTTTTAGGATTTCTCCCAATATATTAATCTAGCGCGCTCCCTAACCTCTATGGTCTTAGGATTCTCCAAGTCAACCTTATTTATACTCGACTCACCAGGATATAAGAGAGAATCTCCAGATAGAGAAGTTCGTTAGTGTATTTTTGCTTGTGAATGAGGTAATATAATTTAGGGGAAAGAGTTCCCTATATATAAGTATATGACTAATCATAACCGTAAATCTCCTTTTTGATATAGGTATATGAATCTTTTATATATATATAAGTACACGACTAATCATAACCGTAAATCTCCTCTTTGATCTAAGGGAAGGAATCCCCTATATATATATAAGTACATGACTAATTATAACCATAAATCTCCTCTTTGATCTAATGGTAGAGTTTAAATCTCCTGCAATCATTACGTAAGTGTACAATCATTGCATTACCCCTTTTAGAGGAATATTCTAGAACACTTAAGAAAACTCTATCACTTTAGGAAGTTGTAGGGTCACTTGCTCATGGATAGGCCATTACCCTTTCGGAATGCATTAATATATCGGGTTGTAGGGTCACTTGCTCATGGATAGGCCATGACCCTTTTGGAACGCATCAATATATCGGGCCATGACATTTACCTAAGACTATTCAAATTCAGCTAGCACAAAATTGATATAGTATAATGATTTTGGCGAAAATTAGATCTCGATTGGGATGGTACTGGCTTTCCTAGTTTTGTTTCATAGGGTCCTAATTGTACGGCTCATTAGTGCAGCTTAAAAATTTTCTAGTGTAGGTGTAGTTTTGTATGAATGATTTTGTTTAAACTTATTATACAATCAAGTCTGTGAAAATTGCTTTTTAAAGAGTGAAATCATTGTGGGGTCTGTAAAATCAAAGTATAAGATTGAATTTTGAACTCATGATACATCAACTGAAATTAAAATCTACAAAATAGGTCACGGCCAGCATCTTTTTATAAAATTCTAGATGTAGATTATGGTTGAAATATATATCACAAAAAAGAATGAGGAGAAACAAGCAAAGCTTTAATATAGAGAGCCAAACTCGTTTTTGACATGAAGGAGGCTTCTCCACTTTGATCTGATGGTTTTTACACAAAGCTAGATCCTTTAGACTAATTCCAAGACGTAGCTTTAGCTAACTACTCGCAAAAACTTATCATCTTACTTTTTCTTTCTTTCATTCATTTCTTTTCCTCCTCAATTATATGCCTATATTCATTAATTTGGCTCAAATATTCTTTATTATTTTAGATAGCTCTTTCGAAAATTCTGAAACTAGCCAATTTTGAAAAAAGATTATGGGTTTTTGATATCAATAAATTTTGTTATGTCAATCAAATTTATCCAACTTTTCGATGTTATGTCTGAGATATTTTGATCGCTCGATTAAAATTTCATCGGACATCGACAATCTTTTAGAATTTCGAGGAGAAATTAGTGGAAAAGTCATGATTTTTTTAAGTAATGTGAACAGATGCTCTCCTCCACAGTCCACTGCTCTTTGCCCCAATTGCAAGCAAAAATAGTTAATAGCCGTCACGTTCATGTGTTGGATCCAATCTTTATATAATTATTCATTTCAATTTTTTTATACGAAAAAAAGGGTCGAAATGGAATACAAAAATTACTTATTATATAAATCAATTAATAAAATTATTATAATTTTTTAATTGAAAATCTAGAGAAAAAAGTTAAAAATAGCAAAAAGAACAACTTTCCTCCCCATGTTTCCCTCTCTCTTTTAGATCTGTCACCTGTGCTCCCCTCTCTCTCCTCTCTCTTCTCTCTCTCTCTTCCATCGACGATGAAGCCGCCGGCGGTCCCCAACTACGGCACCGCCACGACGACGACGACGACCACCGCCTCCCCCGCCTCCTCCGCCTCCTCCGCCCGGCCGGCCGCCGCGCTCTTCTACACGTCGCGGGCCACCGCCGCCTTCCCCACGCGCCGCCCCTGGCGGGAGTTCCTCGACCTCTCCTCCTTCTCCCTCCCCTACAGCCTCGCCGACGCCGCCTCCCGCGTCGCCAAGAACGTCAGCCACTTCCGCCTGAACTACGCCGTGTTGACGCTCCTCGTCCTCTTCCTCAGCCTCCTGTGGCACCCGATCGCGCTCATCGTCCTCACCGCCGCCCTCTTCGCTTGGTACGGCCTCTACTTCTCCGTCGACCAGCCGCTCGTGGTGTTCGGCCGCAGCTTCGACGACAGGGTCGTGCTCGCGGGGCTGAGCTTGGTGACCGCGGTGGCGCTGGTCTTGACCGGGGTGGGGTTCAACGTGTTGATCTCGCTGGCGATTGGGGCGGTTGTGGTCGGATTGCATGCCGTGTTCAGGAATTCGGAGGATTTGTATGTGGATGAAGAAGAGAGCGGGCTCTTCTCTGTCGTTAGCAACCAGCCCTTGAGACCCACTTCTTATACTCGGACGTGAAGCTTTGTTTGTGATTCGGATGGGGAATTTCGGAATTTGGAGGTTTAGTAAAGTTGGTATCTTTTTGGTGTTGGAAGTTGGAGGTGTT
This sequence comes from Eucalyptus guilfoylei, assembly GCA_016097605.1. Taxonomy (NCBI): domain Eukaryota; kingdom Viridiplantae; phylum Streptophyta; class Magnoliopsida; order Myrtales; family Myrtaceae; genus Eucalyptus; species Eucalyptus guilfoylei. The sequence goes on from CM027867.1 coordinate 50,299,298, forward strand.
CTTTGTTTTTAGTGGTGTGTTCTTGCTCGTTTTTTCTGATAGGCTATATGAGGTTTCTTCACACGGGTTGTCGATTTGAGTTAGCTTGGATTTTGGAAGTGGGTGTAGGTAATTTTTTGGATCTGATGCTGTTTCGTTGATGGATCTTGATGGTATATACGGTCATGCTTTGAGAAGAGAAGATAAGAGGACAGACTTCATTGCTGTTAGAATGTAGTTGGGAAACTTTGGTTTAGGTTCATTGGATTGCTTCAGTTGGGCATATGCTTCATTTGTGTTTTGGTTTAGCATTGACTCGAATTTCGGGATAATTTGCCCCGAGTGGCGAGAGTAGATGACCTTGGTCAGATCATTCAGTTTAGCCATGACTTCTATTGTTTCGATTGTGCTGAGACAGTGCATCCTTCTCTCTTTCTCTCTCTGGTCAGACATTCTTCTTGCCTGCTGTGGTAAATGCAAGCTGAAGACCTTGCAAGCTGGGAACAATGCCGAAGTTGGCGACTGTACTTGGCTTTTCATGGTCTCAGCTAATGTCCATATATTACATCTCTTGGCCACCACAATTCAGAACCAGCTTATATTGCCAGAAGTATAGGTCTTGGTCAAGTTCAATATGAAGGACGGATTGCATATTTGAAGAGGGTCGGGCTATGTCTTGAGTGACACCTTCCTCAAATCCTTTCTTTGAATCAACCATTCTTTCGCTTTTCACCTAAAATGCTGTAGATATTTGTAATTCCTATCTCTCTCAATAGTTGAACATTTGGAAATTTACGCCTTTGAATAGATGTTTCAATACTTGTCATGGTTTGATTATGATAGTCCTGAATGTTAGAAGACTGCTTGCATATCCTTCTGTCGGATATTTGAAGTGCCTCATGAGTGCCCCTTCATCCTTTAACCATCAAAAGTTCTTTCCTGCCTTTTCTACATGTGAAAAGGGTGCGGCGTGTGAAGGTGGTTCTGTTACAGCTACTAAGGTCTTGAAAATTTTGCTGTATCGAAATGCTCCGATTTAAAAAATTGGTTCTATTCCAGCTACTAAGATCTTGAAAATTTTGCTATATCGAAATGCTCTGATTGAAAAAAGCACTTTGTTTCTTTCTTTTGTTAGTTCAAAACAAACTTGATCGAAATTGAAAGGCTTGAACTGTGACAGGGTGAAGCCCACACGAATCATTCAATAAACTCTCTCATCGCACGTTCATGAGTCGTGTCCTAATCCTCTCCTCACTTCCCCCTTGCTGATTTGTTTCTTTAAAGGAAATATGTCGTTCAAAGACTACAGTACCAATTTAATTTCTTATCGAGCTCGATACTCCTATGCCACACATTGCGACACTACATTACCGTCGGAGTATGCGTTTGGAAAGAAAGATAGGGGGGAATAACGTTCGCGCGTTTGGAAAGAAAGATTGTGGGGAATAACATTCGCAAGAAAGAGGAAAACTCAGAAATATAGAAAACAGTCTAATGCCGCAGCTTTAGATTAAAGGTAGAATGACAAATTCAAGTGATTGTAATGAGGAAGGGGACCAAGTAAGCTGTAAGAACATAAAAAGTAATTCATAATGGCAGTTGGCAGATCACAAACCAGGCAATTGTATTGATCTTACAGCAGGCATTCTAAATTTCCTAAAGCCAGCAAGACTAATGAGAAATGATTCAATCAACAGAAACCAAAAGAAACCAGCATCACAGCTACATTAATCCTCTTCCAAATTGATGGAATCCCCGAACTTCCCATACAAAATCTTCTTCAACTCGGCCATCTGTGCAAGCACAGAATCTTTCTCCTCTTCCAATTTCTCCAAGTTTTTTGTAGTTACTTCTTTCATATCTTCGATTCGGCTCTCCACTTCATCCTTTGGCACGTGAGCAAAAACCTCCCCTATTTGGAAGCGCACTACCTCCTCATCAGTAAGAATTAACTCATTGCTCGCATCCTCAAAATTGTCGTTTGTTTCCTGAAAAAAGTTGGGTATTGAGAGGAGATAAGCAGGGGGCTAGATGGATACAGGGTGAGAAGAGTCAGTTGTAACTTCTTCAATCTTAGATCTAAATCAACTCACAGAAAGAAAAAAGAAAACTCATAAGACTCTTTCCCAATATAGGTGTTCTGAAGAAGCTAAGTAAATACTAGAGAGCAAGAAAAGTAAATACTTGCGAGAAGCCACAAACTCAAGCACCCACAAGTTCACCAGAAAGTACCATCACGGAAATATCCGTTGGCTGGTCATAGAAGATAGATCGATATGCTTCCATGACTGCAGCATGATTTTGACCAGCATAGAAATATCCCAAATTCTTAACTATGTTAAGGATCTGTTCGTATTGTAAGTTCAAAAACATGAAATCAAAACTCCCGTTCATCCAGTAATGCCATCAAATGTGTACATACTACATTCTCTAATAAGACATCCATCCATCTCTCAGATTTGCTAGTTAATTTATTTGCCAAAGAAAATACAAAGTCATTCATAAACAGCAAAATCAGTTCACTAACTCCATTGCAAGAAGGGTCAGATGTCAAATACACTCGCTCACTCAACCGTCTACCAAATGTAGATGAGATGAAGGCGCTCGAGAATTTGAATCCCAAAATTTTGGAGTGTTCCAAACATAAGGATTTGCCAACTCCATTTCCCAAGGGCCTACTGAAAAACCATTTATCGTACATTCTGTAAACATGTAGAGGCTGAGCAGAGCTCACACAGAAATCATAAGAAGGGCTTCTTGCTCAAGCATTTTCGTTGTGCTAACAAAAGATAGATGAGAAATGCTCCCCCATGAATTACACAATCCCACGAGTAAACAGGTTTTAATCTCGTCCAAAATCCCAAAAACAGATATTTCACACTCTCTACTTCAAGAAAGCCGCTTATCGAATCCCGTCTTCAGCGATTTAACAATTTCTAACGCCAGATTTTGCTAAGCTGAAGCTGACAAAAAGCTCATCAAGAAACAAAGAACGCATACTTAACCGAAGCATCGAATCCAACCCAGCAACACTATCAGCGTACTTTCGATTTCTACTAAAAGATTAACCCCCGATCAACAACAACCACCGCCAAATTTTAGCTGCAAATCATCTCAACCAAAGGAGAATAACATCCAACGAAAAAAATTGGAGCAACCCATCTAACCCATCAACAGAAAAACAGAAAGACGAAAGATCGACTGAAGACCAGCTTTCTTCATCGACGGCACGGGAAAAAGGCGGTACCTTGGCGATCCTGATCTCGTCCTCGAGCTCGTGGAACCGATTGTTGAGCTTGGAGAACCTGTTGATGTTCTGCTGGTCATCCCAGGTGACCTCCATCTCCGATCCCCCGCTCTCCATGAATCAAAAGTTTTCGAGCATCGTCAGGAAGAATTCAAATTCTAGGGTTTCGAAATCGATTGATTTGCTTGGAAGACGATTTTTACCTGTTGCATGGTGGATCGATGGGGGCAATTGCAGCAGAAAAAACAGGGCTTCTCCTCAAGGTGTTTAGGGCTTCACCAGAGAGGGACTGGCTTCCTTTCATACTTTTGAAGTCCCATTTCCTTAAAGAAAAGAGTCCCATTTCCTTTTCTTTTCTTATTTTTTTTAATTGTCCTCTCTATTGGATTTTTCTTTTTAATCCTTACATGTTTAATTGATATTTGTGTGGGATTGCAAGTTACATAAAATATGATAACACTAATTCATAAGATTATTATTGGATATGTGATGGACTGTAAGTAACTATCGGTCTTGTGTTAGTTTTGTTTATAATTTAGATTGATAGGTGAAAAATGAACCCATCAAAATCTTTTTATATTTGTATCATTAATTATATTTTTTTCGTGACATAACATCCAAAAGGGTTTGGGTAGGATTAGATTATTTGCACATTTCCATGATTTAGCACTTGCTAGTCCCCTTTTTTAATGGATTCGATTTTTTATGTGACGGAGATAGGTTTTTCATTTTAGATAAATGTGATAGCAAATGAAAAAATGATTGAACAAACAAATTGAAAATTAAAAATTCAAGTCATTTAGCAACTAAATGGAGAAAATTATTGGAACATTATGAGTATCCTTTTCCTCCGATTAACAAAACTATGTATCTTCGACTTTTAAATTTAGACTACACTCTATACTCTCAGAATTTTATATTTTTCAGAAAACACCCTAGGTGTGTTTATTTGAATGAAGAATATTCCACCATTTAATTTTCTAAATCTTCACAAATTTAGCTTGCTAAAAATCATCTTTCAACGAAAGATCATTTACAGCCAAAAGAAATATACATACATAAAGTTAGGAAAATGAATTCCTTAATTTGAAAATAAAAAAAAATCCAAAATATAATTTCTCGAAAAACATTTTCTTTATAATGAAATTTATCCGAAAACAAACACACCCACTAGTGTCCTTTGCTTTTCATAACCTCTGACGATCCGAAAACAAACCCAAAACTATATTTTCCAAGTGCAGGTACCTAAGTATATAAGACAATTCAAGATAAATTGTGTTATTTCTCGCATACTGTAACTTCTATGAGAGATCTTTCCGAGGTTGCTCTATGCGTCCATAAAATGAGCTGCAGTATTTATTCCAATGGACGCTTTCACTCGTTTTGATTAGAAAAAACACTATAGTGTCAACAAAATTTTTGATTTCATCAAAAGAGCTCAGTCATATGAAATTTTTTTTATAGATGTGATTCGATAGACATACGTCGCGTGTTGCATGAAGTATCTTATTGCTAACTTAGCAATACTGTCTACTTAATATTTTCTCCGAATTCATGGTGGAAAAAGCAAAGGAACACTATTTTAGGTTTTGTTGATCAAAAGTACTTGTTTTTATTCGTGATACTGGCACTAAGTCCACCCATCGATTGGCTTCGTCTACGCCATTGACAGTTAAAATGACAAAACAACCCAAGCCGTGGCCGCGAGTTCCAGAGTCCCCGGAGCCCCCGCTTCTTCGATGTTCGCCATCCTTGTCATCCTTGGCATGATCACCCTGTCGGGACGTTGTACGTGGTCACGAGCACTAGGGCCGAGTGTCGCCGGCATCACCTCTCGTCATCCTTGTGGCTCGGCTTCTTCGCTTTAACTTACATGTGGCTATGGTGATTAGAGAGGAACTGGGACTGGAGAGCTCTCAGCTTCTGAGCTATGGCGGCTGATGCTGCTGCATCTTCCTGCTTCAGCGGTGCATTGTTTCAGGTTTTTGGGGGGGTGGAGAGAAAGAGAGAGAGAGGAAGTTTGAAATTTGGACGAAGTACGGATTAAGGAAGCTGTTAAACTTGAATCTGATCCTATTGACTAGACAAGAGTAAGGGAGACTCGGAGGGTGTGAATGAAATCGTTGAACTTGAAAGAAGTGGGGCTGCCGGGACGGTGGAACTCGCGGTTTCATTGTCTAGTCATTTTAAGGGAGTAAATAAGCCAATGGAGGGGTGGATCTAGCGCCGCCCTCATCATCATCATCATCATCATCATCATCATCATCATCATGATGCGGTACACAGAGTGCAAGAACTCTCGAAATGGTTGGGTTCTGCATGTGCTTTCAGCAAGCGACAAACCGATAGTTCACAACAAGATGGCCCTGAGCGTTGCCATTTCCGTCGGTGTCCAACCTGCGAAAAACGCCCGCATCCAGATCCAACCCTCCGTTGCTGCACTGGTCGATGATCCTCACCGTCGCCTGAGCTCCGGTCCTCGTGTTGGTCACCTGCGCATGCCAAAGACATGAACCTTTACATAAGCAGTTTGCTACGAAGTGTACATATGATTGCATCATCCTCGTGCATCTTTAGGGGTCCTTAGTTCTTACCCTTAAGCAACGGCCGCAAGAGGCCTGCCCGCGAGGCCCGAATGGGCCGCGAAAGAGGTCCAACCGTACTTCTTGCGCCATGCAAGGGGCTTATTCGCATCCCAGGTCGAGCAATAAGCATGTTGGGCGTTCAAGTCCCAGCCGCTGTGCTCGGGGTAGTAGTAATGGTACGTTGCCTTGACATTGGAAGCGCTCTGAGCCATAGCAGCGGCCATGGCAGAAACCAAAATTACCATGAATATGCCGATAAGCCTCCCCATGTCATATGATGTTTTTATGATGTGTTCTTGTGTAAGATTGTGCTTCAAGAAGAGGTTTGATTTAAGCTTAAGCTATTAGATGAAGGCGTGGTTTATTATTTAAATATTCTAACACTTAATACTTCCCCTCACACTTAGTCTGGTCTTTTTGCCTAGTACTAAGCGTGGAAATTTAATTGGGGAAGCTTAAGCTATTAGATAAAGACGTGATTTATTATTTAAATATTCTAACACTTAACACTCCTCCTCACACTTAGTCTGGTCTTTTTGCCTAGTACTAAGCGTGGAAATTTAATTGGGGAGGCAAATAGGGGCCTGGAAGATTCGAACTCAGGACCTCCTAGCTCTGATACCATGTGAGATTTTGTGGGACCACTACTAACTGTTTTAAAAGCTTAAGCTATTAGATGAATGCGTGGTTTATTATTTAAATATTCTAACATAGGGGACGAGAGAGAGAGAGAGAGAGTGAGAGAGCCTGAGTGGCAAACATGAACATATGTCTATGCATTTATCTCGACTGGATGCTGTTTCCTTCGGTATTATCGAGCTATGAATGTTGATGGGAGATCCAGGCTAAACTGAAACGATAAGGACATTCACAAGCATATGCGCAAGTAGCATCATGGCATGAAACAAACTAGGCAATCTGCATGTGGGTTAATTCCAACATGTCTTATTTTTATTTGTGCGGGATTGCATGGTGTATAACACATACTAAAACTAATCCGTAAAATTGATTATCAAATGCGTAACTAGACCGTAAATAAACATTAATTCCGCGAATCAATCTAGCTATACCTTCCATCCATAGGTGAAAAACCAACCCATCAAAATCCTCTTTATCTTTTTAAATCATTAATTTCCTCTCCCTTGCGAGCTAGCACACTTTCGGGGCAAAAGAGGTATTGGACAGGGTTGGATTATCTGCACAGTTTCGTGACTTGAAGGGAAATTATTTTTTCCCTCGACCAGATAGATTTTTCATATAAAGAAGTATGACAGTAAACGACACAATGATTGAACATTTAAAATGACATTAATAATAGTGATTTTAGCAACCGACTGAGAAAATTATTGGAGCTGTGAAAAATTATGGAAATCATTGTAAACGTTGTCTCAATTGCACAATGCAGTTTCGATTTTTAAATCTATTGTGACATTCTCTAGTCACGAAATTTGATATTTTGCACCGTCTACTTCAGAAAAAACAACTTAACCTACTGTTGTCGAAGTATAGATTTAAAAAAGCCTGATATTGTAAAATGTATACTTTTGGGCGAGGTTGCAAAGTTTTAAGAAAATTGAAGAAATTTTTTAATGTTTCCGTTAAACTGTTGACTTTTGCGAAAGATTCTTTTGAGATTATTCCACGTTTCCACAAATGAGTCGTGGCATTTATTCCAATTTTTACTAAGGAACACAGGACAAAATCAACAAAACGTTTGGTCTCGCTAAAGGAGATTAGGAATAGGTTTTGCTCACTAAGAGCTCTTGTAATTATCGTAATTGTTGCTGTTATGATCTTCATGCCGTACACATACTATACTCAACTCTGCAAATGATTGCATTTCGCATGTGTTTCTAGCAAGTGACAAACTGATAGTTCACGTTAAGATGGCCCAGAGCTTTGCTGTTTCTGTCGGTATCCAACCTGCAAAACACTCCGGCGTCCAAATCCAACCCTCCGTTGCTGCACTGGTCGATGATCCTCACCGTCATCTGAGCTCTGGTCCTCGTGTTGGTCACCTGCTCATGCCAAAGACATAAACCTTCACATAAGAAGTCTGTTAAATATGGTTTTCTAGAATGTTAAGGCTATATGTACATGGATGATACACTTGGATCCAAGTTTACAAATGTGCATATGGTTACGTCATCCTCGTGCATTTTTTAAGGGTACTTAGTCTTACCCTTAACCACCGGCCGCAAGAGGCCTGCTCGTGACGCCTGATAGGGCCGCAAAAGGCAGTCCAACCGTACTTCTTGTGCCATGCGAGGGGCTTATTCGCATCCCACGTTGAGCAAGAAGTGTGGTTGGCGTTCAAGTCCCACCCGTTCGTTTTGCTCGGGATTGTAGCAATTGTATGTTGCCCTGACATGGGATGCGCTCTGAGCAAGAGCAGCGGCCATGATAGAAACTAAAACTATCATGAAAATGCTAATATGCCTCCCCATATTATGTGATGTCTTTTATGTGTTCCTCTGTAAGGTCGTCGTTCAAGAGTAGGGTTGATACATAGGGGACGAGGGAGAGAGAGAGAGAGAGCTCCTTAGAAACTATCAGAAAGTTGACTTCTTGAAAGAATTTTCAGCAGCCATATGAACACGTCTGTCTTTAACTTGACTGGATACATTTTCCTTAGATATTATCGACCTGATCATGATTATTGGAACTCCAGTGGCTACACTGATACGATAACGGCATTCAAAAGTGAACGTGCAAATAACACAACGACATAAAACAAATTAAGTGCTCTGGATACTCCAGTTGTTTCCGCTCTTTGGGAGGTTACTTGCCAAACATAGCAGACCAGGGTTTTGTCCATTGTAGCCGGATTGTACTCCAGACAATGCTCATATAGACAAATTCTTTCGAAGTTCATTAGGATTGACAATCATCACGCCCGCATGAAATTGTATACGAGCTTAACCGGGTCAATTCAGTACCACTAGACTTCTAGTCTTTTTAAAATCGAGATGTTTAGCTCAATCTTCTTGTGTTGCTGCCACATCGAGCTATGAAAAATTTGGTTCTGGGCAACAAATATAGGATGTTCTTCGAAATAGATTGATGTTAAGATTATAATCGACAAGCCCTTTAGATAAATGCTAAGCAATCAAATATGGTCAATTTGCAGTTTTTAATACACTAATTTTCTCATGTCAACATGGTAAACTTAACATCAAGTTAACAAAAATTATGGCCACGTGAGCTAATGATAATGGAATTTTTAGTGGAAGGACTACATTGATTGGACTTGGAAAATTCAAGGGTTAATTGAATGCGAAAAGTTCAAACGCTACATTCAACATTGAAGAAAAGTTTGAGGATTACCTCATGTTGTTGTCCCTTTCTGAAACTAAGAAGGTGTATTGAAGAGTAGGGGAGGAGAATTGACAAGAAAAATGGGCACGAGAGATTATTATAAATGATGAGACGTATAAGTGGTCTTCGACTCTTTGAGGAATCAATCCATCGTCATAACTAATTATATTTAAGCGTATTGTGTCGTATATTTTACACCAAATGTTGCTACACATATATAATTAACTAGTTTTCAACGAATGGTTAAGATTTGTTAATTTGCAGTCTAGCGATGATCAATTTCACTAGTGACAATTTCCTAATGAACTACATAGAATCCCTCGGTAATAACCGGTTTCTCTGGTATCTTGTTTTTATGTCATCCGATCATAAAGCTGGCCCATCACAAATTAATTACTATTCGAGGAAAACGAAATCCAAGTAATTTTAGTTTTGATGTCGAAAGATCAAACGTTTTACTGAAAAAAGGACCGTCTATTTCGTGGAAAAGAATAAAATATTCCCAAGATATTCCCATGGCATCATATCATAACCAACATCAACAATTTTTTTCCGCGTGATATAAAAGATAGAAGCATTTTTCAAGGAAAGAGATTAGTGGTAGGTTTTGCTGATTAAAAGCACTTATTGGTGTTATTATCATTGCGATCTTCGTGCGGTACACATACTATAAAGAACTTTTGAGATGGTTGCATTTTGCATGTGCTTTTAGCAAGTGACAAACTGATAGTCCACGATAAGATGGCCTTGAGCGTTGCCACTTCCGTCGGTGTCCAACGCTTGAAACACGGCGGCGTCCAAGTCCAATCCTCCATTGCTGCACTGGTCGATGATCCTCACTGTCGCCTGAGCTCTGGTCCTCGTGTTGGTCACCTGTGCATGCCGAAGACATATATCTACACTTAAAAAGTCCGTTAAGTATGGTTTTCTAGAATACTACTATATGCATCAGACACTTGGATCGAAGTTACAAATGTGCAAATGATTGCATCATCCCTGTGGATCTTTAAGGCTTCCTAGTTCTTACGCTTAAGCACTGGCCACAAGAGGCCTCTCCGTGAGGCCCAACCGGGCCACAGAAGGCGGTCCAACCGTACTCCTCGCGCCACGCGAGGGGCTTGCTCGCATCCCAAGTCGAGCAAAAAGCATGGACTGCGTTTAAGTCCCAGTCGTTCTGCTCGGGATTGTAGTCATTGTAAGTTGCCAGGACATTGGAAGCGCTCTGAGCAAGAGCAGCGGCCATGACAGAAACCAAAACTATCATGAAAATGCTGATGAACCTCCCCATATCTTCTGATGTTTCTGGTGTGTTCTTGTTTAAGATCTTTGTTCAGGAGAAGGGTTGATATATAGGGGACGAGAGAGAGAGAGAGAGAGAGAGAGAGAGAGAGAGAGAACTCTTCAGAAACTACCAAATAGTTGACCTCTTGAAAGAATTCGAAGCAGCCATATAAAAATATGTCTATGTCTTTAACTTGACCTGGATACATTTTCTTTGATGTTATCGTGCTGATCACAATGATCGGAACTCCAATGGCTACATTGATGCGATAACGACATTCAAAAGTGCACGTGCAAATAGCACCAAGACATGAAACATGTTAAGTGCTCCGGATACTCCAGTTGTTTCCGCTCATTGGTTGTTTACTTAGCCAAACAAAGCATCCTAGGTATTTGTCCATCATAGCTGGATGGTACTCCAGACAATGCTCATATAGACAAATTCTTTCGAAGATCATTAGGATTGACAATCATCGCTGCAGCATGAAGTTGCATACGAGCTCAACCGGGTCAATGTCTGCACCAGTAGCCCTGCACCAGTGGCCTCCAAGTCTTTTTAGCAATCGACATGTTTAGCTCGTACTTCTTGTGTTGCTGCAACATTGAGCTATGAACACTTCGGTTCTGGGAAAATATAGCATGTTCTACCAAATGGATCGATGTTGAGATTTTTCTCAATGAGCGCTTCAGATAATCGCTAAGCAATTAAATTGGGTCAGTTTGCAGCTTTTAATACACTACTTTTCTCATGTCATTTGAAAACAGAAACATTTTCTATCATGTGTATGCTATCGCGGGTACACTGAGAGCATTACACATGTAAGCCACGTGGATGCCTACGTGGTAAATCTAATGTCAAGTTAACAAAAGCTATAGCCACATCCGCTAACAATGTTGCGAATTTTAGCGGTGGGCTACATTGATTGAATTTGGAAAGTTCAAAATTTAGATTGAACAAGAAAAGTCTACATTAATCATTGAAGAAAAGTTCAAAGTCCATGTAATCCCTTACTAAATATATGAAAGTGCTTTGACGAGTAGGGGAGGGGAATCAACAAGAAGAATGGGCACGAGAGATTTTACAAAAGATGAGATGTGGAAGTGGTCTTCGCCTCTTTGAGGAATCGATCCACCATCATAACTAAATTGAAAAAGACTAAAAATAAATGGTTCGGTTGTATGCAAGTTTATTTTGTCGTGAATTTTATGCCAAATGTCACTACATATATATAATCAATCGGTTTTTAACGAACGAGTCAGATTTGTTAATTTGTGATCTAGTGATGAACAATTTCCCTAGTAATGATTTTCTCAAGAAAGAAAAATGACATGAATGATTTCTGAATTTTGGTTCAATGTCCAATGTTGTCTTTGGACTTTTAATTTGTTCAATGTGGTTTTGAACTACTTGTAGAAGTACAATGTAGTCTTTCCTTTGCTTAGACGGCAAATTATACATTATTTTAATTACATGGATTATTATCTACTGAGTTGAAAGTCAAAAAATCCATCATATTATTGATCTTCTCTAGACAAGGCAAAAGGAAATTAGGCGTTAACATGTCTAATGTTATTTGATAACATGGACTATTAATGATTTGAGGTGAATATCTTATATGGAAAATCCATGTATAATGTTTACCGTTTGAACATAATGAATTAGAAGCCGCATCAGCAGATTTCGTTAACTTGAATTAAAAGAAGGATGATATTAAACATTTTTGTATAGTTCATGGACTACCAATTATTTAAGGATTACATTGAACAAATTAAAAATTAAGAGACCATAATTTACATTGGATCAAAATTCATGAATCTTTTGTGTCATTTTCCATCTAAAATCCTATAGAAAATCCCACGGCACTAACAAGGGCATCCTGTTGTTTTGTCATCTCATCTGATCATAAGGCTTGCCCATCGCAAATTAATGACTATTTTAGGAAAAAGAAGTCCAAATAATTTTATTTTACTGTCGAAGATCAAATATGATAACAGGAAAGGGACTCGTCTGTCTATTTCGTGGAAAATAACAAAATATTCCCAAGATATTCCCATAGGATCATATCATAAGCAACATCAACATCTTCTAATATAAAAGATGGAAATATTTTTCAAGGGAAGAGATTAGCAGCAGGTTTTGCTTATTGAAAGCACTTATTGTCATTATTATCATTATGATCTCCATGCGGTACACACATTATGGAGAACTCTCGAAATGGTTGCACTTTGTCAGTGCTCTTAGCAAGTGATGAACTGATAGTCCACGATAAGATGGCCCTGAGCGTAGCCACTTCCGTCCGTGTCCAAACTTTGGAACACGCCAGTGTCCAAATCCAACCCTCCGTTGCTGCACTGGTCGATGATCCTCACTGTCGCCTGAGCTCCGGTCCTTGTGTTGGTCACCTGCGCATGCCAAATGAATAAATCTTTAACCTAAAAATTCTGTTAAATATCTTTCTAGAATTCTAGGACTGCATATATGGATCAAGCGCTTGGATCGTAGCTATAGATGTGCACATGATTGCATCATCCCCGTGCATCTTTAAGGCTTCTTAGTTCTAACCCTTAAGCACTGGCCGCAAGAGGCCTGCCCACAAGGCCCCACTGGGCCACAGAAGGCGGTCCAACCATACTCCTTGCGCCATGCAAGGGGCTCATTCGCGTCCCAAGTCGAACAATAGGCGTGGACCGCATTCATGTCCCACCCGTTCTGCTCGGGATCGTAGTAATTGTAAGTTGCCAAGACATTGGAAGCGCTCTGAGCAAGAGCAGCGGCCACGACAGAAACCAAAAAAATCATGAAAATGCTAATAAGCCTCCCCATATCATGTGATGTTTTTTATGTGTTCTTCTGTGAGATCGTTGTTCAAGAGGAGAATTAATATATAGAGCGCGCGCGAGAGAGAGAGAGAGAAAGAGAGCTCTTCAGAAACTCCCAAATGGTTGACTTCTTGAAAGAATTCTCACCAACCATACGATTATATCTCTATGTCTTCATCTTGACCTGGACACATTTTCCTTAGATATCATCGTGCTGATCACAATGATTGGAAATGCAGTGGCTGCACTGATACGACAAACTCGTGGAAATAGCACGACGACATAAAACAAGTTAAATAATCTGGATACTCCAGCTGTTTGCGCTCGTTGGTTGGTTACATGTCAAACAAAGCACCCTAGGGTTTTTGTCCGTTGTAGCTGGATTGTACTCCAGACAATCATCGCCTCCGGATGGAATTGCAGACGAGCTTAACCGTATCAGTGTCTGCACCACCAGCCCCTTAGAATTTTTAAAGACGATCAGGGAGTCAACTGAAGTTTAGCTCAAATTTCTTGTGTTGCTGCAAGATTGAACAATGGAAAATTGATTCTGGGCAGCAAATATAGCATGTCGCACAGGATAGACCATTGTTAAGATTTTCATCACGAGCGCCTTTAGGATGATCATCAAGCAATAAGATAAGGTCAGTTTGAAACTTTTAATGCACGAATTTGCTTGTGTCATTTCAAAATAGAAACATTTTCTATCATGTGTATGCTACTAACAGGAGGATCAATAAACTTATCAACGAAATTATGAGAGCGCTATACACGTATGAGCCAAGTGAATACCTACATGGTAAATCTAAAGTCAAGTTAACAAAAACAACGGTCTCGTCAGCTGACAATGTTGGAACTTTTAGCAGAAGGACGGTATTGATTGCATCTGGAAAGTTAGAATTATGTTGAACAAGAAAAGTTCAAAGGCTACATTGAACAGTGAAGAAAAATTCAAGTATTAACCCATGTCATTATCCATTAGAGGTGTCAAACTAGGTTAAAGGCCCATCATAAACCCATTTATGATAGGTTGGGTCATTTATGAATTAGCTAAATTTTTTTAATTGAGTTGGTATTGATTTGAATAAAATCCAATTAAAAGGTGGGTCTTTAATAGATCTAAAGCCCAACCCACTTGTAGTCCCTCTTCACTTGTCTTCGGGTTCAGGTTTGGGGTTTTCAAGCGGGGCAACTCTAGTTTTATCTTCTACTTATGATCTTCTTTTATTTTTTGGAATAAATGTACTAGAAGTCCTAAAACTTGTCATGAAAGTGCAATTAAGTCTTAAAACTTTCAAAAAAATATAATCAAAGTCCTAAAACTTATTAAATTAGTTCAATCTAAAATCCGTCAACTCCGTCCAATAAGACTAATCGAAAATGCTAAAATATCTTATTTTATTACTTTTTAAGACACATGGCAATGATGTGGTGCTCAACAAGCGCCACATCAAAAGAATTGTAAAAAATTAAAATAATACAAACTAAATTAGATTAAAAAAAGAAAGCTAAAAGTTTTTTTTTTTGAAAAAAAAACATATATTGTAAAAAGTAATTTTTGACACTCAAAAATACCCCGGAAATCACATCCTGGTCACGAGGGGTAGAAACCTTTAAAATCACCCTTGTTACTGCATGTAGGCCGTGATTTACATCGACCTAGCCCATAATGATGATAAAAACGAAGGTTAGCCAAGGATTTTGAGAATCCTTAGACTAGATTTCGATGGACCTACAAGTGAAGATACATAATTTTATGATGAAGTAGTTGGTTGCCACGTGTCGAAGCCAAGAGACGCTGTTGAAGACATAACATTGACAACAAATTTATGTGGGAATGGTTAAAAGGGTGCAAAACTCAAGAAGAGCAGTTAATACTTGTTGGACAAACCATGCAAGTATTGTCGAACAAGTCAAAAAGTAACCAGATGTGGATAAAGCCATTCAACATAGAACGTGAAGCAACTGTTGAGGAGGAAGCAACTGACCACTGACAATTACCAAATTAGCCTATAGATACCGTAGGCAATCCTATAGAGGAACCCTCCCTCCCCCCTCCCGAACAACATATAAAACTATTTTATCTTACTTTTATCCTTGCTTAGTCTAGCTTAGTTGTAGTTTAAGATTCCCATCATAGATTCAATTATGGCAAGCCTCTACATCCTAGGCAGTGCTATTGATTAGATTCCAATGCTACCCACTGTTCATCATCGTCAATTAGATTATAACGTTGTGTTCTCATACTCATCTAAGAGCAGTGTTTGCTAGGTGTTGCTACCACTGTCTATCATCATCAATTAGATTATGATATTGTGTCCTTGTACTCATTTAGGAGTAGTGTTTATTAGGTTTTGTCACCACTGTCCAGCGTCATTAATTAGATTTAACGTTGTGTCCTCATATCCATCTAGGAGGAGTGTCTACTAGGTGTTATTCTTATTGCCCAGCGTCGTCAATTAGATTCTAACGTTGTATCCTCAAACTTATTAGAAAGCAATGCTTTCCGGACGCTTTTGTTGATATCCAATGTTGTCGAATCATCTTCGATATTGTATAAACTGCTTTAATTTTAATGAGCTTTCATTATTATGTTAAAGTGAATTTATATGACACCATTTATTAGATTTTGACATTGATTATCGTTGGTACTAAGTTGGTGTTAAGCGTATCAAGCTACTTCTTTAGATTTGGGATTATATAATATATTCTCATTTGCATTTGACCCTCTCTGTCTAAAATTAACACGGAACCCAAGTTTCCTTTCATAAAAATCGAAATATAACACTTAGCGAAAGATATTTTGTTGTAGGATCTAAAACCGGCAAAACAGTAATAAAATAAGATACTTTAGCATTTTCCTGACATATTGTTTTTATGTCATCCAATCTTAAAACTAGCCCATCACAAATCAATGAATATTCGAGGAAAAAAAATTCAAAATAATAACTTTAATGTTGAAAGATCAAATGTTTTATCAGGAAAGGACTCTTCTATTTCGTGGAAAAGAACAAAACATTCCCATGGCATCAGATTATAATCGACATCAACATTTATTTTCGCATGATATAAAAGATGGAAGTAATTTTCAAGGGAGGAGATTATTACGTTTTGCTAATTAAAACCACTTATTGTTGCTATTATTATTGCGATCTTCATGCGGTACATGTACTATAGAGAACTTTTGAGATGGTTGCATTTTGCATGTGCTTTTAGCAAGTGACGAACTGATAGTTCACGATGAGATGGCCTTGAGCGTTGCCACTTCCGTCGGTGTCCAACTTTTGAAACACGCCGGCATCCAAATCCAACACTCCGTTGCTGCACTGGTCGATGATCCTCACCGTCGCCTGAGCTCCAGTCCTCGTGTTAGTTACCTGTGCATGCCAAAAATAAATCTTTACCTAAGAAGTCTGTTAAATAGGATTTTCTCGAATATTAAGACTATATGTATATGGATCATACACTCGGACCAAACTTATAAATGTGCATATGATTTCATCATCCTTGTGCATTTTTAAGGGTACTTAGTCTTACCCTTAAGCACTGGCCGCAAGAGGCCTGCCCGCAAGGCCCGGCCGGGCCAGACAAGGTGGTCCAACTGTACTTCTTGCGCCATGCAAGGGGCTTGTTCGCGTCCCAGGTCGCGCAGTAAGCGCTGGCCGCATTCAGGTCCCACCCGATCTGCTCGGGATTGTAGTAATTTATGTTGCCCAGACATTGGAAGCGCTGTGAGCAATAGCACTGGCCACAACAGAAACCAGAGCTACCATGAACAAGCTAAAAAGCCTCCCCATACCATGTGATACTTCTGATGTTTCTGATGCATTCTTGTGTGAGATCGTGCTTCAAGAAAGAGGGAGCTCTTTCGAAATCACCAAGTCGCCCGTCGGAAGAACTTCTGAGCAAGCCGTATGGACGTGTGTGCCTGTCTTTATCTTGACTGGAAGCAGTTTTTCTCAGTGGACATGCTCTCATGGAGTCCACCATAACCAAGATTGGTGCGAGAAGCAGACATATTCAACATGCGAAGACTCATTCAGTTGGATTAACTCGGTCATACTTTTCAAGGAAAGTCTCTCCACACAAAGTTTCCCCACATTAATCTTATGTATGACCGATTTTGTTTAAAATTATCTAGAAATATAAGTGACCGTTTGACAAAGCGGGGCTCAAGATTCAGGTCTGATGTATTGTCCGCTGAGTCTACCCATATCATAAAAATGTGTATATAAGCGTTCGGGCTGGCCCGATTTAGGGTCGGGCAAGCTGAGTTTTCTCATGTAAGAACATTGCCCAAACTCACCCATTTGCTTTTTGGGTCTAAGAGAGCTGAAAGGGTCGCCCCACTTTTGACCATCTCTATCTTTAGAAAAGGGTAAGAACAAGCTGAAAGAGGATAACGTTCTGGACCCTCATCAACTTGGACTAATCTTTAGTTCGAAAATTGGTTGCAACAGGGGCTAGCACTAAAGGTCTTAGCACTTACTCATCCATATGATCAAAAGGTTGAATTCTATCTAGTTTGGTCCACATGCAATATCGATTTCTTTATCACCGTAATTGAATTGGATGACTGCCTCGTAAGATTAATTGCAAATATAACTATGGATCCAAGGTTTTGATAAAACTAAGATTGCATGTAGGGGTGGAGGACCTAGACCATCTCATATGTAGGAGAAATTTTAGAGAGTAATACGAATGTGGCGAGCGATAAATTCCATGGATAATGGTCGCGTCGTCCAATTATGGGGAACGAAAAAGAATTAGCATGTGGGATGGTTTTAGGGGCACTGCTAGTGCTCATGCATGCACTATTAGCTGCAGAAACTTTGATTTTTCGAAATGTGGAGCATAAGTAAAATAGGCCAATGTTAAGATTTTTATCTACGAGCACCCTCAGATAATTGTTAAGCAATTATATAAGGCTAATTTGTGGCTTTTGACACATCACTTTTCTCTTGTCAATTGAAAATCGAAACATTTTCTATCACACGTGAGCTATGGGGGTAAAAAGGTCCCTTTTAGCTATTTTTAAAAGGAAGAAATGATATATGTGATCCCTAAACTTTTCTTTGATGTTAATGTGATTGGTTGAACACCTTTTTAAAAAAAAATTTAATCTAGTCCCCGGACTTGCAAAAATCCCCTCAATATAGTCCTTCTATTGAGTATATCACCACAACAATTGAAACTCTTTTATGTGGACTGTCATGTTTAACGTGTATTCAGTTAAAATAATGATGTAAACTACCGCGTCGTTTTTTCAAGCCAGCAAATCTTTTTCCCCCTTTATTTTTGGGCCAAAATAATGAGAGATTGAGGGATATAACGGGGAAGGCACATGTGAGCCATGTGGAAACTAACATGGTAAATCTAATTTCTAGTTAATAGAAATAATGGCCTCATCAACTCACGATGTTGAAAGTGTAGGGGACGGATATCAACAAGAAGAATGGGCACTAGAGATTTTACAAAAGCTAGATGCCAAAGTGGTGTTTGGCTTTCGGAGGAATTTATAACCAATTCTATTTAAGCTCATTTTGTCGTAAATTTCATACAAATTTCCTTACACATACAGATAATTAAAAATATTTTCAACGGATGGCTAAGATTTATTTACTTGCGATCTAGGGATGATCAATATCCCTAATAATGATTTTCTGAAGAAATGTAGAAAATCCCATGATGCTAACCGATTTTGTGGCATCTTGTAGCTATATCATCTGATAATAAAGCTGGCCCTTCACAATTATTGACTATTTGGGGAAAACGTTTTGCGTTCCTAAGACATTCCCATGGCATCATATCATAAGCAACATCTCCATTTTTCACACGATATGAAAGATGGAAGTAATTGGGAATCACAACCTCATATTTGGAGTTTAAACTTTAAGAGAATTAATAGATCTAATGGAACTAACTTCACATTTGAAAATTTAAGTTATCGAGTTATGTATGAAGAAAAAGGAGTTAGCAGCCAAGCAAACTACTAACAGATATCATGACCTAAAAAATCTCCTCAAATTCCCAACCTGATAATCCATTGGACCTTACAAATGCTTGCGAAATTTAAATAATTTCACCCTATTGGCACTATAATTTAAAGGAAATTTCTTAAGATAACATTTCACGATTCTAATTATGACTTTGATAGGTCTTGATAAGACGAGAATGCATGAGATCGGATTTCATATAAGCAAACGATCTACACATACATAATATAATAATAAAAGCATAGAATCGAAGGAATACAACAAAAACTTATTAATTAAACTAGGGTTACGGCACCCTGCGAATTCACTAGAATTTGAAGAAAGCAAGAATACAATAATAATTTTCTCTTAAGATCATGATACAAAAATATTGAGAATACTTACAAAGAAAAAATCCAATTTTTCTTTTCTCATTCATTCGCGTTTTTTCCTCCTTTTGGCAGTCACAGCCTTTCCTTTTCTTTTCTCTATACTTTCTTCTCAGCCAATTCGCCGCTGCTGCCGCTCTCTAAAGTTGATATGTGAGGTGTAACTCTTAATATAAAAGCAAAAGTAAAAGAAGAGATTTAAAAAACCCTCAATAAAAAAGTGCGGCTTCCCCCCCAGACCAACAAATGAAATGATCATCAGTTTAAAGGGCACCAGATCTGCAAAGACGAAACAGAGCTCGCCCCATCACCAATCGATATCGTCTTTTCCAGTCATGCCGTGGAAAGGGGCTCGTGCATATCGTGGAAAATGGACCGAATATCCCTAATATATTCCCATGGCATCACATCATAACCAGCATCCACATTTTCTACATAATAAGAAAGATGGAATTATCGGGAATCCGAAGGCTCAATTTGGAGTTCAAAGTTTGAAGAGAAGTAGTAAATCGAATGGAACTAATTTTACTAGAAAAAATGCAAGTCATCGAGTTGTGTACACAGCAAAAAGAGTTACCGGGCCGAGCAAACTATCAAGGATTACCGTAACCTAAAAATCTCATCTCGAAACCCTAATTCTTAATAATACATCGGACCTCGCAAAAGCTCGCATAAATTTAAGTAATAAACTATGTCCGCACGAGAATGTGAATAACGTATTTAAAGATAACATCCCTAATGTCATAGGGAGGAAAAGAAAAATCATACGTGAGCATTATTATAATGGACAAACCAGGCAAGCTCTCCGAAAAATCGCTTTCACATGAATAATGCTACTTTCCTGAACTATGTCGACTCCACCATCTAGTAGAATCGTACGATGGCTCCATTTATTTACCGCGTGAACTTTATCTTTTCTCACCATCAATAATGCAACTTCATCTTTCCAGACGGCCAATGATGCACTTGCACGTACCATACTTTTTTGTTTTGATTGGTAACTTTGGGAACAATAATGCACTTCAGTACAATTATTTATACTTTAGTCATCTCAATTCGATCTTCACAAAAAAACCATTAGACACAGCTTCAATGGGAAAAGAGTTACCTAGAAGACGCGAAGAAAAGCGCCCATCTTTTTATTATAAGATCAGTCGTAAATAAGTACACGCAAGGCATAGCAACTAGAACTCTCTATCGATCACACACTGATTCGGATTACGAAAATCCCCTAAATCAGCAGGTCACGAACACGTAGTTAACCGTAATATAGCCCGCATGATATCCTTCCTTCGTCGTGTCTAGCATTCGGAACACCTTGGCGTCCAATTTCAGCCCTCCGTCGCTACAAGTGTCGACGATCCGCACCGTCGCTAAAGCCCCGGTTTTCGCATTCGTCACCTGCGTATATGATGGAACACAATGAATAATCGCATTTCAGGAAAGGATTTTACTAGAGAAGAGGAACTTCTATTTGGCATGAGGGTCTGATGAAATCGGACTAAACGAAAAGATTAGTTGGGGGCGTTTCTCACGTTCAAGCATTTGCCGCAAGCATCTTGCCCGGTCGGCCCGGCCGGGCCGCAGAACCCGGTCCACCCCCACTTCTGGAGCCACGCCATCGACTGGTTCGCGTACCATGGGGCGCAGTACGCGTGCACGGCGTTCAAGTCCCAGTTGTTCTCCACGGGGTTGTAGTAGTGGTACCTCGCCTTGACGCTGGAAGCGCTCTGAGCAATCGAGACTCCGACAACGCATGCCAAAGCCACCAAGAAGAGCCGCAACTTGTGATCACCCTCCATCTCCTTCTCTCTCTTTCTGCCCTTTGATACTTCTGTGAGAGTTTGGCGAGCAGGAGGAACGGAGATTTATATAGGAGGGGACAAGAAGTGGAAGATTACCAGGTTACCCTCGTGACCAGGAACATTTTAGGGCCGCTAGACGTGGGGGTAACTTCGATTATGATGGCGACAACCTAGGCGGTTCCTTGGGTGCGTGCAACTTTACCAAAAGGAAATAGCTTTGGACTCCTTTTTTACTTCACACGACGCGACGTTCAGACTCGCGCGTGAAGGAAGGGATTGACTTGGGTTCTTTTGGTGCGCTTGAATCGTGGGCACGTTTCATTGGATCGGATGGCTGCTCGGTTTGATCTTCGTGCACGAATGTCTTGAGCATAGTGTGGATGATTCGGGGTTCTTGAATTTTCCACACCTTATGCAAGCAGTGATATGACAAGGTGAAGAAGTCAAAAAAAGGATGGGGAGCATCCCATTTTCGTCGGTCTTTGATTCTTCTGGGAAAAGGAATTGGTACGAGGTGGGAAATATATTAATACATCAAGCAGCATTCTCGTCGAAAACTTAGGTGACGTGATCATACTTTAAAGTTGATTATTTTTCAAAAAAAAGAAAATTGGGACTAAAAGTAAGTGCATCCCAATTACGTAGTGCCATTGAAAAGGAGAAAAACTGGGATCGGAGGTCCTCTGTTCACAACGATTGGATAGGGACTAATACGTGGAGCATAACGAAGGGTTATCTTAAAAGCCAAATTTGGTATATTTGGGAGAAAATTTAGAGCAACATACACGCGTATCATCATAACTCGACTAGGATCTTCTAGCTAACATTAGAGAGGTTTGAGCCCAGCTACTAAGTGTAGGTCTAACGGAGAATTCAAGATCGAGGAATCACTTCTTTGAATATAATCCAGGCGTGTCGGATCGAGCCCATTTCAATTGTCGATCATGCAGGGTCAATGTAGATTTTTTTTTTTTTTTTTCCTTTTGTCCCAAAATTGATAATAACCGGCTAGCTTCAATCGCAACTCGTGGAACACCATAAGTAGCCAGCCAGTCAAACTTCGCACAATATGATTATTGCAGGAAAAAGGAAAGAGTGTTTTGCACTAATTAAATCACTTCTGACGGCCAAGGTACAGTAGTAGCTTTTGGACTAATTACGAATTTAATTCAAAACCTTGCGATATAACTTTTTTTCCCAATAAGTTAGATGAGAAGAGTTAATAGATAATTCAAGAATAAAAGATCATATATAGTGTTCAATTACAAGCTTCAAATTGTCTCAATTGCCCGACGGTGCCACCGGCTACTGGAGAGTCGTGTGATCCCCGAAGGGTGATCTCCGACGGTTCCTCAGTCATAAAAAAAAAAAAAAAGTGCCGTCTTGTCTATCAACGGATAAAACTCTCAGATGTTGTCTCTTTCGAATTCAACATGTAAGGTTTCCATAACTCTTATGCCTTAACAAAACATCACGTGTTATTTGAGTGGGTTCGTCTTACAATCGCATCTATTTAGTAAAAAATTGTAAGTATCAAAATAGGAAAAACAAGAAAAAATTTCTTGCGAGGCTAGTGGTACATAATAGGATTCTTGATACATGTGCACGAAATCGCTTGTCCACACAATCCAATTGGAACAAGGTAAGATAAGATGTCTCATGAAGAGCAGACTCATGTCTACAAGCTCCAGGGAAAATTCCAAAAAGGAACCGAAGTGCCATTTTTTTCTCAAATAAGGATTCCAAGTGAACTTTGTTTTAAATAAAGATCTGAAATGACTTTAGTTGTTTCAAATAAGGGCCTGAAGTGGTAGTGGTTTTGGTTGTTTTAAATAAAGACCCAACCTCATTGGTTGCCGGTCGACTAAATTTTTCTAACGGTCAAGGGCATTTTCGTCATTTGGCATTTCCCTCCTTTTTTCTTCCTTTTTTTCTTACTTTTTTTTTTTTTTTTTCTGGTTCTTCTTCTTTCTCTTCGTTGGTAGCTGGCCGGCCATCGGCAATGCCCATAGAGGGTTGGGCAAGAATCGCCCTCGTCGACAAGGGCCACCCACTCCGGCCACAAGCGAGGGACAGCCTCGCTTGGGCATGGTGACCCTCACCCAAGTGCCATATGCGAGATCGGTCCTCGTCGGCCTTGGTGAGGGTGGCCTTGCCTGCGACTGGTCGCAAGCGAGGCCCAGGTGAGGCCGACCCACGCCAGATTTGGCGAGGGTGGCCTCGCTCACGGCCGGCGAGGGTTGGGCGACCTCACCGGCCCTTGGTAAGGGTCTGCAAGGCCACCCTCGCTAGATCTAGCGAGGGTCGACCTCGCCCACAGCCGATGAGGTCACCCAGCCCTCGCCAGCTGTAGGCGAGGGGTCGGTCTCGCCTAGGGCCAACCTCGTGGATGGCCCTTGGGCGAGGGTTGCCTTGCTTAGGCGAGGCTGTCCTTCGCCTATGGCCTGTGTGGGTGGCCTTTGTCAGCAAGGGCAACCCGCACCTTATTTGAGAAAAATATGGCATTTCAAGTTTTTATTTGAAATAAGGTCTACTTCAGGTCCTTATTTGAGAAAAATATGGTAGTCTGGGTCCCTTTTTGGGATTTTCCCCAAGCTCTGCGCCTCCAACAAGCACATGATGATTATACGCTTCAGATCCACCGACATCTATTCATTGATTAACATTTTATGATATGTCATGCAAAGACAAGCTGCCAGGTTTGCTTTTCCAGCATATTTGGTGATGGTTTTGTTCCGGAAAATAATTTCCTTTAAAAAAGTTTTTTTTTTCTATTTTTGTTCTCGAAAATAGTTTATGAGTATTTTATGGCTATTCTCGGAACAGAAACACATTGGATACGACCCCAAATATTTTTATGACGTAGAATATCTTTTAATTATTAATAATTTTATTACATTTTTTCATTTTCTTCT
The DNA here is from genome assembly GCA_016097605.1 of Eucalyptus guilfoylei. Classification (NCBI taxonomy): domain Eukaryota; kingdom Viridiplantae; phylum Streptophyta; class Magnoliopsida; order Myrtales; family Myrtaceae; genus Eucalyptus; species Eucalyptus guilfoylei. The sequence goes on from CM027867.1 coordinate 50,323,612, forward strand.
CCTTCCTCTAATCGGTTGTCAACCTTGGGGGAGCCTCGTCGGCCACCGACGAGGTCCCCCTGAGCCTCGCCCAGCCACAGCGAGATTAGCCTTGCCCACCTAGGCGACACCGACCTTGCGATGGTTGGGCAAGGCTCGGCCTTGCCAGATCTGACCTAGGTTGAGCCTTGCCCAGCCATTGCAAGGCTAGTGGGGCCTCATCGATGGTCGGCCATCGCCTAGGCGTGCGATTGGTTAGGGGAAGAAAAAGGAAGGGAAAAAGAAAGAAAAAAAAGTGAAGAAAGGAAGAGAAATGAAAAACTTGTTTCTTAAGTTGTTCTCGAAAACAAGAAACAATTTTGTTTTTATTTTCTTGTTTCTGTTGTAAATCTATTTAAAAAAATTACCAAACACGTTTCTATTTTATTTTTGTTCCGGGGAATAAAAGAATAGAAACAAGTGTTCCCCAAATCATTACCAAACAACACCTAAACTGACTTGATCTTTTTAACTTTAGCTCGAGTGGATTACGGGCCAAAACAAGAAAAAAAGAAAAAACATTAAAAAAACAGGTCAAGGGGTTGTTTCATTTCTTCTAATTTTGATTTAGGTGGATTTTAAAAGCATGAAATAGAGCTCTACATATCATTGGTAAATTGTATTTATATTTCAAGTAATCTATGGTTTTATTATATGGCTACATGGAATGAATTTCCTCTCTTTTTTTTGTATAATTTTCTTTACTGCATTTAGTGGAAATTTCTGTGGTGACACAAGCAATGTTTTGGAGCATATATATTCCATAGAAGTCTAGGAGAGAAGCTAAATTGATCTTTAAAAGACAAAAGACATATGTGTGTGTATGTATATGCATATCGACATACATGTGTGTGGAAATCGAAACGAAAATATGTTTTACCTGCAATGATACAACTTATTTATAATATGCTTATGGCTTAAACAAAACAGTTTATGATTTGACTGAGTTATTAGAAGAGGACTTGCGTGTACCGGCATAGGTTCCACTCCCCGTGCAGCCAAATGCAAATGGTTTCGTGTTTGGCCACCGACCCAAGTTTTAACTCGCGTCTTACTTAATTCATGAGGTCAGTAGAGTGCTTTCCGTGCCCGAAATTGGTGGTCCTTCTCATTATTAGGAAAAAAAAGATCTATTAAATTTAATTTGTTCAATTTTCGAAGATGACAGACGAAAGAATAAAAATATTATTAACGTTCTTTTTTGGAATTATCAACGTTCTTGAAAGTAGCTTCTGATATCGAACTAGAAACAGTAGGAGTTCACATGAGCGACTGTTTATGGAGTTCTATGCCAAGAAACGACGTGCATTCCTCGAACGATGTGGCTTCATCAAAGTATATGGGTGGAGTTCTTATCTTGGAGCGACGCTTCTGGACTTGTTTTCCTGATCTCTGCCGTCGTTCGCGGCATGGTTTCTTATGTTGCAGATCCCGAACGTTGGCGAGGAAACAGAAGCATGCGGATCGAGTTGGAGGTGTGAATTCATCGAGTTTCGTTTGCGTGGCCGTCGGTTCCGATTCTGCCGCGTTCCATCCGTGATGCTTGGGCTAAGAAGGTGACCATAATCGAATAAAAGCACACGTCAAACATCAAACCTTGCGCGTCCGATGAATATGGGCAAAGCATAAAATAGGCTAATGATAATTTTTCGATTGATGACTGCAAGGAAATGATTTTTTGTCTCCATCTCATACTTCGATTAAACTTTACTTAATGGATGAAGATATATGATCATGCGCCGTCCGGTCATCACCAACACCTGATGACCCATGGTCGCCCTTGCCGGTCCTTGCGGTCCTCTCCGGCAGCTTGATGGTCTTATGTCTTTCTTTAAAAATAAATGTTCAACATGTATTTTTTTTTAATTTCTCTCCCTCTTTCCTTTTATTATTCTTTTCTTTCTTTTTTAAAATAAATTTGTTTATCTTTTTTTCATTTTAGTTTTCGACCTTTTTTCTCATGCCCTTGGCACCACGAAGCGCCATGTGTCTAAAGAAAGTATTAGAAAAGCCATATTGACATTTTCAATAAGCCAAATTGAATTAACTTAATAGAAAGTCATAACTATACTAATTCGACAAGTGTTAAGATTTGATTATATTTTTTCTTAAATCTAGATTTTTGAATTTTTAGTGCCCTTATCCCTAAAAATATCTTCCTTCAATTTCCCATTTTCTTCTCCTCCAATTCGATTCCTTAGAAATCTCTCCATTTTTATTCCCAAGAGCTTTGCAGACTCCGACTAATACTCACCACCTCTCCCTCTTTCCCTTACACCGACAGAACAACAGAAAAACAGCCTTATAAGTTGCTTTTTCTTTAAACCTTTGAAGCTATCGAGAGAAAGCGACGACGAGAAGTTGCTGAGAAGAAATGATGAGTTTAATCTCGCTCCTTTACACGAAAATTCTAACTGATGGAGCACTTGCTGACTTTCCCTTTTCTTAAGAAGTTTTTCCACCGAAGTAATTGCATTTCAGTTCCTTCCAAAGATGAACAACTCCTGATAGAATCACTTGTTGAGGAGCGCAGTGCCGCATAGCCGAGAAGGGGGCAGAGGGACGAGTTGCACACGTAATTCAATCAAGTTCAGAATTTGTTGCCACGGGTTTGGGTCCTCGGCTAGCCTGAGGCTTGAGAATTGGTTAGTTCTGTATTCAGTTTGAGCTGGCAGAATTGCATGAATCAGGACTTGCTTTGTCCTAAAAAAAGGTTCGATTCTATGGTCGAAGGTATCTGACGATATCTTACCCGAGTAAGACGCTACGTCGAAAATTGAAGGAAAACCGTTTGGCTTGGGCTTGGTTTGACTTGAGCATTCACGCACTGCAAAAAATTCTTGAGCGCCTATTAACTTCGTCTTATGTCGCACTGATTGCTTGTTCTGAGGGGAATAAAGATGATGAGGTTGGGCCACATTCAAGACACATGGAATCCATAGCAAGAAGCGCAAAAAGACCCTTTTCTTTGATAAGAAATACCACTTAACTCCGTTCCTACAAAGCCGCGAAAGACGTCGAATCAAGTTACACGAGCCTAAAGATGCTTTCAGGCGTGCTTGGGCAAGGCTATTTGGTTGTGAAATCAGGATCGGCCTGACCGAACCTGGCGTAAATTTCATTTGCACGTGGGCAGACATGGGCAACGGATTAGGCCTCGACCCTCCCGGCTAGAGCCTGTCCACAATCCGGTCGAGCCCCCCCGACTACTTAGCGGGGCCCGGGAAAACGAAACCCAATTCGAACGCGATCGATTTGAATTCACGTAATGACAGATGGGGACTCAAGAAAGTTGGGAGGGACGGCCACAGCCCTGAGAGAACCAAACCGCTAGTTTGCTTGGAAGTCAAGTTTCGGAACAGAGAAGAGAGGGAACCCTGTCAGCACCCGAAAACCAGAAGAAGCTCTGCTGAAAAGATATGGCGAATCCCTCTGCTCTTCTTCCTCCACTCGTTCGACCACCATCTGGTAGTCTCGCTCTCTCTCCCCACTTCTTTGCATCGCCTCTTCTTCTTCTTCTTCTTGTTCCTCGCTACGTCGGTCCCTCTCCCTCCCGCCACTTTCGCACTTCACGCTCCACCGCTGGACCGAGCGGTTCCATGAGTCGATCCCATGTTTTGGAATTCGTGATGAACCATTGCAAAAATGGCGGGTTGGCAAAAGCCGAGGATGCTTTGCATTTCTTCAAGGTTATGGTTCGGCTGAACCCTTTGCCTTCAACTCCCTGTTTCGTCCAACTCTCGGGAGCTGCGGTGAGGACGAAGCACTATGCTACCGCCATCCGCATGATCGAGCGAATGGATTCCATGGGCATATCTCGCAACGTTCACGTTCTCACCATTCTGATAAATTGCCTCTGCCACTTGAATATGTCTGATCCTGGATTTTCCGTCTTGACCAAAATGTTCAAGCTTGGGCTTGAACCGAGTGAAGTGACCTTCAACACTTTGCTCAACGGGCTCTGTGAAGAGGGTAAGATCGCGCGAGCATTGATCTTGGTGGAAGAAATGCGGGGCAAGGGCTTCGAGGCCGATGTATTCATCTACAATGCCATCGTGAAGGGATCGTGCAGAACCGGTTATGCTTGGACAGCCGTTCGGTTCATGAGGAATTTCGAAGGAAGGGATGATGAGCTGGCTGCGGTTCATTACAGCACGATCATCTATCCTTATCCCATGGAAGGACTGGTGGCGAAGGCCTTTGGCTTCTTTATCTCGATGAGTCACGGGGGAATTTGGCCAGATATCCTCACTTACACTAGCATGATTCGTGCCTTTGGCCGCATAGGCGAATGGAAACAAGTAAAGAACTTGTTAGAGAGGATGACTGATGATGGAATCCGCCAAGATGTTATCACTTAGAACACCATCATCCACGGTCTATCCCTCTTCAATTCGTTGGATGCCAAAGGGTTGCGACCTAATGTCGTGACATTTGGTGCCATCATAAAAGGACTATGTAAAGTTGGCCAAATACGTGAAGCTTGCAGGCTACTTCACAATATGAAAGAGAATGGATGTCCTCCCGGTGGTGTCGTGTATAAAATTATTGTCCGAGCACTCCTCGAAGATGGTCAGAAAGCGAAGGCAATGCTGCTTCTAGGGGAGATGGTTGAGAAAGGCTTCTCACCAAATGCTGCATCAACGGCTAAAATTTTGGGTGCATTGGCTCACAATACATTAGAATCCTGAAAATTTGCAGTGGGAACGTAAGCTCTCTTTTTCCTTTTTCGGTCAGAAAAGTAAGCTCTCTTGAATTGCCCCTCTCTCTATGATAATAAAGAGATCCTTTTTTAAGTTTGAATTTGTTCATTTGAATTATGGGTTCTTCTACTTCATTTTCATTTACTTATTTTTATTGTTGATTTTACATCTCTTTTATTACTATTTTTATTCCATTCCATCATTCCTTGATAAAAAGTTTCATCAAATAATAAACTAAACTATTATACCTAAATTGACTAGAGCAAGGGTGGCAAGCACTAACAACACACGTAAATGAAAATATGTCATTCAATCCCCATATTCCCCAAAATCACAAACAAATGCAAAAATTACACAATTTTTGGAGCAAATCTAAGAAAAACCGTATCTTTTGAGGCGAAGGTGGAGGCAGCGATGTGGTACAAAGCACGGTGGAGGCGACGGCATGGTTCATCATATGACAGAGATGACGGGAACAAAGCGAGTCCAGCGAGAGAACTGTGAAAAGAAAAAGAAACCTTCAAAAGGAGACTCATTTAACAAGACAAGAACATTGCAATTCGACGAGAGACATAATACATGCAAGGTCCATGTTTCAAAATAAACCTAAAATTATAAATCGAATGCAAAAATTACACGATTTTTGAAGTAAATCTAAGAAAATCTACACCTTTGGAGGCGGAGGCAAATGCGGTGTGGTTCGTGTGAGACGACGGAGAGAGGGCGAGAATAGACGCGGACGATGAGAAGGAAGGAGAAAGCGACGACGAGAAGTTGCTGAAAAGGAGTGATGCGAAGAATGGTGAAATTCCCCTCTGCTCTTCTTCCTCCTCTCCTTCGACCACCATCCGGTAATCTCACTCTCACTCCTCCTTTCTTTGCATCGCCTCTTCCTCTTCTTCTTCCTCGCATTGTCGACTCCTCTCCCTCCCGTCACTTTCGCACTTCACCCTCCACTTCTGGACCGAGCGATTCCATGAGTCGATCCCAAGTTTTGGAATTTGTGATGAACCTATGCAAAAAAGGCGGGTTGGCGAAACCCGGCGATGCTTTGCATTATTTCAAGGTTATGATTCGGCTGAACCCTTTGCCTTCAACTCCCTGTTTCGTCCAACTCTTGGGAGCTGCGGTGAGGATGAAGCATTATGCTGCCGCCATCCACATGATCGAGCGAATGGATTCCATGGGCATATCTCGCAATGTTCACGTTCTCAACATTCTGATAAATTGCTTCTGCCGCTTGGAAAGGTCCGATCTTGGATTTTCCGTTTTGACCAAAATGTTCAAGCTTGGGCTTGAACCGGATGTGGTGACCTCGAACACTTTGCTCAACGGGCTCTGTGAAGAGGGTAAGATCGCACGAGCCTTGACCTTGGTGGAGGAAATGGGGGGCAAGGGGTTAAAGGCCGATGTATTTACATACAGTGTCATCGTGAAGGGATTGTGCAGAACCGGTAATACTTCTAAAGCCGTCCAGTTAATAAGGAATTTGGAAGAAAGGGGTTGCGAACTGAATTTGGTCACGTACAACACGATCGTCGATGGTTATTGCAAGGAAGGACTGGTGGAAGAGGCATTTGGCTTCTTTAATTGTATGAGCTACTGCCTCATTAAGCCGGATATCCTCACTTACAGTACCTTGATTCGTGGCTTAGGCTGCATAGGCGGATGGAAACAAGCAAAGGCCTTGTTAGAGAAGATGATTCATGATGGAATCCACCCAGATGTTATCACTTATAATTCCTTCATCCACGGTCTGTGCCTTTGTGGCCAATGGGAAGACGTTCGAGTCCAGTTGAATGAGATGGTGCGGGGAGGAATAAGGCCAGATTATCGAACCTTCACTATTATCTTGGATGCACTCGGCAAACAGGGCATGACTGATGAGGCGAAGTGCATATTTGATCTGATGATCGAGATGGGTGTTGAGCCAAATGTAGTTACTTATAACTCGTTGATAAATGGTTACTGTCTTCAAAATCAAATAGATGATGCTGCAATTACATTTTGTTTGATGACTGCAAGGAAGTGCAATCCTAATGTGGTGACCTATAGCACGTTGATTAACGGGTATTTTGCAGTTAAAAGAGTGGATAAGGCAATGAGTCTCCTTCAGCAAATATTCGAGAAAGGATTAGTCCCTGATGTTGCCACCTATGGTTGTCTCATGGATGGCTTTTTCCTTGCTGGAAGCCCTAGGGTCGCACATCAGCTGTTTTACAAAATGCTGGCTTGCAATCATATAAATCAACAAATTCGTGCCATCATGTTAGATGGCCTTTGTAAGTATCGACAAGTCGACAAGGCAATGGCATTGTTTCGACACATGGAAGATGGCATGGACGATGTTGATATAGTCCACTGCAACATCCTTATTAAGGGCTTGTGTGAGATGGGGGAACTTGGACCTGCAATGAACCTCTTCAATTCGTTGGATGCCAAAGGGTTGCGACCCAATGTCGTGACATTTGGTGCCATCATTAAAGGACTATGTAAAGCTGGCCAAATAAGTGAAGCTTGCGAGCTACTTCATACTATGAAAGAGAAGGGATGTCCTCCAAGTGGTGTCGTGTATAAACATTATTGTCCCAGCACTCCTCGAAGATGGTCAGAAAGCGAGGGCAATGCTTCTTCTAGGGAAGATGGTTGAGAAAGGCTTCTCACCAAATGCTGTATCAACGGCTAAAATTTTGGGTGCATTGGCTCGCAATAAATTAGAATCCTGAAAATCTGCACTGGGGACGTAAGCTTTCCCCTTCTTTTTTGCGTCAGAGACGTACGCTCTCTGGAATTGCGATTGTGTGCATATAGTAAGTAGCCAACTTTTATCTTGATGGGAGAAGATTGGGCTTGCATCATCTAACACTAGTTAGTTCTGTATAGTCTGAGATTAATTTATCATGAGGAAGAAAACATGGTGATGTACGGAAAGTTATCCGCATTTGATGACTTCTGCTTCTTTGGCCATACCAAGGTAGTTTCTTGCAGGGACCTTTCTGTACAGTTACAATTGACTGCTCTTGGTTCTTGTCTCCTTCATCAGTAAGCACATCATACTAAAGCAGCTCCTTAAGAGTAGTTTCTGGTAAGTCATCAGATGAATTCTCTTCCTTTTTCCTCTTTCCAATTTACTGATGGTACGTGATATTGAACTAAAAACAGAAGCAGTTCACACGAGTGGCTGATTATGTAGTTCTATATTGAGCAATGTTATACTTTCTTAGAGTGATGAAGTATATGGTGAAGTTTTTATCATGGAACAATGCTCCTGGTTTTCTTTCCATGTTCTTTGCTGTTGTTTTTAGAATGCAGAGCGGGCTCATCGAGCCTTTTTGTTTACAGCATAGTTCCTTACGTTGCAGATCATGAATGTTGGCAAGGAAACATAAGCATGCAGATTGAGGTACGGTTGCTTGTTTTTTTGGTTCTGTTTCTGCCTAAATATATTGGTGATGCTTTGGCTAAGAAGGTATCCTCTACACATGCCGTTGATGTGTCTTGGAGTTCTTGAAATAGATTTAAAAAGAGAGAGAGACAAAAACCATAATCGTTTGTGAAGCACATGTCGAACATTGGCTATTTTATGTGTTTAGCTTGTTGATTGTCTGCCTCAAAGTCTTATCTCCTTTTGAGTTTATACTTGAAAAGAAGAATCAAGGGAAGTATTGTTAAAAGCGGTTTCCTGAATATATTCCTTGATGATACATTTTTTTTTTAATCAAATGACATGATATAGAAAAGAAAAGATATTTTTAATAACTCATAGCTTATTCCAATCAAATTTATTTACGCTTCTTGCTCTCAGTTACAAGGAAATTAAACAGAATAAATAAATGATGGTACTCTTACGAAGTGATTGACATTTATCTTGAGATTGAACAATCCCTCATCTAGAAATTTAATGTTGGTAAAAGATGAAGATGAATTATCATGTCAAATTAGAAAATAAGAATTTATTAGAAAATGGTACTATTCAACTACCCCCTCTCTCTTTTCTAATGTAGATATAGTTATGAAATGTGATGAGGGAAATCGAATTGATGCATAAAGGGAAGTTTAGGACATCGCATCTTTTATGTTATTAAAGACAAGAATGGAAGGGGCCTCGGGCGTGCTTCACTTGAAACTGTATGGCCAAAAAGGATTTAAAAAATAAAAATCCTCTCTATACCGCACAACTAGCCTTATATTTTCACTCGCGACGCCGAAAGCTCCGGTGTGTTTGAGCTGAGGTGACAATGACAATCTCAAAGTGATGCGGCTCTGGTCCTACTGTAATGTCCCTGTTTGGTGCGACGCCTGCTGCAGCTTTCTCGAGTCCCTGTTGCAGCCTGTTTTTGCAGCCGATACAGCTTCCATTTTAGGCTTTATTTTGCAGTCCATGCTTCCACCGAGAAATGGGCAGCTGCAAGTCCACCGGTTTTGCCTCCAATTGCCTCTCTAACTCTAGTTCATTTCTTGTTCAAGTTTTCTAGTTCCATTGGGACTGGACTGTGGCTAGCTTAGGGTCTTAATTATGTGCGAAGGAGGGGAAAAGAATCAAGCTTAATGTGCATTCGATTGATCCGGGAGCTCCGGTGCTCTCGACAATTGAAATTTTAGCCATTGGGTCCGATATCCTGAAATTATCATGTCCTTGGTTACTAAGTACAAAACAAACCTAACGAAAACCAACGTAGAATGATGAAACGACAATATTTTTGGTCAAATGTTGAATTTCTTGCTTTGATTGAAAAAGTCAACCTTTCGCTTTTGCAAGAAAATTTCGAAATTTAACCTCTTAAATATATATGTAATGATGAAAGGCAATCTCTATATGTAATGTAGTACAACGATATATGATATTTTGCTTTTGATATGTAATGGATGCAAAATTTGATAAATTGACTCTTTTTTTGTTTGAGGATTGAGCTTTGTTGCAACCATAAATCTCAAGCCCAAAGTGATTTTCTTTGCAAAAATACGCTTACTTGTTGGTGAAATTTGAGTTTCAACAGGCGCCGCATTGATGCTAAGTAACAACGGACAAACTTAATTGCACCAATTTGATAAATTTTAAATCTTGATTGTGTTTTTAAGTTTTATAATGTAATTATACCTTCTTGATACAATTTAGAATTTTGAGTGAAGAATTATATTCCAAGTGTCAAAACTTAGCATGGGTAAATACATAAATGCCAAAACTTTTAATAGATACACTTAAGTGCCACTTAATCAAGATATGATTGGATATGATAGGATATGGAATTAAGGGATTTTGCTATATTAAATCCACTATTTGGTGAATCGCAATAATAAAACTAGATATTTTCATATCCTATCAAGTTCATTGTTAGGTATTTACGATATATTAGTGTAAATGAATATGAAAATACACAAATAGAGAAAATAATTTAATAAAAATTCATTGCCAAGTATAATTTAATAAATATGATCCTTAGCTTTTTTATTATAAAAAATATAGCACTTTTACTCTTCTTTACTTTCACAAAACTTCAATGTGAACCACAAAGTTATGGAGGAGGAGGAACTCAACTTCTTCGCCATTTTCGTGGAGCTTTGACTTAAACTAAAAAGCTACAGAGCAGTCATGAAGTTTCAAAATAAACCAGAGAAACAGAGAAGAATGAGATGGGGAATGTAGGTTTTTTTTTTTTTTTTTAATATATAAATTCCATTGCTTCTCTCTCTCTTCGAGAATTAAAGAGATCATTTTTAATTTTTAATTTGTTAATTTAAATTATGAGTTCTTCAACTTCATTTTTATTTACTTATTTTTATTGTTTTTTTTCCATCTCTTTTGTTTTGTTTTTATTCCATTCTATCATTCCTTAATAAAAAAAATTATCAAATAATAAACTAAACTATTATACCGAAATTGACCAGAATAAGGGAGGTAAGCACCAACAACATACAAAAAACGAAAATATATCCTTTAATCTCCCAACTTCCTAGAATCACAAACGAATGCAAAGATTATACAATTTGCGAAGTAAATCTAAGAAAAAACTGTACCTTTTGAGCGGAGGTGTCGGTATGGTACAAAGCACAGCGGAGGTGATGATGTGATTTATCAAACAGCGAAGATGGCAAGAACGAGCAATTCGAGAGAGAGAATTGTAAAGATTAAAGAAAAAAAAGCTTTCAAAATGTGACCCATTTAACAAAACAAGAACACTGCAATTCGGCAAAAAACATGATGTCCAAGTCTATACTTCAAAATAAAATCCTAAAATTACAAATTGAATGCAAAAATTACACAAGTTTTGGAGTTTAAGGAAATCTATACCTTTCGAGGCGGAGGTAGAGGTAGAGGTGGCAGCCACGTGGTTTGTCGGATGGCAGAGAGGGTGAGAACAGAGTGAGTGTGAGTTGAGAGTGAGACGGAAAGAACAGAGCGAATCTAGAGAGGGATGGCGTGGTTTGGCGTGGTCGAACGATGGAGGCAACGGACGATACAGTGGCGTGGTTCGTCGGAGGAGAGCTTAGTCATGAGTCAGAAGGATTGCGTGAGAGGGAGGGAAAAGGAGCAGAGCGTGAAATGAGAGAGAGAGAGAGAGAGAGAGAGAGAGAGAGAGAGAGAAGCAAGCATGAAGAACGAAGTGGAGAGATAGAATGTCGTCCATTTAAAATTGAAATTTGGAGGGCTTTTGACACCGTGAGCTTGAGCGAAAGCGACGACGAGAAGTTGCTGAAACGGAACGACGCGAAGAATGGTGAAATTCTTGTTCGACCACCATCCGGTAATCTCACTCTCACTCCTTTCTTTGCGTCGCCTCTTCTTCTTCTTCTTCTTCTTCTTCTTCCTCCTCGCATTGTCGATTCCTCTCCCTCCTGTCACTTTTCCATCTCACACTCCACTCCAGGACTGAGCGGTTCCATGAGTTGATCCCAAGTTTTGGAATTTGTGATGAACCTATGCAAAAATGGCGGGTTGGCAAAACCCGGCGATGCTTTGCATTATTTCAAGGTTATGATTCGGCTGAACCCTTTGCCTTCAACTCCCTGTTTCGTCCAACTCTTGGGAGCTGTGGTGAGGATGAAGCATTATGCTGCGGCCATCCACATGATCGAGCGAATGGATTCCATGGGGATATCTTGCAACATTTACGTTCTCAACATTCTGGTGAATTGCCTCTGCCACTTGAAAATGTCTGATCTTGGATTTTCCGTTTTGACCAAAATGTTCAAGCTTGGGCTTGAACCGAGTGTGGTGACCTTGACCACTTTGCTTAACGGGCTCTGTGAAGAGGGTAAAGATCGCACGGGCCTTGACCTTGGTGGAGGAAATGCGGGGCAAGGGGTTTTAGGCCGATGTATTTAGATACATTGTCATCGTGAAGCGATTGTGCAGAACCGGTAATACTTCTAAAGCCGTCCAGTTAATAAGTAATTTGGAAGAAAGGGGTTGCGAACTGGATTTGGTCACGTACAACACGATCATCGATGGTTATTGCAAGGAAGGACTGGTGGAAGAGGCATTCGGCTTCTTTAACTGTTTGAGTCACCCCCGAATTAAGCCAGATATCCTCACTTCCAGTACCTTGATTTATGGCTCAGGCTGCATAGGCAAATGGAAACAAGCCAAGACCTTGTTAGAGAGGATGATTGATGATGGAATCCACCCAGATATTATCACTTATGGCACCGTCATCCACGGTCTATGCCTTTGTTGCCAATAGGAAGAGGTTCGAGTCCAGTTGCGTGAGATGATTCGGGGAGGAAGACGGCCAAATTAACAAACCTTCACTATTATCTTGGATGCACTCAGCAAACAGGACATGACTGATGAGGCGAAGTGCATATTTGATCTGATGATCGAGATGGGTGTTGAGCCAAATGTAGTTACTTACAACTCGTTGATAAATGGTTACTGCCTTCAAAATCAAATGGATGATGCGGCAGTTACATTTTGTTTGATGACTGCAAGGAAGTGTAATCCTGATGTGGTGACCTATAACACATTGATTAAGGGGTATGTTGCAGTTAAAAGAGTCGATGAGGCAATGAGTCTCCTTCGGCAAATGTTGGAGAAAGGATTAGTTCCTGATGTTGCCACCTATGGGTTGCACTGTTTCGACACATGGAAGATGGCATGGATAATGTCAATATGGTCCACTGCAACATCCTTATTAAGGGCTTGTGTGAGGTGGGGGAACTTGGACCTGCAATGAACCTCTTCAAAGTAGGATGCCAAAGGGTTGCGACCTGATGCCATGACATTTCGTGCCATCATAAAAGGACTATGTAAAGCTGGCCACATACGTGAAGCTTGCAGGCTACTTCACAATATGAAAGAGAATGGATGTCCTCCAGGTGGTGTCGTGTATAACATTATTGTCCGAGCATCCCTAGAAGATGGTCAGAAAGCGAAGGGAATGCTTTTTCTAGGGGAGATGGTTGAGAAAGGCCTCTCACCAAATGCTGCATCAACGGCTAAAATTTTGGATGCGTCGGCTCACAATACATTAGAATCCTGAAAATTTGCACTGGGGACGTAAGCTTTCTCTTTCCTTTTTTGCTGAGAAGTAAGCTCTCTTGAATTGCGATTGTGTGCATATAGTAAGTAGCCAACTTTTATCTCGATGAGAGAAGATTGAGCTTGCATCATCTAAAGGTAGTTAGTTTTGTATAGTCTCAGGTTAAGTTGTCGCGAGGAAGAAAATATGCGGTGTATGTAGAGGTGGCAAATAGGTGGGTCGGGTCGGGCATGGGTTGGGTCGAAAATGGGTCGATCCATATTCGATCCATTTAACCCGTTTTGACCCATATTCTTGTAATATAAATATAGTGACCCATATCCGACCCGACCCGACTCGACCAATATTGCTAAAACCTACTAATATTCTAAAAAAAATCCGCGCTCACTTTAAGTTATATGCTAATTGGACAAAAGCCTCAAATTAAATTAAAAAATAGTAAATAAAATAAAATTTGTTAAAAAAACCTATAAATTGAAATATTTATGAAGAATTAGACTATGCACATGCTTCTCTTATTTAAAGTGAGCATACTTTGAGGTCAAATTATTTACTCACAAATGAGTTCATCATCTTGATTAAGTTATGAAGCTAACATTTCTAGCCTTTTGAGTAAGAAATTCATACTGTCACCATGTATACGAAGGAATAATTCTTCAGCACTGTAGAAAGATACTTCACTTCAATGTTTCCCCTCAATAAGACAACTCCAAGACACAATTCTCAGCAACTCTACCAAGAACCAAATTATCTACCAAATAATCGATTGCCCCAAAACATAAGAGGCTTCAAATGCGGTACTGTTAAGACATTCCACATTCATAACCAAGCAATCAATTGAAGCAGCACCTACTTTGCGCTTTTCAGCTTGTATGAGCTTGTCCGCGACAAATTGAGGACTCTCGAATTCGCCAAGGCTAGCAAGACGAACTGGACTCACCACCACTCCCACATTGTTGCTCCCCTTAGTTGGCTCCTCAAACAGCACAGTTGCCCCTGCTTTATCCACCTTCAATTACAACAAAAAACTAAACCAGCAAAGAATATCCTCTTGGGGAATCTCCTCAGTGGCTGCTGCCAGATTGGGGCCTGCAAAATAAGGGGGAATACGTCATAAACAGTGGGAGGGAAAACACGCCTTGGTAAAAAATGAATGGTTGGCCACATAAGAGAAAAAGGAGTAAGCCAGCTTCAGGCCAATGCAGCAAAAGACTTGGTTCAAAGGCAAATTCAGGCAGGAACAAGAGACATCATCTTGAAGATTGTCACAGACGGAAAATCCATAAACCATAGGCTAAGATCCAGACAGCAACATAAAAATCTCCAACTTAGCCGAGTGACAAGTATGACATTAAACAGCATCAATGCAGGAAATGCAAGATTGCCAAGAGAACCCCAAAAAATAAAGATAAAGCTTTGAAAAACAAACTCAATCTGATTATATGACTATGAAACAATAAATTCATTGCAGTCTAAGCTTCCCTTCACATGGCTACTAAAATAGATAGATTAACAGGATATTTTCACCTAGAAAACACCATGCCGGAGTTGATCATATGAGTGTGCATACATCATTGCAGCAGTAGGCCACTACATGTACCCAGCATCACTTGTATTTTGATTCAGTCCCGTCACTCCAAAAGAGTTCATAACAGCACCAGAAGGGGCATATAGTTAAGTGAAGCTTGAGGCCTCGGCATCTGACCAAGTGGAGTAAATCCGGCATCAAAATGCCCAAAAGGATGTTGAATCTTTTGCATGTTGAAGGGCACCAAACCAAAACTTTGACCAGCAGGGACATTCCAAACATACCTGTTCCAGTAAGGAATTCATCAAACAAAACTTTAATAGACGTTTACACACGTGTATTGTGTGATTAAGGGGATTGCAAACTCCACCTGACACACTGTCTTGCAATCAAGCTTTCAATTTTCACAAAGAATGGCAATAGACGTTTACACATGTGTATTGTGTGTGTTAAAGTTATATATATTATATATTTTACTGTATTTTTACTCTTACACTTATTCTTAAACTTTTGTCCTACCTTCTTGCAGGGTATGGGAGTCGAAATCCACATCTAAAATTAAATCATCCCCATCCTCAATCGCCTATAAGAAAGTAAGAATTCCAATCCCATCTTCCATGGTTTTAAGATAAATGTTTGATTGGGTGAGTTTTTGGCAAAATTTCAGTCCAACTATGAAGACGATGGGCTTGTAGGAGAAAAACAGACACGATTACCGGGCAGGTTCAATCCGCGGGGACTGCAATAAACTTTACAAATCACAGTGTGAAAAACTTCACAAGATTCGCAGCATGACCCAATATAAAAATCTCATCAATTTTCAGAATGCGATTGACTTTCCAACCCGAACTGACATCCACGTCAGGTCACGGATCCAAGGCACGCGTGCACGTGGCACGTTTGGCAAGGGTTAGCTTCGTTGCTAGGGCAAAACGCCCTTCATTTTTTATTCGATGGTGTTGATGCGACATGATGAGATGAGATGAGAATAGAATATGAGGGGTGGGGCGCTTTTATCATCATCCGCGACGACCAAGACCTTTCGCCCCCATGCCACCCATCGAGCACTCTTTCCTGGCAATTACGACCAAGACCCGCATCTTCGCCGTTTCGACGGGTGCTGGAAAAAAAACCAATCCGCCGGTGGCCCACGCGTGTCCTTTTCGCGATGACGATCATCAGGTGGTCTTTCGCCCGCCAACCATGCCCAATATGGGGCTAGCCAGCCTCTCAGTAACGACCATTTTTCATTTTTTTCTTTGAAAAACCGGCCGGTCGGGCATCGCCGGAGGACGGCAACTCGACCGGACATGGGGACGCAACATGACAGGGACTCTCAGACAAACTTCTCTCTTATGACTTGATCATCGGAAGAAGACTTGATCATCAGATTTACCAAACGCAATTCTATTTCCAAAATACTTCCGAGAATAAAAAATCAGAATTAGTTGTTGGGATGGTTCCCAAACATCTTTACTGTCTTGGTCTTCTCTTGTATTCTCGGTTGTTGGGATGGTTATCAAACAACACCTTACTGTCTTGGTCTTCTCTCGTATTCTCAACCACTTCGCGGGACAAGATATAGAAATTGAAGGGCAAATGAAATAAATAAAGGAAAATCGGACGAGATGGCGTTAGAATAAAAACTGGGTTCCATCCGAAAATCCAGCAAACTGGTTTCCACTCTCTCTCTTTCTCTCTCTCTCTCTCTCTCTCTCTCTCTGCTGCTGCTGCTGCTGCTTTACTCGTTGGATTGATCATGCAAGCGGCTCAAGCTCATCTTCCGCCTTCTGCAACGTCTGCTGAGATTCCTTCTCAGGTCCTCTCTCCCTCTCTCTCTTTCGATGGGCGTTGCGAGTTCTTGCTTTTTGTGTACGTGAGTCTCGCTGTTTGTGGGTTCGCTGGTGAGATCGAGTTTCGTGCTTGAGATGGGTCGGATTCTGCCGGTGTCGGAAGAGATGGGTCGTCGGCGTTTAGGCGTTTGGTTTCCGTTTTCCAGTTGTTGCTCTGGCTTTAGCTGGTTCCGTGCAATCTGAGCTCTTTGAGCTCGAGAGTTCGTGCCCCCTCCTCCGTCTTCCGCTTCCGGTGCTCTCGCCCCCCGCGAGAATTTTGCTTGAGCTGTGGTTTGAGATCTTGGTTAGGCTTGAGTGAGAGAAATATGGAGAGCTATCGAAAAAGAAAGAAAGAAAATAGAGGAACCCCGATGCGGGATGACACGAGTGCGATTAAATTTGAGTCGAACGCGACTTAGTGCATTGCGACGTGTTTTCTGGAATTCGAGCTACTTTAGTTTGGAACTGATGATTGACGCGGCGACGGTGACAGGATATGACCTGCGGCCCATTCGGAGGCTTTGAGAAGTTTGCGGATTGTGGGAAGACTAGCAAGAACTATGATTATTTTAGAAATTATACAACCGCCTCCAAAAGATGAGAGCTTTACCTCGTGCATTGTCAACTTTGACAAGCTGGAGTGATGCTGCAATGAATCATTCTTATTAAATAATTGTAGCACAGTGGCCCACGACTCTATGCATATTTAGCTAATTCAGGCTACCAAGTTTAATGACCTATAGAGATTTCCATTTGTGAGTCAAGCTTCTAAACATTTTCCATCTCTGGCTGCCATTGCTTTTGCTAATATGCTGTTTGGTATTTCTTGAAGATCATGTCGAGGGAAATCGTGCAGAAAAACAACATACCTGTAAAAATTGATGGAATAGCAGGGAGCGTTTCTTTTACTCACCCTGCGACAGAAGGTCAAGGAATGGCTAATTCATTAGGATATGAATATGAAGTATTCTTGAGCTTTAGAGGAGAAGATACTCGAACAAGTTTTACCGACTTCCTTTACACTAGTATGATAGATGCGGGAATCCGCGTCTATAAGGATGACGAAGAGCTCTGCAAGGGGGAAAATTTTGGCCCGGAACTTCTCCGAGCAATTAATCAATTGAAGATCTCAATACCTATATTTTCGAAGGGTTATGCCTCTAGCATATGGTGTCTCAAGGAGCTAGTCCAGATGGTCGAGTGCCAAAAAACTATGGGACAAAAAATTTTGCCCATTTTTTATGATGTAGCACCTTCAGAGGTTCGACACCAAATTGGACCTTATGGAAAGGCCTTTCTTACACATGAAAACAAGAAGCGATATGATGAAGAGACTATGCGTAAGTGGAAAGCTGCTCTCACCACGGTTGGAGAACTAGACGGATGGGAAAAAAAGGCCAACAGGTAATTGCCTCTATCATTCCATTTGATGTGCCTTGTCCCATTAAAACTTGATGTGTTTCACTATTGAAATTGGATTTTATGCTATTGAAACTTTACCACATAAATCACTCGAAATAATGGGACAATCCTCATTTTGTCCTTTTTCATTCCAAACAACCTTTTTTTTTTCCAGTTAAGGTCATTTGTTAATCATATATGCCAATGCTAATTCATTTACAATGAAGTAAATCCTTGCAGAAAGCATTTCGAATAGGTCTCTAGTTTTCACTTTGGTCTTGTTAGAACACAGCTTGGTTCAACACATTTTTCTAACTCATTGCCATTTGACCTCCAACAAACACTAGGAAAGAAGGTGAGATGGCAAAAACAGTTACCCAGAAGGTTTTCAATGAATTGAAAAAGGCTTATTTGGTGGTATCAAACAACTTGGTCGGTGTGGACAGTCATGTGGATAAAATCATGAAAGAGATAGGTGCTCATATAAATGAAACGCGGATTGTAGGAATTCATGGGATGGGTGGCATTGGAAAGACAACAATTGCCAAAATCATATACAATGAGCTTTCCAACAAGTACGACAATTGTTGCTTCCTTTCCAACATCCATGAAACGTCAAAGCTCAAGGGCATTGAGTACTTGCAGCAGCAGCTCATCCATGACATTCTTAAGACGACATGGGTGAAAATAACAAACATTGATGAAGGGATTAAGACCATTAAAGAAAGGTTGCCTAATAAAAAAGTCCTCCTTCTTCTTGATGATGTGGAAGAAAAGGATCATATGGATGCACTTGTCGGTAAGCGTGATTGGTTTGGCGAAGGGAGCAAAATTATTGTTACTACAAGAAGGAAAGATGTTCCTAGTGTTCCGGAAGTGGACTGGAGGTATGAGCTTACGTGCTTGGATCCGGATCTATCTCTTCAACTTTTTAGCAAACATGCCTTCAGAAGAGATTCTCCTATAGACGAGTATATCAACCAATCCAAGAGGGCGGTACACATGGCTGGAGGTCTTCCATTAGCCCTTGAGGTCATAGGTTTACTTTTATCCGGCAAAAATAAGAAAATGTGGGGTGCCACGTTGAAGAAGCTGGAAAGTGTTCCTCATGATAAAGTTCACAGTAAGCTGAAAATAAGTTATGATGCATTAGATAATAGGCAGCAGCGTATATTCCTTGATATAGCTTGTCAATTCATTGGATGTTGCAAAGACATTGTGTTTTATTTCTGGGATGCATCTAAACTTTTTCCGGAAGCAGCCGTGGAAGTTTTGCGGAACATGTCTTAAATAAAGATTGGAGAAGATAATATATTGTGGATGCATGATCAACTCAGAGACCTTGGAAGAGAAATAGTTCGTCAAGAAAGTGAAATGAATATAGAGAAGCAACGTTGGGTGTGGAATCCCGAGGATGGATTAAATCTGCTAAGGATACATGAGGTAAAATGCTTTGTGCAATACATCTCCAAATTACTTATAGACATTTTCTTTTCCAAAAAAAAGTAGTTACTTTTTGTGTTCTCTAGCACCATCACGACCTACTCAACCGATATTTTTGGTCTTTTAAGATTTTAAAGGAATGATAGTAGTCAATTCAACCCCTTAAAATAATGAACTTGAAGAAATGTGTTTCCTTTTAACTTTTTTCTTTTAAAATTTTTCTTTTGGGCAGGAAAAGAAAAAAGTTGAAGCTCTTCATCTCAAGTTTGATGATCAGCACCGTTTTACCTATAAGGACTTTAAGAGCCTGCCAAATCTAACGTTCCTTGAAGTAGACGACTTGAAGGAAAATTTTCGTGGAGAAAAGATGCTTCTTTGGCTCAAAGGGCTATCATATGCTCTTCCAACTAATATTTTCCAGAGGAATTCAAATCTCCTTCCACGATTACAATGGCTTTCTTGGCATAATATTCGCCCAACATTTAAGATTGCAAATTTCTCCGTAGAGAATTTGATTATCCTTGATCTATCTCGGAGTGAAATTACTCATGATTGGAAGGGGTGGAGCCACATGAAGGTATGTTATATGCTAGACAACACTTATTCTTCTTTCTTATTAGATTCAAAAGTAAACTTTGCATGATTTTTCTTTCACAGGTGATTAAGAATTTGAAAGTTTTGAATCTGGCCCATTGCCAACGCTTGAAGAGAACCCCCAACTTCTCAGCTCATTCAAATTTAGAACATTTGATCCTATCAAGTTGTGAATCATTAATCGAAATTGATAGATCAATTTGTCAGTTGAAAAGCTTGGTTTTCTTAGATGTAAGCTATTGTTGGAGTCTTCGGAGGCTGCCAAATGAGCTGGGTAGAGATCTTGCAAGCCTCGAATACCTATCTCTAAGAGGATGCTCGAGTTTGGAGAGGCTTCCGGAGACAATCGAGAATTTGGAATCGCTGATTGAGTTGAACATAAGTTCCATGAGAATCAAAGAACTACCCGATTCCATCGAAAAGTTGAAGAATTTGAAAATAGTGAATATGCAGGATAGTGACATAAGCAAAATACATGATGCCTTCTGGACGATGGAGAAGCTTGAAATAATAAAACGAAGCAAGATGTGCAGGATGAGCAGGCATTGCATTTATCATTATGGGCACGTGGAATTTGGTGATTGCATCCATGAGAATAAATCCTTCAGGATCTTGAGATTGTCAGGGGTGGGAATACATGCCCTACCAAGGCTTCCTGAAAGTCTCATTGAATTAGAACTAGAGGAGTTAAGGGTGGACACGTTTCCAGATCTCTCAAATCTCTCTAACTTAAAGGAATTGCATCTGGGCTTTGGCCTACCTTATTGTGATGGGAAATCTTGTGGGCTTCTGGAAGAACCGATACCATGATGGATTGGGAACTTAAGCAAATTGGAATCTCTGAAACTCTCGTATTTGGGGGCGAGCGCCTCATTGAGAGACCTCAGCCTCCCTCCTCATCCGCGTCACCTCCCAAGGCTTCCCTCAAATTTATCCTCCTTACATCTCCGTGGTTGCAACTCTCTTTGCTCGATGGATCTATCGAATTTGAGGAAACTATCGTCTCTCTTGATTTGGTGCTCCGCAGTTGCAAAGATTGAAGGCCTTGGTTGTTTGGAGAACCTCCGAGATTTGGACCTTGACTGCATCGGACAGCTGGCAATGCTACCTGATCTAAGCAAGTTAAACAAGCTAAGGAGTATTCTAGTATGGAGTTGCGGTAATCTGGTTGAGATTCAAGGTGAACTACCTCAATCTTTGGAATTGGAATACTTGCATATTGAATCCTGTGAATCTTTACAGAAGTTGCTTGATCTATCAAGCTTGAAGGGATTGCAACAGGTTAGAATAATACGTTGTGGGAAATTAGCGGTGGAGGAAATTTCTCAGCTTTGCTCGAAGAAGTCAATCCAATTTGTGAGCGACAAAGAAGACATAGTACCGGTTTGGGCAAGTATACGAACATATAAAGGAGGTCGATGGGCAAGATGATGAATAAGTGCACGTTGCACTTGGAAGCTTTTTGATGCATGACCACAAATTGTTCCCTCATGTTCAAACCTTAAACGAATAGAGGTAAGTACTAATTTTTTCCTTTTTTGGCAATCAAATTCTTTCATAGATATGAACAGAGAAGTTTTGCATGCACTTTTTAATGACCTTTTAGCGAATTCTTGTCTGAAAATCTGATGAAGGTATTTAAATTATGATGCCTCCGAACAGCCAGAGGGCTCTTAATTATGTACAAGTATTTATGTTCTTTTCCTGATTTGGTTTGGCTTTTTCAGCTACATTTTCTTAGGATGGTTTCTCCTAGAGGTATGCATGTCGATTGCATCATTTTTATTTGATATGTAACAAATTATTAGAGATCGTTGTTGATTTGCTGCTTCACACATATTTTGAAATTGATAACCTCACTTCGCATGGGAGATAAATTCACTATGCTGTAAACAAATAGATGGAATATGTGTTGGAACGTCTCATCTTGGGAATTTACAGCACAATCAACTCATTGTTGTGACTTTGAAGTAGATAGACACTCTGTATTGCCATGCTTAAGTTCAGTTTATTTTTCAGGAAAGGTGTGCTTCTTAGTGGGATTTGTTATGGAGAAGTCATAAATGAGGGAGCCACCGCAAAATGAGATTACCAATGTGGCAGCACTGGCCAAAGCAACAGCACCAGAATATTTTATCTCAACAATGATGCCTTCAATCATAGCAATCTTTAACGGGCACACTGACAAAAATCATTCTGTGCAACAATCATCGCCGACAGGAGTAACTGAGAGAATGCAGCATTTGCTGTACCAGTAGAGAAGGAGCGCCCTTTTACTGAGACTTGAGAATTGCACTCACTTACAAAAGATTGGTAAGAAAAAGAGAGCACCTTCCCTTGGGGCTGCCTTCAGTAATAGAACTGTGCATTTTGAAGCAATATTGGCATTGTTTCTGTCATGAGATCCACTCAATTCCAGGAAAACACTGGCACTGCCACCAAAGTTGGTTATGCGTCATATGTTACTCGCCACCTCAAAAGAACTTTCATCAAGTAGTGGTGGCTCTTCCATGTACGCAGAACCTTTCATAGAACCTAGTGATCATAAAAGAAGAGCTTTACACAAGCCAAGCGTCAATTTGAGAAATTCTTCCGTATTCTTCGCATATACAAACTCCAAAAGGATTCCAATCCGCCATACTACTTTCAGTTGAGAAAGCAACTTGGGATCCATTTCTAGAGCCAATGCCAGAGCCACGCGCAACTCAACATCATTCACATTTGCATAGGACAAATCACCAAGTGAAAATCTGAAGTAGTGGCTAACTGTCTTTGGTTGTAGAATCTCATAAATTTTAGTCAAGTTGAACTCTATGAGCATCAGGAGGAGCTTCTACGTACACATTGGTATTGGGGTCCTCATCCTCATTCAAGGTCGGTCAAAGAGGGAGAAATTGCATTTACGATATGGATTTCAAGCCTGGTAGCTTATGCTCTAACTCTGGAGTTTTGATTAAGAAAACGAACATCGCATCAATCGGAATCTTGAGGGACAGAAATCTGGCATCACCATCCTTGTTGCCCTTATACAGAACATCCAGACTCAGCAGAATCCCATGGATGAATACGTCAGAGCTTTCAGAAATCCAGTATGACTCCTCTGTGATGGACTCAACGCTTGCATTTTGAGCCGGCAATGCAGGTTCTAGGAACAGATCGACATTGTGCTCTATTTTCCTTGTGAGCCTCAGAGGCGGGCGGCGGAGGCGAGCCGCGGTGGCGAGTGGCGGAGGCCGCTCGGAGGTGAGTGGCGGAGGGGGGTCGAAAATGGGTCAGCGACTGACGAAGGTGAAGGTCGAAGGGTCGGCTGAGGAAGTTCATGTCTTTTGGGTTTTAAAAATGGGTCGAAAATGGGTTAGAACGTGTGACCCATTTTCGACCCATATAAAACTGAACTTAAAATAGGTCAAATGTGAGTTATACTTCATAACCCACATTCGACCCATTTGTGAAAAACATGGGTGCAAAATTGGTCCATGACCCATTTTGCCACCTCTAGGTGTATGGAAAGTTATCCGCATTTTGATGACTTCTGCTTCTTCGGCCATTCCAAGGTAGTTTCTTGCAGGGACCTTTCTGTACAGTTACAATTAACTTCAAGATGAACCTAGTCCTCCCGTTGGCACTTAGTATCATTACGGCGCCTGTTAATGCTCGAATTTCGCCAAAAAGTGAGCGTATATCTATAAAGAAAATCACTTTGGCCTCGAGATTTATGGTTGTGACAAAGCTTGATCCTAAAAAAAAAAAAAGTCAAATTATCAAATTCTGCATCCTTTGCATTTAGAGAATTGCATTTCATTAACTTTTACGTATCATTTATAGATAAATAAATAAAAAAATACTTCTTTGGTGACTTTTCAGTCAAACTGAAAAGTCAACCTTTAATTGAAAGCAAAAATATAATATATTATAGTATTGCATTGCGTGTAATCGTCCCTTTCACTATTACATATAAATTTAAGAGTTTAATTTCA
This sequence comes from Eucalyptus guilfoylei, assembly GCA_016097605.1. Taxonomy (NCBI): domain Eukaryota; kingdom Viridiplantae; phylum Streptophyta; class Magnoliopsida; order Myrtales; family Myrtaceae; genus Eucalyptus; species Eucalyptus guilfoylei. Next base: position 50,347,588 of record CM027867.1, read on the forward strand.
AAATTTTCTTGTATAAATCAAAGGTTGAATTTTTCAGCCAAATCAAAAAATTCGAGCTGCAACCGAAAACATCATTGTTTGATCATTTTACGTTAGTTTTCGTCAGGTTTATTTTGTACTTAGTAACCGGGGGTATGATAATTTTAGGATGTTGGACCCGATTGCAAAAATTTCAATTGCCGAGAGCACTGGAGCTCCTGGATTAATTATTCGAATGCACATTAAGCTCGATTCTTTCTCACACCTTCGTACATAATTAAGGCCCTAAGCTAGCCACAATCTAGTCCCGGTGGAACTAGGAAACTTGAACAGGAAATGAACTAGAGTTAGAGAGGAAATTGGAGGCAAAATCGGGGGACTTGCAGCTGCCCATTTCTCGGTGGAGGCCAGCTGGGATGGGACTGCAAAATGAAGCCTAAAATGGAAGCTGTCTTGGCTGCAAAAGCTAGACAAAGTAGTCTGCAGCCAGGATTCGAGAAAGTTGCAGCAGGTGATTACAGTAGGGTTGAAGCTGAATTGAAGAGAGGAAGGGAGCTTAAATTGTACAACAAGGGGCTAAATGTTGCAGCTCAATGAGAAGACCAATCCGGGTTAAAACTTGTTGCAATGAGCTGAAAATTGCAGAAAAAAAAAACGATTGCTGCAAATAGAGAGGAGCCAACGGCGGGTAGCCGCAGTTTTTCATTTTTTAAATCCTCTTTGGCCATATAGTTTCAAGTGAAGCACGCCCGAATCCCCATCTACTCTTCTCTCTAGTAACATAAAAGATGCCATATCCTAAACTTCTCTTTATGCATCACTTCCATTTCCCACATCACATTTCATAACATATATCTATACTGAAAAAGAGAGAGGGGTAGTTCTTCTTTTTTGGGTAGTTGAATAGTAGCATTTTCTAATGATATCCTATTTTCTAATTTGACATAATAGTTCATCTTCAATCACACTTAATAATTGCCATGACCAAATGACAAACTCTCAATTATTCTCAACACATCACATTGCGAGGAAGAAGACAAGGATCGATGCAAAGATAGGAGGAGCGAGAGTGAGATTACCAGATGGTGGTCGAACAGGCGGAGAAAGAAGAGAAGAGGGCAATTTCACCATTCTTCGCATCATTCCTTTTCAGCAACTCCTCATTCTCGCTCTCTCAACAGCTACCCAGTCCCAAAATAAAGGAGCAACTTCGGCATCATTTCTTCTAAATTAATGACCAAAAACTTCGGGTGATTTGAGTTCATGAAGTTAAATTCGTTTTGACCATCAGATTGGTTTTTAATCATCCAAGATGCTAAAATTCATTTATTTCTAGCGAAGTGATGCATTTTGACCAAAATCCGACCATTTGGCACTAACCTTTCCCTCAGGTGGCTAATATTCAATCAATTATTATTGGTTTATCGATTTAATCATCTTTAATTTTCCATCTCTCCTTAAATTCAAACCTAAAGAACGGATAAAGACATTATTTTTATTTTATTTATATAGTCAAATGAATGTAGCTTATTCAATAAAATCAAATCTATTTACCAATTAGATAAATTTTAAATCTTGATTGTGTTTTAAAATTTTATAATTTAATTTTATCTTCTCGATAAGATTTAGAATTTTTAGTGCACATACCCTTAAAAAATAGAATTGAAACAAAGGGATAAACAAAAACCTTAAAACTACGTTCCATTGTTTGGTGAATCGTAATAATAATACCGGATATTTTTATATCATATCATGTTCATTATTAAGTATTCATGATATCAATGTAAATGAACTTAAAAATACACAAATAGAGATAGTAAAAACTTTCATAAAAATTCATTCCAAATCTAGTAAGGGAAGAAAAAAAACATACGATCCTTATATTTTTTTGGGATAAGTGTTCCAGAAGTCCTAAAACTTGTCACGAAAATTCATTTCAGTCCTAAAACTTGCAAAAAGTGCATGTAAGTCCTACAACTTGTCAAAATGTTTCAAACGAGTCCTAAAATCGACACCGTCTAATTTCTTAACGGAAAAAGCTGATGTGGCCCCCACGTGGCTTTTTTTAATCATTTCTCTCTCCTCCGTTGCGAATAGTTTAAAAAAAAAAAGCCACGCATGCAGAACGACGTCGTCTCCTCCTCCGTTTGTACGTCTTCTTCACCGTCGTGTTCTCCCTCCCCTCTCCGTCTCTACGTATTCTTTCGCTTTCCGAGTGTCGAATTCGTCCGAACCCTAAGCCCCAAATCGAACTCATCCAAACCCTAAGCCCCAAATCGAATTCGTCTGAACCCTAAGCCCCAAATTTGATGATTTGTAGTTCTCTTGCGATTTGGGTCCTCATCGACCTCGAGTTCGACGCTTGTCGTGAGTTCGTGTTCTTTCCTTCCTTTGACGATTGCGAGTTCGTGTGAAGACCTCTTTGCGGGAGTCTGGAAAATCTCAGCGGTGAAGCGATTGGCGTCGGGGACAACGACAGGGTCAGCGACGACGATGGCGACTCCTCCTCATGCAGGTATCGCTCTCTGCATTATAGCATTTGGGTATCTCATGGTAATGCTACGATTTTTTTTGTTTTGCAAAGGTGCTTTAATCTCTGCATTATGCAAAACGACGTCAGTTGGCGTCCTCATTTCTTCATTATTTGGAGTTCAGAGAGCTCGAGTTTGACACACATCAACTTTATGTTCTCTTCTTTGATGATTGGGAGTTCGTGCAAAGACATGTCTTGTGGGCATCTCGGCGTCTCAGCGGTGGAGCCAACGGCATCGGGGACGGCGATGGTGACTCCTCATGCAGGTATCACTCTCTACATTACAGCATTTGGGTATGTCATAATAATATTACCATTTTTATTTTATTTTTGTTTTGTAAAGGCATTTTACTCTCTACACTATAGCGGCGTTTTAGTCTCTGCATTATGGTTGTTTTGCATTTTCCAATTCTTGCGATAAATTAGAACATTACTGCAAATTAGAACATTGCTCTCACTATTGATCATCTAGTTGCATTGTGGTTGTAAAGCGGATTATGCTAATTTGCTATTTCTGTATTGATTGTTAGTCTTTTATAAAAATATCTTCAATTTAGAACTTGAACATTGCTTCAATAATTTGGTGATTGAAAGTGCTCTGCTTTTTGTTTCTGTTCCCTTGTAGGTCCAATGGCTGAGAACAAAGTTTATGTTACGGTCGCTATGGAGGTAAATTTAAAGTTGGCCCACCATTGGAATACATAGGTGGAAGGGCTGATGTTGCTGAAATAAGTTTAAGTAAGAGTTCACTGTCTAGTATAATTGAAGCTATTGAGGCTTTGGGTGTGTGTAAAATAGAGAAACTCTTTTACAGAGTTCCTGGAAGTAAGACTCTTGTAAACGGAATAACTCTTAGGTATTTATGGGATAACTCTGATGTGATGGATCTATTTTATCATCATCTGTGCTTTGAAAATATTAAGCTATATGTTGAGCATGTTGATGATGAAAAGGCAGGAGCTGAGATGGGGGGTGTTGAGATGGAAACTGGAGGTATGTCTAATGTGATTGGGAATACTGATGATGACGGGAATCGGGCTGAAGTTGCCAATAGGGATCTAGATGAGGAAGAGGATGATGATGCACATAATTTGGTGGATATGGAACAGTCGAGTGATGATGATGACTTTGAACTAGTTGATGCAAGGAAAAAATTAATGGAATTTTCAGCAAGACATAGGCTCCAAATTTTAAATTATAGTGAGGCAACTGGTACTTCCCAATCACTGGTTGTGGATGAGGCTCAATCGTTAGATGATTCGGGTATGAAACAGTATGCTTTGATTCGGATGAGGAAGACAAGAATGTTCAATCAATTTTAAATGATGAGGGTGACGAAGAGGTTGATGTTATTTCAAGGAGGAGAAGTAGGTTCCCCTCATATGATCAAAGTGGTACAAATCTAGAATTTATTGTTGGCATGACATTTGAGGATGCAACTGAGTTCAAAAATGCAATTTTGAAGTATTCTGTGGCTGAGCAAAGAGCAATCAAATACACTAAGAACACAAAAAGCTTTGTAAGAGCCAGGTGTGCCCAGAAAAATTGTAACTAGATGATCTATGGTGCTTTTGATAGCAAAACTGGGTCATTTCATTTGAGAATGTATATAAATCAGCATATATGTAGTATCAATTTCGAGAATAAGAGTGTCTAGCACTTATTTAGCTAAGCACTTCATGATTCTCATTTCTGCAATGCCTAAAATCAAAGCACCTGAGTTAAAGAAATTAGTTAGAGAACAACTTGGAGTAAATGTCACTTTCAGTCAGTGTAGGAGAACAAAGCTGAAAGTATTGAAGGAACGCAAGGCAATTACAAGAAGGAATATGCACGGATGTACGACTACTTGGGAGAGCTTTACACTGCAAGCCCTTCAAGTAATTTTAAATTGAAAGTTGAAAGGCCATTGCCAAATTCTCTACCATTATTTGATAGGGCTTACATTTGCTTTGATGCTTGCAAGAAAGGTTTTTTGGCTGGATGTAGGAAGATCATTGGATTAGATGGATGTTTTTTGAGGGGTTTGATCAAGGGTGAGTTGTTATGTGCCGTCGGAAGGGATGGCAACAATCAAATGTATCCAGTGGCATGGGCAGTGGTAAGAATCGAGAATAAAGACACATGGACTTGGTTTATCGAATTGTTGAAGTCAGACCTCGATATGTGTAATGGTGACGGATGGGCTTTGATAAGTGATCAACAAAAGGTATGCTTTTCTTTCTGTTTTCATTTGTAAATTGATTGTGACATTACAATGCTTTTCTTTCTGTTTTCATATATATTTTCTTTTTTTTGGGTAATTGTCAGGGTCTCATCCAATCTGTAGCTAAATTATTGCCAAATGCAGAGCATAGGATGTGTGCAAGGCACATTTATTCCAACTGGGGTCAAAAATACAAAGGAAAACAGTTGCTGAGGCAATTTTGGAGATGTGTCAAGAGCAATAATATGTCAGATTTCGAGATGCATAGACAGAGGTTGAAGGAACTGACTCGGGAAGGTCATGATGATTTATTCCGTATTGAGCCAAAACATTGGTGCAAAGCCTTCTTTAACACCGACATTAAATGTGATGTCGTTGATAATAATCTAAGCGAAGCTTTCAATGGTAGGTGTGTGGAAGCTAGATGCAAGGCCATTGTGAGTATGCTGGAGGATATTAGAATCATGGTTATGAATAGAATGCATACTCAGAGGGATGGATGTGCTAGGTGGACTAGAAATTATGGTCCAAGGATTATGCGTAAGTTACATGACAAGACAATTGCTAGTAGGTATTGCCATTTGATATGGAATGGAGAGGAAGGATATGAGATTACGGAAGGTGGTGACAAATATGTTGTTGATTTGAATTTAAAAACTTGTTCTTGTAGAGCTTGGGAACTTAGTGAAATTCCATGTTGCCATGCCATTTGTGCAATACACCATAAGAGAAATGATCCGACTGACTATCTAGCTGAGTGCTTCAACAAGGAAAAGTATCTAAGTGCTTATCAATTCATGATGCCTACAGTGAGAGGACATAAATTTTGGAATAAAGCCAATAAAGAAGCTCATCAACCCCCACCAATGAAAAACATGCCTGGTAGGCCAAAAAGGAGTAGAAGAAAGCAACCGATTGAGCTTGTAAGAGGTGATAGAATGACTAAAGAGGGTAAGCAAATGACTTGTTCTACTTGCAAACAAATTGGACATAACTGCAAGGGATGTCCTTTAAAAAAGGTATTTCCTCAACTAATTGATCATCTTAATGCTGGGCATGTCACTTTAACATGTTCTTAATCAATGCTTAATATGTGCTTCTCAGGCCAATGCTGGGGCCAATGTATGTACATCCAGTGCTCATGCCAATGCAAGTACAGCTGAAGCTCATGCTCAATCTCAGGCTAATTCCACTGGTCCAAGGCTCGGAAAAAGACAAGTAAGTTGTCATCTAACCATTATTGTAAGTTTTATATATCAAGGTTCCAATTTAGTAATTATGAATATATATTCAGGCTAAAGCTAAAGCTAAAGCAACGACAAGCGTAACTGAAGGAGGATCCGAAAGTCATGCCAATGCTTCTGCAAATGCCAATTCAATAGGAGACAATAGTGGGCATGTTAATGCTTCTACTCGAGCTAGTGCATATGTAAGAGAATGTAGTGCTCGTGCAAATGTAAGAGAATGTAGTGCCACTGCTTCTGCTCATGCTAGTGCTGATGTTAGAGGATGTAGTGGTGAGGCCAATGCTTTTGGTGAAGTTCGTTCGGATCAAGGGGAAGGTAGTGAACCGACCAATATAATGGCTAAGCATAGACGTGAAAAAATTCCGGTGAGTAATGCCCCAATCCCCAAGTATACATGTATTGTGACTACGTTCTCATGTTGAATGAATTTTTTATTATTTCAGTTTAAAAGACCTGCCATTGAAAATTACATGATACAGAGAGAATCACAAGCCAAGAGGATGAAAATGGTAGGGTTGGGTGTTGACGCAAATTCTATGACAAACCTTCATATTCGCAAGGTGAGTAATATTTTTAAAATTTTATAATAGTAATTGCTTATCTCCTTAAGCTAAAAAGATGCTCATTCTTATGTAGCCTAAGACAATTGGTGCAAGAATCGTTAACCTACCGGAGAAAGGGGTAGTTTCAAGAGCTACGTCAACAACAAAGGTGCATTCCCAAGTCAGTGCACAACCTCAATCATATCATGTATTAGCAGCTCCTCGAAAACAAATTGCGGTGACGCCGAAGCCACTATTACAACCCAAGGCCACTTCCCAACGTCAGTCATATCATGCAACAGTAGCTCCTCCAAAGCACGTTGCAATGAAGCCAACGGCACTATCGCAACCTCAGGCCAGTTCCCAAGCTCAGTCATCTCAAGCTACAATAACTCAGAAGCATCTTGGTTTAAAGCGAAAGGCACCATCACAACCCCAGGTAAGTTTGCAACCTCAATCATCTCGTGCAACATTACCTCCTCGAAAGCATGTTGCGCTGAAGCCAAAGCCACTATCGCAACCTCGGGCCAATTCCCAAGCTCAGTCATCTCAGGCCACAATAGCTCAGAAGCATCTTGGTTTAAAGCGAAAGGCACCATCACAACCCCAGGCAAGTTCCCAATCTCAATCATCTCGTGCAACATTACCTCCTCGAAAGCATGTTGCGATGAAGCCAAAGCCACTATCACAACCTCAGGCTCAATCATCTCAGGCTACAACAACTCCTCCAAAGCCTATCGCTGCGAGAGCATATATAAGGAAAAGCGCCAGAATTATGAATCAAGCGAAGCCTCAACCTACTGGACCACCGGAGACCATCATATTGGATTGATATGTTTGCTGAAATTGGTGTTGTTAAATGAAATTATATCAATTATTAGCTGGTTTTTTTGTATGAGACGTGTAGCGTTTGAGGATAGAACCTTTTCTGCATTGAAAGTGCATATTTTGTTGAACAGAATCTTTTGTGCACTGAAAGTGCAAGCATTTTGTTCACTAAAACCTTTTGTGCACTGAAAATGCAAGCATGTTGCTTTGTCAATGAATCGTGTTTCAACGAGTTATGTGGGATGCTTGGTTTTGGTTTGGATAATGCACGAAAGTGGTTGCTCTTCAGGATTGTTAATAGGTAATTACTGAAATTGGCCATGCAGAATTTTCATTCTTCCAATACTTTTGTCATCTTCTTTCCCATACATTTTTCTCGAGTTCCTCGGGGGCATTAATGGTAACCGATACCACCACCTCTTATTGCTAATTTTTTATTTTAGATGATGGGGTTTTGCTCTATGTGGTCTCGTGGCCCGCATTGGATGATTCATGGAAGATTTGATTAGGTAACTTAGGTATTGTAGCCGACTGCTTTGATTTCACTTGATTTTTGACGCATTCCATTTGAGGCAAGCTCGTTATTAAAATCATGAAGAAATCACCAATTAATAATCTTGATTGCATAATAAGGGAGTTGTCACCATTTTTCGAAGTTCTAAATTTATTTTGGTGGCAATAGCTCATGTAGTGCTATTGACAAGCACACAAATCAAGCAACATTTTGCAATGCGAAAGTAATTTCTCGCTTCGCATGGCAAGCAACCGGTCTTGCAAACTACAAACTCACATAAGATTTCATTCCCATCTCAATTATCCACAACTAGTGTTCAAATTTACAAACTTAGAAAGAAGGTACTATGGAAGACTTAGAAATTTCCCAACAACTTTCACATTACATATAACCAATACAATAATAAACACATGCATAGAATGCATGCTGATTGATATAACATCTTTCCTTTCTTTACTCGTGCAAGCTCCTCCTTTAAACGTCTATTTTTCGCCTTTTGAGTCTTCATTTCAGCTAGCAATGAGCTCACATCGACTCCGTCACCCCTCGATTGGCTTGATTCAGACAATACTCGATTTCTTTCAAGGAGGTCAACTATCATGTCCCTCACATGATCTGGTATCTTTGGATCCACCCACATGAAGAAATTGCAGCAACTTGGACTATCAAACTTAGCACATCCATGGAACCTTCTTCCTGCGTTTTTCCTTGTCTTTGCCATAAGAATTGGAGATTGAAGACCACAATAACATGTTGGCTCCGAGTTGACCTCATTAGGAGTTACGCCACTTGATTCAGATGTTGCCGCCCTCATTCTTCTGGGCTTCGTATTATAGGAACCTAATAGAATTATATTAGCTATATTATGATTCCTTCATAACGTCTTCATATTAGTAACTTCTGCATAATGCAATGTGTTTACTTGAGAGATTTAGGAGATGTTTTCAATCTCCAAAAACCATCTCTCTTTTCATATGCACTGGATGAATAAACAACCATAACTTACTTCTGCATCAATGTTCTAATTTGTCACTAGTATTGGAGAATGGAAAACAACAAAATGCTATAATGCAGAGAGCGATACCTGCGTGAGGAGGAGTCGCCATCGCCGTCGTTGACCCTGTCGTCGTCCCCGATGCCAATCGCTTCGCCACTGAGATGTCGAGACTCCGACAAGCGAGATCTTCGCATGAACGCGCAATCGTCAAAGGAAGGAAAGAACACGAACTCACGACGAGCGTCGAACTAGAGGTCGATGAGGACCCAAATCGCAAGATAACTGCAGATCGTCAAATTTGATTTGGGGCTTAGGGTTCGGACGAGATCGATTTAGGGCTTACGGTTCGGACGAATTCGATTTGGGGTTTAGGGTTCAGACGAGATCGATTTGGGGCTTAGGGTTCGGACGAATTCGATTTGGGGTTTAGGGTTCGGACGAGATCGATTTGGGGCTTAGGGTTTGGACGAATTCGATTTAGGGTTTAGGGTTCGGACGAGATCGATTTGGGGCTTAGGGTTCGAACGAATTCAATTTGGGGCTTAGGGGACACTCGGAATAGAGAAAGAAGAAGTAGAGACGGAGAGGGGAGGGAGAACACGACGGTGAAGAAGACGTACAAACGGAGGAGGAGACGACGTCATGGTGAAGAAGAAAGGAGGAGACGACGTCGTTCTGCATGCGTGGCTTTTTTTTTTTTTAAACTATTCGCAACGAAGGAGAGAGAAACGATTAAAAAAAGCCACGCGGGGGCCACGTTAGCTTTTTCCGTTAAGAAATTAGACGGCGTTGATTTTAGGACTCATTTGAAACATTTTGACAAGTTGTAGGACTTAAATGCACTTTTTGCAAGTTTTAGGACTGAAATGAATTTTCGTGACAAGTTTTATGACTTCTGGAACACTTATCCCTATTTTTTATTTATTACAAAAAGTATAGTACTTAAACTAGTAAACTATGGAGGAGTCCTTAAGTTTCAACATAAACCAGAAATATAGAGAAGGATGAGACAGAGAATGTAGGTTTTTTTTTAAAATAAATTTCATTACCCATTTGAGAATTAAAGAGATCATTTTCAAGTTTGAATTTATTCATTTAAATCTGAGATAGGATTTCATTTGTTTAAAATTGAAATTAGGAGGGCTTTTTACACGGTGGGCCCGAGCAACACATGTCATCTGATAAATGGATTCAGATTTTGACAAGATGGCATCAAAGTGATATCCAATATTTTGTCATTCAAACTAATCCCTTCACCTTCCCCTTCTCCTTCTCCTCCACTTCCATTCCCTCAACTTTTTCTCCCTCCATTTTGATTACCAAGAGCTCTGCAGACTCCAGCAAATACCCATCATCTCCCTCATTTCCCTTGACCGAAAGTAAACCAAATTCCCAGCACAGAAAACCGAAAACCGAAAAAAAGAAAAAAGTCTTGCTCTATTTGTTTTTAAACCTTTGAAGCTGTCGAGAGAAAGCAACGACGAGAAGTTGCTGAAAAGCAATGATGCGAAGAATGGTGAAATTCCCCTCTGCTCTTCTTCCTCCTCTCCTTCGACCACCATCCCGTAATCTCACTCTCACTCCTCCTTTCTTTGCATCGCCTCTTCCTCTTCTTCTTCCTTGCATTGTCGACTCCTCTCCCTCCCGTCACTTTCGCACTTCACCCTCCACTTCTGGACCGAGCGATTCCATGAGTCGATCCCAAGTTTTGGAATTTGTGATGAACCTATGCAAAAAAGGCGGGTTGGCGAAACCCGGCGATGCTTTGCATTATTTCAAGGTTATGATTCGGCTGAACCCTTTGCCTTCAACTCCCTGTTTCGTCCAACTCTTGGGACCTGCGGTGAGGATGAAGCATTATGCTGCCGCCATCCACATGATCGAGCGAATGGATTCCATGGGCATATCTCGCAACGTTCACGTTCTCAGCATTCTGATCAATTGCCTCTGCCGCTTGGAAAGGTCCGATCTTGGATTTTCCGTTTTGACCAAAATGTTCAAGCTTGGGCTTGAACCGGCTGTGGTGACCTTGAACACTTTGCTCAACGGGCTCTGTGAAGAGGGAAAGATGGCACGAGCCTTGACCTTGGTGGAGGAAATGCAGGGCAAGGGGTTTAAGGCCGATGTATTTACATACAGTGTCATCGTGAAGGGATTGTGCAGAACCGGTAAGACTTCTAAAGCCGTCCAGTTAATGAGGAATTTGGAAGAAAGGGGTTGCGAACTGGATTTGGTCACGTGCAACACGATCATCGACGGCTATTGCAAGGAAGGACTGGTGGAAGAGGCATTTGGCTTCTTTCACTGTATGAGTCACTGCCTTCTTAAGCCGGATATCCTCACTTACAATACCTTGATTTGCGGCTTAGGCTGCATAGGCGGATGGAAACAAGCAAAGGCCTTGTTAGAGAAGAAAGGGGTTGTGAGCTGAATTTGGTCACTTACAACACGATCATCGATGGTTATTGCAAGGGAGGACTGGTGGAAGAGGCATTTGGCTTCTTTAACTGTATGAGTCACTGCCTAATTAAGCCAGACATCCTCACTTACAATACCTTGATTTGCGGCTTAGGCTGCATAGGCGGATGGAAACAAGCAAAGGCCTTGTTAGAGAAGATGATTCATGATGGAATCCACCCAGATGTTATCACTTATAATTCCCTCATCCACGGTCTGTGCCTTTGTGGCCAATGGGAAGAGGTCGGAGTCCAGTTGAGTGAGATGGTGCGGGGAGGAGTAAGGCCAGATTATCAAACCTTCACTATTATCTTGGATTCACTCAGCAAACAGGGCATGACTGATGAGGCGAAGTGCATATTTGATCTGATGATCGAGATGGGTGTTGAGCCAAATGTAGTTACTTATAACTCGTTGATAAATGGTTACTGTCTTCAAAATCAAATGGATGATGCCGCAATTACATTTTGTTTGATGAATGCAAGGAAGTGCAATCCTGATATAGTGACTTATAACACGTTGATTAACAGGTATTTTGCGGTTAAAAGAGTGGATAAGGCAATGAGTCTCCTTCGGCAAATGTTGGAGAAAGGATTAGTCCCTAATGTTGCCACCTATGGTTGTCTCATGGATGGCTTTTTCCTTGCTGGAAGCCCCAGGGTTGCACATCAGCTGTTTTACAAAATGCTGGCTTGCAATCATATAGATCAACAAATTTATGCCATCATGTTAGATGGCCTTTGTAAGTATCGACAAGTCGACAAGGCAATGGCATTGTTTCGACACATGGAAGATGGCATGGATGATGCTAATATAGTCCACTGCAACATCCTTATTAAGGGCTTGTGTGAGATGGGAGAACTTGGACCTGCAATGAACCTCTTCAATTCGTTGGATGCCAGAGGGTTGCGACCCGATGTCGTGACATTTGGTGCCATCATAAAAGGACTATGTAAAGCTGGCCAAATACGTGAAGCGTGCGAGCTACTTCATAATATGAAAGAGAAGGGATGTCCTCCAAGTGGTATCATGTTTAACATTGTTGTCTGAGCACTCCTCGAAAATGGTCAGAAAGCGAGGGCAATGCTTCTTCTAGGGAAGATGGTTGAGAAAGGCTTCTCACCAAATGCTGCATCAACGGCTAAAATTTTGGGTGCATTGGCTCGCAATACATTAGAATCCTGAAAATCTGCACTGGGGACGTAAGCTCTCCCTGCCTTTTTTGGTCAGAGAAGTAAGCTCTCTTGAATTGCGATTGTGTGCATATAGTAAGTAGCCAACTTTTATCTCGATGAGAGAAGATTGGGCTTGCATCATCTAACACTAGTTAGTTCTGTATAGTCTCAGGCTAATTTGTTGCGAGGAAGAAAACATGGCAGTGTACAGAAAGTTATCCGCATTTTGATGACTTCTGCTTCTTCGGCCATACCAAGGTAGTTTCTTGCGGGGACCTTTCTGTACAGTTACAATTAACTTCAAGATGAACCTAGTCCTGCCTCATTCTGAGTTTTCGTGAAACTTATTGTCACATTGGTGTTGTCTTTGACATGAAAGTGAAAGGTCAAGGAAACTTGGTTGGTTAAAATTTAAGGGGCTGCAGGAGAGTAGCTTCCTTTGTATTAGCGTAGAGGTTATTTTCTATCTTCAAATTGTTGTTTCTGTTGTTCTAAGCGATTTATTGAGCATACCAGTTCAGAATTGTGGTCAGGCCGAGGGCAAACCATGTAGTAATTAGACTCGTGATGCATGTGCACGGAATCAGTCATTCACACAATCCAACTGATTAAAATATAAGATTCGCTTTGTCATGAAAAGCACAATCACGACTATAAGCTCTGAAACCTCCAAGGACTGGAAAATTATACGCTTCAAATCCATCAACGCTACACATTAAGTACACGAATCCTTCAATTTTTTTTCTCTTTTCTTTGTGTGGTTTCAATTTTATGGGATGTTTCCAATGAGACTTTTGATTTTACTTTGCTTTCTCAATTATAGGTCAAGTTTGCTTTTCCATGGGTGACTAAACTGACCTGATCCATTGTACTCTTAACTTAAATTGATTACTGCCAACAGAGAAAAGGTGAAGTGGGTTGGTTCATTTCATCTAATTTCGATTTTGGTTGATTTTAAAAGCGTGAAATAGAACTCTGCATATCATAATAAGTTGTGTAGTTTTCTTTGCTTTTATTTAGTGAGATTTCTGTGATGAAACAAACTACGTTTGGTAGTATATATATTCCATAGAAGTCTAGAAGAGCAGCTGTATTGAGCTTTAAATGACATAAAAGGTATGCATATTTTCTTATCTATGTCTATATATATATATATGTCTTTAGTTCATATACATATATTAGCTTAAACAAAATCATTTGCGTGGATTAGGTGCACGACATAAGTTCGATTCTTTATGCTGCCAACTGCAAACGTTTTGTTGTTCGGCCCAGTCACCTGGGCTTTAATTGTCGTCTTACATGGGCCATGAGTTTAATGGGCCAAAAGTTGGTGGACCTCCTCGTCATTAAAAAAAAAAAATTCTTAGGCAAGATATATGTTTAACTCGTTTGATTTGTTCCTTAAAGTTTTTCTGGAACAATCATTACTTATGTAGTGCAATGCACTTTATTAATTGATTTGAATTGTGCGAATAGAAAAGATATATTTTTCTGTAAGGAAAAACTACATAAATCACATTGAAATTAATTTAAAATGTGATAAAGAGATATTTTAAATTATTGTTTTCTGTTTTTTAGAGCAGATAATGAAAACAAAAGACTCAAGTGAAACTGTCTTTCAACCAAGTGATAATCGTCATTGATAGGATGAGGGGAGATCTTACCTGTCTTCTTCTGTGGAATCACAAGCGTGATTTAGTTTCTTTGCTCCTTCTCTACTACTCTTGGTTCTTGTCTCCTTCGTTGATAAGCACATCATACTGAAGCAGCTTCTTGAGAGTAGTTTAGGGTATGTAATCAGATGATTTCTCCTGTTTTTCCTATTTTCAATTTACTGCTGATGGTACATGATATTGAACTTAAAAACAGTAGCAGTTCACACGAGCTGACTGATTAGGTAGTTCTATGTTAGGCAATTATATGCGTTCTTAGAGCGATGTGAAGTGTATGGCGAAGTTTATATATGCTCCTGGATTTCTTTTCTTGATCTTTGCTGTGTTTTACATGCTTAGCTTGCTGATCGACTGCATCAAAGTCTGAATCATGTCTTCTACCAGTCCGGTTCTTCGATTCCTGATTCTACCCTAAAACTATGCTCATCCCTACCGTCCACTTCAAACAAACAACATAAGAGAAAAGTGCAACTTTAGTACTGTGGTTCAGATGGAATTAACATGTCTACTCATAAAGACAGCTTGGTGCTTCGATTTGGTTTCAAAATTCAGAAACCAAACACAAACCGCACCACTGCGGTGTGGTGTGGAGTTTCTAAACCATTTTTGAAAGTAATTCAGAAACTGAACCAAAACCGTTTTGGTTCGGTTCAGCATGGCGGTTTGAACGGTATGATGCTGACTCCTACTCGAAGGAAGTATTCTTTTGCTCATGGCAATGATATCCAACGTTGGCAAATTATAAATCGCCCGCATGAGATTGTTTAGTTTATGGCTGTAAACCTTGCCATGTACCACTGTCCAGTGTCAAAACTATATCCTAACCAATTTGATCCGATAATTTTTTAGTCTTTTTTCTTTTATCGGGTCTCATTCGGGTTCGAGTAATAAGTAAAAGAATTTGGGTGTCTTGATGGTTCAAGTCATATACTCGAACCGACCCGAAGTACATTAAACGGAAAAAGAATCTAAACACTAAACAGCTCCCTTCCCTCCTTATATCCCTTCCTCGCCTTCACCTTCGCCAGCCAGTCTCCCCATCGAGTTCACCAGGTCCTCCTTACTCAGCTCGACCTCCATGGACGGGAGCGCCTCCCCTAGATCAACGCGAGCATCTCGCCATCGACCTTCCGTACCCCATTGTCCATAGTCGTTCAGCTCTTTATGGCAGTCCAGATCTCAGTGCATCCATGGACGTCCTTATCTCCAAAGCTGCATCCATGGTTGTCCACAGTCGAGCTCTGTTCCTCAAATCCATGGCTATCCTGTCCTCGATGGGAACGGCGGTCATGGAGACTCATTATGAGCTGGAGGCGTCCCGTTGCCAGGGAAAATTGTCTCGTTTATTATGTGACAGGCTTGCGTAGCGATTTCGTGGTCCATCCTTGGCAACGTGTTCGACTTTGGAGCAAGTTGTCGTAACAGACAGATATGAATGAGGAGTAGGAAGATGGGGAAAAAATACAAAAAACCAAAACCCAAACCAACGTTTCGATTCAGGTAAACTTACTAGGTAAACCAATCACCCCGACTCATAACGATACAAAGGGAAACCCAAAACCAGCGATATGCCTCAACTCGTGCCCGTCATTTACAAATTAACCAAAGTTTTGTAGGATCGAATTGATCTAGTGACCGTCAACTTGAAAAGCCTTGGATCGCTTCATCAATCTCTAGAGGCGTGGTACCTGAAGAAACTACTTAAGCCCCGACAAAGTCTCGATGAAAATTCATTCTAGCTTCTGGTGTTATTTTTCCTATTAAGTCACGCTTATTTCCAAAGGGAGCAACAAGGAAATAATAATAATTATAAAAAGTGAGTAATCATATAAATATGGTCTCATCCTGAATAATTGAGTCGGAATGGTCCCCCATTTCCCCATCTTGTCGCCGAGCTGTGGCCTTATTCCTGGGTTGGTCCACGTTCTCTTCAATTATGGAGGCTTAGCTGTTTATTTTATCTCTTCAGATGGAGCAAAAGTCTTGAAAAAAATTAGAAATCATGACAAAAATATACCTAAATGGGTTATCTAGATGGCCCAAGGCACATGGCCTTGCTCCCCCACTGTTCATGGATCTTGTCCAATTGTCAGATTTCAATTAGTAAAAAAAATAAAACAAATTAGTAACACAAAATATAATAATAAATATAATAATAATATGGACAGGCAGGTACAACACAAAGACTCATAAGTTTTCATCATTTAGGACAAAATACATGGCATTACAAAATGGAGGGAACAAAAACACCCAGTACGGCTACAACAGTGAAACCAAAAAAACCAAAGAGGTTACACATGAACATGTCTTATAAACATATAACCCATTTCACAGGTCCTTTTTCTTCCTTTTCCCTAACAGGTTTTTTTTTTCAGTACTTTCTTCTCAGACTTAATTGAGATCAAGAGGAAAAGAAAAGAAAAGAGAATTAAGGGTAGAAAAAAAAAAAAAAAGAGAGAAAGAAAGGCATTGATAAAAAGAAGCATCCAAACTCCGTGCTCGATCCCTCTCGAGCCGGTTCGATTTCCTCCGTTTCAGCGATGATCACGAGCACGAGGGGGACTTTGCCATACCTAGACGCGTCTGAGCCCGGGTCCTTCAGCTTCTGTTCTTGCACTTCTCTACTGCTCTCGGTGCTGCAATCGACCAGTCAAAAACATACGTAAGCCAAATTCAACAGGGTTGGCCATGAAAAGAAATAAAAACGTAATCTCGAGCACATCGCATAATAGGGCGTACTAACCAAGTCCGATCGCCTCGGATCCTTTCATGATCCTCAGGCGCTTGCACGAATCGACAAACATGCTGCGATTAGAAAGGAAACTTAAGTCAGTAATTATCATTCATGCATGGTTTGAGATCATGCACAACTTTATCTCAATTATTAGAGAGATGAACTGATGAAAGAGGCACTAACTCCCAAGGCACATCTCCCACAAGCATCCAATCTCCATCCTTATCCTCATAAGTGGGGACATAGTCAGAACCATTCAAGAGGTCTATCAACTTGCTCTCATTCATGAAGTCCTTCATCCCTCCAGACCCACAATTACCTACACAAAGGATAGAGAGAAAAATACCCAATTGAATTTCTGATCTAATCAATGAAACTTACTCATCCTTTATTTTTCCACCTAAAGAGATAGAAAATTTAATTACCAATGGTGAAAGAGCTGAACATCTTGGCCAAGGCATCAGAGAGGTCCTGATAGCTCTTGTACAGCTTGAGGTCGACCTTGCGCAGATACGGCGCACCGTCCATGCTCACTTTCACAAACGCCGCACCGCTGGTCGCGGCGCCGTTGCTGCTGCTGCCGCCCTTCTCGGCCTCGTCGGAGCCGCTCTTCTGGACGGCCATGATGTTCTTCCGGAACGATCGCACGGGTGGCCAACCCACCACTTGCGCCCTGTGGAAAAGTCAAAGCGCCCACGTCACATGGTTTGCAAAATATAAATATTTTTTCACCTCTATATTCGGATAAAATCCCAAACTTGAGCGGAACATCATGGATGTGTCGATAATGGGCATCGGGTAAATTCGATGGAGGTGTTCCTTTTTTTCTTTCGGCCTATTTGTTGGATTATTATTTGGTGGTTTAGGAGGGGAAAAGAAGTAGAAAAGCAAAGATTCCGAATGTTTTGTACTTTTCCCGTGTCTCCCCGACAATCAGCCAAAGCCACAGATGTCAATTCTATCAGGACTGCTTTCTGTGAGGCTTGGAATTGATGCCGATTTGCAAAAAGGCAAAAAAAAAGGAAATATCCTCGCGAAAATCAACTTCTTTCATGGAGATAATCAACGGATGTGGAATAATCATTCAAATTCAACCAAGAAAAGGAGGGGGAAGAAGAGAGAATTTTTTCCTTGCGGCCAAGACCCGGTTCCTTATATTTTGCCCTGATTAGGAATATGAATTAGGTTAATTGGTTCGATGTTGTTTCATGATTCAAGAAACCCGTACCAGATTGCAGGTCATGGTCATCACCAACTCCTTCTAATTATGCAAGAACAAGAGGAAACCCTCTCTCTCTCTCTCTGTGCTGCAAAACCAGATCTTCATGCAATGATGGAGTTTACAAACGAACACGACCTCTCTCTCTCTCCCCAGAAAGCTCGCACAAATTCAGCTTAAAAATTATCTTTTGCCTCACGATCCACCATCAAAAGCGGAAAAAACTTTGAAATTAGAGTTGCTAATCAAGCAAAAAGGAAGAACTTAAAACAACTTACTTGGCAGGAGGCTTTGCCACCTCGCTGGAGCTCGAAGGAGGAGGAGGAGGAGCAGCAGCAGCAGCAGCAGCGACGCTCTTCTCCTTACCGTCGCTGCTGTTCATCTTCTTCTCCGCGGGGGCCGACGCCCTGATCTTCTCGACGCTCCCACCGTCTTCCTTCGAAGAGAGGTTGAGCTTCAGATCGACGGTCTCCAAGAACACCCGCTTCCCGCCGCTCCGCGTCGCGCCCTCGCCGTTGCTGCTAACCCCCGCGGGCCTCCCCAGCCCCAGCCTCAGCTCCGTCTCCTCGAAGTCTATAGTGAACCTCTCTGCAGTCTCCGCACTCATGGTGCCTTTCTTTTCTGCTAATATCTCTCTCTCACACCTTCTCTGCTCGATTAATCGCTAACCCCACCCAAATCACCAAGAACCCACCAAGAAACCTCGGTTCACTTCCCCAAGAAGGCCTCAAAATCCCACCTTTTTCTCTCTAATCTCTCTTTCTACTTCTCTCTGTCTCTCCTGTCTCTCCTCGGTTCTTGTTTTTGACGGGGGGGGCCGCTTTGTTTTCTTCTGTTCTGCTCCGTTTTTGGTAGAGGAAGAGGACGAGGATGAGCAGTGCGTGTGCGCAATAATGTCGCAAAGCTAAAGAAAAAAGTCTCGGAGATGCTCGCAATGACCCCGAAGAAGAGAGAGAGAGAGAGAGAGGGCGCAATGGCCTTTTCGAGGGATGCTTATAGCGCTGGTGGTGGGACGGCTGGACGGTCGGAGATGGGGACGCGTGGAGGCCGCGGCGGAAGCTGGACCGTCCGCGGCTTGTCGGGGGAGTGACGTCAGCACTGACGTGAATGGGTGGGAATGATTGCGTGGAGGCAAGTGGACAGGAACTTTAAGGTTTTGCGGGAGGGGAGGGGAGGGGGCGATGGTCGTTCGCCCTTTTATCTTTGCCTTTTGCCTAGGCTCGGCTCCACCCAAAGTTGCTAACAAATTGGTTCATCTTGTTCCCCATACTAATTATTACAATTGCCATGTCCTAAAAAAAAAGGGCACTTTGAACACTTACTAAAAAGGAAATTGTATTTAATTTATAATGATCTAGTATATGTCTAGATAAAATTTTCATCTTTCACTTTTTATTGAATGGTCATCTTACTACTTGTTCGTTTGTAAACTTCTTAAATCCCAAATGCCTAAAACTATTACGGCACTTGTGTTGGGTGTTGACATGTGAATTAGAGCGTAATTCTTTTCATAAGCTTCTTATATTTGGATAGTATAGTCTATGTTATCTCAAAAGTAAAAGAAAAAGAAAAAAATAGGTTTTTGCTTCTATTTAAATGCAGACAAATAATCCATTTGGGGTTTGCATTGTCATTACCACCCTTCTTCCAACAATGGAAGGGGAAGGTGGGGTTCAATCCCACATTCTTGGGATTGGGGTGGGGTATAGTTTTAGGAGTTAATTTATAGTTTTAGAAATTAGTTTAAAATGCGGGCAAAAATTTGAGTGTCAGCGTTAGAGTAGAAATAGAGTAGAACCGACCAAAAAAAAAAATGCAGACAAATATGCCCTTTAGTTTTCAAAACATCAGTTACAAATCTCATTGGAATAGTCGATGCATCAAAAAAATATGTGATTTATATAATCGGTTACTTAACACTTGCTAAAAAAATTCTTATGAGAATAGAAACGATAAATGAACATACTTAGGAAATGTCAAAATTTTCATTTGAAAGTAAGTAAATTTCTTGACATGTGTATTTCTCTAACTCCTAAAATGTGTTATTGCGTGTTATCATTAAGTTGACTTAATCGGTGCCTTATGAACATTTGTTAATAATGCCCATTATAATAATAAATAAAAAAGTTAGAGCATAACAAATTTCGTGGAAAGCGTACTATCCCTTTTTTCCTTTGTCCCCCATATGTTTCCCATTAAATATTAAAAAAAGGAGATAACCCAAAACATGTTACGCAAATATCTTTATGACGCAGTCATCGTTGGCGTTCTTTCCAAGCCTCGAGTCGTTATAAAATAGGCCGTAAGTCTCAAGAATCTCCTGCTTTGTAAACCAAATTTACACCCGATATACATTATGAACAAAATGGTAGGTAAGCATGTTTACAAGATTTGCATGCTGAGACCCACATTTTGATGCCATACATGTTATATAAGCATTTTACACCTAACTTTCAAGCTTTTAGAAAGTGTACCAAGAATGTACATTTGTCATAATTAAGTGTATAGGGTTTGGACCATCAATTGACACCGAGACCAATCTTTGGTAAAAGAAAGGTCTACATCGACATAATCACATGAAGTCCCTTATTTCATTAATCATGCATTGTCATGTTAATCAACAATCTGGATGAAAATATCATATTTTTAAATGAATAAAATAGTATATATTCATGCCTAATTTCATTAGAAAGAATAAGTGCTTTGCCTTCATTAAAAGGTGTATTTTTGGTTTAAACCCAAAGAAAAGGTGCTTTTTGAAAATAAAGAATCCATAGTGTTACATGTGATTTCTCATCAATTAACTTTGATATATATTTAAATTTTTTGTGCATTAATAAGATATGGTTTGCATGCTCCCCATGTTCATGATTGATGCCACACCGTGGGCGGTTTTATAATGCAATTTGCCAGGATTCTTCCCGATTCTGTGGTCAGATTGATCGTCATTACAATTGATTTAATTCTGATATTCAATTAACATGTTGCCTGAAATTTAGGAGGTTGTCCAACTACAACCCTTTATTATATGCAAGAATATTCCCTGTACCATAATGCAGTCTATAGTATATTGAAGAAATAATATATACTTTAAAAAACATATGATAATCTCTTCTTTTTCTTTTTTCTAATTTCTTTAGTCACCTTTTTAGAAAATGTCTCCGTTTGTTTCAGATGAGACCTCCATTTTAGGGTTCCATATGTGTTGTGGAAGTTGACTAATGGGAAGATTAAATCTGAAGTTATGGGATTGTATCGCTCCTTTTGATGCGAAATATGTGTAAAGTAAAGCTTAGTCAATGAGTTCCACGCTTTGACTTGACATTATGTTAATTTGGAAAAATTATTCAATTTTTTCATAAATTTATTATATAGACGCCAATTCAATTCTGAAATTTTTAATTTTGTCAATTTAATCATAAATCTTTACATGAATTCTGCTAGAGTCATTTTGGTCAATTTTCGCCAAAAATTGATGACGAAATGATCCAATTATTGTCAGCTGGCCTATGTAGCACATTGTCACTCCAAATGATTTGCGGCAAAAATTCACCATTAGAATTTCAAATAAATGTTTAAAATTAATTTGACAAAATTAAAAAAAAAAATAGACTAAATAGATATTTGTTCTAAAAGGTTAGAGCTGATTGAACAATTTCCCTATCAATTTCAATATTATGCAAATTTTGTAGTTCATGACAAAATATGGAGAGAAAAAAGGACTCATGATCAAACAAAGTATTTGCTATTGTTGCTTCTCTCTCACACGATATACGAACATTCTTTATGAATACATCATTTAAGTTCCATTTATTTCGTGGAGAATAAAAGATTAAGAAAATATTTTCTTAAAAATGATTGTTTATATCATTTTATAAAAATTAATGAAAAATACTTTTATCATCTATAAATATATTTTTGTATTGATTAATGATTAGCGATAGGAATGGTTATTTTTAGAAATCGTCTATATTTCTTGAAATAAAAAGAACTTTTATATTTATTCATTTATTATATAAAAAAAGTTATGATCATTTTTGCCCCTGAAAAACGACAAAAACAATGGTATTTGGAATTTAGAAGAAATCAAATGAAATTGTGATCTTTACCAAAAAAAAAAAAAAAAATGAAACTGTGATTAGATGTGTGTGTGTCTCTCTCTCCAAGATAGATCATGGTAATAATTATGCTCCATCATGATGATCCGATCCTTATCCTCCTTGCCACTTTGGGTGGTGACCACTCAATGCTTTCACATCACGAAGCGCTTAGTGTGCCACTCCTTGTTCGATAAAAATGGCAAAAAGCATCAATAAGCCTCTCCGAATATATATTTTATCCCGTTAGATGCCCCAACAGGGGAAAAAGAGAAAAAGAAAAGGAATCGTGGTGAGAGATTATAGAACAGCTCCAACATAAAATATTCTTCCTCAAGGTGTTGTGGACATAAAAGGCTATAAATTCAAGCTATACATCGAAAGGAAAAGTGGAAATTGGAGAAATCGAATTAAAAGAAGAAAATCAAAGAAAAATCACCGTGATTTTTTATGAGTATTTTCAGCATATGTTTATTTGAAGACCCAACAAAGTGAATGGACAAATTCATTTAGAATTGTTGCATCTTTTTTCAAATTTAGCTTGAAAACGGCGCATCTTCTCAATAGGTTGATTAGAACCTTTTAATTTGATGCCCCCCGTACTTATCGGAACAAAGTTATTCCCAAGATCACGCTTTTACGCCAACAAAAATTGTCCTCCTTTATTGGTGCACTTTGTCATGCAACATAAACACCATTTCACAATGGTCGACCATGTCAACAGTCAGCATTTGACCAACATATTTCTTCTTCTCCAAAATAAAATATATAAACCCATATAACGTAAATACAAACATCAATCTTACTAAATCTAATCAGTAAACGATTATGCATACATTTATATATATACAACACAAACTTTCTACTTGCTGAATACAAATAGTTTGGTTTATGTTAGAGAGACCCTTTTTCTGGTTTCTTTAGGACAAATATTTGGAATAGATAGTTAAGTTTTTGTTTTGGTAATGACACCCAGACGTGCATAATTCGAACAGTTTTGGAATTGAAGAGATTTGGCAGAGGAATCAAATAGCTAGAAAAGAGGAGAAAATTAGAGAGAAAATATGGAAAAAAAAAAAGGACTGTCGAGGCCAAACTCAAGCATTTTTCCAAGCATTGCTAAAGAATCATCCAACGTTTTGTTTTCTTAATCAACTCATTCTTTGATTATAAGTAATCTAGACAAATGTTTAACTAAGAAATAGCTCTTATGAAAAATACATATACAGATAAAAATTTTAATTCGAAGGTTTGGCAGCTTTTTCACTATATAGGATGACATTAGGCAATCTGGTTTGTGGTCAAGTGATTCATTTGTCAAATCAACGGAGGCCATAAGGCGCAAAAAGAAAAAAAAGGAATGAAAAAAACTAAAGAGTAAAGAATATCTTTCAAATAGAGAAAATGAAATACTAAAAAATAAAAGAGTGACACCCAACTTGGAATGAAAATGGTCAAACTTTATAAAAAGTTAAAAATTATAGTATGGACAGATAAAACGAGATATTAATCCACAAAGCAAATCAGTTTCTAAAAACAATAAATAATTTAATCTGTGAACAGGATATATGGAGATTGGATATGAAATGTGTACTCAACCCAATGAGTCAAACCACACAAATAGAGGAAGCTAATTAACTAATTATATATCTAAAAAAGTCATATGTTAAGTAATGAATGTCAAATTTTGACACAGGGAGCACTTTGAAGTTTAGTATATCGAGAAGCGTGCCCCAATAAGATTGCATTGCATTTTAGTGTGTGTTAAACAAATGATTTGAAAAATATTTTCCTAAAAACAATCACTCTCATCACTTATGGAGATAATGATTTACGAAAGTGTTTAAATATAAATTATTATTATTTTTCATTAATTAATTATTTGAAATGATACAAGTAGTTATTTTTAAGAAAAAACATTTTTCAAATCATGCATTATTTAAGGAACAGATGAAATCTTAGTATATCCATCTTTTGTTTTTGTTGAAATACATCATTATCCTAAGCCCGTGCACGTTACCGATTCAATAATTCAAAAGTACCACGGCAAAAACCTGGCCGTGGGGCGATAAATTGCCGACCTATTTTAGAGAAAACATCGACAGCAGAGTTTTGCTACAGTAAAATCAATTAATGGTACCTTAAGAATTGCTGGCAAATGAGAAAACACAGACAGCGACGGGCGAGGTGGCCCCATCCCCTAGCTCCAGTCCAAGAAATCATTTTCGGGAGAGGGGCCCGTGCCAACCAATCAGCAGTCAGACTCGCTCGTGTGGGCGGGCAAGATGCGGGCCCCAATCTCTCTCTCTCTCTCTCTTTCTCTCACTCTCTCTCTTCGGTCTTCACTATCGCCATCGCCGACCCCACACGTGTTGACCCCTCTGAGGGTGAAGATAAAACCCCCATCGCCCCGCCCCCTGTCAACATCCGAGGAGCACCGCACGTGTGGCATTCGTGAGGTCGACACTGAAAGATATATACATATATATATATATATATATATTTATATAGATATGCATGTATGTAGACTAGACACAGTGTATTTACCCTTCTTAGGCTGTCTGCGTGTTCTGTCGAGGGGGGAATTAGGGTTTTGCAGGGCCGCGAATGGTGGCCACGGGACCCTGCGATTCTCGATCTTCATCTTCACCTCGCGTTGCTTTCTAAATATATATTCCGTACCGTCCATTGGCTGGGCCTTTCTCGTCGGAAGAGAACCTTTTCGGGTGCATGCATGCATGGAGCCGTGTTAAAAGCTGCTTGGAAACAGAAAATGCGAGATTGGAGTACAATGTTGGGTCGACCGTCAGCGTTCTTGTCTTGTTTTTCTCGCTTCATTTGAAAAAATATTCAGCCTCAATTCTATCGACCTTATCACACACCGATTTGGAGATGAAAATGCAACTTCCGATAGCTTCTTAGACTCGCCTTTACCATGTCACTCTTTGGAAGCAATCATATAGAATTTCAACGATGTAAATGAAAATGAAAACAAAAAACTTAAGAGTATCTTAGTTTTGAAACTTGTAGTGGGTAAAGCGGTTTACGCAAAGTTAGATTAATTACCTTAGATCATCATGGTCTTGAAATCTTATGATAATGATCAACGGGTTTTCTGGAGACTAAAAGACAAGCTCCTTTGCAAGTCCATACCATAGCTCCCTCCATGGCGCATATATAGCGACTCTTTAGTTTACAAGTTAAATTGTGTAGACTTATGATGATTGACATCTAGATTGTATGCTTTTATCAAATCGCGAGTCACTCAATATAAACCTAACATGAATGATGCGACGCGAGGCGTTTATAAAAATCAATTGCACGAGCATGGGCTTTCAGTCAATTTTAGCATGGCAAAAAAGTCAACAATCACTAGTCACGTTCGAAAATAATTTAATCAATTAGGAAGTCCGGGGTCCTTGTCCCTTAACTGTTTCCGAAAGACGAAAGCGATGTGTGAATTGAATGATACATAAAGGTGCCTCGTCAAGACCCGGTCCCATCCGATGTCGTAGCAATCGATAACTTGCTGGCTACTGTGGCGGTGTAGCGTCTCACGAGTGGGATTGTCCCCCTCCCACCTTGCAGAGATTTAATGCGAGCGCGATAAGGAGAAAGACACGATCGAATGGAATTGCTGTGTTCGACTCATTTGGACCAGGAACGTATCATCATCGGTCCATATGAATCGTTAAATTGTACACCTAAGTTTCGACGTTTATCAGATCCAGCATCTCGCATTCGTTTTCCTCCTGTGTTTGTGTAGTTTATATTCTTGGATCCGCAACAACTCGATGTCCAACCATGCTGTATATCGCCCGTGATAATGAGGTTGATGTGAGGTTCAAGTTGTCTGTGAAAAGACCGAGAACTGACCTAGGGTTTTTTTTTTTTTTTTTTTTTAGATGTGACCTAGGGTTTAAGTTGAAGCATATTTGATCTGAATGTTTTTAAGCAGGTTCAAATGCATATCTGTTGTTTGGAAAGTAAAAAACCCTAGATTAAACCAAGAAGAAGTGATCAAAACCTTATGCTAAATGCATATGTTGTGAATTTCGTTTGCTAACATTTAAGCTTGCAAGAAAAAAATTATCTAATATGGTATCAGAGCATTACTCATGATTTTAAAACATACCACTCTCGCCATGTTCATCGCATGTCCTCGCTATTTTGTCCTTTTTGTTTTACCTTATCTAGTCGTTTTGTCTGATGTGATTATTACTCATGCTCTCTATTCGAAAGAAGAGTTTGATATGAAAACAAGTTTGATAACCCCATAAGCTTAACCGGGTGATTAAACGTATGGATTGGACTTAATAGATTTCGTCTTAAAATCTCTACCACTTAGCATAACTGTGAGGACTCTACACCCATCAATCCGTGAGTACATCCAAACCCAATGAACATGAATGAAGTCGCCTGCCTATATTCATGGAGAATGGTCAAGTCGAAAGTTTCAAGTACCTGATTATAAAAGAGAAAAAGAAAAACAAGTTCAAGAGTGGACAATAATAGCATGTGTATATATACATATATACATACATATTGATGTGTTATGGCATTGCCACATGCACATATACACAAGATACCTAAATAGGGGGGTCCAAGCAAAAGCATGATGGAATAGGTAGGGTTATGAAATAGCTGGCTTTGCTAATTATTGGATGAGGAAGGAAAAAAACACAGAGACACCGAGCAGAGAGGAAGTTCTATAGCTAAGAATGAGGTGTGCGCATGAGTCACCAAAGGATCAAGAACCCCAAAAAATATATTCGTGTTGGGTCTTCCCTAAAACACCAAGCTTTCTTGCTTCTCTTTTGGGGTTTCCGAGGCCACCCGCTGCTTTCCACTTGTGTAAGTGCGTAGCAACAATGTCACATGCACCTTGCCCCTTCGATGCCTCATTTGTAGGGCCTAGCTTTTGTATTTGTAGATGTACATCGAGATCGCGTTCGCATCCCGAGCAGTAAATGAACCGACATACAAATTGAAGATCACTCGAGTAGGTCTGGACTTGGATCGTGATCGACCGGACGCGGTCGGGATGCCGCCAAGGACAAAAAACGAACGGGAAGAAGGTTAATTATGATCAAATTTGAGATAGTCTATTATGTTAGGGTAACATATCGCAACCCTCCTGTCGCTTAGCCCCGGAAAGCCAAGAGAGATGGAACGAGCACGTCTGCTTTCACTTAGGATTCTCCATAGCTCCAGGCGTGCCATTGATTCCAAGGTAAAAAAGTGAAAGTTCAGGACCTCAGGACAAGCCCTCGTCCATCCATATGCCCAATTTGCTTAAGCAAAATGCATGAAAATGCGGGAGGCATCATGATAAACATGATTATGTTCCGCATTGGGACAAAACAAATCCAGAAAAACCCCGATCTCCTCGATCTTGTACAGGGGCGAAAACAGTGGAAGCAGAAAGGAAAAAAGCAAAGTCTTATCCCCACGATCACGCGAGAATTAGCTTTTTTAGAGCGCCCCTCTTTTGCTAGCCACTGGGTTATTTTACTATGCACGATGATGATAGGGCCAGATTCGTGTACGCCGCCCCGTGGGTGTCGTTGTCACTATATTTCCTGTACATAATTAAACATTTCGTTATGTATATATTTCAGAAATAATCTTTTGGTGATCGCTCGAAATTATAGCAATGGAGACCCTTTCTAAATTGCCCCTTATCTGCAAAATCCAGGAGCATTATGGCCTAACATGGTGCGTTTACTTTCTATGGTCCTAAAACATATGCTATCTCGACTTGATTCGAAGAAACCTTTATAGAAAAGGAAAGGGTTAAGGAAAAGATTAAAATATCAATCTTGTAGTTATAGTCCAACAAGATCCTAATTTTATGCTAATATGGGAGGCAAAATAATTTCTTGTGAAAAGAAGCTGTTGCCACTTTATCTTTTTATAAGGATCCGGGTCGACTGTACATAATTACTTTGATTAAAGTCAAATTGTTCCTTGCAAAATAAAATTGCTCCTCATTGAGGACGAGAACTAGTACCCTCCACTTTGCAAAATTTAAACGTTAAGGGAGCAAATGTTGACCGGACCGGGGCAAATAACAGCCGTCGGATTGGCATATGTTGCAAGATCTGAAGGCCACCGTTGATCTGATCCGTGGATTCCAGGCAAGAGCTTCTCTGCCATACAATGCCTTGCCCATCAACTACAACCCATGTGGGGTTCGACCCACATGGAATCATGCACCCACTTCGCCCTTGTTCGACCCAACGGCCCCGATCCATCCTTGAGGAGCCAGTTGGTGGATCTCGGCCGTCGGATCGGGGGCACCAAAGGGTTTTTTTCTTAATAAAAGAGTGGTTGGCAATTTGTCCCTACCTTGTCCCAAATTACGTTGACAAATTGCCTTTATTTTGCTGTTCTTGGGACAAACACCACACCTGCCCATGTCCAGATTTGGGCCTAAAATTATATTCCCCACAATAATAAAGGGAATCCAAATATGAGCCATATAAAAAAAATTATTGATTTTTTTAATAACTTTGTCAATTTAATGTCACAATTTAATTTTGTGTCTCTTTAATCAACACATCCCTTCTATAAAAACACAATTCTTTGCCTTAGGTAACCACTGGCCTAACACAAGTTTTTCTCTCATCCTGGAAAGAGCACAACCACAATCAACCAAAGAGGAGAAGGAGAAGCAAGAAAAAAAGTTAGGAATTGGGATTGAATTGTTTTGTGCATTTAGCAATAGAGATCTTGCAAGCTTTGAGAGTGAATCAAGTTGTATAAAACATTGTTGAGAAATTTTGTCTGAGGGAAAGGAGAGAGCATAAGATATGGCAGCTCAAGGAGAGGATCTCAACCTCGAAGCGACGGAGCTCAGATTAGGGCTACCGGGCATGGTGGAGCTGGAGAAGCAGCAAGCGCCTTTGAGTGGGCGGAGCATGAAGAGGAATTTAGTTGATGTGAACAATGAGTGCGGGTCCAGTGAGGAGGAGTCCAATGGGTCGAGCGCCCAAAAATGCGATAAGCAAGATGTGCATCGGCCATCTAAGTAAGCAGAAACAATTTCCCATTTCTTGCTCTAGCAAAGAGAATCAAATCCCATCAAATATGATTGAACTGATCTAATTATTTTATGGATGTTCTTTCTTATTTAGGGCACAAGTCGTGGGGTGGCCACCGGTCCGTTCCTACCGCAAGAACTGCTTCCAAAAGAAGGCGGAGGGCGAGTCGACCGGGGTTTTCATCAAAGTGAGCATGGATGGAGCTCCATACCTGAGGAAGATTGATCTGAAGCTCTACAAGGGCTATTCAGATCTACTCAAGGATTTGCAGGACATGTTCAAGTTCAAAGTTGGTAAGTGTCAATAAGCTGTCAACAAGGACCCCAATTGATTGTAACTACTGAAACACAAGCAACTAGGGTGCTAATTGCTTGGCCTTTTGCATAATTTGTGCAGGTGACTACTGTGAGAGAGAAGGGTACAATGGATCAGAGTTTGTACCCACCTATGAAGACAAAGATGGTGATTGGATGCTAGTTGGAGATGTTCCATGGAAGTAAGTTTCTTTGATTTTCTCTACCTTGTCCACTGTCCTTTTTCTTCAATTACAGCCCTTCCTTTTCCTCTGTAATTAATAATTAACTTTTTTTTTTAACCATTGCAGCATGTTCATCGCTTCTTGCAAGAGGCTCAGAATCATGAAAGGGTCATCAGATGTTTAAAAGGGCTCGAAAAATTTTATGGGCATGGCCTTGCTGCTTTAATCAAGAAGACAGGGCTTTCCAAAGCTTGGGCTATCGGAGATTTGAATCTGGGAACATGATTTTAGTTTTATGCCTCTCCCAAATGTAACATGGAAAAGAGGGAAAAAAAAAAGGAAAATGGTTTTTCCTCTTTCTTTTCTTTACTTTATGGGTAGTTGAGTATACTTCCTTTGATCATTGTACAGAGAAAAAAAATAAAAAGTAAAAGACTGCTTCTTTTTTTTCCTTTATGATTAGAAGCAAGAGGTTCAAAATATACAGATCTTGTGTGTTGCGATAATTTCAACTGTCAATTCCATTGTTCTTTCTCAAGAAAATATTCTCACGAAATCCACGCGTTCTGTCCATGGCTGGCTATGATTTTGGAACATCATCTAGTCCTACAGTTTGGTTTTATTTTCTTCTCTCAGAGAATGGGATGAACGGGAATTCCAAATTAGATATCGGTCCTGAAGTTTAGCTTAACATTAGAGAAGTTATCTACAACTAATTTGTCAATCCGGCTACCTTAGCAAGACCGCGTGTTAGTTACTATCCAAGCAAATCTGAATCTAGATGTACCAGAGTAATTGTCCTAATTTCATCTTATAGTTTCCCGTATGTAGTTGCCATCCTGAGCTTGATCTGTATAAACTAACTCTAAGCCTACCAAAGAATTAGAGAAACCACTTAGCAATAATTCATTCAAGTTTCAACTACCATTTAATTGTGGTTCTGAAGTTTGGTTAACCAATGAGTTGGGTCTTACTTGTTGTGTCATAAACTGAGTACACCGTATAATTCTGGCGAAAACGCGAAGTATCGAACTTGGTTGGAGAGTACTGGTATATTTTTTTCTCTTAAGCAGAAAACGAAAACAATGGAGTGTGCCACTTCATGTGATGAAAGCCTGTGAATACAACAGAATATGGATGTGGCTTTGATGAAGATGACATAGTCTTTATGGGCTTTGTAATATAAAAAAGTTTGAAACTTCTGGCTCATGGCATGTGTATCCACTGTTGTGTATTTACTGTTTAGGCCCATAGCTTGGCAGCTCAAAGCCCTGCAAGATTCAGCCTGGTGTGCTGTCTGTACATGATGATGATAGAGCTGGAAATCCAAATGGGCTGAGATGATCAACCACTAAATCTACTCCAACTTGCTCAAAAGATCTTCTCCACATAAATCATAGTATATCCGTCCATTCCTTTTATCTGGCCCTACATTAAGCACTACCAAAGAGGGGGCAAAAAGAAATAATAAAAAAGGTAGAAGTTAGGGAAGTTGCCAATCCCACCACTTAAAAGATTTCTGGTCATCAACCACTCAATTCAAGCCCCACCACTATGCATAAGAAGATAGGTTTTAATAAGCTGAATTTTGGAATAAAGTTGCTTTTGACTTTTCCTTGGATGAATTGGAAAAAACATGAAACTGATGCATTTTTTTAGGCTGTAATTAAGGCATGAGAACCACAAGTTCACACCCACTCTAAGACAGCGACAGTGAACTATGAACAGAGGGCACTAAGCAACTTGGTTGGCAAAGGAGTTACATCGACTTGGGGACGACCTCGAACCAGTCAGACCTGAGAAACCTAGGCATTGTTGCAACTATGATGTCGCCAGGAACTTGTTCAGGGTGCTTCAGGAAGGGGCGCTGGATTCGGGCTTGATGGACCGGGGCATGTCTGGTTGGCTTGTGCGGAAGATTGCGGAGGCGAGCGAAATGGGCATGATGCAGAGCGTCTTGGACTGGAGGAACTGCATTGCAGCCCCAACATCTTCTTCCATCAGCTTAGCCACTTGCTGCTCTGTGCCGTCTGTCAACCACTTCTCCCACGCCGGTTGATTGTTCCCGCCTTCGATGATCTCGCCCTTAAATTGTGGAAGGCGAAACAATAGATCACGTAAAAAGGAAGCAGATATAAGTTAAGATCATCTTAATGCTAAGCAAAAGCAAGTAAATTAAGATCATTGGACATCAGATGACCAAGACATGGCAAATTCATCAAGCGCCTAAACATACAACGAATATGTTCAGATCAAATGCTAATTGCTATTTCCTTTTGGTAACTACCTCAGCTGATGAGAGGGGTACATCAGCTACAAGTTGAGCCACGGCACCAGCTCCGCCCAATCTACTCATGCTTAGGACCTGTTTGAAACAGAACGGAAAAAAGCATGACAGTTAAGATTATCATAACTTCGAATGTCAATGAAATCGAGTTAAATATGCTAATTTCATCTATATATAGGTCCCGACATAAGATAGGAAATAACACCAATCTGCTGCTTAACTTTTTAACAGAATCCTTGCCCAAAAGCAATTCATTTGGGTCCTAGACCTCAGAAGATGTCCCTTTGATTTGACGTGGTAACTACTTCACATAGAAATGGCATAAAGCGTTTTCCTGGTGCCAAGATATTCAACAAGATGGGCCTACTAAACCTTTAAGAACTTTGATCTTTTGGACTTCAATCAAAAGACACAGCTATACAGCCAGTGGGAATTTGGCTCAATAATGGCAGTCCATAACACTTTGAACCAATCCCATCGCAATGTGTTCAGGAACTGGAAGGGACGCACATGATTTAAGAGAAAAAGTCTCATTGACAGTGATACTGGTTTCAGGGATATGGACTGGTCCCGGACACATTTGATTTATCACACATTATTACCGCATGATAATTTCTTCATAGATCCTAAAAATAAGTACCTTGACTTGGAGTCTCAAGAACTTCACATAATCCACAATTTCATCAAGCATGGCTGCTCTATCCGTCTGCACACAGAGATTCAAGCATTTATTATAGCAGGAGCAGAACACTGTACTCGTTGTAATAATATTAAGTTTCTTTTCTATTATCAAGCCATATATCGGGTGGAGGGCAGCCTCGTACATGAATCTGAAAGTGACTGCTTCTTGTTCATAGAATAAAAGTTTTCAGATTGTATTAAGAGATCAAAGAGACAATGACCTTGTTGCAACTGGGAACCAACTCCTGCAACGCCTTCATTCTTTCGTTAATTCTTTCTCGGCGCAACTGCATCCAAAAGGCAAAGCAAAGAGATGGAGAGGCATTAGCTCTATCATGAACTTGCAGAATGATACTAATAGTACACTATATTATCAATATCGATACGCAAGTACCAATTGTATAGGTGACTAAACTAGTGACTCTGCTTTTTTTGGTGCTAAATAGACACTGGATTAAGAATCAATGCTAGAGCAAACTCACTTCAGTTTGTTTTTGAAAGTTTTTCCTTTCAAATATGGAATTTCCAAAAAGTAAGAACAAAATGTCAGATTTACCCGCTCAGCGATGCTGTGAGGATCTGTGGCTTGCCCTCGTCTAGCTCGTGCCCTTGGGCGTATCGCCGGCTGGTTCGGCGATCCCGCTGTGTGCTGATTCAAGAAGGCCTGAATCAGATTTGGTAAGATACATGCAATTAAACATCATAGACAGGTTAAGGAGGGAAGAAAAACCCGAATTTCATTGGACCAATATATCACAAATGCATATCATGGGCATTTTTATTGTTTAGCAGATTGACCGAAATAACTTAGCCCAACTTGTGCCGTTCATAAGTCTTAATCTCATTCGGAAAAAGTCCCCCGGTGAAGCTCGCGATCCCACACGCAAAACTTGCACCCCTAGACGCGCATGGCCCGACTTATGGTGGGATGGTTTGGATCGAACATGGTCAAATCGCCACCGTGATTTCAATTCTCACATGTAAATTCAGGGATCGTTAAACATTATTTGCGAATTTCGTCTTCTTTCTTCCCTTGCTAGAGGAGACCATCGTCAAAAATTAATTTCCTTTCCTCACCAGACGAAAGCAACCTCTACCGAAATTCTTTCTAGCACTCAACAGTCAACATATTACAGGAACAACCCAACAAGAAAAGAAAGGTAAAATAAATAAAAATAAATAAATAGAACCCAAAAGACAATCAATCAGATTCCACGGCCATAGAAGTCGTCCGGGGTAATCCCAAATGTCAAAGAAACGTACGCAGTTTCTCCCGGAAATCATGCACAAAATCTGCCAGAAATTTATACAATTTAGGTCCCCGGGTCAATCGAATTGACGGTGTCAATTTTTTCTTTAGTGGCTAAAAAGTCAACCGTAATGAAAGGGCTTAGAAATTAGCCGCATCATCTTGCGAAATCAAATTTTTGTAAAATTCGGTCTTGAAAATCCCTGTTGTTGTTTGGAAATGAAATGCTAGACTCTCCATCTCTCCATGATCAAACTAGTTTTTTTGGGGGTTTAAGAATTTATAGATAAATTCTTTCTTTTGCTCTCAAAATTTGCAAAGTAAAATGGGCAAAACAAGCACACGTCATACTCACGCACGTATGAGGTCACGCTCTGGCGCGTGCGGAGGGGGGGCGTTCTCAGTCGATTTTTCGTGTCATGACAATCAACTCACGAGTCACTTTCCCTCAAAGCAGCTGGAAAATTTACAGATGCCCAGAAAGCAAAAAAGGAAAAAGAGAGAGAGAGAAAGAAGGAAAAAAAGCCAATTATGAACACAGGTGAAGTCCCACACAGAGGTCAACTAATTAATACAGACATCAGAGCAACCACAACCTCAATCTCTGCTGATTAGACAGGCTAATGAGAGCTCGTTCACGTTCACTGAGAATCTCAGTGATTTTCTTGAAATTTTTCTGATTTTATTTTGTGGGAAGTGATTGTTTTGGTATGTGGGTTGGTTGAATTGAAGTTAAAGGAGGGATTTTTACCGGGTGAAGTTGAGGAGGGGGTGGATGGGGAGGAGGTGGCTGGACTGACTGATGAGCCTGGAACTGTCCAAATGCTGGAAACAAGCAGCTTGTCATGTTGTTGCCGTGGTGGACTCCTGATTCTCTCTCCATCTGCCCAAAATTCACCAGAATCAAACCCCCAGAATATAAAAAGACTACAAAACATTCATCATCACCACCACCCAACCAAAAAAAAAACAAAAAAATGAAATTTTGACCATCCTGTCTTGGCCCTTCTCCCCCCTACTAAAATTAGCTTTGAAGCAAGGACTTCTTGAAACATCTGAAGCCAAAGAAAAATGGTTGCCAAAAGCCCTTTTTTTTTTCCGTTCTTAGAAGCGTAGGGAAGTGCAATAGAGTAGGTGACAGCAACAAGTCCATTAGAGAAAAAGAGGGCGAGAGAATTGAGTAGCAAATGATTTAAAATATTGAAAAAGAGAGAATGATGAAGACTTTACATTGATGGCAGAAGTGGTGGAAGATGCACTAGTACTGTTCTCAACATCCTCGTGCCTAAACAATCCACCTTGCTCCAAATTCAACCCCAGAGGCATCATCACCCCCATGCCCCTCAGCCCCCCGCCGCCTCGTCCGCCGCCGCCATCTTCCCCGCCGCCGCGGCCGGAGCCGAGTTGCAAGACCATGGGCGTGGAGCCACCGGAGTAAGCTCCGGGCGGCACGGCCAAGATCTGCTCAAAGAACTCATCCCCCAGTCCTTCCTGCTGATTTGAGCCTGCCATGAGCTGATGATTATAAACTCTCTCTCTCTCCCCTCTATCTCTCTCTCTCTCTATAGAAGTGTCAACTAGAGATCAAAGTCTACGATGGGTTTTCTGCACTATGCGAAACCCAGCAAAAAGTTGGTTTCTTTCTGAGTGGAAAGATAGAGTGGCAGAGAGAGACAGAGAGAGAGAGAGAGAGGCTAAGGTTGGTGAGAGGGGATGATGAATAAGAAATTGGTGCCAATGTGGAAATTATTGGTGGGAGAGAATGTTTAAGGGAAGGAGAGGAAGTGGGGTGAGGTGTGCTCATTGGGAAACCCAAAAAGGAGGGGAGGAAGGGAGGTGGTGGTGTTGGTGAACTGGGTGGCAGATCCGAAACCCGATGACCCGGTAACGTGATTCGGGAATTCCGATGGGAGGTTTTATGGGTCTCGGGTTTTTAAGCTAAGCTGGTGTTGTCTCTCAGCTCAGACAGAGAGAGAGAGATGGAGAGAGAGAGAGGGCAAGAGGGTGTCTGAAAAAACCTCTTTCTTTGAAGTGCTCAGGGGGTTTTGCTTTCGGTTTCTGATAAGTGAAAGTGCTGTTTTTTTTTCTCTCTACGAAGACACGGGCTTTGCCAAAGAAAAGGGACTGAATGGCAAGAGATATGTCGTTCCTGTTTTGCCAGATTATGTCGTTTCAGTGCGCGCTATTTTTCTCGTGTTGTCTGTAATCACTATATTAAAAATACAAGAATTCTTCGTTAAAGCTCCACATGGTAACATTTCTATTGTTATGTTATTTTATTCTTTTACTTTTTGGAATAGTAAAAAAATAAAAATTTATTCAATAACGTTAATTTTTCTATTTTCGAGAATAAAAAAAGTGGTCAGGAATAAATTTAGAACAAAAATAAGAAACAGAAAAAGTACATTCTTACTATCAAGAATAATTTTTAGAAATAAGTCGTTTTCTTTTTTTTTTTTTTTTCTTCTTCCTCACTGCTCGTTAGCCCCCCCATTGTCCGCCGCTCGCTGCCATTGCCCACCGCTACCACCTGCCAACCCACAGCAGCTGACGGTAGACGACTGCGGGGGACCATGGTAGGCGAAGGAAGTAGAAGAGAGGAAAAAAAGAAAAAAATCTCCACAATTAAAAGAAATTTTCCGTTACAAAAAAAAACTTACAATCATATCAAATGCATTCTCATTCTTTTTTTATTATAAAAATAAAAATTTTGTACAATTATCAAATGTGTTATTTTACTTAGAAACTATTCTACGGAGTAGTTATAGAAAAGAACTAATTCTTAAAAGAAATTGTTCTTAGGAATAGAAATTTTACCCAACAAACCCTAGGTATCTTCAATAAGTAACTTGATAACAGCTGCAATGTATTAGCAATTAGGGAGTGATGTTATAAGGTACATTGGAAGTGTTGCGATGTCAACAAAAGGAAAGAGAAGTTATTTGGGTGATAGAAGGATGATGATCGGCGGCTTCAAGTCTTCGTTGCGATTCTTTATATGACTTTGGTTGACATTTTCGTGAGCAGAGGACGCTCCTTCCACATCAGAACCTAACGGGACTTTAGGAGGATGTTTCTTAAGTTCATGCATGCTTATATTGCGTATTGCTTTGACAAGTGAACCCACGAAGGAGAAAATTATTAATTCAGTCATGAACTTATTATATGGATGCCAATTGAATCCTAAACTTTCTAACGCTCTCGATATAGTTTTAAAGATTTGCGCAAAATTTCAATGTAATGCTT
The DNA here is from genome assembly GCA_016097605.1 of Eucalyptus guilfoylei. NCBI lineage: Eukaryota > Viridiplantae > Streptophyta > Magnoliopsida > Myrtales > Myrtaceae > Eucalyptus > Eucalyptus guilfoylei. The sequence goes on from CM027867.1 coordinate 50,384,776, forward strand.
TCAGCCAATTGCTATGCAAAAGTTATTGATGTGGCGTGAGTAAACTAGTTCACATTACTATGCAACATCAACAATTTCTGGCAATAGTTGGTTGGAATGATTATTTTGGAATTTCGAGTAAAGATTTAATATTACATTGGCCAAATTAAGAAGGTAGACTAGATCAATATCCTTACAATAGGTTCATGACTAATTAAATATTTTATTCCACCCACAAAAATATTTACTATTGTAAGACTAAGTTATGAACTCATTAAAGCTGCTATATGTTGCTTTTGGTTTTTTTAAACATATTGTACTTTTGCCAATTTTGATTTTAAATTTTTTAGTTATATTAATTGAATCCTAAATACTTACATTTTATCAATTGAGTCAATTCGGTCAATTTTGGTTGGAAATCGCCAACGTGAGTGTTAGCGGTCCTACGTGGCGCCTCTAGCTAGTTTTCGGCCATTGCTAAGGCCTAGCAACCGGCTAGAGGAAGAAAAAAAAAAGAGATAGGTAGAATAGAGAAGGAAAGGAAAAAGTAAATAAACAAATAATTTCAAAAAAATATTAGAATGTTATTAAAAATTGTCCACATCGGTGTCGGTCGTCTTACATAGGACGACCAACACCCATGTTAATGATTTCGACACAAAATGGCCAAATGGACTCAATTAGCAAAAGGTAAAAAAATTTAAGACTATTGATATAATTATTTTGGACCGAATTGGCAAAAATACAATATGTTTTAACACTTTTTGCACAATTTTTCGTTAACTTTTCTTCCTTTGCCATTTTTCTCTTGTTTCATTGATTTAAGAAAAAAAATTCCAAATAAGAGTCTGAGGTGCTTTCATTTCAAATAAGAATATGGAAAACTATGTTTTTAAATAAAAGCTTGACTTTCGGTTAGTCATGGACATTTTAGTAATTTACCTTTTTTTTTTTTGAATTTTTCCTTTTTTCTTTCTTTTTTTTGGTTTTTCTTTCCCTCGTCGATGATGGACAACTACCCGGCAATGTTGAAAAGGGCTAGGCGAGGGTTGCCTTGCTAGCGGTCAATGAGAGACAACCTTGCCTTGGGTGAGGCCCCCCTTGTGGCCATTGGTGAGGTCAGCCCTCACCAAATATGGGCGAGGGTTGCCTCGCCAGCGACCAACGAGGGTTGTCAAGCCTTCGTCAATGTGTCGACCTTCTAGCAAGGGTGGCCTCGCCAGCCCTTACTAGCGGCTAGTGAGGGTCGTCGAGCCCTTGTTGGTGGCCATTGGCCCTCGCTTGGCAGAAGAAAAGAAAAGTGAAAAAATAAAAAGAAAAGAATAAAAAATAATTTATAATTAAAATTATAAATGGACGAAAATGTCCTTAACCAATTAAAATATTTGCCAACTAGCGACCAACGAGGTGATGCCCTTAATTGAATAACGATTGTCACTCTTTATTTAATACAATGTCCACTTTAGGCTCTTATTTGATAAAATAAGGATACTTCAAGCTCTTATTTGGAATTTTTCCTTAATTTAACATACTCACATACTTCTAGCTTGTATGGAGAAGAACAAATGATGCTTTCGATTTCATCCGGACCACGTTATGTTCCCTAGGAGCGAACATTAGAATTTCACAGCTTTAAGCGAGATTGCTGTTTTAACGCAGAGAATGCTGAAAAATTATAGCAGAGTTGGAGCTAATTAAAATTTTCTATCCAATCTTTGCCTAGAATTTGCATCAGTTAATAGAGAAACCATGAATAAAAGCCTCCAACCAAATTCTGTAGCGAAAATAATATTAAGCAAAAGAACCACAAGCTAAGGATTGTTGATACTACAAAACAGTTACTTGAAATGTTGCAAGTGAGCATAAAATGAAAGCATTGATGATCACAAGAGCAGAAAACCAGAATCTTGCAATAAAGTACTGGATAATCGAAGAGCTGGTACCTATTACCATGAGAATGTTGTACTGCCTGCACGATACTTCCTATGGGGACACAATAAGCATATATCCTGGAAGCAGAAACTCAATACAAGAATGTTACACTACTAGCTAAAAACTTAAGAGGCCTACACCAGTTGCACGATCCAATATCAACACTATTAGATGTTTTCGAAAACTTTTTTGCTTAAGTTTCTGAAATCCACAATTGAATCTTGTGATTGAAATTAACATGCAGACCTGCTGTACTTTTCATGGGCCAAGAGAAGTTACACTGAGACTGATATTCACTGAGAACTAGATAAAAATCAAATTCTGAATAAGGTACATCAACATATTGTTCGACATCTAAACTAGCGGTTGCTTGTACTAAGCAAGCATTATGATCTCACTCATGCAAGTGAAAATTTCTCATACACTAAATCTACATAAATCTCAATAACTCGTCGTTGAAAGGTACAGTATTTCAAAGAAAAAGTTCCAAACCAAACAACATTCTCCTGATCCATCTGCTCATGCACTCTCTTTTGAGGTTGAATCTACTTTTTCCTCCTGGGCCACTTCTTCTGGCTTCTCTATAGAGGGTTCTGTTAGAGACTCGGGTTCTTTCTTTATCTCTGATTCAAATTCTTTAGCTGCCTGCAATAATTACAGAACATGAGCATTATCATAGAGGCACAGCACCAAGACTGAAAACAGGTCTAATTGCGAGATTGGTCAAATGATCTCATAATTGAACTTGCTAAGGGCAAAGCTACCCCGAAGAGAACTGAACTACTACACTGCATCACAACCATCTGGTGCTTGTAGGATTGGAAAGAACCTTCCTTTGGTTTATGAAGGTTTTTAACAGCATCTCTCCTGCGAAAGAACTCCCAAATTTACTAACTGAATTCATCTGGTACTGCGGGAGTCAGCAATTGGATTCTCTTTATTTTGCTCTTCAAACTTCCCTCCAACTTTCTTGGTGGAAAAAAGTTGGAAATGATAGATGTACATAAAGCAAAACCTCAGCCTATTCAAAGTACAATAATATTTCTCTCTGTTTTTTTTGGTCAGAAACAACATTCTGCTTTGACATGTAAAAAGGAAGCAGTTCAAATAACCTTGAAAACTGGGAAAGCCAGTTAAAAGAAATGACCTTATAGTCCTATATACTTGAGTTCACCAGCTCAAATCGCCGTGTCAATGAAACTTAAAACCTCAGTGACAAACTTCCGACATGAACTCTCCAATCTAGACACCAACAGCAAGATTGACAATGAATTTCTCAGATAACACATAATCAGATACCACCCATTCCAATTGAACCATTGCCGTCGCTGGAAAAAGTTGCCCAAAAGATAGAGTCTCTGAGAACACTCCAAGAACATCAAGACAATTACATACAGATCTCTCAAGCGTGGTAATGACGATGCTCGTCCTGGAATAATTACACCGCCACCATGTTTACCTTAACAATCGAATTCCTCGACAACATCCAAGATGCTCATAATCTGATCATGCACAATTCTCAAACATCAAGCTGAAAAGACCATCTTCGCTAATTGAAATGAAATCTCATTAATAAACTAAATATATAAATATTATAAACAAAAAAAGCCATTTCCAGAAACACTCCTCAGATGAAATAAAACAAACACAAGGCGGGCTAGAAAAAGGGCAATCCAAAACTCGCCTGCTGGAAGCTCTTGACGGTCTTGCCGATGCTCTTCCCGACTTCCGGCAACTTCTTGGGCCCAAACACCAGCGCAGCGACGCCCGCAATGACGACGAGCTCGGGCACGCCGAGGCCGAACAAGGCATTGCAAGTCAGACCCCTCTTCGCCCTCTGATTCCTCCTCCCGCCCAGACCAAAAACCAACGAATTGCTGCCGTGGCAACGCGAATTAGCGCTCTTGATGCTTCTGGCAAGAGGAGAAGAAGAAGAAGGGTTGAAGAGGAAGGCGGAGGAGGAAGAAGAGAGCGGGAGCGAGGTGGAAGGCGGTCTTGGGAGGGGAGAAGGAGAAGAAGAGAGAGGAAGCGACAGGGATGAGCAAATCTCCATGGTGGGCGGGTGCTTCGCTTCGGATGTGATGGTGGGTCGGGAACAAAATTGTGCCTTTTTCGCTTCTGGGCGATTTCTTGGTGGAGGAAGAAGATGAACGCTGGTACCTGCGAAAGGGGAAATGAAGATTGGGTGGGGACGGAAGAGAGTTTTTGGGTTTTGTCGGCTATGGAGACGAAGAAAATTGCTGCTTTTGGAAAAACTTTTTTCACTTGTGTTGTAAGCGAATATATATATAACATTTCTCGAAAGTAGGAAGTTATTTTCTTCAGAAAATAAAAACATTTCTTGGTATTTGACTCAACCCCAAAAATGAAGAACAATTTTCGCCATTTCTTATTGAAAAATTTGATTTGATTTTTTTTAAAGAAAATTACCCAAAAAGTTGATTTTATTTATTTATTTTTCCTTATTCTTTTGCCAGTGGCTGACCACTGTGATGAGTGACAATTGCCTATAAGTGAGAGATGAGCTCACATAAGGCTGGCAAGGGTCAATCTTGTTGCAACTTGCCAAACCTCGAGCTTGCTAGATTTGGTGAGCATCACCAACTCATGAGGCCACAAGCTTGCTGATCTAATGAGGCTCAAGCTCATAGGTCTCAGGCAAGCTTGACCTTATCGAATCTAGTGAATTGGAGCCTCACTCGATGTCTGCTTGGCTTGTATGGTCTTGGGTGAGCTTGTCCCTTATTTGTCGCCAATCGTTGGTTGTTATTGTGGCCATCCATCATCGAATAAGAAGGAAAAAGAAAAAGAAGATAACAAATAATTATAATTATTATTTAAAAAACATTTTTATAAATGTGAATATTTCATTAATTAAGGATTCGAGCCCAAGTGCTGAGGACCTACACACAACCTTTGTGAACTTGGGTTGAGTGCTTGGGATTAGAGCTCAAGCACTAGGGTCTCAAGCACAACATTTATGGACCAAGGCTCAAGTTAGGGCTTTGGGGGAGGGGGCTGCTCTCGCTGGTGAGGGCGCTTCAGGCCTTTATTTGAAAATTTCCCTTTGTATTATATTAAATTGGGAAAAATATATTAATGGTCCCTCAACTTTCATCTAATGTAGAATATGATATGATCATAAACTAATTCTTAGACTATATGTGGTTATTAAATTTGAATTAATGAAATGATAGTATTGAACATTTTCATATAATTTAGAGATTAAAATTAACACTTGTAAAAAATTTAGGTGTCACATTAAACAAGTTAATAGTTCGGGAGGATATTATACGTTTGGGTTAAAGTTTAGGGATTGCATTGAATAACTTCAAAATTCATGGACTATTTGTCATTTTCTCTACTAAATTTTTAGAAAAGTCCAAGTTTTGATAGTTTACAATAATCGATAATAACGATGATAATATGTATCGGAATCTATTATAATTTTCCGATCTATCCAGCGGTGCTGATCCATTGAGATTGCAAATTCTTTTTTTTTTTTTGCAAAAATTGCGGGTGGCAAAACTCATTTCGCTGGATTTTCGAAACGATTTCTAAACCCGTTTCTCTCCAACCTCCGATCCAACTTTTATCTCATCAGAATTGGATCATGTTGAGAAACCCGATCTATTAGGACATCGAAAATCATAGCTGCATTCTCGTGATGGCTCGAAAGCACGAGAAAGCAAGCTTTCTTGAAGAGCAATTTTTCATATTTATGAAGATTCACTGGTCGTAGAAAATGTTGTTTTTCTTCTGAACAGTGTATGCTGTTCATCCTCCGAAGCTTGCTTCTCAGTAGGGCGAACATGTCAATCAGAATCCACGAGTTCGGTTAGTCTCCTCAAAAATGTGATTTGAAAGCTTGTGAAGGGAGAAGTTTGAATCTAGATTCAGGGGACTCTGCAACAATGCCAATTCAAAGACGTCTCTCTTGCGGTCCAGTCTCAACCTCAGTCATGCCCAGTTGGGTTCTCAGTCAGTCAGGCAGGCTAAGCAGGAAAAACAAAAAATGCTCACGACACTCTTGAGAATGCGAAAAACGGGTCAATTCACCAAAAAATTGCTATGTACTGGGGGAAAAAGGGGGAAAGTCTAGGAGTATATACCAACAATTGAACAAATACGATTAGCGAACTGTATTATTGTGCTTCGATTAATGAATTAGTAAATATCCACCAAAATGATCGACCCTCTCGCTAGTCTATTGCTACTACTGTTCTCCATCGTACGGGGGGCCACGAGGACTTGAATCACCACGAATGCGCTTCTGCAGGTGCTCCAAACTGGCCACTCTCCGCATGGAGGCCGTCCGTCCCATCTTGCCAGCTCCATTCTGCTGCGCATTTTCAGCTGCAGGAATATCTGCCAACCCATCGTTGGTTCTCATATCGTCAGCAGATGATGCGGGGTTACTAGAATTGGTTTGATAGAATTGGTGCTTTGGGTCATCTCGCACAGGAACTGCAGCGTCCGCTGATGTATCAGAAGGACTACCATCGAATGGTGGCACACCCACAGAAGACATGTCGGACATTACATGCAGCATTGGGTTCAGTCCAGTTACTCTTTTAACCGTCTCTTCAGCCATCTTCACCTGGAGATATCAAACCAAGTTTCATATAATGAGGTAACTTTTTCATAGAGATCAAGACCATTTCCCTGTTTTATGTTTGAACTCTCTAATCTCGAAGCAATAAGAAACTAGATGCATTAGTCACAAGTATAAATGGACAAACAACTTCCTCATAGGAAAGCAATTCAATCCCGGAACAATAGGCAACAAAAGACCGCAGGAGCATGAATTCATAAGAGAAGAGTGAAAGAAAGGGACCACCAATAAAGAACCTAACCTTTGCTCTCAAGGTTTCGACATCAGCTTTCAAAACTCTGTTGTCAACAGCTGCTACATTGTACTTCTGGCTTATGTCTGAGAGACGTTTCAGTAAAGTAGAATTCTCAACTCTTAATTGAGCAACCTATTTTGAGGTAGAAAAGAATTAGGAAGCAACGATGGATATACATAAGTAGTTATGAAGAACTCTTGTAAGAGAACATATTGTTGCAATAGTCAAACCTGTGTCTCAAGCTCACTCAAATGAGCTTGTTTTCTTCTTCTCGAGCGTCTGGCAGACTCTCGGTTGGAAAGCATCCTAAAGAGCACATATGAATCAGAGGAAAATTAGGGATGCTGAAACCAAAAGTTTGTCTGAAACATTTTTAAGCTAACCAATTACAAAAAGACATACTACCCAAGAATATAGTGTTGTTTTGGTTTCAGATGCATCATATACGTAATCCCATTCAGATGCTGCCACTGAATGCTTATGACTTGACTACCCACAAATGGACCCAACCCAAATTTCAAGAAGCTGGTTCAATCTCTCTAATTGTGGACTATACTTACGAGGATTAAGCAAATCAAGCCAAAATAATGCCATTACTAAGATAAACAGGACCATTGTGTATGATATGGCTCTTGGAAAAAATCATAACAGAACCTGAACCTATTGATGACAGCATATTGTTAGACTCAATATTGATGAAAAAGTGAATACTCAATTACTTGGGATACTGTATAAAAGTGCAAATAGTACTTGCCATCTTCTTCAGTACACTGAGAATGATGGCAGCAGAGTTCGACAAAAGAAAAAAGATGATGGTATTAAAAGCTACCACAAGTGCTAAATGTGCAATAGTACCTCCTCACGCGCTTTGCATCAAGAGGACCCAAATGGTCAGTAGTTGCAGTTTCTCCAACTTCATCATCGTCTGATAAGTCTCTTGATGATCCGCTTGTTGTCGACCTCACAGGTATCCCAGATTTCTTTGGCATGGCTGGTAATGAAGGTATTCCAACTAGTCCGCCAGCATCCCCATCTTGTGACTTGGACAACTCAGGCCCAACTCCTATATGAAAGAGAAAAAGAAAGGGAATGACAGAGAGAAGGAAGGGAATATTAGCCATTAAAATGGAGATATGCTGTGTCTATGCCTCCACCAGCAGACTCATCTCAAGTTCAGAGATATCTCAGAATGAATGCCGACATCTTTCCACCCCAGAAAAATAAAGGGAGGAAAGCATGAGCATATTCAAATATTTTCAACATCCAATTGCCAAAAAATGGTAAAAATCATTCAACCTATTGTAACTGCTCCAAAGACTCTTAAACTGGAAAACAGGAATAATTTTTGCATACAAATCAGGCATATCTGATTTAGATGCACAACTCCCACAAAGATGTCTTACTCATAGAAACACTTTACATGCCACGACTTATAATGCTCTGCCTAGATGCATAACCATGCTTGTTCCCAAGCGAAGCAGGGAACAACCCTAATTCTAGAGCCAATCCTTGGGAAATGATGAAGAAAAAGAAATCAATGCACAGTCTGTGATTTAAGTATCACATGCATGTTGCCTTCCATTGCATACTGAAGATTCCTCCCGACTGATATTCTTGCATCTGCGATGTAGAGAAGAGGGATGACCCAAAAAGAAACAGAAAAAAGGAGTTGCACAGCAACACACCATCCAGGATAAAGATTAAGCACAATTTTCAGGATATAGCATCTTTCCCGTATTGATTGAAGAAGTGGTTCTGAACAAGAGAGGTCATGCACGCATAACAATTTCATGTCGGTGTGGAGAATTGGCATATTATTGATTGACAAACCTTTTGAAGGAGCTTGAGATCCCACTAAGGATGCCTTTGAAGCCTGAGAGTTGTCAGCTGGAGTTCCAGAATCTTGATTTATGACAAACGGTGCCTTAAGTAAATTAAGAACTGAAATTAGCACAGGGAACTCGAAAAGACAAAATAGGCTCACAATAACTAATGCAATAATCATGTAGTGGAAGAAGATGAAAACATTTTCACAGTCCAAGATTCAAAATTAAAGGATGATCAGTTTCTTTTGACCAAACTTTGTTCATATCATCCTTCTCACAGGGCTCAAACGTTTTATCACATTCAAAGTTAGTATTAACAAATTATCCTTAGTGAGGAAACTATATGCTTCTAGTAAGTCATTTTGGCAACTTAAAGGCCTTCTAAGAGTCTACATCAGCTCCTTCAACAGGGTTCATGTCTTTCTACTCTTCAAACTTCTCTCCAGGCCTAACTGTATTCTTTCCCTATTTTATTTTTCAAGGATATAACATCGGCTGGAAAATATTCCTTTGCATTCAAACCAGCTAGCATCTCTAGACACCCATCATCAGAAAAGACAAGTTCTCTCTCATGAACTCTCCAGCCTCGAACCGTCCTTAGAAATCAACACGTGTAGGCCACCCATGAAGAGTTGATTTAATCTGGGCATCGATCCATTCAAATTCACATAGAGAAAGCACAACCAGAAGATGGAGATTGAATTCCACCACTAGCACATGAACTCTGCGACTCATGGGTTGCAAGGAAATAAGACACTCATGGAATTGACCAAAAACGAGCTAAGTTCATGAACCTAACCATTTTCTTATAACACCACACAGCAAAGTCCAACCAGAAGAAAAGGGTATTCTTATAATTTCGCTAAAGAAGCTGACAAGCCTCCTTTTCTTTTTCTTGTCAAGAAAACATTACAGCTGCACTAATGACGCCATTGAACAAGAGAAAAATTGAAACTTTACCTTCCACCACCATCTCAAAATCAAAGAGAGAGCAAAAACAATCACCCGCGCATGCCTACACAAGCACGAGCATTTGCGCTCTTGCCCACACGTCAAGACAGAGAGAGACGGAGAGATGGAGAGAGTCACCTGAGACTGAGCAACGGCAGCGCAAGCCAGGTCGAGCTTGCTCTTGAGGAAAGCCAGGTACTCCTCGGAGTTCGTCGGCGGCGCTACCCCGCTGAACGGCGTCTCCGGCGGCGGAGCAATGCTGTCGACGTACGGGGCCGCCGGCGGGCTGGCACTGCTGACCTCGCTCGCGTCCTTGTTTACCGCATTCGGGTCGGGCGGCTGCTTCCGGATCGGGCCCTGATCCCGGCCCCGATCGGGCCGCGGGCCCTTGATCTCGACCACGTCGCTCTCGTCGCCGCGCCCGGACGACGCGGCGGAGGCGGAGGCCTCCTGGAGGTAACGCTGGAACGCCCATTCGGACTCGCTCCGGTTCATCTTGGACGACGGCGGCGGCGGCGGCGGCGCCTGGGACCGGCACGACGACGACGACGACGACGTCAGCGGGGCGGCCGGCGGCGGCCGCGGCGACGACCAGAAGTGGTCGGAGAATTCGTCCACCGAGAAGCCCCTATCCATTCTCTCTCTCTCTCGCTCTGCCGCGTTTCTTTTTGGTTTTGGATATATTTTTTGAGGTTTTGGATAATGTTCCTTCGGGCGGCGTTGCATTTGGTTTTAAGGTTCCTCCAGGGGTGTTTTGGTCATTTGGGAAAAATTTGAGATTTTTTTTTTTTTTTTTTTGGTGGGATGTTAAGTTTTCTCCTTCTTTCTACCTTTCTTTTCTTTTCTTTTCTTTTTTTAAATTTTGTATTTTTGGGGTGGGGGTGATGAATTTGTTGATATTTTTAGGGGGGCAATTGGGTTGAGTGAATGGTACATTTGCCACCAAGTGGGGGCAAGTAGATGCAAGTCGAAGGTGTTACTTTTGTCGGAGACAACGAGATTGAGTGGATTTGAAGGTTCCTGGGGATGGAAAGATAGACATGAATGGGATTAGATTGGGGAATTTTTGGTAGGCCTTGCCAAATAAATATCTCTCAATCCAGCAGGGTTTAGAATCTTGACTTGATATATTTGCAAGTGGGAAGGGGGTTTCGAATATTTGATTCATTCTAGTAGGTAAGAAGATCTTTTGATGGGTGGATGATGATGATTTGGAAGAGGATAGGCAAATTGGGTATGTAATCTGTAGATTATTTTTTTCCCTTTTTGGGTTTACTGGGTTGTCGAAACTAGCAAGTTAGGACGCGGGAAGGAGTTTTCGAGAGGACCCGATAGTCGAAATTTTTTGGGATCAATCCGCGAAAATATATTGAGTTATTAGAACGATGGGTTCTTAAGGAATATTGCTTGTGTGAAGTGTGTGTGGGGTATGATTGGAAAAAATGTTATCGAAATAAGTAAAAATGGAGTATAAAAGGAAAGGGAAATCATGGCTATCCTCAAAAGGGTTGAAGGTGAAAGCGACCCAAAGTAGAGAAAATTGACTTGTGGATAGATTGAGGAGGCAATCTTTGATTGTAACCTCGATGTTTGGGTCCCATGATATGGTGAAATGGATAAGTTCGAGTCGCTAGCCATTTTATATATACAAACTAAATAAATTGTAAGAGCTACACATATTAATCTTATCACATATTTGATATAAAAACTCCAAAGCAACTTTCCGTGACGATGTTAGCATTTTGTTCAACAAATATAAGGTAACAAAGTATAGATTTGGGTTCGAGCACCGATTTGAGATTTCTTCGTGAGTGGAAAATTATGTTAAGAGAAAACGCATGGAGGATTCGAGATTGGAAAATTAGCTCGAGTTAAATGTGAAATGGAATTAGGAGTTCACGTTGTATCTATCCCAGGATGCTAGAGGGCCAATTTTCCCTAGGGCACGACACGTGTCGTCACGAGATTGCACTGGAGGGGGGGGGAGGTGGATAGGAACAGAGGAGTTTTCAAAGGTGGGGGAGGGGGAAACAGTAGTGGCTCCCATTGGGTGGCTCTCCCGGAGACGCGGCGGCGGCTTTTCTTAAGCTTCACATCTTCTCTTTGTTTTTGTGGATAAATCTTGGGGAATCCCGGTGGGCCCCACCGCCACGTCATTCGGATTCATTGCCTTTTTTGTCCCGTTGCTTCTGAGGCACCTGAAAAAGAAAAAGAAAAAAAAGGAAAGGAAGTTGGGTCTGTTTGTATGTGTCTCTGTTTTTGCCCTCCTCCTAAAACTGGACACTTCCTACAAAAATTGATAGCCCTCAATTTTGCTTTACATAAATTTGTGATCTACTCATTTAATTATGTGAGCTAGTGGCTTACGGGTCCATTTAGACCATACACTATCTGATGGCATTAGTGTGGGATGATGGATTTTGGAAAGAGGGAAAATTTCGAGTGAGGCACGTATTGGTGGATCAATGAGAGGCGAGGGGACCGCATCCGTACCGTAGCCCCTAAAAGAAGGGGACTAGTGGCCACCCGGAAGAAGAAAAGGAAAGGAGAGAAACAAAATTAGCGAGGTCCCGAATCTTGAAGCTTCGTTTAGTTCTTCCACCACAAGCATCCCAGAGGATTCGATTATTATTCTTCGATTCCGAATGGGATATTAACGTTGTCAGGCAAAAAAAAAAAGCATCCGTATCGTTATCTTTAAAAAAAGGGTTTGAGATAATTAGATCGATTAAATATTTTAATGCAATTATAAAGATATCATCTAATCACTGAATTAAAAAGATTAGTTAGATCGGCGATCATGGCAGTTCATGGCACGAGATGGAAGGAGAAACTCACGATTCATAAGGTCAAGAAAGATGGAATTTACTGAGAGCAATCGAATTAAATATTCCAATCTCCTGAAAAGATACTCATCAAAACATCCAATCAAAATAATCCTCAAGAACAAGGTCAGCAAATGTTTTTTATTTTTATTTTTCTCGAATGACTTCTTAAATAGCGAAACAGTATCCCCATAATATAATAAAGATTAGGTTCCATGAACTTTTTTTTTCTTTCCATTTATTCTATCTTATCATTAATTTAATCCAATTCATAGGAGGGGGAGGAATCTGATTGGAGGAAGAGTTTCTAGGTCCTTGGCCCCTGGGGACAATCCGAGTCAGAGCAGCGTCAGGTGCTGACGTGGAAGGGAGCATAAAGTAAACGCCGCTTAGCTGTGAGCTTATCTCTAAATCCTAATTATATCGTGCTTTGTCGTACCATATGATCCGTTTAAAATATTAAAAGGTGACACGGCGGCGAGAATCTCTAGAGATCCCATATCTTGAATTTCTCTTCCTTTTTCTCCATCCGGAATTGAAGGCGAAGGACAGATCTTGTAGATGTCAACAGAAGTGGGCTTCATTTAGGATGAACAGAAGAGGGAGATTAAGGCCCTAATCCCCTCCAAAATTAAAAATGGATTGGGCTCCTAGAGCTGGGATTGACCCACATTGAGTTCTTTCATTTCGCTTCTTTTGGGTAGGAGGGGCAGTTGTTATGTGACTCAGTTTATCTGAGATGTTTCATGTGTGCTCGGTTTATGAAGACCATTGTATCATGTGAATCTCACGTGAGGTCCACTCAAATTAATGGCTGAATAGTCCAACGAAGAGCCGATGCTGTATACGAAAGTCGGATGTACCAAGGGAAGGCACACAAGGATTGGGGGGCTAAAGAAGTGGGTCGTATTTATTACCTCTTGCCTGCCATTCCAAGGTTTCTCTTTTTGGGTCTGGAACAGCCACAACGGTTAGGAGATTCTTGCTGCTGACAAAATGTAATGCCATTCAAACGCAATGGAACATTGGCAAAGGAAGTCATGCAAATAATTTGGAGAATGGATGTGGATGAGCTCTTCTTATTATCACTGCATATCTCAAATCTCCAATAAATACGAAGCGGATACATAAATCCGGTGAAGTTCGAGAGAATGACTCCAACCAGAAGAGTAATAACCGCGCGTGCCTGCAACGGACGCCTAACTATTGAGGATACAAACAAGCAGAAAACATTGCTGCCATAAGGCTACATTGATACCATATTGCAATCAAACAAGCTCTTACAAGGCATAACCACAGCCATTTCAAAGCAAAACTAACAGCTGGAGAAGTCACACTGGAGGTATGGCATCATTCCTTGCCATCAGCAGCTCGGAGTGAACCGAGCTGAACAGGGGCTTGAGTTCCTACAACCTTAGATGAACCATAAATGGAGAGGTCCATCCCTTGAGCCTTTTCTTTCTCAATCTGATCTTTGATCCAGAAGTATGTGATTCTCAAGCCATCCTGCAAAATTAATGCATTCAATTAGTCGTTTGGAGAGAAGAAGCGGACGAAGAGAAATTCTGGTCGGTCCAAGGGATGGGTATCGTTCTATTTAGTAGCAATCAATGTACTTTCGAGAGTTGTGGTTCAAAGCTATGATTGGGTTCAGGGGGAAAATCATTATCTTTACGTATAAGCAATGGCCTACCCTCAATTTCATGGTAGGAGCCCAACCAAGCTTCTCCTTGATAAGTGTGTTGTCTGAGTTGCGCCCACGGACACCCTCAGGACCAGGAATGTGATGAATGGGAAGCTTCTTATTCTCAAAGCTAAGAACGATCTCAGCCATTTCATTCATGCTAACCATCTCATCACTTCCTATGTTCACTGGCTCACGGAAATCTGACTTTGTCAATCTGACGCATCCACAGGATAAGCAGTAAGTAACGGAGCTATAAAAATCAAACACACTCAAGCGAGTAAAATATGTAGACATACAAGGTTCACCAAGTCGGGTAAAATCCAACACACCAGAAACATCCATTTATTTTATACAACAACTCAGACCATATGAATTATTACAGAACAGACCCTTCAAAACATCAATTTTTCATCCATTCTGCAAAGGCATTAGAAGCTAGATCCATATAATTAAGAACTTGAAAAGGCAAGATTCACAAGAAACGTCGCCTTTGCTGTTCCCAAGAAGGTTGGTAATACCAAAGATCTTGGTTGCTTAATTTGGTTTACCCTTACTCAGTAAAACATCCATGCACATAATTTTAAATAATTTAACAAATGAAAGCTGACACTGAAAAAAAAAGTCAGGTTAATCTAACTCAAGACCCAACAACCTTGGAAAGGGAAGAGAAGACATATGATCATTAAGCTAAATAGCCGTTGGGCTCACCTAAGAACACCTTCAACACACTCATCGATGAAAGTAAAAGATCGAGTCTGAAGCCCATCTCCCCACATTTCGAACTTGTCAGTGGAAGTGAGGGTCTTCCTGCAAAAAGCAGCCGGAGCCTTCTCCCTTCCCCCTAAATAACATAAACATCCAAGCCACTTCGTTAATAAAATGCAAAAGTGAGGAAATCATGCAATGAATCCGATTGCTGCAACAAAAAAAGAAAAGCTTGCCTTTCCATGTCCCGAAAGGACCATAAATGTTGTGGAACCTTCCAATGCGGCACTCAATTCCAAAATCTTTGGTGTAATGCTTGCACAATTCCTCAGTAGCGAGCTTCTCCAATCCATAAGCATCTTGAGGCTGGAATTTAGAATGCCAAGATCGATATGTGACTTCCCTTCCCAGTTATGTATTTAACCCAAATGCATAAGGTCTTCGACAAAGTTTAACTTGAAAAGCAACAAACCTCAGCAGGCCATGCATCAGACTCTTTCAAGCTCACATTGGTCTCCAGTTGCTTAAATTCAGGATAAATGCAAGCACTAGAAGCATAGAAAAACCTGCACAGGCACGGATATTAAACAGTTGGACATGAATGAGGCACTGAAGAAAGATGAAACAGGACATGTAATTGAAAAGGAGATTGTGAAATTTATGCAGGCCTGAGCACCTCTTTACTCCATTTATCCTAGCAGCCTCGAGCATGTTAAAGCTGATCATTGTGTTGTTATACATAATGACGGAATGATTGGACTGAATGAAGCCCATGCCACCCATATCGGCAGCGAGGTTAAAGACATGGTCGACCCCCTTAGTAACCTTTAAGCAGTTATCCATGACTCTAAGGTCGACAAGATGGAATTCATGGCAGAACATGTCTTCAGTCATGTGCTCGTTCTTCTTCCAGTCTGAAGCGATAATGTAGTGGCCCTCACTTTTCAGGCGCCGGGCAATGTGAGAGGCAATGAAACCACCTGCACCGGTGATGGAGATTCTGAGTTTCTCGGATGGCCAGTAAGGCTCCCTTTCGAGATTTTCATACGTGAATGCGCCATAGTCAGTTCCATCAATGCTCCCCATCCTGCAGTAGGCAAGAGAGTAAGTCCCTATATTCAGGAGGAAATATCAACAGCTGCAGTAAATTCATATAACAGTCATGAAAGGTGGACTAATACACAGGTGGTACATGCTGAGTCGCTGATTGATGCATATATGTGGATGTAAATCTTAGGCAAACTCAAGCAGGCTCATATTTATTTCAAATCTCTGGTGAAGAGACGACAGCCAACTATCGTCAAGCATGCATAATATCATAGCGATAAGTGAAGTGAAATAGGACTTCCCATGAGATGTAAAATCAACTTCATTTGGCCCACATCAGGCAAACGACAGTCTGATGATTAGTGAAGTGGAAACACAAATTATGTTGGCAATGTAAAACTCAGTAAATGCTATGATGATATATATCATCCGTGCGACGCACGTCAGAAGAACAAGAAACCACAAAACCAAAGAAAAACACAGATGTTGAAACATGGAAAACGAAAATTCCCAGCAATATATGTGATGCAATCAAATGCAATGCCGACGAAATCCCAGTTCGTATTTTCCCGTTTAAAACTTTTCATAGCATGAAATCTGAACCGAGGTATAACGATGAAGAATTCCTAGACTTGCGTCCCGACAAGAACCGAAATCACATGGAATGAACAAAGCTAAAAAAAAAAGAGATAAGAGGTAAAGCGACAACAACTATAAACTAACATCAAGTGAAAATACTAGCTATATCACTAAAAAAAATGCAAATTTCTCAAAATTACGGTAAAAAAACAATTCAAGAGGCCGTACTGAAGCTTCTGATGAAATGATTTTCAGCTAAATTGACAATGCAACAACAGAATCTGGAAACCAACCAGCGCACATCATCCCCAACATCAAAGAAAGGAGCAAACTTTGAAGCAAGCAAGAGCAACCCATATCGTTAATTCGGCGAATTTCAAGAAAATCACGCGCGCGAAGAACGTCGCAAACACGAAAGGAAAGGACCACAGCACATCAGGAAATGAAAGGGACAGAACCCATTTGCGGATGAAGCTCAAAAGCTTTGGCAAAACAGAAAGGAATGAACTTGAAAAAGCACCTGAATTGGGTCTTTCGAAGTCCCGGTAAAACAATGGAAGGGCTGATGTGCAGAGAGAGAGAGCAGGAGCGAGAGAGATGTGGATGGTCTGCGAGCCCCAAATGCTACCGCTATTTAAAGGCCACGCGGTGAAGCAGCAAACGTGGGCACAGAATTTGTCCTCTACTCTTTAGATAGAGATAGAGAGAGAGAGAGAGAGAGAGAGACAGAGACAGAGAGTATATGCGCAGGAGATCTCGTTCCTCCGATGTGGGGGACACCCATTTGCAATAAAAGTTTGGTACTTAAGATCTTCAGCACAGGAGGAGAGAGAAACTTCATCTTATGTTTCTAAGGAAAAAAGAAACTTGCTTGAATGAGATTTTTAACGTTTTGATATGTAATTTTGATATGCATTACTACACCCTTTTTCTATCATCTCTTTTTTTGACTGGGTTGGTGGAGTTAACCGGGACAAATCGTCGCGTTTGATGGGCGAAATTTGCCCTTTGCCGAGCGGAGAATCTGAAAGGCATCTTTCGCAACCCTTCACTTGCAAATTACGAGAAAGATGGCAGAGATTTTGTGTCAGAAAAACGAGATTCACATTGCATTCGTATTAATTATGCAATAGATGGTTATGTTAGGTTGATGCGTATAATACGATGATGTTTGTTCTTTTCCTATGACTGTTCTTTTTCTTTCTGTGTGTGGGTGGCGGGAGGGCCGTCTCTTGAGTCGCTACGAGCACTGGTTCAGGGGAAGAAAGAAGGTTCGCAGAAAGAGAGGTGGGGCTGTTCATCTGGTTTCGGACAAAACCTAAGGAAGCTGCTCGGAAAATGCTCGGAACTTTTTCGACCCAACTCTGTGTTTCGTTTTTGTAGGTACCCGGCAAATTGGAACCCTGTAGAGAAATTTTGGATCTTGCTACTAGAACAGAGTCACTTTGTCCGAACTGTTGTTGGTTTTGTATCATCCGTCAGTTTGAGCCCCACAAATGCCCCCGAGTTAGGAAGGTAGCAGTACCGTAATGTGAAGACCAAGTCGGTTTCTAACTTTGCCTGGCTTCGGCTGATGCAAAATGGTAGTTCTAGAGGCGGAGAGGAACGTATTCGACCTCCAGAGGTTAGGGGCTCTCGAAGGTTAGGATTGTCATAGGCGTAACATCTTGGAACCAGACTCTTGGGGATCCTCTGTTCATGACATGGATTGCTTGCCCTCTATTGGGCTGTGACGTGACGCCATCTGCGATTGCAATTTTCAGCAAGTATGTTGGAAACCAAAGTTGGACAGCTAGGAAGGCAAATGTATGTTTCTTCAAAAGATGGGACTTGACACGAACTGGGTTCGGCAGCTGCCGGGTGGTGTAAGGTAAAAGTAGACATTTCGTCATAATCCAACACAACCATTCGGAAACCTGATACGAAGGTTCGTGGTCTTAACTCATAAGGACCACCATCAAAGTGGATCGCCAAGGATCGGGGCACAAGGAACTTCCATCCTACTAATCGGGGAGAAAAAAGATCATGTGCTCATGCAAGTCTTAAGTGCCGCAAGGAAGAAAAGCTTATCTGCAATGCGCAAATTTAATGAAAAAAGAAATGTCCGAACCGAAACTGAACTGTTATTCGGCATCTCAATCCCTCATTGTATCCCATGACATAAATTACATAAGGTGACCATGGCCATGAGGAGGGGTCAGGCGTGGCCAAGAAAGTAATGAAGCTGTCTGAAGAAGGTACATGAAGACAGTAACTAGCAGGGTGAGAGCAAAATGGTCATTGGTAATGCTGACTGGATGAGCCGCATCACCGAGAAATACTATACATCACTGCATTTCTCACCACATTTCCCCCTCAATTGCCAAGATCAACAAAAACAGGATCGGTTTCGAGTTGCTCCGCAAACTTCTCCAAGATCTCCTTCACAATTTCCCTGATTTCGTCCTTTCTCCATTCCAAAACACTCTTATCGTAAGCAGCACTATAAAATACTGCATTGTAAAGTGCAACTGCTTCTTCAACGTCCGGTGGCGGCAGTCCCATATCGGCACCATTTTTCTCCAGATACTTCCTAACTGTTTCAACACAATCTTTTTCATGATTCCCCTCCAATATCTTCTCTGTGACATTCATCAGTTGCTTTTCATTGCCCAAGAGCTGCAAGTTTAATCAAGAGAGCACACCAAAGATGCTAAGAGGAGTCACAACAGAGCTATGAAAATTCTTAGCACAGAAAGGAAACAAACATCTTCTAAATTTTGAATCTCTTGTCCTAGAACTCTAAACAAATGCCAGGGAATGTTTTAAGTAGGACCATTTCTCCCTCAACGCATCAACCATATCTCCAATGCCAAATATTTTTGAAGATGGTGAAGAGGATTGTTAGCTGGATGACCATTCCGAAGAGAATTTTTTAAATATTGAGAGACAAATTGTCATGTGAACATTTCATATTTCTGCTTATTCCTTTGGATCAATATAGGTCATGTCTTTTTGTGAACGCTAACAGAGAAGCAAAAGTTCCCACAAAATCTTTTCTTCTTTTTTTTTTGGTCGAAAAGTTTCCACAAAATCTAATTAAATATAAAATTTGCCATCTTCATCCTCTCTATTTCATCTGCCAAAGCTACTCAGAATTGTTGAATGATCTCTTCCACCCAGCCATATCTTTTGCTTGATCATTCTTGAATGCAGGTCATTAGAACAATCATTGTTATATGCAGAAATATGTGCATAACCACACTGGCGGAATAGCAAATTTTACAATATAACTTCAACTTATTTGACATACAAATAATGCCTCATTCGTACATAAAGCAGGACTTGTAATGGCGAATGCTCATATTATTAGGAAGATCTAACAGTGTAATGCTTCTGCTGCATATCATGTCATATGAAACATGAAATGGTAGATAGTAGGAATGAAGCAAAATTGAAGATCTTTTAGTCTATGAATAAGGCATCTCGATATAATATACTGAACTAATGGACAATTTATTACCTTTCTGATCTTAGAACCATTGACAACCTTCGCATTATGAGTGATAACGATGCGCTTTTCAGCCAGGGTATCTGCTACTTCATGTAGAACAGACTGGAGTACTTCCGCAAATTGTGCTTGGCCCACTTCCTCTTCTCCTTCAGCTCCATGTTTCTTCAAGATGTCACTAAGCAGGGGTAGCTCTGCTCAAACAATCATTGGACTTTATAACTTTATGAAACAGAGGATGCCATTTTATGATCAGGATTAGAAACTGGTTTGCTATTACATCTGTATGTCCAATCCTTTGCAAGTAAATCAAGTAATCCAAGAGATGAGCCAATTAATACAGCAGACAGAATAGGAAAAAACCAACCTGAAGCTGGAGGAACGCCCATGTCGACTCCCATGTGGTCAAGAGCTCTTCTAATCTCACTCTTCTTGATCTTTCCCGTGTCTTCAGCATCTAGTTCTGTGAAGAGATTCTCTGCTAACATTGCAAAATCATCTTCATCCTCTAGATATAACTGTATAGCACTTCCATCCAAAATTGATACAACAATGGGATCATCTGCATGTCACAGTTATTGATGAGACATCTTTTTAGAATAACGGACTTGAAGAAAAGAGACAGTAAACGCATACACGCGTCTGGTTACACATTATCCTAGCATATTAAATGATCATACTAACAACCCTAAAACTATGTAAAACACGTAAATGCTGTCATTCATTTAGCAAAACGGAAGCATGTGCTTTCTACAACGGTAAGCACCAAGAATTCATATCCATTGCAGAAAGAGGTATCTTTCCTGTCTGAAGCAGACAGATTTTACACTGAAAAAGAAAAGATAAACGCACAATCTAGTGCACGCTGGGGCTTGACTACCAGTTCTCCTAGATGTGAGGAACAAACACCAAAATGCAATACGACTGTTCCCTTATTGATTTTGGCAACATATCATATCTTCTCATCTTTCATCTCCGTGGCAACTCCTTACTGCACAATTCACTACATGTTCCATTTCAAGGTTACAATTCTTTAACGCGAAGTCGAATAGCAGTCACGTTGAAGTCCCAAAAAAGGGATCAAAAAGAGTGGTCCAAACGTTCAGGTGGCGCAAATGTATTTTTTGCAAACTTCCAGGGCATTTTTTCCTAGGTGAGAAAGTCAGCACATTTCCGAATCGCTTTCCGAAGTTGAATTTTCTCTCTTTCTCTCAACAATTTTCTCACCTAATTTGTGATGGAGAAAGGTCGTGTACTCATAAATTTCCATCTCAAGATAGTGCAAAAAGCTATGATGCTCACAGAGGAACCGATTACTCAGCTACAAATTACCAACCAAATCATCAACAAGCAGCACTGAAAAATCCAGCATCAACTACGCGCGCCGCCCCTAAACATACTCAGGACACGAAATGCAAAAGCCATCGCAGCTCATCACCTTTCAATGCATCGGCGATCGCGGCGACGTACTCCTTGAGTTTCTCCGCGGCCTGATCCCCGTCCAGCTCCGCTCCTTGGAAACCGCCGCCGACGCGGCCGAGAGCGCTGGACCTGATGGTCTCCGGCAACGCGATGCCGTACAGGCGATCGCTAACTCTGGACTCCGCGAGCTCGATCACCTGCCAGCAAACGATCGGACGCTCACGTAAATCGAATCGCACGCACGCGCATACACAACTAGCACGACCGATCATCCGGACGCGATCGAACCGCACTCATCGGATCGGCGCGCGCGCGGCCGGCTTCGGCCGTGAGGAAAGCGCGGATCGGAGCGGCGATCGTTCCGGAGACGGCGAGGAATCCAGCGGGACTGACCTGAGCGCCGGTGAGGGGGGCGGCGGCGAGGTGGTCGGGGAGGGAGAGGTCGACGTCGCCGAGCTGCGCGCCGTCGACGACCGCGAAGCCTCCGCCGGACGACATTGCAGAGAGAGAGAGAGAGAGAGAGAGAGAGAATTTGAATTGAATTTTCGTGCGTGACGTGCGAGAGAGAAGAGACGAGAGATGGCCTCCTCTCTTTGCTTCGCTTTGCTTTGGTTTGATTTTGCTCTGCGCAGGTTCTGCAGGTCTTTAGGACTCGGAGTTCTCGACAAATTACGAATCGTGCCACCCTCGTTGTGTGGAAAAAGGTTACGTGTTCTTTTAGGCTTTTTCTTTTTCAATTTTCGGAGGAAGACGACACCAATCGATTTCAAAAGTTTCTCGTCCGTGTCAGGAATTTTTGGTTATCCAAGTCTTGAGAATTTTAATAAAGCTGGAAATTGGAAATATTTTCACGGATCAAGAGAATTTCAAAACACTCAAATATCTACATGAATTGAACCAATGTAGATCTAATCATAATCGAACGATAATTTTCTTCTTCTTCTTATTCTTCTTTTTTTATTTGATGAGTTTTTAGTCGATATGTGCCAATGAAACAAATCAATTAAAATCAATCCTCTATTGAGTATTGGCCTAAGAGGACTGTGTGGACCAACACACGGAGCAATTATACATGAAGGAGGCGAGAGTTGTCGAAAGGGTGAGATGAATTTAAAAAAAATAATATTATTTTTATATGAGCGGCGATGAGAGATCATGTCACGGGTTTCTTCACGAATGTTATAAATACCATTCTATTGGACTCGAATTAGAAACGTGGATTTTTCGAGGAGGGGCCACGCTTCTATTCGACTCCTCCTACCAAGATGGGGAATCAGAAAACGAAAAAGAAAGCGAGCGTCCGTTTTCAGAAGCCGGTAAAAGATCGCGAAAAGACGCACGAAAAGTTCGCTTTCGTGCGATGCGCGATCCAAACGAATCGAGGCCGCCCCGGGTGGGGGCAAGTTCCGTAATTATGGAGGAGGCCCGAGGGCAAAAGCGGGGGAGCGGCGGAGAATACGAACGCGGAGGGGGAACGGATCTCGTTGGAGGGGGTCAACGGTCTTTGGCGGGCAATTAATATAATTTTGGTGCCGTGTGTCTTGCTCCGCAATTTCTCTCTTCTCCTCCTCCGCCTGCGTTACCTTTCTCGTTAAGAAATTCGTGAGGAACGTAACCACTAATCAATAGCCGGACCATTCAAAACTAGACGCGGTTACTCTCCCCTATTAAATTACATGAATTAATGCTTAAATATTAACAGTGCGGGCGAAAGTTACCCAGTTAGCCTTAAATTTATTGTACCCCGTACATATTAATATATGTATAAACTCTTTGTGCAAAATTCCAATATGATCGATTTTTGCTGGAACTCATTGACGTGGAGGTTCAGTTAGTGTTAACTATTATACGTGGCACACCCCCATGGCAATTTATGGCAAACGTTAGTCGGAGTGACTACGTTAGAATCTCGCGCAAACGGTTTGAGACCAAATTGACGAGATTGAAAAGTTTATGTTTAAAATAACATCTGTATAATAGATTTTGAACTGATTATACAGTTTCTCTTCAAAATATGTGATCTGACTATGGGTGTTTGTAGTTAATCTCACGGGTGTCTTATTGCTCGGAGGAAAAAAAAATACTAAAAGACATATAAATTGACATAAGATTTAAGTCACGACGAATTTGTTATTATATATGTTGTAAAAGCAAGTGATTGAACCATAAAAATAAATACAATAAGAAAATATATAATACATTAAATTTATTTTGATTTGGTTGGGGGACCTATGTCTAGGGGAAAAACAGTAATGAATTCTACTATAAATCAAGCGATACCATAGAAATTATAATTACACTTGAATTACTAAACACTCTTAGTGTTTCTCAATCCCAAATTACACCGAATAACTCACATGGTGTTTAGCCCATACAATTCTTCATGAAATAATTTCTCAATGCCATAAAGGAATTAACAAACCAATCTACAAGAATTAATCGACTTCACACTAAACGCTCTCGGGATGTAATTCATGAAGAAGCCTCTTTGGTACTCTTCATTAAAAAAAAAATAAAAAATCCACTTTTTATATTTTAGTAAGAATTGGATCCAAAATAGGAGATCTCATTTTAGGAAACCTATTTAAATTAGAAAACTTTTCTCTTCATACTCAAACTCAAGATATATTCTTAACAATCTCCACCTTGCTTGATGTTTGAGCCAAGTTGCAATTGCTTTGTTGGAATCCAAATTTTACTACTCTCCTATGGTCCCTTACGGGCTTAATCACCATAGACATCTTTTAAGTCCAAGCCATGCTTGAACTTTGTTATAATCGTAGATCTTATTATAATATCAACTCTACCTGCACCTTTAACTACTCCAAAAATGATTTTTCAATATAACTTCCTCTATCACACATGGTTGCACCTTTAACTAGGTGTTTACTACTCACAATTCATCACAAAATAATCTCTCTATCTCATAAATGAATTAAAGATTTAATCGGCTTCATAATGAAAGCTCTCAAGGTGTAATCACGAAAAAACCTTTCTAATACTTTTTGTGAAGAACATTCACTTCTTAGATGTATGGAAGAATTGAATCCAGAATAATTTTTTTTTTTTAAGGAAACCTACTCCAATTATGAAACCTACTTGAATTATGAAACTTTCCTTTTCCTGTTTAAATTCGAAACATATTCTTAACGAAATACAGTCACAAATTCCAAATTCAGTCGTTTGGGTACATCTTAATTTTGCACTTGGGCTCCATTTTCAACTTGAAATACTTGAGAATCATACCATCTGAACATCTCCTAGAGATCTGGACACAATCGAAGAAGCCTCATCCTCCATGCCATAAATCGAATTGTTCTTGGCAATCTTGAATCTGCCCCCATCCCCCGCGAAAGCAAACCGTCACTCTCCATGGGCCGCCTTGTCGCCGGCTCGCATCTTCCCTTCGCTCAGCCTGAGAGGCACCACGAGCCCTACGAGCAAGCAGATCGCGCTTGTTCGCGGCCGCATTGAGGCACACGACGAAACCGACGCCTAGGAGCTGGACCCCCATTTGCCTGAACCTGGCGTTGTCCGTACTGTCCTGGAGGCCATAGGCGAGGCCGCCATACTTCTCCCAGTCGGGCACCATGTAGAAGAGGCGGCACAGCTTTGGCATGGCGAAGAACCCTGTGAGGACACCGCCGAGGGTGCGGGAACGGCATGGGTGTGGAACACGGACATCGGGTCGTCGACCCGCCTCAGGAGCTCGACCCTGTCGTGGAGGACCGTCATCGTGTACCATGGGACGCTCCCGGAGACGACTCCCATGTGGATCGCCGCCCAGCCCTGGACCAGTCCTGGCACGCAATCTCGCTCTATGTTAGTGCTCGCTGCAAAACCTTTGATGTGCAATTAAGATGTCTAACCTGCTGCGGGAGTGATGCAAACCAGGCCGGTGATCATGCCGTTCTGTGTCGACCACGGGAGGCTTGCCGAACAGGAAGGTCGAGGATCAGCCACATCAGTGAGCTCGTGTGGCGCACACGTGCATGTTGAGGACGGCCAGGGATGCGGTGCTGCTGGCCGCGAACGGAGCTCCGCCGTTGAAACCTGTCCACCCCATCCAGAGTAGTCCTTCTCCTGCGAGCATCAATATGAGGTTGTTCGGAGGGGAATGCTCCCTGTCCTTGTCTGCCCTAGGACCCACCTGGACAAACGCAATTCAGGCTAATTATGAGCTGATTAACGTGTCAAAATGGGACGACCTAATGATTTGTAAACGAAAGGAGTGATTTTAGATCGATTTTGAGTAAGTAGAAGGGCTTAGTGAATAGAAATCACTATACATGCATATGATATCTATCCTTATATTTAGATATAATCTTGTCAAGTCCGACAACTTTTGCACAAGTCCTGCTCAACATCCGATAAAATATGGTCAAGTCCTTTAGCCAACGAATTTTAGTAGCAATTCTTATTAATCCTAGCAATGTTATGATGTGATAATGAGTGTTATGCGAGAATTAAAATGAATCTCGATGATATCTGTGTTATCGAATGAGATCTAATATACGTTCTTTGTAGTTTCTTTACCCGATATGCTGCGGTGAAGCCGGCAACACCAGAGGAAAGATGGATCACATAACCTCCGGCGAAATCTATCACTCCAAGCTTGGCCAACCATCCATCCGGGCACCAGATGCCGTAAGCGGCTACCGTGTGGGAACATGTCAACCACAATGGCACAAACAGCATCCATGCCCTAAAGTTCATCCTCCCCAGGAGGGCGCCGGTGACCAAGATCAATGTGATCGCCACGAACACGCCCTGGAAGAACACCATCATAGCCGTCGAGAACAGCCCTAGGAAAAGCTTGCCCCCGTAAGTACCCCCAGCCAGTGCCATGCCCGGTTCCCTTAGGAAGGGTGCTAGCCTCTCCCCAAACGACATACGGTAGCCCCATCCAACCTAGCAGACGAGGACGGCCGTGAACGCGTAGAGCGCCATGAAGGCCGAGTTCATGGCCCACTTCCCCTTCACCATGCTCCCATAGAGGATCACGAGGCCGAGGATGCTCTGGAGGCCGACGAGGGCAGCTGTTGTCAGCTGCCACGCGTTGTTGGCCTTATCCAACCACTCGGGACTCGCCTCATCCGGCAAAAGGTTTGCGGGAAGCGCCATTAGGGGATGGTTCACGGCACTGCACGAAACCGAGGGAACAAACCTAGCCTGCGGTTTCGTGCAGTGCCGTGAGGTGTGCTAGGTTTGTTATGGGCCTTTCACCCACTCTCACTCACTCTAAGCACAAGTGGCTATTATATCAATTTACCCGGCGGTAATTAGGGCATGCAAGCATATCCTGATGTGAAGTCTACTTCCCCCACCGTGAGTCTCCCAAATTTTATGGCTATCTTTATCTTTCTGATAGAGAGGGAATATGGAGGACTGCGCAGGGTCTCCCACCCCGAGGTGGATCTCCCGCTTGTTTCCTCTCTGAGCCTTTTAAGGGCCTGCTTAGATTCGATTTTATAGTAAATTTTTCCTAGCCTTTATCTTTATCGAGGCAAGGGATCGGCCTCTACCCTCCTGAGTTTAATGCCGGGAGGGAACCCCTGATGCAGGGGCCAGCACCTATCAACTGACTGTTCCCCACCAAAGGGAGTAGCCCCATCTTTTAGGAACGGGAGTTTTGGGGTCACCCTCCCCTAGGGGGTTCTCCCCCCAGTTCTCCTGTAGGTCTTTTAAGGTCTTGCCTAGGATCGCTCTTACGAAGAATATTTTCCCAAGGGAGCAGCCTCTACCCTCCTAAGTTTTACGCCTGGAGGGAACCCTTGATGTAGGGGCTGGCGCCTATCAGCTGATTGCTCCACACCGAAGGGAGTAGCCCCATCCTTTAAGAATAGGAGCTTTGGGGTCACCCTCCCCTGGAGGATTCTCCCCTCAGTTCTCCTATAGGCCTGTGTTACCTAGGACCAAGATCCAACTTAAATGGACAAATAAGAAAGAGGGACGGTAGTTGGAACTAGAAGATGGATCTAGCTAATATATGTGTCATGGGAAGGTTTTGAACGGAGGGTGTAGAAGTAAAGACAGAAAGTGAGAGAACTTTTACACAATGTCTATATGTGATCATTTTGGATTTGTACGTTTGTGCATTAAGGACATTGCTTGCAGCTGTACTTGTATTAAATTTAAGAACGAAAAGCCGGCCCAGGGAATGAACAATGTGGATCCTTTTGAACTCGATTAAGATGAAGTGGAGACGGGGAATATACCTAGAGGCCGAATTTGGGCACGATAGCTCGATCAAGAAAAGCCATATCAAAAAGTTTCAAAATGGACCCATCATTTGACTCCTTCAACATCTCACAGAAATGGACGCTCGCCTTGTTAAAGTTAATCAATTAATTAATATATATTCTAGGATAGTGACTATAAAATCAAGATGGACTGAATGACATAAGTGTTTCTTTCATTAGAGACAGAGGAATGACATAAGTGCATTTTGCTTTATATTGATATACCAAACTTGCCTTGTTAGTAGGTGATGCCAGCATTGCATGGTCTAGTTAATTGCCTGACCAAATTGGTAAAACAATTATGTGTGTTCATTTTCATCTGATAAGATGAGATATTTTCTAACTTTTTTTTGGTCAATTGTAATTAGTTGATCTTCTACTGTTATATCTGACAGTCACAATTGTGATCACAAGATAAGGCTAATAAAGGGAATCTTTTATATCTAAGAAGGAAGTACTCGGAAGGAATAATGACACAAATAATCTCTGAACCATTGCCCAATGAATAATATGGTCATTGAACTTTTAGTACATGTTTAATTTAGTCCATGAATTATATGAAAATGTTTAATATTGCCCTTCCGTTAATTCAAGTTCAAAGACAACCTCAAATGTCTTTATATGGTTCATGTACTCAATTAAACATGTATTAAAAGTCCATAAATCGCATTGAACAAATTAAAAGTTTAGGGATGATATTGCACATGTTGAACAAATTAAAAATTCACAGATCACATTGAAATCAAAATTCCAGATATCATTTGTGTCATTTTCCCTACTTAGAATAAATACAATCACCATTGTAAATTTCCTTCACTATGTTAGCCCCGGAGATATTCTAACTAGCTTTCATCCTTGACTCGATGCATGTGGGATAAGAAAAGTAGTGAGAGTCCTCGATGGGTCATGTGCTCCATTATCACTAAAATATATTCTAAATAAGTTTCTAGCAATATATACATATATAGGATTCAGCTTCATTAATTATCTTACACATATGCGCCTTAACGATATTTAAATTTTTTCTAGCCCATCATGTGGTTTGACTTGGGAACTATTTCCTTTGATTTTTTCCTTTTGGATCCTATAAAAACATCAATGTGCTAATTATGAGATAAAAAAAAAGGTTAAATAAGATGTAACTATGGATTATGCCTCAAATATAAGCACAGAAATCTGAAACCTTACACATAGCTAGCAAAAAGGAGCCCAAAAGTCTTTTTCACTAATTTTAACAGCATTCAAAACTCCAATTATTTTGTGAAAAATTTTCTATCAAAAACATTTTTCTCGTTTTCAAGTATTTTAATATCTTGAGAAATAAGTCAACAAAAAAATATTTCTATAACTAACAGAATACCTATCTTTAAATTTAGGAAAATAATTTCCTTTTTAAAAAAATCATGAATCTTTTTTCGTAATATCACTAGACAATGACACTTGTATCAAAGACCTTGGTGCTTGGATTTAGGAACCCCAATATTCTTACTTGGGTTCTCAACAATTGGGCCTAGGTCCATAGAGGCCAAGCCCAAGCCGAGCTTGAGACCTTGATACAAGTGCTCGAGTCCTTGGCAACTATGCTCGATTACCTGGCTCTCGCGCTTGAAGCACTAGTGCTTGGGTTCGAGTCCTTAGAGGCCTAACTTGGGTCCATTGAGGTTGGGTCTAGGTCCATAGAGGCCGGGCTCAAGACCCCAATACCCATTTTTAGGTTCTTGACGGTTATGCCTAGGTACCCGAATCTCATGCTAAAGTCATAATCGCCAAAGCTTAGGTTTACAAGGGTTGGGCTTGGGACTCTAGTGCCCATGTTAGAGTCCTCACAATCCTACTCAAGATCCTAGCGTTTATGCTTGCATTCTCGACAGCCATCCCTAGATCACTTATGACCATGCTCGGATACTTGGCTCTTGTGTCCAACATTGGCTCTCAAGCCTGGTTTGTTGGCTATCGAGCTTTGGTCCACAAAAGGCTAGGCTCAAGTCTCTCGAGGCTACGTCTAAGAGCCAACGCTCGTGCTTGAATCACTAGCGATCATTCTAAGGTATCTAGCTCTCGTGCCCAAGTCAAAAGCACATGAGCTTCACTCCATCAAGATTGGGCCCAAGTCCTTTGTTGCGAAAAGACGAGCAATCGAACAATAATATAGACATAAGAAGAAAATAAATCGGATACCAGATTTACGTGGTTCAGTCGTAAAGACCTACATTCACGGGGAGAGCAATGACGAATTTTACTATAGATCAAACGATACAAGGAGATTACACACTCGAGTCACTCAAACACTCTCTCGGTGTTTTCCAAACCCCAATTACATTCAATAACGCACGCAGTGTTTAGCCTTGAAATTCCTCACGAATCTCTCAATCTCATGAAGGAATTACATGCAAATCTTACCGGAAGATTTAATCGGCTACAAACACTAATTCTTCTTGGATGTAATTGCTCGGACGAAAAAATCAACGACGAAACCCACGTCAAGCACTCGCTTAGAAAACGGTGCTTCAAGAGATCTTCACGTTTGCCACGGTGTGAAGACCATGTTTCTCTGCTTGCATCAACAACCCTTTGGCAACCACACGCACTTACGGCAAAAAAAGAGAACAAATATATATATGATATAATATGCATGGCAGCCAACTTTAAATCAGAATAGGAAAGTTGGACACTTCGGTCAACAAGTCCAACTTGGACTTTCCTTTTTTTCTGTTATCTTGAACGAGCAGTATATACGAAATTGAATTTCTGTAATCTATAAATTCATGACTTGGTCTCTACAAATTAGCAACTTGAAATCCATATATCCACTTTCCTTTAATTTAGCTTGGGTTCGGTTTTGTTCATAGACTCAAACTCGAGACATACTATAACAATCTCCACCTTGGCTCGACGTTTGAGCCAAGTTGCAATCGTTTCGCAAACATTCAAATTCTGCCGCTACTTTCCCATAGCCCCTGATGGGCTCAACCGCCACAGATATTATCCAAGTCCAAGCTTCGCTTGAACTTCGCCATAACCGAGGACCTCATCAGAATACCAATTCCACATGCACCTTTAACTACTCCGCAAGGATTTTCCGGCACAACCTCCTTAATTGCAGATAAAATAAAACCATTATTGCATCCATATCTGTTATGAGATCGAATACGTACCTTGTCAATATCAGCAGTTACAGCAACTATTGGCTCTATAAGCTCCACCTCGCTATGAACACCATCTGTGTCGATTACTTTGCTAGTACTCGTACTCGTTACCTTGGGAGTTTCTGGTTGCAACTCCGCCTCAAGCTGAACACCGTTCAGATCCGTATTAACACTGCCGCAAACACTCCTAGCCAGAACTATTGGAGACTTGTCAATGGTAACTTCTCTGCTGTTAACAGGTGAATTTATATCTAGACACCTCAACCGATCGCCCCACTCACCTTGTGCATAGCCATGTAATATGCACCTTGCCCTCCAATCGAGCTTACCATCACTCACTCGAAAATAACATGAGCAACCAAACATTTTAATAATAGAATAACCAACAACGTTACCTGACCACACTTCTTCAGGAGTTCGACATTTAATAGCAATTGATGGGGATCTATTCACCGGGCAGCTTACCATACTAAGCACATCAGCTATGATTCTCCTAGCAATACCAGCACTAGAGATCATTTTTTGGGTTGTCTCTAGTAATATTCTGCTAATCAATTCTGCAAATTGTTGTGATTTACCGGCACTAGCGCGGTGTTTCACTATGCCGTCTTTCATGCATAATTTATTTGCCAGCTCCGAGCAGAACTCCATGCTATTGTTAGTTCGCACATGCTTGATCGACTTACTAGTTCCCGTTTCGATCAAAGCTCTCAATCGCGTGATTCTGACACCAGCATCAAACTTGTGTATTAGCATAAACACCCAGGTCTTCCTCGAGCAATTAAAAGACTCTCGAACAGATGCATTCGACGTCTCCACAGCAAAATTTGTCATTGTCTCACCTTGAAGTTTATATAGGCCTCCATGCTTGATTCCTTTCATTATTACCAAGGCACTTCAAACAACCTTCAGAACTCCACCTTTTGAAGAATACCTGCAACCAGCTGAATCTAGGGCACCCAAGGAAATTAAGTTCTTTTTCAATTTTGGAACATGTCTTACTCTAGTCAATGTCCTCATAATGCCATCATGCATTCTGATTTTAACATCACCAACACCCACAACATCGCACTCAGCGTTGTTCCCTAACTGGACTTTACTACTACCTATGCACTGATAAGTGATAAACCAATTTCTATTTGGTGTGACATGAAAAGAACAACCGGAATCTAAAATCCATTTTTCAAGTGATGAATCATTAGTGACAAACAAGACATAGTCGGCATTATTTGCTACAGCTGCAACATTATCTACAGAATCAACTATGATTCCCTTACCATTCTCATTCTTCAGCTTAAGGCAATTCTTTCTAAGATGCCCCCTCTTGCCACAGCTCTAACAGACAACATCAGCAGTCCTAGACTGACTACGTCTGTTCATGTTAGTACTACTCTTACCCACACATGTTATAGATCTTCCTCTATTTTCACCTACTAAAGCAGTAGATACAAATTCGCCAGATTCTCTTCTACGAATATCCTCGCTCAGAATCAAATTTTGAACCCCATCAAACGTCAAACTTGTTGACCCAGAGGAATTACTAACAGCAGTAATAGTAGTATTCCAACTATCAGGCAATGAGGATAACATAATCAAAGCATATACCTCATCTTCAAAATCAATCTCAACTGAATTCAATTGACTAACAATCACATTGAATTAATTGATATGATCTGCAACTGACGCACCTTCACTCATCTTCAAATTAAACAGACGTCGCATCAAATAGACCTTGTTGATTGCAGAGGGCTTCTCATACATATCTGATAGGGCTTGCATCAAATCAGTAGTGGTCTTCTCCTTCAAGATGTTAAACGCGACGTTACGAGCCAATGTCAGCCGAATAACACCTATAGCTCGTCTATCCAACAAATCCCAATCGGCTTGCTTCATCGTCTCTGGTTTCTCCCTAGATAAGGGTAAGTGCAGTTTCATATGGTAAAGATAATCTTCAATCTGCATCTTCCAGAAACTAAAGTTCTTCCCATCAAATCTGTCGATTCTCACTTTTACTTCTTCTGTCGCCATCGATTCGCTTCAACTTAGCCAAAGTCTGGCTCTAATACCACTTGTTGCGAAAAGACGAGCAATTGAACAATAATATAGACAGAAGAAGAAAATAAATCGGACACCAGATTTACGTGATTTAGTCGTAAAGACCTATGTCCACGGGGAGAGCAGTGTCGAATTTCACTATAGATCAAGCGATACAAGGAGATTACACACTCAAGTCACTCAAATACTCTCTCGGTGTTTCCCAAACCCCAATTACACCCAATAATGCACGTAGTGTTTAGCCCTGAAATTCGTCACGAAATAATCTCTCAATCTCACGAAGGAATTACACGCAAATCTTACCAGAAGATTTAATCGGTTACAAACACTAATTCTTCTTGGATGTAATTGCACGAACGAAAAAATCAACGACGAAACCCACGTCAAGCACTCGCTTAGAAAACGTTGCTTCAAGAGATCTTCACGTTTGCCACGGTGTGAAGACCACGTTGCTCTGCTCGCATCAACAACCCTTTGGCAACCACACGCACTTACGGCAAAAAAAGAGAACAAATATATATATGATATAATATGCATGGCAGCCAACTTTAAATCAGAATAGGAAAGTTGGACACTTCGGCCAACAAGTCCAACTTGGACTTTCCTTTTTTTCTGTTATCTTGAACGAGCATTATATACGAAATTGGATTTCCGTAATCTATAAATTCATGGCTTGATCTCTACAAATTAGCAACTTGAAATCCAAATATCCACTTTCCTTTAATTTATCTTGGGTTCGGTTTTGTTCATAGACTCAAACTCGAGACATATTATAACATCCTTGGTGCCCATGCTTGTGTTCCCAATGGCTAGACCTAACAAACCATGGCTCTTGTAGACAGGACTTGGGTGATTGGGTATCCTTCATACCATACAAATAGTGCATATCTTTTCAAGAAGATAAAGTCAAGTTTTCCTTTGCAAATGGCAAAAAAATTATTTTTAATTCATTTTCAAATTTCGTCCAAACACTGTATTTTTTGGGAAAATGATTCAACAAAACAAACCCGGCCCAAGTATTGAAATGAAACCAACAAATTGTCGTAATCAAGCTAAAAGACTGTAATAAAATTGTTAAAAGATAACTTAAAGCACACACCAAATTCCTTGGCGGTCCCACAAAACCTTTCACAAAATTCCTTTTATTCCTCGTTCTATGTTCAAACCCTAGTATGACTCGTCGGTGTGGTGGGAACCATAAGACTTTCAGTCATTTGGTCGCTCTCATTCATTTTCCAGCCATTGAATAAAACACATGATACTTACGTCAAATAAATTTAATAAATGATATATTGGCGTTTCCGACCAAAAAAATGATATATTGGCGTTCACACATATAAAACGCCATAAAAAGGCCAGTCACTGGAATTTTAGGGTCATCCTCCTCCAATTTCTTTTTGGCCATGTATTTTTCCATCTTCACGACCATTCTTCAACCTAAGGGATGCCTGAATATCCATGGGAAATGACAAAGTCAAAGGTTTTATAAGCTACAGACCAAGAAAAAAAAGGTTCTAGAAGCTTTTTCTAAGGACTATTCCGCAATCCTCGGAGATACTTTTTTTTTTTTTTTTGCGCAAGGAATTTATGGACCCTTTTCAGGCTATCCCTTCTCAACCATTCCAAACCATTTTTTTCACTTGTTAAGTGCAAAATGTATGTACGTGGGTCATAGATAGTCTGTGGTTGCCCTAATCAGAAAATACTTTTCCATGTTGATCAGCGCAAGCTTCACTAAAATCAAACGTGCCCTATCTTTCATTCTCCCTTGCGATGAAGCTTAATCTCTTTGTGAACGGAAGAATTTCCAATTGAGGTAATTTTTGGTACACATGGTAACCCTAAATTCTTCATATATGAACTGGCAGATTGGAAACTTTCAATTACTGTTTAAACCGGCGACGAATTTCAAATGCTTTGGTCCCATAAATTACCTACGTCGTCATCAAACACGTTTTGAATTTCGCTTTCCACTGCCTCGTCAAAGTCACGTTTGGTGGGAGAAAATTTGAAGCTTGTTCATAAATTGGCGTAAGAAAAGGTGCATGGAGGCGTGGACTTTGGCATTCTACGTCACTATTATGTAGAAGATTTGAGAAAACACCTCCAAAAAACTCGTTGAGACGAATTCTAGTAGATGTATGTTTGACCGTCTAAAACGTGTTCTTCGTCCCAGATTTCCCAGTCTAATGTTAATAATGAACGAGACAGCCCATCAGAGGGCAACCTTTGAAAATTTCAGTATAAGAACTCGTGCAGGAACTAACTGGGGTTGTATCATCTCTCTCTCTCTCTCTCTTGCTCGCTCGCTCGCTTGTTCGCTCTGCATAGATCAATATGAAGCCAAGAAGAAGGGATGTGTTAACTAAACAGCAGATAGATGAGTTCCAGGAAGCGTTTTGTTTGCTAGACAAGGATGGAGATGGTAACCCTTAGTTTTTTTCTTTGTTTTGGTAGTTGTATTATTATTTTTGAACAATCTTTTCATACACTCACTTTCTCTATTTGCTAGCTTTTTTTTTTGATTCATTGCTATTGCATGATCTACTTCTCCATGGGGTGTAACATACAGTTCTCCATGATAATTTTGGGATATAAAAATCTGTAAGTGGACAGTGTTGTCTGAATTGTTTACACCGTTAAGGATTGACTGACTTGTTGGAAGTTTGATTTTTCCCATTTTCATCGCTCTTTATGATTTGAACCTGCGCCGTGAAATCTTGAATGCTAACATAATGATCGTGAGTTTATTACATGAGAATACGGCAACTGCTATGGCCATTTCTGATCTCTCCATGCAATCGTGTAACTATTAGACAACTGATTTTATGGGGATAGATTTTGTGCTTCGTCATTGAGAACATAGAAATTATGTGACTTTAAGAATATTTTGATTATGATATCTCAACACCTAATGCGTGTTTGCCTTCCAAGAAGATTGATTATTGGCTTGCTTGGTACACAGGATGCATTACGATGAAGGAATTGGCGACTGCAATCAAATCCTTGGACCAAAATCCCACAGAGGAAGAACTTCAAAGCATGATCAATGAGGTCGATATTGATGGCAATGGGACTATAAAATTTGAGGAGTTCTTGAATCTTATGGCCACAAAAATCAAGGTAATATCATACTTATATATGTACATATAAATGTGGATATATAAATCAAAATAGCTAGTTTTACTTAACTTACATATTTGCAAGTACTTGATTAGATGAACGCATATTCATTGGTGATATCTATGTTTAGGAAATTGAGATCGAGGAGGAATTAAAGGAAGCTTTCAAGGTCATTGACAAGGATCAAGATGGTTACATATCTCCTAACGAGGTTTGAGTTATTTCTAAACCCACATTCCTTGTTCAACTTATAATTCATTAATAGTGTCATGTCTGTATTTTAGAGCAATTCCTCCTAACTAAACCACATTAAAAGGAAGGGAAGGTGACAGAGAAATCTTAAATGAACTTTTGTGAATGGAATTCATATTCCTGAAATCTCTACCTTTAACGGGGAGCCCCATTTTAGGTAAGTAGTATTTCCAGCCCGTGAAACATCTCATTAACCACAAAAACGTCCGACATAAATTATCAGCTTATCAGGAGTTCTTATGCATTGTATTACCTGTAGATGTAATTAAGCACAAATAAAGGTACCTTGAATGTGAGAATATGGCTTGTTTGGCGATCTGGCATCATTTAACAGCATATAATTCCACAAAACCACTAGCAGAATTCTTTCTACAATTACGCAAAACAGGAGCCATGTCTTTTCTCTAATCACTCAACTGATCTTGAACGATCTTTCTGTGGTTAGCTTTATTAACACTGCCAGACGTCTCTTTTCTTATTTAGGTTTTCAACATGATCCACTTAGTCTTTGGTTTTCTACCTAAAAGCTGCAAACCCTTTGCTCGTCTTCCTTCTTCGGGGCTAGACTAATATGAGAGGCAAATATTAACCTTACACACCAGAATTAACACGAAGAAGGGAGAGAAAGGATGAAAGTCCCTGACAATGGTTTCTGGTGATCCTTCGAAGAACTTTTACTGATCTATGCAAAAGCTTCCTGAGGAATTCCTTCGAAAGACCCTTCCAATGCTTAAGTCAGTGAAACAGAAGAAGAAGAGAACTTCAGTTTAGTATAAGTGTGATTATGCATACGGGGCTTAGAGAACTTATTTGCATTCTCTTCTATATATACATGCTCGTTCTATCATAACTACCTGCAAGTGAGCCAGATCACATAACTCGCCTGTTATTGATAGGTTGTCCATAAAAATTGTCTAAGAGATGGATCTGTTGATGATTAAAATCGCCCAGAGAGATTAATCTATTTGCAGTAAAGGTTAACTAAGCTGGTAAAAATAATATGACTCGTGATGATCTCCCTTTCGATTTCAGTTTAGTTGAAACATGAGAGATTTCAATTCTTCCAGTTTTCTACTTGCTTAAATCTCCTCTTAAATGGTGGGTAATTACAGTTGAAGCGGGTGATGATCAAACTGGGAGAAAAGTTAACGGAGGAAGAATTGAAAGAAATGATGAGAGAGGCAGATTTGGATGGTGATGGCCAAATTAATTACGAAGAGTTCATCAGGATGATATTAGCTTTTTGAAAGGACTAGCGCAGCTGCTCGTGCTTCACATGGATTTTATATCTTACAGATTTGTCGAGAATTTATGTTTGCTAAGAGAATTTATGTTTGCAAAACCTCTCCCTCCCATCCTTGCATATTCAATTGTAATTTTTTAGAGTTATTGATATAAATACATAACACAAAATAATTATATTTATTGAAAGAGAAGTATCTCGAAATATTTTTAAATAGGTTTTTGCAAAATAAAGATTATCCAAATCCTTAATATTAGAAAATGTCAGAGATAAGATAAGATCATGAATTTACACATACTTCTATGGACATAACATTTGTAAAATAAATAAGTGTATCTGGTGGAAGAAAAAACGATTGAGATCTCTTATTTAAAAGTAGGAGGCTCTTTTTACTTTGCACAACAATGGCAGCAATCAATAACTAGAAGTAGAATTATGTAACAATAATCTAGTAAAGAAGTAAATTTGGTGCACTCTTTAATTTAGCAAGACATAATGCTTTTTGTTAGAGCCAAAAAAGAAAAAAAGAAAGAAAGAAAGAAGAGAGAGAGAGAGAGAGAGAGAGAGAGAGAGAGAGAGAGAGAGAGAGAGAGAGAGAGATGCTTTTTCTCTTCTCCATGATGTTAAACGTCTCTCCAAGATTAAGTGCTTAATCCCATTTTGAGCACAAAGGCCCAAAAAGGCCATAGCGTGCTTTTTCCATATGTGGTTTAAGAAATTTCTGTAACTTCTAATCCGCACTCCATTTGCTATGACTAAGTCAATCATATAATTAGTCATAATGATGTTCATATGATCTAATGGTCATGGTGTTATTTGGTCTATAAATTTGATTCTTGTGAGCTACGATATTGACTTAATTTGAACTTATTTGACAATTCTAAAAGGAATAACTAATTTTAAATATAATGGTTGGTTATTTACATTTCGTTCTTTGCCTAAAATCTTAATGTTGTATATGATAGGACATTCGGTTGTACAATGACCACCAAACAAACATTTTCTAATGGACAGTTTCTCACAACACTTCTTTTCCCTGGGAGATTAAAGTTCCTCGCCTTACATTTCTAGGATGTCTTGATAAATCTCAATCAATATTATTTTGCTTTAATTCCTAGGACGCACACATCGGCCTTTTCAAATAAGGTGGATTTGTATCCCAACATTTTGTATTTTTTTTCCCTTATCTTGTTCCCTTCTATTAATGTTGAAGTTTCAAGGAAAAACTTGAGATCATTAATAGATCACATCTATATAAAGAGGAGTATATTAGCCTCGTATACAAGTAATGTGAGATACATTTGCATCTCCAATTATGTGCAAGAGGATTGGGAATGATATGTGAAATTTGATAAATGGTGGCTGCACATAAGAAATGAACTATAACAAAACCTAATTATAATACCATGTCAAAATGTCTAATTCAAAAGCATAATTTTATATGTAGAA
Organism: Eucalyptus guilfoylei; assembly: GCA_016097605.1. Taxonomy (NCBI): domain Eukaryota; kingdom Viridiplantae; phylum Streptophyta; class Magnoliopsida; order Myrtales; family Myrtaceae; genus Eucalyptus; species Eucalyptus guilfoylei. The sequence goes on from CM027867.1 coordinate 50,423,579, forward strand.
TGAGATCACAGATATATAAATAACATATAAATTTCGAAGACAAGTGTTGAAGATACCTTAATATAGCTATTTTCTCGTATGTAAAGAACACAAATATTAGATGCAAAGTTCCATGGAAACTTACAAATGGTATTAGAGCTTGTAGTAGATTGATGGGCCCCTAATCTATTCAAGTTGAGATACCTTGACACACCAATCTCCCGACAGTTTGAACATTTTTTTATTATCTAAAAGCATAACCTTCTCATCCTAAATGTCTAGCAACAAAGCACCAACATTTTTGAGATGATTTCAGCATAAGCTCGGGAGAATTTCGGTCAACACCCACATTTCAGACTAAAGCACAAACCTCTCTCTTCAAACGAACGAATGTAAGGTAAGCTCAAGAATCTCTCACAAACTTCAACGAGCACCCACCCAGAAACAAGAGCAGAAGAAGCAAAAGCAGCAGCAATCAAAACATCGCGGTTCGCTGCTTTTTTTCACGAACTAACCAGTGATTAGAAAACGCAGCGTGCCTCGCCAATCGCTCTGGAGGGGAAACCTATTCGAGCAATTCAAGTTTATGTCGAGGAAATTGGATTGAACCCCATAAGGAAGATGAGGCAGAGAGAGACACGGAGGGCGTAAAGGTTAGAGAGTTTAAGAAGACAAACTAGAACTTACTTCTGCAATTAGACAAGAGGAAGTTGAGGATTCGTTTGCAGATTTCGAAGCTTTCGTCCTTTGTCCACTGCTTCATCGCCGCCATCTTCCACTTCTTCTCTGTGGGCCGAGTCGGCCGCCTATAATATTCAAAGGCTTTGGAACTCGGGTTTCTCCCTCTCACAACGATACACAGAGCAGCATCGACTCAGTCTGTCATCTCGGCTGCGCACTAAATAACAACCAGGTAAGAACTAAAGCCTCCGCTCCCAAGAAGAAACAAGAAGACTTCAAGAGCGACATAAGTAGTGATGCTCGAACTGCTTGGAATTTGACTCCATCCACGGCGTAAGTTAATTGACCAAAGGATTGTCATAGTGAAGGAAGTTGACCGCTTGCAGACATCCATCTAGCACTACTTGAACTGTTCAAATTCAGCCAATCACATACCCCCAGAGAAGTTTGGAATGGGACTTCCTTCATTTCCATGCTCTTTCCCATTCTTTTTCTTCAACCCTTTTTCTCTCTTTCTCGTGGCGAAGGAATCAGCCAACAAGCAACCACTGCGAACCACAATAGTACGATCACGAATCTTGCGCCCTGTTCGCAAGAAACACCCTCTGTGAATCTCCACCACAAATTTTGACCTACTGCTCCATCTCCGTCTCCATCTCTCTCTGTTTGTCCCACACAGATGGCTACTGAATCAGCGAGAGAGTTCGACCTGTGTAAAAGCAAAGGCCTGGGCGGAGAGTAAATCACTTACCTGGACGGGGTCAATGGGCTATCAAGAAGGCTCATGGCCTGGGCCTAGTGACCTCCATTGCACTTTGGGAGGGGTGCCAGCCCAAGGTCGGCCCAAGCGGTCGAGCCTACGTCATAATTTGTGGCAGCGGGGGCCTGCGTTCGCGCGGCCCCTTCCCAATTCCGTAGTCCTAAGAGTCGTGCTTTTTGTTATATTTGGTTGGTCGTCTTCCGGGAGGCTCAGCTAGCTGATTTTAGGAATGACGGGAGGAGAGAGTTCTCCACTATGAAAGAACTCAGTTGAAGAGAAAAACATATGAGATCTAATTTGATTTTTTTTTAAAATATAATCGTTGATGAAGGCTCAAAATTGTTGTCAACAAGGAATTTCACTAACTTTATTTCACTAACTAATTATTTTAAGCGATATATAAACTCTTGAGATCTCTTACTTACTACAAGTAATTTTTCACTAACTAATTAGTAATTATTTCAAGCAACACACTCTCGAGATCTCTTTACTTAAAAGCAGTAAGTTCTTTTTTAAGTAATAATAGTGTACATAAATTGCTTCTATTCAGGACTCGCTTTTGTGCACATCATTGCTTGATCCTATTTTGAGCACAAAAGCCCAATGGCCATAGCAGACTTTTTTCCATATATGGTTTAAAATTTGTTTGTAACTTCTATTCTGGACTTGATTTGCCATGACTAAGTCAATCATACAATTAGTCATGATGATGCTCACATGATCTAATTGTTATTTGGTCCACAAATTTGGTTCTTGTGAGCTATGATATTGACCTAATTAGAACTCGTTAGACCATTTAAAAAAAAAACTAATTTTAAATTTATTGGCTAGTTATTTACATTTCGTTCTTCACCTAAAATCTTAATGCTTTGAGACAGGACATTTGATCGTAAAGCGACCAACAAACAATTGTTTTCAAATTGACATTTTCTAACAACACATCTTTTCCATGAAATATTAAGGTTCCTCGCCTTATTTTTCTAGGACGCGTCGATAAATCTCAATCAACATGAGTTTGTTTTGATTATTATGCATACATTAGCCTTTTGAAATGTGGATTCAAATTCCAAACCTTTTGGCATTTTTTTTCTTGTGAATGTTCTTGCCTTATGGATCAATGTCAAGGAAATAATCTAGTTTGTTTGAATGTCCAATCCAAAAACTTGAAATCATAAATTAATGGAGGTAACATGTATATAAAGAGCATATACACCCTTTGCACAAGCATATTGAGATACTTTAGCGTCCTCTATCACGTGCAATAAATTAAAAGCAGTGCATGAAATTTGACGAATGAGGATTGTACATGCATAATAAACTATAGCAGAATTTAAATCTGATACCATGTTAGAATGTTTAACTCAAAAACTTGATTTTATAACTAAAGAGATATCACATATATAAAAAGAACATAGAAACCCCCAAAACAAGCCACGTGATATTTCTTGACATGGCTATTTCCTCGTCCAAAAAGAACTTGAATGTTAGGTGCAAAGTTCGTTGGGAACTTATCAACAAATGATAAGAAAGCAAAAACGAGAAATTTCTTTCCGAAGAAGGACCTGACATATGATTATTATTTCAAGCTAAACTTGATTTTATTATTGTTCTTTGGTCTGAAAGGCATAACATGACTTTGACCTCCCCGCCCCCTCCCCCCCCCCCCCCCCCCCCCCCCCCCCCCCCCCCCCTTTCCCACTTTGACCTCCTTCTTCAAATGCAAGTTTCATTGACTTCTACTATAAGGAGGAAACGACTTTCGATTAATTAAATATTGAAAGTGTTCATTTTGAAAATAATAAATAAAACCAGAAGCAGATTTTTTTTTTATAATGGCAAGCTGCTTGTTCTTTTAAGTTTAACCTAAACAATGGACACACTGTGGATTAAGCATTTCTGTGAAATTATTTTATTAAGGTCCTAAGACATATTTTTCATAAATAGATCAAAATCTCAGGGTTGCTTGCCCATTTGTGTGCTTTTGAAAATAATAGAATTGCGAGAGCAATTAGACATAACAAAATTCTATTTAATAAAATAAAATTACTTTAACCATTCATTATATGGTGTAACCAAATAATCATTTTTCTTTGGAAATAATGCTGATTGTTAGAATGTCTAACAAAGAACCGTGAACTAAGAATTATAGGAAGAGTACATAAATCTTGTGAAAAAAGCAATATGAAGTGCCTTTAACACTCCTTCTCACGTGTAAGAGTGATTAGAAACAACACATAGGATTTGACAAATGGGGAACCGCACATGCTAAATAAATTGAAGCAAAAATGTGATTATGATATTATGTTATAATGTCCAATGCAAAAAGTTTAACTTTATAAGTAGAGGGAGGTCACATATGTTTAAAAAGTATATATCCATAAATATGCCGTGTGAGGTACTTTAGCGCAGCTATTTCCCCATGCATAAAGAACTCCGATATTATGTGGAAAGTTGGATAGAAACTAATCAACAAGGAAAAGAAAAAGAAGAAAAAAAAAAGCAGAAATTTCTTTCGAAGAAGGACAAGCTTAAAGTGCCGGGAATGTCACGAATTATTATTGTTTCTTGGGCCGAAAGGCGTGTCATGATTTGACATCCTTCGTATGCAAGTTTCAGCAACTTCTACTGGAAGGAAAAAATGAATTTCCGTCAAACAAATATCGAAAGAGTTTTTTCATCATCTAATTTGTTTTTAAAGTTTTACCTAAAACACGATCGCAGCTAAATTTGAAGCACTTCGATCATATATTCTAATCAAGGTTCTAAGACGTATTTGTTCATAAATCGATGGAATTTGCAGTGTTGCTTGCATATTTGTCTGGAATAACAGTTAGACATACCAAAATACCATTTAATAAAATGGTTTTGCTTTGACTATTCACTGTTCGGTGCAACCAAATATCACTTTTACTTAGGAAACACTTAAGCAAGCTAAGCACAAGTCAAACTAGCACCCTTCCAACGAGTCATGAGTTTTATCCCGGTTTCATACATTTTTCAGAACCGCAACCCTAACAAATCGATAACTAAATACACCTAATTTCCTTAAAATTTGATAGGTCGTAACAAAACACGAGTAAACTTATTTCCGGAAATTGAAAATTCCTACACATAAACTTCCACAAGTAAAAATAAATATCTGGTAAATTTCAGTGTCTTAAATTTGCCAAAATGCCAAATCAAAATGACCACATCGAATCGAGTCGAGTTGAGGCCCCTGCATTGCGTTGAGTCAACAAGAGGATTATATTAGGATGCCTTTGACTAAATGGAAGTATGCCCTACGTTATAATCCACTCTGACAGAGTCTCTTCCCCGTGACAATGCTTCCATGTCCATCTACCGAGACTAGCCTGCTGATGTGTTGAATCTTACGTCGAAGCGCGTGACGTGGACGTCCCTCATTGGAGGAAAGATATAATAGATAGTATTCTTGTCCAAAAGTCGGAGTCATGATCGACTCTTTTCGATGGACGACTCGTTGATCGACTCTTTTTGATGGACGAATTGATGAAGACTTGCGATTCAATTTCCGGACTTTTACTGCCAAAAAACAAATTTAGAAGAATAGAAGTTCTCCAAGACAAATTTAGTAATGCATAGGCGCATGGACCTCATTGTGTCATTTTTTACACTGAAGTCTTTGTGGTTGAAGGGAGAATTGCAAAGATGAAGAGCCACGTTGGATCAGAATAAACCTGTTAAAATGGATCATAGATGCATTAGTTAACCCATATTTGATAGTAGAGGTGTCCAAATGGGTTCATATTCAATAAGATGGGTCATATATGGGTTAGTTAAATTTTAGTAAATGAATTGTTAATGGGTTTGGGTTGTACGTAAGTGCAATGATAAATGGGTTATAAATGAGTTTGTCTTTGAATTCATTTACAACCTATTTAACTTATAAATGTTATTAGTTGAATCAACCCATTAAGGGTATATAATCCTTTTTGAACAGTTTTCATCATTTTATTTTTTAAATTTGGATTTTTTTTAAATTTTATTTTATTTTTTATTTTAGTTTTTTTCCCTATGAAGTCCAGTGGCCAACCCTTGCTGGTCTCTAGGCAAGGGCCACAAAGCCCTCGCTAGTAGGGCGAGGTTCGTGGCTGGCGAGTTTCATGGACCATGCCTAATCACACCGGTGAGTCTCGAGCTCATTAGCCTTGGTGTTGGCATGACTTGAACCCGATTTGGCAAGCCTTGAGTTTGTTGGCTTTGGGCGAGGCTAAGGCTTGAGCCTCGCTGATTTGGTGAGACTCGAGCTCGCTGCCATCGAAGCGAGCTCGACCTTGCTGGATCTAGTGAGGTGGAGCCTCACCCAAGGCCAGCTTGCCTCGGCTTGCCGAAATTGGGTGAGCTCAAGCCTCATTGGCCGAGCTCGAATCTTATCGGCCTATGGTGAGGCTAGAGCTCGCCTATTGCTAGTCATGATCATTATGGCCAGCGATTGTGTGAAGGAGGAGGAAAAAGAAAAAGAAAAAAGAAAAAAGAAAAAGAATAAAATTTCTATTTTAAAAGAATAAAATAAAATAAAAATACTTAATAGGATCGCATAGAAAATCCAATTCGATTTTCTATACCAAGCGGAAAATATTTTTTAATTTTTTTTTCAAGTTTCGACCAAACACTAGAAGATATTATTATTCTTAGAAATATCACATTTTTCGTGAAATAAATGAAATCTCAATTTTTTTTTTTAAATTTATCCATTATTTTTATAATTATATGGAAGTGTCTTAACAATATAACATTTTTTTCTTTCTAAATCATAAGAAACAATTCTTTCTAGATATGGTTAACTACCCAAAAAAAAAAATGGGTTGAGTTAGTCATGGATTAATAAATTTACATTAGCGATAAATGGGTCATAAATGGAGTGATAGGTCAATTTTGATCGGACCATTTATGACTCGACCCAACCCGTCCCACCCATTTGACAGGTCTGTTTGATGGGTAGAGTTGTTATGAATTAGTTATATTCAAAAAATAGGTAAAGTTGTTATAAATGGATTTAGATTGATGAAAACCAAAATAATATGAGTGCTAGATGGGATCACAACTTATTTAGACCCAACTCATTTCTATGATTTTTTCTTTGCTCTCGTTCGAATCGGCATTTTCTCACTTGATGCTCTTGCTTCAATTTGAGTGTGTGTGTGTGTTTTTTTTTTTTTTCTAAATTGGGTTAAATAATTAGGTATGGATTGGTTATAAGTCGAGTCGGATCGAGTATAAGTCAATAAAGTCATATTGCATATAAATAGATCAATTTGGATTGGATGAATTTCGATCCGACTCGATTCCACCCGTTTGACGGGTCTAGGTTAAGGAGACCAGAGAGCAAGAGAGGTGCCGTGTGATGACAGGATTGCCTGACGTGAAAGGCTGAAAATAGAAGAAGAAGCGGTGGCAACGAAGGCGGCGCTTAAAAAAGAAAGGGCCGCTGTATTTTCAAAGGTCTTCAGGTGGGAAAAAGGGGTCCCCCCTCCGGTTTTTGATCATATCCACAATCATACGTATTTGAACTTATCCTCTAAGTTTCGCAACACTTTTCATTTTAATTTATGACTTAAAAGGACCTCATCATGCAATCTACCTATAATTAAGATTCTTCCTCGACTTTTCTATGTGAAGTGTATGGGATGGTTTACAACTTGACTCAATTTAGTTGAACCATTATTTCAATAATTATCAGCTGTGAAGACTTATGATGAAAGATTTTCATCTATTCACCTTTTTTACTACTATAGTAAATTCTTTATCGGCTCTTTTCCTTCTTTCGGGATCAACTTGAAGATTCAGATCCGTTGCGCTTTGATAATAAATATGATATAACTTCATAAATGGACAAAAGAAATTGTTGAACTTGCTTTTAGGATGGAGTGCTTTTAGATGATAGTATAACCTAATTACTCTACCTATTGCCAATGTAAGAAAATATAACTATAAATGAATTAGAATTTTTATAGCCATAATGCAAATTATTGGAATTTCACTAACCATACAATCACTTATGCAATACTAAGTTGGAGTCACCAATATTACTTGCCTTTTGCAATCGGACTTTGCTTTGTTGAAGGGTTTTTCTCAACTTTCTTTGCGCGTTCTATACGCATTGATTGTCTTGACCTAATCTTTTAGGGTTTGTGCATTGATTGCCTTGACCTAATCTTTTAGGCTCTTAAATCGGATTCACGCGGGAGTTTCCTTCGAATCTAAGGTTGGAGCATGCACAAAGAAAAACCCCACAAAAAAGCGTTCGAGATTGTGATGAATGACTCAAAAGCTCCCTTTATTCTAAGTAGCTTTGAGTACAGAATTGTTAAAGAATGGTCCGGGAGCAACAAGGTCACGTGGGACGCACAGATTAAAGCAAGAGAGCAAAGTAATGGGGACGAAATAGCTAATTTGACAAGAGGTAGAATCAATGCATTTTAATGATAAACGATGATAATGCAACAAGTAAAACAAAAGAATCATGTGCCTAACGTTCACGCTTTTTGGGTTTCCCATCCAAGGACCATTTTGCATGGGGAAAATGAGATCACCTCTCGAGGCCGGACTTTCCTGCGTAAAGATTTCCACGGGCAATACTTGTCTAGATTCAGAATAACATAGACCGAGTCAATTATATCCCCCGATCCTATGTGTTCCATGTGATTTTCATTTTAAAACAAATGCTTGCGATTACTGGGGTCAGACCGACCACGATTCGTGCATATTTCTTTGGGGCTGGGGTAAAGACGCGTGAATGAGGAGGTAGGATTTCACAACCTGTGCATAGCACATAGTACACAAATGGCTTGTAAACTAGATATGTGATTGGATCAAACAAAAAAGAAAAAAGAAAAAAAAGAACTCTTCCTCTAAGTGTTGCAGCTATAATAGGGGAAAATTGTGCAGAAAGGCCTAATTCAGTCATGATTATTTCAGTTTTACTTGTCATATCTTAAAATCTCCGCGTTTTATCAATTGAGATTATTTGGTCAATTTTGACTGGAAATCATTGACGTTAACGCTAACTATTCTACATGACGCCACCTCGGACAGCAAGAGAGATCGTGCGTGATGATAGGATTGCCGGACACAAAAGGCTGAAGGTGGAAGTAGTAGAATCGGCGGCGAAGATGGTGGCGCATAAAAAAGAAAAGCTTGCTGTATTTTGAAAGGTCTTCAGGTGGGAAAAAGAGGCCCACCCTACGGTTTTGATCATATCCACAATTATAAGTATTTGAACTAATCCTCTAAGTTCCCCAACACTTTTCATTTTAATTTATGAATCAAAATGACCTCATCATGTAATCTACCAATAATTAAGATTCTTCCTCAATTTTTTTTTATGTAAAGTATATGGAATGGTTTACAACTTCACTCGATTCAGTTGAACAATTTTTTCGATAATTACCAGCGGTGAAGACTTATTAAAGGAACTTACCAAAAAAAAAAAGACTTATTAAAGGATTTCCATCTTCTTACCTTTTTGACTACTATAGTAAACTTCTTATTGGCTCTTTTCCTTCTTTTAGGATCACCTTGAAGATTCACGATCTATTGTGTTGCGACAGTAAACTTGATATAGTTTCATAAATCACAAAGGAAATTGTTAAAATCGCTTTTCGGATGGAGTGCTTTTAGATGATAGTATAACCTAATTACTCTACCTATTGCCAATGTAAGAAAATATAACTATAAGTGAATTAGAATTTCTATAGCCATAATGCAAACTATTGAAATTCCACTAACAATACAATCACTTATGAAATACTAAGCTAGAGTCACCAATATTACTTGCCTTTTGCGATTGGACTTTGCTTTGTTTAAGGGTTTATCTCGAGCTTCTTTGTGCGATCTGTACGTGTTGGTTGCCTTGACCTAATCTTCGAGGCTCTTGAATTGGATTCACGCGGGAGTTTCCTTCGAATCTAAGGTTGGGCCATGCACAAAGAAAAAACCGCACAAAAGAGCGTCCGAGCTGTGATGAATGACCCAAAAGATTCGTTTAATCTAAGTAGCTTTGAGTACAATATTGTTAAACAATGGTCCGGGAGCAACAAGGTCACGTGGGACGCACGGATTAAAGCAAGCGAGCAAAGTAATGGGGACGAAATAGCATAACGTTCATTGTGGGATTTCCATCCAAGCGTCATTTTGCATGGGGGAAATGATATCATCTCTCGTGACCGGACTTTCTACTGTAAAGATTTCCATGGTAAATACTTGTCTAGATTCAGAATTACACGGACCGAGTCAATTATATCCACCGATCATATGTATTTCACGTAAAATTTCATAAAAATCAAATGCTTGGGGTTGACGGGGCCAGACCGACCACGATCTGTGCATGTTTCTTGGGGATTGGGATAAAGACGCGTAAATGTGGAGGTGGGGTTTAGCAACATGTGCACAACACATAACATACACATTAGCTTATAAAATAGATATAGGATAGGATCAGACCCCAAAAAAAAAACTCTTCCTCTAAGTGTTAAAGTTATAGAAGGGGAAAATTATTCAAAAAGTCCTAATTCAGTCATGAATATTTAAGTTTTACTTGTCGAGTCTTACATAGTTTCGCGTTTTGCCAATTGAGACCACTCGATCAATTTTAATTGAAAATCACTGATGTGGACGCTAGCTGTTCTACGTGACACCATCAACACTATCCTACGTGGTGTGGCTAACGCTGTCCTACCTGATGTGGCCAGCATTGATATATACAATTTTTAATAATATTTTAATATCTTTCAAATTTGTTTATTTATTCTTTATATTTTCTTTCTTTTTTCTTTTCTATTTCTCCTCTAGCCGGTGAGGTCAACTTTGCCGGCCTCAAGCGAGCCTCACAATGGTTGGGTGAAGTTAGCCTCATCAAATCTAGCCAGCTCGAGCCTTGCCAATGGTAGGTGAGGCTTGTCCTTGCTAGTTGTCGACGAGGGTGAACTTTGCAAGAGGCCAATGATGTCCCTCTAGTCGATTGCTGAAGCTGAGTGACAAGAGAGAAGAGGAAGAAGGGAAGGGAAAAAAAGAAGAGGAAAAATAAAATAAAAAGGAAAATGAAAAGGGAAAAAGAAAAAAATAAAAGAAAAATAAATAAAAATTTCAAAAAATATTAATAAAAACTGTCCATTGTCAGATCAGCCATATAAATAGAATAGTTGGTGTCCATGCTAGCGATTTGTGGCCAAAATTAGTTGGAAGGACTCAATTAGAAAAAATAATAAAATGTTTAGAACTAAATTGACAAAAGAAATTGTTAAACTCATTACTATCATCTTTACTGGCTCTTTTTCCTCCTTTCAAGATCAACTTGAATATTTAGATCCGTGGTGCAGCAACAGTAAACATGATATAGCTTCATAAAGTGACAAAAAAATTGTTAAACTCGCTTTTAGGACGGAGTACTTTTTGATGATAGTATAACCTAATTACTCTATCTATTACCAATGTAAGAAAACATAACCATAAGCGAATTAGAATTTCTAAAGCCATAATGCAAACTATTGAAATTCCACTAACCGTACAATCACTTATGAAATACTAAGCTGGAGTCACCAATATTACTTGCCTTTTGCGATTGAACTTTGCTTTGTTTAAGGGTTTATCTCGAGCTTCTTTGCGCGTTCTATGCATGTTGGTTGCCTTGACCTAATCTTCTAGGCTCTTGAATTGGATTCACGCGGGAGTTTCCTTCGAATCTAAGGTTGGAACGTACACAAAGAAAAAACCCCCACAAAAGAGCGTCCGAGGTTGTGATGAATGACTCAAAAGGTCCCTTTATTCTAAGTAGCTTTGATTACAATATTGTTAAACAATGGTCCGGGAGCAACAAGGTCACCTGGGACGCACGGATTAAAGCAAGAGAGCAAAGTAATGGGGACGAAATAGCATAATTTGACAAGAGGTAAAAGGGATTCCATGAAAATGTGAAAAGTATTGGGGGGTATAAGTAGAATCAATCCGTTTTTATTATGAACGATACTAATGCAAACAAGAAAAACAAAAGAATAACTTTGTCTAGATTCAGAATAACAGAGACCGAATAAATTATATCTGCCGATCCTATGTGTTCCATGTAAATTTCATTTTAATTCAAATGCTTGTGATTGCTGGGGTCGGACTGACCACGATTCATGCATATTTCTTGTGGGCTGGAGTAAAGACGTGTGAATGAGGAGGTAGGGTTTCACAACCTATGCACAACACATGGTACACAAAGTGGCTTGTAAACTAAATATAGGATTGGATCAAACAAAAAAAGATTAAAAAAAAAAAAGAACGCCTCCTCTAAGTGTTGTAGCTATAATATGGGAAAATTGTTCAAAAAGTCCTAATTCAATCATGAATCTTCTAGTTTTACTTGTCAAGTTTTAAAATTTTCGCGTTTTGCCAATTAAGACAATCCGGTCAATTTTGACTAGAAATAACTATCGTTGACATCAGCTATCCTCTATGACACTGCCTCGGAGAGCAAGAGAGGTCGCGCGTGATGATAGGATTGCCGGACACAAAAGGCTGAAGGTGGAAGTAGTAGAAGCGGTGGCGACGATGGTGGCGCTTAAAAAAGAAAAGCTTGCTGTATTTTGAAAGGTCTTCAGGTGGGAAAAAGAGGCCCACCCTACGGTTTTTGATCATATCCACTATTATAAGTATTTGAACTCATCCTCTAAGTTTCCCAACACTTTTCATTTTAATTTATGAATCAAAATGACCTCATCATGTAATCTATCTATAATTAAGATTCTTCCTCGATTTTTATTTTTATTTTATTATTATTATTATTTTATGTAAAGTGTATGGAATAATTTACAACTTCACTCAATTCAGTTGAACAATTTTTTCGATAATTACCAACCGTGAAGACTTATTAAAGAATTTCCATCTACTTACCTTCTTAACTATTATGGTAAAGTTCTTATTGGCTCTTTTCCTCCTTTTAGGATCAATTTAAAGATTAACGATCCGTTGTGTTGCGGCAGTATACATGATATAGTTTCATAAATCGACAAAAGAAATTGTTAAACTTGCTATTAGGATTGAGTGCTTTTAGATGATGGTATAACCTGATTATTCTAACTATTGCCAATGTAAGAAAATATAACAATAAGCGAGTTAGAATTTCTATAGCCATAATGCAAACTATTGAAATTCCACTAACCATACAATCCCTTATGAAACACTAAGCTAGTCAACAATACTATTTGTCTTTTGCAATTGAACTTTGCTTTGTTTAAGGGTTTATCTCGACCTTCTTTGCGCGTTCTGTGCGTGTCGTGTTGGTTGCCTTGACCTAAGCTTGTAGGCTCTTGAATCAGATTCACACGGGAGTTTCCTTCGAATCTAAGGTTGGGTCATTCACAAAGAAAAAACACCACAAAAGAGCTTCCGACGTTGTGATGAATGACTCTAAAGCTTCCTTTATTCTAAGTAGCTTTGAGTACAATATTGTTAAACAATGGTCCGCGAGCAACAAAGTCACGTGGGACGCACGGACTAAAGCAAGAGAGCGAAGTAATGGGGACGAAATAGCATAAATAGACAAGAGGTAGAATCGATGCATTTTAATAATAAACGATAATAATGCAACAAGTGAAACAAAAGAGTCATCCGCCTAACGTTCACGTTTTGTGGGTTGTCCATCCAAGCGTCATTTGTATGGGGGAAAAGATATCAAATCTGTCGATTATCATTTTTTCTTCTTTTGTCGCCATCGATTCGCTTCAACTCAATAAAATCTGCTCTAAAGCTAATTGTTGCGGATAGCGAGCGATCAAATAATAAAATAGACAGAACAAGAAAATAAATTAGATATCAGATTTACATGATTCGATCGTAGAGACCTACGTTCATGGATAAGTAGCAGCGAATTCTATTATAAATCAAGTGATACAATGAATGCAGTGTTTAGCTCTACAGTTTCTCACGAATTAATCTCTTAATCTCACGAAAAAAATTCATAAATCTTTTGATAAGGTTTCACGACTATAAACACTAATTTTTCTTAGATGTAATTGCACAAACAAAATCAACAGAAATAGCCCATACCGCCCAAGCACTCTTTTCGGCTTTTCGGCGCTTCAAGTCTTTTCTCGCATCAACCACGGCTTCCTTTCCAAGCACTCGCGTAAAAGGTGGTGCTTCAAGATCTCACTTAAAAGACGTTTTTTTCGAGGCTTTCGAAATCCAGCTATCCAATATTATATGTATGTATGTATGTATGTATAAAATGTAGACCCGTTAAATAGGTGGGTCGGGTCGGGTCGAGTTTGGGTCAGGTCATAAATGGTCCGACTTAAATCTACTCATTTAACTCGTTGATGATCCATTTATTACAGTGTAAAATTTTTGACCCATATCTAACCTATACTTAACCTATACCCAATCCATTTAACTAAACTTAAGAAAACTTATTTTTTTATATATATTTAAAAATTGTATTGCTAAAATAATTTTATATAACACAAATTTAATGGACAATTAAAAAATGAAATTTTAATTATTTTTTATTTTTTAAAAATTAAAATTTTAATTATTTTTTAAGAATATAATTTTTATTTTTAATTTTCTTTTTCCTTTTTGTTCTTCTTCTTCTTTGGTCGGCTACCAGCCACGATGACAGCCGGCGATCGGCCACAGGCGAGCCTTGAGCTCGCCCAGCTCGTCGACGTCGGCGAGCTCAAGGTTCACCAGATCCAGCGAGCTCGAGCTCGCCCCTCACCGGATTTGGCGAGGCTCGAGCTTCGCTTGACGCCTGCGAGTTTAAGTCTTGCTAAATCGATGAGGCTCAAGCTTGCCCCTCGCTAGATTTGGCAAGGCTCGAGCCTCACCCGATGCCGGTGAGTCGGTGAGGCTCGAGCCTTGTCGGGCGTTGGCAAGGCCTCCGCCTCGCTAGATCCAGCGAGGCTCAAGCTTCGCCGAACGTCGGCGAGGCCTTCGACAAGCTCGAGGCTTGCCTGGTTGGTCGTTGGCTATCGCTGTGTCAGCCACCGGAAGGAGGAAGAAGACAGAAAGAAAAGGAAAGAAAAAAGAAAAGAAAATTAAAATAAAAAATAATTATAATTATAATTTTTATAAAAAAAATATTTTTGTAAAGTTAAAGAAGAAAGAGAGAGATTGTGAGATTTTGGTTGAAAATGAATTCTAAATCTAACCCATTTAAGACCCACTTAAGGCCCACCTATCTTAAATCTTTAGTTATTAAATCCATTTAATTATTTTATGTCAAAAAATAAGTGACCCATATATGGCCTATTTATGATTTAAATAGGTCATATATGGGTCTAAGACCCATTTTGTCACCTCTAATAAAATGTATACAGCCAAGGAAAAGGACAGTGCACGATGACCGACTAAACCGACTAATCTGAAATAGGAAACCATGCAAGATCGGTCAACCGGTCAACAAGTCCATATCTTGGACTTTCCTTTTTTTGAACATCACTTCAACGACAATTGGGAAAGAATATTTCTAAATCTTTTTCTTTTATTCTTTCTCTCACCCAATCTTTCCTATTATTGTTTTGTTTGTGATCCTTGTCCAACAAAGCTCAAACGAGATCTAAATTTCCCTCTCAAATATTTGGACATCCAAAAATAATAATAATTTATCTTGAGTCTATTTCGTTCGCAGTCTCAATTCGAAACATATTTTGACACTTTTAATGTATGAACAGAACACTTGAAGAATCACTGCCCGTAACGGCGCAGTTAGCTTGGGCTCTCTCCCTCTCACGAATGGGAGAAGTTCGAATCCCAGAGGCGTCATTAGGGATTCTTATCTGGAGTATTATAGTGGTGAGTCCTGCAGTCGCTCCTCAAGGTTTGCACGCCATTATATAAAAGTTCAAACTCGAGACATATTTCAACAACACCACTACTCTCCTCACGCCCGATCTGCATGGATTCTTTTTCCCACTATCCCTAATAATGTAAGTCCATCTTCCTCGTGTCTCCCGTGAACGTGAGCAAGTGAACCATTGATGTTTTTGTAGGCGAATGCGATGCAGCGCGGGCTTTTGTCTGCCATGCCTTTTATGATTGTGTAAAGATGCGCTACTTTGCTTATATAAAACCTTTTGTTTTGAGTTGTTCGTTAGTATATGCGGTCATGCTTTTTTAAGGATATGGAAGGTTTAGTTGAAGATATCTAAAAAGGTTATGAGATGATTGCATCTGTCCTTTGTCAGAAGCAATCAATCTTAAGCATATCAGAAAATATTTGTTCCGTCACGTGGGCCCATGTCCTTTTTGTTGATATAGCGAAGGAGAGAGATAATAACAAAACGGCAAGGAAACCCTTGCGTGAACTCGGAGTACTGTTTGCTCAAAAAAAAAAAAAAACTCGGAGTACTGAACTTTCTAGCTTTTGCTGGATCTTTACGAAGCTTTGGTATGTACCGGCTAAGTCTTTATTTTTAGCTATCCCGTAGGATGACCTTTTGAATGCTAAATCAGCAATACTGTAGCAGGGAAGACCAAAGTATTCAGGTTGAAACTATGGATGACAATAAACTGTTGATTTGATTCTGTAGCACAACATAAATTGAGATATCCTTTGCAATGCATAAAATTTAGAATTACAAAACAGTTTCTGAAGCCCTAACCATCCTAGCTGCTGAAATTTAGATATAATAAGAAGAGGTTAATTTCTAGGTGTTTAACATTGTGCTCGGTTCACGATGCAACTTCAGTGGGGGAAAAAGTTGAACAATTGCCGGAGACGGGAGTGCACTTAACAAGCCAACCTATCGGCCAAGAAAAAGCTGCAAGTCCGATGCAAGCACCCCATTGTCCCCAGTCCAGCCTACCTGTGTTGGCAAACCTGTTCAGAAACTCCACCATCACCACTTGAAGATTTATCGTCATGCTAACGATCCCCAAGAACAACTTGTTCTTATGTATCCCTTCGAATACATTCTTTTCCTCCAGTTTCCTGGCGTTAAATACGTTGAAGACCTGGCAGAGGACGAAGCAGTTGAAGATAATTGTGTCCTTCACTTTCTTGTCCACTCCAAAGATGGAACTCCCCTTGAATTGTAGTGTCAGAAGGACGATAACTTGGTACAAGGCCTGGGATGTGAGATTCCTCCACACGACTCTGTTGATAAGCTGCTCCGAACGTCCAACAGGTGGCTTTCGCATGAGATCATTTGTGGGTCGCTCTGTGGCCAACGCCAAAGCTCCCAGGGTGTCCATAATCAAGTTTACCCAAAGAAGCTGGACCGCAGTAAAAGGGACCTCACCGGAAGAGACCACAGCAACGAAGTTGATGACGATGGCGGCCACATTCACCGTAAGCTGAAACTGGATGAACTATTGAATGTTGTTATAGACGCACCGCCCCCACCTCAGCATAGTCACCACGGAGGTGAAATTGTCATCCAAGATGACGATATCTGAGCTCTCCTTTGCCACCTCAGTGCCTTGGATGCCCATGGAGAGGCCGATATTCGCTTCTTTTAGGGCTGGCACGTCGTTGGTGCCATCACCAGTGACCGCCACCACATGTCCTTTCTACTTCAAGCACCGCACCATCAAAAGCTTATCAAATGGGGACGATCTAGCCATTACCCGGATTTTCTCGATTGCTGCCATTCTCTGTTCGGTGGAGTAGTTGCGGAACTGAGCGCCCTCTACTATGGCTTCGTGTTCGAAATCTTTGTCGGGATTGAGTATCCCGCATTCCAAGGCTATAGCTCTTGCAGTGTGCACATTGTCTCCTGTGACCATCTTGACGTCCACTCCGGCACTTCTACAAGACACCACCGCGCTTCTTACGCCCGGTCTGCATGGATTCTTTATCCCCACTATCCCTAACAATGTAAGTCCATCTTCCTCAACTCTCCGATGAACTTGAGCAATTGAGCCATTGAATTTTTTGTAGGCGAATGCAATGCAGCGCAGGCTTTTGTCCGCCATATTTTTTATGATTGTCCTGAACTCAGACCTCGCTTCATCATTCATGACATTCACCATCCCACTCTGGCTATAATAATCTGAACACAATGCCAAGATCATCTCAGCAGCTCCCTTCCAGTGCATGTGAACGACCTGCTCCCCTCTCTTCCTCACTGCAGCTCCGCTTCTCTTTTTCTCGGAATTGAATGCCTCAACTTGGATTATCTCCCAGTCACGCTTCAGTCCATCCATCGTCATACCCAATTCGAGCACACCCCAAGAAAGTATCGCCTTCTCAGTTGGACTGCCTAAAATTTCAGGAACAGATGCAGAAGGTCGCATGTGGACAGTACCTGTTGTGTTCAAAACAATTCCTTGTAGTAGGACTTCAAGGATGCTAGCTGCTATTTCTCTGGATGCATCTACACTCACATGTTCTTTTCCCATCCAGAACTCCGTGACCCTCATCTCTTTTAACGTGAGAGTCCCGGTTTTATCCGTGCAGATCGTTGTGGCAGAACCCATGGTTTCACAGGCAGAGAGCTTCCGGACCATGGCATTGTCGCCCATCATGCACTTCTTGGAGTAGGCCGGCGTCAAAGTAATGGCCAAAGGCAAGCCCTCAGGTATAGCCAACACCACAATGGTCACTGCCCCAGCAACTATGCGCACAACCGCATCCATCACGTCCCCCGACTTGGACTTGCAGTGAATTCTCTGTGTCCGGCCTCGTCTTGGGTGTGTCCGGTGAAGTAGCGGATCATCAAGACAAGAAGTACCAATGCAGCCACCAACAGCCCAACCTTCCCGATGAAGGAAGTCAACTTGTTTAGACGGGCTTGGAGTGGGGTCTCTTAATCTAAGTCGCGGCTGATGGAACTCATCATCTCGCCCCATGCAGTGTTCATGCCGACAGAAGCGACCATCATGCGCCCGTAGCCGTCTATCACTTTGGTGCCCGAAAGCAAGAAAGGATATTCGCTGTGGATTTCGATGTGATCGCTTTCCCCAGTGATGCTAGACTCATCAACCTTCAGGGATGGCCATCCACAAACAACCCGTCGGCTGGAATCTGGTCTCCAATCTTCAGACACACAACATCGCCTACTACGATATCGAACATGGAAATCGGTTGCCTCCTGCCATCTCTCACGACCTCCACTCTTATGTTGCTGCTTTCTTCTAAAAGTTTCTGGAGATGCCTTCCTTGCATATAGTTGCTGAGAACAGAGACGACGACGGCTAGAAAGATGGTGATGATTATACTCCCACCTTTATACCAACCTTCTCTAAGGCCACGGTGTTTGACACTGAATACTAAGGACAGAACATCGGATGCCATGGGAATGATTATGGTCATGTCTTTGAACGCATCAAGCACGAAACTGAGGAAGTTCTTCACCGGAGGCTTATTGTACTTATTCCTACCGAAAACATCGGTTCGCTGCCCGAGGTCGGTTGCATCCCCGCTCAAGCCATTGTTGGGATTTGTGATGAGAATCGAAGCGAGTTGTTTTATGCCACCAACTTGAGCCAGAGATTCTAACCTTTTCTCTCTCACCATGTTACTCAGGATCTTCGGGTCAACGTCTCGAAGCGAAGGGCGATCCCCTACACGTGGGGTATCATCGCTTTTGAGGTCGACGTCGATGGTAACATAAGAGAGCGACCGCAACAGGTCAGTCTTCTTCCTGATAACTTGTTTCGACATAGACTCGAGAGCCCTCGTGAAGTATATGACCAAAAAAGCCCGGCGCCACCTTTGCCTGTGGATGATCTTCCTCAGGCTATGGCGGCGGTCGAGCAAGGCATTGGTTCCGGCCTCGCTGGGCTTTCGAAACCTCAAAGACGACATGGGTGAACAGGAAGAGAGGACGAAAGGGTCTGCTCGGATAGCAAAAAGAGAAAGGTTCGAAGACGTGTCTTAGGGAGTCAAAACACTGATTTGATTGGGGTTGAATGGAGGAATTTGGCTTGGTTGGTTTGCATTGTGTTGTCATTTGCATTTATATATAGGTAGTGTTAGAATGAAGGAGTTTAAAAGTTCTGCATGAAGTTCGGGGGAAATTTCGCCAAAGCTCCTTGAATGATATCTTTCCACGAACCCGGATCGGCTATTTTATGCGCATTTTGCTTTTTGGTGTGCACTATTATATTTGGGCAATTTATCATTTTCCCATTTCATGTAACTCCAACTTCTCAGAAATAGCCATCGCCATCGCCATCGCCGGTCCCACTCCCGTTGGAACTCGACAAGATAATCGTTATATGTTTAGTATTAATTTTTTATATAACTTTGTTTTATCATATTAGGTATAATAAAACTTTATATAAGATCGATCTATAAAACAAGATATGAATGGTTAAATAAACAAATAAATTATCTTGAATTATCGATAAGGATCTACCTTATTGCTTTTGGAATCTATCTTTATGGTAGTTCTTATCTACCTAGAAAAACTTATCGAAATAATAAATTTTATCAGGTGATTGAATTGTATTGATAGAGATATGGTGCTATAAGGAGCATTTAAAAGCATACTGAAGGGGACTCAAATGTATAGGACACCATTTCGTGTTACCTCCATAGTCAAATAGAGAATATTTCAAGTAGATATTTCTGTTTTTCTTGTTGCATCATTGTCATTTCTCATCAGAGTAGATTAATTCTACTTATACACCAATACTTCCACATACATATCCTTTTAACTATCCGTCAGTTTATGCTATTTTATCACCATCGCTTTACTCTCTCTTGCTTTAATCCATGGCTCCCTTTGGATCAACTTAAATATAAAAATTTCATCTACCTTACCTTTTTCTTCTACTCCCTTTGGATCAACTTAAAATGAAATCACTTGAAACACATGGGATTGGTGAATATAATTGACTGGGATTTCATTTTAAATCAAATGCTTGCGATTGGCAACCCATATTTCCATGACGGACGGTGCAAAGTCGGGTGATAAAGATGGGACACGAAGAGCAGAACTAAAGAGGCGAGAAAGGTATCGAATCCACTGTGGTAAGGAAAAGAAGCAGTCCGACGTGGAGGGGGACAAGAGAGGAGACGGTTGCGTAATGCAGATCTGCTCTTTAACACACGTATGATGGAAGTTTCACCAAGCCAAAAAAAAAAAAAAAAAAGGTGTCCCCGGGCATTGGAGCCCTCCACTTACAATTGCTTATCAAAATAATAATTTTTTTCAGGTGGATGGACTCAAAGAAAAGAAAAGAAAAGAAAAAGAAAAAGAAAAAGGTAACTTTCTTTTCACCGATCCGAGTCTATCCACCTGAAAAGGGTTCGTTATTTTTATAAGCAATTCTAAGTATATTAGAACCAATGCGCGTCAGATGGACGTTATGTCAAGCAAAAAGATTGTGTCCCTGGGCACTGGAGTCCTCTTCTGTCTTTTGGTACACATTTCTGGCACCAAAGGAACGACCTGTTCGTCGGTCCGAGTCAATCCGCCTGATTTTTTTTTATAATTATTTTGTTAAGCAATTCTAAGTATATTAAATCCAACATATACAATTCATTTAAAGCATGATAGGATATTCGTAACGATGATTAAATATGATTCATTTATTCAGGTATCCACTTTCTTGTTGTATGGACCGATTTTTTGTATACAATCTTTGTTATACCTAAAATTCTAAAAAAACTAAATTAAAATGATAAGTACATTGAAAGTTGTAAAGTTTGTCATGAAAATACAATAGAATCTTAAAACATTTAAAAAGTGCAATTAAGTTTTAAAACTTACCACAAAGTATAATTTTTTTGGTAAAAGTAAGGTATGTAACGGAACTATACAAAAAAGGGAGGGGAGGGGGGACCCGACACCAATATAAGGACTTGCACTTCTGGTGACATTAGGAAATGTCAATAGGAGTGTAAGGGCGTCATGGTAACCCACATGAAAAGAGGGGGCTAATAAACCTCAGCCCAAAGAAAAGAAATTAAGGCAAAACCAAAGCTCAAACTGAGAAGATAGAAGGGCTAAGGTTCTAGCATTGTTGCATCCTCCTATTGGTAGGAGTATCCGGGACCTATTGGAAGGTCATAGCTTTGTCCCTAACAACCTTGTCTAGACGTTTCTTCAAAGCCAGCAAAAAGAGTTCATGATCAAGGAAGAGGATACTATTCCTTTCCTTCCGGATAATATTGCATAAGGCTCCAAAGGTGAATCGAGCAAGGGTGTGGTGAAAAGAGTCTTCCGATAGGTAATTGATGGCCTATTGAATGTTTTCCACCCACGAACAATTACGCCGGCAAGGTTACATCTAGAAGCCCAGTAGATAGCAAGAGCTCCAGTGATATGACACCCAAAGAACAGGTGATCAACAGAATAAGGACGATAGGGACAATTGAGTTCTAATACATTCAAAAAGTACAATTAAGTTTTTAAAACTTGTAACATTAGTTCAAATAAGTCCTTTCATTAACTACACTATATAAAAATTATAGACTTGATTGTACTTTCATAGCAAGTTTTAAGAATTAGTTGTACTTTTTAAAAAAATTTAGGAATTGATTGCATTTTTTAATAGTTTTAGAATTTAATTACATTTTTATGACAAGTTTTAGGACTTTTAGTGCACTTATTTCAATATTAAATGAGAAATTGATACTTGACATGTGATGATTGACTTGTGTGGATCACGTATGGTAAAGAAAGCATCTAGAATTTCATTCAAAAGATTCTCTCACTCAAATATTTCCAGTTGAACACATTGATCGAAACTTGGGTTCAATACCTTATTTTGGAAGGAGATTGATGCTGGACAAACACGTTTTGTGAACACATTGTTCTTAAATTCACTGCATTTGTCATTAACCATTGGAAGAATTTCGGCAAGGGCACAAGGTTTTACCGAATCCTTTGGCGAGTACCAACAGGAGTGGCGATGGCGATGGCAATTTCTGAGAAGTTGGAGTTATATGAAGTGGGAAAAAGAAGATGGATTCCCCAAATATAATGCTGCACCAAAAAGCAAAATGCGCATGAACCGATCAGTGTCCGTGGAAAGATTTCATTCAAGAAGCTTTAGCGAACTTTCTCACGAACTTCATGCAGAATTTTTGAACTCCTTCATACTAACACTAAAATTGCAAATGACTACACAACCTATCACGACCAATCAAGGCAAATTGGATATCTTTTTTTTTTTTTGGTCAGAAAACAACTTGCATTACTATCTCAACGAGTTCGAGTACATAAAAGGAGATTCTGAACACAATAAAATCCAAAGGGCATGAGGGGGATTAGACAACCAATTGTGAGGCAATGATCCATACCGTTGGGCTTTTGCAATCCAGTCCGCTACCTTAAAGGCAAATTGTATTTTGAAGCTCACTAAAAAACTTAGAACAATGAATTAGGAGCTTACTAACTTAAAACTATGATGTCATAGATGTCATATCTATTATATGCCACTAGATTCAGCCTCACTAACTATCTTACATATATGCACCTTAACAATTTCTAAAAATTTTCCTACCCATGATGTGGTTTGACTTGGGAACTGTTTCCTTTCAACATTCCTTTCTGGATCTCGTAAAAACATCAATGTGCTAATTATGAGACAAAAATGGTTACATTAGATGTAACTATGGATCATGCCTCAGTTATAAGCACAGAAATCTGAAACATTCCAAACAACTAGCAAAAAGAAGCGCACAAAATAGTGCACGCTCTTTTCACCAACTTTAATGGCTATTCAATTGTTTCGTAAAATATTGAAAAATATTTTTGTCATTTTTTAGCGTTTGGATAATTTAGGAAATGAGTTAACAAAAAGTACTTTTATAACTAACAAAATGCATTTGCTTGAATTAAGAAAAATGATTTTCTCTTTTAAAAATCAGAAATTATTTTCTATAATATTACTAGACAACAATACCTGTATAAGAGACCTTGGTGTTTGGGTACGAGAACTCCAATATTCTTATTTGGGTCCTCACAATCGAGCCTAGGCTGACCCTAGGCTAAGCTCAGGACCTTGATACCCGTGCCCAGATCCTTGGTGGCTATGCCCAAGTACTTGGCTCTCGCGCCCGAGTCACTAGCGCTCAGGCTTAAGTCCATAGAGGCCTAGCTTGGGTCTAGGTCCATAGAGATTGGGCTAGGACCCCAATAACCATGCCTAGGTTCTTTAGGTTCTTGATGGTTATGCCTA
Organism: Eucalyptus guilfoylei; assembly: GCA_016097605.1. Taxonomy (NCBI): domain Eukaryota; kingdom Viridiplantae; phylum Streptophyta; class Magnoliopsida; order Myrtales; family Myrtaceae; genus Eucalyptus; species Eucalyptus guilfoylei. Next base: position 50,447,082 of record CM027867.1, read on the forward strand.
GGGACCCAACTTCCATGCTACAATCACAATTGCCCAAGACTAGGCCACAAAGGTTAGGCTTAGGACTATAGTGCCCATGCCATAGTCCCCAATGGCTAGGCCTAAGAAACGATGGCTCTTGCAAATGAGACCCGGGTGGCTAGGTATCTTTTATATCATAAAATTAGTGCATGTCTCTTTAAGAAAATAAAATCAAGTTTTCCTTTCTAAATAACAGAAGGTAATTTCCCATTCATCTTCAAAATTCTTCTTGACACTATAAAAAAGATATTCTTTTTTTTTCTGGAAAATTATTTCTTGAAAAATAGTTTCAAATAATGTCAACATTCAGCGAACAAACGCAGAAAAATTGCAGCCCAACTATTGAAATGATATTAACAGATTGTCGTAATCAAGCTAAAATACTGTAATAAAATTGTCAAGAGATAATTTAAGGCACACCCCAGATTCCTCGGCGGTCGCACAGAACCTTTTACTAAATTCCTTTTATTCCTCGCTGTATGTTCAAACCAGGGAACCAATAGTACTTTCAGTCATTTGGTTGTTCTAATTCATTTTCCAGCCATCGAATAAAACAAATGATGCTTACGTCAAATAAATATAATAAATGATTTATTTGTTTAATTGTTGACACCTAAATTTTGACGATCCGCTTTAATCATTCATTAATTGCATAGAAAATTGAGAATTAATTCTTAACCCCTAAATAAAAAATAATTTTCATTAAATTGCACATCATATAGACATTAGAAGCATTTCCATTAATAGTAATAGAAACTTTTAAAGAAAAATTGAAAAGGAAAAAAATTAATTAAAGATACTAATAAAAAAAAGAGAAAAAAAAGAAAAAAAGAAAAATGGAAAAGCGAGGTCGGGCCGGGGGCAAGTCGGCCCTGCCTCTTTCTTTTCCTTTCTCTTTCACCTCACCCGGGCCGACCAAATTTTCCTTTTTTTTCCCCAAGACCGGCCAGCCTTCTCTTCCTCTCCCACTCTTTCCCTCGCGCGTTCTGCATAAAAGACAACAACGTGCCCGAACAAGGAAAGAGGCAGAGCAGAGGAGACAGGCGCGAGCGTCCCACCAGAGTTTGTGGTCGTGGGGCAGACCGGCAGCAACAGCTGGCGTGGCAGGAGGCCATGCGCGCCGATGCTTAAAAGCCAGAGAGGAGCGAGTGAGAGAGGGGAACTTCTTTGAAGGGTTCATTCGCAGAGAGAGAGAGAGCGAAAGCGAGAGGTTTTCTCCTCATTCGACGGTAGTTCGTCTCGTCTCGACCTTCTACGGAAGCCAACTCGCCCGTCGCCGTTAGTCGCAGCAAGCCCCGAACCAGGTGAAACCCCGGACACGCTCCGCTTCTCCCTAGCTTATTGAGTTCGAGAACGCGAGGCCAAACCGACGAAATTTTGAGCAAACCGTACAAAACCCAAACTGATTTGTTGCCAATAATGTTGGTTTGGAGCTTAATGTGTTGGGTTTATGCCACGAACGAGCTTAAGTCCGAACCTGGAAGTGGTATTTAGAATCGCACATGAACCGTTTGACAAAATTGCTTGAATGAAGAACCCAACTCGAATCCTTAAAACTGAAGCTTAGATCTATGATCTGTTCTAGTATCGTTCGATCATAACTACCTGTAAGTGAGCCACGTCGCATAACTCATCTATTATTGATATGCTGTCGATAAAAATTATCTAAGAGACGGATCTGTTCACGATTAAAATCGCCCACAGATATTAATCTATTTGTAGTCAAGGTTAACTGAGCTGGTAAAAATACTATGACTTGCGATGATCTCACTTTTGATTTCAGTTTAGTTGAAACATAAGAGATTTCGATTTTTCTAGTTTTTTACTTGCTTAAATCTCCTCTTAAATGGTGGGTAATTACAGTTGAAGTGGGTGATGATCAACCTGAGAGAAAAGTTAAATGAAGAGGAAGAATTGGAAGAGATGACCAGAGAGGCGGATTTAAATGGTGATGGCCAAATTAATTACGAAGAGTCCATCAGGATGATGTTAGCTTTTTGAAAGGATTAGCGCAGCTGCTCGTGCTTCACATGGATTTTATATCTTAAAGATTTGTTGAGAATTTATGTTTGCAAAAATTCTCCCTCCTATTATTGCATATTCAATTGTAATTTTTTAGAGTTAGTGATATAAATACACAACACAAAATAATTATATTTATAGAAAGATCTCGAGAATCGAAATATTTTTAAATAAGTTTTTGCAAATTATCCAAATCCTTAATATTAGAAAATGCTAGAGATAAGATAAGGTCATGAATTTACACATTCTTCTATGGACATAACATTTGTAAAATAAATGAGTGTATCTAGTGGAAGAAAAAATGATTGAGATCTCTTATTTAAGAGTAGGAGGCTCTTTTTACTTTGCACAATAATAGCAGCAATCAATAACTAGAAGCAGAATTATGTAATAATAATCTAGTAACGAAGTATATTTGGTGCACTCTTTAATTTAGCAAGACATAATGCTTTTTGTTAGAGCCAAAAGAGAGAGAGAGAGAGAGAGAAATGCCTTTTCTCTTCTCCATGATGTTAAAATTCTCTCAACGATTAAGTGCTTGATCCCATTTTGAGCACAAAGGCCCAAATTGGCCATAGCGTGCTTTTTCCAAATGTGGTTCAAGAAATTTCTGTAACTTCTAATCCACACTCTATTCGCTATGACTAAGTCAATCATATAATTAGTTATAATGATGTTCATATGATCAAACGGTCGTGGTGTTATTTGGTCTATAAATTTGATTCTTGTGAGCTACGATATTGACTTAATTTGAACTCCTTAGACAATTCTAAAAGGAATAACTAATTTTAAATATAATGGTTGGTTATTTACATTTAGTTCTTCGCCTAAAATCTTAATGTTGTATGATAGGACATTTGGTTTTACAGTGACCACCAAACAAACATTTTCTAATGGAAACTTTCTCACAACACTTCTTTTCCCCAAAAGATTTAAGTTCCTTGCCTTACATTTCTAGAACGTCTTGATAAATTTCAATCAATATAATTTTGCTTTAATTCCTAGGATGCACGCATCAGCCTTTTCAAATAAGGTCGATTTGTATTCCAACATTTTGCATTTTTTTTTTCTCATTAAATCTTGTTCCCTTGTATTAATGTTGAAGTTTTGAGGAAATAATCTAGTTTGTTTGATTGTTCAATTCAAAAACTTGAGATCACAGATAGACCACATGTATATAAAGAGCATATGAGTCCCGTATACAAGTGATAATGTAGGCTTAAGAGTCTCTCACATACTTCACGAGCACCCACCCAGAAACAAGAGCAGAATAAGCAAAAGCAGCAGCAATCAAAACATTGCGGTTCGCTGCTTCTTATCACGAACTAACCAGTGACAGCACGCCTCGCCAATCGCGCTGGAGGGGAAACCTATTCGAGCAACGTAAGTTTATGTCGAGGAAATTGGATTGGACCCAGTAAGGAAGATGAGGCAGAGAGAGAGAAGGAGGGCGTAAAGGTGAGAGTTTAAAAGACAAACTAAAACTCGCTTCTGCAATTAAACAAGAGGAAGTTGAGGATTCATTTGCAGATTTCGAAGCTTTCGTCCTTTGTCCACTGTTTCGTGGCCGCCATCTTCCACCACTTCTCTGTGGGCCGAGTTGGCCGCCTATAATATTCAAAGGCTTTGGAACTCGGGTTTCTCTCTCTCACAACGATACGCAGAGCAGCATCGACTCACCATTTGTTAAGATAAGGTCACTCTGTCAATTCATGATTTCCACTCACTCATCAGTCTGTCATCTGGGCTGCGCACTAAATAACAACCAGTTAAGAACAAGAGCCTCCACTCCCGAGAAGAAACAAGAAGACCCCAAGAGAAACATGAGTAGTGATGTTCTAACTGCTTGGAATTTGACTTCATCCACGGCGTAAGTTAATCAACCAAAGGATTGTCATAGTGAAGGAAGTTGACCGCTTGCAGACATCCATCTAGCACTACTTGAACTGTTCAAATTCAGCCCATCAGATACGCCCAGAGAAGTTTCGAATGGAACTTCCTTCATTTCCATGCTCTTTCCCATTCTTTTTCTTCAACCCTTTTTCTTTCTTTCTCGTGGCGAAGGAATCAGCCAAAAAGCAACCACTGCGAACCTCAATAGTAGGATCACGAATCTTGGCAAGTCCCCTGTTCGCAAGAAACGCCCTCTTTGATTCTCCACCACAAATTTTGACCGACTGCTCCATCTCCGTCTCCATCTCTCTCTGTTTGTCCCACACAGAATGGCTACTGAATCGGCGAGAGTTCGACCGGCGTAAAAGCAAAGGCCCGGGCACGGAACAAATTACTTACCTGGACGGGGTCAATGGGCGATCAAGAAGGCTCATGGCCTGGGCCTAGTGACCTCCATTGCACTTTAGGAGGGGTGCTAGCCCAAGGTCGACCCAAGCGGTCGAGCCTACGTCATAATTTGTGGCAGCGGGGGCCTGCGTTCGCGCAGCCCCTACCCAATTCCATAGTCCGAATAATTCGTGTTTAGTCCGAAGATTAACCGAATAATTAATTATTGGGTTAATCTCTTCTTCCGTGAATCTTCCTTAGCTGATTGTAGGAATAATAGGGGAAGAGGGGGTCCTCTACCATGAAAGGATTCAGTTGAGGAGAAACGTATGAGAATAAAGGAAGTTTGACTATTGTTGTCAATAATAAGGTAAACATTTTTCAATAATTAATAATAATTAATTATTTCAAGCGAGACAAACTCTTGAGATCTCTTAAAAATATTAAGCTTTATCTACTTTATGTAATAATAGCATAGATAATAGCATAGATAAATAACTTGAAGCACAATTATGAGATCATAATCTATTAAAGAAGCAAAGTTGGTGCACATCTTTAATTTAGCAAGACATAATGCTTTTTGTTAAGGAAAAAAAAGAAAAAAAGACAATGCCTTTTTGTCTTCTCTGTGATAAAATTCTCTCCACGTCAGGTGCTTGATCCCATTTTGAGCACAATAGCCCAATGGGCCAGGCTTTTTCCATACGTGGTTCAGAAGATTATGTAACTTCTAATTTGCACTCAATTTGCCACGATTAAATCATCCATGTAACTTTTGACTTGGAGGTGTACATTAGACTTTTGAAAATTGAAATAAGGTGGATTCGAATTCCAACATTTCGCTTTTTTTCCTCCGTGAATGCTCTTGTCCCCATGACAATGTGGAAATAATCTTAGTTTGTTTGAATGTCTAACTCAAAAGCTTGAAGTCATAAATTAATGGGGACCATATATAAATAAAGAGCATATACATCTTGTGCACAAGCATGAAAAAGATACTTTAAGATCTCCTATTGCATGTAATAAGATTGAGAACGACGTGTGAAATTTGACGAATGGGAGTTGTGCATACAAAATAAACTACAGTAGAACCTAAATCTGATACCATATTAGAATGTTTGACTCAAAAACTCAACTTTATAGGTGAAGAGAGATAATATATATAAAAAGAGCATAGAAACCCCGAAAACAAGCGTGTGAGATATTTTGACGCGGCTATTTCCTCGTATGAAAAGAACTCGAATGTCAGATGCAAAGTTCATTGGAAACTTGACAACAATTGACAAGAAAGCAAAAAGGAGAAATTTCTTTTCGAAGAAGGACAAGATATATGATTATCATTTCAAGCTAAACGACTATAAAGTCATCACGCATATGACGAATTATTATTGTTCCTTGGGCTGAAAGGCATAACATGACTTGACCTCCTTCCTCAGATGCAAGTTTCAAGCAACTTCTACTAGAAGGAGAAAATGAATTTCGGACAACAAAATATTGAAAATGTTCATTTTGAAAACCAAAAATAAAATCGAAAGCAGATTTATTTTTCCATAATCCAAACCTACTTATTTTTTTTCTTTAAGTTTAACCTAAATAACGGACATGCTACTAAATTTCAAGCATTTCCGTGATATTAAGGTTTTAAGACATATTTGTCATGGATCGATCAAGTTCGCGGTGTGGCTTGAGTATTTGTTTGCTTTTGAAAATAAGAGAATTGCAATATTTCGCGTGAAGTCAAATTCTCATCAAGACACGTCGTAGCAACTTCCTCGACCTTTCTACAGTGGGCAGACATCCATTATTCCTAGCATTGACGAGGTGTTCACCTTATCAACATCTTAGAAAAAGCCCATGTGTATGAACAATGATTAATTTTACTTCCTCTAGGAATATTTGTACACCCATTATTATGAGAAATAACATTGTTTTGAAATCATACAATTTGAATAGAATTTGCCTTTCCTATTCCTGCGGGTATCAAGATGCCACTTTATCGAGATATCTTATCCGTTTCTTTAAGTTCAGCGGATCATGAAATCTTGATAATCTTCTCTGCCCTCGTCCAAACGAATATTTTACAGGGTGCAATACTAAGACATACCAAAACACCATTAAATAAAAATGATTTATTTTAACAATTTATTATTTGGTGTAACCGAACATCACTCTTCGTTAGGAAACACTTAAACACGCTAAGCACAAGTCAAACCAGCACTCTCTGATGATTCATGAATTTTATCCCAGTTTCATCCCTTTCTCAGACCCACCACTAACAAATTGATAATTAAATATACCTATTTTCCATAAATTTGATAGGTCGTGACAAAATAAGAGTGTACCTGTTTTAGGAAATTAAAAATTCCTATGCATAAACTTCAATAGATAAAAAATAGATATCTTCTCGTAAATTTCGGTGTCTTCAATTTGTCAAAATGTCAAGTCAAAATTATCATAGCAAGTCGAATTGAGTCGAGTCAAGCTCCCTATATTGCATTGAGTCAACAAGAGTATTATAATGGCATGACGGATCTTTGACTATATGAATTATTTGATACGTTATCCTTTCTAACAAATTCTCTTCCTCGTCACAATGCTTACATGTCTATCTGACGTGTCCGAATCCTGCATCAAGGCACATTACATGCACGTCTCTTATTGGAAGGAAACGAGACTTGCAATTCAATTTCTGGGCTTTTACTGCCGAAAAAGACTAAAAGAAGAGAAGTCCACGATAGCAAATTCAGCGACCCGGACTCACGTGGATATGCTTTATGTACACTATTGCTGTACTTTTCTAAGGTAGTCAGGCGAGAAAAAAAGGCCCAACCGTCCGGTCTTTGGTCATATCCACAATTGCAAGTGTTTGAACTCATCTTGTCGGGGTATTCGATTCCTCACACCTTCTTGGAGGTTGAGATGAGGACGTCTGAATAAAGAGATGGGGTTTCGCAATTTGAACATGACAAGTATTACATATGGTGGCTTGTAAAATAGGTATAGGATAGGACCAGACAAAAAAACAAAAGCTCTTCCTCTAAGCTTTACAGCTATAGAAAGGAAAAATTGCTCAAAAATTCCTAAATCTACTACACTTTTGCAATTTAGTACTAAATTTTTTAGTTTTATCTATTGAGTCTTAATTTTTTTTTGTGTTTTGCCAATTAAGACCACCTAATCAATTTTGTCCGGAAATCACTAACATGGATGTGTGCCGTTTTACGTGATATGACTGATGCTGACATGGATTATAATTGCTCTATTTGTTTCGCGCCAATTTTTCGGAAAAATGATAACATTTTTCTGTGTTTGATTGATATCGAAAATCTAATGTCATTTTGCTGAAGAAATTGATAAAAAAAACTTGAATTATTTTTATTTTTAATTTCCTTTTCTCCTACTTTCTCGATTGGTCACCCAGCCATAGGCAAGGGACAAGCTCACCCAAGGCCAATGAGGCTCAACCTTGCCAACCTTAGGTGAAGCTCCACCTTGCCAGATCCAATGTGTTGGAAGCTTGAAGGTCGAAGGTTGAAGCTAGAAGCTTGAATGACAAAGGTCGAAGCTTGAGGCCTTAGGCAAGATCAAGCTCATCAGAATCTAGCAAGGTGGAGCCTCGCCGACCTTAGGTGAGCTCGTCCATTGCTTTTGGCGATTGCCGTGGCCAGCGATCGACGAAGGAAGAGGGAAAAAGGAAAGAGAAAGAAAAAAGAAAAATAAATCTATAAAGAAAAGAGGATAGTGAAGAAGTGCACAGGGGAGAATCAGTGTTTGGGTAAAAGAAAGAGAAGGAAAAATGATTTTCTCTTGTTAAAAAGAGGAAATTATTTTCCCCACTTTTAAACGTGTCTTTTTCATTGATCAAATTTTTTTTGACTAGTTTATTTTCCAGTGAGCCAAACGCCATAAAATCAGGAAAATTATTTCCTGGAAGTTATTTTTCAAGAAATAAATTGAGCCTTAAGCCGCATTTTGCAAAAATTAATCATTTGAAAAAAAATTCACAGTCCATGAAAATGTTTAGATATAAATTATTATTTATAGTGAAATATTTTTCATTGACTAATTATTCCAAGTGATACAAGCAAATTTTAAGAAAATATTTTTCAAACATCCATTTTAAACAAATGGAATCTAAGTTGAATATGCGAGTTGTAGAGAACTTAAGTTCTCTACTATATATACATGCTTGTTCGATCATAACTCTCTGCAAGTGAGCCACGTCGCATAACTCATCTGTTATTTGATAGGTTGTCATAAATTTTTTATAAGAGATGGATTTTACATCGCCCAAAGAGATTAGTCTATTTGTAGTAAAGGTTAACTGAACTGGTAAAAGTAGGATTCGGATATTTTTATTCAATAACTGGAGGCAGAATTATGTGATCATAATCCAGCAAAGAAGCAAATATGTCGCACATCTTCAATTTAGCAAGACATAATGCTTTTTCTTAAAGAAACAAAAGAAGAAAAAAAAAGAAAAAAGAAAAAAAAGACAATGCTATGTGTCTTCTCTATGATTTTAAAATTCTTTCCATGATTAATTACTTGATCCTATTTTGAGCACAAAAGCCCAATGGCCATAGCAGACTTTTTTTTCGGGATAAGTACACTAACAGTGCTAAAAGTTGTGTACGGCGCTCACTTTGGTGCCAAAAGTTTCCGTCGGATCACTTAAGTGCCAAAAAATTTGAAAAACGATCATTTTAGTGCTAACTCCGATCAGATTGACCGGAAATCCGACGTGGCACTTTTTTATTAATTTTTTAGGCTGACGTGGCTCGCCGGAGAGCACAGTCAGCATCTAAACCACAAAAACGACGTCGTTTGGCTTCTTTCCCCCAAATCGAAACCCTAAATCCCCAAATTGAGAGAGAGAGAGAGAGAGAGAGGGAGAGAGAGAGGAGGCACGTCGTCTTCTTCCTTGAAGAACGACACCAGCAGCAACACCAGTAGTGCACTAGTAGCAGCACCAACAACGGCACCAGCGGCGGTGGCGATTGCGCACCAGTAGCGGCACCTTCGACCCCTCTTCTTCCTCCTCCTCCTCCGCCCTCGCCTCCTATTCTTTCCGCCACTTCTTGCCTGAGCAACAATCTCATTCTCTCCTCGCTCACCTGGTCGAGCATCTACAATGGTGGCCGAGCGTTGGCAGGCGAACAACGGTGGCCGAGCGGCGAGGAAGAAACCCTAACCCTAATTTCAATCCACGTACGAGCTAAACGGCGTCGTTTTTGCGAGGATGTCCACGTATAAGGGCAAAACAACGTCATTTCTTGAAGAGGATGGAAAACGATGTCGTTTAAAAGCCGAGTAACTTTTTTTTTTTTAAAATATAAATGCCACGTAATCATTTTGGCCGGAATTTCTCGCCATTGGCACCAAAGTGATCGTTTTTTTCTCTAATTTGGCACTTAAGTGATCCGGCGGAAACTTTTGGCACCAAAGTGAGCGCCGTACACAATTTATGGCACCAATAGTGTACTTATCCCATTTTTTTCCATATGTCATTCAGCAAATTTTGGTAACTTCTAATCTAGAATTGATTTTCCATGACAAAGTCAATCATATAATTAGTCATGATGATACTCACATGATCTAACTATTATTTGGTTCACAAATTTGGTTCTTCTGAGCTATGATATTGAACTTGTTAGACAATTTTAAAGAGAATAACTAATTTCAAATATATTGGTTAATCATTTACCTTTCGTTCTTCACCAAAAATCTTAATGCCGTGTCATAGGACATTTGATCGTAAAGCAACCACCAAACAATTGTTTTCAAATTGACTTTTCTCACAACACATCTTTTCCATGAAAGATCAAGGTTCCTTGCCTTATTTTTCTAGGATGTCTCAATGAATCTCAATCCACATGAGTTTGTTTTGATTTCTAGGATGCATACATTAGCCTTTTGAAATAAGGTGGATTCGAATTCCAAATATTTGGCATTTTTTTTTCTTGTGAATGTTCTTGCCCCATGGATCAATGTCAAAGTTTCAAGGAAATAATCCAGCTTGTTTGAATGTCCAATCCAAAAGCTTGGAATGATAAATTAATGCAGGTCATGTGTATATAAGAAGCATAGACACCCTGTACACAAGCGTAGCAAGATACTTTAACATCTTATATTAAGTGCAATAAGATAAGAGCGGCACATGAAATTTGACAAACGCGGGTTGCTTATGCGGAATAAACTGTAGTAGAACCTAAATTTAATACCATGTTAAAATGTTATTTCAAAAACTTAACTTTGTAGGTGAAGAGAGATTATATATATATAAAGAGCATAGAAACTCTAAAAATAAGTCGTGTGAAATATTTTGACACGGCTATTGCCTCGTGTGAAAAGAACTCGAATGTTAGATGTTAGATCGAAAATTTGTTGGAAACTTACCAACAACTGATCAGAAAGCAAAAAGAGAAATTTCTTTTCGAAGAAGGACTAGATATATGATTATTATTACAAGCTAACCGACTATAAGCTCATCACGCTTATGACGAATTATTTTCGTTTCTTGGGCTGAAAGGCATAACATAGACTTGGCCTCCTTCTTCATATGCAGGTTTTATTGACTTCCACTATAAGGAGAAAATGACTTTTGGATAATTAAATATCGAAAATGTTCATCTTGAAAATCAAAATTAAAATTGGAAGCAGAAATATTTTTCCATTATCGAAACCTTTTTTTTTTTTTTTAAAGTTTAACCTAAATAATGGACAAACTACTAAATTTCAAGCGTTTCCGTGCTAAGGCGTTTTTGTCATGGATCGATCAAGTTCGCTACATGGCTTGCATATTTATTTGCTTTCAAAAATAAAAGGATCGCAATATTTCATGCAAAGTCAAATTCTCATCAATATGTGTCACAGCAACTTCCTTGACATTTCGGCAGTGAGCAGACATCCATTATTTCTAGCGTTGAACATACTAGCTATTCACCTTATCAATATCTAAGAAAAGCCCATGAATGAACAATGATTAATTATACTTCCCATAGGAATATTTTATACACCCATAACTATGAGCAATAACAACGTTTTGAATTCATTCAATTTGAATAGAATTTGTTTTTCCTGTTTTTGGGGGCATCGAGATGCCACTTTGTGGGGAATTTTATCCGTTTTCCTAGGTTCGGCAGAGGATCACAAAATCTTGATGATCTTCTCAGCCCTCGTCCAAACGAATAATTTACAGAGAGCAACGCTAAGACATACCAAAATACCATTAAATAAAGTGAGTTACTTTAACTATTCATTAGTTGGTGTAACCAAACATCACTTTTACTTAGGAAACACTTAAACAAGCTAAGACAAGTCAAATCAGCCCTCCTAAAAAGTCATGAATTTTATCCCAGTTTCATACATTTTTCAGACCCACCACTCTTAACAAATCAATAATTTAATATAGCTATTTTCCATAAATTTGATACATCGTGATAAGACACGAGCATACCTATTTCTGGAAATTCAAAATTCCTATACTTAAACTTTAATAGATAAAAATAAATATCTTCCTGTAAATTTCAGTGTCTTAAATTCGCCAAAATGTTAAATCAAAATTACCACATCTAGTCTAGTCGAGCTAAGCACCCTACATTGTTTTGAGTCAACAAGAGGATTACTAGGAGCGACAAAAAAAAACAAGAGGATTACAATAACATAACGTACCTTTGAGGATACAAATTATTCGATACATTCTCTAACATAGTCTCTGGCTTACATGTCCATCTAAATCAAGACTCACGTGCTGACGTGTTGAATTCTGCATCAAAGCACATGACGTGTACGTCCCTTAGTGGAAGGAAACGAGTCTCGATCGACTTCCTTTAATAGACGAATTGTTGAAAACTTGCAACTCAATTTCTGGGCTTTTACTGCCGAAAAAGAATAAAAGAAAAGAAGTCCACGATAATAAATTCAGCGACACGGACTCACGTGGATGTGCTTTACGCACACGATTGTTGTATTTTTTCAAGGTAGTCAGGTGAGAAAAAAGGGCCCCACCTTCCGGTCTTTGATCATATCCACAAATGGAAGTATTTCAACTCATCGGGAATTCGATTTTCCATCTTGTTGATGGTTGAGGTGGGGATGTGTAATTAAGGAGGCAAGGTTCACAGCTTATGCATAACACATAATACACGTAATGACTTATAAAATAGATTTATGATAGGACCAGATAAAAAAAACACTTTTCCTCTAAGTTTTGCAACTATAAAAGGAGAAAATTGTCTAAAATATAGTAAACCTACTGTATTTTTGCTAATTTTGTACTAAACTTTTCGATTTTACAAGTCGAGTCTTAAATCTTTTCGCGTTTTATCAATTGAGACCACTTGACTCACTAACGTGGATGCGGTCATCTCACGTGACATGATTGGTGTTGACATGGATTATAGTTTGTTTTGTGCCAATTTTTTTGGAAAATAATAAAAATTTTCCGTGTTTGCTTGATATGGAAAATCTAATTTCTTTTTTTTTTCTGAAGAAAATTATCAAATAATTAGATTTTTTTTTTCCTTTCTCCTACTTTCTCAGTCAGTAGCCGGCCATAGGCAAGGGACAAGCCCACCTAAGGCCGACAAGGGTCGACCTCGCCCGCCCTCAGGTGAGGCTCCACCTTGGTAGATTTGATGAGTTGGAAGCTCAAAGGTCGAAGCTCGAGGCCTCATTGGCCTGGGGAAAGATCAAGTTCATCAAAATATGGCGAGGTGGAGACTTGTAGACATTAGGTGAGCTCATCCCTAGCTTGTGGCCCGTCACCGACCATCACCGTGCCCGTGGCTCGCAATCGGTCGAGGAATAAGGAAAAAACAAAGAAAAAAGAAAAAAAGAAAAAAATTGTACAAAGAAAAGAGGAAGATGAAGAACTGCATGTAAGACAATTAATGTTTGGGTAAAAGAAAGAGAAGGAAAAATGATTTTCTCTTGTCAAAGAGGAAATCATTTTCCCCACTTTTAAATGTATTTTTCCCATTAATTGAAAATGTTTTCTATGACTAATTTATTTTCCAGTGAATCAAACACCATAAAATTTGGAAAATTATATCCTAGAAGTTGTTTTTCATAAAATAAACTAAGCCTTAGGTTGCATTTTGCAAAAAACAAATAATTTGAAAAAAATTTCATAGTCTATGAAAATGTTTAAATATAAATTGTTGTCGATAGTGAAGTATTTTTCATTGATAAATTATTTTGAGCGATACAAGTGAATTTATAATTTTTTTTTCAAATTATTCATTTTAAGTAAATGGAATCTAAGTGAGATTATGCGAGATCTAGAGAACTTACATGCGTTCTCTTTATATATATACATGCTATTCGTTAAAGCAACCAAAAAAAAAAAAAAGGAAAGACAATTCTATTTGTCTTTTTTATGATGTTAAATTCTTTCCATGATCAATTGCTTGATCCTATTTTGAGAACAAAAGCCCAATGGCCATAGCAGACTTTTTTTCCATATGTCGTTCAGAAAATTTGTGTAACTTCTAATATGGACTCAATTTGCCATGACTAAGTCAATCATATAATTAGTCCTGATGATGCTCACGGGATCTAACTATTATTTGATCCACAAATTTGGTTCTTGTGAGCTATGATATTGACTTAATTAGAACTGGTTGGACAATTTTAAAAAGAATAACTAATTTTAAATATATTGGTTAGGCATTCACGTTTCGTTCTTCATCTAAAATCTTAATGCTAGAATCTTAATATTGTCGGACTGGGACAGGACATTTGATTGTAAAGCGACCACCAAGCAATTGTTTTCAAATTGTCATTTTCTCACGACACATCTTTTCCACGAAAAATTAAGGTTCCTCACCTTATTTTTTTAGGATGTCTCAATAAATCTCAATCCATATGAGTTTGTTTTGAATTTTAGGATGCATACATTAGCCTTTTGAAATAACGTGGGTTCCAATTCCAAACCTTTGGCATTTTTTTCTTGTGAATGTTCTTGCCCCATGGATCAATGTCAAGGAAATAATCTAGCTTGTTTGAATGTCCAATCCAAAAACTTGAAATCATAAATTAATGGGGGTCGCATGTATATAAAGTGTATATACACCCGTGCACAAGTGTAGCAAGACACTTTAACATCCTCTATTACATGCAATAAGATTAAGAGCGGCGCGTGAAATTGATGAATAAGGATTACATATGTGGCATAAATTATAGCAGAATTTAAATCGGATAACATGTTAGAATGTCGAACTCAAAAATTTGTGGTGAATAGAGATTATATATATATATATATATACAAACCCCGAAAATAAGTTGCGTGAGATAACTTGACATTGCTGTTTCCTCGTCCGAAAAGAACTCGAATGTTAGGTGCAAAGTTCGTTGGAAACTCATCAACAAATGATAAGAAAAGGAAAAGGAGAAATTTCTTTCCGAAGAAGGACCGGATTTATGATTATTATTTCAAGCTAAACGACTATACAGTCATCACGCATGTGACGAATTATTATTGTTTCTTGGTCTGAAAGGCATAACATGACTTTGACCTCCTTCAAATGCAAGTTTTATTGACTTCTACTATAAGGAGAAAACGACTTTCGGATAATTAAATTTCAAGTGTTCATTTTGAAAAAGAAAAATAAAATCGGAAGCAGATTTATTTTTCCATAATGGCGACCTACTTGTTATTTTAAGTTTGACCTAAACAACGGACACGCTGCTGGATTTCAAGCATTTCCGTGATATTATTTAATCAAGGTCCTAAGACATATTTGTCATAAATAGATCAAAATCACAGGGTTGCTTGCCCATTTGTTTGCTTTTGAAAATAAAAGAACTGTGAGAGCACTTAGCCATAACAAAACTCTGTTTAATAAAATAAAATTACTTTAACCAGTCATTATATGGTGTAGCCAAATAATCACTTTTCTTAGGAAATAATGCTGATTGTTAGAATGTCTAACAAAAAAATTTGAACCAATAATTATATGAAAAATACAGAAATCTTGTGAAAAAAAGTGATATGAAGTACTTTTACACTCCTCACGTGTAAGAGTGATTAGGAACAACACATAGAATTTGCCAAATGGGGAGCTGCACATGCTAAATAAATTGGAGCAAAAACATGACTATGTTATTATTTTAGAATGTCAAACACAAAAACTTAACTTTATAAATGGAAGGAAATTGCATATATAAATAAAGACCATATTTATCCCTAAATATGCCGTGTGAGGTACTTTAACACAGCTATTTCCTTGTACATAAAGAACTTGGATATTATATGAAAAGTTGGATGGAAACTCATCGACAAGTGACAGAAAAAGAAGAAAAAAAGAGCAGAAATTTCTTTCGAATAAGGACAAGCTTAAAGTGCCGGGAAGGTCGCGAATTATTATTGTTTCTTGGGCCGAAAGGCATAACATGGTATGGCCTCCTTCATATACAAGTTTCAGCAACTTCTACTGGAAGGAGAAAATGAATTTCCGTCAAACAAATATCGAAAGAGTTTTTTCATCATCTAATTTGTTTCTAAAGTTTTACCTAAAACACGAACACAACTAAATTTCAAGCACTTCAATTGTATTTTCTAATCAAGGTTCAAAGACGTATTTGTTCATAAATCGATTGAATTTGCTGTGTTGCTTGCATATTTGTTTGCTTTTGAAAATAAAAGAGCTGGAATAACAGTTAGACATACCAAAACACCATTTAATAAAATGGTTTTGCTTTGACTATTCACTGTTTGGTGCAACCAAACATCACTTTTACTTAGGAAACACTTAAACAAGCTAAGCACAAGTCAAACTAGCGCCCTTCTAACGAGTCATGAGTTTTATCCCGGTTTCATACATTTTTCAGACCTTCAACCTTAACAAATCGATAACAAATACACCTAATTTCCATAAAATTTGATAGGTCATAATAAATACGAGTGTACTTATTTCTGGAAATTGAAAATTCCTACACATAAATTTCCACAGATAAAAATAGATATCTTCTTCTAAATGTTGGTGTCTTAAATTTGCCAAAATGCCAAATCAAAATGACCATATCGAATCGAGTTGAGTCAATAGGAGGATTATATTAGCATAAATGAAGTATTCACTACGTTATAATCACTGTGACAGAGTCTCTTCCTCGTGACAATCCTTCCATGTCTATCTACCAAGACTAACGTGCTGACGTATTGAATCTTACATCGAAGCACGTGACGCGGATGTCCCTCATTGGAGGAAAGATATAATATTTAGTATTCTTGTCCAAAAGTCGGAGTCATGATCAACTCTTTTCGATGGACGAATTGTTGATCAACTCTTTTTGGTGGACGAAGACTTGCGATTCAATTTCCGGACTTTTACCGCCATAAAACGAATTTAGAAGAATAGAAGTTCTTCACGACAAATTTAGTGATGCACCTCATTGTGTCATTTTTTACGAGGAAGTCTTTGAGGTTGAGGAGAGAACCACAAAAAGAGGAGCCATGTCAGATGAGAATAAACCCATTAAAATGTATCATAGACGCATTATTAAACCCATATTTGATGACAGGGGTGTCAAAATGGTTGAAAACCCATTTTGAACCCATATTCAATTAGATGGGTCATATATATGGGTTAGTTAAATTTAATAAATGAATTGTTAATGGGTTTTGGTTATGTGTAAGTCTAATGATAAATGGGTTATAAATGAGTTTGTCTTTAAGCCCATTTACAGCCCATTTAACTTGTAAAGGTTATTAATTGAGTCAACACTTTAAGTATATATCATCATCTTTGAATAGTTTTCATTATTTTATTTCTTAATTTTGATTTTTAAAATTTTTTTATTTTATTATATTTTTATTTTTTTCTTTCTTTTACTTTTTTCCCCTACGAAGTCCCGCGACTGACCCTCACCCACCACCGGGTGAGGGCTGTGAAGCCCATGCTAGCAAGGTGAGGTTTGCGGCCCCCACCCAATCGCACTAGCGAGCCTTAAGCTCGCTGACTTTGGGCTAGGCTGAGGCTCGAGCCTCACCAATTTGGTGAGACTTGAGTTCGCCCCCGTTGCGGTGAGCTTGACCTCACTGGATCTAGCAAGGTGGAGCATTGCCCAAGGCCAGCTCGACTTGTCGAAAACAGGTGAGCTCGAGCCTTGTCGGCTTGTGGCGAGGCTAAAGCTCACCTATTGCCGACCATGATCGCCATGGCCAACGACCATGTGAAGGAGGAGGAAAATGAAAAAGAAAAAGAAACAAAAAAGAGAAAGAAGAATTTTTTAAAAAATAAAATAAAAACACTTGAAAGGAGTACATTGAAAATCAAATCGGATTTTCTATAGGAAGCGGAAAATGTATTTTAATTTATTGTTAAGCTTCAACCAAACACTAAAAAATATTATGATTTTTAGAAATACCACATTTTTCATGAAATAAATGAAGTCCCAATAAAAAAAATTAAAATTGATCCATTAATTTTGTAATTATATGGGAGTGTTTTACCAATAAATCATTTTTGTTAAATCATAAGAAACAATTATTTCCAGATTTGGTTAAATATGACAGTATTAGGAGTTGGGTATGGGTTGGGTCGAGTATGGATCAATAAATTTACATTAGTGATAAATTGATCATAAACAAGGTAATGGGTCAATTTTGGTTGACCATTTATGACACGATCCGACCTGGTCACTTGTTTGACAGGTTTATTTGATGGGTAGAGTTGTTATGAGTTAGTTATATTTAGTAAATTGGTAGAGTTGTTATAAATGGATTTGGAATGATGAAACCCAAAATAATATGGGTGTTAAATGATATCACAACTTACTTAGACCCAACTTACCTTTATGAATCTCTTTTTACTCTCATTCGAATCGGCGCTTGCTCACTTGATGCTCTTACTTCAATTTGAGTATGATTTTTTCTAAATTGGGTTAAATGATTGGGTATGGACTGGCTATGAGTCAAGTCAAGTCAAGTTGGGTTTGGTATAAGTCACTAAAGTTATTTTGCATGTAAATAGGTCAATTTGGATTGGACCAATTCGACTCCACTTGTTTGACGGGTCTTGGTCACGGAGATCGGAGAGCAAGAGAGGTGCCGTGGAATGACAAGATTGCCTGACATGAAAGGCTGAAGGTGGAAGAAGAAGCGGCGGCGACAATGGCGGCGCTTAAAAAGAAAGGCTCGCTGTATTTTCGAAGGTCTTCAGGAGGGAAAAAGAGGCCCACCCTCCGGTTTTTGATCATATCCACAATTATAAGTATTTGAACTCATCCTCTAGTTTCGGAACAGTTTTCATTTTAATTTTATGACTCAAAAGGACCTCATCGTGCAATCTACCTATAATTAAGATTCTTCCCCAACTTTTCTATGTAAAATGTATGAGATGGTTCACAACTTCACTAAATTTAGTTGAACGATTTTTTCAATAATTATCAGCCGTGAAGACTTATGATAAAAGATTTTCATCCACTCACCTTTTTTACTACCATGGTAAACTCTTTATTGGATCTTTTCCTGCTACAAGATCATCTTGAAGATTCAAAGTTGTTGCGCTGTGACAGTAAACATGATTTAGTTTTATAAATCACAAAAGAAATTGTTAAACTCGCTTTTAGATGATAGTATAACCTAATTACTCTACCTATTGCCAATGTAAGAAAATATGACTATAAGTGAATTAGAATTTGTAAAGCCATAATGCAAAATATTGAAATTCCACTAACCATACAATCATTTATGAAACACTAAGCTGGAGTCACCAATACTACTTGCCTTTTGCAATCGGACTTTGCTTTGTTTAAGGGTTTCTCTCGATCTTCTTTGCGCGTTCTGTGCGTGTTGATTGCCTAGGCTCTTGAATTGGATTCACGCGGGAGTTTCCTTCGAATCTAAGCTTGGAACATGCACAAAGAGAGCGCGTCCGAGGTTGTGATGAATGACTCAAAAGCTTCCTTTATTCTTAGTAGCTTTGAGTACAATATTGTTAAAGAATGGTCCGGGAGCAGCAAGGTCGCGTGGATCGCACGGGTTAAAGCAAGAGAGCAAAGTAATGGAGACGAAATAGCATAATTTGACAATAGGTAAAAGGGATTCCATGAAAATGTGAAGTGTTAGTGTAACATCCCGGGCCTCACTGTGTAATATTGTTCATTTGGGTCACCCGTCCTAGCGGGGACGAACCAGTTCACGTCTCTATCCCAGACAACGCGTTACGCAGATTAGAGAGACCTAGAACTTATAAATTAGTCTCAGGACTCTCCTCTAAGCGATGTGGGACAGGAGAAATGCCCTTAGCCTCGTCCGCGTACTGCCGATGCGATCTTAGTCCGTCCCTCCGTACTGTCCCGGGTCTGGGTCGTCACAGTTAGGGGTGGAACCAATCCATTTTTATGATAAACGATAATAATGCAACAAGAAAAACAAAAAGAATCATCTGCCTGTGTTCACGCTTTTTGAGTTTTCCATCCAAGCATCATTTTGCATGGGAAAAATGAAATCATTTCTTGCGACCGAACTTTCTTGCATAAAGATTTCCACGGCAAATCCTTGTCTAGATTCAGAATAATACGGACTGAGTCAATTAAATCCGCCGATTACATGTATGACAACGTGAATTTCATTAAAAAAACAAAAGCCTGTGATTCCTGTGGTCGGTACGGACCACGATCCGGGCAGGCATATTTCCATGGCCGACGGTGGAAAGTCAGGTGATAAAAGACTGACCACGAAAAGCAGAACTAAAGAGGCGAGAAAGGTATCGAATCCCTTGTGGAAAGGGAAAGAAGCTGTGCGACGTTGAGAGGGACAAGAGAGGAGAGAGCTAAGTAATGTAGATTTGCCCTTTAACACACGTATGATGGAGGTTTCACCAAGCAGAAAAAAAAAAAAAAAAGGTGGTGTCCCTGGGCACTTGAGCCCTCTTCAGTCTTCAGTACGCTTTTCAGTGCTACCAAAGCAACTTCCTTTCATCGATCCGAGTCAATCCACCTGAGAAATTTTATTATTTTGATAAGCAATCCTAAGTATATTAAAACCAACATAAAGTGATAAAGATAGATTCGTAACGATAATGAAATACAATTTATTTATTCAAGTATCCACTTCTTGTTTTATGGATTGGTTTCTTATACTATCCCGTTGTACCTAATATTCTGAAACAATATTAGATGAGAAACCGATACTTGACATGTAACAATTAACTTGTGTGGACCACACACGGCGAAGACAACATCTAGAAATTCATTTGAAAGATACATTGATTGAAACGTGGCTTCAAATTGACTACTTTGGAAGGAGATTGATTCTGGACAAACACGTTTTGTAGACATTGTTCTCAAATTTACTGCATTTGTCATTTACTATCGGAAGAACTTCGGAAAGGGCACGACGTTTTACCCAAACCTTTGGCAAGTACCAACAGGAGTGGCGATGGCGATGGCAATTTCCGAGAAGTTGGAGTTATATGACAAGGGAAAAAGAAAATAAATTGCCCTGCACACCAAAAAGCAAAATGCGCATAAAAGAACCGATTTCGGTTCGTGGAAAGATTTCATTCAAGAAGCTTTAGCGAACTTTCCCGCGAACATCGTGCAGAACTTTTAGACTCCTTCATTCTAACACTATCTATATATAATTGCAAATAACAACACAATGCAAACCAACCAAGCCTAATCCCTCCATTCAACCCCAGTCAAATCAGTGTTTTGACTCCCTAAGACACGTCTTTGAACCTGTCTCTTTTTGCTATCCGAGCAGACCCTTCGTCCTCTCTTCGTGTTCACCCATGTCGTCTATGAGGTTTCGAAAACCCAGCGAGGCGGGAAACAATGCCTTGCTCGACCGCCGTGATAGCCTGAGGAAGATTATCCACAGGCAAAGGTGGCGCCGGGCCTTCACGGTCATATACTTCACGAGGGCTCTCGAGTCTATGTCGAAACCAGTCCTTGGGAAGAAGACTAACCTGTTGCGGTCACTCTCTTACGTTGCCATCGATGTCGACCCCGGAAGCGATGATTCCCCACGTGTAGGAGATCGCCCTTCGCTTCGAGATGTTGACCAGAAGATCGTGAGTAACATGGTGAGGGAGAAAAGGTTAGAATCTCTGGCTCAACTTGGTGGCATAAAACAACTTGCTTCGACTCTCATCACAAATCCTGACAATGGCTTGAGCGGAGATGCAACTGACCTAATGCAGCGAACCGATGTTTTTGGTACGAATAAGTACAATAAACCTCCAGCAAAGAACTTTTTGAGTTTTGTGCTTGATGCATTCAAAGACATGACCATAATCATTCTCATTGCATGCGCTGTTCTCTCATTAGTGTTTGGTATCAAACAAGATGGCCTTAAAGAAGGCTGGTATAATGGTGGGAGTATAATCCTTGCCATCTTTCTAGTCGTCATTGTTTCTGCTCTCAGCAACTACAAGCAAGGAAGGCAGTTCCAGAAACTTTCAAAAGAGTGCAGCAACATAAGAGTGGAGGTCGTGAGAGATGGCAGGAGGCAACCGATTTCTATATTCGATATCGTTGTAGGCGATGTCGTGTGTCTGAAGATTGGCGACCAGATTCCAGCTGATGGGTTGTTTGTGGATGGCCATTCCCTGAAGGTTGATGAGTCTAGCATGACTGGGGAAAGCGATCACATTGAAATCCACAGCGAGAATCCTTTCTTGCTCTCAGGCACCAAAGTGATAGACGGCTACGGGCGCATGATGGTTGCTTCTGTCGGCATGAACACTGCATGGGGAGAGATGATGAGTTCCGTGAGCCGCGACTTAGATGAAGAGACCCCACTCCAAGCCCGTCTAAACAAGTTGACTTCCTTCATCGGGAAAATTGGGCTGTTGGTGGCTGCATTGGTACTTCTCATCTTGATGATCCGCTACTTCACCGGACACACTGAAGATGAGGCCGGACACAGAGAATTCACCAGTGGAAAGACCAAGTCCGCGGACGTGATGGATGTGGTGGTGCGCATAGTTGCTGTGGCAGTGACCATTGTGGTGGTGGCTATACCTGAGGGCTTGCCTTTGGCCGTCACCTTGACGCTGGCCTACTCCATGAAGCGCATGATGGGCGACAACGCCATGGTCCGAAAGCTCTCTGCCTGTGAAACCATGGGTTCTGCCACAACAATCTGCACGGATAAAACCGGGACTCTCACGTTAAACCAGATGAAGGTCATGGAGTTCTGGATGGGTAAAGAACATGTGAGTGTAGACACATCCAGAGAAATAGCAGCCAGCATCCTTGAAGTCTTACTACAAGGAATTGGTTTGAACACAACAGGTACTGTCCACAAGCGACCTTCTGTTTCTGTTCCTGAAATTTTAGGAAGTCCAACTGAGAAAGCAATACTTTCTTGGGGTGTGCTCGAATTGGGTATGACAATGGATGAACTGAAGCAACAATGGGAGATAATCCAAGTCGAGGCATTCAATTCTGAGAAAAAGAGAAGCGGGGTTGCAGTGAGGAGGAGAGGAGAGCAGGTCATTCACATACACTGGAAGGGAGCTGCTGAGATGATCTTGGCATTGTGTTCAGATTATTATAGCCAGAATGGGATGGTGAATATCATGAATGATGAAGCGAGGTCTGAGTTCAGGACAATCATAAAAAATATGGCGGACAAAAGCCTGCGCTGCATCGCATTCGCCTACAAAAAAATCAATGGTTCACTTGCTCAAGTTCATGGGAGAGTTGAGGAAGATGGACTTACATTGTTAGGGATAGTGGGGATAAAGGATCCATGCAGACCGGGCGTGAGAAACGCGGTGGCATCTTGTAGAATTGCCGGAGTGAACATCAAGATGATCACAGGAGACAATGTGCACACTGCAAGAGCTATAGCCTTGGAATGTGGGATACTCAATCCCGACAAAGATCTTGAACACGAAGCCATAGTAGAGGGCGCTCAGTTCCGCAACTACTCGCCCAAACAGAGAATGGCAGCAATCGAGAAAATCCAGGTAATGGCTAGATCTTCCCCATCTGATAAGCTTTTGATGGTGCAGTGCTTGAAGCAGAAAGGGCATGTGGTGGCAGTAACTGGTGATGGCACGAATGACGCACCAGCCCTAAAAGAAGCGGATATCGGCCTCTCCATGGGCATCCAAGGCACTGAGGTTGCAAAGGAGAGCTCAGATATTGTCATCCTAGATGACAATTTCGCCTCTGTGGTGACTGTGTTGAAATGGGGGCGGTGCGTCTACAACAACATTCAAAAGTTCATCCAGTTTCAGCTCACTGTGAATGTGGCCGCCCTCATCATCAACTTCATTGCTGCAATCTCTTCCGGCAATGTCCCTTTGACGGCAGTCCAGTTTCTTTGGGTGAATTTGATTATGGACACCCTGGGAGCTTTGGCGTTGGCCACAGATCAACCGACAAATGATCTCATGCTAAAACCGCCAGTTGGACGAACCAAGCCTCTTATCAACAGAGTCATGTGGAGGAATCTCATCTCTCAGGCCTTGTACCAAGTTATCGTCCTCCTGACCCTACAATTCAAGGGGAGTTCCATTTTTGGAGTGGACGAAAAAGTGAGGGACACAATTATTTTCAACTGCTTCGTCCTCTGCCAGGTCTTCAATGAATTTAATGCCAGGAAGCTGGAGGACAAAAATGTATTCAAAGGGATACATAGGAACAAGTTGTTCTTGGGCATCGTTAGCATGACAATAATTCTTCAAGTGGTGATGGTGGAGTTTCTGAAGAGGTTTGCCAACACCGAGAGGCTGGACTGGGGACAATGGGGTGCTTGCATCGGCCTCGCAGCTTTGTCTTGGCCAATTGGTTGGCTTGTTAAGTGCATTCCCGTCTCCGGCAAGAATTTCAACTTTTTCCCGCACTGAAGCTACATCCTGAACCGAGCACAATGATGAACTCCAAGAAAATAATCCCTTCTTATTATATCTAAATTTCAGCTGCAGGATGGTCAGGGCTTCGGAAACTGTTTTGTAATTCTAAATTTTATGCATTGTAAAGGATGTCTCAATTTAGGTTTTGCTACATAATCGTATCAACAGTTTATTGTCATCCATAGTTTCAACCCGAATACTTTGGTCTTTCATGCCACAATACTGTTGAGTT
Source organism: Eucalyptus guilfoylei (assembly GCA_016097605.1). Taxonomy (NCBI): domain Eukaryota; kingdom Viridiplantae; phylum Streptophyta; class Magnoliopsida; order Myrtales; family Myrtaceae; genus Eucalyptus; species Eucalyptus guilfoylei. Next base: position 50,471,457 of record CM027867.1, read on the forward strand.
CGAATAATCTTCTGGATGAAGTTATTAATTGAGTGATCATGCTAGATGCCTGCTTTAACGTCCATCTCTGATTTAGCATTCAAAAAGTTATCCTACAGAACGGGAAGAGAAGACTCAGATAGCAAAAGGAGACAGGTTCAAAGACGTGTCTTAGGGAGTCAAACTGATTGACTGGGGTTGAACGGAGGAATTTAGCTTGGTTGGTTTCGATAGGTGGTGTCATTTGCATTTATAGAGTAGTGTTAGAATGGAGTTTAAAAGTTCTGCATGAAGTTCGCGGGAAAGTTCGCTAAAGCTTTTTGAGACAAATCTTTCCCCGGACAAAATGGGTTCTTTGATGCGCACTATTATATTTGGGCAATGCATGAAGTTCGTGGGAAAGTTCGCTGAAGCTTTTTGAAAGAAGTCTTTCCGCGGACACAAATGGGTTCTTTGACGCGCAGTATTATATTTGGGCAATCCATCTTCTTTTTCCCTCTTCATATGACTCCACCTTCTCAGTAATTGCCGGCATCATTGCCACTCCCACATGTTAACCGACAAGATAATCATTATATGTGAAGTATTAATTTTTTATATAACTTTGTTTTATAATATTTGATATAATATGATTGTATATAAAATCGTTCTATAAAACATATGGATGATTAAATAAATAAATTATATTGAATAATCGATAAGAATCTACCTTATAGCTTTTGAAATCTACTTTTGTGGTAGTTCTTATTTATCTAGAGTTACTTATCATAATAATAAATTTTATCGGGTGCTTGATTTGGATTGATAGAAATATGGTGCTATAAGGAGCATTTAAAAGTATACTGAAGGGGACTCAAATGTCCAGGACACCATTTTAAGTTACCTTTATAGTCAAATTGAGAATATTTCAGGCAGCTATTTCTGTTTTTCTTGTTGCATCATTATCATTTCTCATCAGAATAGATTAATTCTACATATACATCAATACTTTCACATACTTTATGGATATTATCCTTTTAACTATCCGTCAATTTATGCTATTTTATCACCATCGCTTTGCTCTCTCTTGCTTTAATCCATGGCTCCAGAGTGGCGTAAACATAAAATTTTCATCTACCTTACCTTTTTCTTCTACTCCCTTCGGATCAACTTGAAGTTTTAGATTAATTGCTATTAAAGAAAATATGACATAGTTCATAAATCGACAAAGAAAATTATATTTAGGACGGAGTGTGTTTAGGGGACAGTATAAACCTAGTACTTCCACGGCAAATACTTGTCTAGATTCAGAATAAAATTAGACCGAGTCAATTATATTCCCCAATCCCATGTGTTCCAAGTGATTTCATTTTAAACCAAATACTTGCGATTGCCAAGGCTGGACCGACCACGATCCGGGCAAGCATATTTCCATGACCAACGGCGCAAAGTCGGGTGATAATGATGGAACGCGAATCCACTGTGGAAAGGGAAAGAAGCTGCGCGACGTAGGGAACAAGAGAGGAGAGAGTTAATTAATGCAGATTTGCTCTTCGACACACGTATGATGGAGGTTTCACCAAGCCAAAAAAGGGGGTTGTGTGCCTAAGCATCTGAGCCCTCTTCAGTCTTCGGTACACTCTTCAGTGCTAATAAAGCAACTTTCTTTTCACCGACCGGAGTCCATCCACTTGAAAAAGGTGTGTTATTTTGATAAGCGATTCTAAGTATATTAGAGCCAATGCTCGTAAGATGGACGTTACGTCAAGCAAAAAGATGGCGTCCCTGGGCATTGGAGTCCTCTTCTGTCTTTCAGTACACGTTTCAGGTAACAAAGCAACTACCTGTTCGTCGATCTGAGTCAATCCACCTGATTTTTTTTTTTATAATTATTTTGATAAGCAATTCTAAGTATATTAAAACCAACATATACAATTTATTTAAAGCGTGATAGGATAGATACGAAACGATGATTAAATATGATTCATTTATTCAAGCATCCATTTCTTATTATATGGACTGATTTTTGTATACAATCTTTGTTACACCTAACATTCTTAAAAAAAAAAAAAAAAAATAAAAGAATAGGTGTATCAGAAGTCCTAAAACTTATCATGAAAATACAATAAAGTCCTAAAATATTCAAAATGTATAATTAAGTCCTAAAACTTGTTGCAGAGTGCAATTGTGCCTAAAACTTTCAAATAGTGTAATTGAGTCTTAAAACTTATCAAATTGGTTCAAACAAGTCTTTCCGTTGATTGTATCATCTAAAAATTATAGACTCGTGTACAAGCTTTAAGACTTGGTTGCATTTATTAAAAGTTTTAGAACTTAATTACACTTTTGATAGTTTTAGGATTTAATTATATTTTTGTAACAAGTTTTAGGACTTCTAATGTACTTATTCTAATATTAAATGAGAAATCGATACTTAACATGTGACGATTGACTTGTATGAGTCATGCACGGTAAAAAAAGCATCTAGCAATTCATTCAAAAGATCCTCTCACTCAAATATTTCCAGTTGAATACATTGATCGAAACTTGGTTTCAATACCTTATTTTGGAAGGAGATTGATGCTGGACAAACACGTTTTGTGAACCCATTGTTCTCAAATTCACTGCATTTGTCATTAACCATTGGAAGAACTTCGGAAAGGGCACAAGGTTTTACCGAATCCTTTAGCGAGTACCAACAGGACTGGCGATTTCTGAGAAGGTGGAGTTATATGAAGTGGGAAAAAGAAGATGGATTGCCCAAATATGATACTGCACCAAAAAGCAAATTGCGCATCAGAGAACCGATTAGTGTCCTAGAAAAGATTTCATGCAAGAAGCTTTAGCGAACTTTCCCATGAACGTCATGCAAAATTTTTGAACTCCTTCATACTAAAAATTGCAAATGACTGGACAACCTATCACAAGCAATCAAGGCAAATTGGATTTTGAAGCTCACCGAAAAACTTAAAACGATGAATTAGGAGCATACTAACTTAAAACTGTGATGTCATGGATGTCATATATATTATATGCCACTGGATTCAGCCTCATTAACTATCTTACATATATGCGCCTTAACAATATTTTAAATTTTTCCTACCCATGATGTGGCTTGACTTGGGAACTATTTCCTTTCAACATTTCTTTCTGGATCCTGTAAAAACATCAATGTGCAAATTATGAGATAAAAATGGTTAAATTAGGTGTAACTATGAATCGTGCCTCATTTATAAGCACAGAAATCTGAAACCTTACACACAGCTAGCAAAAAGAAGCGCAAAAATAGTGCACGGTCTTTTCATTTACTTTAATGGCTATTCTAAACTTCAGTTGTTTCGCAAAATATCAAAAAATATTTTTCTCATTTTTTAGCTTTTAGATAATTTAGGAAACGAGTTAACAAAAAGTCCTTTTATGACTAACATAATACATTTACTTGAATTCAGGAAAAATGATTTTCTTTTTTAAAAATCAGAAATCATTTTCTACAATATGACTAGACCACAACATTTATATCAGAGACCTTGGTGTTTGGTTACGGGAACTCCGATATTCTTATTTGGGTACTCAATAGTTTTCGTGAGATTAAGAGATTAATTCGTGAGAAACTGTAGGGCTAAACATTGCATTCATTGTATCACTTGATTTATAATAGAATTTGCTGCTGTTTATCCATGAACGTAGGTCTCTACGATCGAATCATGTAAATTTGATATCCAATTTATTTTCTTGTTCTGTCTATTTTATTATTTGATTGCTCGCTGTCCACAACAATTAGCATCAGAGCAGATTTCGTTGAGTTGAAGCGAATTGATGGCGACAAATGAAAAAAAAAATGATAATCGACAGATTTGATATCTTTTCCCCCATGCAAATGACGCTTGGATGGACAACCTACAAAACGTGAACGTTAGGCGGATGACTCTTTTGTTTTACTTGTTGCATTATTATCGTTTATTATCAAAATGCATCGATTCTACCTCTTGTCTATTTATGCTATTTCGTCCCCATTACTTCGCTCTCTTGCTTTAGTCCGTGCGTCCCACGTGACTTTGTTGCTCCCGGACCATTGTTTAACAATATTGTACTCAAAGCTACTTAGAATAAAGGAAGCTTTAGAGTCATTCATCACAACGTCGGAAGCTCTTTTGTGGTGTTTTTTTCTTTGTGAATGACCCAACCTTAGATTCGAAGGAAACTCCCGTGTGAATCTGATTCAAGAGCCTACGAGATTAGGTCAAGGCAACCAACACGCAAAGAACGTGCAAAGAAGGTCGAGATAAACCCTTAAACAAAGCAAAGTCTGATTGCAAAAGACAAATAGTATTGGTGACTAGCTTAGTGTTTCATAAGGAATTGTATGGTTAGTGGAATTTCAATAGTTTGCATTATGGCTATAGAAATTCTAACTCGCTTATTGTTATATTTTCTTACATTGGCAATAGTTAGAATAATCAGGTTATACTATCATCTAAAAGCACTCAATCCTAAAAGCAAGTTTAACAATTTCCTTTGTCGATTTATGAAACTATATCATGTTTACTGCCGCAACACAATAGATCGTTAATCTTTAAATTGATCCTAAAAGGAGGAAAAGAGCCAATAAGAAGTTTACCTTAGTAGTAAAAAAGGTAAGTAGATGGAAATCCTTTAATAAGTCTTCACGGCTGGTAATTATCGAAAAAATTGTTCAACTGAATCGAGTGAAGTTGTAAATTATTCCATAGACTTTACATAAAAAAAATAAAAAATAAAAATAAAAATTGAGGAAGGATCTTAATTATAGATAGATTACGTGATGAGGTCATTTTGATTCATAAATCAAAATGAAAAGTGTTGGGAAACTTAGAGGATGAGTTCAAATACTTATAATTGTGGATATGATCAAAAACCGTAGGGTGGGCCTCTTTTTCACAAAGGCCCAAATTGGCCATAGCGTGCTTTTTCCAAATGTGGTTCAAGAAATTTCTATAACTTCTAATCCGCGCTCCATTCGATATGACTAAGTCAATCAAACAATTAGTTATAATGATGTTCATATGATCAAACGGTTGTGGTGTTATTTGGTCTATAAATTTGATTATTGTGAGCTACGATATTGCCTTAATTTGAACTTGTAATGGTTGGTTATTTACATTTCGTTCTTCGCCTAAAATCTTAATTTTGTATGATAGGACATTTGGTTGTACAGTGACCACCAAACAAACATTTTCTAGTGGACACTTTCTCACGACACTTCTTTTCCCCAAAAAATTAAAGTTCCTCGCCTTACATTTCTAGAACGTCTTGATAAATCTCAATCAATATAATTTTGCTTTAATTCCTAGGATGCACACATGAGCCTTTTCAAATAAGTTGGATTTGTATTCCAACATTTTGCATTTTTTTTCTCACTAAATCTTGTTCCCTTGTGTTAATGTTGAAGTTTCGAGGAAATAATCTAGTTTGTTTGAATGTTCAATTCAAAAACTTGAGATCATAGATAGACCACATGTATATAAAGAGCATGTGAGTTCCATATACAAGTGATGTGAGATATATTAACATCTCCAATTACGTGCAAGAGGATTGGGAAATTTGTGAAATTTGATGAACGGAGGCTGCACATATGAAATGAACTATAACAAAGCCTAAATGTGATACCATGTTAAAATGTCTAACTCAAAAGCATAATTTTAAAGGTAGAATGAGATCACATATATATAAAGATCATATAAATCCCGAAGTCAAGCGTTGCAAGATACTTTAACATAACTATTTCCTCATACGTAAAGAACACAAATATTAAATGCAAAGTTCAATGGAAACTTATAAATGGTATCATAGCTTGTGGTAAATTGATGGGCCTCCAATCTATTCAAGTTGAGATACCTTGATGCACAAATCTCCCAACAGTTTAAACATTTTTTTATTATCTAAAAGCATAACCTTCTCATCCTAAGTGTCTAGCAACAAAGGAACAACATTTTTGAGATGATTAGGTTTCAACATAAGCTCGGGAGAATTTCGGTCACTAAAGCACAAGTCTCTTTCTTCAAATGAACGAATGTAGGCTTAAGAATCTCTCACATACTTCACGAGCACCCACCCAGAAACAAGAGCAGAAGAAGCAAAAGCAGCAGCAATCAAAACATTGCGGTTCGCTGCTTCTTATCACGAACTAACCAGTGACAGCATGCCTCGCCAATCGCGCTGGAGGGGAAACCTATTCGAGCAACGTAAGTTTATGTCGAGGAAATTGGATTGGACCCAGTAAGGAAGATGAGGCAGAGAGAGAGAAGGAGGGCGTAAAGGTGAGAGAGTTTAAGAAGACAAACTAAAACTCGCTTCTGCAATTAAACAAGAGGAAGTTGAGGATTCATTTGCAGATTTCGAAGCTTTCGTCCTTTGTCCACTGTTTCGTGGCCGCCATCTTCCACCACTTCTCAGTGGGCCGAGTTGGCCGCCTATAATATTCAAAGGCTTTGGAACTCGGGTTTCTCTCTGCAGCATCGACTCGGCATTTGTTAAGATAAGGTCGCTCTGTCAATTCATGATTTCCACTCACTCATCAGTCTGTCATCTGGGCTGTGCACTAAATAACAACCAGTTAAGAACAAGAGCCTCCACTCCCAAGAAGAAACAAGAAGACTCCAAGAGCAACATGAGTAGTGATGCTCGAACTGCTTAAAATTTGACTTCATCCACGGCGTAAGTTAATCAACCAAAGGATTGTCAGAGTGAAGGAAGTTGACCGCTTGCAGACATCCATCTAGCACTACTTGAACTGTTCAAATTCAGCCCATCAGATACGCCCAGAGAAGTTTCGAATGGAACATCCTTCATTTCCATGCTCTTTCCCATTCTTTTTCTTCAACCCTTTTTCTCTCTTTCTCGTGGCGAAGGAATCAGCCAAAAAGCAACCACTGCGAACCTCAATAGTAGGATCACGAATCTTGGCAAGTCCCCTGTTCGCAGGAAACACCCTCTTTGATTCTCCACCACAAATTTTGACCGACTGCTCCATCTCCGTCTCCATCTCTCTCTGTTTGTCCCACACAGGATGGCTACTGAATCGGCGAGAGTTCGACCTGCGTAAAATCAAAGGCCCGGGCAAAGAGCAAATCACTTACCTGGACGGGGTCAATAGGCAATCAAGAAGGCTCATGGCCTGGGCCTAGTGACCTCCATTGCACTTTGGGAGGGGTGCTAGCCCAAGGTCGGCCCAAGTGGTCGAGCCTACGTCATAATTTGTGGCAGCGGGGGCCTGCGTTCGCGCGGCCCCTACCCCATTACGTAGTCCGAAGATTCGTGTTTTGTATTAAATTCGGCTAATCTCTCCTTCCGCGAACTTCCCTTAGCTGATTGTAGGAATGATAGGGGATGAGGGGGTTCTCTACCACAAAAGGATTCAGTTGAAGAGAAACGTATGAGAATAAAGGAAGTTTGAAAAATGTTGTCAATAATAAGGTAAACGTTTTTCAAGTTCTTGAGATCTCTTAAAAATATTAAGCTTTATCTACTTTATGTAATAATAGCATAGATAATAGCATAGATAAATAACTTGAAGCAGAATTATGAGATCATAATCTATTAAAGAAGAAAAGTTGGTGCACATCTATAATTTAGCAAGACATAATGCTTTTTGTTAAGGAAAAAAAAAAAAAAAAGACAATGCCTTTTTGTCTTCTCTGTGATAAAATTCTCTCCACGTCAGGTGCTTGATCCCATTTTGAGCACAATAGCCCAATGGGCCAGGCTTTTTCCATACGTGGTTCAGAAGATTCTGTAACTTCTAATTTGCACTCAATTTGCCGTGATTAAATCATCCATGTAACTTTTAACTTGGAGGTGTACATTAGACTTTTGAAAATTGAAATAAGGTGGATTCGAATTCCAACATTTGGCTTTTTTTCCTCCGTGAATGCTCTTGTCCCCATGACAATGTGGAAATAATCTTAGGCTGCGTTTGGCAACCACTTTGCCAAGGATCTTTAGCCCCCTAAAGGCCTTTGGGCCAAATATTCAGTGTTTGGCAATTTTTTTTGAACTTGCCTTTGCCAAAGGCAAGCCTTCCCAAGGCTGAAAACCTAAGATAGGTTGGGGGCTGCCTTCGGCCTTTTCGGCATGCTAGCTTTGGAGTTACATAGATTTTTTCTTCCGAAATTGTCCTCGTTAATTTTTCATTTTTCTGGCTTTACCCCAACAACTGTTCATCATCTTCATCTTCCCCTTCTCTTTGCTAAGCACGACCAGCATCTACACGCGGTCGCCGGCGAAGTGTAAGTGCTCCGACGAAAGGCAGGTGGTGCGGCGAAAGGCAGGTGGTCCGGCTAGGGTCCCATGACCCTCCGATGAGGGTTGCTGTGTGGAGGACGCCGGCAACCCAGATCTGGTCGCGCAAATCTGGGTCGCGGCGACTAGATTGCGGGCGTCCGGCAACCTCCGCAGCGCGGGGGTCGCGTGACGGCGTGGCGAGGGTCGTGGCGACCCGGATCTCGATCGGGGTAGTGGCGACCCTCGCCGGAAGGTCACCACGACCTGTTGTGTTGCGACCTCCATGAGGAGGTTGCTGGTGCCGCTCGATCTGGTCGCGGCGACCCAGATTGCGACTAGATTGCGAGATCCGGGTCACCGCGACCCTCGCTGCGCCGTCATGCGACCCCCCGCGTCGCAGAGGTCGTCGGACGTTGCCCTTCGCCGCACTGCCTCCCCCTCGCCGGACCACCTACCCTTCGCTGGCGGTAACTGGTGAAGCCCTTGGCCAGCGGTAACCGGCGAAAACCTTGGTCGGCCAACTTTCATTTGTTTCCTTTTTTTTATATAACAAAGGTCTTTTGCAAATTTAATTTACCCAAACACTGTTTTGCCCAAAGATACTTTACAATGGACTTTCACAAATACGATTCACCAAACACACTTTGCATTTTGAAAAACTCTTTTAACTCAAGGGCCTTTACATTTTCTCAAGGGCTTTTTCCCAAAGTCTTCCCAAACGCACCCTTAGTTTGAAGTCATAAATTAATGGGGACCATATATAAATAAAGAGCATATACATCTTGTGCACAAGCATGAAAAAGATACTTTAAGATCTCCTATTGCATGTAATAAGATTGAGAATGACGTGTGAAATTTGACGAATGGGAGTTGTGCATACAAAATAAACTACAGTAGAACCTAAATCTGATACCATATTAGAATGTTCGACTCAAAAACTCAACTTTATAGGTGAAGAAAGATAATATATATAAAAATAGCATAGAAACCCCGAAAACAAGCGTGTGAGATATTTTGACGCGGCTATTTCCTCGTATGAAAAGAACTCGAATGTCATTGGAAACTTGACAACAATTGACAAGAAAGCAAAAAGGAGAAATTTCTTTTCGAAGAAGGACAAGATATATGATTATCATTTCAAGCTAAACGACTATAAAGTCATCACGCATATGACGAATTATTATTGTTCCTTGGGCTGAAAGGCATAACATGACTTGACCTCCTTCCTCAGATGCAAGTTTCAAGCAACTTCTACTAGAAGGAGAAAATGAATTTCGGACAACAAAATTATTGAAAATGTTCATTTTGAAACCCAAAAATAAAATCGAAAGCAGATTTATTTTTCCATAATCCAAACCTACTTATTTTTTTTCTTTAAGTTTAACCTAAATAATGGACATGCTACTAAATTTCAAGCATTTCCGTGATATTAAGGTTTTAAGACATATTTGTCATGGATCGATCAAGTTCGCGGTGTGGCTTGAGTATTTGTTTGCTTTTGAAAATAAGAGAATTGCAATATTTCGCGTGAAGTCAAATTCTCATCAAGACACGTCGCAGCAACTTCCTCGACCTTTCTACAGTGGGCAGACATCCATTATTCCTAGCATTGACGAGGTGTTCACCTTATCAACATCTTAGAAAAAGCCCATGTGTACGAACAATGATTAATTTTACTTCCTCTAGGAATATTTGTACACCCATTATTATGAGAAATAACATTGTTATGAAATCATACAATTTGAATAGAATTTGCCTTTCCTATTCCTGCGGGTATCAAGATGCCACTTTATCGAGATATCTTATCCGTTTCTTTAGGTTCAGCGGATCATGAAATCTTGATGATCTTCTCTGCCCTCGTCCAAACGAATATTTTACAGGGTGCAATACTAAGACATACCAAAACACCATTAAATAAAAATGATTTATTTTAACAATTTATTATTTGGTGTAACCAAACATCACTCTTCGTTAGGAAACACTTAAACACGCTAAGCACAAGTCAAACCAGCACTCTCTGATGAGTCATGAATTTTATCCCAGTTTCATCCCTTTCTCAGACCCACCACTAACAAATTGATAATTAAATATACCTATTTTCCATAAATTTGATAGGTCGTGACAAAATAAGAGTGTACCTGTTTTAGGAAATTAAAAATTCCTATGCATAAACTTCAATAGATAAAAAAATAGATATCTTTTCGTAAATTTCGGTGTCTTCAATTTGTCAAAATGTCAAGTCAAAATTATCATAGCAAGTTGAATTGAGTCGACAAGCTCCCTATATTGCATTGAGTCAACCAGAGTATTATAATGGCATGACGGATTTTTGACTATATGAATTATTCGATACGTTATCCTTTCTAACAAATTCTCTTCCTCGTCACAATGCTTACATGTCTATCTGACGTGTCCGAATCCTGCATCAAGGCACATTACGTGCACGTCTCTTATTGGAAGGAAACGAGACTTGCAATTCAATTTCTGGGCTTTTACTGCCGAAAAAGACTAAAAGAAGAGAAGTCCACGATAGCAAATTCAGCGACCCGGACTCACGTGGATATGCTTTATGTACACTATTTCTGTACTTTTCTAAGGTAGTCAGGCGAGAAAAAAAGGCCCAACCGTCCGGTCTTTGGTCATATCCACAATTGCAAGTGTTTGAACTCATCTTGTCGGGGTATTCGATTCCTCACACCTTCTTGGAGGTTGAGATGAGGACGTCTGAATAAAGAGATGGGGTTTCGCAATTTGAACATGACATGTATTACATATGGTGGCTTGTAAAATAGGTATAGGATAGGACCAGACAAAAAAACAAAAACTCTTCCTCTAAGCTTTACAGCTATAGAAAGGAACAATTGCTCAAAATTTCCTAAATCTACTACACTTTTGCAATTTAGTACTAAATCTTTTAGTTTTATCTATTGAGTCTTAATTTTTTTTGTGTTTTTCCAATTAAGACCACCTAATCAATTTTGTCCGGAAATCACTAACATGGATGTGTGCCGTTTTACGTGATATGACCGATGCTGACATGGATTATAATTGCTCTATTTGTTTCGCGCCAATTTTTCGGAAAAATGATAACATTTTTCTGTGTTTGATTGATATCGAAAATCTAATGTCATTTTGCTGAAGAAATTGATAAAAAAAACTTGAATTATTTTTATTTTTAATTTCCTTTTCTCCTACTTTCTCGATTGGTCACCCGGCCATAGGCAAGGGACAAGCTCACCCAAGGCCAATGAGGCTCAACCTTGCCAACCTTAGGTGAAGCTCCACCTTGCTAGATCCAATGTGTTGGAAGCTTGATGGTCCAAGGTTGAAGCTAGAAGCTTGAATGACAAAGGTCGAAGCTTGAGGCCTTAGGCAAGATCAAGCTCATCAGAATCTAGCAAGGTGGAGCCTCGCCGACCTTAGGTGAGCTCGTCCACCTCGCCGACCTTAGGTGAGCTTGTCCATTGCTTGTGGCAATCACTGTGGCCGGCGATCGACGAAGGAAGAGGGAAAAAGGAAAGAGAATGAAAAAAGAAAAATAAATCTATAAAGAAAAGAGGACAGTGAAAAAGTGCACGGAGGACGATCAGTGTTTGGGTAAAAGAAAGAAGCAAAAAAGATTTTCTCTTGTTAAAAAGAGGAAATCATTTTCCCCACTTTTAAATGTGTCTTTTCAATTAATTAATTTTTTTTTGACTAGTTTATTTTCCAGTGAGCTTGTTAAATTAATGTCTCGAGTTTGAATTCGGATAACGATTTGTTAAACCAAATTTGTCGATAAAGATTTTATCAAGCAGATTACAAATCGGATGAAGAAATCTTTCTTCTTATTGGACATTCTTTTGGATGTGCATAATATGAAAGGAAGTAAGGAGGATGTGATTTACCACTATAAGACAAAAGGGGCACACTTTATTTGATATTTTTATTTATCTTTCAGGGGCAAAGATGACTTCGTTGGAAGAGATAAAAAGAGGAAATTCCCTTTTGCATAAGCAAAATCCTTGTAGGCGTTGGTTTGTTGATGTGGTGGGGGCCCAAGGTCAAACTTTTGACCTTGGACACACACATTCACACAAAAGGCGTAGGTTTTCTTCTTTTATGAAAATGACTGCTGCCCGTACGAGCCGCAGTAGGGAGCCGTGAAAAAAAACCTAGAGAAGCTGCACGTGAATTCTTTATTTCAGCATACTTAGAGCGTTTTGAACGCGCGGTAATTTTGTGCCGTGAGTTTATATCAAAATGAGTTGTTTATATAAATACTTTGAGTTTGGGGTTAAATCTATGTGTGGGAAACACTTGAGTGTGTGAGTGATTGTAAACTCTGATTCTCTAATTATAGTAGATTATTTGTTGCTGGCTCTCTCCACGGACGTAGGTACCGATACTTGGGCCGAACCACGTAAATTTCCGGTGTCCTTATTATTTCTCGTTTATTTCTCTAGTGATATTGCGTTGACGTATTGCAAGATCCTATCGTTTCCGCGTATTATATTCTAACAATTGGTACTAGAGCTTGGGATCAGATTTTTTGATTGTGATTTGGAGCTTTTGCTTGTCTGATTATTATCTGGAAATTCTGTTATTACAATTATGTATGAGAGGAAATCTGAAATTGAGAAATTTAACGAGAGCAACAACTTTGTGTTATGGAGCATCAAAATGCGGGCATTATTGACAATCCAAGGTTTGGCCAAGACACTGAATGGTGAAGATGAGTTGCAAATTATAATGAAAGCCTCTGAGAGAGTAGAGCTAATGGAAAGAGTAAATAGCACAATCCTATTAAATTTGTCGGATGGGGTTTTAATAGAGGTTGCTGAGGAGAAGGATGTTGCAACATTATGGGCAAAACTTCAGGCACTTTATATGAAGAAAGGTTTGAACAATCGCTTGTACATGTTGGAGAAGATGTTTCAATTTAAATATATTGAAGGTACGTTTATCAAAACCCACATAGATGAATTTAATAAACTCATGATGGATTTAAAAAATGTCGGTAAGATACTTGATGATGAAAAACAAGGCATGATGTTGTTAGCCTCTTTACCAGAGTCATGGGAGCACTTTACTGATTCATTGTTGCAGAGGCATACTACAATTACCTCAGAAGAGGTAAAGTTTACCTTATTCTCTAAGGAGTGGTAGAGAAAGTTGCGTGATTGTAGTCTAGCGCAAGGAGTAGCACAAGCACTGACTATTCGGGGTAGAGAACCACATCGAGGGCTTAGTAGCAGCAGAGGTAAAAGCATATCGAAATCATGCCATAGAAAGTCCAAGAGAGGTGTGAAGTGCTTTGAGTGTCACGAGGAGGGGCACATCAAGAGAGATTGTTCAAAGTGGAGAAATAAAGCTGATAGATAGAATGCCACAAGCAGTGCGGCAAACATTGCTGAGGGCAGCAAAGTGATGCAAAAGTTATTTTATGTGTGACTGCTACTTCGTCAGGAGACGAATGGGTGCTAGATTCGGGGTGTTCTTATTATATGACGCCTCATAAGAATTGGTTTACTACTTACCAGACTGCAGATGGTGATAGAGTTCTTTTGGGGAATAACGCAGTCTGTGGAGATAGGGATAATTTGGATTCGAATGCACGATGGGGTGGTGCGCACATTGACAGATGTGAGGCATGTACCAGAGCTCAAGAAGAACCTTATCTCTTTAGGGACACTCGATGATATCAGGTGTAGGTACACCACTAAAGGTAGAGTACTGAAGATCTCTTGAGGTGTCATGACAGTGATGAAGGGGAAGAAAGTGAATACTTTCTATCATTTATTGGGAGAAACCGTGATCGGAACCGCTGCAGTTTCATTAGGTAAGTCAGACTCTAACTTAACTCAATTATGACATATGCGTTTGGGGCACATGAGTGAGGCAGGTACAACGATGCTGAGTGAAAGGAGGTTGTTGAAGGGTCAAAAGATAGGAAAGCTGGACTTATGTGAGCACTGCATCTTTGGGAAATAGCACCGAGTTAAGTTTACTATAGTTATTCATTCGACCAAACGACCAGTTGAATATATTCATTCATACGTTTGGGGCTCGTCTTTGGTTCCTTCGAAAGGAGGTGCTCGATATATGTTAAAATTTATCGACGACTATTCGAGGAAGGTATGTGTATACTTTGTGAAGCACAAATATAATGTGTTTGATCGGTTCAAGAAATTTAAGACATTGATTGAGAAACAGTCTAATAAACAAATCAAGTGCCTAAGAACCAATAATGGCATGGAGTTCTGTGATAAAGATTTTACTGAGTTTTGCAAGAAAGAAGGTATTGTGAGACACCGCACAGTACTTGGGACACCGCAGCAAAATGTCGTGGCAGGACAGAAGAACAAAACTTTGCTTGAGCGAGCTCGATGCATGCTTTCGCATGTAGGACTTGGCAAGGAATTTTGGGCCGAAGCAATGAACATGGCATGTTACCTGGTTAATCGATCTCCATCATCTGCTATCGAGTGAAAGACTCCTAAGGAAGTATGGTCGGAGAAACCTGTTGATTATTCCGGATTACGTATATTTGGATGTCCTGCGTATGCTCATGCGAGTGATGGTAAGCTTGAGCCGAGGGTAAAGAAGTGCATATTTCTAGGTTATGCACATGGGTTGAAAGGCTACAGGCTGTGGTGCACTAATCCCAGATCACTCGGTTTTCTAATCAGCAGAGATGTGGTCTTTGACAGGACTACAATGTTTCAACAGATGAATTTTGAGACACAACCAGCAGAGAATACAGATCATGGTATCATTAGTGAGGTGGAGCTTCAGGTGGAGACTCCGGAGACCTCGAAGGTAACAGAAGTTGAGATTGCAGATGAAGCCGTAGTTCTTGAAGTCGGTAATAGTGAACAACTAGCAAAGCCGCGGCACACTATAGCCGTAGATAGATAGAGAAGGCACATTAAATTACCGATACGTTATGGTTATACAGATATTGCTTATGCATTGACTGTAGGTGATGAGGTGGAGATAGATGAGCCTTTGTCTTACTCTGAGGCGATGGCTAGTTCGGAGTCGTTGCAGTGGCTAGGGGTTATGAGTGAAGAGATGAAATCACTCCATCGAAATCAGACATGGGAGCTAGTCAAAGTACCCAAGAGTTAAAAGATCGTCGGAAATAAATGGGGCTTTAAACAAAAATAGGGCATTCCTAGTGTCAAGGCAGCGAGGTATAAAGCAAGATTTGTGGCAAAGGGATATACACAGCGTGAGGGCATTGACTACAATGAGGTGTCCTCTCTTGTGGTAAGACATACTTCTATTCGTGTTTTATTTGCCTTAATTGCTTCGCAGGATTTCGAGTTAGAGCAACTAGATGTGAAAACTGCGTTTCTTCATGGTGAGTTGGAGAAGTAGATTTACATGAGGCAGCTAGAGGAATTTGCTATTTCGGTAAAGAAGATCATGTTTGCTTGTTAAAAAAATCTTTGTATGGGCTGTAATAATCTCCTAGGCGGTGGTATAAACGTTTTGATGCTTTCATGGCTAGTCAAGATTATTCAAAAAGTCAGATGGATAGCTACATTTACTATAGGACATTAGAGAATGGTTCTTTGATTTATCTACTCTTATATGTTGATGATATGTTGATAGCAGCTAAGAATATGTCTGATATTGATGTGCTGAAGGGGTGGTTATATGCTGAATTTGAGATGAAAGATTTAGGTGCTGCAAAGAAAATATTGGATATGGAGATTTTGCGTGACAAGGCTGTAGGAGTTTTACGTCTATCTCAGAAGAAATATATTGAGAAGATTGTGGCACGTTTTAATATGCAGTCAGTAAAATCAGTAAATACACTTTTAGCGAAGCACTTTAAACTTTCAGATAAATTATCACCGTAGACTAAGGAGGAGAAGGATCATATGTCCCGTGTTCCTTATTCTAGTGCCGTGGCTAGTACTATGTATGCTATGGTGTGCACTAGGCCTGATATTTCACAAACTGTGAGCATTGTTAGTCGCTATATGAAGTGTCCTAGTAAAGCTCATTTTGGAAGCTATGAAGTGGATCCTCAGATATTTGAAGGGGATAACAGATGTGAGTATAGTGTACCGGAGGGACAACAATGGTAGTAAGACCACTCGTTTTGTGGATTCGGATCACGCTAGTAACTTGGATAATCGTAGGTCTTTAGTAGGGTACGTATTTACGCTAGCGAGTGGTGCAGTTAGTTGGAAATCGTCCTTACATGATCACATTGCCTTATTTTCAACTGGAGTAGAGTACATGGCACTAACCTTTGTAGCGAATGAGGTGATATGGTTA
Source organism: Eucalyptus guilfoylei (assembly GCA_016097605.1). Classification (NCBI taxonomy): domain Eukaryota; kingdom Viridiplantae; phylum Streptophyta; class Magnoliopsida; order Myrtales; family Myrtaceae; genus Eucalyptus; species Eucalyptus guilfoylei. The sequence continues at coordinate 50,487,951 of CM027867.1, forward strand.
TAAAGTTTGCTCTCGAACTTTGGGTTAGAATAATATAATGTGGATATATACTGTGATAATCAAGGTGCGATATATTTGGCATATAATCCAATTTATCACGAGCAAACAAAGTATATCAACATCAGGTACCACTTCATCCAAGATGTCTTAGCTAATGGTAATGTTATTGTTAAAAAGATTAGTACAGCAGATAACCCGGCAGACATGATGATTAAGTTTGTTTCTTTGATAAAGCTCAAGCTTTGCTTGAGCTCTATTGGCGTCTGTGGAGAGTGAGCGCCCGTCAGGGCGTTGGGAGAGCAGCATGGATGATGAACACTATAACTTGGCTTTAAACATCGAGCCAATGTGGAAAATTGTTAAATTAATGTTTCGAGTTTAAATTCGGATAAAGATTTGTTAAACCGAATTTGTCAATAAAGATTTTCCCAAGCGGATTACAAATTAGATGAAAAATCTTTCTTCTTATTGGACATTCTTTTAGATGTGCAAAATAAGCAAGGAAGTAAGGAGGATGTGATTTACCACTACAAGACAAAAGGGGCACATTTTATTTTATATTTCTATTTATCTTTTAGGGGCAAAGATGACTTAGTCAGAATAGATAAAAAGAGGAAATTTCCTTTTGCAGAAGCAAAATCCTTATAGGTATTGGTTTGTTGATATGGTGGGGCCCAAGGTCAAACTTTTGACCTTGGGCACACACATACACACAAAAGGCGTAGGTTTTCTTCTTTTATGAAAGTGACTATTGCATGTACGAGCCGTAGTAGGGAGTCGCGAAAACAAACCTAGAGAAGCCTTGCGTGAATTCTTCGTTTTAGCGAACGTAGAGTGTTTTGAAAGTGCGATAATTTTATGTCGTGAGTTTATGTCCAAGTGAGTTGTTTATTTATAAACACTTTGGGTTTGTACTTAAATTTAGGCGTGAGAAACACTTGGGCGTGTGGGTGATTGTAAACTCTGATTCTCTGATTATAGTCGATGATTTGCTGCTAGCTCTTCCCGTGAACGTAGGTACCGATACTCGGACTGAACTAAGTAAATTTTCAGTGTCCTTATTATTTCTCGTTTATTTTTTTGGTGATATTGCGTTAACGTAAATTGCAAGATCCTATTGTTTCCGCGTATTATATTCCAACAGAACCAAACGCCATAAAATCGAAAAAATTATTTCCTGGAAGTTATTTTTCCTGAAATAAATTAAGCCTTAAGCTGCATTTTGCAAAAAATTAATAATTTGAAAAAAAATTCATAGTCCTTGAAAAATGTTTAGATATAAATTATTATTTATAGTGAAATATTTTTCATTGACTAATTATTTCAAGTGATACAAGCGAATTTAAAAAAATATTTTTCAAACATCCATTTTAAACTAGCGGAATCTAAGTGTGAATATGCGAGTTGTAGAGAACTTAAGTTCTCTACTATATATACATGCTTGTTCGATCATAACTCTCTGCAAGTGAGCCACGTCGCATAACTCATCTGTTATTTGATAGGTTGTCATAAAATTTTTATAAAAGATGGATGTATTTACATCGCCCAAAGAGATTAGTCTATTTGTAGTAAAGGTTAACTGAGCTGGTAAAAGTAGGATTCGGATATTTTTATTCAATAACTGGAGGCAGAATTATGTGATCATAATCCAGCAAAGAAGCAAGTATGTCGCACATTTTCAATTTAGCAAGACAATGCTTTTTCTTAAAGAAACAAAAGAAGAAAAAGAAAAGAAAAGAAAAAAAAAGACATTGCTATTTGTCTTCTCTATGATGTTAAAATTCTTTCCATGATTAATTGCTTGATCCTATTTTGAGCACAAAAGCCCAATGGCCATAGCAGACTTTTATTCCATATGTCATTCAGCAAATTTCTGTAACTTCTAATCTGGACTCGATTTTCCATGACAAAGTCAATCATATAATTAGTCATGATGATACTCACATGATCTAACTATTATTTGGTTCACAAATTTGGTTCTTCTGAGCTATGATATTGAACTTGTTAGACAATTCTAAAGAGAAATAACTAATTTCAAATATATTGATTAATCATTTACCTTTCGCTCTTCACCAAAAATCTTAATGCTGAAAGTCTTAATGCCGTGTCACAGGACATTTGATCGTAAAGCAACCACCAAACAATTGTTTTCAAATTGACTTTTTCTCACAACACATCTTTTCCACGAAAGATTAAGGTTCCTTACCTTATTTTTCTAGGACGTCTCGATGAATCTCAATCCACATGAGTTTGTTTTGATTTCTAGGATGCATGCATTAGCCTTTTAATATAAGGTGGATTCGAATTTCAAATATCTGGCATTTTTTTTCAAATATTAGCCCCATGGATCAACGTCAAAGTTTCAAGGAAATAATCCAGCTTGTTTGAATGTCCAATCCAAAAGCTTGGAATCATAAATTAATGTGGGTCATGTGTATATAAGAAGCATAGACACCCTGTACACAAGTGTAGTAAGATACTATAACATCCTATATTATGTGCAATAAGATAAGAGCGGCACATGAAATTTGACAAATGCGGGTTGCACATGTGGAATAAACTATAGTAGAACCTAAATTTAATGCCATGTTAAAATGTTAATTAAAAAACTTAACTTTATAGGTGAAGAGATATTTTGACATAGAAAGAGCATAGAAACTCTGAAAATAAGTCGTGTGAAATATTTTGACACGTCTATTGCCTCGTGTGAAAAGAACTCGAATGTTTGATGTTAGATCGAAAATTTGTTGGAAACTTACCAACTACCGATCAGAAAGCAAAAAGAGAAATTTCTTTTCAAAGAAGGACTTGATATATGATTATTATTACAAGCTAACCGACTATAAACTCATCACGCATATGACGAATTATTTTCGTTTCTTGGGCTGAAAGGCATAACATAGACTTGGCCTCCTTCTTCATATGCAAGTTTTATTGACTTCCACTATAAGGAGAAATTGACTTTCGAATAATTAAATATCGAAAATGTTCATATTGAAAATCAAAAATAAAATTGGAAGCAGAAATATTTTTCCATTATCGAAACCTTTTTTTTTTTTTTTGAAGTTTAAATTAAATAATGGACACTATACTAAATTTCAAGCGTTTCCGTGCTAAAGCGTTTTTGTCATGGATCGATCAAGTTCGCCATGTGGCTTGCATATTTATTTGCTTTCAAAAATAAAAGGATTGCAATATTTCATGCAAAGTCAAATTCTCATCAATATACACAGCAACTTCCTTGACATTTCGGCAGTGAGCAGACATCCATTATTTCTAGCGTTGAACATACTAGGTATTCACCTTATCAATATCTAAGAAAAGCCCATGAATGAACAATGATTAATTATACTTTCCATAGGAATATTTTATACACCCATAACTATGAGCAATAACAACGTTTTGAATTCATTTAATTTGAATAGAATTTGTTTTTCTTGTTTCTGGGGGCATCAAGATGCCACTTTGTGGGGAATTTTATCCGTTTTCCTAGGTTCGGCAGAGGATCACAAAATCTTGATGATCTTCTCAGCCCTCGTCCAAACGAATAATTTACAGAGAGCAACACTAAGACATACCAAAATGCCATTAAATGAAGTGAGTTACTTTAACTATTCATTAGTTGGTGTAACCAAACATCACTTTTACTTAGGAAACATTTAAACAAGCTAAGACAAGTCAAATCAGCCCTCCTAATGAGTCATGAATTTTATCCCAGTTTCATACATTTTTCAGACCCACCACTCTTAACAAATCGATAATTTAATATAGCTATTTTCCATAAATTTGATACATTGTGATAAGACACGAGCATACCTATTTCTGGAAATTCAAAATTCCTATACTTAAACTTCAATAGATATAAATAAATATCTTCCTGTAAATTTTGGTGTCTTAAATTTGCCAAAATGTTAAATCAAAATTACCACATCTAGTCGAGTCAAGCCAAACACCCTACACTGCTTTGAGTCAACAAAAGGATTACAATAACATAACGTACATAGTCTCTTCCTCGTAACGATGCTTACATGTCCATCTAAATCAAGACTCACGTGCTGACGTGTCGAATTCTGCATCAAAGCACATGACGTGTACGTCCCTTAGTGGAAGGAAACGAGTCTCGATCGACTTCCTTTAATAGACGAATTGTTAAATACGTGCAACTCAATTTCTGGGCTTTTACTGCCGAAAAAGAAAAAAAGAAAAAAAGAAAAAAAGAAAAAAAGTCCACGATAATAAATTCAGCGACACGGACTCACGTGGATATGCTTTACGCACACGATTGTTGTATTTTTCCAAGGTAGTCAGGTGAGAAAAAAGGGCCCCACCTTCCGGTCTTATATCATATCCACAAATGTAAGTATTTCAACTCATCGGGAATTCGATTTTCCATCGTGTTGATGGTTGAGGTGGGGATGTGTAAATAAGGATGTAAGGTTCACAGCTTATGCATAACACATAGTACACATAATGACTTATAAAATGGATTTATGATAGGACCAGACAAAAAAACACTCTTCCTCTAAGTTTTGCAACTATAGAAGGGGAAAATTGTCTAAAATATTGTAAACCTACTGTATTTTTGCTAATTTTGTACTAAAATTTTCAGTTTTACAAGTTAAGTCTTAAATATTTTCGCATTTTATCAATTGAGACCACTTGAATGACTGATATGGATGCAGTCATCTCACGTGACATGATTGGTGTTGACGTGGATTATAGTTTGTTTTGTGCCAATTTTTTTGGAAAATAATAAAATTTTTCTGTGTTTGCTTGATATGGAAAATCTAATTTTTTTTTAAAGAAAATTATCAAATAGTTAGATTTTTTTTTTCCTTTCTCCTACTTTCTCGGTAAGTAGTCGGCCATAGGCAAGGGACAAGTCCACCCAAGGCCGACGAGGGTCGACCTTGCCAGCCCTTAGGGACGCTCCACCTTGGTAGATTTGATGAGTTGGAAGCTCGAAGCTCGAAGCTCAAAGGTCGAAGGTCGAAGCTTGAGGCCTCATTGGCCTTGGGAAAGATCAAGTTCATCAAAATCTAGCGAGGTGGAGACTTGCGGACATTAGGTGAGCTCATCCCTCGCTTGTGGCCCGTCACCAACCATCGCCGTGGCTCACAATCGGTTGAGGAAGAAGGAAAAAGCAAAGAAAAAAGAAAAAAAGAAAAAAATTGTACAAAAAAAAGAGGAAGATGAAGAACTGCATGTAAGACAATCAGTGTTTGGGTAAAAGAAAGAGAAGGAAAAATGATTTTCTCTTGTCAAAGAGGAAATCATTTTCCCCACTTTTAAATGTATATTTCCCATTAATTGAAAATGTTTTCTTTGACTAATTTACTTTCCAGCGAATCAAACACCGTAAAATTTGGAAAATTATATCCTAGAAGTTGTTTTTCATAATATAAACTAAGCCTTAGGTTGCATTTTGCAAAAAACAAATAATTTGCAATTTTTTTTCATAGTTTATGAAAATGTTTAAATATAAATTATTGTCGATAGTGAAGTATTTTTCATTGATAAATTATTCTGAGTGATACAAGTGAATTTATATATTTTTTTTCAAATCATTCATTTTAAGTAAATGGAATCTAAGTGAGATTATGCGAGATCTAGAGAACTTACATGCATTCTCTTTATATGTATACATGCTTGTTCGATTTGTTTGATCATAACTATTTGCAAGGGGAGAATTACCAAAAAAAGTCATAAACTTTTTTTTTTGGCCAATTTAGTCCTAAATCTTTTATAATTGTGCCAATTCAGTCCATCCAGCCAAAATTGGCCGGTCGATGTTGATGTGGATGTCGGCCGAGGAGAGCTGGCTAACGAACGCTGATGTGACAATTTTTAATATATTTTTTAATTTTTTTTTTCAAAATTTTAAATATATTTTTTGAATTTTTGAATTTTTGAATTCTTGAATTTTTTTTTTTTTTTTTTTTCCCACCTTCTCCTTCCTCTGGTCAGCAAGGTCAAACTCGCCGACCACTGGCGAAGGTGAGCCTCGCCTAGCGCCGTCGCCAAATCCGGCAAACCTTGCTGGTAGCTGGCGAAGCTCAACCTCGCCATGGCTGGGCGAGGCCAAGCCTCGCCAGATTGGGCGATGGCAGCCTCGCCAATGGCCGGTGAGGCTCCTCGACCTTGCCCAGCCAAGGCGAGGGTCGACCTTGCTAGTGGCCGGCGAGACTCCTCAACCTCGCCATAGATGAATTGAATTGGCACAATTGTAAAAAGGTTTATGACTAAATTGAAAAAAAGAAAAAGAAAGTTAAGGACTGAATTGGCACAATTGCAATAAGTTTAGGACTTTTTTTTGGTAATTCTCCCATTTGTAAGTGAGCCACGTCGCATAAATCATTTGTTATTTGTTAGGCTATTGTAAAAATTGTATAAGAGATGGATGTATTTACAATTAAGATCGCCCAAAGAGATTAATCTATTTTTAGTAAAGGTTAATTGAGTTGGTAAAAGTAGGATTTAGATACTTTTTATTCAATAACTAGAGGCAGATTAACGTGATCATAATCCAGTAAAGAAGCAAATTTGCCGCACATCTTCAATTTAGCAAGACAACAACTGGGGGTTCGCCCCAATGGCCACCCTTCCAACTTGGAAGGGGGAGGTGGGGGGTTCAAATCCCCACATTCTCAAGGGGGCTTGGGGTGGGGACGATTTCATTTCAGGAGTGGGTTTTGCCTCCCACACCCTGCAAGGAGGTAGGGCAAAAGTCTGAGAGTGAGTGTTAGAGTAGGATTAGAGTATGACCGACAAAAAAAAAATTAGTAAGACATAATGCTATTCGTTAAAGCAACCAAAAAGAAAAAAAGAAAAAAAAAGACAATTCTATTTGTCTGCTTTATGATGTTAAATTCTTTCCATGATCAATTGCTTGATCCTATTTTCAGAACAAAATCCCAATGGCCATAGCAGACTTTTTTTTCCATATGTCGTTCAGAAAATTTGTGTAACTTCTAATATGGACTCAATTTGCCATCACTATGTCAATCATATAATTAGTCATGATGATGCTCACGGACAAATTTGGTTCTTGTGAGCTACGATATTGACTTAATTAGAACTTGTTAGACAATTTTAGAAAGAATAACTAATTTTATATATATTAGTTAGGCATTTACGTTTCGTTCTTCACCTAAAATCTTAATGCTAGAATCTTAATATTGTGGGACAGGACATTTGATTGTAAAGCAACCACCAAACAATTGTTTTCAAATTGACATTTCTTCAACACATCTTTTCCACGAAAGATTAAGGTTCCTCACCTTATTTTTTTAGGACGTCTAAATAAATCTCAATCCATATGAGTTTGTTTTGAATTTTAGGATGCATACGTTAGCCTTTTGAAATAACGTGGATTCCAATTCAAAACCTTTGCCATTTTTTTTCTTGTGAGTGTTCTTGCCCCATGGATCAATGTCAAGGAAGAAATCCAGCTTGTTTGAATGTCCAATCCAAAAACTTGAAATCATAAATTAATGGGGGTCGCATGTATATAAAGTGTGTATACACCCATGCACAAGTGTAGCAAGACACTTTAACAACCTCTATTATGTGCAATAAGATTAAGAGCGGCGCGTGAAATTTGATGAATGAGGTTTGCATATGTGGCATAAATTATAGCAGAACTTAAATTGAGTAACATGTTAGAATGTCGAACTCAAAAATTTGTGGTGAATAGAAACTATTTATATAAAAAGAGCATAGAAACCCCAAAAACAAGCTGCGTGAGATACCTTGACATTGCTATTTCCTCGTCCGAAAAGAACTCGAATGTTAGGTGCAAAGTTCGTTGGAAACTCATCAACAAATGATAAGAAAGCGAAAAGGAGAAATTTCTTTCCGAAGAAGGACCGAATTTATGATTATTATTTCAAGCTAAACGACTATACAGTCACCACGCATGTGACGAATTATTATTGTTCCTTGGTCTGAAAGGCATAACATGACTTTGACCTCCTTCAAATGCAAGTTTTATTGACTTCTACTATAAGGAGGATAATTAAATATCAAAAGTGTTCATTTTGCAAAAAAAATTAAATTAAATTAAATTAAATTAAATTAAATCGGAAGCAGATTTATTTTTCCATAATGGCGACCTACTTGTTATTTTAAGTTTGATCTAAATAACGGACACACTGCTGGAATTCAAGCATTTCCGTAATATTATTTAATCAAGGTTCTAATACGTATTTGTCATAAATAGATCAAATCACAGGGTTGCTTGCCCATTTGTTTGCTTTTGAAAATAAAAGACCTGCGAGAGCAATTAGACATAACAAAATTCAATTTAAATAAATAAAATTACTTTAACCGTTCATTATATGGTGTAACCAAATAATCATTTTTCTTAGGAAATAATGCTGATTGTTAGAATGTCTAACAAAAAAGTTGAACTAATAATTATATGAACAGTACATAAATCTTGTGAAAAAAGTGATATGAAGTACCTTAACACTCCTCACGTGTAAGAGTGATTAGGAACAACACATAGAATTTGCCAAATGGGGAGCTGCACATGCTAAATAAATTGGAGCAAAAACATGACATGATATTATGTTAGAATGTCTAACACAAAAACTTAACTTTATAAATGGAGAGAGATTATATATATATATAGATTATAGTTATTCATAAATATGTCGTGTGAGATACTTTAGCACAGCTATTGCCCCGTACATAAAGAACTTGGATATTATATGAAAAGTTGGATGGAAACTCATCAACAAGGGACATAAAAAGCAGAAAAAAAAGAGCAGAAATTTCTTTCGAAGAAGGACAAGCTTAAAGTGCCGGGAATGTCGCTAAGTATTATTGTTTCTTGGGCCGAAAGGCATAACATGATATGGCCTCCTTCATGTACAAATTTCAGCAACTTCTACTGAAAGGAGAAAATGAATTTCCGTCAAACAAATATCGAAAGAGTTTTTTCATCATCTATATTGTTTCTAAAGTTTTACCTAAAACACGAACATACAGCTAAATTTCAAGCACTTCGATTGTATATTCTGATGAAGGTTCTAAGACGTATTTGTTCATAAATCGATTGAAGTTGCTGAGTTGCTTGCGTATCTGTTTGCCTTTGAAAATAAAAGAACTGGAATAACAATTAGACATACCAAAACACCATTTAATAAAATGATTTTGCTTTGACTATTCACTTGTTTGGTGCAACCAAACATCACCTTTGCTTAGGAAACACTTAAACAAGCTAAGCACAAGTCAAACTAACGAGTCATGAGTTTTATCCGGGTTTCATACATTTTTCAGACCCGCAACCTTAACAAATCGATAACTAAATACACCCAATTTCCATAAAATTTTGATAGGTTGTAACAAAATACAATCATACTTATTTCTGGAAATTTAAAATTCCTATAAATATATATCTTCTTATAAATTTCGGTGTCTCAAATTTGCCAAATTGCCGAATCAAAATGACCACATCGAATCGAGTCAAGTCGAGTCAACAAGAGGATTGAATTAGCATAACGTGCCTTTCACTAAATGAAGTATTCACTACGTTATAATTCACTCTGGCAGAGTCTCTTCCTCATGACAATGCTTCCATGTCTATCTACCAAGACTAACGTGCTGACGTGTTGAATCTTACGTCGAAGCACGTGACGTGGACGTCCCTCATCGGAGGAAAGATGTAATAGATAGTATTCTTGTCCAAAAGTCGGAGTCATGATCGACTCTTTCGATGGACGAATTGTTGATTAACTCTTTTTGATGGACGAATTGTTGAAGACTTGCGATTCAATTTCCGGACTTTTGCCGCCAAATTTAATTTTAGAAGAATATAAGTTCTCCACGACAAATTTAATGATGCATACGCGCATGGACCTCATTATGTCATTATTTACGAGGCAGTCTTTGAGGTTGAAGAGAGAATCGCAAGAAGATCCATGTCGGATCAGAATAGACCCATTAAAATGGATCATAGATGCATTATTTAACCCATTTGATGGCAGAGGTGTCCAAATGGTTGAAAACCCATTTTGAACCCATATTCAATTAGATGAGTCATATTTGGGTTAGTTAAGTTTTAGTTAATGAACTGTTAATGGGTTTTGGTTGTGTGTAAGTCTAATGATAAATGGGTTATAAATGAGTTTGTCTTTAAACCTATTTACAACCCATTTGACTTGTAAATGATATTAGTTGAGTCAACCTATTAAGGATATATCATCATCTTTGAACAGTTTTTATTATTTTATTATTTTAATTTCGATTTTTTTAATAATTTTTTATTTTATTTTCTTGTTTTATTTTTCTTTCTTTCTTTTACTTATTTTCCCTATGAAGTCCCGTGACTGGCCCTCGCCAGTCGCTAGATGAAGGCTGTGAAGCCCTCACTAGCAAGGTGAGGTTCACAACCCCTGCCCAATCGCACCTGTAAGCCTTGAGCTCCATGGCTTTTGGTGAGGCTGGGGCTCGAGCCTTGCCGATTTGATGAGACTCAAGCTTGTTGCCATTGAGGCAAGCTCAACCTCATTGGATCTAGTGAGGTGGAGCCTTGCCCAAGGTCGGTTGGCTCAGCTCACCGGAATTGAGTGAGCTCGAGCCTCGTCGGCATATGGTGAGGCTAGAGCTTGCCTATTGCTGGCCATGATTGCCATGGCTGACGACTGTGTGAAGGAGGAGGAAAAAGAAAAAGAAAAAGAAAATTAAAAATTAAAGATTAAAAATATTTTAAAAAATAGAAAATAAAAAAAAATACTTGAAAGGAGTGCATGTAAAATCAAATTGGATTTTTTATACCAAGTGGAAAATTTTTTAATATATTTTCAAGTTTCAACCAAACACTAAAAAAATATTATCATTTTCAAAAATACCACATTTTTTGTGAAATAAATGAAGACTCAATTTTTTTAAAAAAATAAAATTTATCATTAATTTCATAACTATATCGGACTGTTCAACAATATAACATTTTTTTTTTAAAAAAATTAGAAGAAATAACTTTTTCTAGATTTGGTTAAATAAGGAAGTGTTATGGGTTGGGTATATGTTGGGTCGAGAATAGATCAATAAACTTACATTAGTGATAAATGGGTAATAGATAGTTCAATGGGTCAATTTCGATCGGACCATATATAACCCAATCCAACTCACCCATTTGACAGGTTTATTTGATGGGTAGAGTTGTTATGAGTTAATTATATTCAATAAATGGGTATAGTTGTTATAAATGGATTTAGAATTATAAAACCCAAAATAATATGAGTAGTAAAGAGGATAACAACTTACTTAGACCTAACTTACTCCTATGATTCTTTCTTTGCTCTCATTTGAATCAGCACTTGCTCACTTGATGCTCTTGCCTCATTTGAGTATGATTTTTTTTCAAAATTGAGTCAAATGAATTGCGTATGGATTGATTAGGAGTCGAGTTGGGTCGGGTATGAGTTATTGAATTTATATTATATGTAAATGGGTCAATTTTGATAGGATTAATTTCGATCCGACTCGACTCCACCCATTTGATATGTGTAGGTCAAGGAGATCGAAGAGCAAGAGAGATGCCGTGATGACAGGATTGCCTGACGTGAAAGGCTGAAGGTGGAAGAAGACGCGGTGGCGACGACGGCGGCCCTTCATAAAGAAAGACTCGCTGTATTTTCAATGATCTTCAGTGGGAAAAAGAGGCCCACCCTCTGGTTTTTGATCATATCCACAATTAAGTATTTGAACTCATCCTCTAAGTTTCGCAACAATTTTAATTTTAATTTATGACTCAAAAGGACCTCATCATGCAATGTACCTATAGTTAAGGTTCTTCCTCAACTTTTCTATGTAAAGTGCATGGGATGGTTTACAACTTCACTCAATTTAGTCGAACGATTTTTTCAATATCAGCTGTGAAGACTTATGATAAAATATCTTCATCTGCTTACCTTTTTACCTTTTTCACCACTATGGTAAACTCTTTACTGGCTCTTTTCCTCCTTCCGAGATCAACCTAAAGATTCAGATCCATTGCGTTGTGATAGTAAACATGATATAGTTTCATAAATCGACAAAAGAAATTGTTAAACTCGCTTTTAGGGCGGAGTGCTTTTAGATGATAGTATAACCCAATTACTCTACCTATTGCCAATGTGAGAAAATATAACTATAAGCGAATTAGAATTTCTATAGCCATAATGCAAACTATTGAAATTCCACAAACCATACAATAACTTATGAAACACTAAGCTAGAGTCACCAATACTACTTGCCTTTTGCGATCACACTTTGCTTTGTTTTGGGGTTTATCTCGACTTTCTTTGCATGTTTTGTGCGCGTTGGTTGCCTTGACCTATAGGCTCTTGAATCAGATTCACGCGGGACTTTCCTTCAAATCTAAGTTTGGAATATGCACCAAGAAAAAACCCCCACAAAAAAGCATCCGAGGTTGTGATGAATGACTCAAAAGCTTCCTTTATCTTGGTAGCTTTGAGTACATGTTGCTAAACAATGGGCCGGGAGGAACATGGTCACGTGTGACCCAGGATTAAAGCAAGAAAGCAAAGTAATGGAGACGAAGTAGCATAATCTGACAAGGTAAAAGGGACTCCTTGAAAATGTGAAAAGTAATGGGGTGCTTTTTTTTTTTTTGTGGGGGTGGGGGCGGGGGCGGGGGCGGGGGGCATTTTTATGTTAAATGATCATAATGCAATAAATAAGACAAAAGAATTATCTGCCTAATGTTCACGCTTTTTGGGTTTTCCATCCAAGCATCACTTTGCATGGGGGAAATGAGATCATCTCTTGCCACCGGCCTTTCCTGCGCAAAGATTTCCATGGCAAATACCCATCTAGATTTAGAATAACATGGACTGAGTCAATTATATATGCCGACCCTATGTGTTCCACGTGAATTTCATAAAAAAAAAATCAAATGCTTGTGGTTGCCGGGGCAGGCCCGACCACGATCCGGGCAAGCATATTTCCACGACCGACGGTGCAAAGTCAGGTGATAAAGATGGGACACGAAAAGGAGAACTAATGACGCGAGAAAGGTATCGAATCCACTGTGGAAAGGGAAATAAGCAGAGCGACGTTGAGGGGGACAAGAGAGGAGAGAGTTAAGTAATGCAGACTTGCTCTTTAACACACGTATGATGGAGGTTTCACCAAGCAAAAAAATAAAATAAAAATGGTGGCGTCCCTGGGCATTTGAGCCCTCTTCAGTCTTTAGTACACTTTTCAGTGCTACTAAAGCAACTTTCTTTTCATGTATCAGAGTCAATCCACCTGAGAAATTTTATTATTTTGCTAGATAATCCTAAACACATTGAATTCTTACCTTTTACCAAAAAAAAAAAAAAAACACATTGAATGGCCCTCGAGAGAAAACTTAGTATAGAAATGATTTGAAGTGAAGAGTTGCCAATGTATAGTTTCTCTGTAAAAAACGTTGATATTCCCTGTATTATAGGAAAGAAAGATATACACATATAACTAGAAGATATAGGATATGCGGGTACTGATATGTTAAAATAAGGAGACCATCGGAGACTGCCGTGTAGGTGGTGAAACCCCACCCCTCCCTTCCCGCCATAGGCTCCTCAACCAGCCTGGGAAGAGCCCTCGGTTGAGGAGCAATCCTAAGTATATTAAAACCAACATAAAGTGATAAAGATAAATTCGTAACAATGATGAAATACAATTTATTTATTCAAGTATCCACTTCTCATTGTATGGACCGGTTTCATACCTGACATTCTAAAACAATATTGGATGAGAAACCGTTATTTGACATACAATGATTGACTTGTGTGGACCACGCACGGCGAATATGGCACCTAGAAATTCATTCGAAAGATATATTGATTGAAACGTGGGTTCAAATCGCTTATTTTGGAAGGAGAATGATGCGGGACGAACACGTTTTGTGGTTACATTGTTCTCAAATTTACTGCATTTGACATTAACTATAGGAAGAACTTCGGTAAGGGCACAAGGTTTTACCGAATCCTGTTGCGAGTACCAACAGGAGTGGCAATGGCAATTTCTGAGAAGGTGGAGCTATATGAAGTGGAAATATAAGATGAATTATGATATTGCATCTAAAGGCAAAATTCTCATCAAAGAACCCATTTGTGTCTGTGGAAAGACTTCTTTCAAAAAGCTTCGGCGAACTTTCCCGCGAACTTCCTGCAGAACTTTCATACTCCTTCGCACTATATATATTGCAATGACAACCTATCCAAATCAACCAAGCCAAATCCCTCCATTCAACCCCAGTCAATCAGCGTTTTGACTCCCTAAGAAACGTCTTTGAACCTCTGTTTTTGCTAATCCGAGCAGACACTTTTGTCCTCTCTTCCTGTTCATCCATGTCGTCTTTGAGGTTTCGAAAACCCAGTGAGGCGGGAACCAATGCCTTGCTCGACCGCCGCAATAGCCTGAGGAAGATCATCCACAGGCGAAGGTGGCGCCGGGCTTTCACCGTCATATACTTCACGAGGGCTCTCGAGTCTATGTCAAAACCAGTCCTCGGGAAGAAGACTGAACTGTTGCGGTCGCTCTCGTACGCCGCCATCGACGTCGACCTCGAAAGCGATGATTCCCCACGTGTAGGGGATCGCCCTTCGCTTCGAGATGTTGACCCAAAGATCCTGAGTAACATGGTGAGCGAGAAAAGTCTTGAATCTCTGGCTCAACTTGGTGGCATAAAACAACTCGCTTTGATTCTCATCACAAATCCTGACAGTGGCTTGAGCGGGGATGCAACCGACCTCATGCAGCGAACCGATGTTTTTGGTACGAATAAGTACAATAAACCTCCAGCAAAGAACTTTCTGAGTTTTGTGCTTGATGCATTTAAAGACATGACCATAATCATTCTCATTGCATGCGCTGTCCTCTCATTAGTATTTGGTATCAAACAAGATGGCCTTAAAGAAGGCTGGTATAATGGTGGGAGTATAATCCTTGCCATCTTTCTAGTCGTCATTGTCTCTGCTCTCAGCAACTACAAGCAAGGAAGGCAGTTCCAGAAACTTTCAAAAGAGTGCAGCAACATAAGAGTGGAGGTCGTGAGAGATGGCAGGAGGCAACCAATTTCCATATTCGATATTGTCGTAGGCGATGTCGTGTGTCTGAAGATTGGCGACCAGATTCCAGCCGACGGGTTGTTTGTGGATGGCCATTCCCTGAAGGTTGATGAGTCTAGTATGACTGGGGAAAGCGATCACATCGAAATCCACAGCGAGAATCCTTTCTTGCTCTCAGGCACCAAAGTGATAGACGGCTACGGGCGCATGATGGTCGCTTCTGTTGGCACGAACACTGCATGGGGTGAGATGATGAGTTCTGTGAGCCGCGACTTAGATGAAGAGACCCCGCTCCAAGCCCGTCTAAACAAGTTGACTTCCTTCATCGGGAACATTGGGTTGTTGGTGGCTGCATCGGTACTTCTCATCTTGATGATCCGCTACTTCACCGGAAACACCCAAGACGAGGCTGGACACAGAGAATTCACCAGCGGAAAGACCAAGTCTGCGGATGTGATGGACGCGGTGGTGCGCATAGTTGCCGCAGCAGTGACCATTGTGGTGGTGGCTATACCTGAGGGCTTGCCTTTGGCTGTCACCTTGACGCTGGCCTACTCCATGAAGCGCATGATGGGCGACAATGCCATGGTCCGGAAGCTCTCTGCCTGTGAAACCATGGGTTCTGCCACAACAATCTGCACAGATAAAACTGGGACTCTCACGTTAAACGAGATGAGGGTCACGGAGTTCTGGATGGGAAAAGAACATGTGACTAGAGATGCATCCAGAGAAATAGCAGCCAACATCCTTGAAGTCCTACTACAAGGAACTGGTTTGAACACCACAGGTACTGTCCACAAGCGACCTTCTGTTTCTGTTCCTGAAATTTTAGGTAGTCCAACTGAGAAAGCAATACTTTCTTGGGGTGTGCTCGAATGGGGTATGGCGATGGATGAACTGAAGCAAGACTGGGAGATAATCCAAGTCGAGGCATTCAATTCTGAGAAAAAGAGAAGCGGGGTCACAGTGAGGAGGAGAGGAGAGCAGGTCATTCACATACACTGGAAGGGAGCAGCTGAGATGATCTTGGCATTGTGTTCAGATTATTATAGCCAGAATGGGATGGTCAATGTCATGAATGATGAAGCGAGGTCTGAGTTCAGGACAATTATAAAAAATATGGCAGACAAAAGCCTGCGCTGCATTGCATTCGCTTACAAAAAAATCAATGGTTCACTGTCTCAAGTTCATGGGAGAGTTGAGGAAGATGGACTTACGTTGCTAGGGATAGTGGGGATAAAGGATCCATGCAGACCAGGCGTGAGAGATGCAGTGGCATCTTGTAGAAGAGCCGGAGTGAACATCAAAATGATCACAGGTGATAATGTGCACACTGCAAGAGCTATAGCCTTGGAATGTGGGATACTCAATCCCGACAAAGATCTTGAACATGAAGCCATAGTAGAGGGTGCCCAGTTCCGCAACTACTCGCCCGGACAGAGAATGGCAGCAATCGAGAAAATCCAGGTAATGGCTAGATCGTCCCCATTTGATAAGCTTTTGATGGTGCAGTGCTTGAAGCAGAAAGGGCATGTGGTGGCAGTCACTGGTGATGGCACGAATGATGCACCAGCCCTAAAAGAAGCGGATATTGGCCTCTCCATGGGCATCCAAGGCACTGAGGTTGCAAAGGAGAGCTCAGATATCATCATCCTTGATGACAATTTCGCCTCTGTGGTGACTGTGTTGAAATGGGGGCGGTGCGTCTACAACAACATTCAAAAGTTCATCCAGTTTCAGCTCACAGTGAATGTGGCTGCCCTCGTCATCAACTTCATTGCTGCAGTCTCTTCCGGCGATGTCCCTTTGACGGCAGTCCAGCTTCTTTGGGTGAACTTGATTATGGACACCCTGGGAGCTTTGGCGTTGGCGACAGATCAACCCACAAATGATCTCATGCTAAAACTACCAGTTGGACGAACCGAGCCTCTTATCAACAGAGTCATGTGGAGGAATCTCACCTCTCAGGCCTTGTACCAAGTTATCGTCCTCCTGACCCTGCAATTCAAGGGGAGTTCCATTTTTGGAGTGGACGAAAAAGTGAGGGACACAATTATTTTCAACTGCTTCGTCCTGTGCCAGGTCTTCAACGAATTTAACGCTAGGAAGCTGGAGGACAAAAATGTATTCAAAGGGATACATAGGAACAAGTTGTTCTTGGGCATCGTTAGCATGACAATAATTCTTCAAGTGGTGATGGTGGAGTTTCTGAAGAGGTTTGCCAACACCGAAAGGCTGGACTGGGGACAATGGGGCGCATGCATCGGACTTGCAGCTTTGTCATGGCCGATCGGTTGGCTTGTTAAGTGCATTCCCGTCTCCAGCAAGAAGTTCAACTTTCTCCCGTGCTGAAGATACCTCCTGAACCAAGCACAACGAAACTCCAAGAAAATAATCTCTTCTTAATTATATCTAATTTCAGCTGTTAGAAACGTTAGGGCTTTGGAAACTGTTTTGTAATTCTAAACTTATGCATTATAAAGGATGTCAGTTTACGTTTTACTACAGAATCAAATCAACAGTTTATTGTCATCCATAGTTTCAACCTGAATACTTTGGTCTTTCCTGCTACACTACTGTTGAGTTTGAATAATCTTGCAGATGAAGTTATTAATCAGGTGATCATGCTTGATGCCTGCTTTAACATCCATCTCTGATTTAGCATTTAAAAAGTCATCCTACAGGATAGCTAAAAAGAAAGATTTTGCTAGTTCTCACCAAAACTTCGTTAAGGTCCAGCAAAAGCTAAAAAGTTCACTCAAGGGTTTCCTTTCGGTTTTGTACTCTTATCATCTCTCTCCTTAAATATTTTAACAAAAAGGACATGGGCCCACGTGACGGAACAAATTTTATCTGAGATGCTTAAGATTGCTTGCTTCTGACTAAAGGAGAGATGCTATCATCTCATAACCTTTTTAGATATCTTCAACTACATCTTCCATAGCCTTAAAAAAGCATGACCACATATGCTAGCGAACAACTCAAAACAAAAGGTTTTATATAAGCAATAAAATGGCATCTTCACACGATGGAGCTTGATTTGCATGAATAGGATCAAAGTTTTAATGAAAATGTATTATCTTTAGAGGCAAATATTCTAAGGATTTGTCTCCACAAATTAAAAGATGGCCATATCTGTCTAATAGGTGCACAAATCTAATTGCCTACAAGCAGCATGACAGCACCACTTCCAACAAGGAAAAGAATAATATGACATGATTCTTTGGATGGAAGGAGGAAAAGAAATTTTCATAGGAGGATCCCAAGTTGAAGGCCAAATTCACCTATCAACGCAAAAACCTATCTTTAATGAACATCACAACTCGTCTACACATATCCTAAGGATCAATCCTTCTCCTCCGCGTTTGTGGGCAAAACACTCATAGATTATATTACATTCATATGACCATGTTGACAATAGCAATAGCAAGACTCGCAAAAAGAAACTTACGCAAGCTAATCAATTTCCAATACTTAATACCTAAGCATCATCGATGCTAGCTGACTCTTTCCATGTCACAAAGGCAACAGCCAGAAAAGAGGAACAAACAATTGAAGAAAGATGGAGTAAAAAGATAAACATGGTGTTCGGTCGACAAGTCGAGAACAAATTTCGAACCTTGATCTCTCCTGACTATATGGGTGAGTAGTTCCAAGTTCCTTCAAGTATCTACTTGGAACTAGAAACCTACCTGCTAGAACAAGTTCGCAACAGACAAAAACAATTGAAGAAAGATGGAGTAAAAAGATAAAACATGGTGTTCGGTCGACAAGTCGAGAACAGGTTTTGAACCTTGATCTAACCTGACTCTATGGGTGAGTGGTTCCAAGTTCCATCTAGTATCTACTTGGAACTAAAAACTTATCCGCTAGAACAAGTTCTTTAAATTAGAGAACTTGGAACCTACTTTGTATATCCAGAAACCTGGAACCTACCCTATTTTAGGTTCCAAGATCAGTTCCAATGTCTATTCAAGTTTCACTCGTACTCTTAATTGAACGATTGCAGTAAATAATCACATCTAATCATAACCATTTGCTACGATCCATTGATCACCTTATATTTTAACACATGAAAATTGTGAAATATTAATAAAATAAAAATCTCAGTTATGGATATTGCCAGAAATGAAAACTCAAACTAGTAGTTTCAAATTACAAACTCATTATTGGATGTCATGGAATGCCACAGAATCACTCGAAAACATAGAATGAGAAAAACACAAAGACTTATTAAGTTTCCCGATTCTACTAACCTACCCGTCATAATATGTTTCCTTCATTTTTGGAACTTGGAACCTACTTTGCATGTCCTAGAACTTCCAAATTCTCAGTTCTACCTGAAACCATGTTTACCCTTACTAGCCAAAATGAGACATGATCAAGGGCAAGGCAATGACGCATTGCCAATGTCAAATAACAATGATCAAATCCTGATACGTTTGACTCATTTAGACTACCCTAGAGATGTTTTCCTAGCTTTTCACTTTCCCAAAGAAGGGTTTTAAGATGGCTGGGGTACTTTAAGCTCATTGATTCCCACAATTTATCAGCAAAACAGCACATGCAAAGTATTCAAACAGTAGTACTTCCATGGATAAACAAATGGGGCAAAAATAAAAACCCAAAAAAAAAAAAAAAGATTCTGTTTATAAAAGATCAGAGCCAAGACAACACAGGGTCCGATAACCCGTAAAAAGCAAAAAAAAATTGAAATTTGCAACGATGAATGTCAATGTGGGGCTCCATTATTAAATCGACCATACTTCACCGATTTGAGCTTCTATTCCGCCATTATCTCTCGCACCAACTAACAAGCACAAATGGGGAGAGAAAGAGAGAGGAACCCAAGCCGTCTTCTAGAACAATGAACATCGGAATATAGTTAACAAAAAGCAAGAACCCATCTCGTCTTCTAACACGATTAACATCGGAAGACGAGAAGGAAGGCAAAATTTGTCCGATTCAGCGGACAACAAGCAATCCGCACGTACCATCAAAGAGAGAGAGAGAGAGAGAGAGAGATGCTGACCTTTCCTCCCTCGTTTCAACGTCAAAGGTGCATTGATTCCGGCTTTGGGGTTGGCGAGAGAGGGACCCAATTCTTCCTTTCCGCATTTTTTTCTTGCCCTGCGTTGTGGAGCTGAAGCGCTGGGGGATACGGCGCACACCTGCGCGTCTGCGCTTTTCCACGGAGACTTTCTGCTTCGAACGCAAGGGATTTGGGCCTTTGGCCCATTAGCCGATATGGGCATTTAGGATTTGGGCTTTGGGGCTTGGGCCTGTTCACGTGTGGTGCTATTGATTGGCAAAATTGGACCGGTTTGGGATGGCGGAGCACGTTCACGAACCCGGTCCCTAAGGGCACGTTTCGCCGAACGGAAACATGGGGAGCGAGATGGAAATGGAACAGAAGAATGGAATGGAACGGAACGGAACGGAATGGGACAATTGAATTCCTACATCGGGTTGTGTAAGAAAAACAAGGGGCGAATCCAGTAACATGAGTGTGGAATGTCGAATCCATTCCTAAAGAATATGTGGGGAAGAGAAAGGGTGAGGGTACCTTAGAAGGTAAAGTATCTAGCCTGAAAATCCTCATCAAGGTTCTTTCATGGTGGAGAAAATATCGAATTTCTTATGTACAAGATAATCGAGTTTGAATGGGCCTAACTAGGCGGGTGCTGGCCTAAGAAAGAAAATCGGTTTCCTGAGGACCTTGATTTATCTTTTGGTTACCTTAGAATAAACAAAAGTGCCAGTATGATGTGACACGAGATCATTCGAGGAAAAGCTTAGTTGATTAGTTTCATGAATATGGTCTAGAATTTTTGCATATTTGACATGATTTATTTGTTTATTTTGATAATATTAGGGCTGTAAAATCAATTTGGTTCTACATGGGAATCACACCGGAAAAAGGTCCAGTTTTCAATTCCGATGGAAATAGGTCTAACTGTGCAAGTGAACCTCCCCCCTATTTAGGAATCAATTAGAACTTGCTTTTTGAATTTGGAAGAATATTTATTATTCTTAAATGAGCTTAACTTCCATATTGCTTTTATATTACTATCTGTTTTGTATCAATATTTTCTTTTGAGCCATTTTGTTGTTCACACTATTTTGCTATAATTGTTATTTGTCCTAGGTTTTTTTTTAAAAAAAAAAACCGATTCCCAAGTAGACTTTAGGGTCAAACCAGACAAATAGGATATGGGTGGCCATCCCTCACTTGAGAAAATATTGGGTGGGCCGGGCGCTCCATGTCACCGTGCGCCCGCCCAATCAGGATGCGACACGTGTCGCCACCTGGAGCTTGGGTCCCGCTTTTTTTTAGCTAAATTTTTGCCTTCTCCTTCTCTCTCTTCATTAATTGCTACGTCCTTTTCTGTCTTCTCCCGCCCTTCGCATTTGAAGCGCCCTCTCTCTTCTTTGTCTTCTCCATCAGGCTGCACGAAGTCACTCTCCCTCTCTCACTCTCTCTCTCTCTCTCTCTCTCTCTCTCTCTCTCTCTCTCTCTCTCTCTCTCTCTCTCTCTCTCTCTCTAAAAAATCTCTCCTTCCCAATAGCCTGCTTATCACATCCAGCACGACGCCCCCACTATTCTAGAGACACCCCCTCAAGCTGCATGAGGCCCAATTTCAAATATCTCTTGGGAAACTGCCCATCACATCTCGAGCTTCGGTCCTTCGCCTGCGTCTCCGCCTCCGCCATCACCACTCCCTCAAGCAACAAAGCCCTCTTTAAAAAATCTCTCCCTCCTAGAAGCCTACTTGTCGCATCCGAGCTTAGATCCGCCGCCTTTGGCACATCGCCTCCATCTCCGCCTCCACCCTCGCCTCTGTTGTCGCCACTCCCTCAAGCCACATGAAGCCCTCTTTCGAAAATCTCTCCCTTCCAAGAGCGTGCTCGTCACAGCCGAGCTCAGATCCGCCGCCTCCATCACATCACTGGTGCTTCATCATCTCGCCCTGCATTCATCTTTGGTGCTTCTATGCTGGGTCTATAGTGTACTCATCCAACACTGGTCGTGAGCAAACAGGTTGTGCTCACACATGGTAATTTCATTGCCATGTGTGAGCTCTTTGCAAGGTTTGAAGTTTCTTAGTACGATTACCCAAACTTCGAGAATGTGTATTTCGTTGTCCTGCCAATTTTTCACATATATGGCCCATCGCTTTGTCTTGGGACTGTTGTCGTTAGGGTGTACACTGTGGTTGTGATGATGAGGTTCGATCCCAACGTGGTGGTTAAGGCCATCGATAGGTATGGAGCCACCCATTTCCCCATGGTTGTGATGAGGTTCGATCCTAATGAGGTTGGATCCTCATTTTATTATGATCTCTAGAATATCAAGTATCTGAGCAAATTTAAGTAGGATGAACCTGCAAAGTTGAGCTTGTAATTTTTAGCAATTCAAACCCGTTGTCTGTGGCCTATGTTTAGATTTATCATGGTAGGACATATTTCATTGTGGGAAACTTAGTCATAGTTTAGCGACATGATGTACCTTTTCCTTGCAATCAATAGGAAAACTTTGAACTTGATTAATATAACATGTGCCATTAAGCATGTCAAAGACCAAAAGATGCAGAGAGAAGCCGGTGAATATGGATTTATCCCAACAAATCTTGATATGAATCTTTAATGGTCAAAATTTTGGCTCAACAAAAATGAGTTGATCATTCATACTACATTGATTGATAGGTTGCTCTCACAAAGACATATCGGAATGCCTCCCATGATCTACAAGGGCGAGTAGCTCGTGCTCTTTGGGGATTATCAGTTTCAGAAGCCTATAGGTAGTCTCATATTTCTAAATTGGATATATAACTGTGCACGTGTGTGAAAATGCACTGTTAAGTTCCTATGCCTGCCTTCATGCATCTTAAGGAATTAGATAGCATATGGTTCGATGCATTCTGAAATTGCTTTGAATATGGATTTTGGCATGCTGTGTCTTGCATCTAGCAATAAATTGACATGCCCATACTTTTCATGCGAGCATGATTTAGTGAAATGTATCTATTAAATGCGGATGATAATGGGTCAATTTGTTGGGTTAACTAATCAAACCGACTATGAACTCTTCGAATGTCAAATTCCAGGTACCTGTGACAATATTGCAGAGACCCTATAGAGTTTGGACGGTTTAAGCCTTTAGGACATTTCGAATATTCAAACCCGTCTCAATAATTGTTATATTAACAAAGTAACATTGTTTAATGGTAATTCGTTAAATTTCCAGGACATTGAACATTTAAATGAGTTTGTCCCTTTTATGAAAGGAAATGCCAAAATTTCGACTATAGGGTGGATTTTTGGGAGATAGTTAGAACCCCGTTTTCTCTCTAAGGTTGGGTTTGGTCCCAAGAGTTGCTACCTTAATCAGGTTGTTATGTTTGGGACCTAGTGGATTCTAGTTTAGGACCAGTCTTCGTTGATGTAAACTCATCCTGTTGCCATCCCCACTACTAAGAAATAATTGAGACGAGAAAAAAAGATCCTATCTCAGCTTTTCGAAATAGTCCTGAAGCAAAGTGTCATTATAGGGGTCAAGACTTGGCTCAATACAATTTATCCAACATTTAATTGAAGCTCGAAACCTCAAAATATGACATGGATGTTTATGTGCCAGAAGAAAAGAGATTTAAGGGATATATATGTTGATGATATTGCCAACGAGATTAAGCATGGATAAGTTTTACCGCAAGGCTCATATGCATTAATTTGATACTCATATACATGGTTTCTATTGTTCTGTGAATTAGCTTATGTCATAACACTGGATGCATAGGAAAACACGGTTTTGCTTGAGCTAGATATTGTTAATGCTCCGTCGTTATATATAGCATGACGAAAATTATTCATTCTAACTTCCACAGTATGTAATTAATAATTTTCTCTTTTGCACGATGTGTCTTCCCTTAGTAGTTTATTGTAGTGTGTTCAAATTGTTACTCAGTGTCTATGTTTTCTGCATGAAATATTTGCTTTTGTTTTGTGTGATGTTAATTCGCAGACTTTTTTGGTAGTGTTGCTATTGTGTTAGAAGGTGGTGTTGCTCCTCTGATTGCTCTCGCTAACTCTGATTATCATGTAAGTCTTTGACCATGTATGCCTGCAATTTAATTTAGCCTTTGTGGGCTGCGCAGACTGGCTTTTCTTATGCTATGATTTTATCATGGCCATGTCTCTATATATGTATCTTGATTTATCTTCCAATGTACATGAAAGCAGATAAATTGAATATGATTCACAATATTATTTTCAACATGTTCGTGGCTCTACCTCTATGTAATGTCACTTTCAATATCGCTTTCATGCCCGGTAATGCTCTTCGCATATTGAAGGAAGGGGGAGTTCCTACACTTGTTCATCTTTGTTCTTCATCGCCCTCCAAAACGATACATTTCATGGCTGCATTAAGTTTGGCATGATGTTTGATGGCAGGTACCTTTTTCCAACCCGTAGCATAGTATACTGTGATCTTTTTTGGCGTACAAGCCTTATTTATTTATTTATTTTCTTTAATGATATTTGGCCAATGACGGAAATGTGATGTAGATCTGAAAATGGACAGCTAAATACCTTTTGATTTCGCTATAATGGAAGTACTTGTCTCGCAGTGAGCTGTGTGGCATTTCATTTGGTCAGTGCATTTGTATGTTTCCTCTCAACAAAAAAACACTTTTATTTTTTTGCGCATATCCTCATATTGGAAGAGTTCTTATTATTTTATCAAGATGAAAGTGATATGCTAAAGCTTACTTGATCTATCTTGCAATATGGATGAACATGCATTGGTTGGGATTGTGAACTTAGATGAATCTAGAATGATGGCTTTGGAGAACATTGAAAATTATATTCTCACGTTGTCTGATCAACAAGATTTCACTGCCGCAGCTGCATCGTCTGCTTCTGCAGCATTAGCAAAATTGATAGAAAGAGCTTGTGTTCCAATTTCAAGAAATTTCAGATGCAGGTCCCACCATCTTCCCTCATATCCAATTGAATTCCACTGCCGCAAATATGTAGACGTTCTTACCTGAATTTTATCTTTGAATTTTCCATCCGTTCCTCTTTTTATCTTCATTTGATTAATTTGCTCTTTCAATCATCTTTACTACATTCATCTCTGCTAATGAGAAATCAAAGGTAGGTAGTTTGATATATAAAATGTGTAATCCATGGGAATCACTGCAAACAACTTCCTTTCTAAAAGATGTGGAATGATTATAAGAGAAGTTATATTACTGGTTCAATGTTATTCAAGTGAGCACTAGGCAAAGCAGGGAACTTTTGCCGGTTAACTATTTCAGCAGATAAACAAGTGGCCACTTGCTTTGTTTGTTTGCTTTTTTAGCTGCTCTTTTCACACTATTGTTTTTTGTTTCCTCTTATCTTCTCCCTTCAATTATTTCTCAACGAAGCTAAAATGGACAGATTAATATCCATGTTAAAGAATCCTTCTGAACTCTGGGCATTCGCAGCATTTGCCCTTGTCCAAGTATGGCCTTCTACATAAGTTTTGTTGAATGATTACCTAAGATATATACAGATAAAACTAAATACAAACTTCAAGGGGTATATTATCCTTGAGTCAAATCTAGAACTATTTCATCTCTGAGCTATACGCCTAATTTTAATTGCATGAATCTAAGTCCCAAGAGAGTTTCTTTCTCGCGATAACAAATATGGAATTGAATTAAATTATTTCATCTATTTAGATTCGTTTACTGTCCCAAAGACAATAGTCGTTGTTGGAATCGAAAAGAAAATTGCATGTCATTTTTTTATTGAGACTTAATTGATAATGTGGGTAGGTCGTAAGCGGAAGGGTGGAAAATGCATTTCAAAACCATTATTTTCTGAGAAAATGGAATAGAGCTACCACTCACTAACTCTTCTGGTTCAAATGAATCATATATTCAAATCTTGAGCTAGACAAATGGGAAAATTCTCTAATGCTATGTTTGGGGGAAGAGTGGGAAGAAAATTGTGAGAGAAACAAACACAAATTTTAAAAAATTTCTTACAAACAAAAATTTAAAATTTTTCTCCATTTTAACCCCAAATTTTCATTCACTTTATTTTACTTCGTTTCCCAAACGTGACATAATTGTTTGTTGCATATCATATTGCAGTTTGCAATTCCCAGTGTTGGCCAAATTTTGCACCATGTGAAACTTATGCAAAAGGCTGGAGCTGCTAGATTTCTATGTGCAACAGTTGATGATGTGACCGCACCATTCAAGGCTAAGATATTTGCAAGAATTGTACTTCGTAATCTGGAGCACAACCAGGGAGAATCTTCAAAGGGGATTTGAAGTATTTATGTCTTTGAAGAATGATTTTCAAGTAAGATTCTGCTTCATTGTCTACATCTTAATGTCATTTCCAAGATCAGTGCAGCACTAAACTAGGGCTTGAGCATCACTTAGACACATACTTATCTGACAAACTGCAACTACAACCCTGATAGTTTGTTGCCTAATTGTTTTGAAGAGCGGTCAGCTTTTGAAGGTTTTTTTTTTTTTTTTTGGTAAGGTAAGAATATATTAAGCTAAGAACCAAAATATACAAGAGGGTTTGGCACCAAAAACTTACACTCATAAAGACAACAAGTCACGATGAGTGGAAGGGAGCCGAAGAAAAACAAGGAGGACTGCAAAACAAGCGGACCAACCAACAAAAGCAAAACAGTCAAAACAAAAGGCAAAAAAAACCCTAGCTAGAACGGCAGCACGGTAGCAAGAGGGCCGGAGCAACGCAGGAGCAAGCAATCGCCAAACCGCATCCGCCAGCAAAACGAACCAACTCACTACCAAAAGGGAAAACCTCGAAGGAGTCACAACGGCTAGAACCCACCTACGTAGGCTCAAAAATAGAAGTATCAAAACCCCAACATCTCTGAAGTCTTATGTTCTTGTACGAGTTGGGCACATTCTTATAAGTCAGAGCTTTGTCCTTGACAACCTTAATAAGATGGTTCTTTAACACCGAGATAACCACATCTTCACCACGGAAGATGACATCATTCATTTTCTTTCAAATAATATGGCACAAAGCCCCAAAAGAAAACCGAGACAAAGAATGGAAGAATTCCTTTCCCAAGAGGTACTTCATAAGCCAAAGAAGGTTGTCCATCTAGGACCTATTTTGCCACGGAATGTTACATCTTGTAGCCCAAAAAAATGCAAGTGTCACCGAAGTATGACATTCAAAGAACAAATGATCTATAGAATCAGGCTTATCATTACAAAAAGCACAGTAGTCGATTCTACCATGAGACAGGAGGCAAGCTTGGGTAGGTAAACGATTTTTAGTAATAAGCTTTTGAAGGTTTCGTCCTGATGAAATTGATGAAACATGTAAAGGGACAATACGTTATTCCGTGCACAAGTATGATACTATGCTGTGAATGTGAAGAAAAATCGGCAGGAATAATCAAAAGATTTTCTTAGTGGCTCTTATGTAAAGCAACAGGCTAAAAAGTTCTGAATAAAAAGAAAATTTACCTTTTAACCACAATATTCTACCGTCGCTTGTGGACATTCTTATTAGCATTGTACTTTGTCCAGCCGTCACATGTGTTCCTTCGATACGTGTCGAGCATCCTTGTGCATAGTGCATCTAGATGTGCTTGTAGTGAAGATAGACTTTCATTCTTTTCTTTTACTAATTTTTTTTTTTTTGTTATGTGGGTTTTGGGGGTTGGGTTGTTGCTTTCTTTACCCCAACATTGCTAAATACAAATGTGGACGATAGGGAGAAGATTTACCCCCCTTCCCCCCTTCTGCTTTGTATAAACATGCAATCTTTGCCTGCGCATGCATTTATTTGGTCATTTTCTAGTTCTTCATACAGGAGTTTTGACTGTACAATTATGTATTTGTAAATATTATTATAAGGAAAAATGTCCATGCTAAGACACGATTTGCTACTGCAATCACAAATAGAGTTTGACCCTCTCATTTCTTTGAACAAAAGATTATAAAATAATTAATTGTCGAATCCTTTTTGACTTTTCTGCATAAGCTTGATAAATAAAAGAAATGCTCTCACAGTATTATCTAGGAATTGTAAATGGTGCTCACTAAAATCCTCATTTCCGCTTTGGAATGTATAATTTCATTGCACATGCTACGTTAATTGACGTACTTGAAAAACTCTTATGTGGGGAGTTTGCACCTTTTGCAGTATCTCATCGCAGCTCTTCCCTAATTTATGGCATTGGCTTCATCTTTTGTGTTAATGACAAGCAAAGAATCAATGTTCCAATTTCTTACTACTTATGAGGTGAACTAAAGTTAGATGATATTTTTACCTATTGTCATTTTTATTTTTACTGTTTGGTTGGTGTTTTGCTTGATTGTTGATGGGACGCCAAACAAGGGGGGAAAGTTTGAGTTGAAATGGTCATTCACTATCCATGAAGATAGTAAATCGGGGAATGATCAACTGCAAAGATCGACCAAACATGCAGAGCCCTAGAATTCTAACCAGGGAATGACAACCTTGCCTTTCCTCATAGAGCGTGCAAAGAACATGTTTGACTATCTTCATGGATAGTGAAGGACCATTTCAATTCAAATTTTTCCTCTTTGTTTGGTGCCCCATCGACAATCAAGCAAAACACCAACCAAATAGCAAAAACAAATAAATAAATAAACAATAAATAAAATAAAATGACAATAGGTAAAAATATCATCTAACCTTAGTCCACCTCATAAGTGGTAAGAAATTGGAATATTGATTCTTTGCTTGTCATTAACACAAAAGATGAAGCCAATGCCGTAAATTAGGGAAGAGCTGAGATGAGATACTGCAAAATGTGCAAACTTCCCACATAAGAGCTTTTCAAGTACGTCAATTAACATAGCATGTGCACTGGAATTATACATTTCAAAGCGGAAATGGGGATTTTAGTGAGCACCATTTACAATTCCTAGATAATATTGTGAGAGCATTTCTTTTATTTATCAAACTTATGCAGAAAAGTCAAAAAGGATTCGATAATTAATTATTTTATAATCTTTTGTTCAAAGAAATGAGAGGGTCAGACTCTATTCGTTATTGCAGTAGCAAATCGTGTCTTGGTACGGACATTTTTCCTTATAATAATATTTACAAAGACATAACTATACAGTCAAGACTCATGTATGAAGAACTAGAGAATGACCGAATAAATGCATGCGCAGACAAAGATTGCATGTTTATACAAAATAGAAGGGGGGAGAGGGGTAAATCTTCTCCCTATAGTCCACCTTTGTATTTAGCAATGTTGGGGTATAGAAAGCACCCACTCAACCCCCAAAACCCACAAAACAGAAAAAAAAAAAATAGTAAAAGGAAATGATGAAAGTTTATCTTCACTACAAGCACATCTAGAAGCACTATGCACAAGGATACCCGACACGTATCGAAGGAACACATGTGACGGCTGGACAAAGTACAATGCTAATAAGAATGTCCACAAGTGACGGTAGGATATTGTGGTTAAAAGGTCAATTTCCTTTTTATTTAGAACTTTTTAGCATGTTGCTTCATATAAGAGCTACTAAGAAAATCTTTTGATTCTTCCTGCCGATTTTTCTTCACATTCACAGCACATTATCATACTTATGCACGGAATAACGTATCATCCCTTTACATGTTTCATCAATTTCATCAGGACGAAACCTTCAAAAGCTAACCGCTCTTCAAAACAATTAGGCAACAAACAATCAGAATTGTAGTTGCAGTTTGTCAGATAATGTGTCTAAGTGATGCTCAAGCCCTAGTTCAGTGCTGCACTGATCCTGAGAATGACATTAAGATATAGACGATGAAGTAGAATCTTACTCGAAAATCATTCTTCAAAGACAGAAATACTTCAAATCCCCTTTGAAGATTCTCCCTGATTGTGCTTCAGATTGTGAAGTACAATTCTTGCAAATATCTTAACCCTGAATGGTGCGGTCGCATCATCAACTATTGCACACAGAAATCTAGCAACTCCAGCCTTTTGCATAAGTTTCACATGGTGCGAAGTTTGGCCAACACTAAGAATTGCAAACCTGCAATATGATATGCCACAAACAATTACGTCATGTTTGGGAAACGAAGTAAAATGAAGTGAATGAAAATTTGGGTGCAAAATGGAGAAACATTTTAAATTTTTGTTTGCAAGAAATTTTTTTAAATTTGTGTTTGTTTCTCTCACAATTTTCTTCCCGCTCTTCCCCCAAACACAGCATTAGAGAATTTTCCCATTTGTCTAGCTCAAGATTTGAATATATGATTCATTTGAACTAGAAGAGTCAGTGAGTGGTAGTTCTATCCCATTTTCTCATAAAATAATGGTTTTGAAATGCATTTTCCACCCTTCCGCTTACGACCTACCCACATTATCAATTAGGTCTCAATGAAAAAATGACATGCTATTTTCTTTTCGATTCCAACAACGACTATTGTCTTTGGGACAGTAAACGAATCTAAATGGATGAAATAATTTGATTCAATTCCATATTTGTTATCGCGAGAAAGAAACTCTCTTGGGACTTAGATTCATGCAATTAAAATTAGGCGTAGAGCTCAGAGATAAAATAGTTCTAGATTTGACTCAAGGATAATATACCCCTTGGAGTTTGTATTTAGTTTTATTTGTATATATCTTAAGTAATCATCCAACAAAACTTATGTAGAAGGCCATACTTGGACAAGGGCAAATGCTGCGAATGCCCAGAGTTCAGAAGGATTCTTTAACATTGGATATTAATCTGTCCATTTTAGCTTCGCTGAGAAATAATTGAAGGGATAAGATAAGAGGAAACAAAAAAAACAATAGTGTGAAAAGAACAGCTAAAAAAGCAAACAAACAAAGCAAGTGGCCACTTGTTTATCTACTGAAACAGCTAACCGACAAAAGTTCCCTACTTTGCCTAGTACTCACATGAACAATATTAAACCAATAATATAGCTTCTCTGATAATCATTCCACATCTTTTAGAAAGGAAGTTGTTTGCAGTAATTCCCATGGATTACACATGTTATATATCAAACTACCTACCTCTGATTTCTCATTAGCAGAGATGAATGTAGTAAAGATGATTGAAAGAGCAAATTAATCAATTGAAGATAAAAATAGGAATGGATGGAAAATTCAAAGATAAAATTTCAGGCAAGAACATCTACATATTTGCGGCAGTGGAATTCAATTGGATATGAGGGAATATGGTGGGACTTGCATCTGAAATTTCTTGAAATTGGAACACAAGCTCTTTTTGTCAATTTTGCTAATGCTGCAGAAGCAGATGATGCAGTTGCGGCAGTGAAATCTTGCTGATCAGACAACGTGAGGATATAATTTTCAACGTTCTCCAAAGCCATCATTCTAGATTCATCTAAGTTCACAATCCCAACCAATGCATGTTCATCCATACTGCAAGATAGATCAAGTAAGCTTCAGCATATCACTTTCATCTTGCTTAAATAATAAGAACTCTTCCAATATGAGGATATGCAAAAAAAAAAAAAAAGTGTCTTTTTGTTGAGAGGAAACAGACAAATGCACTGACCAAATGAAATGCCACATAGCTCACGGCCAGACAAGTACTTCCATTATAGCGAAATTAAAAGGTATTTAGCTGTCCATTTTCAGATCTACATCACATTTCCGTCCTTGGCCAAATATCATTAAAGAAAATAAATAAATAAATAAATAAGGCTCGTCCGCCAAAAAATATCATAGTATACTATGTTGTGGGTTGGAAAAATGTACCTGCCATCAAACAACATGCCAAACCTAATGCAGCCATGAAACGTATCGTTTTGGAGGGCGATGAAGAACAAAGATGAACAAGTGTAGGAACTCCCCCTTCCTTCAATATGCGAAGAGCATTACCAGGCATGAAAGCGACATTGAAAGCGACATTACATAGAGGCAGAGCCACGAACATGTTGAAAATAATATTGTGAATCATATTCAATTTATCCGCTTTCATGTACATTGGAGGATAAATCAGGATACATATATA
The DNA here is from genome assembly GCA_016097605.1 of Eucalyptus guilfoylei. Taxonomy (NCBI): domain Eukaryota; kingdom Viridiplantae; phylum Streptophyta; class Magnoliopsida; order Myrtales; family Myrtaceae; genus Eucalyptus; species Eucalyptus guilfoylei. The sequence goes on from CM027867.1 coordinate 50,520,037, forward strand.
GAGACATGGCCATGATAAAATCATGGCATAAGAAAAGCTAGTCTGCGCAGCCCACAAAGGCTAAATTAAATTGTAAGCATACATGGTCAAAGACTTACATGATAATCAGAGTTAGCGAGAGCAATCAGAGGAGCAACACCACCTTCAACACAATAGCAACACTACCAAAAAAGTCTGCAGGTTAACATCACACAAAACAAAAGCAAATATTTCATGCAGAAAACATAGACACTGAGCAACAATCTGGACACACTCTAATAAACTACTAAGGGAAGACACATCGTGCAAAAGATAAAATTATTAATTACATACTGTGGAAGTTAGAATGAATAATTTTCGTCATGCTATATATAATGACAGAGCATTAACAATATCTAGCTCAAGCAAAACCGTGTTTTCCTATGCATCCAGTGTTATGGCATAAGCTAATTCACAGAACAACAAAAACCATGTATATAAGTATCAAATTAATGCATATGAGTCTTGCAGTAAAACTTATCCATGCTTAATCTTGTTGGCAACATCATCAACATATATATATCCCTTAAATCTCTTTTCTTCTGGCACAGAAACATCCATGTCATATTTTGAGGTTTCGAGCTTCAATTAAATGTTGGATAAATTGCATTAAGCCAAGTCTTAACCCCCATAATGACACTTTGCTTCAGGACTATTTCGAAAAGCTGAGATAGGATCTTTTTTCTCGTCTCAATCATTTCTTAGTAGTGGGGATGGCAGCAGGATGATTTTACATCAACGAAGACTGGTCAAACTAGAATCCACTAGGTCCCAAACATAACAACCTGATTAAGGCAGTAACTCTTGGGACCGAACCCAACCCTGGAGAGAAAACGGGGTTTTGATTATCTCCCAAAAACCCACCCTATAGTCGAAATATTGGCATTTCCTTTCCTGAAAGGGATATGAACTCATTCAAATGCTTAAAATCCTACAAATTTAACGAATTACCATTAAACAATGTTACTTTGTTAATATAACAATTATTGAGACGGGTTTGAATATTCGAAATGTCCTAAAGGCTTAAACCGTCCAAACTCTATAGGGTCTCTGCAATATTGTCACAGGTACCTGGAATTTGACATTCGAAGAGTTCCTAGTCGATTTGATTAGTTAACCCAACAAATTGACCCATTATCATCCGCATTTAATAGATACATTTCGCTACATCATGCTCGCATGAAAAGTATGGGCATGTCAATTTCTTGCTAGATGCAAGACACAGCATGCCAAAATCCATATTCAAATCAATTTCCGAACGCATCGAACCATATGCTATCTAATTCCTTAAGATGCATGAAGGCAGGCATAGGAACTTAACAGTGCATTTTCACACACGTGCACAGTTATATATCCAATTTAGAAATATGAGACTATCTATAGGCTTCTGAAACTGATAATCCCCAAAGAGCACGAGCTACTCGCCCTTGTAGATCATGGGAGGCATTCCGATATGTCTTTGTGAGAGCAACCTATTAATCAATGTAGTATGAATGATCAACTCATTTTCTTGAGCCAAAATTTTGACCATTAAAGATTCACATCAAGATTTGTTGGGATAAATCCATATTCACTGGCTTCTCTCTGCATCTCTCTGTCTTTGACATGCTTAATGGCACATGTTATAGTAATCAAGTTCAAAGTTTTCCTATTGACTGCAAGGAAAAGGTACATCATGTCCCTAAACTAGGACTATGTTTCCCACAATGAAATATGTCCTACCATGATAAATCTAAACATAGGCCACGGACAATGGGTTTGAATTGCTAAAAAATACAGGTTCAACTTTGCAGGTTCATCCTACTTAAATTTTCTCAGATCTTGATATTCCAGAGATCATAATAAAATGAGGATCCAACCTCATTGGGATCGAACCTCATCACAACCATGGGGAAATAGGTGGCTCCATACCTATCGATGGCCTTAACCACCACGTTGGGATCATCATCACAACCACAGTGTACACCCTAACGACAATAATCCCAAGACAAAGCGATGGGCCATATATGTGAAAAATTGGCAGGACAATGAAATACACATTCTCGAAGTTTGGGTAATCGTACTAAGAAACTTCGAACCTTGCAAAGAGCTCGCACATGGCGATGAAATTACCATGTGTGAGCACAACCTGTTTGCTCACGGCCATAGTGTTGGATGAGTACATTATAGACCCAGCATAGAAGCACCAACGATGAATGCATAGCGAGATGATGAAGCACCAGTGATGTGCTAGAGGTGGCGAATCTGAGCTCGGCTGTGACGAGCACGCTCTTGGAAGGGAGAGATTTTCGAAAGAGGGCTTCATGCGGCTTGAGGGAGTGGCGACAACAGAGGCGGGGGTGGAGGCAGAGACGGAGGCGATGTGCCAAAGGCGACGGATCTAAGCTCGGATGCGACGAGCGGGCTTCTAAGAGGGAGAGATTTTTTAAAGAGGGCTTTGTTGCTTGTGGGAGTGGCGATGGCGGAGGCAGAGACGCAAGCGACGGACCGGAGCTCGAGATGTGACGGGCAGGCTCCTAAGAGATATTTGAAAGAGGGCCTCGTGTAGCTTGAGGGGGTGTCTTTAGGACAGCGGAGGCGTCGTGCCGGATGCGATCGGCGGGCTATTGGGAAGTAGAGATTTTTTAGAGAGAGAGAGAGAGAGAGAGAGAGGAGAGTAACTTCGTGCAGCTTGATGGAGAAGACAAAGAAGAGAGAGGGCGCTTCAAATGCGAAGGGCAGGAGAGGACAGAAAAGGACGCAGCGATTAATGAAGAGAGAGAAGGAGAAGGCAAAAATTTGGCTAAGAAAAAGCGGGACCCAGGCTCCAGTGGCGACACGTTCACATCTTGATTGGGCAAGCGTACGGTGACATGGAGCGCTTGGCCCACCCAATATTTTCTCCCCACCATTGCTGGCCCTTCATGGCAACGGTGGGGTGATGTTGGCGGTAGCAAGGGCTTACAGAGCCCTTGCCGTTTTCCTTCCCTTCCATTTTTTTAAAAAAATTAATTTTTACTGAAAAAGAAAATATTCAAAAATGCAAAGGATGAAAATGCTCTTATTAATTGATGAGTTAGGCCATTCTTTAAGTTTAACATGGCAACTTTAAGCACTTAATTGAAATAATATTCATTTCAAGCCTTTATTGTAAAAAAATAGTGTCACTTTAGGTTTTTATTTAAAATAAAGTCAATTTCAGACCCTTATTTGAGAAAATAAATGCATTTCAGACTCTTATTTGGAATTTTCCCAACTTTGATGAAGGAAAGTTTGGCTTGCCGTTGGTATCGATCACTCGTTATCAAGGGGCCATATCTTTTTGAGTGATTCTCGCGGTGAAAAGGTTGGTGTTTAGACTTAGAAGCCTTTCAATGAACACATCTTGAAAGCCTTGACTTTAGATTTTGTTTGATCTATTGTGTTGAGAAAGCCGGAATGCTCCAAAGGACAAATCTTTGGGTGATCGAGCACTGAATTGTTTTATTTACCCAAATCAATCAAGGAAAATAGTCCAAAAAATCATTGACCTTTTGCACTTTTATCAATTCTGTTATAAATTTTTTTACTTTTTGTCAATTGATTCTATTCAATCAATTTTGACCAAAAGTCATTAACATGGATATTAGCGATGTCATGTAGGATGGTTCGTACCGATGCAAATAATTTTTAATGATATTTTATGTCACGCCCCGAACCCCGAATGCGTGCCTATCCCTATCTGGTCGATAATAATTTGCGACTTCCCAAGACGAGTCGCCGACCCTTTCCATTTTATTGCACATGCGGAAGCGAAAAGAAATCCCCTGACAGTAATCATCTCAGGATAGAAAAGTAGGATATGAATTCACAAACAAACGTACTTTTATATTCACACCGAGTCATGTACAAAAAGTCTATGGCCAAAAGACTACAAAAGACTAGCCTTCCAAAAAGAAGCGGTCCTCACTGACCTACACTTCCGATCACCTCCTCTCAGCTCCAGGTCCTCCACTCGACGACCCTAAAAATGTTGTCCCACAACGGGGTGAGATATAATCTCAGCGAGTCTAAGCTCTAAACCCCAATTATGAGGGAAATACGCCCAGAAGCGTCATAATCACACAATCACACAATCAATGAGACTTACCTCGTCTTAGATCCACCCTGCAGGTCAATACAATTTACATCACAGACAACATGAGAACATGAGCAACAAATAAGCTCAAATAACTGAAACGCCACACTCAATTAATCATGCGTTCCTAGTTTTGATCTCGGCATATAGCACGGCATACTCTCTATTCGGCGGTCTTCTGGCATTGCCAGGCTTCGTCTCACCCCATTGAGCACGGCACGTCACTTCGTCGACGGCTTTCCCAAAGGAGCATAGGGTCCAGAATCTACTGCGACCGGCTTCCCGTTGTCCAGGGGGTATCCCGAATAGGGATAACGTCCAGCTCCACAGCCCGGGACGATTTCTCTTAACCATCACACGATCACTCAAATATGGCCCAGGGCACTGTGCATTGCACTCAAATGCTTCAATTAAAATGGTGAACCTGGCCTTTTTCTTCGTATTAGAAATACGCATGAAAATAGTCGTGTGTGGGTACATGGTCAACTCGACCCAGAAAAATTGACATTCTTCATTTTTAAAATCCCACTATTTTATATATTATATAAAACCATTTTCGGTGTTAAAATCCGACACTCGGGATTTTTTGAATAAATAATGGAAATTCATAATTTTTTGGAATTAAATACCAAAAATCCAATCAAGCACTCAATTCGCATAATTTAACACTCAATTGCATAATTTAACCACACCATTGCAATCAACACAAAATTCCGATCACCGGCTACTCCGGCCTAATTTCCGGAAAATATTTAATAATTAAATAATTACTGAAATTAATTAAATAAATCAATTTAAATTCTAAAAATACTAACCTAAGCCGGAATCATTAAATTAATAATCAATACGGACCCGGAAAATTCCCGAACCCTTCTAGATAAATAGTATAATTTATTTAGGCCTTAGCTAAACCATGCTAACCACCTAACATGCTCAATTAAATAATTACAATTCTAATTTAATCTAACTAACCACCTAATTCCTAATAAAATAAATCTAAACACCCCTTAAACGTCATTAGCCTACTAAGCATAGTTTAGAGTATAAACTCACCGGTTAATTGCGGAAACCGGTTCACCGTGACGACGACGCGACGGCGGCCGAAATCTTAATTTTCGGCGGTGTCGGCGAACTCTCGGACCGGGCCTAAAACGGGCCCAACAAATCTCAGCCCAACTGAGATTTGTTTTCAACTTGGGCTGGGCTTCACTTGATTCGCGGGCTGAATTCGCTGGGCTTTCGAGACTGGGCTTGACTGAAAATGGGCTTGCTTCAAGTATGGGCTGAACTGGACTGCTGATGGGCTGAACTAAATGGGCCCAGCTGGACTGGAATTTTGCTGGGCTTCAAGGGCTGAAGAGAAGACCAAACAGGGCTGAAAACTTGGGCTCAAAGGAGCTGCTTCTTGGGCTGCAGCGTGGGCTGATCGAGCGTAGCTACTGGCCTCGAGAAAGCAGCGAAGATGAAGAAGCAGCTGCTGGCGCGCTTCGGTGAACGCTGCTGATCTTCATGGCAGCGGCTCCTGGCGTCTCCGAGTCAACTTCAAGGGAAATTTACTGATTTTGTTGACTCGGCCAGACAACCGAGAGTGGAGTAGCTTCGGTCTTCGCTTCGGTCGTTGGTGTTGAGTCGCGGACAAAGGAAAAATGAGAGATCTTCGGACGTGGCAGCTTCTGCCGTGAGCTGCTTCAATCGGCAATTGGTAGATGGAGTCAACTATGGGGAAGAATTTCCTTTGGTTGACCAAATGAAGACGTGGCCTGCAGAGGAGAGTTCAGAGGGGGTGGGGGCTTCGTGGATGAAGATGAAGCTATTCGGTGGAGAAGGAGGGAAAGATGGGTGAACGTGAGGGTGATGGTGGAGATGGGGATGATGCAGATGATGGGGCACAACGAAAGGAAATGATGGGCAGCTCGTGATCTTCGGTGGACGTTGAAGATGCTGAAGACGGCCGAAAGAAAATGAACGAAAAACAGAAGCAAAGTGCTTCTTTCGCTAAGACCGGGATTGAACAAGAACGAGGGAGGTGGTCGAGCTTGTCCAACAAGCTAGAAGAGAGAGAAAGATAAAAAGTCCAACAATAATTCAATCTTAATCATGAATTGGTCCCCCAAAGGCTCACACAAAATATCTAATGTCTCCATGCTTATCACCTTGTCCCCTCCTAATTCTTTCCAACAAGATAAAGCCACAATTAAATCCAAATTGAAGCCAAAATTAGGGTTCCTTCCAAAATTCCGAATTTCATTAATTTGGCTTCAATTTCCTCTCTGATTATCCAAATCGAGGTCCGATTTCGCTGTAGAAAAATCCCAAATAATTTTCTGTAAATCCCCGACACTCACAAGCTCAGTTTAGAAGTCCCAATTTCCATCAATTTAGCCCATCTGAATTTCTGCTAATTTTCCACGGCATCCGAAATGGTTTTCCGAAAAAATCTCGGAATCTCTGAAAATTTTTCGGAGGATGAGTCGACGTTCCTAAAATAGCTCGTGACACCACAGAACTTTCAATTTCTGAAATCGGGTTCAAATTCACGGTTATTTTCAATCTGGCGCGCTTTTAGCATGACCTAGTCTACCGGGTCACTTTTAGGAATTTTTGGTGCAATTGACCCGTGATCGATTTATCTCGAGTCACAATGTACATCTCCAACACATTGGCGACTCTCGATTGTCGTGAAAATCTCAATGTTTCAATTACAGATACAGGGTACCCAAAACGACAAAAAATCAATTTAGTGTCAATTGATGAGAATTTTACAATCAGGTGGAATCACCCAAACTTTAATCACATATCTCGGTCAAATCGACTTATTTCTGATCTCTAATCGATTCTGACAGTGTCGTAATGACCTTTGCAGACCAACACGGTCGAGCAGTCGATTCCTGGTCGAGTTCTCAAGTCCAATTGCATTTAGATTCCATAATTACTTCCCCGGATAGTCCGGTTATCTCGTGAGTGATCAGCTCAGAGAATTGCACTATTGGCCCGTCAATGAAAGGCCCGATTTATTTAATCGAAAACAAATTCTGAAAATTCGGGCTGTCACATTTTAATATTTTAATATTTTATATTTTTTTATCTAATTTTTTCTTTCTTTCTTCTTTCTCTTACCGGTCACCAGTTGGCCTTGCTTGCCATAAGTAAGGCGCGGTCGAGCAAGGGCGAGCCTCGCCCATGCTAAATTTGGTAAGGTCGGCTCTTGCCTAGGCCAAGGCAATCGCACTGCATGTTGGCTAGGCTATTGGCTAGGCGAAGGCAAAGCACGGTGGCACTGACCCTTGCCCAAGCTAGGATGCCTTTGCCTGGGCAAGGGCACGAGCAAGACCCGGTGAGGGTGGCCTCATTTGGGCTAATGCTCCCTTCACCCGACAAGGCCTCACCTGTGGAGGGCAAGGCCAGCTTGCTTGGCCATGGCAGGTGGTTGGGCCATCAGCAAACGAAAGAAGAAATGGAGAAAAAAAAGAAGAAAAAAATAGAAAAAATAAAAATTAAATAAAAAATTCGAAATATATTAAAATATTATTAAAAATTGTTCACGTCAACATTAATTATGCCATGTGCAATGGTAAATATCCATGTTAACAAAGATGGATTCAAATGGAAAAATGTGAAAAGTTTTATAACTGAAATGACAAAATTTAAAGGTTTACAATTGAATTGACAAAAATATAATATGTTTAAGATTTTTTGAATAAAGTTTCCAATCAATCATCAAATATCGAGATTATGAATTTCGTTATTTATTTTTTTATTTGGGGATTGTAATGCTTCTCTCATTTAAAGCATTGTGCTCCCAAAAACACATGAAAATTTTTCTTTCATCATGATTTGTACAATTTGCACTATTTTCATTCTCATAACATGTCTATTGATATTTTTTTTTTTGGTCAAAAGAAAAATACATTCATATATTAGAATAATACTTTCGAAGCACATAGAAAGCTTTCAAGCTTAATAAATCCCAAATAACCGTGGAACAAATTAAAAGCCAAAAAGCAAATAATAAAGCATAGTTTTGCAGTTGGATACACACTCTCATCCCTCAAGAATAGATATGACATCGTAAATGATCGACGGCCAATTGCCAAATTCAATGATGAGCTCTCACCGAGATCTCCCATTTCATTTGCAACTGCATAGTGCACGTTTAAGTTTAACATCCTCATCACGGTCATCATGCAAAGACATTGACATCAAAATGTTGAAAAAACACAGATCAAATACCCATAAGAAGCTCCCATATCTATATTTAGATTTAATTCGAGAGAGTAAAAACCCTCAAAACTTGACCTAAATCTAAATTGAAATATGAGAGCGATCTAATGTTGAAAAGGTCGTGGAGGCAAGTTACGAGCATCTTTTTCGATGGCTATTGACTACACGGATGGCTGAAATGATTTTCACATTCACCTAAGATCAGCTGTAGAAATTTATTCACGTACAAACTCTCAAAATAGATGAGAAGAAAAAAGAAAGACCAGATAGTTTCAAAAGAGGGAAGACGGAGACAAAGAGGTAGATGGGGTACGGAGGGGGGGGCGCGAGCAGGTCCCTCTCTTTCCTGTCAATATATATTACACATTTTTTTTTGTCTTTTTGACCAAAGGCAGCAAGCTTTTACACTGCTCGTCTCCAAAATAAAAAAGTAAGGGGATTTGCCATTAGTGGAGAATTAGGTACCATATGTTCAATTGAGACTAACCATCTTTGCGGGATTTAGTAGTTTCATCCATTGTATTTGCTAACTACGGGAGACAGGACAATTTTACTTTTGCAAGATTTGGTTGGTGCCTTCCCAACATCACTCTTTCCTACTTGGGAGTCATTATAAAAGCCATCGTACATCCTATGAGAAAGCAGTCTCGTTTTGTGTTAAACTTAGACATTACCGATTTTCAGTCATGTCCTTATGTGATGATTTACCTTTTATGTTACTTATTACATAAAGGTTCTAATTTACCAGTTTTTACCCAAATATGTAATTCGCATTCAAGACACCCAATTGCAACCTGGCAAAAATCCAATATGTTCTAAACTAAAATTGTTTTTCTTTGAGCATAGACATTTCGATGGACATGAAAAACTCCTCAAACCTTTACCAAAGTTGAAGCCACATTTCACCTTTTCTGTGTGTGTATATATGTATGTCATTTGGTTGGTAAAACATACAATTCCTAGATCAAATTCGGCTTAAACTCAAGCAGTTTATTGACGACTAGCTTCATATATGGATTCAACCTAAGATCTCTTGTTCGATGGCTTAGGTCAATTGACAAACCGAAGGAGAAACCCTAATCCATCGTATCAATAGGGAGGAGCTGTAGATGTATGATTCGACTACTGAGTCGATAGGGGACTTTGGAAATTAAAAATAGAGTTCGAGTATAAATTAAGAGGTACCCATGTGATAGATTTAGGATTTATATGGTTGTATCTTTATGCAAAATGTGTCATGCATAAAATCCCGTGTGAGCTCGCGTGTCTTTCAAAAAAAATTCCAAGAGCAATAAGACAAAAATTAAATTAAATATCAACACTGATATGTGATTTGTCCTCGGAGGAACACACATTGGGTGGTCACAAGTACACCGTATATAGAAAGATAGGGTTTTAAATATTTTCGTAGGGAAATAAACTGTTCCTATCTTTTAGCCCGAGATTGGGATGCACTTAAGAAGCCAACCTATCGGCCAAGACAAAGCTGCGAGCCCGATGCAAGCACCCCATTGTCCCCAGCCCAGCCTATGGGTGTTGGCAAACCTCTTCAGAAACTCCACCATTACCACCTGAAGAAATATGGTCATGCTAACGATCCCCAAGAGCAACTTGTTCTTATGTATCCCTTCGAATACATTCTTTTCCTCCAGCTTCCTGGCGTTAAATACGTTGAAGACCTGGCAGAGGACGAAGCAGTTGAAGATAATTGTGTCCTTCACTTTCTCGTCCATTCTAAAGATGGAACTCCCCTTGAATTGTAGGGTCAGGAGCACGACAACTTGGTACAAGGCCTGAGATGTGAGATTCCTCAACATGACTCTGTTGATAAGCGGCTCCGAACGGCCAATAGGGGGCTTTCGCATGAGATTATTTGTGGGTCGCTCTGTGGCGAACGCCAAAACTCCCAGGGTGTCCATGATCAAGTTCACCCAAAGAAGCTGGACCGCCGTAAAAGGGACCTCACCGGAAAAGACCACAGCAACGAAGTTGATGATGAGGGCGGCCACATTCAATGTGAGCTGAAACTGGATGAACTTTTGAATGTTGTAGTAGACGCACCGCCCCCACCTCAGCAGAGTCACCACAGAGGCGAAATTATCATCCAGGATGACGATATCTGAGCTCTCCTTTGCCACCTCAGTGCCTTGGATGCCCATGAAGAGGCCGATATCCGCTTCTTTTAGGGCTGGTGCGTCATTCGTGCCATCACCAGTGACTGCCACTACATGCCCTTTCTGCTTCAAGCACTGCACCATCAAAAGCTTATCAAATGGGGACGATCTAGCCATTACCTGGATTTTCTCGATTGCTGCCATTCTCTGTTCGGGCGAGTAGTTGCGGAACTGAGCGCCCTCTACTATGGCTTCTTCTTCAAGATCTTTGTCGGGATTGAGTATCCCACATTCCAAGGCTATAGCTCTTGCAGTGTGCATGTTGTCTCCTGTGATCATCTTGATGTTCACTCCGGCACTTCTACAAGATGCCACTGCGTTTCTCACGCCCGGTCTGCATGGATCCTTTATCCCCACTATCCCTAACAATGTGAGTCCATCTTCCTGAACTCTCCCATGATTTTGAGCAAGTGAACCATTGATTTTTTTGTAGGCAAATGCGATGCAGCGCAGGCTCTTGTCCGCCATATTTTTTATGGTTGTCCTGAATTCAGACCTCCCTTCATCATTCATGACATTCACCATCCCATTCTGGCTATAATAATCTGAACACAATGCCAAGATCATCTCAGCAGCTCCCTTCCAGTGTATGTGAATGACCTGCTCTCCTCTCCTCCTCACTGCAACCCCGCTTCTCTTTTTCTCAGAATTGAATGCCTCGACTTGGATTATCTCCCATTCTTGCTTCAGTTCATCCATCGTCATACCCAATTCGAGTACACCCCATGAAAGTATTGCTTTCTCAGTTGGACTGCCTAAAATTTCAGGAACAGATACAGAAGGTCGCTTTTGGACAGTGCCGGTTGTGTTCAGACCGATTCCTTGTAGTAGGACTTCAAGGATGCTGGCTGCCATTTTTCTGGATGCATCTACACTCACTTGTTCTTTCCCCATCCAGAACTCCGTGACCCTCATCTCGTTCATTGTGAGAGTCCCAGTTTTATCTGTGCAGATCGTTGTGGCAGAACCCATGGTTTCACAGGCAGAGAGCTTCCGGACCATATAATTGTCGCCCATCATGTGCTTTAAGGAGTAGGTCAGCGTCAAAGTGCCGGCCAAAGGCAAGCCCTCAGGTATAGCCACCACCGCAATGGTCACTGTCGTGGAAACTATGTGCACGACCGCTTTTATCACGTCCCCCGGCTTGGTCTTCCCACTGGTGAATTCTCTGTGTCCAGCCTTGTCTTGGGTGTGTCCAGTGAAGTGGCGTACCATCAAGATGAGAAGTACCAATGCAGCCACCAACAGCCCAACCTTCTCGATGAAGGAAGTCAACCTGTTCAGACGGGCTTGGAGCGGGGTCTCCTCATCTAAGTCGCGGCTCACGGAACTCATCATCTTGCCCCATGCAGTGTTCATGCCAACAGAAGCGACCATCATGCGCCCATAGCCGTCTATCACTTTGGTGCCCGAGAGCAAGAAAGGATTCTCGCTGCAGACTTCAATGTGATCGCTTTCGCCAGTCATGCTAGACTCGTCAACCTTCAGGGAATGGCCATCCACAAACAACCCATCAGCCGGAACCTGGTCGCCAATCTTCAGACACACAACATCCCCTACAACGATATTGGATGTAGAAATCGTTTGCCTCCTCCCATCTCTCACAACCTCCACTCTTGTGTTGCTGCTTTCATTTGAATGTTTCTGGAACTGCTTTTCTTGCTTGTAGTTGCTGAGAGCAGAGCCGACCATGAATGGAAAGATGGTGATGATTATACTTCCGCCATCATACCAACCTTGTTTAAGGCCGCGACATTTGATACCAAATACTAAAGACAAAACATCGGATGCCATGGGAATGACCTTGGTCATGTCTTTGAACTCATCAAGCACGAAACTGAGGAAGTTCTTTGCCGGAGGCTCAATGTACTTATTCGCATTAAAAACATCGGTTCGCTGCATGAGGTCAGTTTTATCCCCGCTCAAGCCATTTTCGAGATTTGTCATGAGAATTGAAGGGAGGCGTTTAATGCCACCAAGTTGAGCAAGAGATTCAAAACTTTTCTCTCTTACCAGGTTACTCAGGATCTTCTGGTCGATGTCTTGAAGTGAAGGGCGATCTCCTTCGCCTGGATTATCATTGCTTTCGAGGTCGACGTTAATGGCAACATAAGAGAGTGACTGCAACAGATCTGTCTTCTTCCCAAGGACTTGTTTTGACAGAGACTCGAGAGCCCTCGTGAAGTATATGATTATGAAAGCCAAGCGCCATCTTCGCCTATGAATGTTCGTCGTCAGGCTATCGCAGCAGTCAAGCACGGCATCGGTTGCTACTTCGCTAGGTTTAGAAAGCCTTAACGACGACATGGATGGAGAACACAAAGAGACGACAGAAGGGTTTGCTTGGGTTAGCAAAATGCGTCGGGTTCTGAGGATGAAGATGAGTCACTGATTGACTTGGGTTTGAACGGATGGATTTGGTTTTAGTAGGTGATGTTGTCACTTTTTTACGTATTTAGTGCAATGTGATGAGAGTTTCCATACTGCCTGAAGTTCATAGGAAAGTTCGCTGCAGCTTCTTGGATAATCTTTCCACGAAGAGGCGTCGGATCTGTAATCACAATTGCCCAAAATAATAAATTAATCCAGGTGATCCACCCGGAATGATCAAAATGAAGTGTATTCAAAAGTGCACTGAAGACTGAAGAGGACTCAATGTCCAGGACCGCATCTCAGGTTACCTCCAGGCTCCTGCGGACGAGTGTTCAAGAGCAGTCTTGGCAGGCTCCTGCATACGTGTGTTCAAGAGCAGTCTTAGACTTCACATGATAAAATTTCTATTTCTCTATTTCTCTGTTTCTCGGAACAGATTTGAAACAAAAATCTGTTTGGTAACGCAATTTGATTTTTCTATTTCTGGAACAGATTTCTATTCTAGAAATTGATTGTGAAAAAGAAATCAGAAGTTAAAATTTTTAACTTCTCAATTTCTGAAATGAAATCAATTTCTAGCCAGAAATCAATTTTTGTTCCAGAAATTTTATCATGCGCACCTAGTAATTATCTTATTTTTCCACTTCAATAATTATAATTTACCTTCTCAGAAATAACCACTGCTACCAAAGGATCCGGAAGAATCTGTATTCCTTATAAAATTCTTCAAAACCTTCGTAACGTTATTCTTATAATAGCCCAAAAATTATCATTGCTAACACAACTTATTTAAAACTAAAGTGCCTAAAAACTTGTTTGTGCAGTATTAATCTCCTTCAAAGTGGGATTAAAGAATGTAATGATGCTAATTGAGTGGGGCCATATGGATGGATTTGGTTTGATTGGCTTTGATAGGTTATTTTGTCCCTGTCTTATGTGTGATGGGCGGTGTGATAGAGTTTTCCCACCGCGTGAACTTTATGGGAAAGTTCACTGCAGCATCTTCGAAAATCTTTCATCGAAGAGGTATCAGATCGCTAATCCCAACGACCCAAAATTTTAATGTGTATTTGCTTTCTCGTGATGTACCGGTTGGAAAGACGTCTCAAAAAAAGATGTTTGTCCAATATTAATCTATACCCAAAATAAGCTATTCAATCGATTATCGAGCAATAAATTTATTTCGTAAAGTACTACCACATGACGGGCCGGCAAACTGCCAAGTGGGATTAAAGAATGTAATGATTCCCTTCCGAGATCAAGTAATTGATTTATATTACTGAAACTTTTTTTTTTTTTTTTTGACCTGGGAACCCCCGTACAGCCGGTAGCCGGCGAGGTAAACCCGGGGTGACATTAGCGGAGGACCCACCGCCCCAACGTCACACTTAAGACACCAAGTGCTTCCATTGGGTTTCGAACCCCTCACCTTTGGGGAAGGATTAACGGAGCCCTTATCTAGCGGAGCCACCACGGCCGGTGGTTATATTACTGGAACTTTTTTATTTTTTATAAACCAGGAAACCCTGAAAGCCGACAGCCGGAGGGAAGAACCTGGGGCTGACGCAAGCTGGCCACCACACTCACGCAACAGTTACGTCACCTTGCGACTCGCTGGGAATTCGAACCCCTTCCCTTCGTGAGGGAGAGAAGGCCCGAAGCCAACAACGTCACCCAGGTGGGTGGTTATATTACTGGAACTTTGATATCATATTATGAGAGAAAAAAGAAGAGAATGATTGGGTAATAGTCTTTAATCTACTGTAATAGCAATCTATTCAAAAGCACAAAAAATCAGATGACAAATAATTAGAGTCCATACAAGTCAATCTTCATATGTCGAATATTAATTTTTCATATAGGTTCGTTTCATAAAATTAGGTTCAATTAAAGATTGTTTATAAAGTAGATGTATAAAAGAAGCGTATATGGTTCAATAAATAAATTATATTGAATTATCAATGGAAATCTACCCTTATCACTTTTGAAAACAATTCTTACATACTTAGAATTACATATCAAAATAATATATTTTTTTGGGTTATTGATTTTGATACAGATTGATAAAATATATTGCTTCCCACTTTCCCAGAAAAGGGTTTTCAAGATTATTTTACCTACAATTTCTTAGCAACACGGTACATTAAAGTAATGGAACAGCAGTACTTCCATGAATAAACAAATGGGGCAAAAAAACCAAAAAGAAGACGGCGAAAGGAACAGAGACAAGACAACAAATGGCCAATTACCGACGAATGTCAATGTGGGGCTCCATTTATTAGATTGACCGGCTTCGTTGATTTGAGCTTTTATTCTATCGTTATCTCTCGTACCACCAACCGACCACAAGAAGCACAAATGGGGGAGAGAGAGAGAGAGAGAGAGAGAGAGAGAGAGACAACCCAGCTCGTCTTCTAGAACAATGAACATCGGAAGACAAAAATAAAGAATAAAATTAAAGCACAAGTAATCGAATGTTTAAGGCTCGACATACCACCCAAGCTTGATTGAGCCTGATTTTGAGTTAGAATTCAAGTTGAATATGTTTCGAGGAAGCTAGACCTTGACTCAACTCGAGTCGACTTAGTCAATCAATAAGTCTTACTTCGAATTTTGAATTCGATCTTGATTTTGAGGAAAGAAGCACTATAATTGAGGATATATGATTTAAATCTATGGCGTATAATTGCTCGATGAGTTTCACTTAGCTCATCCAACCTGCTATTGCGCTTAATGTACATTTGGTATGCTCTATCTTTCAGCCAAAAGAACACACTAGCTCGCTTCCGTGTCCCGGGTTCGCGTGTGACAGTGCAGGGCCTTGAGGCTTAATTTCAACCGGTGAAGACAACCGCATCGGTACGATCGTCAACGTTTGTTATTTCTTACCGACGATTCAACTTGTTTTGTGTGTTTCTCCCATCATATTTTCAAGAGCGTACCACGTCATATGTGAAAGGGAATAGAGTTCACGGAGAAATTTGAGGGGACAAGTGTATAGAATTGGAGAAGCATCTTCTCAGCGGTCCCTGCTTTGAAAAACACTACGAAAACTGACAAAATATGAAATCGGTAGAGTTGTATTGTTTAGACCTTGGAATTGGGTCTGCTTTTGTTTGAAGCATCCATGGTTCATATTACGGAGAGTGAGTGATCAAGCAATAATATAAACAGAAGAATAAAATATATCGGACATAAGATTTATGTAGTTCGATTGTAAAGAATTACGTCGACATGAAGAATAGTGATGAATTTCATTATAGATTGTTGAAATATAATACGTGAAAATGACAGGATCTTGCAATTTACATTAACGTGAAATCACCAGAGAAATAAACGAGAAATAATAAGGATATTAGAAATTTACGTGATTCGGTGCGAGTATTGGTACTTACGTCTACGGGGAGAGCTAGCATCAAATAATCCACTATAATCGGAGAATCAGAGTTTACAATTTCTCACACGCTTGAGTGTTTCCCACACTTAAATTTAATCTTAAATCTAAAGTGTTTATAAATAAATAATGTAAACTCACAACACAAAAATTACCACACGTTTAAGCTCAAGCAGAACGTTTTATGTACTCCACAAACAATAAAAACTCTTCTACTTGTTTTTCTTTTGTACGGCTCCATTGTTCTTCTTTTTTCTTGTGTACGGCGCTCCTCAACTTTTTGCGGCACACCTCCAAGAAAGAACCCACATTAAGTTTTATATGTGTGCCAAACAAAGTCAACATATTTTACTTGGGCCCGCCAACTTTAACTTCAACATGGACTAGGTTTTTGCAGGGAAGAAAGAAATCCTTGCTTTTCCTTTACACAAATTATGCTGAAGAAAGATCACTTCTACTCTTGAATAAAGATAATAAAATATGTGAGCCCATTTTTGTCTTGTAGCTGCACATGATATATTCCTTACTTATTTTGCACGTCTGAAAGAAAAGTCCAACAATGAATTGTTTTTTCATCCGATTTCTAATCCTTGGAAGAAAATCTTTATCAACAAATTCGGTTTAACAAATCGTTATCCAAATTCAAACTCAAAACAATAATTTAACAATTCTCCACCTTGATTCGATATTTGAAGTCAAGTTATAATGTTCATCATCCATGCTGCTTTTCCAATGTCTTGACGGGCACTCACTCTCCACAGACACCAATAGAGCTCAAGTAGAGCTTGAACTTCACCAAATGAACAAACTTAGTCATCATGTCTGCCGGGTTATCTACTGTAGCAATCTTTTTGACAATAACATTACCCTTAGTTAAAACATCTCAGATGAAGTGATACTTGATGTTGATTTGCTTTGTTCACTCGTGATAAACTTGATTATATGCCAAATATATCATACATTGGTTATCACAGTATATATCCACACTTTTCTGTTCTAACCCAAAGTCCAAAAGCAAATTTCATAATAATATCATCTCTTTTGCTACAAAAGTTAGTGCCATGTACTCTGCCTTAGTCGAAGACAAGGCAACGTGATCCTATAAGAACACTTTCCAACTAACTTCGCCACTTGCTAGTATAAACACGTACCCTGCTAAAGACTTGCAATCATCTAAATCACCGACATGATCCGAATCCACAAAACCAATAGTCTCACTGCCATTGTTGTCCCTCCGATACATTATACCCACGTCTGTTGTCCCTTCAAATATCTGAGAATCCACTTTCCAACTTTCTAATGAGTTTTACCAAAACGTTTTATATAGCGACTAATCACGTCACAGCTTGTGAAATATCAAGTCTAGTACATACCATAGCATATATAATACTACCCATAGCACTAGAATAAGGAACACGGGACATATGCCCCTCCTCCTCCTTAGTCTGCAGTGATAATTTATCTGAAAGCTTAAAGTGTTTCGTTAAAGATATATTTACAGATTTTGCTGACGACATATTAAAACATGCCACGATCTTCTCAATATATTTCTTCTGAGATAGACATAAAACTCCTGTAATCCTATCACGCAAAATCTCCACACCTAATATTTTCTTTGCAACACCTAAATCTTTCATCTCAAATTCAGCATTTAACTACCTCTTCAACACATCAATATTAAACATATTCTTAGCTACTATCAACATATCATCAACATGTAGTAATAGATATACCAAAGAATCATTCTCCAATCTCCTAAAGTAAACACAGCTATCCATCTGACTTTTCCAATAGTCTTGACTAGCCATAAAAGCATCAAAACGTTTATACCACTACATAGGAGATTGTTTTGGTCCATACAAAGATTTCTTTAACAAGCAAACATGATATTCCTTACCCGGAATAGCAAATCTCTCTGGCTGCCTCATGTAAATCTGTTCCTCCAATTCACCGTGAAGAAACGTAGTTTTTACATCTAGTTGCTCTAACTTAAGATCCTGCGAGACAAATAAAACACGAATAGAAGTATGTCTTACCACAGAAGAGAACACATTGTTGTAGTCAATGCCCTCATATTGTGTATACCCCTTCTCCACAAGTTTCGGCTTATACCCCATTGTCTCAACACTGAGAATGTCCTCTTTCCGTTTAAAGACCCATTTACTTTTGACAATCTTTTAGCTCTTGGGTACTTTGACCAGCTCTCATGTCAGATTTCGATGGAGTGATTCCATCTCTTCACTCATAGCTTTCAACCACTACGATGACTTTGAACTAGCTATTGCTTCAGAGTAAGACGAAAGCTCATCTGTCTTTACCTCATCACATTCAGTCAATGTACAAGCAATATCTATATAACCATAATGTATCGGTGATTTAATTTGCCTTATTTGTCTATCTGCAATTATAGTGTGCCGTGGCTTTGCTGGTTGTTCACTATCACCGACTTCAGGAACTACAGTCTCATCTACAGTCTCAACTTCTGTTACCTTAGAGGTCTCTAGAGTCTCCACCTAAAGCTCAACCTCACAAACGATACCATGATCTGTCTGCTCTGCTGGTTGTGTCTCAGAACTCATCTGTTGAAGCATTATAGTCTCATTGAAGATCACGTCTCTGTTGATTAGAAAACTGGGTAATTTGGGATCGGTACACCACAGCCGATAGCCTTTCACCCCATGTGCATAACCCAGAAATACGCACTTCTTTACCCTCGGCTCAAGTTTACCATCATTCACATAAGCATATGCAGGACATTTAAATATACACAATCTGAAATAATCAACAGGTTTCCCCGACCATACTTCCTCAGGAGTCTTCCACTTGATATCAGATTATGGAGATCGATTAACCAAATAACACGCCATGTTTACTGCTTCGGCCCAAAATTAATTGCCAAGTCTTCCATGTAAAAGCATGCATCGAGCTCGCTCAAGCGAAGTTATTTTTTTCCGTTTTACCACGCTATTATGTGGTGGTGTCCCAAGTATTATGCGGTGTCTCATAATCCATTCTTTCTCGCAGAACTCAGTAAAATCTTTACCACAGAATTTTATGCTATTATCGGTTCTCAAGCACTTAATTTGTTTATCTGACCGCGTTTCAATCAATGTCTTAAATTTCTTGAACTGATCGAACACTTCATATTTGTGTTTCAAAAAGTATACCCAAATATTCCTCAAATAATCGTCAATAAATGTTAGCATATATCGAGCACCTCCTTTTGAAGGAACCGAAGACAGGCCCTAAACATCTGAATGAATATATTCAGCTGGTCGTTTAGTTGAATGAATAATTATAGTAAACTTAACTCGATGATGTTTTACAAAAATACAATGCTCACATAAGTCCAACTCCCATGTCTTTTAACTCTTCAATAACCATTTTTCACTCAACATCGTCATACTTGCCTCACTCATATGCCATAAACGCATATGCCATCACTGAGTCAAGTTAGAGTCTGACTCACCTGATGAAACTACAGTGGTTCCGATCATGGTCTCTTATAGTAGATGATAAAGAGTATTCACTTTCTTCCCCTTCATCAATGCCATGTTACCTCGAGAGATCTTTAGCACTCCACCTTTAGTGGTGTACCTACATCCGATGTCGTCGAGTGTTCCTAGAGAAATAAGATTCTTCTTGAGCTCTGATGCATGCCTCACGTCTGTCAATGTGCACACCACCCCATCGTGCATCCGAATCCGAATTGTCGTTATCCCCATAGCCTTGCAGACTACATTATTCCCCAAAAGAATACTACCACCATCTGTAGTCCGGTAAGTAGTAAACCAATTCTTGTGAGGCGTCATATAATAAGAACACCCTAAATTTAGCACTCATTCGTCTACTAATGAAGTAGTAGTCACACATAAAACAGCTTTTGTATCAGTAGTGCTCCCCTCGATAATGTTTGCCACACTGCTTGTGCCATTCTACCTATCACCCTTATTCCTCCGCTTTGGACAATCTCTCTTGATATGCCCCTTCTCATGACACTCAAAGCACTTCACGCGTCCCTTGGACTTTCTATGGCATGATTTCGATCTGCTTTTACTTCTGTTACTACTAGGCCCTCGATGTTGTTTTTTACCCCGAATCGTCAATGCTTGCGCTACTCCTTACGCCAGAGCGTCATCTCGCAACTTTCTTTGTCACTCCTTAAAAAATAAGGCGAACTTTACCTCTTCTGAGATAATTGTAGTACATCCCTACAACAGTGAATCAGTAAAATACTCCCGTGACTCTGATAAAGAAGCTAACAATATCATACCATCTTCTTCATCATCAAATATCTTACCAACATTCTTCAAATCCATTATGAGTTTATTGAATTCATCCAGGTGGGTTCTGATAGACATATCTTCAGTATATCTAAATTGAAACATCCTCTTTAACATGTATAGGCGATTATTCAAACATTTCTTTACAGAGTGCCTGAAGCTTTGCCTATAATACCGCAGCATCATTCTCCTCGACCACCTCTATTAATACCTCATTCGACAAATTCAATAGGATTGTACTCTTTACTCTTTTCATTAGCTCTATCATCTCAAGGGCTTTTATTATAATCAACAACTCATCTTCACCATCCAGTGCCTTGGCCAAATCTTAGGTTGTCAATAATGCCTGCATCTTGATGCTCCGTAACTCAAAGTTGTTCCTCCCATTAAACTTCTTAATTTCAGATTTCCTCTTAGACATAATTGCAATAACATATTTTCCCGATAATAATCAGATAAGCAAAAGCTCCAAATCACAATTAAGAAATCCGATTCCAAACTCTAATACCAATTGTTGGAATAGAATATGCGAAAATGATAGGATCTTGCAATTTACGTCAACGCGAAATCACTAAAGAAATAAACGAGAAATAATAAGGACATCAGAAATTTACGTGATTCGGTCCGAGTATCGGTACCTACGTCCATGGAGAGAGTCAGCAGCAAATAATCCACTATAATTGGAGAATCAAAGTTTATAATCTCTCACACACTCAAGTGTTTCCCACACTTAGATTTAATTCCAAACCCAAAGTGTTTACAAATAAATAATATAAACTCACAGAACAAAAATTATCGCAGAATCAGAGTTTATAATCTCTCACACACTCGAGTGTTTCCAACACTTAGATTTAATCCCAAATCCAAAGTATTTATAAATAAATAATATAAACTCACAGAACAAAAATTATCGCACGTTCAAGCTCAAGCAAAGCGTTCTATGTACTCCGCAAACAATAAAAACTCATATGCTTGTTCTTCTTTCGTACGGCTCCGTTGTTCTTTTTTCTTGTGTGCGGCGCTCCTCAGCTTTTTGTGGCACAGCTCCAAGAAAGAACCCACATTAGTTTTATAAGTGTGCGCAACGAAGTCAACATATTTGACCTGGGCCCACCAATTTTAACTTCAATGTGGACTAGGCTTTTGCAAACAAGAAAGAAATCCTTGCTTTTTCTTTACACGGATTATGTTGTTGAAGAAAGATAACTTCTGCTCTTGAATAAGGATAAATAAAGATAATAAAATATGTGAGCTTCTTTTTGTCTTGTAGCTACACATGATATATTCCTTACTTATTTTGCACGTCCGCAAGAAAAGTCCAACAATGAATTGTATTTTCATCCAATTTCTAATGGTCGAAAGAAAATTTTTATCAATAAATTCAGTTTGACAAATCGTTATTCGAATTCAAATTCGAGCTAATAATTTAACATATATCATGCAATATAGGGAGATTTTACATTTGATTCATTCAAATATTTTCGGTATTTCCCAAACCCCAATACACCCAAAAAAACACACAGTGTTTAGTTTCAAAATTTCTCGAGAAAAATCTCTCAATCTCACAAAGAAATACACAAATCTAACCATAAAATTTCACACTACGAATACTAATCCTTCTTGGTGCAATTGCACGAACAAACTCCAATGCCAAGCACCCGTGTGGAAAGGGGCTTCAGGAAACCTTCACGTCAGCCTCGTCTCACGAACAAACCTTGAGAATTGAAATATAGGCCTCTACACGAGAACTCCACGCGTGAAGGAAACCGAATCAAGCTAGGATTCGGTCAACAAAGTCAACATATGGGCTTTCCTTTTTCTTTTTCCTTTTCGTCTTTTATTTCTCTGAAATACGGTGGCCTTATATCCCACGGCCAAAGTCCTTTCCTTTTCTATCCTCTTTCATGGTCAAAGTCCAATGCTTCTTTTGACCACCGTATAATCGGCTTCACTGCACGACTTCCCCACGGAAGTAAATTTCATATTATGAGATTCGGTTTATTTCAACTTTAGCCGCAATTCAATTCGAATCAAGTTTGTTCAACGACTCAAACTAGATACATATTTTAATCATTCAAGCAAGAGTTCCTGAGAGCAACACAAGTAGATCTCCTCAATTGATGGGTCGCTAGATCCCACAAGAAGAGAAAAGTGTTGTGATATAGTAATATGTAGAAATAACATGATCTTACAATTCACATCAATGTGATTGGTCCGAATATTAGATTTACATTCATGAAAAGAGAGCCGGCAATAAATAATCGATTATAATTGAAAAATCAGAGTTTACAGTTGCTTGAGTATTTTTTATATTTAGATTTCAACCTAAATTCAAAAATTTATAAATAAATATGTAAATTCACAACATAAAATCACCACGCGTTCGAGACTCACACAAAAAAACAAGAACTCGTTCTTTTCTTTTCGTACTGCTTCGCGTTGTTCTTTCTTGTGTGGCGTGTAGCTCGTCTCGTCTCAACTGGCGTCGCCCTCAGTTTTATATGTGTGCCCAAGTCAACAAATTTGACCCTGTGCCCCTGCCTTGCTAAATCCAACTGCCATTCGAGTACGGCAAAAGGAGAAAAGTATTTGCCCTCCAAAGTTAAATAACAAAGGAAAGCGTGCCCATCCTTTTGTCCATTAGCGGGAGGCTTTTGCAGGTCAACGGTGGAGTCCTATACGCCAATCCACTCTTGGCCTGTTTCGAAGAGCTAACGCCCGAGAATAACAAATCTAAATAACAGATTTTGATTAAATCATTTTTTTTACGAATCGAGTTTCATAAAAATTTAAATTCGAGATATAATTTAACAAAAAGTGTATGAGAGATAGAGATCATAAGTTATTATCGACATTGACATATTAGTTTAGATGATACAAATAATTATTTTGAAAAAATATTTTTTAAATTAATTACGTTTTACTAAAAAAATGAAACTTTAAGTGAGATTATTCTAAGGAATTAAGCCTGTCTTCTGGACCAAAAATAAGACCAAAAAAATAAAAAATAAAAATGAAAGTTGTCCGAATTCGCGGACAAGAAACAATCCTGACGTACAAATCGGAGAGAGAGAGGGGAGGTGCTGACCTTTATCGCTTGTTTCATTGACAAAGGCGAATGGTTCTGGCGTGGGGGCTGGCGAGAGAAGGACCCATTCTTCCTTTCCGCCCTTTTTTTCTAGTTCTGCTTGGGGATCTGACGCGCTGGGGAATATGGGGGATCTGCGCCTCTGTTCTTTCCATGAAAATTTCTTGATCGAACAAGATTGGGTTTCCCAAAGAAAATGGGCTCTGAGCCCTTGGCCAATTAACAGGCTTTGGGGGTTGGGCCTATGCACAGGTGCTGCTATTGATTGGCTATTGGACTTGTTTGGGATGGCAAGGCACGTACACGAGGGGTGTGCAAAAGACCGGGAACCACCCGAATTGCTCAAAATCAAACTAGATCCCCCAAGAGCCTGTGATTTTAAAGGGAACCGGTCAAGTTCTTAGTTCTAATAAATTGGAACCGATGGGTGTTGGTTCTATTTCCAGTTCCAAGTGTGGAACCGCCCACCCATCTATCTAAACTAAACTGATAATATATATAATATATACTTAATTTTTAATTTAAAAAATGAAAAACCCTAAATCCCTAGACTACTTACTAGTTTTTTTGTTAGATAATTGTTTGTTTTTGCCTAACCATAACAAGTTGGTGAGTGTACTCTCTTGCTTACACACTTCCTAACATACTAATATTATTGGTTCATTGGCTCTAATTGGGAGTGTACTTGATGAGGTGATTCTGTTGTGTAGTTATTTATTGTATATTACAATACTAACACGTGAAGCTTGATGGGACTAGTTTTATAGACCAATCCTTAGTGGGCGGTTTCAAAATCTAGGGTGGAAACCACCCACTCAGATTATACTCATCCTAAAATGTACGCGAACTTGGTACCCAAGGGCACATTTTGCCAAACCGAAACATGTGGAGTGAGATGGAAATGGAACGAAAGAAGAATGGAATAGAATGGAACAAGACAATTGAATTCCTACATTGGATTGTGTCAAAAAAAAAAAAAACGGGTGATTCTAGTAACTTGAGTGTTGAATGTTTAATCCATTCCTAAAGAATATGTCGGGGAGATAAAGGATGAAAGTACCCTAGAAGGTAAAGTATCTAGCCTAAAAATCCTCATCAGGGTTCTTTTGTGGCTGAGAAAATATTGAATTTCTTACGTAAGACATAATCGAGTTTGAATAGGCCTAACTAGGCAGGTGCTGGCCTAAGAAAGAAAACCGGTTGCCTGGGGGCCTTGATTTATCTTTTGGTTACCCTAGAATAAACAAAATTGCCAATATGATGCGAGGAGAGATCATTCAAGAAAAAGCTTAGTTGATTAGTTTTGTGAATATGGTCTAGAATTTTTGTATATTTGTCATGATTCATTTGCTTATTTTGATACTATCCCATCCTAGGAGTTACGAAGAAATTATTAAAACAAAAATTTAAACTTACTGTACTTGAGTCAATTCAATTCTAAACATTCAAATTTGGCTAATTTAATTCTAAACCTTTTGATGATTTTCTAATGTAGTCTTTCTAGTCAATTTTGACTGAAAATCAATAATGTGAATGTTGCACGTCTTACGTGACACAGCCGTCACTAACGGGAAACATTTTTTTAATATTTTAATTATTTTTTGAATGTCTATTTAATTTTTATTTGATGTTTCCTTTTTTTCTTTTAGTGTTTTCTTCTTTTTTTACTTTGACCAATGAGGGCCGTCGGAGCTCACGAGCCACTAGTGATGGTTGTGGTTCTCACTTGCGACCGCCTTGCCCAAATTTGGGCAATGTTGTCTTCACCTACAGCCACAATGGTCTTGCCTAGATCTAGGCGAACCCTAGTGACCTCACTAGCCATAATGAAAAAAAATATATATAAAAAAATTTAGACTAATTAAAAAAAATTTGAAAAATTGTCCATTAGTCCTAGTTGGGCCATGTAGGATAATTACCATCCACATTAGCAATTTCTAACCAAAATTATTGGAATGATTATATTGACAAATTATTAAAATGTTTAAAATTAAATTGGGTAAATTAAAAACATTATGACTTTTTGATAATTTTTCGTCAGAGTTACTCTATGCATAGAATAATAAATTAACACGATGGTCGTTTTCTCCAACACGATGATTGCCCCCACAAATTCATTCCCTGTGGCCAGAGAGTTGCAATTAATCAAAGCAGGTGATCAAGAAATTGGCGATCATTAAGAAATTAAACTCTTGATGAAGGGAAGTTTTGCTTCCACCTCTGACCTTGGTCACTCATTATCAAGTGGTCATTTCAAAAAGTTGGTGTTTAGACTTAGAACCCTCCAATGAACACATGTTGAAAGCCTTCGACCGTGGATTTTGTCTGATCTATTGTGTTGAAAAAGTCGGAATGTCCGAGAGGACAAATCTACAGGTTATCGAGCACGGAGTTTTTATTTACCAGATAATCATCACAAGTCGAGACTATGAACTTTGTTATTCATTTATATGTGGAAATTATAATACTTACCCTCTTTTATAGTATTGTGCTTCGGAAACACCTGAAAATATTTTTTCCATAATGTTTTGCGCAGTTTGCACCATTTTCATTTTCATAACCTGTCTCTTGAGATTTCTTCTTTGAATTTCTTTTTGTCTTTTGGACATAAGGCAGCATCTAGCTTTCACACTGTTCGTCTCTTTCAAAAACCATACGTTTAATAGAGACTGACCATCTTCACGGGATTAAATAAGATTTATCCGCTGTGTTCGCTAAATCCGGGGGAGAGGACAATTTTTACTTTTGCAAGATGTGGTTGGTGCCTTCCCGACATCACTCATTGTGTTAAATATGAGCACGAACAATTTTCAGTCATGTCCTTGTGTGAGAATTTTCCTTATAAGTTACTCATCACATAAAGGCTCTAATTGACCAAATTTACCCAAATATGCAATTTTGCATTCAAGATACCTAATTGCAACCTGGAAAAAATCCAATTTGTTCTCTAAACAAACTAAAATTGTTGTTTTCTTTGAGCATAGACATTTCGATGGACATGAAAACCTTCTCACACCTTAAACAATGTTGAAGCCACATTTCTCCTTTGTGGGTTTGTATATATATCTATAGACATATGCCATTTGGTTGGTAAAGGATACAATCGCCAAGAGCGGGTTTGGCTAAAACTTGAGCAGTTTTTTTAAAACTAGCTTCATATATGGATTCAATCAAAGATGGCTTGTCGAATGGCTCACGTGAATTGACAAACTAAAGGAAAGAGGCAACCCCAATCGATTAGTATCCATAGGTGGAAGTTGTAGTTGTATGATCTGACTATTGAGACAACAAAGGATCTCGAAAACTCACTCTTGCTATCAATCAAAAAATCTTCATATAAGAATTTCACGTGCTTCAAACATTTGGGATGGATTTCATGAGCACAAGCCCCTCTTAAATACTCTTCATTAAGAAAACCAACTTCTTATATAGCATAGAATTGGATTTAAAACAGGAATACCTACTCAAATTAGGTAACCATCTAAATAGAAAACCAACTCCAATTAAGTAAACTGTTCAGATTAGAAAAGTTTTTTTTTTTTTTTCGAGTTGAAAATTGAGACATTTTTTTTTTCAAAACAGTCCATACCCATAATGTGGTTTGACGTGGGAACTGTTTTCTTTCAACAAACTTTTATGTGCTAATTATTAGATGAAGATAATTAAATCAGATATACCATAGTCATCCCTCAATTACAAGCGCATAAATCTAAAACCTCATATATAGCTAGCAAAAACAAGCGCAAAAAAAAAAAAATCGTGCACGGTCTTCTCACTAACTCTAATGGCCATCCAAGTGATGAAATGAAATTACCAGATTGTCTGGCTAAGTTAAAAGACTGCAATAAAATGATTAGAAAAGCATTTAGAGTACACACCAAATTCCTTGGCAGTCTCATTCATGTCGCTAGAAAATGATACATCTGTGCCTTTTCTCACATATAATACAAAAGAAATATAGGTCAGGCACCAGAATTTTACGGTATTGCTTCTCTCATTTCCTTTTGACCATACTTTTCCAGCTTCACGACCATTTTTCAGCCTAGGGCCATATCTGAATATTCACGGAAACGACAGAGTCAAAGATGTTTGCACAGCAGTATTTTTGACTTTTTATCTCGGTGGTGCACATCGTCCTCCTAAATTCTTCATCTATTAATTTGTCGACAGGAAAGTCAATCTTACGCTTTAATTTAAGCAAGAAGGGCGAAATATTTAAGTCTTGCGCATCATTGTTATCATTATAGTTAGCTTTCAACATAGACATATAACAGTTTCAACTGTTGCTACATCGGAAAGGATTTGCATCATATTTATGAAAATTGTTGGTAGATATTAACCGTGTTTGCAATGAATTTTAGATGCTTTCGTCTAATAAATTACTGGAGTCGTCCCAGTCGAAAAAGTTCATGTCTTCCCGTGAATTATCAAACCCGTTTTAAGTCTCACTTTCCACTGCGTCGTCGAAGTCACGTTTGGTGGGTGAAAAAGAGCACAGAAGATTACTTGAAAATTCTTCTCCATTACGGCATCAAGAAAAGCTTGAGATAACAATTCCGGAAAATTCGTAGAGATCGATTCTAGTACATGCGTGTTTGACCATTTCAAACATGTTCTTTGTTGCAAATTTCCCAGTCCTGGTGAAAGAGACAGCCCATTAGGTGACCGCCTTTGGAGACTTCAGAATTAGAACTTGTGCAAGATCTAACTGGGGTTATATCGTCTGAGCTTCTCTCTCTCTCTCTCTCTCTCTCTCTCTCTCTCTCTCTCTCTCTCTCTCTCTCGATATGCAGCCAAGAAGAGGGGATGTGTTAACTAAACAGCAGATTGATGAGTTCCAAGAAGCGTTTTGTTTGCTGGACAAGGATGGAGATGGTAACCCTTAGTTTTTCGTTTTTATCCTTGTATTATTATCTTACTATACCTTTCCTAGTAAATAATCTTTTCATATACCCACTTTCTCTGTTTGCTAGCTTTTTGTGATTTATAGCTAATACCTGATATACCTCTTCCTGAGATCTAACATACAGTTCTTCGTGTTAATTTTGTAACATAAAAATGTGTATATCGCAGCGTTGATTGATAAAGATCAACCAATGTATTGGAAGTGCCATTTTTTTCCCTTTCTCATGGATGTGAAACCTTAATACTAATATAATGATCGTGTGCTTATTACATGAGAAGACAACAACTGCTTCTGCCTTCGGTGATCTCACCATGCAACTGTGTGAATCAACTGCTTCGATTCATTTTTTAGTGAAGAAGACTGATTTATAGGAAAATATTTTCTGCTTTCTCATTGAATTCTTCCAAGTATATGTTCTTTGAAGTTCAGGTAGCATTTGTTGATCGTATAGGGTTTAACTTCGTTACCTGGCTCATAAATACATAATAAATAGTTTCATATCAATCAAACAGGGGTTTCAGCTCGTTGGTAATAAATACAAGGCTAGCGGTAGAATCAACCAATCATTTCTTATTCAACATGACACCACGTGTCAAATAACGATGAAACAAAAAGAATGGGATTGCTCTCAATAGATATCAGAGATCAAAGCCTTTCGTTTTAATTTTAGAAAATTGTATAGACTGTTAGAAAAGAGTTCTTATTATTAGAAGATACGAGCTAGTAAAAATTTTATTACCCAAGGCTAGGGGTTGTGGAATGAAACAACAATGGAAGCTGAATCTGGAGCTTATAGTAAAGTATATATGAGAAGATAGTAAGTATGTGGGATTAAGATATTCTGATTAAATATATCGACACCTAATGTGCGTTTTCTCTCCAAATGATTGATTATTGGTTTGCTTGATGCGTAGGTTGCATCACATTTGTGGAATTGGCAACTGCAATCAAATCCTTGGACCTAAATCCCACAGAGGAAGAACTTCAAAGCATGATCAATGAGGTCGATATCGACGGCAATGGGACTATAGAATTCGGGGAGTTCTTGAGTCTTATGGCCAGAAAAATTAAGGTATTTTCATACTTTTATATATATATACACACTAGCTAGTGTCACTTAAATCTTATATATAAATCGAAATAGCTAGTGTCACTTAAATCACATATTCACAAGTACTTGATTGGATGATTGTAAATGCATGATATATGTTTAGGAGACTGAACTAGAAGAGGAGTTAAAGGAAGCTTTCAAGATCATTGACAAGGATCAAGATGGTTATATATCTCCTAATGAGGTATGAATTATTTCTAATCCCACATTCAATGTTCAGCTTATACTTCGTTAATTTTAGCTTGTTTGTATCTTGGAGCAATTCCTTCTAACCAAACCACATAAAAAAAAGGGAAGGTGACAGAGAAATCTTGAATGAACTTTTATGAATGGAATTCATAAGGCAATTGTAAAATCTCCAATTTTTTTTTGCATGGAAGCCCATATGAGGTGAGTACTATTTGACCCATGAAATATGTCATTAACCACATAAAGGCCGACATAAGCTAGTCAAATGTTCTTATCCATTGTAGTACCTACAGATGTCAGAGTATGGCCTCTTCTGTGATATAACATCATTTTACAGTTGCAAACCTTTTACCTATCTTTCACCTTTGGGACTAGACTAAAATGAGAAGCAAACATTAAACTTACACACCAAAATTAACATGAAGAAGCGAAAGAAAGGATCAAAGTCTCTAGCAATGGCTTCTAGTGATACTCTAAATACTCGAATATCTGTCTCACTCCTCGTGAACTTCATGAGCCTTCGAAGAACTTCCATTGACCTGCGTAGAAGCTTCCTGAGGATATTTTTTTCATCGATGCAATACTGGCAATGTGTAAGGAGCTTAGGATCAAGGTAAAAACGTTTGCGACATGGATGTATTGAATGTTGACTGAGTTGGTCAGAATACTTCTGACTTTATCCCTTGTGATGATCTCTCTTTTAGTATCAGTTTGGTTGAAATATGAGAGATTCCAGTTCTACTATTCTACATACCATGTCTTTAGACTTGAAACTTCTCTTAAATGTTGGGTAACTGCAGTTGAAGCGTGTGATGATCAAACTGGGAGAGAAGTTAACGGAGGAAGAACTGGAAGAGATGATGAGAGAGGCGGATCTGGATGGCGATGGCCAAATTAATTACGAAGAGTTCGTCAGGATGATGTTAGCTTTCTGAAAGGACTAACGCAACTGCTCGTGCTTTGTATGGATTTTATATTTAGAGTTGTATGGTCATAAAACATAACAAACGGAAGGAAATCTCACGCTAAAATAGTAATATCATTTGCCATGTGGGTTTATCGTGGATTAATTACCATTGTGCATAGTGTGAAATCACCCTACACTCATCAAACATTTCTATAAGTTATAAATATTAAATTTCTCATGGACTATTTTCTGGGCAACTCGATTGTTTTGTCATATTCTTTTACGTGATCATTTAATTTTAAGCAACATTAGCTCTAATTGTGTGCCTTACATCTACGTGTTTTATTGGTTGGAATTGAAATGCTTTTAACTCTCCATAATGTATTGCATTGTAAGAAATGAAGTCATTTTTATCTGGATTAATACCACGAAAAATTCCAAATTGGTACATTTGTGACATTTATCCTCCGTTAATTTTTGTTAAATTTTACCGTCATATTTCTAAGTTGAATGACATGTGCCAATTGACGGGTATAACAATTATAGATTTTATCAAATGTATTGGTTTGTGATTTTCTTTGTACTAATCTAATTTAATGAAAACTAATGAGGTAAATTTATTACAAATATACCAATTTAGGGTTTTTGGAGGCCAAAAAATTATTTTAAGATAAATTTATTATAGGTGTATTAGTTTGAGATTTTTTTGGTATTAGTGCTTTTTATTTCTATGCTATTGCACAGGTACAATTGTGATCCTTTTTATATGTACGATGTCACTTGGAGTGCATGATGGAATCAACTTTACTTGAATTTACAGTCATTTATATTTTCTCGTTCTTGTAAAGTGATTGATCATTTTGTCCTTTGAATGTAGAAATTGTTAGATGTGATATTTAAAATATATAATGGAGAGATTTTCCTACTAAACTGTCAATTTATTCTTGACAAAGCTCTTCGGATTTTATTGTGAAAAAAAATATGCATTTCATGAATTATGAATACATATAAAGGGAAAAAGTCAATTTTAAATGACCATTGTTTGGGAAAGTGTAATTTAAAAACCCATTGGAAAGCAAGTTTGACTTAAATACTGTTTGGAAAAAACGACATTTTGTAAATGACTATCACTAGTTTTTATTTATTTATAAAAATTGCAAACATTTGCCGGTGGAACTCAAGCCATTGGCAAGTGAAATCGGCTACCAGCCAGCCTTGATTGAGTCGACAACCTAGGCCTTGCCTAAGGTGAGGCGACCTAAGGTGAGGCTGGTGGCGACTTGCCAATTGTGTGCTGGTGGCTGAGGCCTTCATCGGCAATGGTAGGGTTTTCAAGAACATTTCCATAATTATGAAAGAATAGCGAGGAGAAAATTGGAAGAAAAAAATGTATTTGCATTCCGCAAATGCTCAAAGCTTCAAGTATCTTTGGACTTACCTTGAGTGAAAGGCGTACAGAGGCCTTTTTGAAATATAATTGCATCTTTCAAAAAAATTTATCAAATGATATTGGCAGTTGTCAAGGGATTTTGGAGTTCAAAGCCTCTCGTGAATGCTATTTCCAAACGCAACTAATAATGTTCAACTTCTGATATTGACAAACGATGAATTTACACAATTCTTCCATGGGCACAGAATTTGTAAAATAAGTAACTAAGGATCTTTCCACTTTATGAAATAATAATAGTGTAAATGAACTAGCAGATTTCGGTGATCACAAACTAGTAAAGAAACAAATTTGGCGCACATCTTTAATTTTAGCAAGGCATAATGCCTTCTGTCTTCTCCGTGACGTTGAAATTCTCTCCATGATTAAATGCTCGATCCCATTTTGAGACAGAATCCCAATGAACCATAGCAGGCTTTTTCCAAATGTGGTTCGGAAAATTTCTATAAATTCTATTCGAGAGGGTTTTCTTATTCATGAAGTAGACTACTAGTGAATTGATTTTGTGGATTAGGTTTACAATGAAATACATCAACATGATAATTAGTGACGATGATTCCAACATGATCTTACAGTCGAGAGTCTATTTGGAAAATAAATTTAATTCTTGTGAGTAACGATGTTGACTTAATATGCACTCAGTAGTCAATTTTGAAAAGAACAACTAATTGCAAATATACTGGTTGATCGTTTTCGTCTCGCTCTTCACCTAAAAGATTAATGCTGTGCGATAGGACATTTGATCTTAATGTGAACACTAGACACAATATTTTTCAATTGACATTTTCTCACAACACTTCTTTTGTCCCCCTAAGAGATTAAGGTTCCTCACCTTATTTTTCTAGAACGTCTCAATAAATCTCAATCAACATAAGTTCGTTTTAATTTCTAGAGGGCGTACATCCTTTTGAAATAACGTGGATTCCAACTTTCAAATTTGGCATTGTTTTTCTTGTTCCGTTTTATCAATGTCAAAGTGCTGAGGAAATAATACAACTTATTATAATGTGTAATATTTATGATTATTGGTTGAGGTAGACCGCATGCATATAAAGCGCATATAGACCTTGCGATGTGAGATATTTCAACACTTCATCCCATGTGTAAGAAGAATTAGGAATGAAACGTGGAATTTAACTAATGCGTTATTACACATGCGAAATAAATCATAGCAGAACGAGAATCTGACACCACATTAAATCGGTCATTCCAAAAACTCAAATTCATACGTGGAGCGACCACATATCCCATAGACAAGTGATGCAAAAATATTTTAATACAACTATTTTCTCGTACCAAAAAAACTTGAATATTGTATGCAAAGTTTAATAGAAATTTACCAGCAAATGATTAAAAAGGAAAAAAGAAGAAGAGAGAAACCTCATTTCTAAGAAGGACGAGATATCAAATCCAAAATTATTGCCACATTTAGTCGAGTCGAGTCGAGTCATATGGGATTGCATGACTCGACAAGACTCTTATAATAGCATAACGTGCCTTTCAATTTTTGACTAAATGAACTATTCAATATGTTATGTCTTTGTACAAAAAGAACTCAAATATCATCTGTGAAGTTCAATAGAAATTTACCAATAAATGATTAAAAAGAAAAAGAGAGAAACCTCTTTCTAAGAAGGACAAGATATCGAATCCAAAATTATTACCACATCTAGTCAAGCCAAGTTGAGTCACATGGGATTACATGGCTTGACAATGTGCTTATAATGGCATAACGTGCCTTTGAGTCTTTTGACTAAATG
The DNA here is from genome assembly GCA_016097605.1 of Eucalyptus guilfoylei. Classification (NCBI taxonomy): domain Eukaryota; kingdom Viridiplantae; phylum Streptophyta; class Magnoliopsida; order Myrtales; family Myrtaceae; genus Eucalyptus; species Eucalyptus guilfoylei. The sequence continues at coordinate 50,554,004 of CM027867.1, forward strand.
AACTATTAGATACGTTATGTCCTCTCTCGTGCACTTCCTCCGTCAAAGCAAATGCCTCCATGTTCATCTAAAAAGATTAAAAGAAGACTAGGGCGTGGCGTGTTGAATCTTGCATCAAACGCACGACAGGGCACGTCCCTCATTGGCAAGAAAAATATTCATAGTAGAACGACTTGTCATCCAAAAGTTCGGATGATAAGACACTGCGGTGAAAAGGTTTAAAATAAAAGAAGCCCACGACAGAAAAAATTTATGGACATGTACTCACTTTTTCTTTTTCTTTTTTTGGACATGTACTCACTTGGATATAATAAAAGTACCCGATCCTGATTATTTTTTAAAAAAAATTGTACCCGATGGTTGTGACTTCAGTGGTCTTCAGGTGAGAAAACAGGGCCTGCCCTCTGGTTTTTTTATTATATCCTCAATTATAAGTATTTGAACTGATTACTCTAACAAAAGAAAGTCTGGGTCAACACTATTCATTTCAATTTATGACATCGTTTTCTATGTAGATGGGGCCTAATTTCCCAAAAAAACCACCCAACATTATGTTCAATCCCAATTTTGTCTTAATTTTTATTTTGTTTTAACAAAAACCATAAGTTTCATATCCAATCCCAACTCTATATCAAACTAATTTTTTTCTCAGAAAAACCTTAAACTTTAAGTTCAATTCTAAATTCATCTCAAATTTTATTGTAAAAACAAAAAATCATCAACTTTCAATCTGTTCTCAAATCTGGCCTCGTGATCTGCTCTCAACTTGGTGTGGCATTTCGACGTCAATAAGAAATCCACATCAATAAGTTGACATGAAAATTATCCTCAAAATGAAATCATTTTTATGATATGAAAATTAGGATGACTAATGATGATTTTCGGATGAAGGAGGACCAATGGGGGGAGATTTGATATTAGAGTAAAAATTGACTATTTTTCTCTTCGACAAAAAGAAGTTTAGGGAAGATTTGGGATTGGATTTAAAGTTAGAATTTTTTAGACACGGAAATATTTAGGGCAGATTTGGAATGGACTTAAATTTCGATATTGGTTTTATTTTTTATAAATCAAATTCGGGACAGAACTGAAACCAAACCTAAAGTTGGGGTTTCTTAAGGATTTAGGCCATATAAAGGGTATGCGATGGTTCACAACTCCGCCCAATCCAATTGACGGATTGCTTTGATAATTGCCAACCATAAACACTTCTAATAAAAAAATTTCATCTACATACCTTGTTTCTATTGTGCTAAACCTTTTACTGACTATTTTCCCCCTTCTGGGATCAACCTAAAGTTTTAGATCTGTTGTGATACAAAAGAAAGAATGATATACATGTGTAAATTGACAGAGTAAATTGTAACTCGCTTAGTTTTAGGACGCAGTGTTCTTAGGTGGTAGTATAAATCTAGTTACTCTACCTTGCGCCAATGTAAGAAAAGGTAATTCTAAGCAAATTAGAACTTCTGAAGGCATAATGCAAACTATTCAAATTCTGATTAGAGGGTAGTTGTGAGGGATCGAAGTTCTGATTTTGGGACACTGAGGGTGCCAGGAGATAAGTCATGCAAATCTTCTCTTAACACATGTAAATGTTGCTGGTTGAGCTTTTGCCCTTAAAATAATTTAGAACATTAACTTAGGGAGTGTGAAACTAAACCAACTTTTCTTCAATATTTGACCATGGAGGTAACATGAAATATAAAAATTAACTAAAAGTTTATCTTCTTTTTTTTGTTGGTCAGTTAACTGAAAGTTTGTCTAAAAAGCGATATCATAGAACCTTAACGAATATTGAAGTATCTACTTCTTGTTATTGCATATATCGATTTCATATACACTCTTAGGTTGTGTTTGGTGAATCGAATAGAACTTTAGATATGATAACTTTTATCCTATTTGGTGTTTGAAGTGTCGCGAAATCCGAATATAACCGGATATAGTCCATATATAACTCCCAAAAGAAAAAGAAAGTCCCACATAGAGAGTGGGATAGAGTAAGATAGGATATTTATCATTAAAAAAGATAAAAAAAAAATTAACAAAAGAAAAATGTGAGCCAAGTCGAAGCTTTCCTGAAGCTTCTCTCTCACACGCTCAGTCGTCGTTGCCTCCAGCCACCATCTCACCGCAGCTACCTTCGTTGCCGCCATCTCACCTCTGTCTTACACCATCGCCGCCCCGCTCACCATCGTCCCCGCCAAGTTTGCACCTCTCAGTTGATTTCTCACCACCGCCCTCAATCCCGCCTTTTCTAGATTTGTCACATGCAGCGCCAGGCACGTCTAGGATCGACGTCGAGCACCAACAAGCCAAAATGGACCTGAGGGCAAGGATCGAGCACTGACCAGTCAAAATCTGAGACTTGTGCTCGATTTGAGCCCCAGATTTTGTGTTACCGTACTTGTTGCAATTTCATCGCTAGCATCATCGTTTAAGGAAAGTCTGTCCATATATATCTGGTAAAACTGGAAATTTTGTGGGATCTTCGAGTAGAGAACGGATGATCCATATGTATATCAAATCTAGATGCTTTAACTATGCTCCGCATTCTGGTTTGGTTGAGGAAGGCCTGAAACTTTTGACTCTCCGTCTGGACACTTAATCAATGGGATTCAGAGAGAGAGACAACGAGGCAGAGAGGATGGATGACGGGTGCGATCAATGTCAGTGCAAAGTGAGAAGTTGCGGGGCAGATATGATGATCATATGGACTAGAGCAGAGGCAGGACAGCGTCGGTCAATGTTCTAGGCGGCGGAGGTGGTCGCGGCAGGCCGGGGCAGTAATCATATACAGTTTTCACAAATCTGATAATCAGATTTTTTTTTTTTTTGCAAATCTCAAAGAATTAATTTTGTATGTTTTACGCTTAATGTAGTTTTGTTCATACATATCCGAACATTACCAGATGTTATGTAGGATATTTCAAATCATACTCTATCATATCCTTGTCCTAACCAACCTTATCTTATCGAATAAAATTGTCCGGACGACCAAACGCAGTCATATTATGCCCAACATTTTGAAACAAATTCAACCAAAAAAAAGATTTCTTGAAACAAAATTAAATGAGAAATTAATATTTGACGCGTAATAGTTAACTTGTGGGGACCACACATTAAAGAAAGCACCATGAAATTCATCCAGTCCTTAGTCCAAATTTCCGGTCAAATACATTTGTTGCTTAGCTTATTTTGGAAGAATATTATCTACAGCACTGATAGCACCGGTAATTTATGGAAATATAAAGATCTTTACCATAACAAGTACAGCCGCAGAAAAAAAGATAATTATCCAATTTTGGGAAATTGTGATTACAGACGGATCTGAAACCTCTTCATGGAAACCATCCAAGAAGCTGCAGTGAAATTTCCGGGAACTTCATGCAACTATATAATGCACTACACGACAAAATAAGCTATCAACCAAATCCATCCGTACAACCCAAGTCCTCTCAATCCGACTCGTTTTGCTGATCTAAGCACACCGTTTTGTCTTCTCTCTGTTTGTTGTTCATCCATGTCGTCGCTGAGGCTTCGAAAACCTGGCGAAGAAGCAGCAACTGATGCAGTGCATGACCACCGCGATAGCTCGACGAATATCATCCAAGAAGCAGCAACTGAGGCAGTGCATGACCACGGCTATAGCTCGACGAATATCATCCACAGGCGAAGATGGCGCCTGGCTTTCATGGCCATATACTTCACGAGGGCTCTCGAGTCTATGTCGAAACAAGTCCTGGAGAAGAAGAGAGACCTGTTGCGGACGCTCTCTTACACTGCCATCAATGTCGAACTCGAGAGCAGTGATAATCCACGTGAAGGAGATCACCACTCTCTTCGAGACGTCGACCCTAAAATCCTGAGTAACCTGGTAAGAGAGAAAAGTTTTGACTCTCTTGCTCAACTTGGTGGCATAAAACAAATCGCTTCAATTCTCATGACAAATCTCGAAAATGGCTTGAGTGGGGATGAAACCGACCTCACGCACCGAACCAATGTTTTTGGGCCGAATAAGTACACTAGGCCGCCGGCAAAGAGCTTTCTCAGTTTTGTGCTTGATGCGTTCAAAGACTTGATCATAATCATTCTCATAGCATGTGCTGTTCTCTCTTTAGCATTTGGTATCAAACAGCACGGCCTTAAAGAAGGTTGGTATGATGGTGGGAGTATAATCATCGCCATCTTTCTAGTCGTCATCGTCTCTGCTGTCAGCAACTATAAGCAAGGAAGGCAGTTCCGGAAACTTTCCAACGAGAGCAGTAACATTAAAGTGGAGATTGTAAGAGATGGCAGGAGGCAACCAATTTCCATATTTGATATTGTCGTAGGCGATGTCGTGTATCTGAAGATTGGTGACCAGGTTCCGGCCGATGGGTTGTTTGTTGATGGCCACTCCCTGAGAGTTGACGAGTCTAGCATGACTGGTGAAAGCGATCACATCGAAGTCGATAGCGAGAACCCTTTCTTGCTCTCAGGCACCAAAGTGATAGACGGCTATGGTCGAATGATGATTGCTTCTGTCGGCATGAACACTGCATGGGGCGAGATGATGAGCTCCGTGAGCCGTGACTTAGATGAAGAGACCCCGCTCCAAGCCCGTCTAAACAAGTTGACTTCCTTGATCGGGAAGGTCGGGGTGTCGGTGGCTGTACTGGTGCTTCTCGTCTTGATGATCCGCTACTTCACTGGAAACACCCAAGATGATGCTGGACAGAGAGAATTCACCAGCGGGAAGACCAAGTCGGGGGATGTGATAGACGCTGTGGTGCGCATGGTTGCTGCAGCAGTGACCATTGTGGTGGTGGCTATACCCGAGGGCTTGCCTTTGGCCGTCACTTTGACGCTGGCCTACTCCATGAAGCGCATGATGGGTGATAACGCCATGGTCCGGAAGCTCTCCGCCTGTGAAACCATGGGTTCTGCCACAACGATCTGCACGGATAAAACTGGAACTCTCACATTAAACGAGATGAGGGTGACCGAATTATGTATGGGAAAAGAACATGTGAGTGTAGATGAATCCAGAGAAAAAGCCACCGGCATCGTTGAAGTCCTACTAGAAGGAGTTGGAATGAACACGACGGGAACTGTCCACATGCAACCTTCTGCATCTGTTCCTGAAATTTCAGGCAGCCCAACTGAAAAGGCTATACTTTCTTGGGGTGTGTACAAATTGGGTATGACGATGGATAAACTGAAGCAAGAATGGGAGATAATCCAAGTCGAGGCATTCAATTCTGAGAAAAAGAGAAGCGGGGTTGCTGTGAGGAGGAGAGGAGAGCAGGTCGTTCACGTTCATTGGAAGGGAGCTGCTGAGATGATCCTGGCATTGTGTTCGGATTATTATAGCCAAAGCGGGATGGTGAATGTCATGAATGATGAAGCGCAGTCAGATTTTGGGGCAATCATAAAAAATATGGCAGACAAAAGCCTCCGCTGCATTGCATTCGCCTACAAAAAGATCGATGGCTCACTTGCTCAAGTTCATGGGAAACTTGAGGAAGATGGACTTACATTGCTGGGGATAGTAGGGATAAAGGACCCATGCAGACCAGGCGCAAGGAGGGCAGTGTCGGCTTGTAGAAGTGCCAGAGTGAACATCAAGATGATCACAGGAGACAACATGCGCACTGCAAGAGCTATAGCCTTGGAATGTGGGATATTCAATCCCGATGAAGATCTCGACCACGAAGCCATAGTAGAGGGCGTGCAGTTTCGCAACTACTCACCCGAACAGAGAACGTCAGCAATCGAGAAAATCCGGGTAATGGGTAGATCATCCCCATTTGATAAGCTTTTGATGGTGCAGTGCTTGAAGCAGAAAGGGCATGTGGTGGCAGTCACTGGCGATGGCACGAATGACGCGCCAGCCCTAAAAGAAGCAGATATCGGCCTCTCCATGGGCATCCAAGGCACTGAGGTGGCAAAGGAGAGCTCAGATATCGTCATCCTGGATGATAATTTCGCCTCCGTGGTGACTGTGCTGAGGTGGGGGCGGTGCGTCTACAACAACATTCAAAAGTTCATACAGTTTCAGCTCACTGTGAATGTGGCTGCCCTCATCATCAACTTCGTTGCTGCGGTCTCTTCTGGTGATGTCCCTTTGACAGCTGTCCAGCTTCTTTGGGTGAACTTGATTATGGACACCCTGGGAGCTTTGGCATTGGCCACAGAGCAACCTACAAATGAGCTCATGCTAAAGCCACCAGTTGGACGAACGGAGCCGCTTATAAGCAGAGTCATGTGGAGGAATCTCATATCTCAGGCCTTGTACCAAGTTGTCATCCTCCTAACCCTACAATTTAAGGGGAGTTCCATTTTTGGGGTGGACAAGAAAGTGAGGGACACAATTATTTTCAACTGCTTCGTCCTCTGCCAGGTCTTCAACGAATTTAATGCCAGGAAACTGGAGGAGAAAAATGTATTCAAAGGGATCCATAAGAACAAGTTGTTCTTGGGCATCATTAGCATAACGATAATTCTTCAGGTGGTGATGGTTGAGTTTCTGAAGAAATTTGCCAACACTGAGAGGCTGAACTGGGAACAATGGGGTGCTTGCTTCGGACTTGCAGCTTTGTCTTGGCCAATTGGTTGGCTTGTTAAGTGCATTCCAGTCTCAGGCAAAGTGTTGTTCTTTTCCCGCAGAGAAGAAGCATCCTGAACCGAGCACAACGTTAAACGCTTCAAGAATAATCCTGTCTTTTATTATAAAAATGGTTAAGGCTCATGAAACTGTTTCTTAAATTCCAGATTATATGCATTGTAAGTACCATTTCTAGATTTTATGCATGGCAAGTATCTTCCTAGATGATGTGTCAAATTGCCTTTGGCTACTGAATCAAATCAACAGTTTATTGCCATCCATTATTTCAACCTCAGTACTTTGGTCTTGCTTGGTGAGCTGCTGTTGAGTTAGGATAATCTTGCAGATGAGGTTATTAATCAGTGATCATGCTATATGCCTGCTTTAACATTCATCTCTGAACTAGCATTCAAAAAGTTATCCTACAGGAAAACTAAAAAAACAATTTGCCAGTTCGCAGCAAGCTTCGTGATGGGGAAGTAAAAACCCAAAAATGGCGAGAAACGAATGTTAATGCAAGGTTGCCTTTTTGGTTCTTTTCTCACATCATCTCTCTCCTTTACCATATTAACACAAAGGACATGGGCTTACGCGATGGAACAAATTTTATTTGATGCAAATGGCAAGAAACAAATCAAGTCACAAGTAAACACGACTTGAAATTCTTAAGATTGCTGGCTTCCAACTAAAGTAGAGATGCTATCATCTTTTCCTCATAACTTCTTTAGATATCTTCATCTAAATTCCCCATGTCCTGAAAAAGCATGACCAAATATTCTAGCAAACAACCTGAAGGAAGAAGTTGATAGAAGAAATGCAGCACATCATTACATGATGGAGCTTGCTTTGCATAAATAGGATAAAGATTTCAATGGAAATGTGACGTCTTTAGAGGCTAATATTCTAAGGATTTGTCTCTGCAAATCATAAGATGGCTGTAGCTGTCTTATAAGTACATAAATCTGATTGCCTAGAAGCAGCGAAACAGCACCACTTTGAAAAAGGAAAAAACAATATGACATGATTCTTTGGATGAAGAATATAAATTTTCATAGGAGGATCCTGAGTTGACAACCCAATTCACCTATCAATGCGAGTAACTGTCTTTAATCAACATCACAACTTGTCTGCACACATCTTGCATTCAATCCTTCACCTCACTCCATCGGCAAAACCCTCATAGATTATATTCGATTTATATGACCATGTTGACAAAGTAATAACAAGACTCAAAAAAAGAAACTTACACAAGCATATCGATTTCCAATGCTTTCATACTTAAGCATCACCAGTCTTAGCCGATTCTTTTCATGTCACAAACGCAACAACCAAAATTAGGCAATAGACTATTGAAAAAGGATAGAGACAAAAAGTAACAAAGACTTTGGTTGACAAGTCGAAAACAAACTTCCAAACCTGATTTGTCCTGGCCAGCATGAGACCTGATTAAAGGCGAGGCAAGGCATTGCCAATGTGAAATACAATATTCAAATTCTCGTATAATTTACCTCATTTAAGCTACCTTAAAAATGTTCAATTAGCTTATTTTCAATGCATACAATCAACTGACTTTCCCAGAAAAGGGTTTCTCAGATTGCTGCGGTAATTTAAGTTCATTCATTCCCACAATTTCTCAGCAATGTAGCAAATATAAAGTAATCAAACAGTAGTACTTCCATGAATAAACAAATAGGGCAACCAGAAAAAAGACCAAGAAAAAGAAACTTGAGATTATAAAAGAACAGAGCCAAGAAAACACACGTTCCGGTTACCCGTAAAAACTAAAATTAAAAATTTTCAACGATGAATGTCAAATGTGGGGCTCCCTTATTAAATAGACCAGACTTCACTGATCTGAACTTCTATTCCATCTTTATCTCACGTACCAACCAGAAAGTACAGAGGGAGAGAACCCAGCTCGTCTTCTAGGATAATGACATTGGGAGACAAAAAAACGGAAAAAACAAGAACCCAACTCATCTTTTAGAACAATAAACATCGGAAGACCCAAAAAAACAAATTTTGTCCGAATTGCGGACAACAAGCAATCCGTACGTACCTGGCTTTTAGAGAGAGAAATATGCTGACCTTTCTCCCTCGTTTCACTGTCAAAGGTGCACTGAATCTGGCTTTTGGGGTTGGCGAGAGAGGGACCCAATTTTTTATTTCCGCTTGTTAGCTGAAGCGCTGCGAAAATGGTGGACTTGCGTCTGCGCTTTCCATGAAAATCTTCTTCTGCGAAGAAAACGGGTTTTCCGAACGAGAATGGGCTTTGCGCCTTCGACCCGTTGATTGATATGGGCTTCGAGCATTGGGAATTGGGGCTATGAAGGGGTGGTACCAATGATGGACAATTGGGCCGGTTTGGGCTGGCGGGCAATGTTCACATACCCGATCTCCAAGGGCATCTTTTCCCAAAAAAGAATATGTGTCGAACGAGTGAAAATGGAACTAAAGAACAGAATGGAATTGAATGAAATAAAATGAGATGGTCAAAATTCCTATGTTAGATTGTGACAGAAACCACCATCGGCTCCATCCTCAAGGCATAGACACGTTAATCTTTTTCTCTCCGATACTTGGCCGAGAACTTACTTGAATAGCTTGTTAATAATCCACAGAAAATAAAATGCTTCAGGTAGCATCATTTGATTGTATAGGGTTTAACTTCATTACCTGGCTCATAAGTACATAATAAGTAGTCTCATATCAATCAAGGTAGGGGCTTCGCTAAGCTATCGCGACCAACCCTCATTGTCCACTATCTAAGAGTTCAGCTAATGGAATTCTACATCTTAACTTACTTAGAGCTCTACTAAGTGCATATCAATTCACAACTTATCAAGGAGTTGCCACTAATCGATTTATGGTGGGCCGATCAAACACTAAGTAAAGCATTGGGACAAATAACTTATTTCAACAAACCAAAGATTAAATGAGTTCAAGGACTTGATTATATTAAATTACTCTAATGCACTTTTGGTACATTTTTCTCTTTTGTTTTCAAAAAATATTTTGCAAGCAACTTTAATTGATTTTAAGCTATCTCTAATCGGCAAGATGGTCATGCAGGTGCGCATCCAAGACTCAATAATCGAAGCGATGAATAAATTGCAAGCATAGGAAAGAAACACTTACCTAGATGCAACACAAGCAACTGCAACAAATTTTAATTAGAAATACATAGAAATATATATTTAATTTAAATATGATTTCTAATTATCATGGAATTCACTCAGAAATTTTTAGGATTTTCATTTATTTAAATAAAAGCTAAACTATGACGTACAAAAATAGTTTATATGACATGCGACTTTTAATTAAATAATCCTAATGTGTGAACTTTATTGCACACTATTTTAATTAAATGGCCTAACTTTAACGACGGGCAATGATCAATAGCAGGGACGTCGTAGGGCGGAGAGCAGCGTCGGGTCGTTGTCGAGTGCGGAGGAGCTCGCCGGAAGAAAGGATACGGCGGCGATGAGTTGCAGGCGTCGGGAATGGAGGTACTTTCCTTTCTCTTTCTATCTGTCTCTCTCTCCTCGCTGCTCTTTCGTGCCTTTTTTTTTCTCTCCCGAGTAGGTACGTCTTATTTGCCAGCGTGGCAAATAAGAAGAGCTTTGGGAACGCGACACGTGTCGCGGTGGCCCAAATTGTCAGGCGAACTCTTCTCTCTTCTGTACGCGCTCTCTCTCCTGCCTCCTGCGCTCTCTCTCTCTCCACTCTCTTTCTCTAGCCCCACTTTTCTCTCTCTTCTTCTGTCCCATTTCTCTCTCCTGCCTCATGCACGTTCTCTCTCCTTTCTCTCCTCTCTCCTCTCTCCCCTGTACACCTCCCTCTCTCCATCAAAAACAACTCCAGCATCACCCAACAAACAAAGAGACGAACAAAAACAATCGTCTCTATTCCTATCTAAAACTCGATCGATTTCCCGTTTCGATTCCAATCGCCGGTTTTTTTCTATGTGTGGGTTTCTGTGCATTTTCGATCCTACCCATTTTAGGCCGCTTTTGTCTTCATCGGCGGCGCTAGGAATCGAGGCTTCTTGGAGGGGTGTAGTTGCCGGAGACCGCGAACCGGGTGGAGAACTCCGGGAGTGCCGGGATGTTCGGATCGAACTTGCCCCTGGCTCTTCGTGTGAGTGGATCCCACGCCCTCCGAGATGCTCACCCCCGTTGGCAGTTGAGGAGGCGGGGACGGCAGCGGCCGAGGAGGCAGGAGTGAGGGCCTTGTTGTGGCACCACTTGTGCCCGCCAAGAGCTTGGCCGGTAGATCGAGCACTCATGCACCTTCCCGGACATGCCGGAGGAGGTGCTCGCCGCGGAGGTTGAGGTGGTCGGTGTTGGAGTCAATACCTAATATAATAATAAGAAGCAAAGTTCAACTTGTTGAAGTCTGGACGTGAGAGAGAGAGAGAGAGAGAGTGAGATAGCTTCAGTAGCATATAGAAAGAATGAGAGAGTTTTAAGCTTAGCAAAGCTTGTGTGTGTACTCCATTAAGCCTCTGCAAGGCATATTGTGTAATATATTCTCTCTTTGTGTGTTTGTATTCTCTCCTTCCAAAATCCTTTTGGTTCCAAATCGTTTTGGTTCCAACAATTGGTATCAGAGCTAGTCGGCCAGGGACCGTGTCAGAGCTAGCGGTCAGGGATCGTGAATCCAGAGCAGGCCAAGGATTGGAGTGTCAGAGCCTAGGAGGTCAGGAACCGGAGTATCAAAACAAGTGGCCGGAGACCGAGAACCTAGAGCAGTCGATCAAGGATCGTGAATTCAAAGCTAGCAATGGCTTCCACCAACTCTGTTTAACTACAACTCCCGAAGTTGAACGGCAAGAATTACAACAACTAGTCCGTCCAGATGAAGGTTCTTTTCAAATCCCAAGATTTGTGGAACCTTGTGGAGAACGGCTACACCGAAGTGGCCGATGCCGAAGCATTCAATGCTTTAAGAAAGACGGAGAAAGATTTATTGGTGGAAACTCGGAAGAAAGATCAGAAAGCATTATTTACGATCTTTCAAGCCATGGAGGAGACGATATTTGAGAAAATATCGAGCGCGGAGACTGCGAAAGAAGCGTGGGATATATTGCAAAAATCCTACAAAGGCGATGATCGTGTTAGGCGGGTGCGGCTCCAAACACTTCGAGGAGATTTTGAGTCTTTACGCATGAATGACTCTGAATCTATCTCGGCGTACTTTGATCGTGTACAAACCATCGTTAACCAACTAAGGTTAATGGTGAAGAACTCCAAGATGTACGAGTCGTAGAAAAAATCTTAAGGTCTTTGACTGAAAGATTTGACTACGTTGTTGCGGCGATCGAAGAAGGCCAAGATATATCAACCATGACATTGGAGCGGTTGATGGGTTCATTATGCTCACATGAGCAAAGAATGAATCAGAAGTCCATCGGTTCGTATCCCGAGCAAGCATTGCAGAGTCGGGTTGTTCAATCAAATCAAGGAGATTATCAAGGTGGACGAGGTCGTGGAGGTACCCGAGGTAGGGGTGGAAATTCAAATTTTGCCAGAAGATATAAAACACGTGACAAATCAAAAGTCAGGTGTTTCAAGTGCAATAAATTCGGACATTACAAATCCGAATGTCAAGCGAGTGACGGAACATGCACATATTGCCAATGATGACGAAGATGTGGTGCTAGCATGTACCGTGGATGATGCACGTACCCTCTTTAGAAATAAAAGAGGTTTCAAGAGCCAATGGAGAAATGATGCTGGCATTAGAAATGGCAAACGGTGGAAAAGTCATAGTGAATGGCAGAGGCGACCAGTAGCGAGAAGCGCTCAGCCAGGGAGAGCACACCGAGGCTGTGATAAGGACAACAAAAGGCATAGCAAACGGTGCTACGTTTGTGGCAAAGTAGGTCATTTTGCCAGAGTTTGTTGGTTCAAGCAGGTAAAAGGAAAAGCTACCACTTTTACCAAGAAGAACAACCATAGTAAAAAAGAATGGAGTCTCCAAGCGATGGTTGCAACAGAGGAGCAAGAAGAGCCCGTAGCCACCGGTATCATCAAGGCAGATGATGCGATAGCCATTGAGACATCCCCGAAGAAGAGCAAGACGTGGGAAAACTCGAAGAAGCAAGTAGCAGCTTCAACAAGCAGTCGTGAGAAGGAATTGCAAGAGATGCGGGAGATGTTAAAAGAGAAGGATGAAATGCTGAAGCAAAAGGATAAGGAACTCAAGCTCAAAGAAAGAGAGCAGGAGAAGCTCCGATACGAGCTCAAGAAATTGCAAAAGCTCAAGAAATGTTGCCTAGAGAAAAAGATTCCCAGGGGCAAAAACAAATGGAAGATTGTAGAGAAGAAGTTCCATGAGAAAGAAAAAGAGACTGATATGCAAGTTGAAATGACATTGATGAAATCCGAGCTTCGCAAAACTCAGTTGGAAGTCATAGTTGCCGAGGCAACTGAAGAAGATGAATATCAAATGCTATAGAAGAAGAATATTAGGTGTTGAGGGAGAGTGTTAGAGTCAATACCTAATATAATAATAAGAAGCAAAGTTCAACTTGTTGAAGTCTGGACGTGAGAGAGAGAGAGAGAGATACAGAGAGAGAGAGTGTGAGATAGCTTTAGTAGCATATAGAAAGAATGAGAGAGTTTTAAACTTAGCAAAGCTTGTGTGTGTACTCCATTAAGCCTCTGCAAGGCATATTGTGTAATATATTCTCTCTTTGTGTGTTTGTATTCTCTCCCTCCAAAATCTTTTTGGTTCTAAATCGTTTTGGTTCCAACGGTCGGTTGGTTGTCCGCGCCGGTGAAGAGAAAGTGTGCTGGGAAGAGAGAAGAGAGAGGAGAGAGAGAGAGCAGAGAAGAGAGAGAAAAATGGGGACAGAGAAGAGAGAGGAGAGAGAACGTGCAGGAGGTAGAAAGCGCGTGCAGATAGGAGAGAGAGTGGAAGAAGAGAGAAAAGAGTTCACCTGACAATTTGGGCCATCGCGACACGTGTCGCGTTCTAAAGATGCTGACAAATGAGGCGTAATTAATATTTTCTCTGTCTCGCCTCCTCTCTGATCTCTCTCTATTCACGTTCTCTCACTTTCGTTCTCCTTGTGCCCCCTTTCGTCTTCAGACGTCGTCTCCTTTGACAGCAGGAGCAAAGGCAAATGTGAACTCATTAATTGGCGGCACAGGCGCCCACGATCAGCACCGGTACGCCCCAAATTTATGTGCATTCAGGTGCATGCATTAATGGGGGAGAGAACAAAATAGACGTACATAGACTCTTCTTTCCTATTTCTTTGACTTTCTCCCATTCGTATGTTAAAGGGAGCTTCACCCAATTATGACAAATAAATAATCATTTCCCAAGTCCAAGGAGATGAGTAGAAGACAACAAAAGGAGCCCCGCGTGAATAATCCCTTCACGCTTGTGGCTCATGAAATCCACATGAAATCTTCTTCTTCTGACAATTTCGACTGGTCAATTCTCATACGCCAATTTTTTTACTCGCATATGGCCGAGTTCACATGTTCTTATCAGCTTGGTTTTCTTTAATGTGCTCAAACTCGAAATAGTTTTTAATAATTTCTACACTCTTCGATGTTGCTGAGCTATCTTTTATTTCCTTTTTATGAAAATATGGCCGAATATTGCTACGCATCCGAATATCTCTTCTTCTTCTTCTTCTTCTTCTTTTCCCGAAATTCCTGCTCCCAGTATCTTTTCTCTCCCATGTTGTTGGCTGAGTTTTTCACCGAATCTTGCCTATTCCTATAACCGAATTTCGGAAGAATAATACTAATTTTTTCTAAATGAACAAATTTTCCAACTTCATACATCTCACAAGTTAAGTTTCAGCCATTTAAAGAATGACGGGCTTGGCCAAATTCTCTCTCACGGTGGGCTTAGTCAAACTTACCAAATCAAAAATCAAAACTATCAATTCAAACACATTTGCCGGTCCAATGCAAATGCAATTTTGCTATTTTTGTTTAGGGATTAAAGATTAATCTCTAATTTTTAATACAATTAATTACTATATTGTTAATCAAAATTTAGGTATCAACAGACTCATTGGTAATACAATACTAGTAGTAGAATCAAATCGTTGACTATTTAACATGACACCACACGATGATACAAAAAGAATGAGATGATTGTTCTCAATGGAGATCACAGATCAAAGCCATTTGTTTTAATTTTAGAAAATTATGTACACTGTTAGAAAGGAGTTCTTGTATATTGAAGATACAGGCTATATTAAAATTTTGTTACCCAACACTAGGGGTTGTGGCATGAAATAACAATGGAAGTTAAATTTGGTGCTTATATTAAAGTATATATGAGAAGATAGAAATTATGTGGGATTAAGATATTCTGATTAATATTTCGACACCTAATGCGCGTTTGCTCTCCCAAATGATTGGTTATTGGTTTGCTTGATGCATAGGTTGCGTCACAATTAAGGGATTGGCAACTGCAAAATCCTAGGACCTAAATCCCACAGAGGAAGAAATTCAATGCATGATCAATGAGGTCAATACTAATGGCAACGGACGATAGAATTTGAGTTCTTGAATCTTATGGCTAGAAAAATCAAGGTATTTCATACACACATATGTATATATATAGTCAAAATAGTTAGTGAATAGAAGAGGAGTTAAAGGAAGCTTTCAAGGTCATTGACAAGGATCAAGATGCTTACATACCTCCTAATGAGGTTTGAATTATTTCTAATCCCACATTCAATGTTCAGCTTATACTTCGTTAATTGTAGCTTCTTTGTATCTTGGAGCAATTCCTCCTAACCAAACCCCATAAAAAGAGGGGAATGTGACAGAGAAATATTGAATGAACTTTTATGAATGGAATTCATAAGACAGTTGTAAAATCTCCAGTTTTAGCTAGGAAGCCCATTTTAGGCAAGTAATATCTGTGAAATATCTCATTAACCACGTAAAGTCTGACAGACATAACCAACTAGTCAAATGTTTTTATCCATTGTAGTATCCGCAGATGTAGGAAAATGACATGTTTTGTGATATAACATCATTTAACATCATATAATTCTACATAACCACTCGCTGAATTCTCTATGTAATAATCCCAAGAAGGAGCCATTTCTTTTCTCTCGGTGCTTTCCTTCTCTTCTCTAGTCACTCAACTTATCTTGAAGAACCTTTATGGGGTTAGTTTATTCTGCTCGACGTCTCTGTCTTATGTAGGATCTTTCAACAACAATCCACTTAGTCTTGGTTTTATGTCTAAAAGTTGCAAATCTTTTACTTATCTTCCATCTTTGGGATTAGACTAATATGAGAAGCAAACATTAACCTTATACACCGAAATTAACATGACAAAGGGAGAGAAAGGATCAAAGTCCCTAGTAATGGCTTCTGGTGATATTCGAAATACTCGAATATCTGCCTCGCTTCTTTCGAACTTCACGAGCCTTCGAAGAAATTCCACTGACCTGTGTAGAAGCTTCCCGAGGAAATTTTTTTTTTTATTGATCGATGCAATTCTGGTGACGTGTAAGGAGCTTTGGATCAAGGGCCTTAAAAACATTTACGACATGGATGCATTGAATTTTAACTTAGTTGGTAAGAATACTTATGTCGCAATTTCAGACTCTTCTCAATTTGTTGCGTTGGCAAATCTTATGCATGCAATAGTTTTTTCTTGAATTTGGAGTGCATGATAGAGTCTACTTTACTTGAATTTACAATCATTAATATTTTTTCATTCCCGTAAAGTGAATTTAATCATTTTGTACTTTGAATGCATAATTTATTAGATGCGATATTTAGAATATATTATGGAGAGATTTTCCCACTCGACTGTCACTTTTTCTAGATAAAGCTCTTCAACTTTTATTGGGAGAAAAAAGAATCATTTTATGAAATATGAATGCATATAAGGGGAAAAAGTCAATTTTACTATAATATATAACATTTTTTTATTTATTTATAAGAGTTGATTACAATAAAAGTCTGTGACGCTTATAGTTTTTGCTCAATTACACTCCATGTGTAGAATTAGCAAATGTGCACACGTGTTGTGTGCACAAGATATTGATATTTGAAAGAGTAAGTTCGTTACATAATATTTGAATCATTAAACAATGGGATAATAATATTGCTATCAAATATACAATAAAAGAAACTGTATCTATGAAAAGAGAATTATTTTGTGATTTGAAAACTTGTTAAGAAGGTTGTTGTAGGATAATGGGTGTGTTTAGAAACACTTTGAGGAAAGCTTATGGGAAAATGCAAATGACTTTAAGTGAAATGATTTTTCCAAAATGCAAATAGTGTTTGGTAAAATATAATTTAAAAACACATGCAAAAACAATTTTGACATAAATAATATTTGGATAAAATTACCTAGTTTTTTTTTTTTTAATAAAAGTTTCAAACATTGTCAACGGAACTCAAGCCACTGGCGAGCCAAATTGACTGTCGATGGCTAGATCTAGCCATTGGCCAACCTCGCTTGAGTCATGTGACCTAGGCCTTGCATAAGGTTGGGCAGCGACGGCTTGCCAGCCACTAGCTAGCTGCTAAGGCCTTCGCTAACAACGTTAAGATTTTGGAGGACATTTCCGTAATTAAGAAAGTATAGCGGGGGCAATGTTGGAAGGGGAAAAAGCTTATTTTGTATTTAGAAAATGCGCAAAGCTCAAAGTATTTCTGGACCTACCTCGAGCTAAAGCCTAAAGGCCTTTTGAGGCCTTTCGAAATGCAATTGCATCTTTCCAAAATTATCTTAAAAAAATTGTCAAACAGTATTTGTATTTCCCCAAGCGACTTTGGAGCCCAAAACTTCTTGAGAATGCACTTCTCAAATGCAGCCAATAATGTCCAACTTCTAATATTGGAAAATGATGAATTTATACAATTCTTCCATGGGCACAATTTTTGTAAAATAAGTAACCAAGTATGTTTGGAGGAAGAAAAAATGATTGAGATACCTTGAAATTAGAAGGATCTTTTTACTTTATGTTATAATAACGTAAACGAATAACTCGAAGCAGTTTCAGGTGGTCGTAAACTAGTGAAGAAGCAAATTTAGCGCAAGTCTTTACTTTTAGCAAGACATAACGCTTTTTGTCTTCTCTATGAAGTTGAAATTCTCTCCACCATAAAGTGATTGATCCCATTCTGAGACACAAGCCCAATAAGCCACATCAGGCTTTTTCCATATGTGGTTCAAAATAGTTTTATAACTTCTATCCGAGACGGGTTTCGTATTCATTGAAGTAGACTACTTCTCGTGAATTGATTATTTGGACTAGGTTTACATGAAATACGTCAACACGATAATTAGTGACAGTGATACTCACATGATTTGAAGGTCGAGATGCTATTCGGACAATAAATTTGATTCCTCTGAGGTACTATGTTGACTTAATATTTAGTTGTCAATTTCGAAAAGAACAACTAATTGCAAATATATTTGTCAATCCTTTACATCTCCTTCTTCACCTAAAAGATTAATGTTGTGTGATAAGACGTTTGATCTTGACGTGAACACTAGACAAAATATTTTCTAATCGATATTTTCTCACAACACTCTTATGGTCTCCCTCAAGAGATCAAGGTTCCTTGTCTTATTTTTCTTGGACGTCTCGATAAATCTCAATCCACATAAATTTGTATTTATTTCTAAAGCACCTTCATCATCCTTTCAAATTGACGCGGATTTCAACTTCCAAATCTGGCATTATTTTTCTCGTGAATATTCTTGTTCCCTTTTATTAATGTCAAAGTGTTTGGGAAATAACAGAACTTGTTAGAATGTCCGACGCAAATGCTTAAGATTAATGATTGAGATCGACCATATGTGTATAAAGTGCGTACAGAACCACAAGAGCAATATGAAATATTTGAACACTTCATCTCATGTATAAGAAGAATAAAATACATTTAATAATTGCATATGCCAATAAATTGAAACAAAAGCAGAATCTGATACCATATTAAGTTGTTCATTCTAAAACCTTAAATTCATAGGTGGGGTGAATTCAGAAATTTATCTGCAAATGAGTAAAGAAAATGAGAAACCTCCTTTCTAAGGAGGACGAGATATCATAAATAAATATTATTGCATTTAGCCGTTTCTAGTCATAAGTCAAGTCAAGTCAAGGTCAAAAGAAAAATGGCAAGTCACTTGGGGTTGCTAAGTCAAGTCAAGTCAAGGTCAAGAGAAAAAAGGCAAGTCACTTGGGGTCGCTTTGCATGGTCGACAAGTGGCTTATGATGGCGTAACGTACCTTTCGAGTATTTGACTAAAGGAACTATTCCATACATTATGTCCTCTTTGGCGCACTTTCTCCGTCAAAGCAAATGCCTCCATGTTCATCTGAAAAGACTAAACCAAGACTTGAGGCATGGCGTGCACGACTGTGTACGTCCCTCATGGGGAAAAAAAATAATCACAGTAGAACGGCTTATCATCCCAAATTTTATTAGAGTGATTGGTTTCGGTTTGATTCGACTCTACTTAGAAATTGAGAATCCGATTAGGAAAATCGGCTCCTAATTTTTGAGATCGAGAATCAGATCGGATCGATGTAAGATCGGGAACCGGTCCGATCTAGTCTTATGGAATCGATTACTTAACAACAAAAATTGAAAAATTAAGAAAAATACAAGAATTGTTACTATTTTTTTTTAAAATATATATATATATATATATATATTCTTTTTAAAAATGGATTGATCCAGTCTAATCTTGTTCGATTTTGGTTCGGTCTAGTCTGATTTCCTCCAAAATTGGAAACCACGTCAATAATCACCGGTTTCATTTTTATGGAATTGGGAATCGGACCAAACTGACATATTCAATCCGGTTTAGACGATTCTCAATTTAGGCGGTTTGCCATGTTCACCCCTAAAGTTTAAAGTCGCGATCAACTAGTTCTTAGAGTGACGAATTGTTAAAGATTCGCGATTCAATTTTTGGACTTTTGCTGCCAGAAAAGACTAAATAAAATAGGCCCACAATAAACGAAAATTTAGTGACATGTACTCACTTGGAAATAATAAATGGACCCCATGGTTGTACTTTCAAAGGTCTTCAGGTGGAGAAAGGTAGGAGAACGGGGCCTGCCATTCGGTTTTTAATTTATGACTCGAAAGGACGTCATCGTTTTCTATGTAAATGGGCCCTACTTTTCTAGCAATTCCTAACATTTTATCCAATTTCAATTCTATTTTAAATTTTTTATCTCAAAAAAATTCTAAATTTTAGATTCAGTTTTAAATCATTATCTATTTTTTATCTTGGAAAAAACTTCAAACTTAAGGTCAAATTCCAAATATGCCTCAAATTTTGTTTTGTTAAAAAAAATCATAAATGTTCAATTTATTGGCCAACTTAAAGTGACATTTTCACATCGATAAGAAATCTACATCAGCAAGATAACATGTAAAATTATCTTCAAAATAAAATCATTTCTAAGATATGAAAATTAGAGATAACTAATGAGGATTTTTGGATGGAGGAGGACTAATGGGGCTAGATTTGAGACCAAAGTAAAAATTGACGATTTTTCATTTAGACAAAAAAAAAATTTCGAGGGTAGATTTAGGATTGAATTTAAAGTTCGATGTTTTTTTTAGACAAAGAAAAATTTGTGCACATTTGGAATGGATTAAAGTTTGAGGTTTTTCTTATAGATAACAAAATTCAAGGCAAAATTGGACTTCACCTAAAGTTGGGTTTGTCTTAGGAAATTAGGCCATGAAAATGGTATGTGATGGTTCACAACTTCGCTGGATCCAATTGAAGATTGTTTTGATAATTGCCAGCCATAAACACCTCTAGTAAAAAAAATTAATCTACTTACCTTGTTCTATTGTGCTAAACTTTTTACCAACTCATTTCCTCCCTTTGAGATCAACTTGAAGTTTTAGGTCCGTTGTGCTACAAAAGAAAGTATGATATAGATGTGTAAATTGATGGAGTAAATTTACCAAACTTACTTTTAAGACGGAGGGTTCTTAGGTGATGGTATCAATGTAACCTAGGGCCAACGAAGGAAAATGTAATTGTGGGGGAATTAGAATTTCTGTGGCCGTAATGCAAACTATTCAAATTCCTTTAACTGCACAATCACATATGAAACATTAAGTCGGTGTCACTAATACAACTTGCCTTTTGCAGTCGGAAATCGCTTAGTAAAGGGTTTATCCCGACCTTCTTTGCGTGTTCATCATCCCGACCGAATCTTTTATGTTTTCAAATAGGATTCGTTGGAGAGTTTCCTTCAAATCTAAGGTTGTCCATGCACAAAGAAAAATCCTAGAAAGAGTGTCCGAGGTTGCGATGAAACTCTTAAAGGTTCCCTTATTCTAAGGAGCTTGAAGCACAATGTTGTTCAAAAAAAGTCCAGTAAAGAAGCCACGCGGGACCGCACGGATCAAAGCAAGAGCAAAGTAATGGTTAGGAAACAGCACAAATTACCAAAAGGTGAAAGGAATTCCTTAAAATTGTGAAAGTAGTGGAAGTATAAGTAGAATTAATATTTTTTTTATGGTAAATGATAATAATGCAACAACAACAAAAATAGAAATTAGTTGCCTGATGATAAATGTTTGTC
The DNA here is from genome assembly GCA_016097605.1 of Eucalyptus guilfoylei. Taxonomy (NCBI): domain Eukaryota; kingdom Viridiplantae; phylum Streptophyta; class Magnoliopsida; order Myrtales; family Myrtaceae; genus Eucalyptus; species Eucalyptus guilfoylei. Next base: position 50,575,171 of record CM027867.1, read on the forward strand.
TTCTGATTCAGTCAGAACACTCTTTACTTGTTTAATAAGCTCCCATCGCTTCTCATAATTAACTATTGAGATCTCCAATGGCAAAAGATGAAAACTGAAAAGCAACCAAGAAAGAAGATCAGAAATAATTCTGTTGAATCCTACGTTCACGCTTTGTGTGAGTTTGCCATCCAGCGTCATTTGCAAGGGAAAATGAGATCCTCGTGACTGAACTTTCACGCGAAGAGATTTTCGCGGCAAATTCTTGTCTAGACTCAGATGCCTATAAACCGAATCAATCACATCTGCCCATCACATGTATTACGTGAATTTCACGAAATCAAATGGCTGTGATTGTGCTTGGTTGGACTTGCCGTGATCTCGGCGAGTATTTTTCAAGAATGCCAGTGGACCACTTCAATAACAAAAGGGAAACAAAATGTAAAATTAAAGGTAGTTGAAAGGGATCGAATTACTGATCTTGTAACACTGAGGGTGACAGACAAGAGAAGTCATGCATATCTGCTCTTAAATTTTGTTGGTGGATCTTTTGCCTTTAAAATAATTTTGGACATTAACTTAGGGGGTGGGAAACCAAATCAACGTTTCTTCACTCTTCGTCTATGGAGGTAACATGAATTATATTATATCAATAAGTAATTGTAGGTAGATAAAGATTAACTAAAACTTTTTGAAAAAGTGATTAGTCAAACCTTAGCGAATATTGAATGTGATTTATTTAAGTGTCTGCTTCTTCTTGTAGTATATACCAATTTCATATGCACTCTTCTTGTATTTAATATTCTAGAACAAAATTAAGTAAGAAATTTAATACTTGACACGTAATAGTTGACTTGTGTGGACTAGACACACATTATGTAAAGCACCTCGAAATTCACTTGATTCTTCACCAAAAAAATTTCCAATCAAATACATTTATTGCTTGATAAAATTTCCAGTGCTCAATAATCAATGCAATAACTAATTGTGGAAGGAGACTAATAAACATTGAGGTTTTTCTATGAGAAGGGAGAGGTGGGGGGTTTGAATTCCCACATTCTCAGGGGTTGAGATAAGGACGATTTAATTTCGGATGTAGATTTCGATCCTTACACCCTGTGATAAGGTAGGACAAAAATCTGAAAATATGAGTTAAAGTAAGAGTAGAAGATAACTAGCAAAAAGAAAGAAAGGGAGATTAATACTGCAGGGAAAACGTTTCCAGACACGCTCTTTTCATGTTACTGCATTAAAGGTTTTGAAGAAATTGAGAAGGGCAACAGATTTTTTTCGAATCCTTTTGCGAGTACTCAATCAGTGGTAATTTCTGAGAAGGTGAGTCATAATTACTGAAGTGGAAATATTAGATAATTTTCCAAAATTATAACGGCACCATTAAGCAAATTCCCATTAAATTTTAAGCAATCGTGATTCCGGATCTGGAAACGTCTTCGTGGGAGAAGTCATCCAAGAAGCTACAGTGAACTTTCCAAGAACTTCACGCGCAATTGTTACACTATGGGCCTGCATGTTTTCGTTCTTTTTTTGTTTATGAACAGAAATTTTGTTTTTTTGTTCCCGGGAACTTCATATTTTTTGTTCCCGAAACACAAAAAAGAACAGAAATGAGAAACAAAAAAAATTGTTCTTGCTCCGAAGAACTTCACGCGCAATTGTTACACTATATAATCTCAGAACTCAATACCTCGCCGGATCTGGCGAGCTCGGCCTCGCCGGATCTCGGCGAGCCCGAGCTCGCCCGGCCAAGGCGAGGCCACCAGGCCCTCATCGGCCGGTCGCCGGCCATGGCCGAGACGGCGACCGGCCAAAAAAGAAGAAAAAAAAAAAAAAAGGAAAAATAAATAAAATATTAAAAATAAAAAAAAACAAAAAAAGAACACAAATTTACCAAACATGTTTCTATTCATTTTTTATTCCCGGAACAAGTTTACCAAACGCGTCTTTCGGTCAAAAATTGTTCCACGGAACAAACACTTTTTTCTATTTCTGTTCCCTGGAACAATTTTTGAACAGAAACGTTACCAAACGCGCCCTATATAATCTCAGAACTCAATACATCGGTCCCACCCAAGTCAATCAATGTTTTGACTCCCTCAGACTATCTTCATCGTTTGAACCCGACTCGTTTTGCTGATCCAAGCACACCCTTTTGTCTTCTCCCTCTCTATTGTTCATCCATGTCGTCGTTGAGGCTCCGTAAACCTAGCGAAGAAGCAGCAACCGATGCGGTGCTGGACCGCGGCGATGGCCCGATGAATATCATCCACAGGCGGAGATGGCGCCTGGCTTTCACTGTCATATACTTCACGAGGGCTCTCGAGTCTCTGTCGAAACAAGTCCTTGGGAAGAAGACGGACCTGTTGCGGACGCTCTCTTACGTTGCCATCAATGTCGACCTTGAGAACAGTGATAATCCTCGTGAAGGAGATTGCCCTTCGCTTCGGGACGTCGGCCCGAATATCCTGAGTAACCTGGTAAGAGAGAAAAGCTTTGAATCTCTTGCTCAAATTGGTGGCGTTAAACGACTCGCTTCAATTCTCATGACAAATCTCGAAAATGGCTTGAGCGGGGATGAAACCGACCTCATGCGCCGAACCAATATTTTCGGTGCGAATAAGTACAATAAGCCCCCGGCAAAGAGCTTTCTCAGTTTTGTGCTTGATGCGTTCAAAGACATGATCATAATCATTCTCATAGCATGCGCTGTTCTCTCTTTAGCATTCGGTATCAAACAGCACGGCCTTAAAGAAGGTTGGTATGATGGTGGGAGTATAATCATCGCCATCTTTCTGGTCGTCATTGTCTCTGCTGTCAGCAACTATAAGCAAGGAAGGCAGTTCCGGGAACTTTCAAAAGAGAGCAGCAACATTAGAATAGAGGTTGTGAGAGATGGCAGGAGGCAACCAATTTCCATATTTGATATTGTCGTAGGTGATGTCGTGTATCTGAAGATTGGTGACCAGGTTCCGGCTGACGGGTTATTTGTTGATGGCCATTCCCTGAGAGTTGACGAGTCTAGCATGACTGGTGAAAGCGATCACATCGAAGTTGATAGCGAGAACCCTTTCTTGCTCTCGGGCACCAAAGTGATCGATGGCTACGGTCGAATGATGGTTGCTTCTGTCGGCATGAACACTGCATGGGGTGAGATGATGAGCTCCGTGAGCCGCGACTTAGATGAAGAGACCCCGCTCCAAGCCCGTCTAAACAAGTTGACTTCCTTCATCGGGAAGGTCGGGGTGTCAGTGGCCGTACTGGTACTTCTCGTCTTGATGATCCGCTACTTCACTGGACACACCCAAGATGATGCCGGAAACAGAGAATTCACCAGCGGGAAGACCAAGTCGGGGGATGTGATGAACGCTGTTGTGCGCATAGTTGCTGCAGCAGTGACCATTGTGGTGGTGGCTATACCTGAGGGCTTGCCTTTGGCCGTCACTTTGACGCTGGCCTACTCCATGAAGCGCATGATGGGTGACAATGCCATGGTCCGGAAGCTCTCCGCCTGTGAAACCATGGGTTCTGCCACAACGATCTGCACGGATAAAACCGGGACTCTCACGTTAAACGAGATGAGAGTGACAGAGTTATGTATGGGAAAAGAACATGTGAGTGTAGATGCATCCAAAGAAATAGCCACCAGCATCATTGAAGTCCTACTACAAGGAATCGGATTGAACACGACAGGTACTGTCCACATGCGACCTTCTGAATCTGTTCCTGAAATTTTAGGCAGCCCAACTGAAAAGGCGATACTTTCTTGGGGTGTATCCAAATTGGGTATGATGATGGATGAGCTGAAGCAAGAATGGGAGATAGTCCAAGTCGAGGCATTCAATTCTGAGAAAAAGAGAAGTGGGGTCGCTGTGAGGAGGAGAGGAGAGCAGGTAGTTCACATACACTGGAAGGGAGCTGCTGAGATGATCTTGGCAATGTGTTCAGATTATTATAGCCAAAGTGGGACGGTGAATGTCATGACTGATGAAGCAAGGTCTGATTTCGGGACGGTAATTAAAAATATGGCAGACAAAAGCCTGCGCTGCATCGCATTCGCCTACAAAAAGTTCGATGGCTCACTTGCTCAATTTCATGGGAAACTTGAGGAAGATGGACTTACACTGCTGGGGATAGTGGGGATAAAGGACCCATGCAGACCAGGCGTGAGAAGGGCAGTGATTTCTTGTAGAAGCGCTGGGGTGAACATCAAGATGATCACAGGAGACAACATGCACACTGCAAGAGCTATAGCCTTGGAATGCGGGATATTCAATCCAGAGGAAGATCTCGAACATGAAGCCATAGTGGAGGGCGTGCAATTTCGCAACTACTCGCCTGAACAGAGAACGGCAGCAATCGAGAAAATCCGGATAATGGCTAGATCATCCCCATTTGATAAGCTTTTGATGGTGCGGTGCTTAAAGCAGAAAGGGCATGTGGTGGCAGTCACTGGTGATGGCACGAATGACGCGCCAGCCCTAAAGGAAGCGGATATCGGCCTCTCCATGGGAATCCAAGGTACTGAGGTGGCAAAGGAGAGCTCAGATATCGTCATCCTGGATGATAATTTTGCCTCCGTGGTGACTGTGCTGAGGTGGGGGCGGTGCGTCTACAACAACATCCAAAAGTTCATCCAGTTTCAGCTCACTGTGAATGTGGCTGCACTCGTCATCAACTTCGTTGCTGCGGTCTCTTCTGGCAATGTCCCTTTGACAGCTGTCCAGCTTCTTTGGGTGAACTTAATTATGGACACCCTGGGAGCTTTGGCATTGGCGACAGAGCAACCTACAAATGATCTCATGCTAAAGCCACCTGTTGGACGAACCGAGCCGCTTATAAGCAGAGTCATGTGGAGGAATCTTGTATCGCAGGCCTTGTACCAAGTTATCATCCTCCTGACCCTACAATTCAAGGGGAGTTCCATTTTTAGGGTGGACAAGAAAGTGAGGGACACAATTATTTTCAACTGCTTCGTCCTCTGCCAGGTCTTCAACGAATTTAATGCCAGGAAGCTGGAGGAGAAAAATGTATTCAAAGGGATCCATAAGAACAAGTTGTTCTTGGGCATCATTGGCATGACCATAATTCTTCAGGTGGTGATGGTTGAGTTTCTAAAGAGGTTTGCCAACACTGAGAGGCTGGACTGGGGACAATGGGGTGCTTGCATCGGACTCGCAGCTTTGTCTTGGCCAATTGGTTGGCTTGTTAAGTGCATTCCAGTCTCAGGGAAAAAGTTGTTCTTTTCCCGCTGAGAAGAAGCATCCTGAACCGAGCACAATGTTAAACTCCGAGAAAAGAAACTTTTCTTTTATTATAAAAATGGTTAGGGTTTTGGAAACTGTTTTTTAAATTCTAGATTTTATGCATTGCAAGTACTTTTTCTAGATTTTATGCATGGTAAGTATCTTCCTAGATGATGTGTCAAATTACCTTTATCTACAGAATCAAATCAACAGTTTATTGCCATCCATTATTTCAACCTTTGTACTTTGGTCTTGCTTGCTATGCTACTGTTGATTTTGGAAAATCTTGCAGATAAGGTTATTAATCAGGTGGTCGTGCTATATGGCCTGCTTTAACATTAATATCTGAACTAGCATTCAAAAAGTTATCCTACAGGAAAACTAAAGAGAAAATTTCCTAGTTCTCAGCAAGCTTCTTAATGGGGCAGTAAAACCCCAAAAACTTATGCCTCAAGCTCATGCAAGGGTGGCCCTTTCTGTTCTTTTATCGCATCATATCTCTCCTTTACTATATTAACAAAAAGCACATGGTCCCACGCGACAGAACTAATTTTATTTGATGCAAATGGAGAGGGACGAATCAAGTCTCTTACGGTGAGCACAACTTCAAATCCCTGGCTTTCAACTAAAGTAGAGATGCTGTCATCTTTTCCTCATAACTTCTTTAGATATCTTCAACTAAATTCCCCATGTCCTAAAAGAGCATGACCAAAGATTCTAGCAAACAACTTGCAGGAAAAAGGTTGATAGAAGCAATGAAGCACATCTTTACACGATGGACCTTGATTTGCATAAATAGGATAAAGATTCCAATGAAAATGTCACATCTTTAGAGGTTAATATTCTAAGGTTTGTCTCTCCAAATCAAAAGATGGCCATAGTTGTCTTACAAGTGCATAAATCTGATTGCCTAGAAGCAGCACAAGAGCACCGCTCTGAAAAAGGGAAAAAAACATTATAAAATGATTCTTCGGATGAAGGAAGAAGAGAAATTTTCCTAGTAGATCCCAAGTCGACAACCCAATTCACCTATCAACGTGAATAGCTATCTTTAATCAACATCACAACTTGTTTGCACATATCTCGGGATCAATCCTTCACCTCATTCCGTGGGCAAAACCCTCATAGATTATATTCGATTCATATGACCATGTTGACAAAGTAATAACAAGACTCACAAAAAGGAACTTACACAAGCATATCGATTTCCAATGCTTTCATACCTAAACATCACCAGTATTAGCCGACTCTATTCATGTCCCAAACGCAACAACCAAAAAAAGGCAATAGACTATTGAAAAAGGATAGAGACAAAAAGTAACAAAGAGTTTGGTTGACAAATGGAAAACAAACTTCCAAACCTGATTTGTCCTGGCCAGCAGGAGACCTGATTAAAGGCGAGGTAAGGCATTGCCAATGTGAAATACAATAGTCAAATTCTCGTATGCTTTACCTCATTTAGACTACCTTAAAAATGTTCAATTAGCTTCTTCTCAATGCATACAATCAACTGACTTTCCCAGAAAATGGTTTCTCAGATTACTGCAGTAATTTTAAGTTCATTCATTCCCCCGATTTCTCAGCAATGTAGCAAATATAAAGTAATCAAACAGTAGTACTTCCATGAATAAACAAATAGGGCAACCAGAAAAAAGACCAAGAAAAACAAACTTGAGATTATAAAAGAACAGAGCCAAGAAAACGCATGTTCCGGTTACCCGTAAAAACTAAAATTAAAAATTTTCAACGATGAATGTCAAATGTGGGCCTCCCTTATTAAATAGACCAGACTTCACTGATCTGAACTTCTACTCTATCTTTATCTCACGTACCAACCAGCAAGTACAGAGGGAGAGAACCCAGCTCGTCTTCTAGGATAATGACATTGGGAGACAAAAAAAGGAAAAAACAAGAACCCAAATCGTCTTTTAGAACAATAAACATCGGAAGACCCAAAAAGAAAAACAAAATTTGTCTGAATTGCGGACAACAAGCAATCCGTACGGACCTGGCTTTTAGAGAGAGAAACATGCTGACCTATCTCCCTCGTTTCACTGTCAAAGGTGCACCGAATCTGGCTTCTGGGGTTGGCGAGAGAGGGACCCAATTTTTGCTTTCGGCTTTATTCCAGTTCCGCTTGTTAGCTGAAGCGCTGCGAAAATGGTGGACCTGCGTCTGCGCTTTCCATGAAAATCTTCTTCTGCGAAGAAAACGGGTTTTCCGAACGAGAATGGGCTTTGAGCCTTCGACCCGTTGATTGATATGGGCTTCGGGCAGTGGAGATTGGGCATATAATGGACAATTGGGCCGGTTTGGGCTGGCGGGCATGTTTACATACCCGATCTCCAAGGGCATGTTTTCCCGGAAAAAGAATGTGTCGAACGAGTGAAAATGGAACTGAAGAACAGAATGGAATTGAATGAAATAAAATGAGATAGTCAAAATTCCTATGTTAAATTGTGACAGAAACCACCATCGGCTCCATCCTCAAGGCATAGACACATTAATCTTTTTCTCTCCGATACTTGGCCGAGAACTTACTTGAATAGCTTATTAATCCACAGAAAATAAAATGCTTCAGGTAGCATCATTTGATTGTATAGGGTTTAACTTCATTACCTGGCTCATAAGTACATAATAAGTAGTCTCATATCAATCAAGGTAGGGGCTTTGCTAAGCTATCACGACCTGCCCTCACTGTCCACTATCTAAGAGTTCGGCTAATGGAATTCTAAATCTTAACTTACTTAGAGCTCTACTAAGTGCATATCAATTCACAACTTATCAAGGAGTTGCCACTAATCGATTTATGGTGGGCCGATCGGACACTAAGTAAAGCATTGGGACAAATAACTTATTTCAACGAACCAAATATTAAATGAGTTCAAGGACTTGATTATACTAGATTACTCTAATGCACTTTCGGTACATTTTTCTCTTTTATTTTTAAAAAATATTTTGCAAGCAACTTTAATTGATTTTAAGCTATCTCTAATCGGCAAGATGGTCATGCAAGTGCGCATCCAAGACTCAATAATCGAAGCGATGAATAAATTGCAAGCATAGGAGAGAAACACTTTTACCTAGATGCAACACAAGCAACTGCAACAAATTTTAATTAGAAATACATAGAAATATATATTCAATATAAATATGATTTCTAATTATCATGGAATTCACTCAGCATTTTTTAGGATTTTCATTTATTTAAATAAAAGCTAAACTATGACGTACAAAAATAGTTTATATGACATGCGACTTTTAATTAAATAATCCTAATGTGTGAACTTTATTGCACACTATTTTAATTGAATGGCCTAACTTTAACGACGGGCAATGATTAATATGTAAATACTCTACATGACATACACATGATATATTCTTTATTTTTTTGTATTAAAATTGGTAATTAAAAATGAGGAAAATTAACTATCTAGAACAAAGATAATATCTAATTCAATTTAGGTATTGGACTATGTTAATTCCTAATTTAAATTAGAATTTTATCTGGAATATTATAGAATCTATTTAAACATGCAATATGACCTAATTAATCTACATGATATGCAATGCAATCTTTTTATATTTTCTAGACAAGGAAAGCAATTAAATTAAAATATTCAAACCACTCAATCCATAAAGGTATCATCCAATCGATTCAAATATGGAACCAACATCTAATCATCAACTTGAAATTTTGCGAATAAAATCAACAAATTAATCTTAAGCCTTAAAAATACTCATAGAATCAACAATTCAATCTAAAGCCTTATAGATAAAATTAAAGATTACATACGGTTGCAAATTAGGAAAAACATCCTGATTTGGAGACAAACCTATCACTCAAAAATATATAATATTTGATGCAATAACCAAATTGGACAGTGAGATATTCAATGGAATCGGATAACTATTATTGTCTAATTTGGAGAATTTGTTCCAAATTCGAACTGGTGGATAGCGGGTCGGATGGTGATTGGCGATGGTGCGTGGTGGCCGCGGTGGAGGTGGTTTTCGGCTTTGATGGAATGGCCGATGAAATATCGAAGCCCGGTGTGAATTAGTGGGCGTCGGATAATAGCCAGCAAGTATGAGAGGATTTTCAGCGTGACCTCCACTCATAGCTTTGACTTTTACTTTGACCAAACCATTGAATAATCCAAGTAATCACCGCTTGCTATTTCTTCAATTGTGGTTGGGTGGTGCATGAGATTATGGTAGCCCGTGGTGGTGTCGCTCACGTGTTGGAAGCTACGAACGACCAGCAGAGGAGAAAATCCAGGACGTTGGGGGCTGTGTTGGCGTTGGAGAACCTGAGACCGACTGGAGAAAATGCCGAGTACGCCTAGCGTTGCTAGAGCGGATGGCGCGGCAAGGGATGCTTCGACCGGGGGGTGACGCGAATCAGCAGCTTGTCGTCGCGGGTCGCGAGCGGCAACGGAACAGAGCAGCTTCGTCCTCGCCGGTGCGGGTGGCGAGCAGCGGCAAAACTCGGGATGGTGACTGGCGTTGGCCGGCGAAGGCGTCGTAGGGCAGCAGGCGTGGTGCAGCAGCCCAGTTCAAGCTCCGGTAGTCGGGACAGCAAGCAAAGCAGCAGCGGCTCATCACGGAGGGTGCGACGGCGGTGGTGGCGCGGCTATGGTCTCGGTTTGACGTGGCGGCGCTCAGGCAGTCAGGACAATGGCAGAGACGTCGCGGGGCGGCTCAATCGCAGGGACGTCGCAGGGCGGAGAGCAGCGTCGGGTCGTTGTCGAGGGCGGAGGAGCTCGCCGGAAGAAAGGATGCGGCGGCGATGAGTTGCAGGCGTCGGGAATGGGGGTACTTTCCTTTCTCTTTCCATCTGTCTCTCTCTCCTCACTGCTCTTTTGTGCCTCTTTTTTCTCTCTCCCTCTCTGTCTCTCTCTATCTCAGGCTTAACTCTCTTCTTCGTTCAGACGTCGTCTCCTTTGACAGCAGGAACAAAGGCAAATGTGAACTCATTAATTGGCGGCACAGGCGCCCACAATCAGCACCGATGCCCCCCCAAACTCATGTGCATTCATGTGAATGCATTAACGAGGGAGAGAACAAAATAGACGTACATAGACTCTTCTTTTCTCTTTCTTTGACTTTCTCTCATTTGTATGTCAAAGGCAGCTTCACCCAATTATGACAAATAAATAATCATTTCCCAAGTCCAGAGAGATGAGTAGAAGACAACAAAAGGAACCCCGCGCGATTAATCCCTTCACGCTTGTGGCTCATGAAATCCACTTGAAATCTTCTTCTTCTTCTGGCAATTTCGACTGGTCAATTCTCATACGCCAATTTTTTTGACTCACACACGGTCGAGTTCACATGTTCTCTTCAGTTTGGTTTTTTTTAACGGGCTCAAACTCAAAATATTTTTTTAATAATCTCTACATTCTTCGATATTACTAGCTATCTTCTATTTCCTTTTCACGAGAATATGGCTGAATATTGCTATGCATCCAAATATCTCTCCTTTTTTTTTCTTTTTTTTTGTCCAAAAATTCCTGCTCCCAATATCTTTCCCCTCCCATTTTGTTGGCCGAGTTTTCCACCGAATCTTGCCTATTCCTATAACCGAATTTCGGAAGAATAATACTAATCTTTTTTTAAATTAACAAATTTTCCAACTTTGTACATCTCACAAGTCAAGTTTCAGCATTTAAAGAATGATGAGCTTGGCCAAATTCTCTCTCACTATGGGCTTAGCCCAACTTACTAAATTAAAAATCAAAACTATTAATTCAAACACATCCGCCGGTTTAATGCAAATGCAATTTTGCTATTTTTGTTTAGGGATTAAAGATTAATCTCTAATTTTTAATGCAATTAATTACTAGATTATTAATTAAAATTTAGGTGTCAACAGGCTCATTGGTAATACAATACTATCAGTAAAATCAGATTGTTGACTATTTAACATGACACCACACAATGATACAAAAAGAATGAGATTGTTATCAAAGCCATTTGTTTTAATTTTAGAAAATTGTGTAAACTGTTAGAAAGGAGTTCTTGTATATTGAAGATACAGGCTACATTAAAATTTTGTTACCCAACACTAAGGGTTGTGGCATGAAATAGCAATGGAAGTTGAAACTGGTGCTTATATTAAAGTATATACGAGAAGATAGAAATTATGTGGGATTAAGATATTCTGATTAATATTTCAACACCTAATGCGTGTTTGCTCTCCCAAATGATTGGTTATTGGTTTGTTTGATGCATAGGTTGCATCACAATTAAGGGATTAGCAACTGCAAAATCCTAGGACCTAAATCCCACAGAGGAAGAAATTTAATGCACGATCAATGAGGTCAATACCAATGGCAATGGACGATAGAATTCGGGGAGTTCTTGAATCTTATGGCTAGAAAAATCAAGGTATTTCATACACACATATGTATATATATCAGTCAAAATAGTTAGTGTCACTTAAATCACATATTTGTAAATGCATGATATATGTTCAGGAGACTGTTGACGCCTAAAATTTCCTTTTAATTAATTAGGTTTTACTTTATTTTATTTTATCTTTTTCGGATAAAAATATATATAATGAACGAAAAACGAAAAAAAAAAAAACAAGAAAAGCAGAAAAAACACAAAAGAGAAAAAGAAGCAGAAGCAGCCCTCACATGGGCCCGAGAGGCCCATTTCTACCTCAGCCCGGCCCAGCCGGGTCATCTTCTTCCTCCGTCTGCCTCTGCAACGCACGCGCAGAGGGCGTGACGCCGGATGAGCAGACGGACGGCGACGCGCGTGGGGGGCAGCTGGCGGACAGGTGGCGGATGGGACACCGGTTCGGCCGGCGGAGGCCATTCGGCTTGCAAAGATCGGCGGTCGAAGCTCCATCGACCGCTCGCCCCCTCGCCTATAAATAGGCCCCCGTTTCCGTCGTCGAGGAGGCACGCCAGAGGATCGCAAGCTTGGAAATCTCCTCCTGAGAGACTTCGGAGGAGGTTGAAGAGCGAGCGAGACAGAGGCAGAGAGAGAGAGAGAGGCCGGCCGAAGCTCGAGGTCCCCTGAGAGACTTCGAGGAGTTCGAGTGCAGGGCGAGCCGTGGTGTGGTGAGCTCGGAGGGGTCCCCAAGAGACTTCGAGGAGCTCAATGGGCGAACCCGAGAGAGAGAGAGAGTGTTCCGGCCAGATTTGACCAGGCCCAGGTCTCGTCGTCGCCGTTGTTGTTCGCCGTGGTCTTCGCCGTCGCAGATCGAGCCCTCCAGCTTCGTCGTTGCTCGCCGTGGCCCGCCGCCGTCGTAAATCGACCCTTGCCGTCGCCGTCATCGCCCGCGTTCAAATAAAGGTAACAAAAGCCCGTCGCCGTCGTCCCTGCCGTTCATCGCAACCCCGTTCCGTCGCCGCCGTCCGCCGCGTCGCCGTCTTCGCCATTGTTGCCGCCGCCGCAGCCGTCGTCGCCCCGTAATGCCTAGGCTTCCATCCCCGGCGCCGTGGATCGCAAACCCTAAGGTTTGCGATTTTCCGGGTCGCGAAGCGGATCCGGACTCGGAAAATCGGGTAGGGTTCGCGGTCAATTTTGGGGTGGCGGGAATCGGGAGTCGGGTAGGGTTTCTCCGGGGGAGCGGGTTGTCGGGCCGGGTCATCGGGTCGGGCCGGCATCCCCAAACGCCCGGCCATGGCGTCGGCTTAATAAAAAAAAAAAAAAAAAAACGAGTCGGGCCCGCCTAGCGGGCCCGTCTACGTTCGGGTCAACGACCGGGTCGGACCCAACCCACGGATCCGACTCGGGTCGGTTTTATTTTGTTTTATTATTTTAATATAAAATAATATTCTAATAAATAAAAAATAAATATTTTATTTTCAAAAAATATTTTAAAAAAGGTTTTATTTTCCAAAAAAATCGAGAAAAATCAAAAATAATTTATTTTCCAAAAATATTGAAAAATATTAAAAAATATTTTATTTTCCAAAAAATCAAAAAAATCAAAAATATTCCATATTTTCCAAAAAATGCCAAAAATCCAAAAAAAGGTCAAAAATTCATAAAAAGTCAAAAAAAAAATTCAGAAAAAGCCAAAAAGACTTGTATTTTTCCAAAATACCAAAAAATCCAAAAAAATCCATTTTATGTCAAAAAAATTAGAAAAAGACTCAAAAAATGTTTTTCCTCCCAAAAATGCATGGAAAATCCCTCGAACATCCAAAAAACCTCAAGGTTTAAACAAGATTAGGTACCGAAAGGGCATTAGTGATTAACTAGTGTAATCAAGTCCTCGATCCTAATTTCTCTGGTTGCGCAGGAGTGAGTATTTCTCCCAATACTTCGCTTGGGTTTCTAATCAACCCACCCCAAATCGATTAGTGGCGACTCCATTTTAAAAATTGATTTACAGGTTAAAGACTTGAACCATTAAGTCGTGAATTGGTGGACTTGGGAGAGTCCGGGCTTAATAATTTCAGCCGAGCCATTAGCCTCCTTAGGCGCTCGTACTCGATCGCGGGCGCCAAAAAAAAAGAGGTCGCGACAGCTTGGCGACTTCGCTGGGGACCATTTTTGAGGACTTAGGCCATTTTATCTTTGTTTAAATGCTTTGCTGACTTGGGTTTTTTTTCTTTTGTGCAGGTTAATAGCTTAGAGTTTTTTTTAAAAATAGAATGTTTTGTGATTATAAATTGATATGCATGCTTTACTGTTTTAGCACTACACATGGCACACACAACCCGGCCGCCGGACCTGGGCCGCCATAGGATATCTAGGATGGTGTTAAGAAAGATACGGCCTTGAACGCGAGAGACTGCGATGTAGAGGTTGCCTTTCTTTTCCCCGAATTTCTTTAGCCGAGGTTAAGAGGGTACGCGCTAACGCGAGACTGCGACGGGCGGATACCTTTTTAATTTCAACAAACCTTCTGAGTTAGAAATCGAGCCGCACGTCTCATCTGTATGTCTCTGTGCTTGCCATTTTCTTTAAAAGCAAAGTAATTTCTTTACTTTTACTCAGTCTTTTTTATTGGCCCATGGCAATTTAAGGTAGGTTTTTGAGTCCCAGTTTATATGCGACGGGAGAAGACGATATCTAGTTTATTCCCACTCCCAAAGCAGAGCTTTTCAGATGGTGGGGTCAATTGGACCAGTATGCCCAAGAGCGCGTGAAAGCCAAAGTCGGTCATCTCCTATCGTTGATTCAAATCACTACTCGTCCTGAAGTCATACAAGCCATGGCACATTTCTGGTGCCCGAAGACAACTACTTTTATGTTTGGTAGGTTTGAGCTAACCCCAACTCTAGAAGAATACAGCATCATCACTGGAATGCCTCTCGAGAATAAGCTTGTCATGCCTTCAACATGCATCATCCCGTTATGTGGGTTAGCGCGACTTTTAAGAACTGAAGTTCATATTATGAGGCAAATTCTTGAAAACAACCATAATACCTGCCCATTAGAATTTATGAATGCCTATTTTCAAAATCAGCCTATGACCCAAAAAAGTAAGATTTTCCTCCTGACCTTTTTCGGGTTCATTATTTTCCCCCATCAAAGAAATGTCATAAGTCCTAAGATGGCATGGATAGTTGATCAGGTCTTGAGGAGGCAAAATTATGTCATGATTTTAACTGAAACATTCTTGTCCTTTAATCGTTTTAAAGAAAACACGGAAAAAATCATGCGGGTCTCTCCGGAAATTTTACAAGTCTGGTTCTTTTCCCACCTAAGTGAATTCCGAGGCTTCATGCGATCGTCTGAAACAAATGATTTTGAAAATCCATTACAAAAATTTATGGTTTTAGGACCATACATTCCCAATCAAAGCCGTTTAAATTGGATAAACTTCCTAAGAGACCCGGCTCTTGAGGCATTCCAATGGTGTGTCGGTTGGTTCCATGAAAAGAGAGCTCGCTTCGCTTACAAACACCGCCATCCAATTCCATTGCTCGGCCTCACTGGCACCATTTCCTATTTCCCATGTCGAGTGGCACGACAATATGGAGCCCTTTAGGAGACCCCACCGCCTTTTAAAAGGAAGATCCCTCCACTCCTTTTCACCCATCAAAGTCGTGAATACGCATCCGAAATTGACATCATCGAGGAAGCATGGAGCAGGTGCCATCGTAAAAGAATCATGGTACCTGAAGGGTTTGAGGGATAGGAAAAAGCCCACCACGCCTCTGAGTCCTACATCCACAACCATCGTATTCCGACAAAACTGAAGCCATCGGTCCCTCACCCAATCAACGAGATTAGTCAGCACGAGCAAGCAAAGCTTATGCAAAGGGATTTGGGAATAGACTGGATGCATATCTCAGAACCAGTTCAAGGAAGCAGGCATCCTCGCAAGAGCAAGGCCCCCCGTCGCATATAAAATAGCAATCATGTGCCCCTTGGTGTTAAGCTTTGTCCCATTGTTTAGGGACTTTTGTTTAATATCTAGTATTTCCTTCTGTCATTTCAATTTCAAGTTTTAGATGTCAGAAGTCTGTGGTCTATAAAATCCTCTTTTGATAAATAAAAAAACAGTTAGACCATTGCCATGGGTCAATCTTTGTTTACTTTTGTACTCATTCATTGTTTTCACGCCGCCAAGTAATTATGAATCGCCAGCCACCAGTCGCCCGCGAATGGCCTCACACAATAGGGTCCGATCAAAATGATGTACAAAATCGCCTCGCTAACATTGAAGATGGCGTAGGACAGATGTCCATTATCCTACAACAACTCTCGAGGCAAATGGAATCCGCTCAAGCCAAGCCCAACTCCGTAGCTGCTTTAAGCATTGTTATGACACCTGCGAATTTGCCAGAGAATAACCAACACCATCGACAGTTTGAAAAGATCATGAAAAAGTTAAACCAGCTGCAGGGGCTGAGTCCTATGGACCTGTCCAATTACGCCGACATTGAGATCCCTGAAGAGCTCAAAGCACCTGAATGCGAAAGGTATGCTGATACCTCTCGCCCAAAGACCTACTTGCAGGCCTACCTGGTCCGAAGGATGATTCAATCATACCAATCAAGCTTGACTGGCCCCGCCTTGCGATGGTACATTGTCAGGAAGATTAGTCCCCTTAAGACCTAGGGGGAACTAATTCATGTTTTCCACCAAGAATATAATATTGACATCAGCCCTGACCTCGCCTTGCCCTACGAAGAACCGATGGTCGCGGAGCATGAGGAACCGTTAGTCGCTGAGATAGGAGAAGAAGATGAAGCCTCGCATGATAAATGGGCGACTGAGCAACATCCTATTGCTGAGAAGCTTCCCACTAGGAAAGGCAAGGAGCCCGTAGACGAAGTCAACACTACTCAGAGCCAAAGCATGATGAGACGACTTCTCTGGCTTACCGCAAGAGCTAAGGTCCAAAGAATGCCGACTCCTATCCACCTAAGGAGCGAGGCTCCACTATCCCTCACTCCTCTTGACAAAGTCCAACTAGCGAAACGAAGGGCCTCACTCAAAAGGTCTGGACCAGGAGCCAAGAAAAGAAAGCCTAAACAATTCAGTCCAGCATCTGCCACTGAGTATAGGCAAAATCTGATAGCCAATGAGCCACCGTGTCAAAACTTCGGGCATTCCCTAGAGTACAACCCTGAAGACTTCCAGTCTCTAGGATACAATCCCAAGGACTACCAGTGTTATACAGATGAAATCGGCCATTCATCGTATAACTGCTTTCTACCCACACACAGGGTCGAAAGCTTGTCAGAAGAGGGAACATTTGTCCTTATCCGCTATGATCCTAATGAACTACTAAGCTTGTCACCTGACCATGAAGATGGCTTAAATGCCTCATCCTCGTTTGGTGATTTTGACCCGGAAGAAAGCAATGAGGTGAACTCGGGAGAATCTAGCTTCTTTGAAGCATTAGAGTTCACCACCGCAACAAATATGCAATGGGAAAACCAGTGGCCTAGCCAGGAGACATCAAGCCCGTCTTACTCTCATAGGATCATGACCCCTAGAGGAATGTGGATACCTAATCTCCGCAAATAAAATGGCATGACTTGTCCCGTGGCTCATTTGCAATATCTCCACGCTGAAATGAGTCGGTACTATAGCCCGATGTCATTCACAACTCAGGGCTTCCACGAAAGTCTTACAGGGGCTGCGTTGCAATGGTTCGTCACAACAGATATCTACCTCATAAAAGATTGGAATGAGCTGTCTTCCGCATTCTTGCATCAATATCAAAGCCAGATTGGAACTGAATGGCCTTGCGAGAACTTGGTTCACTTTAGAAGAAGACCAATGGAGGATTTCCAAGCATATGCAAGAAGGTGAAAGGTTTTTATGATGCAAACCTACCCTCAACTGGCCGAAGAAGAAATGATGAAGCTGTTCATAGGAGCTTTACCTCGCAAGCATCGTTGTTGGTTACATGGTTTGCACTTTTGTAACTTCAATGAAGTGATCCTCTCATGCAAATACTTCGAGTCTACTAGAGGCGAGGAACTCTCAGGCACTTGATTTCAGAACCAACACTATCAAAGTGCCCCTTTTTCATAGGAGTTTTCATGGGTTTTGCTTGTTTTTATAATTTCATGTTTCTTATCCTATCTAGTGTGCTAATGTTGTATTTTCCATTCCAATAATATAATGTACAGTTCTAATATTTTGTTTTGAGAGCATGAGGCGGTATTCCAAACCAGCCCGGTGATGCTATCCAACCATGAAAAGAAAATATCATCCAAGGAGAATACTGAGGGCTGGGCTTCCTCATGCTTTCTTCCCTCCAAAGATATATACTTTCGAAAACAAAAATATTTCATTACCAAAACTTTTGTCAAAACAAGATGTTAAATCATATTTGTCTTTCTGACTCACCCACTTTGTGTCTCAGAATATCATCCCCATCCCCCTTGACTTAGTGTGATAGGGGGCATTTGAAGCTGGCGCATCATGTGAACTCGCCAAATTCGAAGACATCCTGCCAAGAAAATAAGAGCAAACAGAAAGAATCATCCCATTTCAAAAAGGGTGAGTCTTATTCTCTGAATATAATTTTGGAAATGATGTCCTCTCTCTTCTATTTGCAGGAAACGAAAGATAGGACATAATAGGTACAGGCATACGGTTGAAATCAAGCCGTCCCTAGAAGCTCTACGTACTACATCTCGTTCCTATCCAACTCCTTCTCAAAACGGAGCAATATCTTTTCCCCACAACATGCCTGAGCAACTAGATGCTGTGGTTTCATCAACGGGATTTTCAGCTTTGACAAGCCAAGAAGTGCAGAAAAGGAATTTCTTCTCTTCCTTTGAATTGGCTATTGTCAACAGGGAGGAAATCCAAACAGTTGAAGTTGTCTCTAGCCCCCTATTCAAGATAATGACATTAGGACCTAGAAACCTAACTTTTGTTCCGATGCATGCTCTCCCAAGAAGTAATTGCCATAAGAAGACTGGAGATTTTGATTGTCCATCTCAGATTCCATAGAAGCTTGAAGTACATGACTTTGCTCAATGCTACTAATGGTCATATGGTCAAAGACAGAATTCCACAGAAGGAAGGTGTTGCAAATCATCAATCGTGTACACAGGGCCACAAATGAAGAGGGCTAATCAAAAGAGACATTGAACTGTGTCAAAGACAAAAGGCCGTCATTGACATTCAAATATCCCTAGGAGTCAGCAAATATAAACTCTGGGGAAGAGTAATTTGGTATTGTTTCCAATACTCCCAGTATCTGAACTCACTTTTGACATATTTTCTCCTATTGACAGGAAGCATAGGATTCAAGAAACAAGCTTAATGGTTAATTTGGGAAAATCAAGTGACCCATATCAATTTACCTAACTTGGTATGAAAGGACATGTCGTCCAGGAGCCGAGTAGGTTAAATGAAAAAAGAAGCACTCTACGAACACCGTCGGCGCCTCTAGTCGAGTGGTACTCGGGAAGAAGTAAAATAGTCCGAAGTCGGGGGTTTGAATCCCCGACGCGGCAATTAGCTGCTTGGTAGAAAAAGGGAAAAGAAAAATAATAAAAAATCTTTTGCTTCACTTGCGCCTGCAAATTACGAAGAATAATTGACCTAACGGGAGAGGACTTTGTGTCCCTCTCTCAACCACCCAATCATTTGCGAACTAATGAAGGGTAAAATTGTATCGGATTCAACTCTTGAAAGAGTTCATGATTAACACGCTCCCTCTTGTCTGTTGCAGGATCACCATCATCTGCAAACCGGTGAAGGGTAATGTTGTATCGCTTTCAAGTTATTCGACTCTTGAAAGAGCTTTTGACTAACATGATCCCTTTTATCCGTTGCAGGATCACTTGACCGTAAAAAATGCGGATAACAAATCAAGGAAAGACATGTCAAACTCTAACAAACTCTCCTAAGAGAAATGGCGTCCTGAGGTCACCAAAGCAAATGACATAAATCTTCCCTCAAATCGATTTGATTTTGGCTAGACTAATTGTTCTACTTGTACATCTTCTCTTCGGGGGCAAAAGCGAGATGCCCGATTCCCAATCCTTAACCGATCATTCATGTGTCATATCCCTACTTAATAGGAGCAATCCATCGACACCCATTTGTGAATAACCCTTTTGATGTTCAAAATTTAACAACACTATTCTGTTGGCCCTTAAAGCTACCAACAAGGTCTTTTTGAGCCAAAACCATTCATTTGTTCTGAGAGTACAAATTCCACCACATTTAAAATGTTGCATGCCTTTTCCAAATGGATTTTGCATGATGATTTTGTCTGTCTAAATCACTGATTCCACTAAGGATTATCAAAATAGACAGCTGAATGAAGAGTATAAGATTGATCGAGCATGCTGGATGAGGCGCCTCAGGATGATGAAAGGCAAGCCATACCCTACACACAATCCCCCATCTATAAACTTGTGAGATGAGTGCAGAAGATTCCATGACTACGGGATAAAGAGTTCTCTCGCAATGGTACGATAACCAAAACAGTGAGAGGCATTTCATTGCTCACCCCTTTGAGCCCCATACATTGGTGAAGCTCCTCTCATCAAGAATGACCCCACACCGGGGCATGTCAAAGGAGGGCAAATCAACATCACAAGGTGAGAAAAGGGATAGAAATTTTCTTGCTCGCACTTGCATCAATCTTCGGGTGTCTTTATTGCATATGAACACTCATGTTAATTTAAGTGCCTTAGAATGACAAAAGCAATTCATTTTTATACACTTGTATCCATTGTACAACCCAATTGAGTCTGTAAATTTACCCTCACATTGAGACAAAGCGAGAAGTTATTGCCATAGCCTAGAGCGTCGGTAAAAGATGAAGACTCAATAGTCTAAAAATGCATTTGATTGAACTTGCCTATTTCAGCTCTCAAGCAACAAAAAAAAAAAAAAAAAAGGGGCATAAAAAAGCGAAGTGTACCTGGTAAAAGCAAGGTCAAATGCCCATAAATGAAAAGTTGGGATAAAAATTAGGATCATGAAAAAGCAAAGTGTGCCTGGTAAAAGCAAGGCCAATGCCCCCAAAGAAAAAATGCAGCCAATTGTATTCCCAAAAAGTTGATGTTGTGGTTCGATTGATAAAGCCTCCTTCTAACAATGAGAAGAAAGACCAGTGACAAATGCCAAGGCAATCACCAATTCTCACCCTGTTACACATAAGTCAAGCCTACATTGTGTCCCATTGTAAAAGTCTCTTCAGACTAGGGCACTTCAATTAACGTAGGATTTCATATGTGCATAAACACCGCTCGAAAAAGTACGAGCAAGATTACTCTATCTCTTTTCGCAGGGTTCTTGACTTGTAAACCCGGAGATGATCATGCAGCATTTTCGTCCATCGGCTTCGACCTCGACGGTCCCATTTGATGAGCCGTTGACCAAGTCTTCATCACAATTTCAACAAAGACCTCTCACATTGGTAAAGTCGTATCACTTGCGAGAATACTCGGACCCCTGTTGACATGATGACAGTGAGATAGTGTGGTCCTTATAAATCTTGCATCAATGATCAGGATAACATTTTCCATGAGAGCGAGCGGAAAGTCCTTTCAGACTGAAAATCCCTCATCTGGCATGCTCAAGACATCTACATTCTAAATGAAGGTTGTCTTTCAAAATCTTCCCCAATGGAACTCCGATGATGCAAAACTGATAAAATTATCATGCATGAATCCCATTTGAACTCATGAATTTACAGCATATACAATCATGTGTGCATATTGTGCAAATAGTAGACATACTCTCAGAGATCAAAGATATTGCCAGGTAAGCATATCCCTATCTGCATTTGTCTTAAAGTACCCACCACTGTCCAGGTACTCTCTTCTTGACACTTGACCTATTCGAGTCGTCCCTTGAGTTTGGGTGCTTATAACTGTCTAAGTATCATGTTGTCTTTGAGTATTCACCACTTGCCGAGTACTCCTTCTTGACACTCGACCTATTCGAGTTGTCCCTAGAGTATTGATACTTGTGACTGACCAAGTATCCCTTTATCGTTGAATACCTACTGCTGTCTAAGTATCCCCATTGTCTTTGAGTACCGGCCACCGTTCGGATACTCCATTTTTCTTGACACTCGACCTGTTCGAGTTGTCCCCAGAGTATTGATACTTGTGACTGACCAAGTATCCATTTATCTTTGAATACCTACTACTGTATAGGTATCCCCATTGTCTTTGAGTACCGGTATCCCTTGACACTTATCTTTCCCCCAGATACTTGTGACTGCCACCATTTATCTTTGAATACCTCCCTTTCATTAGATATCCCCATATTGTCAACCCACCGCTGCCCGAGTCCCTTTCATGACACTCAAATAGTTGTAGCAGCTGTTCAAGCATTCCACTACTTTTGTGTGCACTTGCGATTACCCGGGTATGCTCTCTTATCGTGACACTTGGACCTAGCTGAGTGGTCCCAAGTCGTATCATTAAATACTTGTGTTCATCCAAGTATTCTAGTACTTTGTACACCTGCGGCTACCCAGGTGTTCCAGCCCTTTTAAGTGCATGCGGCAATCCAGGTAAGCCTCATACCACTTTCAAGTTTATAATACCAGGGGGTGAGAGACCTTCATGAATATGCGAGGCACATCCTCGATATTCCCATTACCAGGGTGGTAAACCTTCATGAATATGCGGGCGCGTCCTCGATATTCCCAATTACCAGGAGGTAAGAGACCTTCATGAATATGCGAGGCGCGTCCTCGATATTCCCCATACCAGGAGGTGAGAGACCTTCACGAATATCCAAGGTACGTCCTCGATATTCCCATTATCAGGAGGTGAGAGACCTTCATGAATATCCAAGGTATCTTCCTCGATATTCCCCTTTACCAGGAGGTGAGAGACCTTCACAAATATCTTAGGTACGTCCTTGATATTCCCCATTGCCAGAAGGTGGGAGACCTTCACGAATATGCGGGGCACGTCCTCGATATTCCCCATACCAAGAGGTGAGAGACCTTCACGAATATTCCCCATACCAGGAGGTGAGAGACCTTCATGAATATCCGAGGTACGTCCTCGATATTTCCCTTTACCAGGAGGTGAGAGACCTTCACGAATATCTCAGGTATGTCCTCGATATTCCCCATTGCCAGAATGTGGGAGACCTTCACGAATATGCGGGGCACGTCCTCGATATTCCCCATACCAGGAGGTGAGAGACCTTCACGAATATCCAAGGTACGTCATCGATATTCCTATTATCAGGAGGTGAGAGACCTTCATGAATATCCAAGGTATCTTCCTCGATATTCCCCATGAGAGACCTTCACGAATATCTCGTGCACGTCCTCGATATTCCCCATTGCCGAAGGTGGGAGACCTTCACGAATATGCGGGGCACGTCCTCGATATTCCCCATACCAGGAGGTGAGAGACCTTCACGAATATCTCAGGTACGTCCTCGATATTCCCCATACCAGGAGGTGAGAGACCTTCACGAATATCCCAGGTTCGTCCTCGATATTTCCCTTTACCGGAGGTGAGAGACCTTCACGAATATCTCAGGTACGTCCTCGATATTCCCCATTGCCAAAAGGTGGGAGACCTTCACGAATATGCGGGACACGTCCTCGATATTCCCCATACCAGGAGGTGAGAGACCTTCACGAATATCTCAGGTACGTCCTCGATATTCCCCATACCAGGAGGTGAGAGACCTTCACGAATATCCCAGGTATATCCTCGATATTTCCCTTTACCAGGAGGTGAGAGACCTTTATGAATATCCAAGGTACGTCCTCGATATTCCCAACTACTAGGAGGTGGGAGACCTTCACGAATTTGCGAAACTCATCCTCGATATTTCACATACCAAGAGGTGAGAAACCTTCACGAATATCTCAGGTACGCCCTAAGTCTTCCTTCAGAGTTTTGTACTTGTGATCATCCAAGTACCCCTTCGATGCTTGTGAATATTCAGGTATCCTTCAAGAATTTGTACTTGTGATCATCCAAATACCCCTCCAATGCCTATGATCAGCCAAATGCCCCTTTTGATGCCTACAAAGGCCCAAATATCCTTCAAGTTAGTACCTGTGAATATCCAGGTACTCATTGATATGCCTGCGAATGTCCAGGTATCTTCCAAAATCGATGCCCTGCGAAAGGTCGGCGCATCCTCCCGAGAAAGGTCGGGTTCCAATTGGTGTCTTCGACAGAAGTCAGACACCCCACAAATCGATGCCTTGAGAAAGGTCGGCGCATCCTCCCGAGAAAGGTCGGGTTCCAATTGGTGTCTTCGACAGAAGTCAGACACCCCACAAATCGATGCCCTGAGAAAGGTCGGCGCATCCTCCCGAGAAAGGTCGGGTTCCAATTGGTGTCTTCGACAGAAGTCAGACACCCCACAAATCGATGCCCTGAGAAAGGTCGGCGCATCCTCCCGAGAAAGGTCGGGTTCCAACTAGTGTCTTTGACAGAAGTCAGACACCCCACAAATCGATGCCCTGAGAAAGGTCGGCGCATCCTCCCGAGAAAGGTCGGGTTCCTACTGGTGTCTTTGACAAAAGTCAGACACCCTAACAAATATGATGCCCTGAGAAAGGTCGGCGCATCTCCCGAGAAAGGTCGGGTATCAACTGGTGTCTTCGATACAGATCAGGCACCCACAAATAGATGCCCTGAGAAAGGTCGGCACATCTCCTGTCTCGGCAACCGAAGAAAGGTTCGGGTCCAAGACAAACTACTTATTGCTCTAACAGGTGACCGAAGAAAGGTTTGGGTCCTGAGAAGCAATTTCCCGTCACGGTGACCGAAGAATGGTTCGGGTCCTGGAGGAGCAATTTCCCGTCAAGGCGACCGAAGAAAGGTTCGGGTCCTAGACAAATCATTGATTGTTTTAACAGGCGATCGAAGAATGGTTCGGGTCCGAGACAAACCACTGATTGCTCCAACAGGCAATTGAAGAATGGTTCGGGTCCTGGAGGAGCAATTTCCCGTCAAGGCGACCGAACAAAGGTTCGGATCCTAGACAAATCATTGATTGTTTTAACAGGCGACCGAAGAATGGTTCGAGCCCTGGAAAAGCAACCTCTTCATATCACCAGGTAAGATGACGCCTTGATACTTGCCAAACTCGGGGTTCACACCCTATCTCACTCACTCCCGGTAAGTAACTACAGGCATCTTCTTATTTGTCTTAGTATGTGTAATGTTATATTGCTCTTTTTGCATAGGATAATAGGTCCCAAATAAAATATAATCTGCTACGCATGCACGGATAAAATTTAGGCATCGGTTGTCTTTGAATGCAACCTCTGCAAGCTCACCTTCAAAGAGGGGCAGCTATTGACGCCTAAAATTTCCTTTTAATTAATTAGGTTTTACTTTATTTTATTTTATCTTTTTCGGATAAAATATATATATATAATGAAAAAAAAACGAAAAAAAAAAAAACAAGAAAAGCAGAAAAAAACACAAAAGAGAAAAAGCCCCCTCGCATGGGCCCAAGAGGCCCATTTCCGCCTCAGCCCGGCCGAGCCGGGTCATCTTCTTCCTCCGTCTACCTCCGCGCACGCGCGCGCAGGGGCGCGACGCGACGGGATGAGCGGACGGAGGAGCGACGCGCGTGGGGAGCAGGGGGCGGACGGTGGCGGATGGGACGCCGGTTCGGCCGGCGGAGGCCATTCGGCTTGCAAAGATCGGCGGTCGAACTCCGTCGACCGCCGCCCCCTCGCCTATAAATAGGCCCCCGTTTCCGTCGTCGAGGAGGCACGCCAGAGGATCGCAAGCTTGGAAATCTCCTCCTGAGAGACTTCGGAGGAGGTTGAAGAGCGAGCAAGACGAAGGATCGGGTCGCAGGGAGAGAGAGGGGAGGCCGACCGAGCGAAGCTCGAGGTCCCCCGAGAGACTTCGGGAGTTCGAGTGCGGGCGGCCGTGGTGTGGTGAGCTCGGAGGGGTCCCCGAGAGACTTCGGGAGCTCAATGGGCGAACCCGAGGGAGAGAGAGAGTGTTCCGAGCCAGATTTGGACCGGGACTCGGGTAAGGTTGTTCACCGTGGTCTTCGCCGTCTTCGTCGAGCCCTCGTCGCGCCGTTGCTCGCCGTGGCTCGCCGCCATCGTAAATCTCCGCGCGTCGCCGTCATCGCCCGCTTCAAATAAAGGTAACAAAAGCCCGTCGCCGTCGTCCCTACCGTTCATCGCAACCCCGTCTTCGCCATCGCCGTCGCCGTCGCGCACCTTGCCGCGCCCCGCCGTAGCCGTCGTCGCCGCCTAATGCCTAGGCTTCCATCCCCGTTCGCGTGTCGCAAACCCTAGGGTTTGCGATTTTCCGGTCGGATCCGGACCGGGAAAATCGGGTAGGGTTCCACAATTTTGGGGCGGCGGGAATCGGGTCGGGTCGACCGGTCGGGTAGGGTTTCGCCGAACCGGGAGCGGGTTGTCGGGCCGGGTCATTTTTTGAAAACATCCCCAAACGCCCGGCCACGGCCGCAAATAAAAAAAAAAAAAAAAAAAAAAAAGTCGGGCCCTCGTAGCGCCCTTCTACGTTTCGGGTCAACGACCCGGGTCGGACCCAACCCGCGGATCCGACCCGGGTCGGTTTTATTTTGTTTTATTATTTTAATATAAAATAATATTCTAATAAATAAAAAATAAATATTTTATTTTCAAAAAATATTTTAAAAAAGGTTTTATTTTCCAAAAAAATCGAGAAAAATCAAAAATAATTTATTTTCCAAAAATATTGAAAAATATTAAAAAATATTTTATTTTCCAAAAAAAAAAAAATCAAAAATATTCCATATTTTCCAAAAAATGCCAAAAATCCAAAAAAGGTCAAAAATTCATTAAAAAATTCAAAAAAAAATTCAGAAAAAGCCAAAAAGACTTGTATTTTTCCAAAATACCAAAAAATCCAAAAAAAAAAATCCCTTTTATGTCAAAAAAAAATTAGAAAAAGACTCAAAAAATGTTTTTCCTCCCAAAAATGCATGGAAAATCCCTCGAACATCCAAAAAATCTCAAGGTTTAAACAAGATTAGGTACCGAAAGGGCATTAGTGATAAACTAGTGTAATCAAGTCCCCGATCCTAATTTCTCTGGTTGCGCAGGAGTGAGCATTTCTCCCAATACTTCGCTTGAGTTTCTAATTAACCTACCCCAAATCGATTAGTGGCGACTCCATTTTAAAAATTGATTTACATGTTAAAGACTTGAACCATTAATTCGTGAATTGGTGGACTTGGGAGAGTCCGGGCTTAATAATTTCAGCCAAGCCATTAGCCTCCTTAGGCGCTCGTACCCGATCGCGGGCGCCGAAAAAAAAGAGGTCGCGACAGACTGAAATAGAAGAGGAGTTAAAGGAAGCTTTCAAGGTCATTGACAAGGATCAAGATGTTTACATACCTCCTAATGAGGTTTGAATTATTTCTAATCCCACATTCAATGTTCAGCTTATACTTCGTTAATTGTAGCTTCTTTGTATCTTGGAGCAATTCCTCCTAACCAAACCCCATAAAAAGGGGAGAAGGTGACAGAGAAATATTGAATGAACTTTTATGAATGGAATTCATAAGACAATTGTAAAATCTCCATTTTTAGCTAGGAAGCCCATTTTAGGCAAGTAATATCTGTGAAATATCTCATTAACCATGTAAAGTCTGATAGACATTACCAATTAGTTAAATGTTTTTATCCATCGTAGTATCTGCAGATATAGAAAAATGGCATGTTTTGTTATATAACATCATTTAACATCATATAATTCTACATAACCACTCGCAGAATTCTCTATGTAATAACCCCGAGATGAAGCCATTTCTTTTCTCTCGGTGCTTTCCTTCTCTTCTCTAGTCACTCAACTTTTCTTGAAGGACCTTTATGGGGTTAGTTTATTCTGCTTGACGTCTCTGTCTTATGTAGGATCTTTCAACAACAATCCACTTAGTCTTGGTTTTCTGTCTAAAAGTTGCAAATCTTTTACTTATCTTCCATCTTTGGGATTAGACTAATATGAGAAGCGAACATTAACCTTATACACCGAAATTAACATGAAGAAGGGAGAGAAAGGAGCAAAGTCCCTAGTAATGGCTTCTGGTGATACTCGAAATACTCGAATATCTGCCTCGCTTCTTTCGAACTTCACGAGCCTTCAAAGAAATTCCACTGACCTGTGTAGAAGCTTCCTGAGGAATTTTTTTTTTTTTTTATTGATCGATGCAATTCTGGCGACGTGTAAGGAACTTTGGATCAAGGGCCTTAAAAACATTTACGACATGGATGTATTGAATTTTAACTTAGTTGGTAAGAATACTTATGTCCCAATTTCAGACTCATCTCAATTTGTTGGGTTGGCAAATCTTATGCACGCAATAGTTTTTTCTTGAATTTGGAGTGCATGATAGAGTCTACTTTACTTGAATTTACAATCATTAATATTTTTTCATTCCTGTAAAGTGAATTTAATCATTTTGTACTTTGAATGCATAATTTATTAGATGTGATATTTAAAATATATTATGGAGAGATTTCCCCACTTGACTGTCACTTTTTCAAGACAAAGCTCTCCAACTTTTATTGGGAAAAAAATCATTTTATGAAATATGAATACATATAAGGGGAAAAAGTCAATTTTACTATAATATATAACATTTTTTTATTTATAAGAGATGATACAATAAAAGTTTGTGACGCTTATAGTTTTTGCTCAATTGCACTCCATGTGTAGAATTAGCAAATGTGCACACGTGTTGTGTGCGCAAGATATTGATATTTGAAAGAGTAAGTGTGTTACATAATAGTTGAATCATTAAACATTGATATAAAATATACAATAAAAGAACCTGTCTCTATGAAAAGAGAATTATTTTGTGATTTGAAAACTTGTTAAGAAGGTTATTGTAGGATAATGGGTGTGTTTAGAAACACTTTGAGGAAAGCTTCTGGGAAAATGCAAACGACTTTAAGTGAAATGATTTTTCCAAAATGCAAATAGTATTTGGTAAAATATAATTTAAAAACACATGCAAAAACAATTTTGATGTAGATAATATTTGGATAAAACTACCTAATTTTTTTTTTTAAATAAAAGTTTCAAACATTGTCAATGAAACTCAAGCCACTGGTGAGCCAAATCGACTATCGGTGGCTAGATCTAGCCATTGGCCGACCTCGCTTGAGTCATGCGACCTAGGCCTTGCATAAGGTTGGGCAGCGACGACTTGCCAGCCGCTTGCTAGCTGCTAAGGCCTTTGTTGACAATGTTAAGATTTTGGAGGACATTTCCGTAATTATGAAAGTATAGCGAGGGCAATGTTCGAAGGAGAAAAAGCTTATTTTGTATTTAGAAAATGCTCAAAGTTCAAAGTACTTCTGGACCTATCTCGAGCTAAAGTCTAAATGCCTTTTGAGGCCTTTTGAAATGCAATTGCATCTTCCCAAAATTATCCAAGAAAAAATTGTCAAACAGTTTTACATTTGCCCAAGGGACTTTGGAGCCCAAAACCTCTTGAGAATGCAGTTCTCAAATGCAGCCAACAATGTCCAACTTCTAATTTTGGAAAATGATGAATTTACACAATTCTTCCATGGGCACAATTTTTGTAAAATAAGTAACCAAGTATGTTTGGAGGAAGAAAAAACGATTGAGATACCTTGAAATTAGAAGGATCTTTCTACTTTATGTTATAATAACGTAAACGAATAACTTGAAGCAGTTTTAGGTGGTCGTAAACTAGTGAAGAAGCAAATTTAGTGCACGTCTTTAATTTTAGCAAGACATAATGCGTTTTGTCTTCTCTATGAAGTTTAAATTCTCTCCAACATAAAGTGATTGATCCCGTTCTAAGACACAAGCCCAATAAGCCACATCAGGCTTTTTTCATATGTGGTTCAGAATATTTTTAAAACTTCTATCCAAGACGGGTTGCGTATTCATGAAATAGACTACTTCTCGTGAATTGATCATGTGGAATAGGTTTACAATGAAATACGTCAACACGATAATTAGTGACGGTGATTCTCACATGATTTGATGGTCGAGATGCTATTTGGACAATAAATATGATTCCTCTGAGATACGATGTTGACTTAATACTCGGTAGTCAATTTCGAAAAGAACAACTAATTGCAAATTTATTTCTTGATCCTTTACATCTCCTTCTCCACCTAAAAGATTAATGATGTGTGATAAGACGTTTGATCTTGAAGTGAATACTAGACAAAATATTACAAAATATTTTCCAATCGATATTTTCTCACAACACTCTTTTTGGTCCCCCGAGAGACCAAGGTTCCTTTCCTTATTTTTCTTGAACCTCTCGATAAATCTCAACCCACATAAATTTGTATATATTTCTTAGGCACCTTCATCATCCTTTCGAATTGACGCGGATTCCAACTTCCAAATCTGGCATTATTTTTCTTGTGAATATTCTTGTTCCCTTTTATTAATGTCAAAGTCTTTGGGAAATAACATAACTTGTTAGAATGTTGGACGCAAATACTTAAAATTAATGATTGAGGTAAACCATATGCGTATAAAGTGCATATAGAGCCACAAGAGCGATATGAAATATTTGAACACTTTATCTCATGTAAAAAAAGAATTAAATTTAGTAATTGCATATGCCAATAAATTGAAACAAAACCAGAATCTGATATCATATTAAGTTGTTAATTCTAAAAACTTAAATTCATAGGTGGGGTGAAATGAGAAATTTATCGGCATGATTAAAAGAAAATGAGAAACCTCCTTTCAAAGGAGGACGAGATATCATAAATAAATATCACTGCATTTAGTCGTGTCAAGTCAAGTCAAGTCAAGTCTAGTCAAGGTCAATAGAAAAAAAGCAAGTCACTTGGGGTTGCTTGCATAGTCGGCAAGTGGCTTATGATGGCGTAACGTTCCTTTTGAGTATTTGACTAAAGGAACTATTCCATACATGTCCTCTTTGGCGCACTTTCTCCGTCAAAGCAAATGCCTCCATGTTCATTTGAAAAGACTAAACCAAAACTGAGGCATGACGTGCACGATGGTGTACGTCCCTCATGGGGAAAAGAAATAATCATAGTAAAATGGCTTATCGTCCCAAAATTTATTAGAGTAATTGGTTTCTAGTTTGATTCGACTCTACTTAAAAATCGAGAATCGGATTGGGAGACCCGACTACCAATTTTTGGGATTGGGAATTAGATCGGATGGACCTAGGATTGGGAACCGGTCTCGTCTAGTCCTATGGAATCGATTACTTAGTAACAAAAATTGAAAAATTAAGAAAAATACAAAAATTATTACTATTTTTAAGTTTTATTGCTGTTTTTAAGAAATAAAAAATATATATTTCTAAAATATGGGTTGGTACGGTCTAATTCTGTCTAGTTCTAGTTCGATCTAGTCCGGTTCCCTTCGGAACCGGAAACCGCACCAATAATTACCAGTTCCATTTTTATGGAATCAGGAATCAGACCAAACTAGCAAATTCAATTTGGTCTGAGCAATTTTCAATTTGAGCGGTTCACCGTGTGCACCCCTAAAGTTTATAGTCGCGATCGACTGGTTCTTCGGTTGACGAATTGTTAAAGACTCGCGATTCAATTTTTGGACTTTTGCAGCCATAAAAGATTAAAAAAATAGGCCCACAATAAACGAAAATTTAGTGACATGTACTCACTCGGAAATAATAAATGGACCCCATGGTTGTACTTTCAAAGGTTTCAGGGAGATTGAGAGAACGGGCCCGCCATTCGGTTTTTAATTTATGACTTGAAAGGACCTCATCATTTTCTAGCAACTCCTAATATTAGATCCAATTTCAATTCTATTTTAAATTTTTTATCTCAAAAAAATTCTAAATTTTAGATTCAGTTTTAAATCATTATCTATTTTTTTTAATCTTGGAAAAAACTTCAAAATTAAGGTCAAATTCCAAATATGCCTCAAATTTTGTTTTGTTAAAAAAATAATAAATTTTCAATTTATTGCCTAGCTTAATGTGACATTTTCACGTCGATAAGAAATCTACATCAGCAAGATGACTTGTAAAATTATCTTCAAAATAAAAATATTTCTAGGATATGAAAATTAGAGATAACTAATGAGGATTTTTGGATGGAGGAGAACTAACGGAGCTAGATTTGAGATCAGAGTAAAAATTGACGATTTTTCTTTTAGACAAAAAAAAATTCAAGGGTAGATTTAGGATTAAATTTAAAGGTAGATGTTTTTTTAGACAAAGAAAAATTTGCACACATTTGGAATGGATTAAAGTTTGAGGTTTTTCTTATAGATAATGGCGCGCGACGTGGCAGCCGGTTGGCACCGGCGAGCATTTTTTAATAATATTTTATTTTAAATTTTTAAAATTTTTTTCCTATTTCCTCTTTTTTTTCCTCCTCCCTCCTCCTTTCTTTGGCTCCGGCGACCGGCCAAGTTGGCCGGTCGCTGGACTAAGGTGATTCGGCGGGCGAGCCCCGCGGGACTAAGGCGATCCGGTGAGGCGAGCCCCTGCCGCATCTGGCGAGGGCTCGCCTCACGGTCGCCCGCGAGGAGGCCTCGCCAAACGCGATGGCGAGCCCCCCTCGCCGGATCTGGCGAGGGCTCGCCTCGCCCGGCAGGGACTCACTACTCGCTCCACCGAGCTGGGTGACGGCGTCAACCAAGCGCTTGTGGAGATCGGTCGTCCAACGAAGCCGCAGCTTGGGATCGGAGGTCGGCCACGAGGCACGGGTCCCCCGTGCCCGGGCCCCCGCCACCGCCGCCGTCGAAGTCGTCGGGGCCGATGAGCCTCGTGGGGAATTTTGGCCGGATGGACTAATCGGGAACAAAATTCAAGGCAAAATTGGTAAAGTTGAGTTTTTCTTAGGGAATTAGGCCATAAAAATGGTATGTGATAGTTCACAACTTTGCTCGATCCAATTGAAGATTGTTTTGATAATTGCCAGCCATAAACACCTCTAGTAAAAAATTTTAATCTACTTACCTTGTTCTATTGTGCTAAACTTTTTACCAACTCATTTCCTCCTTTTGAGATCAACTTGAAGTTTTAGATCCGTTGCGCTACAAAAGAAAGTATGATATAGATGTGTAAATTGACGGAGTAAATTTACCAAACTTACTTTTAAGATGGAGGGTTCTTAGGTGATGGTATGAATGTAACCTAGGGCCAATGAAGGTAATTGTGGGGGAATTAGAATTTTTGTGGCCGTAATGCAAACTATTCAAATTCCTTTAACTGCACAATCACATATGAAACATTAAGTTGGTGTCACTAATACAACTTGCCTTTCGCAGTCGGAAATCACTTAGTAAAGGATTTATCCCGACCTTCTTTGCGTGTTCGTCATCCCGATCTAATCTTTTATGCTTTCGAATCGGATTCATTGGAGAGTTGCCTTTGAATCTAAGGTTGTCCGTGCACAAAGAAAAACCCTAGAAAGAGTGTCCGAGGTTGCGGTGAAACTCTAAGGTTCCCTTATTCTAAGGAGCTTGAAGCACAATGTTGTTAAAAAAAGTCCAGTAAAGAAGCCACGCGGGACCGCACGGATCAAAGCAAGAGCAAAGTAATGGTGAGGAAACAGCACAAATTACCAAAAGGTGAAAGGAATTTCATAAAATTGTGAAAGTAGTGGAAGTATAAGTAGAATTAATCTTTTTTTTTTATGGTAAATGATAATAATGCAACGACAACAAAAATAGAAATTATTTGCCTGATGATAAATGTTTGTTTTCTGATTCAGTCGGAACACTCTTCGCTTGTTTAATAAGCTCCCATCGCTTCTCATAATTAGCTATTGAGATCTCCAATGGAAAAAGATGAAAACTGAAAAGCAACCAACAAAGAAAACCAGAAATAATTGTGTTGGTTATACGGGGGACTTTTTCACGCTTTGCGTGCGTTTGCCATCAAACGTCATCTGCAAGGGAAAATGAGATCCTTGTGACTGAACTTTTACGCGTAGAGATTTTCGCGGCAAATTCTTGTCTAGACTCAGATGCATATAAACCGAATCAATCACATCTGCCCATCACATGTATTGCACGTACATTTCACAAAATCAAATGGCTGTGATTGTGCTTGGTTGGACTTGCTGTGATCTCGGCAAGTATTTTTCAAGAATGCTAGTGGAACACTTCAATAGAAAAAGGGAAAAAAATGTAAAATTAGAGGTAGTTGAAAGAGATCGAACACTGATCTTGTGATACTGAGGGTGACAGACGAGAGAAGTCATGCATATCTACTCCTACAAATGTAAATTTTGTTGGTGGATCTTTTCCCTTAAAATAATTTAGAACATTAACTTAGGGGTGGGAAACCAAATAAACTTTTCTTCACTCTTCGTCTATGGAGGAAACATGAATTATGTTATATCGATAAGTAATTGTAGGTAAATAAAGCTTAACTAAAACTTTTGAAAAAAGTGATAGGTCAAACTTGAGTGAATATTGATGTGATTTATTTAAGTGTCACTTATTCTTGTAGTATATACTAATTTCATATGCACTCTTATTGTATTTAATATTCTGAAACAAAATTAAGAAAAATTAATACTTGACACGTAATGATTGACTTGTGTGGACTAGACACACGTTAAGTAAAGCACCTCGAAATTCACTTGATTCTTCACCTAAATTTCCAGTCAAATACATTTATTGCTTGATGAAATTTCCAGCCAAATGATAAAATTTCCAGTGCTCAATAATCAATGCAATAGCTAATTGTGGAAGGAGATCAGGGGTTTCCCCATGAGAAGGGAAGGTGGGGGTTCAAATTCCCATTTCTTAGGGATTAGGATATTGACAATTTAGTTTCGGGTATGGATTTCGATCCTCACGCCTTGTAATATGAGTTAAGAGTATGAGTTAGAGTAGGAATAGAAAAAAGATCAGTTAAAAAAAAGAAAAACAAGAAGGAGAATAATACCGCAGGAAACGTTTTTAAACATGCTCTTTTCATATTACTCCATTAAAGAATTTCAAGAAATTCAGAAGGGCAACAGATTTTTTCGAATCCTTTTTGCGAGTAATCAATTAGCGGTAATTTTATGGGAAGGTGAGTTATAATTACTGAAGTGAAAACATTAGATAATTTACCAAAATTATAACGGCACCATTAAGCACCTTCTTGGAAATATCATCCAAGAAGCTACCGTGAACTTTCCAGGAAGTTCCCCAATGCATCCGTTCCACCCAAGTCAATCAGTGTTTTGACTCCCTCAAGACTCATCTTCATCCTCCAAACCCGACAATCAGTGTTTTGACTGATCCAAGCACACCCTCTTGTCTTCTCCCTCTCTGTTGTTTATCCATGTCGTCGTTGAGGCTCCGTAAACCTAGCGAAGAAGCAGCAAACGATGCGGTGCTGGACCACGGCGATGGCCCGATGAATATCATCCACAGGCGGAGATGGCGCCTGGCTTTCACGGTCATATATTTCACGAGGGTTCTCGAATCTCTGTCGAAACAAGTCCTCGGGAAGAAGACGGACCTGTTGCGGACGCTCTCTTACGTTGCCATCAATGTCGACCTCGAGAACAGTGATGATCCACGTGAGGGAGATTGCCCTTCGTTTCGGGACGTCGGCCCGAAGATCTTGAGTAACCTGGTAAGAGAGAAAAGCTTTGAATCTCTTGCTCAACTTGGTGGCGTTAAACAACTCGCTTCAATTCTCATGACAAATCTGGAAAATGGTTTGAGTGGGGATGATACCGACCTCATGCACCGAACCAATATTTTCGGTGCGAATAAGTACAATAAGCCCCAGGCAAAGAGCTTTCTCAGTTTTGTGCTTGATGCGTTCAAAGACATGATCATAATCATTCTCATAGCATGCGCTGTTCTCTCTTTAGCATTCGGTATCAAACAGCACGGCCTTAAAGAAGGTTGGTATGATGGTGGGAGTATAATCATCGCCATCTTTCTGGTCGTCATTGTCTCTGCTGTCAGCAACGATAAGCAAGGAAGGCAGTTCCGGAAACTTTCAAAAGAGAGCAGCAACATTAGAGTAGAGGTTGTGAGAGATGGCAGGAGGCAACCAATTTCCATCTTTGATATTGTCGTAGGTGATGTCGTGTATCTGAAAATTGGCGACCAGGTTCCGGCTGACGGGTTATTTGTTGATGGCCATTCCCTGAGAGTTGACGAGTCTAGCATGACTGGTGAGAGCGATCACATCGAAGTCGATCGCGAGAACCCTTTCTTGCTCTCGGGCACCAAAGTGATAGACGGCTACGGTCGAATGATGGTTGCTTCTGTAGGCATGAACACCGCATGGGGCGAGATGATGAGCTCCGTGAGCCGTGACTTAGATGAAGAGACCCCGCTCCAAGCCCGTCTAAACAAGTTGACTTCCTTCATCGGGAAGGTCGGGGTGTCGGTGGCCGTACTGGTACTTCTCGTCTTGATGATCCGCTACTTCACTGGACACACCCAAGATGATGCCGGAAACAGAGAATTCACCAGCGGGAAGACCAAGTCGGGGGATGTGATGGACGCCGTTGTGCGCATAGTTGCTGCAGCAGTGACCATTGTGGTGGTGGCTATACCTGAGGGCTTGCCTTTGGCCGTCACTTTGACGCTTGCCTATTCCATGAAGCGCATGATGGATGACAATGCCATGGTCCGGAAGCTCTCCGCCTGTGAAACCATGGGTTCTGCCACAACAATCTGCACGGATAAAACCGGAACTCTCACGTTAAACGAGATGAGGGTGACCGAATTATGTATGGGAAAAGAACATGTGAGTGTAGATGAATCCACAGAAATAGCCACCGGCATCGTCGAAGTCCTACTACAAGGAATCGGATTGAACACGACAGGTACTGTCCACATGCGACCTTCTGAATCTGTTCCTGAAATTTTAGGCAGCCCAACTGAAAAGGCGATACTTTCTTGGGGTGTATCCAAATTGGGTATGATGATGGATGAGCTGAAGCAAGAATGGGAGATAGTCCAAGTCGAGGCATTCAATTCTGAGAAAAAGAGAAGTGGGGTCGCTGTGAGGAGGAGAGGAGAGCAGGTAGTTCACATACACTGGAAGGGAGCTGCTGAGATGATCTTGGCAATGTGTTCAGATTATTATAGCCAAAGTGGGACGGTGAATGTCATGACTGATGAAGCAAGGTCTGATTTCGGGACGGTAATTAAAAATATGGCAGACAAAAGCCTGCGCTGCATCGCATTCGCCTACAAAAAGTTCGATGGCTCACTTGCTCAATTTCATGGGAAACTTGAGGAAGATGGGCTTACACTGCTGGGGATAGTGGGGATAAAGGACCCATGCAGACCAGGCGTGAGAAGGGCAGTGGTGTCTTGTAGAAGCGCTGGGGTGAACATCAAGATGATCACAGGAGACAACATGCACACTGCAAGAGCTATAGCCTTGGAATGCGGGATATTCAATCCGGAGGAAGATCTCGAACATGAAGCCATAGTGGAGGGCGTGCAGTTTCGCAACTACTCGCCTGAACAGAGAGCAGCAGCAATCGAGAAAATCCGGGTAATGGCTAGATCATCCCCATTTGATAAGCTTTTGATGGTGCAGTGCTTGAAGCAGAAAGGGCATGTGGTGGCAGTCACTGGTGATGGCACGAATGACGCGCCAGCCCTAAAGGAAGCGGATATTGGCCTCTCCATGGGAATCCAAGGCACTGAGGTGGCAAAGGAGAGCTCAGATATCGTCATCCTGGATGATAATTTTGCCTCCGTGGTGACTGTGCTGAGGTGGGGGCGGTGCGTCTACAACAACATTCAAAAGTTCATCCAGTTTCAGCTCACTGTGAATGTGGCTGCACTCGTCATCAACTTCGTTGCTGCAGTCTCTTCTGGCAATGTCCCTTTGACAGCTGTCCAGCTTCTTTGGGTGAACTTGATTATGGACACCCTGGGAGCTTTGGCATTGGCGACAGAGCAACCTACAAATGATCTCATGCGAAAGCCACCTGTTGGACGAACCGAGCCGCTTATAAGCAGAGTCATGTGGAGGAATCTCGTATCTCAGGCCTTGTACCAAGTTATCATCCTCCTGACCCTACAATTCAAGGGGAGTTCCATTTTTGGGGTGGACAAGAAAGTGAGGGACACAATTATTTTCAACTGCTTTGTCCTCTGCCAGGTCTTCAACGAATTTAATGCCAGGAAGCTGGAGGAGAAAAATGTATTCAAAGGGATCCATAAGAACAAGTTGTTCTTGGGCATCATTAGCATGACCATAATTCTTCAGGTGGTGATGGTTGAGTTTCTAAAGAGGTTTGCCAACACTGAGAGGCTGGACTGGGGACAATGGGGTGCTTGCATCGGACTCGCAGCTTTGTCTTGGCCAATTGGTTGGCTTGTTAAGTGCATTCCAATCTCAGGGAAAAAGTTGTTTTTTCCCGCTGAGAAGAAGCATCCTGAACCGAGCAAATGTTAAACTCCGAGAAAAGAAACTTTTCTTTTATTATAAAAATGGTCAGGGTTTAGGAAACTGTTTTTAAATTCTAGATTATATGCATTGTGAGTACCATTTCTAGATTTTATGCATTGTAAGTATCTTCCTAGATGATGTGTTTAATTACCTTTGGCTACAGAATCAAATCAACAGTTATTGTCATCCATTATTTCAACATTGGTACTATGACGTACAAAAATAGTTTATATGACATGCGACTTTTAATTCAATAATCCTAATGTGCAAACTTTATGGCTCACTATTTTAATTAAATGGCCTAACTTTAACA
This sequence comes from Eucalyptus guilfoylei, assembly GCA_016097605.1. Classification (NCBI taxonomy): domain Eukaryota; kingdom Viridiplantae; phylum Streptophyta; class Magnoliopsida; order Myrtales; family Myrtaceae; genus Eucalyptus; species Eucalyptus guilfoylei. The sequence continues at coordinate 50,613,484 of CM027867.1, forward strand.
ACGGGCAATGATTAATATGTATAGACTCTACAAGACATACACATGATATATATTTTTTATTTTTTATTAAAATATATATAATTAAAATTAAAATTCGTAATTAAAAATTGAGGGAAATTAACTATCTAGAACAAAGATAATATCTAATTCAATTTAGGTATTGAACTGTGTTAATTCCTAATTTAAATTAGAATTTTATCTGGCATATTATAGAATCTATTTAAACATGCAAGATGACCTAATTAATCTGCATGATATGCAATGCAATCTTTTTTATAATTTTTGGACAAGGAAAGCAATTAAATTAAAATATCAAACTGCTCAATACATAAAGGTATCATCCCATCGATTCAAATATGGAACCAACATCTAATCATCGACTTGAAATTTTGCGAATAAAATCAACAAATTAATGTTAAGCCCTAAAAATCAAAATATCAATTTTAAAGGATACTCATAACAATTTCATCTAAAACCTTAGAGATAGAATCAAAGATTATTTTATAGATAGAATCAAAGATTATATGCGGTAGGGAATTAGGGAAAACATCCTAATTTGGGGATAAGCTTATCACTAAATAATATGTATTATTTGGTTGCAATAATCAGAATGAACAGTAAGATATTCAATGGAATCGGATAACTATTATTGCCTAATTTGGAGAGTTTGTTCCCAAATTCGAACCAGTGGATAGCGGGTCGGATGGTGATTGGCGATGGTGCGCGGTGGCGGTGGAGGTGGTTTTTGGCTTTGATGGAATGGCCGATGAAATATCGAAGCCCGGTGTGAATTAGTGGGCGTCGGATAATAGCCAGCAAGTATAAGAGGATTTTCAGCGTGACCTGCACTCAAAGCTTTGACTTTTACTTTGACCAAACCATCGAATAATCCAAATCATCACCGCTTGCTCTTTCTTCAATTGTGGTTGGGTGGTGCATGACGTGTTGGAAGCTACGGACGACCACCAGAGCAGAAAATCCAGCACGTTGGGGGCTGTGTTGGCGTTGGAGAACCTGAGACCGACTGGAGAAAATGCCGAGTACGCCTAGCGTTGCTAGAGCGGATGGCGCGGCAAGGGATGCTTCGACCGGGGGGTGACGCGAATCAGCAGCTTGTCGTCGCGGGTCGCGAGCGGCAACGGAACAGAGCAGCTTCGTCGTCGCCGGTGCAGGTGGCGAGCAGCGGCAAAACTCGGGATGGTGACTCGCGTTGGCCGGCGAAGGCGTCGTAAGGCAGCAGCCGTGGCGCAGCGGCCCACTTCAAGCTCCGGTAGTCGGGACAGCAAGCAAAGCAGCAGCGGCTCATTGCGGAGGGTGCGACGGCGGTGGTGGCGCGGCGATGGTCTAGGTTTGACGTGGCGGCGCTCAGGCAGTCGGGACAATGGGAGAGACGTCGCAGGGAGGCCCAATAGCAAGGACGTCGCAAGGCGGAGAGCAGCGTCGGATCGTTGTCGAGGGCGGAGGAGCTCGCCGGAAGAAATGATACGGCGGCGATGAGTTGTAGGCGTCTGGAATTGGGGTACTTTCCTTTCTCTTTCTATCTGTCTCTCTCTCCTCACTGCTCTCTTTCGTGCCTTTTTTTTTTTTTTCTCTCCCGAGTAGGTACGTGACACATGGGCCCAAATTGTCAGGCGAACTCTTCTCTCTCTTCTGTACGCGCTCTCTCTCCTCTCCTCTCTCTCCTCTCTCTTCTCTAGCCCCACTTTTTTCTCTCTTCTTCTGTCCCATTTCTCTCTCCTGCCTCATGCACGTTCTCTCTCCTTTCTCTCCTCTCTCCCCTGTACACCTCCTGCCTCATGCACGTTCTCTCTCCTTTCTCTCCTCTCTCCCCTGTACACCTCCCTGTCTCCATCAAAAAGAACTCCAGCATCACCCAACAAACAAAGAGACGAACAAAAACAATCTCCTCTATTCCTATCTAAAACTCGATCGATTTCCCGTTTCGATTCCAATCGCCGGCTTTTTTTGTGTGAGGGTTTCTGTGCATTTTCGATCCGACCCATTTTAGGCCGCTTTTGTCTTCATCGGCGGCGCTAGGAATCGAGGCTTCTTAGAGGGGTGTAGCTGCCGGAGACCGCGAACCGGGTGGAGAACTCCGGGAGTGCCGGGATGTTCGGATCGAACTTGCCCCTGGCTCTGCGTGTGAGTGGACCCCACGCCCTCCGAGATGCTCACCCCGTTGGCAGTCGAGGCGGCGGCGACGGCGGTGGCCGAGGAGGCAGGAGTGAAGGCCTTGTTGTGGCACCGCTTGTGCCCGCCGAGAGCTTGGCCGGTGGGGAAGCTCTTGTGGCAGATCGAGCACTCGTGCACCTTCCCGGACATGCCGGAGGAGGTGCTCGCCGCGGAGGTTGAGGTGGTGGGTCGGTTGTCCGCGCCGGTGAAGAGAGAAGAGAGAGGAGAAAGAGAGCAGCGTGCAAGGAGGCAAAAGAGAGAGGGAGGAGAAGAGAGAGAAAAATGGGGACAGAGAAGAGAGAGGAGAGAGAACGTGCAGGAGGTAGAAAGCGCGTGCAGAGAGGAGAGAGAGAATGGAAAGAAGAGAAAGAAGAGTTCTCCTGACAATTTGGGCCCACCGCGATACGTGTCGCGTTCTACCCAATATTTTCTGCCTTCTTATTTGCCACGCTGACAAATGACGTAACTAATACTTTCTCAGTCTCGCCTCCTCTCTGACCTCTCTCTATTCACGTTCTCTCACTTTCGTTCTCCTTGTGCCCCCTTTCGTCTTCAGACGTCGTCTCCTTTGACAGCAGGAGCAAAGGCAAATGTGAACTCATTAATTTGCGGCACAGGCGCCCACAATCAGCACCGATGCCCCCCCAAACTTATGTGCATTCATGTGAATGCATTAATGAGGGAGAGAACAAAATAGACGTACATAGACTCTTCTTTCCTCTTTCTTTGACTTTCTCTCATTTGTATGTTAAAGTGAGCTTCACCCAATTATGACAAATAAATAATCATTTCCCAAGTCCAAAGAGATGAGTAGAAGACAACGAAAGGAACCCCGCGTGATTAATCCCTTCACGCTTGTGGCTCATGAAATCCACTTGAAATCTTCTTCTTCTGGCAATTTCGGCTTGTCAATTCTCATACGCCAATTTTATTTACTATCAAGTTTACATGTTCTCGTCAGTTTAGTTTTCCTTAACGTGCTCAAACTCGAAATAGTTTTTAATAATTTCTACATCCTTTGATATTGCTGAGCTATCTTTTATTTCATTTTTATGAGAATATGGTTGAATATTGCTATATCTCTTTTTTTTTTCTTTTTTTTTTCCAGAAATTCCTGCTCCCCATATCTTTTCCCTCCCTGTTGTTGGCCGTGTTTTTCACGGAATCTTGCCTATTCCTATAACTGAATTTCGGAAGAATAATACTAATCTTTTTTGAAATGAACATATTTTCCAACTTCATACACCTCACAAGTTAAGTTTCAGCCATTTAAAGAATGACGGGCTTGGCCAAATTCTCTCTCATTGTAGGCTTAGTCCCACTTACTAAATTAAAAATCAAAACTATCAATTCAAACACATCTGCCGGTCCAATGCAAATGCAATTTTGCTATTTTTGTTTAGGGATTAAAGATTAATCTCTAATTTTTAATGCAATTAATTACTAGATTATTAATCAAATTCAAGTGTCAACACACTCATTGGTAATACAATACTAGCAATAGAATCAAATCATTGACTATTTAACATGACACCACATGATGATACAAAAAGAATGAGATTGTTCTCAATGGAGATCACACATCAAAGCCATTTGTTTTAATTTTAGAAAATTATGTACACTGTTAGAAAGGAGTTCTTGTATATCGAAGATATAGGCTACATTAAAATTTTGTTACCCAACACTAGGGGTTGTGGCATGAAATAGTAATGGAAGTTGAAACTGGTGCTTATATTAAAGTATATATGAGAAGATAGAAATTATGTGGGATTAAGATATTCTGATTAATATTTCAACACTTAATGCGCGTTTGCTCTCCCAAATGATTGGTTATTGGTTTGCTTGATGCATAGGTTACGTCACAATAAAGGGATTGGCAACTGCAAAATCCGAGGACCTAAATCCCACAGAAGAAGAAATTCAATGCACGATCAATGAGGTCAATACCGATGGCAACGGATAATAGAATTCGGAGAGTTCTTGAATCTTATGGCCAGAAAAATCAAGGTATTTCATACACACATATGTATATATATCAGTCAAAATAGTTAGTGAATAGAAGAGGAGTTAAAGGAAGCTTTGAAGGTCATTGACAAGGATCAAGATGCTTACATACCTCCTAATGAGGTTTGAATTATTTCTAATCCCACATTCATGTTGAGCTTATACTTCATTAATTGTAGCTTCTTTGTATCTTGGAGCAATTCCTCCTAACCAAACCCCATAAAAAGAGGGGAAGGTGACAGAGAAATATTGAATGAACTTTTACGAATGGAATTCATAAGACAGTTGTAAAATCTCCATTTTTAGCTAGGAAGCCCATTTTAGGCAAGTAATATCTGTGAAATATTTCATTAACCATGTAAAGTCTAACAGATATAATCAATTAGTCAAATGTTTTTATCCATTTTAGTATCCGCACATGTAGGAAAATGGCCTGTTTTGTGATATGACATCATTTAACAGCATACAATTCTACATAACCACTCGCTGAATCCTCTATGTAATAATCCCAAGAAGGAGCCATTTCTTTTCTCTCGGTGCTTTCCTTCTCTTCTAGTCACTCAACTTTTCTTGAACGACCTTTCTGGGGTTAGTTTATTCTTCTTGACATCTCTGTCTTATGTAGGATCTTTCAACAATAATCCACTTAGTCTTGGTTTTCTGTCTATAAGTTGCAAATCTTTTACTTATCTTTCATCTTTGGGATTAGACTAATATGAGAAGCGAACATTAACCTTATACACCGAAATTAACATGAAGAAGGGAGAGAAAGGATCAAAGTCCCTGGTAATGCCTTCTGGTGATACTCGAAATACTCGAATATCTGCCTCACTTCTTTCGAACTTCACGAGCCTTCAAAGAAATTCCACTGACCTGTGTAGAAGCTTCCTGGGGAATTTTTTTTTTTATTCATCGATGCAATTTTGGCGACTTGGATCAAGGGCCTTAAAAACATTTACGACGTGGATGTATTGAATTTTAACTTAGTTGGGAAGAATACTTATGTCGCAATTTCAGACTCTTCTCAATTTGTTGCGTTGGCAAATCTTATGCACGCAATAGTTTTTTCTTGAATTTGGAGTGCATGATAGAGTCTACCTTACTTGAATTTACAATCATTAATATTTTTTTCATTCTTGTAAAGTGAATTTAATCATTTTGTACTTTGAATGCATAATTTTTTAGATGCGATATACAAAGCTCTTCGACTTTTATTGGGAGAAAAAAGAATCATTTTATGAAATATGAATACATATAAGGGAAAAATGTCAATTTTACTATAATATATAACATTTTATTTTTATTTATAAGAGATGATTACAATAAAAGTTTGTGACGCTTATAGCTTTTGCTCAATTGCACTCCATGTGTAGAATTAGCAAATGTGCACACGAATTGTGTGCGCAAGATATTGATATTTGAAAGAGTAAGTTTGTTACCTAATATTTGAATCATTAAACAATGGGATGATAATATTGATATAAAATATACAATAAAAGAAATTGTATCTATGAAAAGAGAATTACTTTTTGATTTGAAAACTTGTTAAGAAGGTTGTCATAGGATAACGGGTGTGTTTAGAAACACTTTGAGGAAAGGGGAAAATGCAAACGACTTAAGGTGAAATGATTTTTCCAAAATGCAAATAGTGTTTGGTAAAATATAATTTAAAAACACATGCAAAAACAATTTTGATATTAATAATATTTGGATAAAACTACCTAGTTTTTTTTTTTTTTGATAAAAGTTTCAAACATTGTCAATGGAACTCAAGCCACTGGCGAGCCAAATTGACTGTTGGTGGCTAGATCTAGCCATTGGCCAACCTCGCTTGAGTCATGCGACCTAGGCCTCACATAAGGTTGGGCAGCGACGGCTCGCCAGCCGCTTGCTAGCTACTAAGGCCTTCATTGACAACGTTAAGATTTTGGAGGACATTTCCGTAATTATGAAAGTATAGCGGGGGCACTGTTGGAAGGGGAAAAATCTTATTTTGTATTTAGAAAATGCTCAAAGCTCAAAGTACTTCCGGATCTACCTCGAGCTAAAGCCTAAAGGCCTTTTGAGACCTTTCGAAATGCAATTGCATCTTCTCAAAATTATATAAAAATAAAATAAAATTGTCAAACAGTATTTGCATTTGCGCAAGGGACTTTGGAGCCCAAAACCTCTTGAGAATGCAGTTCTCAAATGCAGCCAATAATGTCCAACTTCTAATATTGGAAAATGATGAATTTACACAATTCTTCCATGGGCACAATTTTTGTAAAATAAGTAACCAAGTATGTTTGGAGGAAGAAAAAAACGATTGAGATACCTTGAAATTAGAAGGATCTTTCTACTTTATGTTATAATAACGTAAACGAATAACTTGAAGCAGTTTCAGGTGGTCGTAAACTAGTGAAGAAGCAGATTTAGTGCACGTCTTTAATTTTAGCAAGACATAACGCTTTTTGTCTTCTCTATGAAGTTGAAATTCTCTCCACCATAAAGTGATTGATCCCATTCTGAGACACAAGCCCAATAAGCCACATCAGGCTTTTTCCATATGTGGTTTAGAATATTTTTATAACTTCTATCTGAGACGGGCTTCATATTCATTGAAGTAGACTACTTCTCGTGAATCGATTACGTGGACTAGGTTTACAATGAAATACGTCAACACGATAATTAGTGATGGTGATTCTCACATGATTTGAAGGTCGGGATGCTATTTGGACAATAACTTTGATTCCTCTGAGATACGATGTTGACTTAATACTAAGTAGTCAATTTTGAAAAGAACAACTAATTGCAAATATATTTGTTGATTCTTTACATCTCCTTCTTCACCTAAAATATTAATGCCATGTGATAAGACGTTTGATCTTGACGTAAACACTAGACAAAATATTTCCCTATCGATATTTTCTCACAACACTCTTTTGGTCTCCCCAAGAGATCAAGATTCCACGCCTTATTTTTCTTGGACATCTTGATGAATCTCAACCCACATAAATTTGTATTTATTTTTAAGGCACCTTCATCATCCTTTCGAATTGATGCAAATTCCAACTTCCAAATCTGGCATTATTTTTCTTGTGAATATTCGTGTTCCCTTTTATTAATGTCAAAGTGTTTGGGAAATAAAATAACTTGTTAGAATGTCCAACCTAAATGCTTAAGATAAATGATTGAGGTCAACCATATGTGTATAAAGCACGTACTGAGCTACAAGAGCGATATGAAATATTCGAACACTTTATCTCATGTGCAAGAAGAGTTTAATTTAACAGTTGCACATGCCAATAAATCGAAACAAAATCAGAATCCGATACCATATCAAGTTGTTCATTCTAAAAACTTAAATTCATAGGAGTTAACTCAGAAATTTATCGGCAAATGATTAAAAGAAAATGAGAAATCTCCTTTCTAAGGAGGACGAGATATCATAAATAAATATTACTGCATTTTGTCGTGTCTAGTCATAAGTCAAGTCAGGGTCAAAAGAAAAAAGGCAAGTCACTTCGGGTTGCTTGCATGGTCGACAAGTGGCTCTAGCGTAACATGCCTATTGAATGTTTGACTAAATGTACTATTCCATACATTATGCCCGCTTTGGCGCACTTTCTCCGTCAAAGCAAATGCCTCCACGTTCATCTGACCAAGACGGAGGCGTGGCGTGCACGACGGTGTACGTCCCTCATCGGGAAAAGAAATAATCATAGTACAACGGCTTATCATCCCATAATATACTAGAGTGATCGGGTCCAATTCGGCTCTACTTAGGAATTGAGAATCGATCCGGTCTAGTTCCATGAAATCAATTACTTAGCAAAAAAATTAAAAAATTAAAAAAATACAAGAATTGTTACTATTTTTAAGAAATTAAAAAATATATATATATATTTTAAAAAAGATGTCGGTCCGGTCCAATCCCGTGCAGTTTCGGTTCGGTCCAGTCTAGTTCCCTCCAGAATCGGAAATTGGACCGAGATCATCGGTTCCATTTTTATAGAATTGAGAATCGGACCAAACTAACCGATTTAGTCCGGTCTTTGCGATTCTCAATTTGGGCGATTTGCTGTGCTCACTTCTAAAGTTTATAGTCGCGATTGACTGGTTCTTGGATTTTCGGACTTTTGCTACCAGAAAAGATTAAATAAAATAGACCCACAATAAACGAAAATTTAGTGACAGGACTCACTTGGGGTGTGCAACGGAAACCGCCCGAACCGGGAATCGGCCGGACCGAACCGGACTGGCTGGTTTTGGGCGGTTCCCACAGTTAGTGGTGTGGTTCCCGGTTCTTATTATTATTGAGGTAATCACCACCCGTAGCGGCGCAGCTAGCTTGGGCTCTCTCCCTCTTACGAAGGGGAGGAGTTCGAATCCTAGATGCGTCGTTAGGAATTCTTACCTAGAGTACTGTGGTGGGTGGTGAGTCCTACAGTTGCTCCCCAGGATTTTGCTCGTCGGCTGTCGGCTTACGGGGTTCCTTGGATTACAAAAAAAAAAAAAAAAAAAAACCTCTTGTGTGATCAAGAGACCATCAAAACTCTTTTTATTATTCTTTATTTATATAGAAAACTTACTTATTAGTTTAATCTTCTACTCGATGTGGGACAAGGCAAGAGTCCCACATCGACTAAACATTCAAAGCATAGAAGAAAGATTGTCTATAAAACCTAAGCCAAGCACAACCTTTAGGCAAATTGTTTGGCTTTTATGCTTAAGAATAAGCGTAAACATAAATCACACATTGTGTGATTAATATTCACGCAAGTGAAGTTTGAATATTTTGCATGTGGAAACATGTGCCCGGGAACCAAATTAGATTGATATGGGGTTCGGAGCACGTTCATTATTTAGTGAAAAATAAATGCTGATTTCATTGAGGACTGAATCGGACCAAACCGGAACCGATGGTCCGGGTTCCCGGTCCTGAAACCAAATGGTCCGGTCCACGGTTCCCAATTTTGGGAATCAGCTCTCCTGGTCCGGTTCCCGGTTCCACCTTGGAACTGGACTGAACTGGGAACCGATCACCCCTAGTACTCACTTGATAATAATAAATGGACCCCACGGTCGTACTTTCAAAGGTCTTTAGGTGAGAATGGGGTCCTTGCCATTCGGTTTTTAATTTATGACTTGAAAGGACCTCATCGTTTTCTATGTAAATGAGCCCTACTTTCCTAGCGACTCCTAAAATTAGATCCAATTTCAATTTTATTTTGAATTTTTTTATCTCGAAAAAAATTCAAAATTTTAGATTCAATTTTAAATCATTATTAATTTTTTTTTATCTCATAAAAAAACTTCAAACTTAAGGTCAAATTCCAAATATGCCTCAAATTTTGTTTTGTTAAAAAAAATCATAAGTTTTCAATTTATTACCCAACCGGACGTGGCATTTTCACGTCAATAAGAAATCTATATCAACAAGATGACATGAAAATTATCTTCAAAATAAAACAATTTCTAGGATATGAAAATTAGAGATAATTAATGAGGATTTTTGGATAGAGGAGGACTAATGGGGCTAGATTTGAGACCAGAGTAAAAATTGACGAATTTTCTTTTAGACAAAAAAAAATTCAAGGGTAGATTTAGGATTGAATTTAAAGTTAGGTGTTTTTTTTAGACTTAGACAAAGAAAAACTTGGGCACATTTCGAATAAATTAGAGTTTGAGGTTTTTCTTATAGATAACAAAATTCAAGGCAAAATTGGAAGTACACCTAAAGTTGGGTTTTTCTTAAGGAATTAGGCCATGAAAATGGTACGTGATAATTCACAACTTCGCTCGATCCAATTGAAGATTGTTTTGATAATTGCCAGCCATAAACACCTCTAGTAAAAAATTTTAATCTACTTACCTTGTTCTATTGTGCTGAACTTTTTATTGACTTGTTTCCTCCTTTTGAGATCAACTTGAAGTTTTAGAACCGTTGCGCTACAAAAGAAAGTATGATATAGATGTGTAAATTGATGGAGTAAATTTGCCAAACTTACTTTTAAGACGGAGATTCGTAGGTGATGGTATCAATGTAACCTGGGGCCAATGTAGGAAAATGTAATTGTGAGAGAATTATAATTTTTGTGGCCGTAATGCAAACTATTCAAATTCCTTTAACTGCACAATCACATATGAAACATTAAGTCGGTGTCACTAATACAACTTGCCTTTCGCAATTGGAAATCACTTACTAAAGGGTTTATGCTGACCTTCTTTGCGTGTTCGTCATCCTGACCTAATCTTTTATGCTTTCGAATCAGATTCATTGGAGAGTTTCCTTTGAATCTAAGGTTGTCCATGCACAAAGGTTCCCTTATTCCAAGCAGCTTGAAGCACAATGTTGTTCAACAATGGTCCAGGAAAGAAGCTACGCGGGACCGCATGGATCAAAGCAAAAGCAAAGTAATGGTGAGGAAACAGCACAAATTACCAAAAGGTGAAAGGAATTCCATAAAATTGTGAAAGTAGTGGAAATATAAGTAGAATTAATCTTTTTTTTTATGGTAAATGATAATAATGCAACGACAAAAAAAATAGAAATTATTTGCCTGATGATGAATGTTTGTCTTCTGATTCAGTCAGAACACTCCACTTGTTTAATAAGCTCCCATCGCTTCTCATAATTAGCTATTGAGATCTCCAATGGAAAAAGATGAAAACTGAAAAGCAACCAACAAAGAAAACCAGAAATAATTCTGTTGGTTATACGGGGGACTTTTTCAAGCCCTACGTTCACGCTCTTTGTGAGATCCTCGTGACTGAACTTTTACGCGTAGAGATTTTCGCAGCAAATACTTGTCTAGACTCAGATGCATATAAACCGAATCAATCGCATCTGCCCATCACATGTATTATACGTAAATTTCACAAAATCAAATGGCTGTGATTGTGCTTGGTTGGACTTGCCGTGATCTCGGCGAGTATTTTCCAAGAATGCGAGTGGACTACTACAATAAAAAAATGGAAACAAAATGCAAAATTAGAGGTAGTTGAAAGGGATCGAACACTGATCTTGTGACACTGAGGGTGACAGACAAGAGAGAAGTCATGTATATCTGCTGGTGGATCTTTTGCCCTAAAAATAATTTAGAACATTAACTTAGGGGTGGGAAACCAAATCAAGTTTTCTTCACTCTTCATCTACGGAGGTAACATGAATTATATTATATCGATAAGTAATTGTAGGTAGATAAATATTAACTAAAACTTTTTAAAAAAGTGATAGGTCGAACCTTGGTGAATATTGAATGTGATTTATTTAAGTGTGTGCTTCTTCTTGTAGTATATACCGATTCAATATGCACTCTTATTGTATTTAATATTCTAAAACAAAATTAAGTAAGAAATTAATACTTGACACGTAATGGTTGACTTGTTTGGACAAGACACACATTAAATAAAGCAACTTGAAATTCACTTGATTCTTCACCAAAATTTCCAGTCAAATATATTTATTGCTTGATAAAATTTCCAGCCAAATGATAAAATTTCCAGTGTTCAATAATCAATGCAATAGCTAATTGTGGAAGGAGATTAATAAACCACTGGGGTTTGCCTTATGAGAAGGGGAAGGTGGGAGTTCAAATTCTCGTATTCTCGGAGGTTGGGATAGAGACGATTTAATTTTAGGTATGGATTTCGACCTTCACGTCATGTAAGAAAGTAGGGCAAAAATTTGAAATTATGAGTTAAAGTAAGAGGAAAAGAGGACTGGCAGAAAAAAGAAAGAAGGAGATTAATACTGCAGGAAAACGTTTCCAGACACGCTCTTTTCATATTACTGCATTAAAGATTTTGAAGAAATTCAGAAGGGCAACAGATTTTTTTCGAATCCTTTTGCAAGTACTCAATTAGTGGTAATTTCTGAGAATGTGAGTTATAATTACTGAAGTGGAAATATTAGATATTTACCAAAGTTATAACGGCACCATTAAGCAGATTCCCATTAATTTTGGGCAAAATCCAAGAAGCTACCGTTTCCAGACACGCTCTTTTCATATTACTGCATTAAAGATTTTGAAGAAATTCAAAAGGGCAACAGATTTTTTTCGAATCCTTTTGCAAGTACTCAATCAGTGGTAATTTCTGAGAATGTGAGTTATAATTACTGAAGTGGAAATATTAGATATTTACCAAAGTTATAACGGCACCATTAAGCAGATTCCCATTAATTTTGGGCAAAATCCAAGAGGCTACCGTTTCCAGACATGCTCTTTTCATATTACTGCATTAAAGATTTTGAAGAAATTCAGAAGGGTAACAGATTTTTTTCGAATCCTTTTGCAAGTACTCAATCAGTGGTAATTTCTGAGAATGTGAGTTATAATTACTGAAGTGGAAATATTAGATATTTACCAAAGTTATAACGGCACCATTAAGCAGATTCCCATTAATTTTGGGCAAAATCCAAGAGGCTACCGTTTCCAGACATGCTCTTTTCATATTACTGCATTAAAGATTTTGAAGAAATTCAGAAGGGTAACAGATTTTTTTCGAATCCTTTTGCAAGTACTCAATCAGTGGTAATTTCTGAGAATGTGAGTTATAATTACTGAAGTGGAAATATTAGATATTTACCAAAGTTATAACGGCACCATTAAGCAGATTCCCATTAATTTTGGGCAAAATCCAAGAAGCTACCGTGAACTTTCCAGGAAGTTCCCGCGCAATGAAAATTCTTGTTACACTGCCTATATAATCTCATAACCTAATGCATCTGTTCCACCCAAGTCGACCAGTGTTTTGACTCCCTAATACTAATCTTCATCCTCTGAAGCCGACTCGTTTTGCTAATCCAAGCACACCCTTTTGTCTTCTCCCTCTCTGTTGTTCATCCATGTCGTCGTTGAGGCTCCGTAAACCTAGCGAAGAAGCAGCAAACGATGCGGTGCTGGACCACGGTGATGGCCCGATGAATATTATCCATAGGCGGAGATGGCGCCTGGCTTTCACTGTCATATATTTCACGAGGGCTCTCGAGTCTCTGTCGAAACAAGTCCTCAGGAAGAAGACGGACCTGTTGCGGACGCTCTCTTACGTTGCCATCAATGTCGACCTTGAGAACAGTGATAATCCACGTGAAGGAGATTGCCCTTCGCTTGGAGACGTCGGCCCGAAGATCCTGAGTAACCTGGTAAGAGAGAAAAGCTTTGAATCTCTTGCTCAAATTGGCGGCGTTAAACGACTCGCTTCAATTCTCATGACAAATCTCGAAAATGGCTTGAGTGGAGATGAAACCGACCTCATGAGCCGAACCAATATTTTCGGTGCGAATAAGTACAATAAGCCCCCGGCAAAGAGCTTTCTCAGTTTTGTGCTTGATGCTTTCAAAGACATGATCATAATCATTCTCATAGCATGCGCTGTTCTCTCTTTAGCATTCGGTATCAAACAGCACGGCCTTAAAGAAGGTTGGTATGATGGTGGGAGTATAATCATCGCCATCTTTCTGGTCGTCATTGTCTCTGCTGTCAGCAACTATAAGCAAGGAAGGCAGTTCCGGGAACTTTCAAAAGAGAGCAGCAACATTAGAATAGAGGTTGTGAGAGATGGCAGGAGGCAACCAATTTCCATATTTGATATTGTCGTAGGTGATGTCGTGTATCTGAAGATTGGCGACCAGGTTCCGGCTGATGGGTTATTTGTTGATGGCCATTCCCTGAGAGTTGACGAGTCTAGCATGACTGGTGAAAGCGATCACATCGAAGTCGATCGCGAGAACCCTTTCTTGCTCTCGGGCACCAAAGTGATCGACGGCTACGGTCGAATGATGGCTGCTTCTGTCGGCATGAACACTGCATGGGGTGAGATGATGAGCTCCGTGAGCCGCGACTTAGATGAAGAGACCCCGCTCCAAGCCCGTCTAAACAAGTTGACTTCCTTCATCGGGAAGGTCGGGGTGTCGGTGGCCGTACTGGTACTTCTCGTCTTGACGATCCGCTACTTCACTGGACACACCCAAGATGATGCCGGAAACAGAGAATTCACCAGCGGGAAGACCAAGTCGGGGGACGTGATGAACGCTGTTGTGCGCATAGTTGCTGCAGCAGTGACCATTGTGGTGGTGGCTATACCTGAGGGCTTGCCTTTGGCCGTCACTTTGACGCTGGCCTACTCCATGAAGCGCATGATGGGTGACAATGCCATGGTCCGGAAGCTCTCCGCCTGTGAAACCATGGGTTCTGCCACAACGATCTGCACGGATAAAACCGGGACACTCACGTTAAACGAGATGAGAGTGACAGAGTTATGTATGGGAAAAGAACATGCGAGTGTAGATGCATCCAAAGAAATAGCGACCAGCATCGTTGAAGTCCTCCTACAAGGAATCGGATTGAACACGACAGGTACTGTCCACATGCGACCTTCTGAATCTATTCCTGAAATTTTAGGCAGCCCAACTGAAAAGGCGATACTTTCTTGGGGTGTATCCAAATTGGGTATGACGATGGATGAATTGAAGCAAGAATGGGAGATAGTCCAAGTCGAGGCATTCAATTCTGAGAAAAAGAGAAGTGGGGTCACTGTGAGGAGGAGAGGAGAGCAGGTCGTTCACATACACTGGAAGGGAGCTGCTGAGATGATCTTGGCAATGTGTTCAGATTATTATAGCCAAAGTGGGACGGTGAATGTCATGACTGATGAAGCAAGGTCTGATTTCAGGACAATAATTAAAAATATGGCAGACAAAAGCCTGCGCTGCATCGCATTCGCCTACAAAAAGTTCGATGGCTCACTTGCTCAATTTCATGGGAAACTTGAGGAAGATGGACTTACACTGCTGGGGATAGTGGGGATAAAGGACCCATGCAGACCAGGCGTGAGAAGGGCAGTGGTGTCTTGTAGAAGCGCTGGGGTGAACATCAAGATGATCACAGGAGACAACATGAACACTGCAAGAGCTATAGCCTTGGAATGCGGGATATTCAATCCGGAGGAAGATCTCGAACATGAAGCCATAGTGGAGGGCGTGCAGTTTCGCAACTACTCGCCTGAACAGAGAGCGGCAGCAATCGAGAAAATCCGGGTAATGGCTAGATCATCCCCATTTGATAAGCTTTTGATGGTGCAGTGCTTAAAGCAGAAAGGGCATGTGGTGGCAGTCACTGGTGATGGCACGAATGACGCGCCAGCCCTAAAGGAAGCGGATATTGGCCTCTCCATGGGAATCCAAGGCACTGAGGTGGCAAAGGAGAGCTCAGATATCGTCATCCTGGATGATAATTTTGCCTCCGTGGTGACTGTGCTGGGGTGGGGGCGGTGCGTCTATAACAACATCCAAAAGTTCATCCAGTTTCAGCTCACTGTGAATGTGGCTGCACTCGTCATCAACTTCGTTGCTGCGGTCTCTTCTGGCAATGTCCCTTTGACAGCTGTCCAGCTTCTTTGGGTGAACTTGATTATGGACACCCTGGGAGCTTTGGCATTGGCGACAGAGCAACCTACAAATGATCTCATGCGAAAGCCACCTGTTGGACGAACCGAGTCGCTTATAAGCAGAGTCATGTGGAGGAATCTCATATCTCAGGCCTTGTACCAAGTTATCATCCTCCTGACCCTACAATTCAAGGGGAGTTCCATTTTTGGGGTGGACAAGAAAGTGAGGGACACAATTATTTTCAACTGCTTTGTCCTCTGCCAGGTCTTCAACGAATTTAATGCCAGGAAGCTGGAGGAGAAAAATGTATTCAAAGGGATCCATAAGAACAAGTTGTTCTTGGGCATCATTAGCATGACCATAATTCTTCAGGTGGTGATGGTTGAGTTTCTAAAGAGGTTTGCCAACACTGAGAGGCTGGACTGGGGACAATGGGGTGCTTGCATTGGACTCGCAGCTTTGTCTTGGCCGATTGGTTGGCTTGTTAAATGCATTCCAGTCTCAGGCAAAAAGTTGTTCTTTTCCCACAGAGAAGAAGCATCCTGAACCGAGCACAATGTTAAACTCCGAGAAAAAAAACTTTTCTTTTATTACAAAAATAATTAGGGTTTAGGAAACTGTTTTGGTGATCATGCTATATGCCTGCTTTAACATTCATATCTGAACTAGCATTCAAAAAGTTATCCTACAGGAAAACTAAAGAAAAAATTTCCTAGTTCTCAGCAAGCTTCTTAATGGGGGCAGTAAAACCCCAAAAACTTATGCCTCAAGCTCATGCAAGGGTGGCCCTTTCTGTTCTTTTATCGCATCATATCTCTCCTTTACTATATTAACAAAAAGCACATGGTCCCATGCAACAGAACTAATTTTATTTGATGCAAATGGCCAGGGACGAATCAAGTCTCTTACAGTGAACACAACTTCAAATCCCTGGCTTTCAACTAAAGTAGAGATGCTGTCATCTTTCCCTCATAGCTTCTTTAGATATCTTCAACTAAATTCCTCATGTCCTAAAAGAGCATGACCAAAGATTCTAGCAAACAACTCGCAGGAAAAGGTTGATAGAAGCAATGAAGCACATCTTTACATGATGGACCTTGATTTGCATAAATAGGATAAAGATTTCAATGAAAATGTTACATCTCTAGAGGTTAATATTCTAAGGATTTGTCTCTCCAAATCAAAAGATGGCCATAGCTGTCTTACAAGTGCATAAATCTGATTAGAAGCAGCAAAAGAGCACCACTCCGAAAAAGGAAAAAAAAAATAATATAAAATGATTCTTTGGATGAAGGAAGAAGAGAAAATTTTCTAGTAGGATCCCAAGTCGACAACCCAATTTGCCTATCAACGAGAATAGCTGTCTTTAATCAACATCACAACTTGTTTGCACATATCTCGGGATCAATCCTTCACCTCACTCCGTGGGCAAAACCCTCATAGATTATATTTGATTCATATGATCATGCTGACAAAGTAAAAACAAGGCTAGCAAAAAAAGCTTACACAAGTTCATACCTAACCATCACCAATACTAATTGATTTTTTTTATGTCACAAACGCAACAACCAAAAAAAGGCAATGGACTATTGAAAAAGGATAGAGACAAAAAAAAAAAAGGAGTTTGGTTGACGAGTGGAAAACAAGCTTCCAACCCTGCTGTCTTGGCCAGCACAAGACATGATTAAGGGCGAGGCAATGAGGCATCGCCAATGTGAAATACCATAGTCAAATTCTCGTATGGTTTAACTCATTTAGACTACCTTAAAAATGCTTTTTTAGCTTCTTCTCGATGCATACTTTCAATTCACTTTCCCAGAAAAAGGGTTTTTCAGATTGCTGGAGTACTAAAAGTTCATTCATTCCCACAATTCTTCAGCAACATAGTACATGTAAAGTAATCAAACAGTAGTACTTTCATGAATAAACAAATAAGGCAACCCAAAAAGAGACCATGAAAAACAAACCTGAGATTATTAAAGAACAGAGCCAGGACAACACATGTTCCCATCAACCGTAAAAACTAACATTTAAAATTTTCAGCTATGGAGATCAATGTGGGTCTCCCTTATTAAATAGACCAGATTTCACTGATTGGAGCTTCCATTCCATCTTTACCTCCCGTACCAATCAGCAAGCGGAGAGAGAGAGGGAGAGAGAACCCAGCTCGTCTTCTAGGACAATGACATCGGATGACAAACAAAAGAAAAAGACGAATCTAACTCATGAGAAAATATTAGGTACGTCTCACGCTCCAGCCTGGCAAACAAGAAGACGGTGGGAGCGCGACACGTGTCCTCGTGGGACCCACGTTCTGGAGAGAAAAAGAGGCGCCAAATTAAAAAAATTCCGGTCTTGGTTTTCTTTCTTCACGCCTCTCTCTCTTCCAGTCGCTCTCTTGTCCGACGAACTCCCCCTCTCTCTCTCCACCCTCCCTCTTTCCGACCGGCGAACCACCGCGAGCAACCGACGAACCAGGAGGATACCGGCGAGACGACCGCGAGCAACCGACCGGAGTGCGACCACCCTCTCTTTCTCTCTGCCCTCCGGCGTGCGACCTCCCTCTTTCCGACCGACCGGCGTGCGACCTCTCTCTCTCTACCCTCCCTCTTTCCCACCGGCGAACCACCGCGCCACCCCTCGGGCTCCAGATCTGGCCCCGACTCATCCGTCCCTGCTCTCTCTCCCCTTGCGTCTCTGTCTGCCCTCCCTCTCTTCGCGGCGAACCAGCGCGTGACCGGCGAACCACCGCGCCCCCCTTCCAGCTCCAGATCCGACACCGGCTTGTCTTGTACGCTGGAACGTTGGCGCCCGACCGGCTCACAGCCACCAGCCTGTTCATCTCCAGTTCCGCCCGCATCACGATCCTGCCAGTTGCTCGCCCGACCTCCTTCGTCAAGTCCCCAGCCCTCCTCTCCAACGTCCAGGTAATTTTGCTTCTCTCTTTTCTCTGATGGCGTGCGTGTTTTCCCCTGATGAGGACGATAGGAATGAAGATGACGATGAGGGTGAGAAATTCATGGCCTCGTTAAGTCAAGAATGAATCCCAGGGGCTTGCCTGCATGACCCTTATGTTTTTTTTAGTAGTTCTCTCTCTCTAGCGTGCTCGTTTGCGGGTATGCTTTCGGGATTGATTTGGTAACTATCGAGTGCACCGTTGCGGTTGCTTTTTGCTGGTAGTGGTTCCTCGGGATGGGTCGAGCTTCAAATGGGAATGTTTTTGCTTTTGCTGGTTTTTGATGGGTTGGGCTAACTATGTTGTCTCTGGTTCAAGAGCTTGTCAGTCCGTCAAGCGAGCTTGCTGATGTTTTAGGACTTAGTTGAATTAGGTGGCAGTGGCACAGCTTTGGGGGCCAAATGTTACCCAATCTCGTACTCTAGCCTTGAAGCTTAGGAGGCGATGTTCTTGTTCCCTGAACTGGTCAAATGCACATTTCCATGAAAGGATGAAGAAGTATTCAGTGCCACACAATTCTTCAATACACCATTTTTCAATTATAAATTTATGTGTGACGTTTCTGATTATGTTTGGATGCCTTTTAATTTACTATATGAGAGTCATCCGGAAGGATTTCTATGAGTAAGAGTGCAAGCATTTGTCACCCTCTTTTCCTTGTTCTTATTGTGTTCTCTCTATCTATGCTATGGACTATGTGTTTTTACATGTTTGATCGCCTGGCAGTTTCATACCTGAAGACACAGCAGTAGACAGAGAGCAGACAGGATCGAAGTGCATCCGTTCTGATGTCTTCTGGTATCCAAAGAATGGGTCTTTGTTTGTTGCAGCCCTCAGTTCTGGTGCTCAGCTGTGCATTCTGTGAGTTTCTTAACCAATCAATGCATCTGAGATCATCTTACTCATGGAAACTGCAAAATTGAGGATCCACAGGCAATAGTAATTGAAACATCTTTGAAGCGACTATTATAGCTGGCAATACATTGTTATTTAACATTGAACTAACAATATCACCAAGAATCTCATCGATCTTCATTAAATTCTACTTGAGTGGGCTTATCAATACGTCTTGATAGTGCCAGCTCTTAGCATGCCTAATGCCAATTTTGAGTAGTAGGATTTACACTATCTTTTTAATTTCAATCCTATCATATCAAGACTGGAATGTGATGCACTTAACAAATGTTTGAGGCTGGAAAAAGGGTCCTGAATGCTCCATTTAGGTTAATTAAAACAAACAGTCTTGGAGTTATATTGACCTTTGCTGTATACAATAAGGATCTACCACCAAATGTCACTCTTGACGAGAGGATTGAGGCAACTGACAGGTAATGTTCTCCATCATGGTTGGTTCTCTTGCTATCAGGCACGCATAAATAGAAGTGATGACGGCTTGTCAGGCAGATACTGTGGCTTCCTAACATTTACAGTGCTTTGAAGCAAGTACCTTGGTGGGGTCTTACATATTGAATCACTAGTAGAGAAGTTGCTTCAATAGCTCGCAAGCAAGCAGAACATTGTTGTGAATGTATATGACACCACCAATTGGTCACATCCAATCAGCATGTATGGTTCAGATGTATCGGAAGATTATCTAGAGCATGTCAGCACTCTCAATTGTGGGGATCCGTTCAGGAAACATGAGATGTGCTGCAGGTAATTGTTTCCTTTCCTCATAGATACTTGTGGTGTTCATCTACCTTGTGCAGTGCTCTTTTTGACTATATGGTCTAAGAAGTAAAAAGAAGCCCCTTGGTCAATGCGTTAAATTAATATGTAGTGCTTTAAGTCCTCTCATGGCCGGCCTAGCCCCTGTTTCTGATGTGTGGTCCATGCATCACTTAGACTGTTGGACATTGGCTTAGTTGTCTAGCGGCCCTTGCTATCCGTTCTTGAAAGATGTCATGCACTGGAAATAAGTGAAAGTTCTGGTGTTTACCATAGGATCTGTGATAGCCACAATTATGATGTTCTAAATTCTGCTAGATGGTACCTATATTTTTTGTGTGAATTATCGATCCCTGTGATTTGTAGAAACTTGCATGACTGACTCTGTAATGCAAACAGATTCAAACAAAAAGCACCATGGCCATGGCTTGCAATAACTACATCAGCTGGCATTCTTGTGATTGCCTCTCTTGTTGGGTATATTTTCCAAGCAACAATGAATCGAATTGCCAAAGTTGAAGATGACTACCATAAGATGATGGAACTTAAGAAGCGAGCAGAGGCAGCTGATGTGGCAAAGTCACAGGTAATTCATGTTTTAGTCTATTATGTTTTGATTTAAAACATACTGAGCGATGCAGTAACAGATTTTGTTTTGCCTTCTATAGTTTCTTGCTACTGTTTCGCATGAGATCAGAACCCCCATGAATGGAGTTCTAGGTGAGTTTGTGGACAAACTGTTTGTTTAAATTTTGCTTGGCACGTGTAGGGATATATATAATAAGTGAAGACCTTCACATCCCATCATAACATGACAATGCTTGTATCGCAGGAATGTTGCATATGTTGATGGACACAGATCTTGATGAAACTCAACAAGATTATGTTAGAACTGCACAGGAAAGTGGAAAAGCTTTGGTTTCACTTATAAATGAGGTCTTGGACCAAGTGAAGATTGAATCTGGTAAGATTGAGATTGAGGCTGTGCAGTTTGATTTAAGGGCCATATTGGATGATGTCTTGTCCCTCTTCTTGGGGAAATCTCAAGAAAAAGGAGTGGAGGTATTGATTGCCTCTTCATCGTGTATCAAATCTTTGGGGGACCATGGCAAGGGTTTCTTTTTGAGGATTTTGCTAAGCTACAGCTTTTTGTATCAAGTATATAATTACGTCGGGCTGCAACAGATGTGCTTTGCATACTTAAAAAGGGAGTTTATCATGTTTAATTTTCCCATGATGTGTCGCATTCTATTCTTCTTCAGTGTCTTGTAAATATAAACTTTCAGTTAATAGTTGGTTCATAGTGCCCTTAGAAACTCATTTAAAAGGCTCTTTTTCGAACATTGTTCTTGAATGGCAAGCAAAGAGAGAAGTCAAAAATGAATAATATTTGGTACTTCAAAGTTTGATCAACTTGTTCCTTTAACTATTCATGGAAAATGTGTTTCTTTTCAAACCATTAATTCAATTTTAGATGTTCTATTCGGTTTGTACATACGATGGGGAAAAAGCAATTGCTTTGCTCAGACCACCGCATGATTTTGATGCCTGCTTCATGGATATCCAGATGCCAGGAATGGATGGGTATGGTGTTTTCCTGCTCAAGCACTTATTTTTTTCATCAAATGTTGTAAAGAAAGTGTATATACTTTCAGAGATTTGTATGTGTCTCATGTAATGGATTTGGATAACCTTTTCTATGTCAACTAGGTGATGATAATGGATACGTGCATCTAATGGTTCTATAATTCCTTTGTTCAGATTTGAAGCTACAAAAAGAATTCGACAGATGGAACAAACTCCGCGAGCAAGGAATTCCTACCGGGACAGTCATCCTCAGAGCCACGTGAAAATATCTCGAATTTCCATCTACCAATCTTCGCCATGACTGCAGATGTGATTCACGCTACTCATGAAGAATGCAAAAAAAATGGAATGGATGGATATGTTTCAAAGCCATTTGAAGTGGAACAACTTTTTAGAGAAGTTTCGCACTTTTTCCCAATCATCATTGAATCGAAACTTGTAGAGAGGCCACCGTAGATGGCTAATTGTTTTGGTGAGTAGAAGTCTTGGTTGTTTAGGCACTTTGGCAACCTTACCGGTGAACTTTCAAATTCTTAAACAAGAGTGAGTTTTCTTTGGACTCTCTTTAGCTACACATTTCTCAATTCTTCTTGCTTTTAGAGCAGTTGGATTTCCTTCTGATAGATGCAATTGAAATTCGCTGATATATCTCATCTGAAACCAAAGGGATTTTCTTCAGACACCTTCTGTTGATTTCTTGTGCATTTTTGGATTTCTCAGGTGTGTCTTGTCACGGGAGCATATACATAAAGAAGCTAAGGTCACCCGCTGGAGTTGAATTTTCATTGATTTCCCTACGAGTGGCATATTGGTTCAAAACCACTTCAATTATTTTCTGTACAGCCAATCTGAACCGTTTGCAAGATGACGGTTGGTAATTAGGCAATCTGAAGTTTGCCAATTAAACTCCGGATTGATGGTTGCTTGGAAATGGTGCAGGAATCTCTCTGACATAGGTGGATATCTGTAGACTAGACCCTCACAGTGTGTACATGCATGTAGCTTTAGAGATTGTTAGATGGTTGCGTGCTCAAATTTGATGGGCACGAATTTGATGTTAGATGGTTGTGTGCTTACTATTATCTCGTTGTACATAGACACAAGGTCATTATGAGTAATGAAGGTGACTCCTCTTAGCAATAATGTTGCACTGTCCACTAAGTTCTCTTCTCCCCTCCATGTTCAAAGGCTAGAGAGTTTTGTAAAATCATTAGCCAGCCGTTTTCTTTATCTATGTGGCGCTTTAAAACAAGATGTTTAATCATAATTTATTTGTGACTCATGTATAGAAATGGTCTATATAATATTTTCTACTTCGAATGCATGTGAATAGGCAATTGTTCTTTCATGATAGGAGGAGCTTGCGATTTGCAGCCAAATTGGCTCTTCACTGACTTTGGCCTTTGTGATTGTTTTTGGTGTGAGGATCGTCCGTTAGGATGAGGTCAAAACCACTATAAATCATATGGAACAAGCTGGGCGGTCTTCGGGCGCAAAAGCTCATTTTGAACCACGCGAACCTTTGGCTAAGTCATCCTCTGCAACTTCCGCGTTGGATGTCAAAAAAGAGTAACTTATTCGATTCGAGAGAATTTAAAAGAGAGAAAGGCTTCTCTCGGAGATGGCCAAGAAATCTCACAAGATGAATCTTCGTCAAGTTAGCATCAATATCAAAATCCTCACCTTTGAATTATCTTATTTAAATTGTCGAAACTTCTTCGGTAATGGTCCCTCAAGTGACGCTCGAACTCAACAACCCCTGAACTAAAAAGTGGTAAAGCTCAAATGACCTATGAAAACATCAATCTTGTTCTTTGGTGTGCAGTTCATTTAGCCAATAGGCTAGTTTTTGCATAATCCAGAATATACAATGTTAAGGATCCTCAATCAAACGTTTATAATTCGAATTTAAGAATGCTTAATCAAACATTTATAATTTCAAGTAAGAATTTGATTGAAATTTCACAAAGTTTCGGCATGGGAAAATATGCAATAGCAAAACAAATATAATGACATGCTAACATAAAAGTTCACTTTATTCATCCTACAAACAAAATGTACATACATTTACAAATGACAACTAAAACTCATGAACAACCCAACCAACATCTTCAGGTTTGCCAAATCTCATAACATGTCAAGTTTTAAAGCTAAAATTACCATAAACAACAACACAACCAATATTTTCAATCTATAATTTTCTTTCTTCTGTTTTGCTTTGGCAAAAACTTTGACACACTTTTTGCTGATCGACTAATTTCCTTATCAACCCAAACAAAATAATTACAACTTTCTCCTCTTTTGTAATGGTTGTATTTTGGGCAGCCGTGGTATCTTCTCCCTTGGTTGTCTTTTGACCTTGCCATTCGTAGAGGACATTTTATGCCACAATAGCAAAACACGGACGTATCGTTGTTGATTGGAGGGGTTGACGTCATTAATTGTGACGAATATTCTGCAAAAAAAGTGAGGATAGCCTAATGAAAACCTTCTCTTTTGCACTACATCCCACAAAAACACCATACAAGCAATCTGAGAAAGTATCCTTACCAAAAGAAGTAAACTGAAGAGCACCTTGCATAATCACCCAAAGATATAAAAAAAAAAATAAAAAAAAAAAACTTAGTCAATGGAGTAGAAGCCTCCACATATGAAAAGCCAATACAGCCCATGAAAACAATAGAGGAACCAGACAAGTCAAATGCCTTTCACTTTAGCCCACTAGTAAAAAGAGGCCGAGTTGATTCTTAGTCAGCATGGATGAACCCAAATGATATTTAGTGCAAGTTCAAAGGTTTAATCTAAACGAATTTTTTATTTCCCTAAACATATTATTTGCCAAATTCATTGTCAATGCAGCTCTAACCTATGGATGAACCAAATTACATCCCCTTTTATGACCCAAATTATGCTCCCCCAACTCACATAAATTGGACCGTGTAAAATTCAGCACCCATGAGGACTCTACAGCTTACAAACAAGTCACAACCGAGTTACTAACATAGAACTCATCTCATCACAATGAAATGCTGCTGATAGGACCATCATCAAAACTTTCCAGGAGCAACTATAACCATAAAAAACATGTTTCAAGAGTTCAAAGAGGGAAATTACAAGAATCCAAGATCCATAAAAGAACGGCAAAGCATATGATCAACTTAGTGGTGAAACAGATGATAAAGCACAGGCTGAAAAGCATTAAGTTTCAAATAAGACGAACTTGCAAAGACTGAATAGTGGAATCTTGCTGCTGTATCTGCAGCTTCTGAGCCTGCTCCAACTGTGCCAGTTGAGCAAGTTGATTTCTGAGCTGCGCATTCTGCTCCTTTTCAATCTTATGCTTATTTGCCAGCATTATATTCTCAGACTGCATCAGAAAAAGTTATGATTTCAGTAAATAATCCTAATGAAAACCACAGATGGAAATCATTTCGAAATTAAAACACAACATTTTCCTGGATTTATATTGAACTGCTTATGCATTTACTACAGACAAGGAAGAAGTTAATTATGGGTGTTAACATCATTAAATATTTCCCAGAAACTTCATTATAACTACAAATTTGGTAAAAATTTCACACTACAACACTTATTAAAAACCAAATGCAACACTGCATGGGAATCCATCATAAAAAATGTATTTCACAGAGGATAAAAGATGTAGATAGAGAGCAATATGTCTATCAACCATTAGCATCCATTGAACTAACGTTACAAGAAAAAGTTTTCTTTGGAGAATAGTATCTAATTCCCTTGGGAAAAGGCGGTCATTTGGAGGACAACTACATGGAAATCTTGCCCTAAAGAAAGACATTTGTTCAAAGAGGTTGCTCAAATAAATCTGGGACACATTTTTCCTCAGAGAAGCCAGCATTAATCAGGAGTGCAAATGACATAACCATCAACCGAAGTAATTGATCATCATACGAGTTCCACGCAAAACTTGGAGAAATGCCACTATGAAGTTGCACACCTTCCATGCCTTCTGAACTTCATTGAAAAGGAGGACACATTCCGTGTGGGATAAGTACATTGAATTTGAACTATCTTACCTTGAGAAAAATGCCCACTGCCCTGTCCAATGCAGAGTTAGCCAACTCTCTTCCTCCTTTGGTTTCCATGAAATGCACATAACGCATCCAAAATTCAGGATAGTTTGCAGCAGGAATCAGACACCTCTCATAATCATTCTGTGAAAGTAATCCTCCTCCTTGGGCTCATCGACAATAACTCTACGATGACTTGGCTGTCCCATCTTCTTCTCATGTGCCAGACGTACAGCAACTTCAAAATCATTCTGTGAAAGTGTCCCATTCTGATACAAATCCAGTAACACCACAAGATTTTTACGATCTAAGAGAACGGTTCTCTTAAATCCAAGATATCTGCAGAAAAATGTCACAGTTTGCACACAGCCTTTTGAAAGAAAATTGGATAGGCCTAATTTATTTGTCTTGTTCTTCCAAGGGAAATAATGGAAGAACATCAATCAAGTCGAGAGCTTACCTGCGGTGACCTTCCACAAGTTTTGCCATATTTCCATCATATGTGGGGATGAAAGTATTGCTGGCTATTGATACCATAAAATCTAGAGCCGCCATTTGTGACGAGTGATTCTGGAACTGCTGCAACTCCTTTGGATCCAGCAGCATCTCCTTTTTAACCTGACATAGAAGTAAAATCTGTGAAAAAAGATAGAAGAACTAAGTGTCAGATTACATGGAGATGGACTCATCCCAGTGCCAATTGCAAAGCATCAATGGATGTTCTAATACACGCTCCAAGCATTAGCAGCCGCTAAAGCATCCTTTTATATACACTGTCTACCGTTCTTGGATCATTTTTACATACGCCCTCAAGGTGAAGATGGAACTTTTTAACATTCTCCATTACGATTTTCACCTTCAGAGAGTTCAACACCGCTAGCATCAGAAGATGTTGGTCACTGAATTAGAAATATAACAGCACGTTAATATGTTAACTCACAATCCGTGGAAATGCAGCCCTCAATGTGGCTAATCTCCGTTCGCTGCCATAGATTTCTCCAGATGCGATGTAAATATGCTGTCTTTGTCAAAACCTAGTGCCTGTAAAACTAATGATGTCTGTTCCGGAGTCAGAGGACACAGACCTTGTGATCTCCTTTCCTCAGATACAATCTCTTTCTCCCTCCACCAGGGGAATGCATACCTGAATGAAAAGCACAATTCATGTGGCCACACATTTTATATATGAGAAACGAGAAAAACAGATAAATTGATGAAATAAAAGGATGAAATACATCTAATGCCACATTCCTCGTATTCAATCAAGCTTACTTTTGCCCAGGTGCGACACCTAGAGCTTCAGAGCTAAAGCCATAGGATTTGACTAAAATGTAGCATAGGCCATGGAATATATTAGAGTTCCATCTCAGGGTAAAGTCACATGAACTTAAAGACTTAAAAAACATATCCCTTCCTAGAGCGAAATATCAGATAAGTAGTACAGAGAAATGTACAAAAACTTCATCGACTTTCCCTTAAATACAATGTGCATCTCTAGTTAAACTAGATTTTACACCTTCGTTCAAGAACCTATAATTTGCACCTTGAGGTTTCAAAAGGCTCGTGATTTTTCCTTGAGGCATAAGTAGCACAACATCAGCTGATTAAGTTAAATGAAAATTATTCCAATGGCAAACAATAAAGCAAGCACATGTCAAGACAAACCTCATTCGCTTGAGCTCTTCAGCTTCTTCTGCTGTACAACCTTGGGTGCATCCAGAGAAAGCCAACATATCCATCTCGTATCTCAAATGCAAAGCCATGAAAGGCCCTTTATCTCGAAGGAGGTGGACTAATTTGTTCCCCAGAGCCTCGATCTGAGGAGTAAAAGCCTGAAAGTTGACTCGACATCTGAGCCTCTGAAGATCTAGTGAAATTCCATTGTTTGCCAAACGAGCATCTGTCTTATTGAAATGTACCACCTTATGCTTGCTAAATAGTGGCAAAATCTGCATGGCATAGGCAAAGATATTACCCAGGGAACATATATGTAAACGGCATAAAACTACATTAAAGCACTACAACTGCCAAGTTCTCTGTATGCAGAACGGCATGCCATGCAGGGCAAATATCTCAGATTTAAATTGTGATCAATGGATAAATCACAACCAGACAAAAAGGCCAGATACATGGCCAAGTGAATCTCCATCAGCATAAAGCTAAGTGGAAAAAAGTCCAATATAAGCATGCTATCATTACACTACAATCTAAAGCAACCAAATTTAAAGAAGAAGGAGAAAAGGATGCAGGCCATCAGGAAACAGAGATGCAAATGCACAACCAATTGAAGGCCATGCCCTGCCCAGATGAAGACTTACACAAATGGCCAACTGATTCACGCACTTAGGTAGCACCTTGCCCTACCTGAGGCCTTTTATAATGGGTCAAAAGACGATGCATATGCACAAGCACAGGCAAAGGAGATAGAATTGAGACATGTACAGAAAAACATGGTTGGATTCGACTGAAAGTGGATCCAAGTTTCAACTATGACAGCATATACCAATTACCAGAAATTCAATTTCTGGAATCGAAGACAACTTTTCGCACAAGCCACAGCCTCCGCTTTGATAACGCCAGATAAATCTAGTTCAGTTCTAGCAGATAACCAGCAAAGCTCACAATCAACCTAGCCTTCAAAATGCATCGGCGATTATACTCCGGTAGTTACTTTTTGACAGCGAGAGGTCCGAGAACGAGCAACAGCAAAGGAGAACCGTGATACATGGAACCTGTGGAAGGGATCAAAGCATCAAACAGCGACACACCAGAGATCGAACGGAGCCGAACCTACGTAGGGAGACATCGCCTACTGCTTCAACCAGTAGCCTTTGCCAACTGCAGGCGGCACAAACAAGAAAAACCAGAAATCGGATCAGAAAATGAACCTCCAAGATTTCAAGGGAGGAGGGAGCGGGGGATCGGGGATCGGGAATCGATCGACGGAGCGAAGACAGGCGGCGTTACGGCGGCGAATGCTGGTGAGAGGGGTGGCGACCTCGGGGCGGGTGGACAGGCGGAGGTTCCTGAGGAGGTAGATGAGGTCTAGCCGGAATGCGACCGACGCGACGAGCCATATCCAGAACCCCGAGCGCGCGCGCTTCTGCTTCTTCGTCTCCATCTTCTGCTTCGTTGCCGTCGCCGGTGCCGTCGAGCTCGTCGTTTCGCTGGAAGAGAGGCACGACTTCGCGGAGGGGGAGAGAGAGAGCAGAGCGGACGTCGCGAGAGGGAGGCGGAGGAGCGTCGGCGGCGTCGGCGTCGGCGTCGGCGTCGGCGTCGGGTGGGGGGCGATGGAAGCAACCAGCGGAGGCGGAGGGGAGAGAGACAGAGAGGAGAGAGAGGAGAACGGGGAGAGAGACGGACCAGGTCCTCTCGCGCGAGGCGCGAAGAAAGAGACTCGGAAGAAAGAAGAAAGCCTCAGTCAGTCAGTCCGAAATTTTTTCAAAATGGCGCCTGACACGAGGACACATGTCGTCCTCCGAGCGCCTTCTTGTTTGCCAGGCTGGAACGTCTCACGTACCTAATATTTTCTCGTCCTCTAGAAGAACAAACATCGGAAGACGGGAAAAAATCAAAATTTGTCCGAATTCGCGGACAACCAGCAATCCGTACGTACCATCTAAGAGACAGAGAGGGAGAGATGCTGGCCTTTCTCCCACGTTTCAGCGTTGAAAGTGCTTTGAATCTGGCTTTGGGGTTGGCGAGGTGGACCCAATTCTTCCTCTCCTCCCTTTTCCTGTTCTGCTCGCGGAGCTGAAGCGCTGGGATGGCGGATTCCATCGAAATTTTCTTCGGCGAGGAAAACGGGTTTATCCAAACGAGAACGGGCTTTGGGCCTTTGGCCCATTTATTGATATGGGCTTTGCGCATTGGGGATTGGGCCCATGAAGACGTGGTGCTAATGATGGACAATTGGACCGGTTTGGGCTGGCGGGCACGCTCACAAACCCGATCCCCGAGGGCATGCACTCCCAGAAAAAAGAGATAATTGTGTAGGACGAAATGGAAATGGAACTGAACAATGGAACGGAACGGAATGGAATAAAATAGAATGAGATAATCAAATTCCTACGTTGGATTGCGACGGAGATCATCATGGGTTCTCGACACGTTAATCTTTTTCTCTCCGATACTTGACCGAGAACTTACAAGTAGCTTGTTAAGCCAATGAGAAATAAAGCTCGTGATGAAAGTGAGATTTGATGACAATATCGATGTTGCTTAATTCGCTACCATCGATCCCTTGAGAGAGGATCTGATCATTGAATGTGTCGAGTAAAGTATCTTGCTTGAAAATCCCTATTTAGATTCTTTCAAATGGAGAAAATATTGAATTCTTTTTTGAGCTATGAGAAAATATTGAATTCCTTGGTATAAAATCATAGGGTTTGAGTGAGACTAATTAGGCAGGTGCATCATTCAAGAAAAAGCTTAGTTGATTAGTTTGGCGAACAAGGTCTTGAAATTTAGTATATTTATTCGCTTATTTTGAAATTATTCTCCTCCTAGGAGTTACTTTACGTGTTTGTCTGGAATATTAGGTTGACACAATGGTCATATTCTCCATCACAATGATTACCCCACGAATTCATCCCTTATGGCCAAAGAGTTACAACTAATCAAAGTAGGTGGTCAAGAAATTGGGGATCATTTCTAAGAATTAAACTCTTGACGAAGGAAAGTTTGGCTTCCCATATCTTTTCGAGAGATTCTGGCGGTGAAAAGAGGTTGGCCTTTAAAGACTTGGACCCTCCAATGAACTCACGTTGAAAGCCTGGACTTTGGAGTTTGTCTCACTATTTTTGTTGAGTAAGTTAGAATGTTCTACAGGACGAATCTTTAGGTGATCAAGCACAAACTCTTTATTTATTCAATTCAATCATCATGTGTCGAGATTATGAAGTTCTTTTATCCGTTTTATCTTTGCAAGAATTGCTTTACTTCTCTCGTGGTAATTGATCAAGGTGGATACAACATTGTAAATGGAAAGAGTACCAAAAAGTCATAAATTTATTGCATTGGTATCAATTTAGTCTTAATTTTTTTATTTGACTAATTTAGTTATAAATCTTTGCACATTCATACCAACTCAATCCATTCAATCAATTTAGGTGGAAATTGCTGATGTAGACGCTGAACGTCCTACATAGGCATAACTAGTGTTGATGATGCTTGGCAAGGCCGCCCGGCCTAGAAGAGGGTCGACCTCACCAAATTTGGTTGGGGGAGGGGGGGGGGGGCTTGTTGGCGCTAGCGCTTGCCTATGGCCGGCAACCACCCATTGACAAAAAAAAAAAAAAAAAAAAAACAGAAGGAAAAAAAAAGAAAAAAATTCAAAAAAAATTGCTAAAATATTATTATTGTCTATGTTAGCGATTTCCGGCTTAAATTGGCGAGATAAATTGAATTTGTATCAATAAGAATTTATGATTAAATTGGCCTAATTAAAAAGTCTATGACTGGATTAGTACCAATGTAATAGGTTTAAAACATTTTTGTTTATACTTTTCTCTATTGTAATCCGAGAACTTTGGAAAATCTTTCTTTCATCATGGTTGGCACAATTTGCTCGATTTTCATATTCATAACACGTCTCTTCATACCTTTTTTGTTTGAAATTTTTCGTCTTTTTGACCTCAGGCAGCATCTAACTTTCAATATGTTCGTCTCAAAGTGGGATATTATTGCCATTTGTGGAGAATCGTTTGCCATATGTTCAATTGGGACGAACCCTCTTAATGGGATCTAATAGTTTCAAGATCCAACACTCGAGCAGTTTCTTGAAAACTAGCTTCATATATGTATTGAATCCAAGATCTATTGTTGGACGGCTCACATCGATTGACAAACTAAAGGAGAGAGAAACCCATGTCCGTGATTTCAATAGTTTCAATAGGCGGGATCTATAGTTGTGTGATCCAACTACTAAGACAATAGGAGACCTCGACAACTAAATCTTTCTTTCAATGCAGAAACCGGCATCAAGCTAAAGGCTAAATCTACTTATAACAGGCTATTTGCTGTGGGGAATATGAAGGTGCAGGATCCTTATGAAATATATGAGGAAGAAAGATATAGAGACTCAATTTATTTACTGTCGATATGTCTAGAAGAAGAAGATTGCTTCCACAACAAAACAAGGCCACTTCAAGATTAAAACAAAGCTCCTTACTTAAAGCATTGAGATTTCTTGTACATTTTCACATGACTCACAGCCATGCCGCTGTATTCCACATTAAAAAAAGAAGCAACTTTTGGTGTTTTATCAGGGCAAAGTGCCATAAATGCATGTAACAAACCTGTGAAACAGTCACCTACCGAAATGTGTTCCTTTTTGGCAATACAATGAAGACAAAAACAGAAAAAAGGGCTCGTGAGAGTGTGGGAGAGGGTGGTTAGGAACAGATCGATATCATTAATCATCATGTGAAAAGGAGACAAAAAAGAAGAGAGCTACGCGGAGTCCGAGTCCAATCCAAGGTTCCGGACAAAAGGATGTGAGGCAAAACCCCAACCCCCATGCAGAAGAGTCAATCCAAGCTTCAGTTTCAATCTGGTGCTCAAGTGGTCTTCCCTTTTGCAGTAATTCCAACCCAAAAGCATCAATCTCACAGACCAACCCACCAACACAAACAGAAGCGCACACCGTTCCAACAGTTCGAGAGAGCATTCACACATTATTGAGAACAATCTATCTATAAAGATATTACAAAGCGAGTCTACTGCAACTTCTTTTTCGAGTGCTGCAAATAAAACTTAAAGCACAAACAATTCATAAGTTTTAGAATATGATGCCTCTTGTTATACGAAATTTAGATAACGAAAATCTGAATGCATAGGTCAATTTTCTAAAGCTAGTTAGTTGATGTTTTGGCAAGATGCACTGCTACATATTCTTTTTGTTTCGTTCATGATCATCCTATTAAAGTTATATTGTGAAACTTATGAAGTGTTGAAGGGGCCTATCAATCTATGAACTTTCTTTTGAGAGCAGCATTTATTAGTTAATATGACCTCTCAACATTATTAACCGTGCCAGAATAAGCGGCGCTAAACCCATAGCGAGATTTAAGAAAAAATTAAGAACATGCATGGAAGTCTTCGGTGAAAATGATAGTTCTCTTATGGTCAAACGTTTTAATTTTCGAACTTCATGACGCATAAAGTAAATCATTTCGTTGCTGCTTAAACTTAGGGATTGTATAGTACCAATACAGTGTGACAGCAAAATGAACATATCAAGCAACATAAGATGTCCAATGCGCTTGAATATCATCCATTTGACCTTGGAAAATATCTCCTTTGTCCTTTCCCTTATTTCTTTTTCGCCTTTGCTTATAATAACGTATTGAGCATGAAAAGAACAAGGACTGATCTATGCCTAAGGTACACAAGCATTCACTTCCATCACCGTCTATATTAGTAGTTTTGAAATTAGAGAATGCAAAGTGTAACTAATGGATCTTGTAGTTTTCTTTAATATTTTTTGGCTAGTTCATTTGGTGGAAATAGTTACCTTCTTATATTCCTTTTGGATAAATGACCACTCGCATGCAGACATTGACAGGCTTGCACGGATGAGAAAGTCGGGCATCGGGGACACCCACCAAATTCTTGTTTGATGAAAGCTTTACAATCGATGCTGTGACTAATTAGGTGATTTAACTGAAACAATGAACTTTCTTTCCCTTTTCAAAGGAAACTTCCCCCTCATCAAGTTTATTTCTAGCCCATAGAGATGAGGAAGGGCAAACCAACTTCCGATTGCATTACCATAAAGATCTCACATCTACTGTGTAATGTTCAGAATTAGGATGGTGGAGAGGTCGTATACTCAGCACTGATTAGCAATCCATTCCATTAGTATACCAAGAAACATGCACTGCTACGCCACCACCGGTCATTCCTTACATCAAGTTGTGATGATATCAAGTAAGCATAAAGATCTGTAGATCAGTCACGTTCTACCAGATCTATAAATGTATCAATCCAAACAGATCAGACGGATTTTGTTTTCTTTCACCTTCCTATTCTTTGGTCTGGTTATGAAAACAATTTGCTGTTCCTCGTGATAGTTGACTTGTTCAAGTTTCTTAAATCTTGTCATGTGTATGAGAGAGAGAGAGAGAGAGAGAGAGAGAGAGAGAGAGAGAGAGAGAGAGAGAGAGAGAGAGGTGGTCCAAGTTAAATTAATTGAGGCATCAGTGAATATACAACAAGTCTATATTGGAGGCATTACAAGGATAGGATGACTCCGGCATTCGGATCCATCCCTGTGACTATTATGAAAAAGATAAAACGATTATGAATTCTCCAACAAAGAAGAAATAGAAGATGGTGATTAGGTCATTTCCTGCTGATTTAATATCTCAACCAGAATGAATTTTGTAATAATTGCAGTAGATCTACCACTTCAACAAGATAATTCCAACCTTGTGGAAACACTTCTCAGGAAAAAGTAGAACCCATAATATGGTTCGAAAAATTCACAACTCCAGGAACATCAGCCATATGCCTTGTAAAGGAATTACCTCAAATCTAGCTACACCAATCCCTGGAACAATCTGCAAAACTTGTAAAATAAAACCCTGAGAAGAAACCATGCTATATCATGATCTTCACGTATATATGCGTGAACTAATGGATTTGATCATATCATTTCTCTATGGCTGCGCGATTGAGTGACATAGGCTTATACAGAGCCGGTTGGACACGTATTGCCGCTTTTCTAGTCAGTAAGGAAGAAACTTTCTTGTCGTGCCTCTGCAAAAGACTACTGCATTCAAGATGAATCTGAAACCCTTTTTAAACAAGCCGATGTTGATTAGCTGAACCTGCAAAACGTGCATTTTGTGCATAATTTGTTCCCACGGTAAGTGAGAAACAATAAAACACAGTAACTACAAAAGAAAAGGCGAGAAAAGGAAAGGAGTGGATTTTTGGGAATGATAATTTCATGCAGTTGAGATTAAGACATACAAAATAGAACATAAGGGCAAGTACAAGACCTTATCTCAAGAGGGGTCCTTGAAATTGTGAACGGCAAGATCAACGCGAAGTTCAGAGAAGAAGTAGGGTTTCTGGTTTTGGTTTTGGGATTTCTCATGCTTCACAGCAACAGTTGAAACTGCCAGATGATCTGACAGCTTCTTCTATTGAAGGCTCAGATCATGCTGGCAGCTTCAGCTATTAGTGGTGCATGATGATGATGATAAAGAGATGAACTGAAAGCAAAACCCTCTGCTTCAAGAAGTTGTGTTTTTTGGGAATTGGATGCATGATGATGATGATGAAGAGATGAACTGAAAGCAAAACCCTTTGTCTCAAGAACTTGTGTTTTCTGGTAATTGGATCTCTCTATGTATTTTTCTCTCCTTGTTTTCTTGGGGAGTTTGTTTTTCTCAAACTTGGGTACCCCATGAGAAGGCTGTTCTTAGAGAAGCGAGGGTTTTCTGAGAGCTATAAATAGAGAGAGAGAGAGAGAGATTCCCACTTCAGATCTACTTTTACTAGTTCCACGACTCTCTTCTCACTTTTGTCCCCATGTGATGACAGATACAATGGCCATCTTGTTTTGTATTTTCTTGAATAATTAGGACGAAATAGACAAAGTCCATGAAAATTAGGAAATGTAACGTTTGTCTTAATGATAAAGACTAATTAGACAACAATATATTTACAATTTGATATAATTCATTAATTGTCTGTGTAACATAAATATGATTTCACTGTATTTCTAATTTGCATTATCAATACTTACTTTTGCAAAATCAGAGTATTTCGAATCAATACCGGACAAATTTTTAGAAGATATATGTCGAACACCTTACAAAAGTTGGAACACCTTTTTTGATGGCCCTATTCTCTACAAGAAAGTCCCACCAAATACCGTGGTCCTTACTAATGTGATTAGAAGAGCAGGTAGCATCTGGACATGGCAAACCGGTGACAAGAAATTAAATAAGTTTTGAGAGGGGACAACGAGAGCCTTGGGATATGGGAAAAGAAAAGAGAGAGAAAGAGCAAGGAAAGAGAAGCAATTGTTGTTGTGGTCCAAAAGGAGACAAATTGAATATTGTCACGCCCACGCCACCACATGCAGACATGGTTTTTGTTGCGAGTTTCTAAGCTGCCGATTTGAGGCCCTTTATGTGGTTTTTTAACTTTGCCTTTGATCTTGATGGCGACCGCCTTCACCTCTCTCTCTCTCTCTCTCTCTCTCTCTCTCTCTCTCCACTGCGTTGTCCAGAAAGAGCAAAAAAAAGAGCAAAAAACAGAGCATTCGGGGGACCATTTGCATACATTTCTTAGGAGGTAATGTACAAGGTTCACATAAAAGAAGATGCCAAAAAGAAAGCAAAAGTCTCTCCCTTTCTCTCTCGATCAATGAGTACATCTACTACCAGAGATGAAAAGAGTCGACATAAGAAACCATTATTGAAATTCCAATGAAATTTAAGATCCGTTTGTCTGGAAAAAAAAAAGAACTAATCATTTATTTCTTGAAAATGATTTCCATGAAAAATATTTTTCTTTATCATGGAGTTTTCATCGAAACAAATGCACTCTAAGTGAGTTATTTTCAAGCACTCAACAATGACATGTCACATTGCATTTTATTAAATCAAATTTTTACGCTAGTCTACTTTTCGATATATATGTATATGATTCTGGAGAGCTTTAGGGCCCCTTGAGCATTTAGGGTTCATTATCTTGGTCGACCAGGACGGTGGTCGACCAGGACGGTGCAAGAAACCATGTGGACCATTCACGAGTCTTCACTTTCCCACCGCTGTAATCAAAACCCTAGCTCCCCGCTTCCTGAATGACAAATCCTTCAAGAAAAGCCATCATGCGCTTGTTTACATCCACACAGGGGCCGAAGCGTGCACTTCACTGAACATTTCTTTATTCCCATACCTTCAATTTGTTAGGTGAAAAGTAAGCTTATCAAAGGGTTTGATTGGTTTCCAATCATTCAGTTAAAGCAATAAATCTCCTTTTCAAGGCCAAAACCCAGTGGATTAGAGTGGTTTTTATGGAGCTTTAGCTCGCAAAAAAGGAGGTGGCCCCAAAGAACAGGTTGATGCATAGCACTTGGAACAAAATGATGCAGTTCAGTTGATAGTTACATGTTGATTTCTTATGTTATTTTGGCTGTGAACTGACCGAGCGACCAATCCGATTGGGGAAACGCAAATGCTTATTCCCCCAAATTGGCCTTAGATTAATCCACACGTCTTGACTATTTTTGGCCACTTTTCTTGCTTTCCAACGTGCATTCCTCATGTGGCAAAGTGTTGTTGGCCCGACGGTTCGAGTAGGTGATTAGATTCATGCCATAATTTTGA
Organism: Eucalyptus guilfoylei; assembly: GCA_016097605.1. Lineage (NCBI taxonomy): Eukaryota > Viridiplantae > Streptophyta > Magnoliopsida > Myrtales > Myrtaceae > Eucalyptus > Eucalyptus guilfoylei. The sequence continues at coordinate 50,650,642 of CM027867.1, forward strand.
ACCGTATGCCATGAGTGGCATAGTGTCTTCATCAAGCGAAGACCAAAACGAAGCTCCCTTTCGGCCACTAATATTCGTCGCTCGAATGCCAAACAAGTTTAAGGCCCATAAGTCCATCGATTCTCAAGCAAAAGCCAAGCTAAAGGTAGCTAGCGACTCTTTGTTTTATTCTTCTAGATAGGGAATATTGGAGCTTCGACAATCATCTCAAGTGTAAATCTATCGAGAGACAACTGGTTATCCAGTAGGGAATAACGTTTTTTAGATTTGTCTATCGGGAGAGATCGAACCTAAAAAATTCTCTCCCCCAACCTAATTGATTATTCCATCCACCAACTACTCTTATAGACCATCCTTGCTAATGAGTATGCCTGGTGTACAACTTCTCGATAGCTTATAGGACGAATGATTCTCTAAATTAAGTGATATTAATATAAAAACAGCATTAGCTCTTTTGTGTTATGGACCAACTTATTTCCCTAATTGTGATATTTTTTGCCCACAAGTAATCGCTATTATGTCAATAGATAGTAAAGAGATAACCGAGTGGAACAAATAAATAGAAATTTGGCGAAAACAAATCCTTTTCACCAGATATTTGCGTTCTATATAATTTTCTCTTGACCTACTTATAGAAATTAAATTATGAAATTGTGTTGGTATTGTCCTCGGAAAAAGTATTCTTTTCTTTTTCCAAAGGTGAATAGAAAACTCAAATGTATGTTACATGCTTTTACAAAAGGTGTCTTCTTTATGTGAGTCATGTTCCCTAGGTCCACTGCGTATCCATGGGGAATATGATTAAGACATAATCCGCATTAATATGAGCTAGGTTGGCTCTTTTCCATCATGTCTCATTATGTAAGATGAACAAATCACATGTTGCCAAGTCAAGGGCGCACTCAATAATTGGATCCATGTGTCCAAGTTGGCGTTGGTCATTTAGATTGCATTTCATATCAAAGTGAGCCTCAAAACTCAATCAAGTAATGGCCTGCTTTTGCATTATCTATCCACCTACAAGAACAAATATATTAATAGATGCTGAGTAAGCCGGTAATGGACATTCAAGGGTGCTGTTTTTCCAAATCCTTGGACTTCAAAGAAATTTTGGTGATCAAGTCAGAGTTCGGTTTGGCCCATTCAAGCCCACATAAATTATGGCTAGGTAGGTCTTTATTAGAAAGCCGAACCCAAAATGATAAGCTAATAGGCGGGGAGCTATCTACGTGTAATAATTTGGCATCTACTCTGATATAATGGTAGAAACTCCAATCCAAAGGAATAAGTTAATAGGTAAGGAGAGATTATGGTTGTGTTTAGAAGAGCATTTAGGAAGAGCCTTTGTATAAATGCAAAGCACTTCATACGAAGCTTTTATGATATGCATATAGTGTTTGGTAAACACTTTTTCACAAATTTTCATATCCAATCTGGAAAGTAATTTTTTAAATATACATATAAGAAGAGACTAGATGTTCACATGAGAGCTGAGGATCAAGAGACCTAGCCTAGGGGTCGGGCCACCGTGACCATAGGTGAGGCAGCCAAGCTTTCACAACCTCGGGCCTCAAAGGTCGTGTGACGTCGACGGCAACACCAGCCTGAGGTCACGACATCTCGGCCCTCACTTAAAATCGCAATGCTAGATTTAGGCTCCCTGGTGACATCATTGTTCTGGATCAGATATGCACAATAAAGAATCTGAATGATAACATTGGTTCCCTGGGAGTAAAGCTTACAGAGGAAGACGTGAGAGAGATCTCCGATGCCGTTCCAATTGATGACGTTCCTGGAGACCGGATCACCGAGCATTTGTTCGCTGCTCGTGGAAGTATGCGAACACGCCCCCAGGAGACGAGAAATTGTCAGCTTGCTAGACTTCTGTTTAGTGTGTTGATGAAGCTTGCTTGGCCTTCTGCTCTTGTTCGCTCCTTATAACTGAGTTCAGAATATGAAACTCAGAAGAGCTTAGTAAAAGATAACACCAAAACGGGCAATTCCAAGTTAATGGCTTCTTTTGTGCTGCTCATGAAGCATTTGTTTGCTGGTTATTCTTCTCAGTTAAAAGAGTGATCCATATCCTTTGCCTTCTAGAGCGGCCCATAAAATTCTAGTATTGTCTCTTGCATGAAGTAGGTAAGATCAGTGGCTAAAAATACTTGGAAAGGAGTTAGAATTTGTAATGAGAGAAAAGCTCACGTCAAAGCACTTGAGATCACTTGTTGTACCATGTTGGTCAACCTCGCGTCACAAATACTACCAGTCTCTACTTTCGATGGGAACAACTATGACTACTGGAGCATTTTGATGATGGATAATCATTGAAAAAAGATATAGAGCTTCGAAAGAATGTGCAAGTGTTTTGACAAAGCAGCAATAAAAGGATGCAAGGGGTCTTTGAGCGAAGACCGTGAAGAATTCATGGGACAAACTATAAAAGGAATGTTCAGCCAAGGTCGAGATGTCGAGAAGTATTCTCGGCGTATCGCAAAAATGGATGAAGGAGAGTTAAAATAAGCAATCTATTTTCAAGAAGCATCAAGACCTCTCCTCTCCACACAACCAACTCAAATCGTGGATATAGTAAAAGAGCTTATGGATTACTTTTTTTTTGGCTGAACTTATGGATTACTTGAGTACCCATTGTCAAGAAATCACAGGTTGATTTCAAAAAAATAACACGAGCAAACAATCCATTCCAGCAGAATATAATAATAAAATAATAAAATTAAAAGAATACGCTAGAAAATTTATTATCAAAATTCACTCAAATCTGGGCTACATGTGAGCCGTATTTGCTAATGGATAAAAAATTACCTTTGACTTTCTCACACGTGTAGATCTCCTTAAGATAGATACTTTAAGGTTGTTAGTATGCTCCGAATCATTGTATTCCTCTTGAACTTCTCCTTCGGGTGCACTTTGATTTGCTTGAACCATCTTCGCGAGGATTGTGTCGAGCATAGCATATTTTGATTCTATTGCATTCTCATGCTTTGTTTGATGATCCTTGTACATATTTTTTTCATGCAATACCACATTCGATTACGGATAACTTTGTTATTCTCATGATTCGAAAGTCTAGAGCCATACTCATCACCACCGTATTTGATAAAGACGCAATTTTGAGAGTTGGTATCAAACTTCTTCCTATCATCCTTGTCAATTAAGCATATGCAATACAACAAAAAAATTTTAAATATAAATAATTAACCTTTTTAACTAACCGTTGCTCTTGTGAAATTTCTTCACCCAACACATTAGATGGACTCCTATTGATTAGATAAAACAATTACATCAAATGTGGTAGCCTATAAATGAAGCGAGAGACTCGCATGTAGTCTCATGCATCTCACACGTTTCAGAATAATCTTGTTCATCTTCTCAGCTACATTGTTCTCTTGTGGAGTTCTAGAAACAATCTTTAACCATATGTGTCTTCCCAGCTGAAGTATTCTACAAATTCCTTATTCGTATATTCATCACCATTATTAGACTTCAAAGCTTTAAACCGATAACATATCTCTTTTTCTACCGTGGTCTTCCATATTTTGAACATCTTGAATATTTCTGATTTTTCTCTGAGAGTATGACCCAAATCTTCATTGTTGCATTATCAATAAAGGTGACAAAATATCTCTTATCACCATAAGAGAGTTCCTAAGCCAATCCTCACACATCAGTATGAACCCACTCTAGTTTCTAGCTTTTATTTTGTTGCCCATCCAATTAATAATTGATTGCCTTTTCTTTTCTATAAATACAACTCTCACAAAAATCCAACTTAACATTATGCAAATTTGGAAGTAATTTCCTTGAATGTAATTGCTTTACACTCTTTTTACCAAGATATCCCAAATGATAATGCCAACTAGTAGATAGATTACCTGTAGCTACTGTAATTGCAACCATATCATTAATATTGTCTCATTGAAGAAGATAAGTGTACCCATATGTTTTTTCTTTACTGTTACTCTTACCCCTGATGTTATCTTCCACTCTCTACATCTAAAGGTTGTTACCAAACCTTCTTGGTTAAGTTTACTAGTTGAGATCAGATTTTTCTTCAATTCCAGAATATGTCTAATTTCATGCAAAACTAGACGTCCTCCACTTGAGATATTCACAATCACAATCCTTTTTCAACAATCAGACACATGTGGCTGTTTCCTACAACCACTCGCTCAAAATCTCCATTGGCATAATCAATTAATATGTCTCTTTGTGATGTGTAATTAAAAGAAGTACTTGAATCAATAAACCACTTGTCTATAGTCAAGTCCAGCAGACAAAAATAAGTTCTTTAGTAAAGGTTCATCACTAAGCACATTAGTTCCTTGATTCTCATCCCGCTACTTCATTTTTTAGGCTTCACATTGAAACCTCCGATGTCCAATATGGTGACAAAACTAACATTCATTTTTTGCAACTTGTCTCTTTCCCCTTGATTGTGACTTATCACGCCTACTGAATTTTCCTCTACTTTTACTTTTCTCACAATTCTTTATTGCTAGTATTGTCGAAGATGTAAATGTGAAAAAATTATCTCCACTTGAGACTTTCCTTTACATCTCTTCATCCATGATACTGCTCACAACATCATCCAAAGTCAGATCATTCTTCATGGTGCTCGAGATTCCTTGCATTATGGTTTTGTAGCTTTTCGGTAGAGAACATAAAACTAATAAAGCTTGAAGTTTTATATCTAGATTTATGCATGCGAATTCCAACTAACTTGTGACCTGTGTGAAACTATTAATATGTTCAGTCACAAAACTTCTATCAAATAACTTCATACTAACTAATTTCTTCAACAAAAATACCTAATTTGATGTGGACAGCTTCTCATAAATATTAGATAGAATATTCATGACTTCTTTTGCAATTTTTGCTTTCACGATATGGTACCCTATTTTTTTGTTAGCCCCAAATGAATGGCACCTTATGCCTTCTGATCAATAATTTTTTATCTGGATTCTGCTATTGAATTCACTTTGTCGATCTTGGGTTTCCAACCCTCAAGTGGTGCATAGAGATCTTTTTGATAAAGATAGTCCTCGATTTGGAGTGTCCACCATCCGAAATCCTACCTATCGAACTTGTTGATTCTGATTTTATTTTCTACCATACGGTTTGCTTTCAATCGAACATCATTAAAAAAAACCTTGATGTTCTTGATTAGCCAACCTAGACTCTGATATTGGTTATTAAGAAATCACACGTCGATTCCAGAAAAATAATGCGAGCAAACAATCTGCCCAGATAGAATATAATAATAGAAGAACAAAATTATGTGCGTCGTAGGCCTCTGTGGTCTGACCTTCTTCTTTGTGATGATTTATTTCAAGATACTGCTTGGCTCGTTACGGGCGATTTCAATGCAATTAAGGATCCTACAAATCGCTTCGGGAGCTCTAATTCTTGGATTCCCTGCTTCGATGACTTTAGACTTTGCCTTGATCAAACGGAACTTGAGGACCTTAGGTACACGGGTCTTCGTTTTACCTAGTCCACTTCTTCGGGTTCAGACAGGAAAATGCGGAAAATCGACCGGGTGCTGGTCAACATTAAATGGAGGATGGATTTCTCCTTTTCGGAGGCGTCTTTTCTTAACCCCGGAATTTCAGACCACACCCCTATGATAGTTAGGGTTGTTGATCCGAGTACGAGAAGGAAGCCCTTTAAATATTTTGATTTCTGGGCTGATCACCCTGACTTCCGTGATACAGTCCATCAAGCGTTGGACAGCCATGTTTGGGGGATGCCCATGTATAAGCTTGTTTCCAAGCTGAAGATCCTAAAGGGCTGCCTTAAAGCCCTCAACCTTGAAGCCTTTTCGGACATCTCGATGAGGACGCTGGAAGCAAGGGAGGCCTTGCGTTCTACCCAGCTTCTTCTTCATTCGGACCCCAATAATATCACTCTTGCTGAATTGGAGAAAGGTCAGCGTCGGACTTTTGTAGATCTTCGGGGCCATGAAGAATCCTTCTATAAGCAGAAATCCAAAGTTAGATGGTTGAAAGAAGGTGATCGGAACACGAAATTCTTCCACAACTTTGTCAAAGCCAGACATCTAAACAACCGGATTCTATCTGTCAAAGACAATTCAGGGTCGGTTTTCTCGGATCCCAACTTGGTGCCGCAAGTTTTTGTATCTTTTTTCTCATATCTCCTTGCTCCGCATTTGGGTTTGACGAAGCCTGCGTTGCATGAATTGACATCACTTATTCGGAAGCCTCTTTCAGATGACCAGGATGCTTGCTTGCTTCATCGATCTCGGATTCTGAGATTAAGAACACTTTGTTTTCGCTTGCTAAGGGCAAAGCCCCTGGCCCTGATGGGTTCACAACCGAATTCTTCAAGAATAACTGGGATATAGTAGGGTCCTCAGTCCTTGAAGCTGTTAAAGACTTCTTCTACTCGGGTTGCCTCCTTAAGGAAGTGAATGCAACTATTTTGGCTCTTGTTCCCAAAGTGCCAAATGCCTGTGAGGTAAATGACTTTATACCAATTGCTTGCTGCAACACTGTTTATAAGATTATCACTAAAATTCTGGCCAACCGAATTGCGGTGGTCCTTAAGGATCTTGTCAACCCGTCCCAAAATGCGTTTGTCAAGGGAAGGAGGATCAGAGATAATATTTTGCTTGCTTAAGAACTGTTTGCCGGATTCCACCTTGAACCATATCTTCCAAAATGTGCGGTCAAAGTAGATTTTCGTAAGGCTTATGACATAGTTGATTGGGATTTCTTGGAACTTACTCTTGAAGCTTTCCGTTTTCCTCAGTGGATTATCCGGTTGATTATGGTCTGTGTGCGTACGCCCAGGTTCTCGATCTCTATTAATGGAGAGCTTCATGGATTCTTTCCTGGAGGTAGAGGACTTAGGCAGGGAGACCCAATGTCATCATATCTCTTTACCTTAGTTATGGAAATCTTCTCTGGGATTTTTAACCTAAAGACTTCTGTCAAGGAGTTCAAGTTCTATTGGAGGTGCAAAGCTCTTAAGCTGTCTCATCTGTTTTTTTTTTTTTTTTTTTGGTAACCCAGGGAACCCTGTAAGCCGACATCCGGCGAGCAAACCCTAGGGGAGCAACTGTAGGACCCACCACCACCTGTCTCATCTGTTTTTTGCTGATGATGTTTTCGTCTTTTGCCAAGCAGATTGGAATTCGGCAGTAATTCTCAAGAGAAGCTTGGACATTTTTTCCTCGTGGAGTGGACTAATTCCCAACAAGAATAAATCCGATATCTTCTTGTCGGGTGGGACGCCTTCGATGCGAAATAGTATCCTTTTAGCGTTTGGTTTTCGAGAAGGCAAACTTCCGGTTTATTACCTTGGGGTGCCGATCATCTCATCAAGGTTGGGGAAGGCGGATTGCCGTCAGTTGATTGACCATATCACGGCTAGAGTTCATTCTTGGACTCATAGATTTTTATCGTTTGCCAGGAGGCTCCAGCTTATAAGGTCAGTTCTCCACTCGATTCAAGCCTTTTGGGCTAGTGTGTTTACTTTGCTGTCCTCGGTCATTTTAGGTATTGAAAGCATTCTTCGCCGGTTTCTGTGGAAGGGCTCCTCCCTCGCTGGGGGGGGGGGGCTAAAGTTTCTTGGTTGGATATTTGTGTGCCTAAGGATGAAGGAGGATTGGGTATACGGTCTGTGAAGGACTGCAACAAAGCCTCTATGCTTAAATATATTTGGATCCTCTTTACAGACAAAGAATCTTTGTGGTGTCGATGGATCCATTCGAATTTCTTAAAGAAACATAATTTTTGGGTAGCCCCTCAACCGTCTGTTTGCTCTTGGGGTTGGAAGAAAATTCTTCAACTTCATAGTGGTTTTAGGTAGTTGTTTGGTTGGGAAGTTGGGAATGAGCGGTCGATTTCATTATGGTTCGACAATTGGATGCATTGTGGCCCTCTCTATTCATTGGTCCCTGACTCTTTCTTGAATGACCCAGACCTTCCAGCGCATGCGGTTGTGGCGACTCTCTACTCTTATGCAGCTAGTTCCACCAGATTACGGCTAGAGGAATGGGGCCTCTCATTTCCGGCTCTCTCTTCGGCCTTTGACCGGTTTGTTTGGCGAGAAGACCCTTCGGGATCGTTCTCTGTGGCCTCTGCTTGGAACTCCATCAGAGTCAGGAAGACTCGAGTCCCGTGGGCTCCTTTGGTCTGGGATGGGGCCTTGGCTCCTCGTTTTCAATTTTTGTTGTGGCTCATCATCAAGAACCGATTGCCGATGCAAGTGCGTCTTCTTGCTTTTGGCAGGATTGATCACTCGGTCTGTATTTTCTATAAGTCCCGGCCGGACTCTGTTGACCACCTTTTCTTCGAATGCAATACCTCGGCTACTCTAGTATACTTCTGGGCTTCTAGATGCAATTTGCCATGGAGAAATGGCACCTGGGTGGACAACCTTTACTGGGCTATGAAGTTCCTTGCGGGTAAGGATTTTTTTCATAGCATCGCTCGGTTTTCCTTTGGAGCTTTGTGTTATCTAATCTGGAAGAAAAGGAATGACATGATATTTCGAGGAGATACCTTAGTAATTACTGCCCTCAAGAACCATCTGTTTAAGGTGGTCAAAGATAAGGCCATTACATATAAGAATGTCCCTGACACTCCAAGGAATCGTCGTCTTCATAGAGGATGGGGTTTCGACCAGTCTGTCTTCGCTAATCCTTCGGTGTTTTGAGCTGTCGTGAGCTTCACTTTCTGGGCCTCCTTCTCAGTGATCTTCTCCAGGCGTTCGTGGAGGTTCGGTTGGAGTTGTTGTGCCTGTTGTTGCTTTATGGTTTTGCTTTCTTGTACTGCCGTCTGGCTTGTGTGCGGCTCCCATCCACTCTTCCTGTTTTTATGCAGCTAGAGTGTAAGTTTTTGGCGCCGTTTGTACATTTGTCCAAAGCTCGAATATATTCTTACCATTAGCAAAAAAAAAAATAAAAAATAAAAAAATAGAAGAACAAAATTAGAATAACGTACATTTATTATCGAAATTCACCCAAACTTGAGCTATGTCTCCATGTAGAGGCACTTTGCAAATTTACTAGATTTTGAAAAAAGTTGAAATACAACAATGATTTTCTTTTAGGATCAGGGCCAAATCACTTTTTTCTTTTATCTTTTTCTTTTCTCTCTATTTTCTTTTTCAACACCTTGTTGACTAGCGTCTAACTATCATTGATATAAGGGTGTAACCTTTAACCTAAAAGCAAAATTAATAAAAAAGGCAAAAGCCCTTAATAGTAATTTGGCCTCATTCACCAATACCATTTCTTCTTGCCCTGCTCATGGAGAGGATGGGGGTGTTATGTCCTGAGTGGAGGAATAAGAATATCGACCTTTTCCTAGTGTTATGGACTCCTCACGCCTCGGTAGTATGTCTGGGAAAGTGACATACATCTTCTTGATCTTCTCTTCCTCCTAGTTCCAGGCCGTGGTCAAAGGCAATAAATATAAAACTGCATATATTCATTATACTGGAAATTTAACAGCAAATAAATGTAACGCAATAAGGTGCTGGAAATTGAAATATCAACAGCAAATATTCGTTCTACTGAACAGACGATAAAGTTAAAACCGCCTAAATGAAGTTACTGAATGAAGCGGACCCATAACTTCCCCATACAAATAGCTGTCCACATTCAAGAAACTGTTTATATGATTAATTCTTAGCCTTATACTGAAAGGAAAAATTGACGTCATAGAAGAGCCTTGTGACGTACTGGGTGGTGCAAAACCCAAGTACTGTTTCTATGGTGGAGATCGCTCTCGAGAATCTGCCTTGGAAATGGTCAAGGTCAAAGGCCGCTTGTCCTTTTCATTTATGGCATGGGGACCAAATGGGTCAGATAAGCATCTGCGTCTTGATCCAAATTCAGATAAATTGTCGCGTGGATGCGTAGCTGTTGCAGCCGTAGTGGATTAGGAAACCAAACTCACTTCAGGACAAAAACCTAAAATGTTTGACTGTCATTGTAATTGTTATCTTGTTTGACTGACTCGAGTTTGATCACCTCAAACTCCTATGTATGTATGGACGGAATTCTTTGGAAATGAGACCAGCAAAACAAGTTAGTAGCAACCGCAAGAGCATCTGAGAATGGCCAGCGATCAGCATCGGGTTCCCCGAGTGAAACTCGGAACTCAGGGTCTCGAGGTTTGCATTAAGAAAGTAAATCGTTTCTTGGTTAGATTCATTTGATGTCTTACAGTTGCAGCTGCTTGCTCAAATATATGGAAATCTTCTTCTTTCTTCTTCGAATGATTGTAGGTTTCCAAGTTGGGTTTTGGCTGCATGGGACTGACAGGAGTTTACAATGATCCAGTCCCTGAGGAAGTCGGCATATCGATCATCACTGACGCGTTCACCAAGGGCATAACGTGCTTTGATACATCTGACGTATATGGACCCAAAGTCAATGAGATTCTAGTCGGGAAGGTGGTGCAGAAAATCGGAATATTCAAATTCTTCGGCCGATTGAATTTCAGCGACATTGTAAAATAAGCGATTTCATATGAACAGGCATTGAAGAAGTTGCCACGAGAGGAGGTGCAGTTAGCCACATAATTCGGTGTGGCAAAAATGGAACCCGGCAATCTGGTGGTGAAAGGGATCCCGGATTATGTCCGCTCGTGTTGTGAGGCGAGCCTCGAGTGCCTTGGTGTCGATTACATCGATCTCTACTATGTGCATCGGATCGACACATCAGTCCCTATAGAGGAAACTGTAAGTTTTGATTAGCAGGTTCCTCATCAGTTCGATAGCAAGTACTCCACTAGAACTGGCTTAGGATTCACTAATTTGCGATAATCACAGATGGAGGAGCTAAAGAAGCTGGTAGAGGAGGGAAAAGTGAAGTATGTCGGCTTGTCCCAATATGGCCTTACAAATGGAGTGGTCGCTCTGGACTCGTGACATCGAGCAAGAGATTGTCCCACTTTGCAGCTAGTTACGTTATATTGCTGTCCTATCACTTTCAGAACCAAAAAACACACGAGAACAGAGGAAACACTTCACAAGTTGTATCGTTTAGTACTTTATTAACAACGTGATAGTTTGCTGGACTTAATTACTGGGGTTTTTCTTTTGGTCGGCCTGTTGAATGTTGAAGGGAACTTGGGATCGGCATTTTTCCTTACAGTCCTCTCGGCCGTGGGTTCTTTGGTGGTAAGGTCCCAAACAGTTTTCTGGTATGTAACTGCTCCGTTTTTTACATGCCTTGATTAGAAAAATCATGTTCACTTCCTATTCATATCATGGTCTTAAAGCTTCATTCACTAGTCGACCTTGCTAAACCTTTTGATTCTATTTCTTTCTCAGGAGAGACATCTTCCAAGGTTCCAAGCTGAGAATTTGGACAAGAACAAGATCTTCTATGCACGAATTGAGAAGCTAGCGGAGAAGCACAATTGCACCCCCACGCAACTCGCACTTGCTTGGGTTCTTCATCAAGGCAAAGATGTTGTGCCTATTCCCGGTCAGCAGCCAAATTTGTGCGCCATCTTTTCAATTTGAAGCATATGACATTAATTCAACACTTTTTCCCCAAAATTCTCAGCTTATCAGCAGACACATTGCATTATAAACAGTCAAAAATGTAGCCGTATCTGCAGGAACCACGAAGTCAGAGAATCTGGACAATAACATTGGTTCCTTGAGAGTGAAGCTCATGGAGAACGATTTGAAAGAAATCTCAGATGTCTACCTATTGACGGAGTTGCTGGGAGTCGGATAAACAAGCACTATGCTCGCTACTCATGGAAGAATGCAAATACACCCCCGAGAGACGGCAATTTTCCAGCTTAAGACTAGTATTGCATGGTCCGTGAGGCATTGTTATGGCTCTCTTGCCTTTATGACTGTATGTGACTGAGGCCAGAAAGAATCACAAAATAGCTTGAACATAAAACCAGGGAATTTTAAGTGCTTGTTCTGTATCAAGTATAGGTGAGAAAATATGTACTATTTTCTGGAATAAGGAATTATGAGCACACAGAAACATTGAGTGTCTTAAGAATAGACTTGACAGAAAAGAAGTACATGTGTACTTTAATTGATGTGGGCCGAATGATCATCTATCATCAAGTCTGTGTGTGCCAAAAGTTCGGACCACGACACTTGCTCCCTTGATCTAATTACATTTTATCTACTTATGACTACTTTTCCTACCTTGGCTGCTAGATTGATGTGTTAACTAAATATAATGCGTTTCAGTTATAACGTCTAGTTTATATATTAGGGAAGCATTAAGAAGAGTGGCGACAAATAAATGAAATTCGAAAATATTAATTATTATCTGATGGGATAATAACACCATAAGAAGGGTGCATGCAGTCTGTTCCATAAAAAACCATCTTAATCAGGCGTGCCTGGCTCGAGTGGAGTCGCCTAAACCAGAAACTGTTTGCATTTGGTGACATGAGTAATTGAATTTATGTTGTAAGCTTCGTCCGCAAGCACACATTCATTCTTGAAGAATTAATCCGTCCACCAATTGGATCAAAAAGCAGATTTATATAGGAGCACCCTGAGTTATCATCAACCCATTGCTAGAAGATGTGTAGAAGAGAAACGTGTTTTACATGGCAGCGCAGTCGAAATGGTAATTCCAGTCAACTACAGTAAGCAAGTGTGGTATGTATTTTTCAGATGCAAGCAGTTGCAGGGCTCGTGCCATCATCCGACAAAGTTGTCCAGCTAGAGTTAGAAAAGGCCGTCGGAGGCATGCATATCAAGCTGTTATGCCACGCAGAAAGACAGAATCTACAACTTCGTCCAGGCGATTTTGAGTTCATTGTTAGTTCAGTAGAATGAATATTTGCCGTTGACATTTTGATATCTGGCACCTTATTGTATTAGAGAAGAACAACCAGCAAACAAATGCTTCATGAGTACAAAAGAAGCCAATGACTCAGAATTGCCTGATTTGGTTTTATTCTTATTCAACCTATTCTGAGTTTTATTTTCTGGCTGCAGTTTCAAGGAGCAAAAGAGAGCAGAGAGCCCAACATTGCTTCATCACCACACTCAAGAGAAGTCTAATTAGCCGACGGTTTCCCATCTCTCGGGGGGGTGTTCGCGTTTTTCCACGAGCAGCGGACAAAGTGCTCACTGATTCTGTCGCCGCCAATGTCATCAATTGGCACAGCATCTGAGATCTCTTTCACGTCTTCCTCTGTAAGCTTCACTCTCAAGGAACCAATGTTGACATCGAGATTCTTGATTTTCGTTGTTCCTGCAGAAACCTCATAATTTCAAAACAGATATCCCAATTCATGTTATCTGTGTTAATGATGTCGTAAACATCCGATCCTTACCAGGTATAGGGACAACATCATCTCCTTGATGGAGAACCCATGCGAGTGCAAGCTGTATAGGGGTGCAGTTGTGCTTTTTCGCTAACTTCTCCATACGAGCATAAACAACCCTGTTTTTGTCCAAATTCCCTGCTTGAAACCTAGGAAATGTCATTCCCTGAGAAATGAGGGAAACAAATTAGCGAGGATTAGTGAAGAAGCTTTAAGGGCATCTAAGAGAGAAGAGCCCATTTAACCATTAACATACCAGAGAACTATTTGCAGGCACAGTTTCTGTGACTCCCTTGCCCCCGAAGAACCCTTGACCGAGAGGGCTAAACGGAACGATGCCAATTCCGAGCTCCCTGAAAATTTTGAGAGGCGGGCCAAAAGATTTAGGAAGGAACAACATACAAAGCGAAAAGGCTGTTTTTTGGAGAGCAACTTAGGAAATAATTTGAAGTCTCCTCTGATGGAGATGAACAACAATATACCTGCAGAGTGGGACAATTTCTTGCTCGATTTCGCGAGTCCAAAGCGACCACTCCATCTGTAAGGCCGTGATGGGGTGAACTGCGTGCGCTCTCCGTATGGTGTCAGGGCTAGCTTCCGACAAGCCGATATACTTGACTTTTCCTTCTTCCACCAACTTCTTCAGTTCTCCCATCTGCGTTTTTTCAAAACCAGTTGGTTTTATGAATTGCTGATCGCTAAAGCCCATTTAGAGCATCGACAATCATATACGAGCAGGAAAAGTTGCTAAACAAACTTACGGTTTCCTCTATCGGGATTGATATGTCAATTCGATGCACATAATAGAGGTCAATGTATTCAACACCAAGGCGCTCGAGGCTCGACTCACAACTCGAACGGACATATTCTGGCGTCCCCTTGATCACGATATTGTCCGCTTCAATTTTCACAATACCGAATTTGGTGGCTAGCTGCACCTCCTCCCGCGGCAACTTCTTCAATGCCTGCGTCAATGATATCATGAAGTTTTTCTAATAACCATAAAACTAAAATGTATCGGTCAAAAGACTAAATTACCGGTTTTTGTGGGTTTCGGTTTAATCACATTACCTTTCCAATAAGAATCTCATTGATTTTGGGTCCATATATATCTGACGTGTCGAAGAATGTTATCCCCTTGGCGAAGGCGTCGGTGATGATTGAAATGCCGACTTCCTCTGGGACAGGATCATTGTAAATACCCGTGAGTCCCATGCAGCCAAAACCCAACTTCGAAACCTGCAATTATTCGAAAACAACAGAAGAAGAAGAAGAAACCATTACTCATACATCTCGGCATGAAGCAGCTTAAATGAATCCGCAAGAATTTAATCAACAGGAGAAGTTTCAATACAAACCTCAAGACCCTGAGTTCCGAGTTTCACTCGCGGAATCTGAATCCCCTGATGCTCAGCCATCTTCGGATGATATCTTAAAGTTGCTACTTGCTGTATTTTCTGGTTTCGTGATCGTTATATTTCGTGCATATTTATAGGAGTTCAGGCGGCAAGGATAAAGAAAGGGAAACTTTAAATTATGAATAGCAAGTGGTAGTCCTTTACCAAAAAATAAAAATAAAATAGCAAGTGGTAGTATGGATGGAACGCCGCGTTTGACCATGACCCCCCATGTGAGCAGACGTGTCTTGAGCTGTTGGATACTTGAGTTTTGCATCATCCAATACGTCGCGAGCATTTCAATTCTTTAAAAAAATTTCTTATTTTTTATTTTTTTTATTTCCCTTCGCCAGACTGCAGTCTCGACAGTGGCTGGTGGGGCGTCGCTACTAGACGTGGCTGGCTCACAATAGAAAAAGAAATCGGAAAATGAAAAAAAAAAAGTTCCAAAAACTTATTTAAAATTTTTTAAAAATTATACATATCAACGTTGACTATTCAACGCAAAACAATTGACCTCCATCTTGGTGATTTTCGACTAAAATTGATCAAAAGGACTACGTTAGCAAATCATTAAGATGTTTAAGATTAATAACAAACTTTAAAAGTTTAAAACTTTTGCTTGGCTTCATGCATGCTATAGTTGGATTTTTGCTCAACAATAAGGTTTATTTAGTTTTTTTTTTTGGTAAATATAAGATAGGTATAGATTTTGCCTAAAAAGAACACCAGGAATGAGGCCTGGCACCTACAAAAGTCAGACGCTCGAGGAGACAAAAGTCAAAAAGAAGAAGAAGCAAATACTATAATATAAGGAAGGAGCTTTTGCTTTTACGAGGGTTTTTGTGGCCTATCTGTTTAATATATAGGCACAACGAGTTTTATGGATGCATTTTTTATTTTCACATATTAGTGTCTGCATACCTCACACCTACGATACTTCTTCTATCTTTTTCTTCGAAAAGAGAATACTTCCTAATTTTTTAACATCCAGCTTATCTTGAGATTCAGACGAGAACTGAGATAAAACATTTTAAAGAGTTGCTTAGGTCAGTCCATATCATATGTTATTTTTCGTAGCTATAATAATACTAGCTCCTCAATATTTGTCGGGGTGTGTGAGCGACGTCATGAAAGGGACTTGTGATGTATTGGGTGATGCAAACCTTGGAGCATCCAACAGCACGTGGAGACAATAGAGCTGTAGCGTGTCCGCTTACGTTGACGGTCTGACCCCTCTTTTATGGGGCTCATTAGCTCAAACTATATCTTGTTTTAATATTCCACCATATTGCGCCCATAGAACCGTCAAGGATAAGGAAATCAAACTAATTCATAAGAAAAGTATTTCTCACATGTTATATTGTGTAAAATGTTACGAGCTACTCCCGTGTTGAGTTATATAATTATGTATATTGTGGCATCGAAAATAGTTATAAAAGAAAATTATTCACATGATCTACTAATGTGAAGTTAATTCAAAAAGAAGAGAGTTGGATACAATTCTCACCAAGCTTAAAAGGGCATTTAACATTTTATATGATGTTTAATAATCACTTCACAACTCTTTGTATATTTATATTGTATATTTAAATTCTTCTTTTCTTAAAAAATTAATATATTGAAAAATCCCAAATTGGTACACCTATGAAAAATTTACCCAAAACTAATCACAAAAAACCCCAACCTGGCACACCTTTGACAAATTTACTCTAAATTGATACATTGGTGACAAATTTATTCTTTGTTAGTTTTTGTTAAATTTTACCGTCAAATTGTTAAGTTTGATGACATGTATGTACTGACAAATTATTTGGTGTACTAATTTGGGATTTTGCTCTCTATTTGTTGTAGTTATATCATTTTTATGATATTAATCCAATTTAGTGAGTGGTATATTTGTCATAAATGTATCAGTTTGAAGTTCTTGGCGATCGAACAAATTAGTTTGAGTAAATTTGTCACAAGTGTACCAGTTTAGAGTTTTTCTTGGTAAAAAATCAGTTTTTGATAAATTTATTGTAGATGTACTGGTTTGGGGTCTTCAATGATATTAACCCTTTTTTAAATGATGTAATTAACAGTTCAATTGAAAAATTTGGTCCCAACTCGCCAAATCTAAAATTCACAGACCTTGGAAGCTACTTCACTCTATTGTAATAGTGTGTTGAAACTCTCCTATCGTAAGTGATAAAACTAGTACGAACACCTAGAGGGGGGATGAATAGATGTTTGAAAGAATTTTTGAAAGGTAAAATAAATTTTTTAACAAAGTCTGAGAACCAATTAGAATATGATAAACAAGTCATCGGACTTTCAGAATCAAATAAGAAATGTAATAGCTTTTTGTGATACTTAAAAATATGCAATAGATTTAAATGAAAAGATTTAAGGGAAGAGAAAATTGCACACAAGATGAATGGTGGTTCGGCTTAGATTAAGTTTACGTCCACTTTCCCACGTTAACAGCCTTCTGGCTAGAATTCATTATAGCATCAATAGAAAGGTATAATTTTTTCGAGTGCTAACACTCAGTGGAAAATTCCTTTTCTCTCACTAAGTCACTCTTCTTGTGATTTTTTCTCTTGAATACGATTTGTAAGAACTGTCGATGAAGAACAAGTGGTTGGAAATGTTTCAAACTTTGGAATTTCAATTTTCACACCATATCTCAAATAGATTGAATGATCTCCTTAAATACTCCTCCACATCTCACTAGCCGTTGGCATTTTCTAGAGGAATTTCTTCCAATTAATCAATTGGACAAAATCGATTAAGAAAATCTTGTAGCCGTTTATAGATTGAGATGAAAATTCGTTGATTCTAATCGCCCATACAATCAGAATCTAGATTTCCACAAGTAGATATTTTTCAAAAAGGAACTTTTATTCTATAATGATTTCATCAATTTGTGATTGATTCCATCAATATATTTATAAAAGGTAAGTGAGATTCTTCGTCAGAGAGTCATATATTGAAGAATAAATTCCTACTGCGTATATTCTGAATCCTTGTCACAAGATCAATAAATCTGAGTTTGCTTTTATCTTCGTTTTGGACACGATTTTAGTTTGGATTGCATTAGAGTGGGAAGACTTCTGAAATTAATAGACTTTGGCAAGAGTTTGCAATATAACTTTGAAGTATACTATAAGAATAAGAATTAGAAAATTTTGTCAACTTCAAAACTTGGTAGGAGTTTTCTCAACAATCTCCCCATTTTTTATGGTAACAAAATTCATCCAAATTTAAGCATAATGTGGATATTATCCTACAAAATAACACTTTAGCAACACAAGATAAAAGACGGAAATAGTAGATAGTGAACAATTGCTCAAGTTTGGTTTGCACAATAAAACACACATAGTCTGCACACATAAAACCACACCCGCATAGAAAACTCAAACACAACTAGCAAGTCAAAACTTCAAATCTGCAAAATTCTCCCATTTTTTGTCAACAGCAAAAATGAGAAAAACAAACAAGCAAAAAGAAAATCAGAAAAAAGAGTTGGTTTCGAAAATGATCGGGCTTGCTTGGAACATGAACAAGTCAGAAATTTTCCAAAGTCTACATGGTCTCCTCAAGTTTAGTCAGGCACTGATGGAAGACAGTCTCAACTTTCGCCAAATTTTGAGTGGTCTGCTGATTCATTTTGGGAAAAGACCACCAAAAACCCCAAACTTTGCCCAAAGTGATAGATTTACCCCCAAAATTTTTTTTTGTGATGTGCAAAACCCCAAACTTTACAAACTGTAACACATTTACCCCATCAAGGGCATTTTTGTCTTATTTTTTCTATTTTTCTTCTTCTTCCCTCCACCAGCCACGGTGGAGGGAAGCTGGCGTCCGGCGAGGGCTGCCCTCGTCGGCATCGGGCGAGGGTCGCCCTCGCCTGGGCTTGCTAGGGCCGCCCTCGCACCCCTCGCTCGACTCCGGCGAGGGCCTGGCGAGGGATGCCCTCGCCGGACTCAGGTGAGGGGTGCCCTCGCCCGACGCTAGTGAGGGCCTCCCTCATTAGATTTGGGTGAGGGCGCGAGGGAGGCCCTCACCCGACGCCGGCGAGGGCAGCCCTAGCCAGCCCAGGCGAGGGTGACCCTTGCTAGATGTCGGTGAGGGCAGCCCTCGCCGGATGCTAGCTTCTCTTCGCCGATTCTGCCACGGTCGACGGAGGGAAGAAGAAGAAAAAAAGAAAAAAAAGAAAAAAAATTTAAAAAGTAAAAGACCAAAATACCCTTTAATTTAGGGTAAATGTGTTACACGACAGAAGTTCAGGGTTTTTTGTGTCACAAAAAAAAAATTGGGGTAAATGTGTTATGGTTGGCAAAATTCAGGGTTTTTCACGTCACAAAAAAAAAATTGGGATAAATCTGTCACTTTGGGCAAAATTTGGAGTTTTTTGTGGTTTTTTTCCATTCATTTTTTGAACCTTGTCATCAAGAGACTATACATTTCCAATGAGAGATTCTGAGGTAGTACTGAGAGTAGCATGCAATTTCTAGATTTCAACCTTCATCCCATATTATTGTGCCTTAATCTTCAAAAGGAGTTCCACTATCCGAGGATAGTTTGAGTCTGGTTCAGTTTGAGCATTAACTTCAGCAAAATGTACCGATGGAGCATCCAAAGGTGAAATTATCAAGCTTTGCCATTTTTGCCTCACGCGGGTACTGTTCATCGTGCTCTCTTAGTCCAGGCGATTTTGGCACTGTTCACGTTTTGTTGCTGAGCTTGTTCCCGGTGATTCGGGCGTCCGTTTGGGCTGATTTTCGGAGGATAGGCTAATCAAACCTTCCTATTCTTCTCCACCGAATGATTTCTTCAATTTCATTCTACATTTTGAGATTTGAGCTGCCCTAAGCGTACTGATGTGGCTGATCTGCGGTTCTGGTTCGAGCTTGGTGCGGTGATCCCTGCTGTTCGGTTCGGCCAGATCTTTGGGAGGGTAGGTCGCCTCACCTCCCTCTAGCACCCGTCCAAGCCGTTCCTCTCCTTTTGATCCACAAGCCCAACTTTCGTTGGCTGGGCGAAGGGTGTACTGTTCCTACGATTTCAATTTTCTACTACGTTTAAGCCGTGTTGTGGGTTGTTTCTGTGCAAGCCTAGGCTCATCTTTGTCCCACATTGCCTCTTTGGACCTTCGCCGGGTACATCTTCTTACTTGTAATGGGCTTCTTTAGATAAGTGCTCGGCCTGCACGCTAGGTGCTCGATGAATGGCTTTTTCCACCTCTGGTGTGGGTGGCCAGTCCCGTTCGATGCAGCACGCTGCTGGCACTTCAAGGGGACGCAGCCCCTCGTCCCGTCCTCAGGGTAGCCCCCACGTAGTGCCTCCTGATTAGGCTGAGCGGGCTAGTCCTCAGCTGCAAGCTCCTACTAGGCGTTTTGATAGAAGCAGAGTCAGGTCTGCTTCGAGGAGGCCTCTGAGAAGAGACCGGCGGAGGAAGGATTCAAACCCCCCCCCCCCCCCCCCCGGTCTCGCTCTTGGGCCAATGTGGCCAAGCTTGCCACCAAAGGCTTTGACTTGGAATACATTCCGCCTACCATCATCAACAACAGGCCTGTTGTTGAACTTTCTGATGCTATTTTAGATGCAGTTGATCCAAAGTTCTTTGAATGCCTAGTCGGGTATTTTGTTGAAGAAAACTTCCATTTAAGCTAGTGGAATCCTCCATTAAGAATGCCTGGGGCCCTAAAGTTCTGGAGGTAATGGCCAATGGGCAGGGCTTCTTTTTCTTTTGGGTTTCTGATGCAGATTTTCGAATGAAGGTATTGGAAGGAGGGCCTCTAACGATTGCAAGAGTCCCTATGATCTTACAACAGTGGAAGCCATCGTTGGAAGTTAGAAAGGATGACCACTCGGTAGTTCCTGTTTGGATTTGTTTGAAGAAACTCCCTGCTGCTTTCTGGTCTGCTCAGGGTATAAGCGCAGTGGCTAGTGCGGTGGGTAAGCCGCTTTATGTCGATTTGAAAACTGAGGAGAAAAATATGTTGGTCTTTGCTCGTGTTTGTGTTGAAATCTCAGCAAAGCAGTCCTGTTGCGAAGCTGTAGAGGTACTAGATCGTGGAGAGACGAGCTTTGTTGAAGTGGAATATGAGTGGAGGCCAAGTGCCTACCCTAGTTGTGGCATCTTCGGCCACACATGCTCAGCGCCCCCTGCCTTGGCGTCAGATGAAGCTACGGGTCAACATGTTCGTGTTGATTCACCTATTGATGCGTCTGTTGGCCCTCGAGCGGTTGTCCCTAGTACGAACCAGGACCTGGGCGGGAGGAGTGATCCTTCCCAGCAATCTATAGGGCATGTTGGTGAAAGTTTGGATGAAGGTCCAAGGCAAGCGCTACCTCAGGTTGCAACTATTGCCCCTGTAGTTGTTCCTTTCCCTAAACCGTCGGCTTCTCAGCCTCTTACGGGAGCTAAATCGGGATGGAAACAAGTAAAAAGGAAGAAGAAAAAGGCCTCCGTGCCTAAAGGTGCTGCTGGTATCCCCCCTTTAGGCGAAGGTGCTCAGGCCTTGAAGCTGGAGAACCCTGTACCAGCGAAGGCTGTGCCTCCCGCACATTCTGCTAAGTCACAGGCCTCGGCCCCTGTGAAGGTTATTCCTCTTGCTCCTTCTGGAAAGACACAACTTTCTATGAATGCACCGAAGCCAAGTAGTGGCCGTTCTATTCCAGTTGCGCGTAGATCAGAGCCTCCTAGTGCGTCTTCTGCTCGGCTGAGATCAGGGGAGGAAGCTGGCGGTCCGGAGAGTGACGAGTACAGCTCCTCTAAGGAGGACGTCCTTCTGCCTTGCCCTTCATCTCCGTCCGCTCCGCCTGATCATCCGAAGCCTTTATCCATTCAGGATAAGCTGATATCATTATGCCCGAATCCCCCCTTCTGCCGTGCCTGCTTCAGTTCCCAATCGATGCGGGCCTAGCAAGAAGAGGTAATCTCTCTTCTTTGGATTTTTGGATGTTTGTAGGTTTTTGGAATATTCTGGGACTTATGGATCCCTTGAGGAGGGCTGAAATAAGAAGTTGGGTTTTTTTGAATAACCTCTGTTTTGTTGGTATCCTGGAGACTAAGGTCCCGGAGTCTTTTTTCCAGTCCATTTCTGCGAACCTTTTGTCTGGTTAGAGTTGGGAGGCGAATTATGGTTATTCTCCTCGTGGTAGGATTTGGGATGGCTAGAATCCTGCTCTGGTTAGTTTTGATGTGTCTTCATCTAATGATCAGGCTATCCACGGACGCTTGACTTCCTTATTATCGAGTGTGGGTTGCTATATTTCTGTGATTTATGGCGAGCATACTTTTTTGCGCCGTCGGCCCCTTTGGGCAGACCTTGTCCAGAAGAACAATATTTTGCAGGATTCGCCCTGGCTGGTGGCAGGCGATTTTAATGCTATCAAAGATCCGACTAACTGTATGGGCAGCTCAGACACCTGGATTCCCTACTTCGATGAGTTCGGTGATTGTTTGGCTCAGACGGAGTTGGAGGATCTCAGATACGTTGGCCTTCGGTTTACTTGGTCCACCTCTGCAGGGGTGAATCGGAAGCAAAGGAAAATTGATCGAGTTTTGGTGAATTCAAAGTGGAGACTCGACTGCTCTTTCTCTGAAGCTTTTTTTTTGAATTCGGGCATCTCTGATCACACCCCCATGGTGATCAGAGTGCTGCACCCGGTTCATACAAGAAAGCCATTTAAGTTCTTCGACTTTTTGATGATGCATCCGGATTTTGACTCTATTGTAAAGCAAGTATGGGACACCCCTAGAGCTGGCGTTCTTATGTACAGGCTTGTTAGTAAGCTAAAGGCTCTTAAAGGCCGTCTTAAGCAGCTCAACAGAGAGTCTTTCTCTGATATTTCAGTGAGAACGACTGAAGCGAGGAATGCCCTGAAGCTTACTCAGCATGTCCTTCATCAAGACCTGACCAGCTTTACGCTTGCGAGCAGGAGAAAGAATAGCGCCGGTGCTTTGTTGATCTACGAAGCCAAGAGGAGTCTTTTTTTAGACAAAAGTCCAAGATTCGTTGGCTTCAGGAAAGTGATAGAAATACAAAGTTTTTTCATCATTCTGTTAATAGAAGACAGCTTCGAAACAAAATTCTCTCCGTCAAGGATTCTTCCGGTTTGTTGGTCACTGATCCGGATAGGGTGCAGCAAGTATTTGTTTCTTATTTCACCGACCTTCTTGCACCTCAGGCTGTCCTTGTGAAGCCTTTGTTGCAGGAGTTGCAGGCACTCTTCAGGTGTCCACTCACTGAGGTGCAGGTTAGTGACCTATCTCGGCTTGTACTTGATTCTGAGATCCGTGATACTCTCTTTTCCCTCGCTAGAGGCAAGGCTCCTAGCCCAGACGGATTTACTGTTGAGTTCTTTAAGTGTTCCTGGAAGACAGTTGGCCCGTCAGTCATCGATGCAGTTAAGGATTTCTTTTCTTCAAGCAAGCTTCTGCGTGAGATGAATAACACTATCCTTGCTTTGGTGCCCAAAGTCCCTAATGCTTGTGTTGTATCTGACTTTAGGCCCATAGCTTGCTGCAATACCTTATATAAAATCATCACTAAGATCCTTGCTAACCGGTTAGCTGCTGTGCTTCGGGATTTGATTAGCCCTTCCTAAAATGCATTTGTCAAGGGTAGGAGGATAAATGATAATATTCTTTTGGCCCAAGAGCTCTTTGCAGGATTCCATTGGGACCCTCATTTGCCTAAGTGTGCGATTAAGGTAGATTTCTAGAAAGCATACGATACGGTTGATTGGGATTTTCTTGAACTAACCCTGTTAGCTTTTGGCTTTCCTACTTGGATGACTCGGCTCATTATGGTCTGTATGCGGACACCTAAGTACTCCATCTCCATCAATGGGGAGCTACACGGTTTCTTCTCTCGTGGTCGGGGCCTACGACAGGGGGACCCTATGTCGCCTAATCTATTTACTTTGGTGATGGAGGTTTTTTCTGGGATCCTCAGCTCTCGCACCTCTCACCCGGACTTTAAGTTTTTTTGGAGGTGCAGATCTTTAAACCTCTCCCATCTATTCTTCGCAGACGATGTTTTCTTATTTTGTCAAGCTGACTAGGCATCAGTTGCCTTGCTTAAAAGAGGCCTCGACATATTCTCTTCTTGGAGTGGTTTGTTGCCGAATACAAGAAAAAGTGAAGTTTTCCTTGCAGGCGGGTCCCCTACTCTTCGGAATTATATCCTTATGGCCCTTGGATTCCAGGAAGGAAAATTACCAGTGAGGTATTTGGGGGTACCGATCATCACTTCGAGGCTTGCCAAGATGGACTGCATCTCACTTGTTGATCGCATCACGACCAAGGTCCAATCTTGGGCCCAGCGATTTCTTTCCTTTGCTGGAAGACTTCAATTGATAAGGTCAGTCCTTCACTCTATCCAAAGTTATTGGGCCAATGTGTTTATTCTTCCCTGTTTGGTGCTTGATCACATAGAACAAATTTTGAGGCAATTTCTTTGGAAAGGTCCTACTCTTGGCCAAGGTGGGGCTAAAGTTTCTTGGGAGGAAGTGTGTCTCCCTAAGGTTGAAGGAGGATTTGGTATTCGCAGGTTGCGTGATTACAATAAAGCTGCGATGCTCAAGTATATTTGGATTCTTTTTACAGATAAGGAGTCATTGTGGTGTATGTGGATCCACACGACCTTTTTAAAGAAGGAGAATTTTTGGAGTTCCCGTATTCCATCTGTTTGTTCCTGGGCCTAGAAGAAGATCTTGCAATTGAGGCGGGAGTTTCGGTTTTCTTTCCTTTGGAAAGTTAGCAATGGCTTTTATGTGTCTTTATGGTTTGACCATTGGCACCCGAGAGGCCCTCTAAACTTATTTCTATCGGACTCCTTCATTGATAGCTCAGGCTTCTCTAGACAAGCGACTCTAGCAGATCTCTATTCCCCTTATGGTGGTGCACTCAGGACCTTATTGGAAGCTGGTGATTATTCTCTTCCGGTCCTCTCTCGAACCCCGGATAGGTTTACCTGGCTTGGGAGCTCATCCGGTGCTTTCACAGTTGCCTCAGCGTGGGATATCATTAGGAGGAAGAAGGAATGCGTCCCTTAGGCTTCGCTCATTTGGAATGATTCGATTGCTCCAAGATTCAAATTCATCCTTTGGCTTATTATTCGGAATCGCCTACCCACCCAGGTTCTCCTTCTTTCCTACGGTAGAATAAATAGTGGGCTATGTGCTTTTTTTAAAGTCAGACCGGATTCTGTTGATCACCTGTTCTTTGATTGCCACATCTCGGCTAGTCTCGCATTTTTTTGGGCCGCGAGATGTAACCTTCCGTGGAGAAACAGATCTTGGTCGGAGAAACTCATATGGGCCCTGAAGTTCCTTCCTAGCAAGGATTTTTTCCATTGCTTAGCCCGGTTTTCTTTTGGTGTCGTGTGCCACTTGATTTGGAAGAAGCGCAATAGCATTATCTTTCGGGGGGAGACCTTGGAGTTGCCGGCTTTGAAGAATCATCTCATCAAAGTGGTCAAGGACAAGGCGCTTACCTTCAGTAATGTGGTGGATAACCCTAGGAATAGGAGGCTCCAGCGATGTTGGGGGACTTGACTCTTCCATTTTCGGTCCTCCTATTTAATGCCGTTTGGCCTTTTGCTTGTTTCTTGCTTTGGTCTCTTTTGTTACGTTGTCGGGCTTCCCGTTCTTTTTCGGGTGTCCTCCTTTTACATCGGCTCCCTTTCACTCATTCTGACTTGTTGTCACTATGAGTGAAAGTTCTTGGCGCCGATTTTTTTGTATAGTTGGTTAAAGCTATTTATATATTCTTACCTTTACCCAAAAAAAAAAAAAAAAAAAAAAACAGAAGGTGAAATAATCAATCCGAACACGTGAGATTTGTTGCTCCCCCTGAATATTAGCCTCTTTATCCTAGCCCCCAGGAGATTCTTCATGGAATAAGATGCATAAATATCCTCAGTATCTTGTGATCGACTAATACCATCACTTGTAATTGGTTCTACTGTATGGTCATGGAGATGAGTTTTCTCACATACTCTCCCTGTTTTAGTGACTTCAGTTTGAGGAAGAATTCTTTCTCCTTCCTACACCCCCTTTCTGGCAGCACTGGTTTGTTGACCAATTCCCTTCATTTTCTCTCTAGCATCTCCTCTACTAACTTCCCTTGTATCTTCTCATTTCTTGTCAGAATGCTCCTATTCCTTATTCATATTGGCATCTCCCTCTTCTTCATTTGAGTCATCCTCCTCACTTTCTTTCACTCCATTTTCCTCTTCTGCACTTTCCTCTTCAAGGTCTTTCTCGCTCTCATCCTTTTCTTCTTTTTCAGAATCAGCTATGCCTCCAACAGAATCTCTCATGGAAATATTTGCCACAATATTAGAGATAGTCTCGTCTTCATCATTTTCCTCTTTTTCATCTTGTAAAAGAAGAACAGGTCTTTTCCTTTTTGGAGTTTGCAAGACAACGCTCTTCCCTTTGCTCTTCTTTTCAGCCGCAGATCCTATCTTAGCTTTGCTGGCAAATTCCTTCTTCAAAAGTTTCAAGGCTTTAGAGAGATCCTTTAATCTCATTTTTGAGATCATTTAGAGTCCCTTTGCATGGAAAGGATGGTTCTTGAGAAAAAAATTAAAGGGTGGTTGAATCTGAAAGTGTTGAAAAAGTCTGGTCACCAAAGCTATATAAGGAAGTTGTCCCTTCTCCTTCATGATGGTTCTGTACATATGCAATAGAATTGTATGAGGAAGTGAGAAAGCAACTCCATTGTAGATGGCTCACATCATTTTTGCCTTGAATCTTGAGACATCAATCTTGGAAGCGGCTTTGGGTCTGATGCAGTTGATGACAATCTTGTGGAGTAAAACGTTAGAGGTAGACATCCTGGAGTAAAATGCTTCCTCTAGGAATCCTGTCCTTCACCAGAAACTTGGTGACCTCTTCATTGGAGACATTTATTGGCAAAAATCCACTTCTTTTTACTCCTAGAATATCAACCAATAAATCCACATCAACATTAAAAACTTTTTCACTCACAGTGAATTGAATATTAGTGGGATCCAGAACTGACAAGTTGGAATAGAAATAAGCAGTCAATTGAGGATAAGCATCAAATGACTCTACACGGAACCTAATCATTTGAAGCTTGGCAAATTTCTCTCGCAAGTTTACCTTGATGGAATTCGGAAAATCAAAGTCTACTGTTCAAGGGTTGATGACCCCTCTGTTTAGCATTTGCACGTAGACTTTCTTATGTTCCTTTGACCGAAACAACTTTCCTTTTGTTCCGGCGATTTCTATAGCAACACACATTTTGGGTTGAAAATTCTTGAACACCCTCTCATCATTATCTTCCTTTTTACTCTCAGTCTAACCTCTGTATTGAATTGAGGATCAGCAGGAAACTTGGTAAATTCCTTTTCTGCTCTTCAAGCCTCTACTAGCCCTAAGTTTTCCATGGCTTTCAAGAACAAAGTTTTGTTCCCATAGCCATTTTCTTTCAAGAACGAACAAATAAAATCCATAGGACTTCCTCATTTTTTAAGAAACTCATAATGTTTAAGAAGTACCTCAGGCTTTCTTACTGAAGAGGAATCGCATCTTGAGTAACCTCTTCCTCCTACGATGGTCGATTTGTGCTTCATGGTGATTCATCTCCAGTGAGATCAAAGTGCGTTGGACCATTAGGCACAAACTGAGGCCTGCAACTAGCAATGCGAGAGGATTTCCTCTGAGAAGACATCGAAACGGACTTGGAGGATTTTGACGACATATTCGTGAATGATCGAGTAAGAGACTTTGTAAAGAATATGATGACAGATCAAGAGAAGCAAATGTTTGAGAGAGGTTAGGGTTTGCAAGGATTCTGGATATCGGGGGAAAAAGAGACCAAAGAATTATTTAAAGAATACTAACCAAGGCAACCGAACAGGCACAAAGGAAAAATTTCCGTTTTGAAAAATTCAAAAAAAGTAACTATCAATAATTTATGAAATATTAATTCCGAAAAATCAGAAGTGATATAACAATTTCCAAATGTATAAAAGGCAAGTAATAATTCAAAAATAATCATACCTGTTCAAGAAGGAAATAAACTTACGCGCCAAAATTTGAAATACAACTACCTGAGTTTGTAAGGGCTTTTAGAAGAATGTCTCTACCAGAAGGTTGAACTAATGAGTCTGTTTCTACATAGACTTTAACCCGAAGTAAGGGTAATATTCAACTTTTCACGAATGAAGACGAATGATCCTTTCTCCAGTGGCTTGGTGAAAATATATGCTAATTGATGCTTCGAATTAATAAATTAAACATTGATTTCACCATTTTATACATGGTCTCTTATGAAATGATGACGGATTTCAATATGTTTTGCTCTTGAATGGAGAATAGGATTTTTTATGAGGTTGATCGCACTTATGTTGTCACATCTAATTTTAGTGTAAGGTTCTTCTATTTCAAAATCCTTTAGTTATTGCCTTATCTAGAGAATTTGTAAACAACAACTTTCAAGAGTAACATATTCTACTTCTGCCGTACCTGAAGTCCAAATCCATACACGGAGGGTAGGGAGCGTGAAGCTCGTGCAGGAGAGTGAGGGTTTGAATTGAATTGAATTGAATTTAGCCAGAAAAGGTGGAGGTCGGGGTGGGGCAATTGAGCGTGTTAGCTTTTGCGATGACGAATCGAACACAGGCCGCAAAACGAGAGAGAGGAAAAGAGGGGGAGTACTTCCGCGTACATGTTAAAGGCCACTCGCTCCGTTCCATTCACAGAGAGAGAGAGAGAGAGAGAGAGAGAGATGGTGGGGATTTTTATATGAGTGCTAATCTGGGTTCCGTTTGCTTTTGGCTCTTTTGTTTGGACATTTGTACACGTGGGTTGGCGCAGTAGACGCACTTCTTCCCTCGTCAGTCTTTTCCGGTCCATCTCTCTATCTCTCTATCTTCTTCCTCCTCTTTCCTTTTTTTTTTCCTTCTTTTCTATCTTTTCCGTGTGCGATGTTATCTCTAAATTTTTAATTTATTTAATATAATTTTTTAAATTTAACCTAATACTTAATGTGATCGTTATTAACCTAATGTTCAATGTTCAATATAATTCTTTGATTAATTTGAGAATAAAGACAATATACAATTTAAGGACCAAATTAAGTATGTACTAATAATTCAAATGTTACATTTAACGAATTGAAAGTTCAACAAATTATATTATATATTGGATTAAAGTTAAAAAACTACGTCAAATAAATTAAAAGTTCAGGAATCATATTTTACATTGAGCCAGAATTTCATGACTCATTTATGTCTTTTTTCCTAAAACTTATGAGTAATTATAACATACGTCACTAATATATCATCCATTTATTTCTTAAAGCCATCAATTTACAAAAATATTAAGAAGAACCCTCCTTGGATAGATCGCGCGTACCAATTTGTCTCACATGAAGCCCGCACTATGCGCCGGCACAAATGAACCGGCCGTGGAAGTACTCGAATTGCCTTAGAAATAACTATGAGCGAATCAGCTATAAGTCCGACAGAGATACTCGTAAAATTTCATCGACAAAGGGAAACATTAAACATATTTGAAGATAGATTTACCTAGTGCGGGTCGAGTCGCAAGAAAGTTTGGTTCGAGGCAGCAATGCAACAAATAAAGCGGGTGTTTTACGAGAAAATAATATGGTGATCAGCATTTACAATCCTTCTAATACCAAAGACCTGTGCAATGTCCTCGTCTCTAGTTTGGCATTACATATGATCTACTTATGAGTTCTTCTCCTACCTTGGCTGCTAGAGTGATGAGTTAACTAAATATAATGCGTTTCAGTTATAACATGTAGTTTATATATTAGGGAAGCATTAAGAAGAGTGGCGACAAATAAATGAAATTAAAAAATATTAATCATTTATCTGATGGGATAATAACACCATAAGAAGAGTGCATGCGATCCGTTCCATAAAATACCATCTTAATCAGGCGTTCCTGGCTCGAGTGGAGTGGCCTAAACCAGAAACTATTTGCATTTGGTGACATGAGTAATTGAATTTATGTTGTAAGCTTCTTCCACAAGCACACATTCATTCTTGAAGAATTAATCCGTCCACGAATTGGATCAAAAGGCAGACTTATATAGGAGCACCCTGAGTTATCATCAACCCATTGCTAGAAGAGGTGTAGAAGAGAAACATGTTTTACATGGCAGTGCAGTCGAAATGGTAATTCCAGTCAACTACAATAAGAAAGTGTGGCATGTATTTTTCAGATGCAAGCAGTTGCAGGGTTCGTGCCATCATCCGACAAAGTTGTCCAGCTAAGAGTTAGAAAAGGCCGTCGGAGGCATGCATATCAAGCTGTTATGCCACGCAGAAAGACAGAATCTACAACTTAGTCCAGGCGGTTTTATGTTCATTGTCAGTTCAGTAGAATGAATATTTGCCGTTGACATTTTGATATCTGGCACCTTATTGTATTAGAGAAGAATAACCAGCGAACAAATGCTTCATGAGTACAAAAGAAGCCAATAACTTAGAATTGCCTGGTTTGGTTTTATTCTTATTCAAGCTATTTTGAGTTTTATTTTCTGGCTGCAGTTTCAAGGAGCAAAAGAGAGCAGAGAGCCCAACATTGCTTCATCACCACACTCAAAAGAAGTCTAATTAGCCGACGGTTTCCCATCTCTCGGGGGCGTGTTCGCGTACTTCCACGAGCAGCGGACAAAGTGCTCACTGACTCTGTCGCCGGCAATGTCATCAATTGGCACAGCATCTGAGATCTCTTTCACGTCTTCCTCTGTAAGCTTCACTCTCAAGGAACCAATGTTGACATCGAGATTCTTGATTTTCGTTGTTCCTGCAGAAACCGCATAATTTCAAAACAGATATCCCAATTCATGTTATCTGTGTTAATGATGTCGTAAACATCCGATCCTTACCAGGTATAGGGACAACATCATCTCCTTGATGGAGAACCCATGCGAGGGCAAGCTGTATAGGGGTGCAGTTGTGCTTTTTCGCTAACTTCTCCATACGAGCATAAACAACCCTGTTTTTGTCCAAATTCCCTGCTTGAAACCTAGGAAATGTCATTCCCTGAGAAATGAGGGAAACAAATTAGCGAGGATTAGTGAAGAAGCTTTGAGGGCATCTAAGAGAGAAGAGCCCATTTAACCATTAACATACCAGAGAACTATTTGCAGGCACAGTTTCTGTGACTCCCTTGCCGCCGAAGAACCCACGACCGAGAGGGCTATACGGAACGATGCTAATTCCGAGCTCCCTGAAAATTTTGAGAGGTGGGCCAAAAGATTTAGGAAGGAACAACATACAAAGCGAAAAGGCTGTTTTTTGGAGAGCAACTTAGGAAAGAATTCGAAGTCTCCTCTGATGGAGATGAACAACAATATACCTGCAGAGTGGGACAATTTCTTGCTCGATTTCGCGAGTCCAGAGCGACCACTCCATCTGTAAGGCCGTGATGGGATGAACTGCGTGCGCTCTCCGTATGGTGTCAGGGCTAGCTTCCGACAAGCCGATATACTTGACTTTTCCTTCTTCCACCAACTTCTTCAGTTCTCCCATCTGCGTTTTTTCAAAACCAGTTGGTTTTATGAATTGCTGATCGCTAAAGCCCATTAGAGCATCGACAATCATACACGAGCAGGAAAAGTTGCTAAACAGACTTACAGTTTCCTCTATCGGGGTTGATGTGTCAATTCGATGCACATAATAGAGGTCAATATATTCAACACCAAGGCGCTCGAGGCTCGACTCACAACATGAACGGACATATTCTGGCGTCCCCTTGATCACGAGATTGTCCGCTTCAATTTTCACAATACCGAATTTGGTGGCTAGCTGCACCTCCTCCCGGGGCAACTTCTTCAATGCCTGCATCAATGATATCATGAAGTTTTTCTAATAACCATAAAACTAAAATGTATTGGTCAAAAGACTAAATTACTGGTTTTTGTGGGTTTCGGTTTAATCACATTACCTTTCCAATAAGAATCTCATTGATTTTGGGTCCATATATATCTGACGTGTCGAAAAATGTTATCCCCTTGGCGAAGGCGTCGGTGATGATTGATATGCCGACTTCCTCCGGGACAGGATCATTGTAAATACCCGTGAGTCCCATGCAGCCAAAACCCAACTTCGAAACCTGCAAGTATTCGAAAACAACAGAAGAAGAAGAAGAAGAAACCATTACTCATACATCTCGGCATGAAGCTGCTTCATTGAATCCGCAAGAATTTAATCAACAGGAGAAGTTTCAATACAAACCTCAAGACCCTGAGTTCCGAGTTTCACTCGCGGAATCTGAACCCCCTGATGCTCAGCCATCTTCGGATGATATCTTAAAGTTGCTACTTGCTGTATTTTCTGGTTTCGTGATCGTTATATTTCGTGCATATTTATAGGAGTTGAGGCGGCAAGGATAAAGAAAGGGAAACTTCAAATTATGAATAGCAAGAGGTAGTCTGGAAGGCGGCGTTTGACCATGACCCACCACGTAAGTAGACGTGTCTTAAGCTGTTGGCTACTTGAGTTTTGCATCATCCAATACGTCAAGAGCATTTCAATTTTTTTAAAAATTTCTTTTTTTTTTTTTTTTTATTTCCCTTCGCCTGTCTGTAGTCGCGACAGTGGCCGGTGGGGGCGTCACTACTAGACGTGGCTGGCTCACAATAGAAAAATAAATCGAAAAATGAAAAAAGAAAGTTCCAAAAAATTATTTAAAATTTTTAAAAATTATACATATTAGCGATGACTATTCAACACAAAACAATTAACGTTCATTTTGATGATTTTTGACTAAAATTGATCGAAATGATTGCATTGACAAATCATTAAGAGGTTTAGGATTGATAGCAAAATTAAAAAGTTTAAAACTTTTGCTTGGCTTCATGCATGCTATAGTTGGATTTTTGCTCAATAATAAGGTTTATTTAGTTTATATTCACATTTAGCAACATAAAAAGAAGAAGCAAATACTATAATTTATATGATTGGTGTCCACTTAAGAGATAATATTATCTAAGGAAGGAGCTTTTGCTCTTACGAGGGCTTTTGCAGCCTATCTATTTGATATATAGGCACAACGAGCTTTATGGATACATTTTTTCATTTTAACGAGCTTTAGTATCTGCATGCATCACACCTGCGATATTTTTCTTGTCTCTTTTCTTCCCTGAGAAAATAGAATACTTCCTAAATTTTTAACGTCCAGCTTATCTTGATACTCAGACGAGGATCGAGATAAAAACATTTGTCCATATCATATGTTATCTTTCATAGCTATAATAATACTAGCTCCTCACTATTTATTGGGGTGTGTGAGTCACGTCATGTAAAGGACTTGTGATGTATTGGGTGATGCAAACCTTGGAGCATCCAACAGCACGTGGAGACAATAGAGCCGTAGCGTGTCTGCTTACGTTGACGGTCTGACCCCTTTTTTATGGGGCGCATTAGGTCAAACTATATCTTGTTTTAACATTTCACCATTTGCGGCCATAGAACCGTCAAGGATAAGGAAATCAGACTAATTCATAAGAAAAGTATTTTTCACATGTTATATTGTGTAAAATGTTACGAGCTACTCCCGTATTGAGTTATATAATTATGTAGATTGTGGCATTGAAAATAGTTTTAAAAGAAAATTGTTTGCATGATGTACTAATGTGAAGTTAATTCAAAATGAAAAGAGAGTTGGATACAATTCTCACTAAGCTTAAAAGGGCATTTAACATTTTATAAGATACTTCACAACTCCTCGTATAATGGTGGACCAAGGGAGCTAGTGATGGTCTCGTGCCTCCGGGCCCAAAAAATATTTATATTGTAGATTTAAATTCTTCTTTTCTTAAAAGGTTAATATTTTGAAAAATCCCAAATTGATACATCTGCAACAAATTTACCTAAAACTAATTTTTTTATCACAAAAAGCCCCTAACTTGGCACACATTTGACAAATTTACCCTAAATTGGTACACTTGAAACAAATTTACTCTTTATTAATTTTTATCAAATTTTACTTTCAAATTGTTAAGTTGGATGATATGTAATAGTTTACCGGTGTACTAGTTTGGGATTTTTACTCTCTATTTGTTACAATTATACCGTTTTTATGATATTAATTAAATTGAATGCGTAGTATATTTGTTACAAATATATCAATTTGGAGTTTTTGGTGATCGAACAAATTAGTTTAGAGTAAATTTGTCACAAGTATACTAGTTTAGAGTTTTTCGCGGCAAAAAATTAGTTTTTGGTAAATTTATCGTAGATATACTAATTTGGGGTTTTCTATGTATTAACCCTTTTTAAAATGATGTAATTAATAGTTCAATTGAAAATTTTGGTCCCAGCTCGCCAAATCTAAAATTCTAGATTTGCAATTGACCTTGCAAATTTTTTTATTAAGCTGCTTCACTCTACTGTAATAGTGTGTTGAAACTCTCCTATCGTAAGTAGATGCGCAAGAGATATCTCCTGCATAGAGGTTCAGTACTTAGGTCTTGCATCACCTGATACGTCACAGGCTTTTTTATGACGTCACTTGTTTCAAAATAATTCTAGAAATTAATCATATACATAATTTCTTGATTATGGACACTTATTCATGTAAGAACTTACAGGCTCCACATCATTCAGTAAGCTATTTTCGCAAATCAGTCTTAATATATATGGCAGTTAGCATTGCATGTCTTAGAGCTCATAAAACGCCACCTTAAAAACATATGAGCACAAAGTGAAGTGGCCTACGCTGAATCCGTTTGCATTGGGGGCATGAGAAATTGAATGGGAAAATTACCAAAAAAGTTACAAGCGATTTTAATTATGTCAATTCAATCTTAAAATTTTTTTGGCCAGTTTAGTTCTAAAATTTTTGATAATTTGACAATTAAGTCCATGCAACCAATTTGACAATTTAGACTCACTGTTGTTGGGTGAGGTTGGCCAACTAGAGCTTGGCGAGGTCGTGCCTCACCCAACCCTTGGCGAGGCTTGCTAGAGGTCGCAAAGGTCTAACCTTTGCAAGATCCGACGAGTGTGGTCCTCGCTAGAGGCCATGAGGTTGAAGGACATGCACTATTGGGAGTCGTATAAATGAGCACTATGCTCGCTACTCGTGGAAGAATGCGAACACGCCCCCAAGAAACGAAAATTTTTCGGCTTAAACACTTGTTTTTGGCTCTCTTGCCTTTATGCATGCATTTGACTAAAGCCAAAAAATATCATAAAATAGCTTGAGTACAAAACTAGGGGATTTTGATTTTTGGTTTTTGTATTTATAATAAATTGTTGAAGATACATCTCTAAGAATTTTGATGATCCCAAAACTATCCTTAGTATAACGTTTAAAATAATATTTGTAGATGTTCATGACAATGCATTAAAGGCAGAAGTGACCGTAATTGTAAAAGATGAGTTTTCATAAATAGCAATAATGCACTTAGAGATTAGCTAATGATGATGTTTTGTGTCGATGTTTCTTCTCTTCTTCTTCTTTATTTATTTATTTATTTATCTTTTTGCTTGGTACATTGTTTCTTTTTTGATCTTTTGGCTAGATTACGAAAGTAACATGCTAAACGAGTTATTACCAGCAAATAGTGATCCTATCGAATGATAGATCACACTATCAAGAGTCAAATGATGCTATCATTCTTATACACTTGATCTCACACGAGTACAAGATAGCAAGAGTGCAACAATGAAGTTTACAAAAGACAGGATCAATAACAATTAGGAGTACATCTCAAAGTAATATTTGGATAACTATGTATTGTGCATCTAACATTTGGCCTTCCAGATACTATAGTATTTGTTTTTTTTTTCTTTTTGTACTAAATGTGAATCTAAATTAAATAAACCTCATTGTTGAGCAAAAATCCAATTGTACCATGCATGATTGTCGATGTATGGATTTACAAAGCCAAGCAAGAGTCACCTAGTATTCTACTCTATTATTGGGGAAAATTGTCCAAAAAATTTTTAATTTTTAAATTTTGTCAATTTAGTCATAAATTTTTTGATGACTTATCAATACGGTCATTGAACGAAAATCATTGACTTGACAAGGCATAGTCGATATATTTTTGATTTTTTTTTTGTTGTGAGCCGGCGATCCTCACCTAGTTGCAATGCTCTCACCAGCCACCATTGAGGCTATGGATTGACGAATGAATATAAGAAAAGAAGAATAATTGTCCATGTTAGTGTCACCTAGTCGTGTTACAAAGGATAGTCAACGTCCACACTAATAATTTCTAATGAAAATTGATAGGAAAGATTGTATAAGCAAATTCTCAAAAGAAATAAGATTAAACTAACCAATTGAAAGGTTGATGACTAAATTGACATTCATATAATAGATTTAGCATTTTTTTTGGCAATTTTTTTGCATACAACATTATGGTGTCAGATATGACAATCTTCAGGGTAGAAGGGAAGACAAATGGCAAGGCTCGTGACATACCGGGTGATGCAAACCTAGAGTATCCAACAGCTCAACAGTCGTCTGCATACGTGATGGGTCATGGTCAAACACCCCATTCTTGACCCCCTCTTCCTATTCATAACTCAAGTTTTCCTTTCTTTATGCTCGTCGCCTAAACTCTTATAAATTTGCATGAAATTTAACATCATCAGACCAGAAAATACAGCAAGTGGCAACTTCAAGATATCATCTGAAGATGGAAGGAGTTCGGATTCCACCAGTGAAACTCGGAAGTCAGGGTCTTGAGGTTTGTATTGAAACTAATTCTTGCTTTCGTTATTTGTTGTTGATTAAATTATTGTGGATTCATTTAAGCCGCTTCATGCCGAGATGTGTGAGTTATCGTTTCTTCTTCTTCTTCTTACGATGTTTTCAAATAATTGCAGGTTTCGAAGTTGGGTTTTGGTTGCATGGGACTCACGGGTATTTACAATGATCCTGTCCAGGAGGAAGCTAGCATATCGATCATCACTGACACCTTCGCCAAGGGACAACATTCTTCGACACGTTGGATATATATGGACCCAAGATCAATGAGATTCTTGTTGGAAAGGTAATGGGAACAAACCGAAACTCACAAAACTGGTAAATTAATGTTTTAGCTGATACATTTTAGATATAAGGTTATTACAGAAACTTCATGATATAATTGTGGCAGGAATTGAAGAAGTTGGGAGGAGGTGCAGCTAGCGATCAAATTCAGTGTGGTGAAACTTGAATCGGACAATCTTGTGATCAAAGGGCTTGAATATGTCTGCTCCTGTTGTGAGGCGAGCCTCGAGCACCTTGGCATTGAGTATATTGACCTCTATTACGTGCATCGAATTGACACATCAGTCCTGATAGAGGAAAGTGTGAGTTCGTTTAGCAGGTGTTCCAGTTTGTGGTGATTGTTGATGCTCTAAACGGCCTTTAGCGAACAACAGTTGATAAAACCAAATCGTTTTGAAAAAATGCAGATGGGGGACTGAAGAATTTGGTGGAAGGGGGAAAAGTCAAGAATATTGGCTTTGTCGGAGGCTAGCCCTGACATTGTACGGAGAGCTTACATGGTTCATCCCACCACGGCCTTACAGTTGGAGTGGTCGCTCTGGACTTGTGATACTGCTGTTCACCTCCATTGGAGTAGACTTCAAAATTTTCCTGTTTTATGGGGCTCATTAGCTCAAACTATATCTTGTTTTAATATTCCACCATATTGCGGTCATAGAACCGTCAAGGATAAGGAAATCAAACTAATTCATAAGAAAAGTATTTCTCACATGTTATATTGTGTAAAATGTTACGAGCTACTCCCGTGTTGAGTTATATAATTATGTATATTGTGGCATCGAAAATAGTTTTAAAAGAAAATTATTCGCATGATCTCCTAATGTGAAGTTAATTCAAAAAAGAGAGCGTTGGATACAATTCTTACTAAGCTTAAAAGGGCATTTAACATTTTATAAGATGTTTAATAATCACTTCACAACTCCTTGTATAATGGTGGACCAAGGGAGCTAGTGAGGGTCTCGCGCCTCCAATCCCAAAAAATATTTATATCGTATATTTAAATTCTTCTTTTCTTAAAAAATTAATATATTGAAAAATCTCAAACTGGTACACCTATGACAAATTTACCCAAAACTAATCACAAAAAATCTCAACCTGGCACACCTTTGATAAATTTGCTCTAACTTAGTACACTGGTGACAAATTTATTCTTTGTTAGTTTTTGTTAAATTTTATTGTCAAATTGTTAAGTTTGATGACACGTGATGATTGATTGGTGTACTAATTTGGGATTTTGCTCTCTATTTGTTGCAGTTATATCATTTTTATGATATTAATCCAATTTGGTGAGTGGTATATTTGTCACAAATGTATTGGTTTGAAGTTCTTGGCGATCGAACAAATTAGTTTGGAGTAAATTTGTCACGAATGTACCAGATTTAGAGTTTTTCTTGGTAAAAAATCAGTTTTTGATAAATTTATTGTAGATGTATTGGTTTGGGGTCTTCTATGATATTAACCCTTTTTTAAATGATGTAATTAACAGTTCAATTGAAAATTTTGGTCCCAACTCGCCAAATCTAAAATTCTAGATTTGCAACTGACCTTGGATGCTGCTTCACTCTATTGTAATAGTGTGTTGAAACTCTCATATCGTAAGTGATAAAACTAGTACGAACACCTAGGGGGGATGAATAGGCATTTGAAAGAATTTTTGAAAAGTAAAATAAATTTTTGAACAAAGTCTGAGAACCAATTAGAATATG
Source organism: Eucalyptus guilfoylei (assembly GCA_016097605.1). Classification (NCBI taxonomy): domain Eukaryota; kingdom Viridiplantae; phylum Streptophyta; class Magnoliopsida; order Myrtales; family Myrtaceae; genus Eucalyptus; species Eucalyptus guilfoylei. Next base: position 50,689,084 of record CM027867.1, read on the forward strand.
ATAAACAAGTCACCAGACTTCTGATTAATATTCAGAATCAGATAAGAAATGTAATAGCTTTTTGTGATACTTAAAAATATGCAATAGATTTAAATGAAAAGAGTTAAGGGAAGAGAAAATTGCACACGAGATCTATAGTGGTTCGGGTCGAGTTGCAAGCAAGTTTGGTTCGCGGCAGCAATGCAACAAATAAAGCGGGTGTTTTACGAGAAAATAATATGGTGATCAGCATTTACTATCCTTCTAATACCAAAGACCTGTGCAAGGTCCTCGTCTCTAGTTTGGCATTACATATGATCTACTTATGAGTACTTCTCCTACCTTGGCTGCTAGAGTGATGACTTAACTAAATATAATGCGTTTCAGTTATAACGTCTAGTTTATATATTAGGGGAGCATTAAGAAGAGTGGCGACAAATAAATGAAATTCAAAAATATTAATCATTTATCCAATGGGATAATAACACCATAAGAAGAGTGCATCCGGTCCGTTCCATAAAATACCATCTTAATCAGGCGTGCCTGGCTCGAGTGGAGTGGCCTAAACCAGAAGCTCTTTGCATTTGGTGACATGAGTAATTGAATTTATGTCGTAAGCTTCGTCCGCAAGCACACATTCATTCTTGAAGAATTAATCCGTCCACGAATTGGATCAAAAGGCAGACTTATATAGGAGCACCCTGAGTTATCATCAACCCATTGCTAGAAGAGCTGTAGAAGAGAAACATGTTTTACATGGCAGTGCAGTCGAAATGGTAATTCCAGTCAACTACAATAAGCAAGTGTGGTATGTATTTTTCAGATGCAAGCAGTTGCAGGGTTCGTGCCATCATCCGACAAAGTTGTCTAGCTAGAGTTAGAAAAGGCGGTCGGAGGCATGCATATCAAGCTGTTCTGCCACGCAGAAAGACAGAATCTACAACTTCGTCCAGGCGGTTTTAAGTTCATTGTCAGTTCAGTAGAATGAATATTTGCCGTTGACATTTTGATTTCTGGCACCTTATTGTATTAGAGAAGAATAACCAGCAAACAAATGCTTCATGAGTACAAAAGAAGCCAATAACTTAGAATTGCCTGGTTTGGTCTTATTCTTATTCAAGCTATTCTGAGTTTTATTTTCTGGCAGCAGTTTCAAGGAGCAAAAGAGAGCAGAGAGCCCAACATTGCTTCATCACCACACTCAAAAGAAGTCTAATTAGCCGACGGTTTCCCATCTCTCGGGGGCGTGTTCGCGTACTTCCACGAGCAGCGGACAAAACACTTCCTCGAGCAGCGGCCAAAACACTTCCACGAGCAGCGGACAAAACACTTCCACGAGCAGCACTTCCACGAGCAGCGGACAAAACACTTCCACGAGCAGCACTTCCACGAGCAGCTTACAAAACACTTCCACGAGCAGCGGACAAAGTGCTCATTGACTCTGTCGCCGCCAAAGTCATCAATTGGCACAGCATCTGAGATCTCTTTCACGTCTTCCTCTGTAAGCTTCACTCTCAAGGAACAAATGTTGACATCGAGATTCTTGATTTTCGTTGTTCCTGCATAAACCGCATGATTTCAAAACAGATATCCCAATTCATGTTATCTGTGTTAATGATGTCGTAAACATCCGATCCTTACCAGGTATAGGGACAACATCTTCTCCTTGATGGAGAACCCATGCGAGGGCAAGCTGAATAGGGGTGCAGTTGTGCTTTTTCGCTAACTTCTCCATACGAGCATAAACAACCCTGTTTTTGTCCAAATTCCCTGCTTGAAACCTAGGAAATGTCATTCCCTGAGAAATGAGGGAAACAAATTAGCGAGGATTAGTGAAGAAGCTTTAAGGGCATCTAAGAGAGAAGAGCCCATTTAACCATTAACATACCAGAGAACTATTTGCAGGCACAGTTTCTGTGACTCCCTTGCCGCCGAAGAACCCACCACCGAGAGGGCTATACGGAACGATGCCAATTCCGAGCTCCCTGAAAATTTTGAGAGATGGGCCAAAAGATTTAGGAAGGAAACAACATACAAAGCGAAAAGGCTGTTTTTTGGAGAGCAACTTAGGAAAGAATTTGAAGTCTCCTCTGATGGAGATGAACAACAATATACCTGCAGAGTGGGACAATTTCTTGCTCGATTTCGCGAGTCCAGAGCGACCACTCCATCTGTAAGGCCGTGATGGGATGAACTGCGTGCGCTCTCCGTATGGTGTCAGGGCTAGCTTCCGACAAGCCGATATACTTGACTTTTCCTTCTTCCACCAACTTCTTCAGTTCTCCCATCTGCGTTTTTTCAAAACCAGTTGTTTTTATGAATTGCTGATCGCTAAAGCCCATTAGAGCATCGACAATCATACACGAACAGGAAAAGTTGCTAAACAAACTTACAGTTTCCTCTATCGGGATTGATGTGTCAATTTGATGCACATAATAAAGGTCAATGTATTCAACACCAAGGCCCTTGAGGCTCGACTCACAACACGAACGGACATATTCTGGCGTCCCCTTGATCACGACATTGTCCGGTTCAATTTTCACTAGACCGAGTTTGGTGGCTAGCTGCACCTCCTCCCGCGGCAACTTCTTCAATGCCTGCGTCAATGATATCATGGAGTTTTTCTAATAACCATAAAACTAAAATGTATCGGTCAAAAGACTAAATTACCGGTTTTTGTGGGTTTCGGTTTAATCACATTACCTTTCCAATAAGAATCTCATTGATTTTGGGTCCATATATATCTGACGTGTCGAAGAATGTTATCCCCTTGGCGAAGACGTCAGTGATGATTGATATGCCGACCTCCTCCGGGACAGGATCATTGTAAATACCCGTGAGTCCCATGCAGCCAAAACCCAACTTCGAAACCTGCAATTATTCGAAAACAACAGAAGAAGAAGAAGAAACCATTACTCATACATCTCGGCATGAAGCAGCTTAAATGAATCCGCAAGAATTTAATCAACAGGAGAATTTTCAATACAAACCTCAAGACCCTGAGTTCCGAGTTTCACTCGCGGAATCTGAACCCCCTGATGCTCAGCCATCTTCGGATGATATCTTGAAGTTGCTACTTGCTGTATTTTCTGGTTTAGTGATCGTTATATTTCGTGCATATTTTTAGGAGTTGAGGCGGCAAGGATAAAGAAAGCGAAACTTTAAATTATTAATAGCAAGAGGTAGTCTGGAAGGGGGCGTTTGACCATGACTCACCACGTAAGCAGACGTGTCATGAGCTGTTGAATACTTGAGTTTTGCATCATCCAATACGTCACGAGCGTTTCAATTCTTAAAAACATTTATTTTTTTTATTTTTTTATTTCCCTTCGCCAGATTGTAGTCTCGACAGTGGCCGGTGGGGGCATCGCTACTAGACACGGCTCGCTCACAATAGAAAAAGAAATCGAAAAATGAAAAAAAAAGTTCCAAAAAATTATTTAATTTTTTTTAAAATTATACATATTAGCGATGTCTATTCAACACAAAACAATCGAACGTCCATCTTGGTGATTTTTGATTAAAATTGATCGAAATGACTGCATTGACAAATTATTAAGAGATTTAAGATTGATAGCAAAATTAAAAAGTTTAAAACTTTTGCTTGGCTTCATGCATGCTATAGTTGGGTTTTTGCTCAACAATAAAGTTTATTTAGTTTATATACACATTTAGCAACAAAAAAGAAGAAGCAAATACTACAATCTATATCATTGGCGTCCAGTTAAGATATAATAATATTATCAAAAGAATGAGCTTTTGCTCTTACGAGGGCTTTTGCGGCTTATCTATTTAATATTTAAGCACAATGAGCTCTATGAATACATTTTTTATTTTAACGTGTTAATGTCTACATGTATCACATTTGCAATACTTTTTCTGTCTTTTTATTCCCTGAGAAAAGAGAATAATTCCTAGAAAGGTCCAGCTTATCTTGAGATTCGGACGAGGATAAAGATAAAAACATTTTAAAGACTTCCTCATGTCGTCCATATTATATGTTATCTTTTATAGATATAATAATACTAGCTCCTCACTATTTATCGGGATGTGTGAGTGACGTCATGGAAAGGACTTGAGATGTATTGGGTGATGCAAACCTTGGAGCATCCAACAGCACGTGGAGACAATAGAGCCGTAGTGTGTCTGCTTACGTTGACGGTCTGACCCCTTTTTTATGGGGCGCATTAGGTCAAACTATATCTTGTTTTAATATTTCACCATTTGCGGCCATAGAACCGTCAAGGATAAGGAAATCACACTAATTTTTAAGAAAAGTATTTTTCACATGTTATATTGTGTAAAATGTTACGAGCTACTCCCGTATTGAGTTATATAATTATGTATATTGTGGCATCGAAAATAGTTTTAAAAGAAAATTGTTCGCATGATAGATTAATCTAAAGTTAATTCAAAACGAAAAGAGAGTTGGATACAATTCTCACTAAGCTTAAAAGGGCATTTAACATTTTATAAGATACTTCAAAACTCCTCGTATAATGGTGGACCAAGGGGAGCTAGTGATGGTCTCATGCCTCCAGTGCCAAAAAATATTTATATTGTAGATTTAAATTCTTCTTTTCTTAAAAGGTTAATACTTTTTGAAAAATTCCAAACTGATACATTTGTAATAAATTTACCTAAAACTAATTTTTTTATCACAAAAGGCCCCCAACTTGGCACACATTTGACAAATTTACCCTAAATTGGTACACTTATGACAAATTTACTCTTTATTGATTTTTGTTAAATTTTACTTTCAAATTGTTAAGTTGGATGATATGTGATAATTTACTGGTGTACTAGTTTAAGATTTTTACTCTCTATTTGTTACAATTATACCATTTTTATGATATTAATTAAATTTAATGGATAGTATATTTGTTACAAATATATCAGTTTGGAGTTTTTGGCGATCGAATAAATTAGTTTGGAGTAAATTTGTCACAAATGTACTAGTTTAGAGTTTTTCATAGTAAAAAATTAGTTTTTTTGTAAATTTATCGTAGATGTACTAATTTGGGGTTTTCTATGTATTAACCCATTTTAAAATGATGTAATTAATAGTTCAATTGAAAATTTTGGTCCCAGCTCGCCAAATCTAAAATTCTAGATTTGCAATTGACCTTGCAAAATTTTTTATTAAGCTGCTTCGCTCTATTGTAATAGTGTGTTGAAAGTCTCCTATCGTAAGTAGATGCGCAGGAGCGATCTCCAACATAGAGGTTCAGTACTTAGGTCTTGCATCACCTAATACGTCACAGGCTTTTTTATGACGTCATTTGTTTCGAAATAAGTCTAGAAATTAATCATATACATAATTTCTTGATTATGGGCACTTATTCATGTAAGAACTTACAGGCTCCACATCATTCAGTAAGCTATTTTCGCAAATCAGTCTTAATATATATGGCAGTTAGCATTGCATGTCTTAGAGCTCATAAAACGCCACCTTAAAAACATATGAGCACAAAGTGAAGTGGCCTACGCTGAATCCGTTTGCATTGGGGGCATGAGAAATTGAATGGGAAAATTACCAAAAAAGTTACAGAGCGATTTTAATTATGTCAATTCAATCTTAAAATTTTGTTGGCCAGTTTAGTTCTAAAATTTTTGATAATTTGACAATTAAGTCCATGCAACCAATTTGGCAATTTAGACTCACTGTTGTTGGGTGATGTTAGCCAACTAGAGCCTGGCGAGGTCGTGCCTCACCCAACCCTTGGTGAGGCTTGCTAGAGGTCGCAAAGGTCTAACCTTCGCAAGATCCGACGAGTGCGGTCCTCGCTAGAGGCCGTGAGGTTGAAGGACATGCACTATTGGGAGTCGTATAAATGAGCACTATGCTCGCTACTCGTGGAAGAATGCGAACACGCCCCCAAGAAACGAAAATTTTTCGGCTTAAAGACTTGTTTTTGGCTCTCTTGCCTTCATGCATGCATTTGACTAAAGCCAGAAAATATCATAAAATAGCTTGAGTACAAAACTAGGGGATTTTGAGTTTTGGTTTTTGTATTTATAATAAATTGTTGGAGATACATCTCTAAGTATTTTGATGATCCCAAAACTATCCTTAGTATAATGTTTACAATAATATTTGTAGATGTTCATGACAATGCATTAAAGGCAGAAGTGACACCGTAATTGTAAAAGATGAGTTTTCATAAATAGCAATAATGCACTTAGAGATTAGCTAATGATGATGTTTTGTGTCGATGTTTCTTCTTCTTCTTTTTTATTTATTTATCTTTTCGCTTGGTACATTGTTTCTTTTTTGATCTTTTGGCTAGATTACGAAAGTAACATGCTAAACGAGTTATTATCAGCAAGTAGTGATCCTATCCAATGATAGATCACACTATCAAAAGTCAGATGCTGCTATCATTCTTATACACTTGATCTCACACAAGTACAAGATAGCAAGAGTGCAACAATGAAGTTTACAAAAGACAGGATCAATATCAATTAGGAGTACATCTCAAAGTAATATTTGGATAACTATGTATTGTGCATCTAACATTTGGCCTTCCAGATACTATAGTATTTGTTTTTTTTTTTTTTTGGGTGCTAAATGTGAATATAAATTAAATAAACCTCATTGTTGAGCAAAAATCCAACTGTACCATGCATGATTGTCGATGTATGGATTTACAAAGCCAAGCAAGAGTCACCTAGTATTCTACTATATTATTGAGGAAAATTGTCCAAAAAATTTTTAATTTTTAAATTTTATCAATTTAGTCATAAATTTTTTGATGACTTATCAATATGGTCATTGAACGAAAATCATTGACTTGACAAGGCATAGTCGATATATTTTTGATTTTTTTCTTGTTGTGAGCCGGCGATCCTCACCTAGTTGTAATGCTCTCACCAGCCACCATTGAGGCTATGGATTGACGAATGAATATAAGAAAAGAAGAATAATTGTCCATGTTAGTGCCACCTAGTCGTGTTACAAGGATAGTCAACGTCCACACTAATAATTTCTAATGAAAATTGATAGGAAAGACTGTATGAGCAAATTCTCAAAAGAAATAAGATTAAATTAACCAATTGAAAGGTTGATGACTAAATTGACATTCATATAATAAATTTAGCATTTTTTTTGCCCATTTTTTTGCATACGACATTATGGTGTCAGATATGACAATCTTCAGCGTAGAAGGGAAGACAAATGGCAAGGCTCGTGACATACCGGGTGATGCAAACCTAGAGTATCCAACAGCTCAACAGTCGTCTGCATACGTGATGGGTCATGGTCAAACACCCCATTCCTGACCCCCTCTTCCTATTCATAATTCAAGTTTTCCTTTCTTTATGCTCGTCGGCTAAACTCTTATAAATTTGCATGAAATTTAACATCATCAGACCAGAAAATACAGCAAGTGGCAACTTCAAGATATCATCTGAAGATGGAAGGAGTTCGGATTTCACCAGTGAAACTCGGAAGTCAGGGTCTTGAGGTTTGTATTGAAACTAATTCTTGCTTTCGTTATTTGTTGTTGATTAAATTCCTGTGGATTCATTTAAGCTGCTTCATGCCGAGATGTGTGAGTTATCGTTTCTTCTTTTCTTCTTCTTATGATGTTTTCAAATAATTGCAGGTTTCGAAGTTGGGTTTTGGTTGCATGGGACTCACGGGTATTTACAATGATCCTGTCCAGGAGGAAGCTAGCATATCGATCATCACTGACACCTTCGCCAAGGGACAACATTCTTCGACACATTGAATATATATGGACCCAAGATCAATGAGATTCTTGTTGGAAAGGTAATGGGAACAAACCGAAACTCACAAAACTGGTAAATTAATGTTTTAGCTGATACATTTTAGATATAAGGTTATTACAGAAACTACATGATATAATTGTGGCAGGCATTGAAGAAGTTGGGAGGAGGTGCAGCTAGCGATCAAATTCAGTGTGGTGAAACTCGAATCGGACAATCTTGTGATCAAAGGGCTTGAATATGTCTGCTCCTGTTGTGAGGCAAGCCTCGAGCGCCTTGGCGTTGAGTATATTGACCTCTATTACGTGCATTGAATTGACACATCAGTCCTGATAGAGGAAAGTGTGAGTTCGTTTAGCAGGTGTTCCAGTTTGTGGATGATTGTTGATGCTCTAAACGGCCTTTAGCGAACAACAATTGATAAAACCAAATCGTTTTTAAAAAATGCAGATGGGGGACTGAAGAATTTGGTGGAAGGGGGAAAAGTCAAGAATATTGGCTTTGTCGGAGGCTAGCCCTGACATTGTACGGAGATCTTACATGGTTCATCCCATCACGGCCTTACAGTTGGAGTGGTCGCTCTGGACTTGTGATACTGCTGTTCACCTCCATTGGAGTAGACTTCAAAATTTTCCTAAGTTGTTCTCCAAAAAACAGCCTTTTCGCTTGGTACGATTTTTGATCTTTTGGCCCCCCTCTCCAAATTTTTAGTGTTTACTAATTGTAACTTGTTTGGCAAATTACTAAAGCAATCTAGTATGACTTAAAGCTATCAATGTGGAAAGTGGACATAGGCTTTTTGATAAAACCAAACCATTATATATCGTTATGTTCTACTATTTCTCTCACTTATCCTTATTCTAACACACAATCAGTTCTTAATATTTGAAATATCTGCTTGACTTGATTTTCATAGTAGTTGTCAATTTCCACAAAATTGTCAAAAATTACTAAAGTAACCTAGTCATCCCCCTTTAAGCTATATTGTTAGTCCCCACAAAAGTAAGGCAACATGTACTATTTTTTTCGAATGAGGTAGCATAAGCACATTGAAGCATTAAGCGTGTCAAGGAATGGACTTGACAAAAAAAAAAAAATTCTACTTTGATTGTTGGGGGCCAAACTATCATCCATCATGAAGTCTAAGCATGTGCCAAAAATTCGAATTCCAACACTCTCCCTCGATCTAATTCCATTTATGTACTTATATTACTACTCTTTCTACCTTGGTTGCTATTTCAATATGTCACCTAAATATGACGTGTTCCATTCTTTCTACCTTGGTTGCTAGTTCTCTATGTCACATGTTGACACTTAAATTTTGGTAACTTATTTAATCATTTATTAATTATATAGAACATCGGGATTAAATTTTAAACTCTAGAAAAGACAATACCCATTAAATTGCATGGCATATAGACATTAGGAGCATTTGCATTAGTAGTAATAGAGCCTTTTCGTTAAAAAAATATAAAATCAATTAAAAGATATTATTAAAAAAAAGAAGAAGGAAAAGAAAGTCGAATAGGGCCCCGCAGGGGCTGGGCCTGCCCGGCCCTCTCCTTGCCCCCCTTCCTTCATTTCTCCCGCGCAAGCCCGGCCCACCTCTTTTTTTCCTTCTTTTCCCCTTTTGGTGGGTTGGCCCATCTCCCTTCATTTCAGCCCGGCCGGCGCGTGGGTCTTCTTCCTCTCACGCCGGTCACGCCTCTGCAAGAAAAAGCAAAGTACGAGCCAGAGGAGATAAGAGGATCGCGACGGGGCAGGCGGCGGCGTGATCCGCCGGTCTCCGATCCGCAAGCTGGCGATGGAATTGGCCAGGCACGCCGATCGCTAGCCATTAAAAGGAGAGAGGCCGAGAGAGAAGGGGGGAATTCGATTTGGACGAGGGAGAGAGGCGGAGAGAGAGAGCGAGATCGAGAGAGTGGTTGGCCGTCGCCGGAGGTCCGTTCGTCAGCCGCCGTCTGCTGCATGCCTCCTCTCGAACCAGGTAGGCTTTTTCCGACTGTATGTCCCTTGTTTTTCAGGAGGCGTTGGGCCGGAGCTTGCGCCAACTAGTTCGCGCAAGTTCCGGTCCGAAACGGTCCTCCCTGAAAGTTGCTAGCTGTTCTAGTATGCGTTGTTAGGGGTTCGTATCAAGTCGAAAATCTTCCGTGTCAGTAGCGCGCACCAAGTGCCTGTGAAAATGCCTGAATGGGATTTGAGTTCTGAGGGTTTGTTGTAGCCGAGGATAGTTGTTCTACGTTCATTTTCATTCTGAATGTGTTTAACCTATCTCTAAACGGATCTTGCGTGTTGCTAGTGCATGTTGTGTTGATCGTTGCCCAAATCCATGTCTCGGATGAGCCTAGGGCCTCCATTTGTCAACGCACTCCACATGTTTGATAAAATGTCCCAGAAAAGACCGGAAGCCATTTCACGTTTTAAATCGGGATCGATCCGTGTTTGCATCCATGGCCATTGAATCATGTTTGCTCTTTGTGTGCTCATTTCGTTTTGGCGTGGTTTTCGCGAAATGATCATGTATCGTCGGAAGAGCGAGAGATTTCGTCACTCCGGTGTATGGATTAACAGTCGCTGGAATAGGCGGCCGGCGGTCGCCGAAGTCAGTACGACCGGCGGATGGTGTCGGCGACGACGTGTTTGGGATACGGTGTGTTGGGTCTTGCTGTTTCGGTGAGGATTTGGTTGTCGGCGAAGAAGGGGTTCGGGTGGTGGCGTCGGGGAAGAAGAAGACGCACGAAGAAGAAAGCCCGTGGAAAAGAAGACCAAAGGGAAAGAAAAAAAGAAAAGGGAAAAAAAAAAAAATGAATTTAAAAAGAATTAATTTAAATATTAATATTAACATAGAAAACAAAAAAAGAAGGGTTTAAGAAATTTTTTTATTGGGTCGAGTCTGGGTCGTTGAATCGGCTCAACGGGCCGGATCGGGTTTACGGTCCGAACCCTTTTTTTTTTTTCCCTAATATGATAATATTAAATATAAAAATATATTTAAAATTTTCAAAATTAAAAAAATTTCAGAAAAGTGAAAAATAAAAATAAAAATTCAGAAACTTTCCGAAAATCAAAAAATTTCAGAGAACATTAAAAAATTCAAATTTTCAGAAAATATAGAAAATTTCGAAATTCTTTAGAAAATCAAAAATATTTAAAAAAATAATAAAAATTCCAAAATTTTCAGAAAATTCCAAAATTCAGAAAATGTTTAAAAATTCAGTAGTAATTAGAAAAATAATAAAAAGGGAAAATTTCAAAAAAATTATAAAATCCAGAATATTTTTTGGAAAATATGAAAATTCAATTTTCCCAAAAAATCCTAAAAAATTAAAAATAAATTAAAAATTAAAAATCCTCAAAAGGGTTAAAATTAATATTTTTGGGTTATTTTCTCCTAAAAAGTAGAAGTCTTTCAATTTAAAATTATGCTCAAAGTTGACCAAGCCCTTATAACTCTATATTAGGGTTTCAATTGTCCTTAGAAATAAATACCATTGATTGCGCAATATTGATATATTGATTTTGGTTTCTCTTTAATTTACCCATGAAATGTTTTTAATGCTTTCCATGGTTGTTGATTTTTTATGATAATGATTATACATCCGTATGATTACCTTACATATTAGTGGATAAGTATAAAATCAATCCAAACTATTTGAAAAAAAATAGTTTCTTTTTTTAAAGTGAACAAGATTAGGTATCAAAATGGCACTAATTGGTTAATTAGTGTAATCAAGTCCCCAATTCTAAATTCTCCAATTGCAAAACATGAGGTATACTTTCATGCCTCACTTATTTTCTAGTTGACCCAAATAGGCTAGTGGCGACTCCTCATTGAAAAATTTTACAAACACTTAAATGTCGCGTGAGGTATGGGCTTGGGAAAGTCTGCATCCAATCATGGGCTATAGGCTCGTTTTTAGGCAATACTCATAAACCTGTTACTTTTCCCCACTGGACGGAAAAAATGGGTCTCGACATTACCTAATATATGTTGGGTTCCAGTTTATATATCAGGGAAGCATTAGGAAGAACAATAGTGGGGAAAAAAATCATATGGAATTTTGATGATTCCAAAATTATACCTGGTATTAATACCTATTATGATAAGTGTGGATGGTGTGATAATTTTTCAGATGTCAATGTTTCCTATGATGTTAGCAAAGACGAGAAGCTAAAAAGTGACAATCAGCAGAATAAGTGCCAATATGACAAGTAGCTCATGGTGACTTGTAGATACCAAGGCCAATCTAGTGTTCTTGTAGGTCTTTGAAGACTGATAAGTCAAAAGAATCAGTTTCCTTGTAATCATGTGTCATTTCATCAATACTGTCATTGCACCTATTGAATGGGATGATAACACCATAAGAAGAGAGCATGTAGAAAATTTATTCACATAAATAACTAGTCAATCATGAAAAACAGATCAATATATGATTGTAAAACATTGAGATCAATAAATACAACGGAATTAAAGTGTATCTATTTGAGCCATTACTTCACTTGAAGAAAAGTATATCACTCTGATAATCAAGGATCTACCGGAATGCCAGATCTTTCCTCTCTATGACCTATTTCAGTATAACAGCTTTCAATGTAATTAAAGCAACTGATAAGTATAACTTACCCTTTTTATAGCCTAGAGAAGGGACCTAGCAAACCCTAATCAACAGCGTGTCAACTGGGCCCTTCCCATTACGGGCTTCAGTTAAACATAATTGCTTACACTTTGCTGCTCAACTAGGCCCGTTATCAATAAATGCCAATACCCAATTTAATCAGATGACTGTAGGGTTCAACAAATATTGGAATATCCATTAACCCGATTATTTAAAATAGAAAATCAATTAATTAATGTAAGCCCATATTATAGGAAATTTCCAACATTCTCCCACTTGGGCTATATTAATTAACTTATTTTATTTTGAAAAAGAATTTATATTGAAAACGACACTATCGAGTTAATAACTGAAAATTTTGTTTTATGTGGCCATAACTTTAAAAAATAATATTCCAATAACGGCATTTTAAAACCAATCCAATCATATATAACCTCAAGATATAGGACTATGAAGATCAATGTGTTAAGAAAATGTCACAACACAAGACCTTCTATAATCACATATAATAAGCATTATATTTTCAAGGATCATGGGCCTAGTAGTGTAGTAAAAAATAGTGCCAACATGTGATTAAAATATTTACTATTTCTTATCGGTCCTTAATGCAATTTCTTAACGACATGAAACTGCATTAACGCAATTTCTAAATAACATGAAATTACACAATTATGTCACAATACAACATGAGATCTCATAATCAGTGACATCCAGTCATCTTTAAACTAAAATTTGTTTAAAGATATTGTTTTATACTTCCATTTCTCAGTTGATAGGAGAAATGATAACAATAGAATCAATAACAACAATTATTAAAAAAAAAAATGCTTTAATAAAGATCATAAAAACATTACCACTCTACATATAACTATAATCTCCAGAAATACAAATTATATAACTCCCACTAACAAAAGAAATCAAAAGAATCTAAAACACTCATATTTTTACATGTTCTCTAAACAAAATGGGTCGTAAGCCTTTTTGTTAGAGGATCAGCCAACAGTTCTAATATTCTTAATCACAATGTCTCACTTTTTGACCAAGTCCTTAACAGTATAATATTTGATCCAATTAACATTTCAACCGTGGCATTGTTATTATTTATAGCAAAAGTAACTGTTTGTCACACATAATGCAATAAGATCAATTATAGGCAATAAGTATTTCAACAAAAATAATTAGTACATTATAAATTCCTCTTTGGGTAGAGTGTATAATGTACAATTATTTTTCACAGCATGAAGTTTATAAAGCAACAATAAAGAGAATTACATATAATTGTCAATGATCCATCCCCTTTGGGCAAACAAATCATTTAAATTATACATCTCCATGATATCAATATATAGATACGATAAAAGAGAATTACATATAATCTTCAAGGATCAATCCCCTTTGGGCAGACAAATCATTTAAATTATATATCTCCATTATCTCAACATAGAGGAGAATTACACATAACTCTAAAAAATTTATCCTTTTTAGGCAGATAAACCTTTTGAGTCACACATCTCCATCATTCATCTCTAATATATCAATATAGAGGGGAATTACATATAACTTTAAAAAATTTATCCCCTTTGGGCAGATAAATATTTTTGAGTCATACATCCCCATCTTTTAATTTTGGAATTTATCTTTATACAATTTTTAAATTAATATACACAATAACCCCCTTTGAGCAGGTAATTGTATATACTAATTTTTATTAATAAGGAACTTCAACAATTTACAAACTTTAACAATTTGTAAATAATGTTCCATTTAATCAATGCCCAAAAATTCATCAAACAATATGAAACCCTGTACAACATGTGCTTCCAATAATCATATTGCACTTTTTCAAACAACAATGTTTGCCACAAATTTTTTTAAATTATTATTATTTTATTATTTAAATATTTAATATTATTATAATATTTCGGACTCCCGCGGGCCCATGACCCATGAGCAGCCCTAATCGGACCGCGGGGCCTGACCCACGAGTAGCCCAAATCAGAGACTTACTCGCAGGGCCTAACCTTCACTCATCCTAAGCTATCCTATTCGCTACTTGGAACAAGCCGGACCTGCGAGGCCCAAGACCAGGCTGTCTTCTCACGTGGGCTCAACTGACGACTTCTGGGCTACAAGCCCGCGCGTCCAACAGGTCTGGGCTCACGCCCAGGCAAAAGAAATTATAAAGATTCTGGGCTACGCCCAGAACCTGTAGCATTAAAAAAAATGGACTTATGCCCAGTAGAAAGCCCAGCCCGGCTGGAGGTCTTCTTCAACCTCCAGCCGGGTCTCCAAGGTTCAGCAAACCGGGTTGTACGACCCGGTTTCAACCCGAAACTCCAAAATACCATAAAAACATTGATTTTTTTATGAAATTTCTCCATGGGTCTTGCATATAACATAAATATAATTAACCATATTGAATTAAAGGAAGAAAAACCAACTAAATCCACCACATACAAGCTTCAAAGTTTCGGATCTAAACCTCCCATGGCCAAAAATTCGGTTTCTTAAATTTAAGCCCTAAAAACTCAATTTAATACAACAAAAGGATACTAAAACAAATATATAACAATACCCATACAACGATTTGCAACGAACAATAATCAATTGTAAGTAATTTGAAAATTCTAGAACTTTTTCATGCATAAACCCTAGAATTTCAAATTTAAAATTCTCTCTCAATTGTCAACGAAATTATGCAAATTATATATGATTGGAAAGATCTCGAAATGTAGAACAAAAGCCATATGGTTTCGGGATCAATCGAGCAAAAAATCTACACGAACAAATAATGCCCATATTTGGCTTAAAGAGGAAAATTTCGAATTTTTCCATAAAAAAAAAATTCGGGTTCTACAATCATATATGACCACCCTCTGATACCACATGTAGAAAATTTATTCATATAAATAACTAGTCAATCATGAAAAATAGATCCATATATGATTGTAAAACACTGAGATCAAACGGCGGAATTAAAGCGTACCTGATTGAGCCATTACTTCACTTGAAGAAAAGTAGATCACTCTGATAATCAGGGATCTACCAAAATGCTAGATCTTCCTCTCTATGACATTTTTCAGTATAGCAGCTTTCAATGGGATTAAAGCAACTGATAGGTATAAGCTACCATTTTATAGGTTAGAGAGGGGACCTAGCAAACCCTAATCAACAGCGTGTCAACTGGGCCCTTCCCATTACGGGCTTCAGTTAAACACAATTGCGTATACTTTGCTGTTCAACTAGGCCCGTTATCAATAGATGCCAATACCCAATTTAATCAGATCACTGTAGGGTTCAACAAATATTGAAATATCTATTAACCCGATTATTTAAAATAGAAAATTAATTAATTAATGTAAGCCCATATTATAAGAAATTTCCAACAGAGCACGCGTATGGATCTGGCCCGGGTGGAGTGGCCTAAACCTGAAACTATTTGCATTTGGTGGCATGAAAAATTGAATTTATGTCGTGAGCTTAGTCCGCAAGCACAAATTCATTCTTGAAGAACAAAGCCTACATTATCAAGTGACTATCAACCTTTTGCAAGAATAGGTGAAGAAATGAAACAAGTTTAACATCACCACATAGTGGAAATGATAATTCTACTCAGCTACCACTTAGCAAGTGTGGTATGTATTTTACGAGTGCAAGCATGGTATGTATTTTACGGGTGCAAGCAGTTGCAGGGCTCGTGCCATCGTCCGACAAACTTGTCCTTCTTGAGTAGCCACACACACAGACAGAAACCGCTACTTTGTCTAGGCGATTTTAATTTCATTCTGTTCAGTAAAATGAATATTTGCCGTTGACATTTTGATTTTTGGCATGGCACCTTATTGTATCGGAGAAGAATAACCAGCAAACAAATGGTTCGTGAGGACAAAAGAAGCCAATAACTTAGAATTGCCTGGTTTGGCTTTGTTCTTATGTGTGTGCATGTATATATATTGTGTAGAATATATACATACATACACATACATGAAATTGAGGGTAGTTCTAAGAATATTATTTACTTAATCTGTATACAAAAAGTTAATTTAAAAGCAAATATATACTAAACCATGATTTATTTAGGGACATGTTGGATGTTTCACTAAACTTAAAAAGGCATTTAATATTTTTATAATATGTTTGACAAACTCTTTAAAACTTCACACATAATGGCGGATCAAGGGGAGAGTAATGGTCCTGCGCCTTTCTCCCAACAAAATATTTTTATTGTTCACTTGAATTTTTTCTGAATTTTAAAATGATGCACTGAAAAGTTCAATTAGAAAATTTTATCCCTAGTCGCCAAAACAAAAATTTTAGATTTGCAATTGGTCTCCACAATATATTTTTGGGAAAATTACCAAAAAAAGTCATAAACTTATTGCAATTGTGTCAATTTAGTTCTAAACTTTTTTTTTGTCAATTTAGTCCTAAACCTTTTTATAATTGTGCCAGTTTAGTCAATCCAGTCAAAATTGGCCGGCCGGCGCTAACGTGGACATCGACCGTCCGGCGAAAGCTGACATGGCAATTTTTTTAATTTTTTAAAATTTTTTAATTATTTTTTCTTTCTCTTTTTCACTTTTTCTTTCCTCTGGCCGGCAAAGCTGGCCTAGCCATCGCTAGGTGAGGCCCCGCTAGATCTGGCGAGGCTCAGCCCCACCCAGCCTCGGCGAGGCCGCTGTTGCTAGATTTGATGAGGAGCCTCGCCGGCCCCAGATTTGGCGAGGAACCTCGCTGGCCACTGGCGAGGTCGACCCTCACCCAACCAAGGCAAGGGTCGACCTCGTTGGTGGCCGGCGAGTCCGTATTCGCCAAATCTGGCGAGGCACGGCCTCACCCAGCCATGGCGAGGTTGAGCGAAGGACGGCGAGGAGCCTCGCCGACACTGGCGAGCTCGACCCTCGCCATGGCTGGGCGGGGCCTCGCCCAGCTAAGGCAAGGGTTAACCTCGTTGGTGGCTAGTGAGGCTCCTCGCCATATCTGGGGTCGGGGAGGCTCCTCGTCAGATCTAGCGACAACGGCTTCGCCGAGGCTAGGCGGGGCTGAGTGTCGCCAAATCTGGTGAGGCCTCACCCAGTGACGGCGAGGCTGCCTCGCCATTGGCCGGCGAGGTTGGCCTCGTGGGTCCTTGCCTCTGGCCGGCGTCGGCCAGAGGAAAGAGAAAGTGAAAAAAAAAATGAAAAAAAAATTGCCATGTCAGCTTTCGCCAGACCGTCGGCGTCCACATTAGTGCTGACCGGCCAATTTTGGCCAGATGGACTAAATTGGCACAATTGTAAAAGGTTTATGACTAAATTGGCTAAAAAAAATAAGTTTATGACTAAATTGGCACAATTGCAATAGGTTTATGACTTTTTTGGTAATTCTTCGTATATTTTTTGGAAGCTGCCTCACCCTATAATAAGGTCTTGAAACTCTTTAACACATGGATTGTCAAACATTCACACTACAATATATTTGAGCTTAGTTAAAATGCAACTAAAATTATACCAAATAGACTATAAATGGTAACATTACCAATTTATATTTGTGTTTTGGTCTCCTCGCCTCCTATATATATGCATAAAACTTCATGAGCATTAAATCTGGAAAATAAAGGAGCTACTAATTCCTAACAGGTGCATCTAAAATATGGTCAAGGAGCAAGAAGTTCAAATTCCCTAAGTGAAACTTGGAACTCAAGGTCTTGAGGTAATTTGAAGAAAAACTACCTATCGATCACATAGAGTGTGAAAATTGATCATAAGTTTTTGTCGTTAGACAATGTTTCTTATTTTAAATTCGACTTCTAAATCCAGAACGAATAGCAGAAGTTCAACACAGATGATAGATTCATTCAGTTCCTTTGTTTTAGGGGGAGAGATCATGATTCTTCAAAGCATATTTTGCGTCCTCTTTGATAAGTTCACCAACGCATATTTTACTATAATATTTGCATATCTTTGTGATAATGTATTAAAGACAGGATTGATATTCGTAATGGAAAAGGATCACAAATTCTTTCTCTTCATAGACGGCACCAACGGACTTAAAGATGAGCTAGTGATGATGTTTGTGTCGATACTGAAAATATCATGTCATTGGTGATATTAGAACAATGACCATCAGTGGATGATCATTTGGATGCTTGGATACGCGTAGCAGAAGAATAGGAAGATGTTAGAGAATTGGAAACAGGCTTTTGTTAGAATTGTCAAAGTTATCAGCGACGGGACAATAGCAGCAAAACTTATTTTGGGATAGCTAGCTAATGTTTATTTGAAAAGATTATATAGGCAATCCATCTATGAACAGCTACACGAACAGATTTCTAACTACTATCTACTTTTCTAAAGCATTTCCAACAGGAAGAATGAATATGCCTATATTAAAGAAGATCTTGAAGGCCAAATGATAGATGAGCAATACATAGAAACCAAATATTACTTTGAGCTATTATCCTAGTTAATATTGTTCCTCTATTTTGTAAACTTCACTGTTGCGCTATTGCTATATTTTTATCGTGTAAAAAATCAAGTTTACAAGAGTGATGCCAGCATCTGACTTCTGATAAGATGATCCATCATTGGAAAAGATCAATGTTTACTAATTGTAACTTACTTAGCAGATTATTAGTGCAATCCAATACAACTTAAGGCTGTTAGTGTGGAAAGTGGGCGTAGGCTTTTTGATAAACCAAACCACTATATATTGTTGTGTGCTACCGTTTCTCTTACTCATTTTAGCACACAATCGGCTCTCAAAATTTGAAATATTTGCTTGACTTGATTTTCATAGTAATTGCCAATTTCCGCAAAATTGTCAAAACTTACTAAAATAACCTATTCATCTCTCCTCTAGGTTGTATTGTTAGCCCTCACATAAGTAAAGAAACATGTACTATTTTCTAGAATGAGGTGTCATAAGCACATTGAAACATTAAGTGTGTCAAGGAATGGACTTGACCAAACAAATAAAAATAAATATTCTATCTACTTTGATTGTTGAGGGCCAAATGATCATCTATCTTGAAGTTGAAGCGTGTGCCAAAAATTCGAATCCCAACACTCTCTCCCTTAATCTAATTCCATTTATCTACTTATGACTACTCTTTCTACCCTCGTTCCTAGTTCAATATGTCACCTAAGTATGATATGTACCCCTCTTTCTACCTTGGTTGCTAGTTCTATATGTCACCTAAATATGATGGGTTCCACATATAAAGTCAAAATTATATATTGGGGAATTGAGAAGAACAGTAGTTGGGAAAAAAACTCACATGGAATTTTGATGATTCCAAAATTATACTTGGTCTTAATACCTAATATGATAAGTGCGAATGGTGTGATAATTTTGCATAAGTCAATGTTTCCTATGATATTAGCAAAGACGAGAAGCTAAAAAATGACGATCAGCAGAACAAATGCCAATAGGACAAGTAGCTCATGGTGACTTGTAGATACCAAGGTCAATCTAGTGTTTTGGAAGGTCTTTTTTGTAATCGCGTGTCATTTCATCAATACTGCAACTGAACTGATTGAATGGGATGATAACACCATGAGAAGAGGACACGTATTCATCGGGCTCGGGTGGATTGGCCGAAACCTGAAACTGTTTGCATTTGGTGGCATGTAAAATTGAATTTGTGTCGTGAGCTTCATCCACAAGCACATATTCATTCGCGAAGAACAAAGCCGTACAGATCAAGTGATTATAAACCATTTGCCAGAAGAGATGAAGAAACGAAACAGGTATAACATGACCACATAGTGGAAATGGTAATTCCACTCGGCGACTACTTAGCAAGTGTGGTATGTATTTTTCTGGTGCAAGCACGTGCAGGGCTCGTGCCATCGTCCAACAAACTTGTCCTTCTCAAGTTAGAAAAGGCCGCAGGAAGCATGCATATCAAGTTGTTACGCCACACAAAGAGACAGAATCCGCAACTTTGTCTAGGCGGTTTTAATTTTATTCTGTTCAGCAAAATGAAAATTTGCCCTTGACATTTTGATTCTTGGCACCTTCTTGTATCAGAGAAGAATAACCAGCAACCAAATGTTTCATGAGCAGCACAAAAGAAGCCAATAACTTAGACTTGCCTGGTTTGGTTTTATTCTAATTTAAGCTATTCTGAGTTTTATTTTCTGACTGCAGTTACAAGGAGCAAAAGAGAGCAGAGAGCTGAACGAAGCTTCATCAACACACTCGAACGAAGTCTAATAAGCTGACGGCTTCCCATCTCTCAGGGGCGTGTTCGCGTGCTTCCATGAGAAGCGGACACGGTGCTCATCAATCCTGTCACCGGCAACGTCATCAATCGGTATAGCATCCGAGATCTCTTTCATGTCTTCCTCCGTAAGCTTCACTCCAAGGGAACCAATGTTATTATCGAGATTCTTAATTTTCGTCGTTCCTGCAGAAACCACATAATTTCAAAACAGAAATCCCAATTCATGTCATCTGTCAATGAATGTCATAAAAGTTCGATCCTCACCAGGGATGGGCACAACATCATGTCCTTGATGGAGAACCCACGCGAGTGCAAGCTGTACGGGGCTGCAATTGTGCTTTTTTGCTAACTTCTCCATTCGAGCGTAAAGAATCTTATTTTTGTCCAAATTCCCTGCTTGAAACCTAGGAGTTTGTCCCTGAGAAATAAGGGTAAAAGTTAGCGAGGATTAGCAAAGAGCGTTTAGACCATCGTGGATATGAATGTGAAACATCAAAGGAAGAAGTGCCCATTTAACTATTAACATACCAGAAGACTATTAGCAGGCAAGGCTTCTGTGACTCCCCTACCACCGAAGAACCCACTACCAAGAGGGCAATATGGAACAATGCCGATTCCGAGCTCCCTGAAAATTTGGACAGGCGGGCCAAAAGATTAACGAAGAAACATCGTACCAGGCAAAAAGACTGTTTCTTTGGGAAATAGCTTAGGAAAAAATTTGAAGTCTACTCCAATGGAGGTGAACAGCAATATACCTGCAGAGCGGGAGTATTTCTTGCTCGATTTCGCGAGTCCAAAGCGACCACTCCATCTGTATGGCCGTGATGGGATGAACCGCATGCGCTCTCCGTATGGTGTCGGGGCTAGCCTCCGACAAGCCAATGTACTTGACTTTTCCCTCTCCCACCAACTTCTTCAGTTCCCCCATCTGCGTTTTTCCAAAACCATTTGGTTTTATTAGTTGCTGATTGCTAAAGCCCATTTAGAGCATAGGCAATCATCCGCAAATAGGAAGACTGTCAAACAAACTTACAGTTTCCTCTATTGGGACAGTCGTGTCAATCCGATGCACATAATAGAGGTCAATGTACTCGATGCCAAGGCGCTCGAGGCTTGACTCACAACATGAGCGGACGTATTCAGGCGTCCCCTTGATCACCATATTGCCCTCTTCGAAATTCACACCGAATTTGGTGGCTAGCTGCACCTCCTCCCGCGGCAACTTTTTCAATGCCTGCAATAGTGATGTAACGAAGTTTTTCTAATAACCATATAACTAAACTGTATCGGCTAAAACACTAAATTACCAGTTTTGCATGTTTCGGTTTATTCACATTACCTTTCCAACAAGAATCTCATTGATTTTGGGCCCATATATATCCGACGTGTCAAAGAATGTTATCCCCTTGGTGAAGGCATCAGTGATGATTGATATGCCAGCTTCCTCCGAGACAGGATCATTGTAAATACCTGAGAGTCCCATGCAGCCATAACCCAACTTCGAAACCTGCAATTATTTGAAAACAACAGAAGAAGAAACAGAAACCACAACTCAGGCATCTCCGCATGAAGCAGTTCAGATGAATCCACAAGAATCTAATCAACAGAAATAGTTTCAATACAAACCTCAAGACCCTGAGTTCCAAGTTTCACTCGCGGAATCGTAACTCCTTGATGCTCGGCCATCTTCAGATGATATCTTGAAGTTGCTACTTGCTGTTTTTTCTGGTTTCATGATCGTTATATTTCGTGCATATTTATAGGAGTTCAGGCCGCAAGGACGAGGAAAGGGAAACTTCGAATTATGGAGTTCAGAAAGTGGCGTTTGATCATGGCCCACGTGATGTTTGCATCACCCAATACGTCAGGAGCGGTGCAATTTTTTAAAAAAAATTTCTAATTTTTTTCTTTTTTCTTTTTATTTCAGTCCGCCAGTCCATTGCCTTGGTGGTGGCGGTTGCGACTAGAAAGGGTCGCTGGCTCACAATAAAAAGAAAAACAAAGTTTCAAAAAATATTTTAAAATTTAAAAAATTATTCATGCAAATATCTATTGTGCTACGTAAAACAACTGGCATTATATCCAATCAAAATTGGTCAGAATTATGTAAACATATTAGCGCTAGCTATATTGATTAATCATAAAAAAATTCAGGATTAAGATAAAATTAAAAAATTTAAAATTGAGTTAGCCATTTTACAATAGGTTTAAAAATTTTTGAACAAATTTCTCCAACGATAACTAAGGATACCGGGTGACTCTTGCTTGGTTATACAAACCCATACATCAACAATCATGCATCTTACAATTGAGTTTCTGCTCAACAATAGGGTTTATTTAGTTTACATTCACATGTAGCAACAAAGAAAAAAACAAATACTATAGTAGGTGTCCTAGTAAGCACATCATATGTTATTTTCTTTAACTTCTATCTCATTTATAAAATAACTTGGCAGTACTATTACTAGTTTCTCGATATTTATGGTTGTGAGAGTGGCGTCATAAAAAGAACTTGTGACATATTGGATGACTCAAATATACTGTTGCGTCTTTGCTTACATTGATGGCTCACAGTCAGACCCCTCTTTTGTGGGAACCGATAGGTCAAACCATCTCTTGTTCCAATAAATTTTCGCCATTTTGATTCATTGATTAAGAAGAGAGCGTTGGATGCAGTTCTCCTAAGCTTAAAAGGACATTTGACTTTTTATAAAATGTTTAATAACAACTTGAAAGATTCTCGTATAATGGCAGATCAAGGGAGCTAGTGATGGTCCCGCGCCTCCGGTCCCAAAAGTATTCCTATTGTATTCGTGAATTATTCTTTTTTTTTTTAAAATAATGTAATTAAAAGGTCAGTTGAAAATTTTGGTCTCAGCTTGCCAAATCTAACCTTTTAGATTTGCAATTGGTCACACATAATTTTTTAGGAAGCTGCTCCTCTGTCGTGGTACGATGTTGAAAACTCTCCTATTGTATATGAGGTTTTGCATAATCCAATACGTCACGAGACTTTTCCTTTTTTCTTTTTTAATGAAACTTACAGTCTCTTCCATTGGTTTTGCATCACCTAATAGAAGAGTTTTTTCTGCGGAATAAGGTAAGAAATTAATCATATATATAGTTTCTTGATTATGGATAGAAATTTACAGGCTCCACATCATTCAATAAGCTACCTCTGCAAACCAATCTTAATATATATATGGCGATTAGCATTGTATGTTTTTGTAATCAAATAAGACTATTTAGAGTAAATAAATCTCAGAGTTCATAAAATATAATCTTCGGACCTGAGCAAGTCCTTAAAATGCTCAACGGAGGAAACAGGCGAGAGATCCGCCATTGGGTGGGAGACCCCGCGCTGTCCTCCTATTCCTTTTCTGTTGGGAAGATAAAGATAGACAGGGAATTAGGGAGCTTCATGGTGGTGAAGGTAGACACCACATTAGGATTTCGATTCTGACTATTACTGGGTAGGCAGGTATAATAGCCTCCTAGGTACGGGAGTGAGTGAAGGTGAATTAAATGCCCATAGCTGGGTTGACACGCCTTACGGCATTATCCTCAACCACAGGTTGATTTAGTTCCCCCGGTTGATCTTAAGCCCGAATGGAGTGGCCTAACATCCCCAAGCTCCTGCCAAGGTCTAGCTTGCCCGACGGACCAATCTGACGCCGGCGATTGTCCAGCTCTGTTCGGCCCTTCTGGATCGACGCCTTCAATTCGTGGGATGACGTAGTTGCGGTTCTGGAATCTTAACCAAGAATCCAAGCGGTGGACAGTCCAAGCTTGAAGAGGAAAAGCTTAAAAAAGGAAAAAAAGAGAAGATCATGAGAGCAAAGAGGAGGCCACGTGTCGGGATTCTGGAGTATGCAACGCAGGCTTCTAAGGGAGTAAGAAGAGGGCAACAAGAGGAAAAGCCTAGCATTCGCTCACCAGGATTGCTCTGTCAATCCCATCCGGGCGTTCGCCCTCCGCGAGCCGAGTTGTTCGCGCTAAATTGTAACCTGCGCCGCTGCGCACCGCTCCCAGCCGTGACACCCCCCGAGTCCATCCGTGCCATTTTTATCTGTTTTCGTAGGTTTCCTGGGGACGCTTCATGAGCCCACCACCTGTCGCCGCTTGCCGCCGTCAAAGTTGTCTGCTACCATGCCGTCGAGAAGCCGGTCGTCATTCCGGTCTTATTGTGTTGCAATCAAATTTGGCAAGAACATTCTCAAATTGGGTAAGGCGTTTATTTTAGTATATTCTGTAAATTTTACCGTCTTATTTGAGTGATGGGATATATTCTGATATATCCTGTTAGATATTACAAATATTTTGTTGGATACTAAAATATTCAATTAGGTGTTTACTTAGATAACGTGATATCCACAAAATCCCAAGATATCCCTCAAGTTAGAAAATTTTCATAACTTAACAACATACCTCGACGGCTGTCCAATCTTTAACTACAAGATACGGGGTGCAAAAAATCTTTTAGATACGATCTTTGAATTACCCATTTCCAAATTTGAATGGATAACCTTTCATTAATGTTCATAGTCACTTAGATATGATCGTCGGATTATATTGTGTCTTTTTCGAGAGACAGATAATGTAAGATTGTGGATTGCATTATTTAATTAAATATCTATCCATTGTTTGATTGCTCGCCTTAAAAAGAAAACACAAAAAATTATTTTTGAATTAAATTTGATTCTTGCTAGAATATTGCTTATTTTAGGCCAAGATTACAGGTCTAGATTAGGTATTTTATTTAGTCCGAATTTCTAAAATAAAAAATGCCAAAAATATTACTCTAGGATGTTAGATTTTCCTTTTGTTAATTTAAATTGCATTTTTAATTATTGGGTAATTTATTTTCGAATTTTTAATTAAAAAGAAAAGAAACATGTGTCATGTAGAATTAGGTCATCCTTTGCACACTGTGACATCCTGATTTTCGAGTCTGATTTCGATGAGATGAAATGGGCTTTTCATCGACGTACCTATAGTCTTTTTCTCTGAGTTAGGCACTCACGAGTTAACTAGCCTATCAGGTGAAGCCGTTAAGGAATTTAAACGCAATAGACATGAGAATTCGATCAGGAATCGACTACTCGACCGTGCTAACCTGCAAGGGTCATTACGACACCATCAAAATTGATCAGAGACCGGAGATAGGTCGATTCGATAGAGGTATGTGATTAGTGCGTGTGTGATTCTACCTAATTGCAAAATTTCTATCGAACGGCACTAGACCGATTTTTCTATCATTTTCGTACTCTGTATCCGTATTTGAAATCTCGAGATTTTCATGACAACCGAGAGTCGCCAATGTGTCGAAGACGTACAATGTGATTAAAAAATAATCGACCACGGGTCAATTGCATTAAAAATTCCTAAAAGCTACCTAGTAGATTGGACGCGCTAAAATCACATCGGATTGAAATTAACCGCGAAATTGAGCTCGATTTCATAAATTGAAAGTTCTGCTGTGTCATGATTTATTTTAGGAATGTTGACTCATCCTCCAAAGATTTTTAGGAGATTCCAAGATTTTTACGGAAAATCGATTCAAAAAATGAACGGAAATTTGGACAAGCTCGTTTGAAGGGAATTTTGATTTCCAAGCCGAACTATATGCTGATGGGAATTTATAGAATTTATGTGGACTTTTTCTTTTTCAAAATAAGACTTCGAATTGGAGAAATTAAGGAAGAAAGTGAAGCTAAACTAAGTGAAATTCGGATCAAGAGAGGAGGGCTGCATTTTTGCACCAAAATTGGATTTTTTGGTGGAATTTAAACAATAAAGAATTAGGGGGACATTGGGATATTTATGAGGACCAAGGGGAGACAAAGCAATTAAGGGGTTGGCTAGAATTCTTGACTTTTGGTCCCCCAATCCGTGACTTCCCCTGCACGTATAACAGCCGCCTCTCCCTTCTTCGCGTCTTCTCTTTCTCGATCTCTCTTTGCTCTGCTTTTCATTTCATTTTCTTCTGCAACTTTCATCTCTTTCAATTCTCTCCACTGAGACTCCCTCACCCACTCACACGATTCCACCTCCACCGAATTCTCCATCTTCAAGCTTTTGTTGACCGGATTTTCTTTTTTCTTTAACGCCTGCACATGCGTCCATCTCCACTTCCACCTCCTCTTGTCTTCAATTTCACCGAAGGAAGCCGCTTCTCTGCCACGTCTGCGGCTTCACTGCTTCAGCTCAACTCACCGAAGTCACCTCCACCCACGAACTCAGCTTTCACTGAGTTCACTTGTTGACCGCATCTCTCCAGCTCGCCGTCTCCACGAAGCCCACCGCCAGCCGCATTTTCTCTCGGTCAATCAGCTCGGCAGTGGTTTTTGCTGTCCCTTTTTGCTCGGCCCATCTCCTCCAAGCCCATCGAACAGCCCACTTTCCTCAGTCCTCTGCTCCTTGGGCCGTGCAGTTCATCTTCAGTAGCCCATTAATTCAGCAGCTCAGCCCATTTTGGACCCGCGAAGCAAGCCCAACCCAGCTGCAGCCCAAGCCCAAGATCAAGCCCAGCACTTGCTGTGGGCTTGCAAGGCTCCTCGGCCAGGCCCGAGCTTCCATCGATGTCGCCGAAAATTCAGATTTCGGCCGCCGTCACAGTGAACCAGTTCTTGTAATAAACCGGTGAGTTGCATTCTAATCCTTAATTAGTGGGCTAATAACACTTAGAGGTGTGTTAGTTAGCTAATTTGTGGATTAATTATGTTAATTAGGCTTAGGATGGCTTAGTTAGATTAAGTGTATAGTTAGTATTTAGTTAGTTTAATTAGTTTAGTTAGGTGGATTAGTTAGGAATTAATTAGTTTATATAATTAGTGTACTTAGATTAAATTAAATAGAATGGTTAGATTTAATTGTTAGTTAGATTAATTAGCCTAGTTAGTTTAGGTTAATTTAATTAAATGCTTTAAATTTATTTATTTTGTAATTTATTTAATTTTCGGTAATTTATTTAATTATTAATTATTTTCGGAAATTAGACGGATAGCCCGTGACCGGAATTTTGTGTTGATTGCAATGGTGTGTTTAGTTTACGCAATTGGATGTTAATTTGTGCAAATTGAGTGCGGATTGGAATTTTGAGTATTTAATTCCAAAATTTGTGAAATTCATTATTTATTCAAAAATTCTCAAGTGTCGGATTTTAACACCGAAAATGGTTTTATATACTATATAAAACAGTGAGATTTTAAATTGGAGATTATGAATTTTCTGGATTCAATCTGATCGTGTACCCATACACGACTATTTTACCGTGTATTTCTAATACGAAGAAAATATGCCAAGTTCACTATTTTAATTGAGACATTTGAATGCAATGCATAGTGTCCTGGGTCGAGATTGATTGGTCGTGTGTTGGTTAAGAGAAACCGTCCTAGGCTGTTAAGCCGGATGTTACCCATTCACTGGGACTCGGGTCGTAGTAGATTCTGGACCTATGCCCCTTCGGGGAAGCCGTCTAATTGAGAGATGTCGCCGTGCTCAAAGGAGATGAGACGACGCCTGGCAATGCCAGAAGACTGCCAATTTTGGAGTTGGCCGTACTCTTAAGGGGTGTAATTAACAATTGGAACGCATGATGGTTGAGTTTGATGCACCCGATTGTGAGACCAAAACTGTGTGGCATGGAACAGGTTCCTGGTGATTAATTGAATTGATGAGGTGTTCCAGTTGTTATGTGCATTGATTATATGCATTGCGATATGAACTGTACTGAAGTGCAGGAAGGAAACTAAGGTGAGGTAAGTCCTCTGCGCCAATTGAGTGGTTGTGTAGTTAGGACACTTCTGGGTGTATTTCCCTCCTAATTGGGACTTAGACCGTGAACTCGCTGAGATTTATATCTCACCCCGTTGTGGGCTTAAAATTTTCAGGGTCGTAGAGGGAGGACCTGGAGCTAAGCTGAGGTGACCTGAAGAGCAGGTCAGATATGACAGCCTCTTTTTGAGAACTAGTCTTTTGGCTATAGACTTGTGTAAAAGACTCAGTATGTTTATAAAAGTGTGGTTTGTTTGTTAATGTGATGTCCTGCTTTTTTATCTCGAGATAGTTACTGTCAGGGAATTTGTTATTTGCTTCCGCATGTGCAATAAAATAAAAGGGTCGGCGACTCGTCCTAGGAAGTCGCAAAATTTTTTTTAATCGACCAGAGAGGGATGGGCATGCTCTCGAGGATCAAGGCGTGACAATCATTGCATGTTTAGGATCATTTAAATGTGTGACATATTAAGATAGTTTCATTTAATATTTGCCCCTCATTAAATTAGGTCATTTAATTAATGTCGCATGACATATATTTTGCATGTTAGTTTTATTTAATTATATGTTGCATGTCATGTTAGTATAGACCCATTTTTGTACGTCATTGCATTGTATTATACATATATTAGGTTTTATTAAATAAGAGAAAATCCTAAAAAAGATTGAGTGATTGCATGTCAATTAAAAATCATATATGAGGCTATTAATGTAAATTATGAGCAAACATTGCAACGCTTTCATTGCTATGAGGTAAGTCTTGTAATTTACTTATTACTTTATTGGGTATTAAATTGGTGGATTGTGCATTCACATGATTACCTCACATGTTAAGAAGTAATAAAATGAAATTAAACTGCCTAATAAATATTTTTTTTTTCATGAAAGGAATATTAATGAAAGGCTGTTATAAAAATCTAGTGTAATCAAGTCCTCATACTAAAAATCTCTGGTTCATAGAAGTAAAATAATTTGAGAATTATTTTATTTAGATGTTTAATCGATTTACCATAAACTGAGTAGTACCACTCCATATTGAGAATGATTTGCATGTTAAGAAAATGAACATTGAATTGCAAATTAGTATGAAATTGGGAGAGCTTAGGCTAAATCTAGACTTAATAATCTATTAGCTGAATCCCTAAATGGTGCATTGCGAGGGTAAGATTGCAATAGGTACTAAATTCAATATAGTGTTTTTGAAGGTCTTTGGAGACTAATAAAGTTGAAAGGATCATTGAACTTGCAATCTCATATCATTTCATCAATACTTCCATTAAAGATGGTCAACCGATTGACTAATAATTTGCACATCCTAATGATGAGATTTGGATCGTGCTAATATCAAGTCACGAGTGACAATGGGAAATTATTCATCTAAGTATGATCGTCGATGATACAGAAAATAAGCCATTACAAGCTTGAAATCTGCATTAAAAAAGCTACAAAAAAAATTGGAAAAGCAACTAACAGCTTTCGACATCAACCCGAGTACAGTGAGTTGACATCTGCAGTAGACTCCATTTTAGGAAATCTACAGATGTCAAAGGAAACGATTATATGGCCAATCCCAATTCTCGCAAGGGTCTCCATTGCTCTCAAGCGGGCATCTTGATCTTCTTCAAAGTCTCTAGTCGGCTTTTTGAAGACGTCTATGAAAAGAGGACCGATGAAGCATGAAGTGGTTGGAAAAGTGAAATACTAATAATACTATAGTTGCAATTTGTTATCAGATTGGAAATCTTCACTGTTCTTTATCTGATATTACAAGTAAAGGTTTTTTATTGTATTGTAATTACAAATAGTCAAGTGTACAAGTGTAAAAACAGTCTTTGTGTCCTAATAGTGTAATCTATCATGTAAGAGCCTAGTGGTAACTTGCACTGCAAATTACTAATAGAATCCAGCCTACGTTAATGATGTTATTTGGAAAGTGCACATAAGTTTGAGAATAAACCGTGCCACTATAAATCGTTATGTGCTCTACCTTTTTAGCTCATTATCCATGGTATCTGTTCACTATCACCACACACATTGATTTTCATCTCATCTCATTTTCCTATTGCTTCTGACAAATTCCGTGAAATATTTTCATAATCCTCATTAAAATTATTCGACCTGGTCTAGGACGTATTGTTACCCCAACCAGTAGTAACAAATAAGTGGAATTCAGAAGTATTGATTTACTTACTGAATGGGGTGATAACACCATGAGAAAAGCACACGTATGTATTGGACCTGGGTGGAGGGGCCCTAATCTGAAACTGTTTGCATTTAGTGGTATGAGAAATTGAATTATGTCGTGAGCTTCATCCGCATGCACAAATTTATTCTTGAAGAACGAAGCCGTACACGAATTGGAAAATGAGGAAGATTATAGGAACACCGATCAACCTTTTGCCAGCAGAGGTGAAAGAAACGAAACAAGTTTAATATGACAACATAGTGGAAATGATAATTCCAGTCAGCTAATACTTAGCAAGTGCGGTACATATGTTACAGATGCAAGCAGTCGCAGGGCTCGTGCAGTCGTCGGACAAATTTATCCAGCTAGAGTTAGAAAAAGCCGTGTAGGTATGCATATCTGATTGTCTGTTCAGCGGTATAAATATTTGCCATTGACATTTTGATTTCTGGCACTTTATTGTATCAGAGAAGAATGACCAGCAAACAAATGCTTCATAAGGACAAAAGAAGCCATTAACTTAGAATTGTCTGGCTTGGTTTTATTCTTATTAAAGCTATTCTGAGTTTTCTTTTCTGACTGCCGTTACATTGAGCAAAAGAGAGCAGAGAGCCAAACAATGCTTCATCAACACACTCAAAAGAAGTCTAATAAGCCGACGGCGTCCCTTCTCTCTGGGGCGTGTTTGCTTACTTCCACGACCTGTGGACATTGTGCTCATTGCTCCTGTCGCCGGTAACGTCATCAACCAGTGCAGCATCCAAGATCTCTTTCATGTCTTCCTCAGTAAGCTTAACTCTCAAGGAACCAACGTCATCGAGATTCATAATTTTCGTTGCTCCTGCAAAAACGGCGTCATTTCAAAACAGATACTTAATTCACGTTCTCTGTTATGATGTCGTAAACATTCAATTCTCACCAGGGATAGGCACAATATCATCTCCTTGATCGAAAACCCACGCGAGCGCAAGCTGTATAGGGGCGCAATTGTGCTTTTTTGCTAACTTCTCCATTCGAGCGTAAAGAACCTTGTTTTTATCTCTAGATTTCTGGAAAAGTCTTCCCTTTCATTTCTATTTCTTAACTCCATACTATTTACTATATTGTCAATTCTTTTACTTGTTGATTTAAGAAATCTTCTCTAAAACGAAACCTTGTATTTTCCATATTTGAGCAATAATAGTTTATAACGTGAAATATATTTTATAAAGGGTACTAGGATGCAACCGTCTTACCAATATCTTTGCATGGGTCCATCACCTTCCGCACTTGATAACTGGGTATAACATCCTTCTCTTTTCACGCCTCACCAGGATTAAGCTGGAAACACACAACCACCTGCCTTCAATCAACAGCACTCCATGGATCCATACGCTATTGAGAGAGATTGGATATCAAAGGAATAATTGTATAATTTGTGCAAGGGAGGGATTTATTCCGTATGATAAATATGGTTACAACTGTGCAGTCCTAGACCCCAAAGTACGACAAATATGGTTACAACTGTGCAATCCTAGACCCCTAACGGTTCTAGCTGCTCATAATAACTCTATCTAGAAGGTAACTATGAAGGAAAGGACTAAAGAAAGCTTTCCAATCCTTGGCAGTCGGGTTTGTTTGCTCGAATGCTCAAGGGTTCCGATTGTGTCCTTTCCGGATGCATCTCCCTATTACAGCTCACGGAAGGATTCATTACATTTATTGAAACGTAAGAAGTAGTTGGATATACCTACCCATGCATGGCTGCATTGGTGGGGCGTTCCCCCCCCGAACCAAGAAGTTAGGAATTCGACCCCCAGATATGCTTTGTGATTTAAGTGGGGGCCCCGGTGATAGGTTACTATGCCGGTTTCCCCTGAAGTATAGTCGGTGCTATGCTCCCGTAAGGTAAGTTAAGTCGGATCCTCGGTATAAAAAAAATAAAAAAAATAATTGGATATGACCTACTACCGACACATGGTAGATAGGCCTCAAATACTATGCAATCCTAATTCTGGACTCTTCTTCAATCATCATGTCAGAAGAGTCAGTTAAGCAGTTGAGGGCGGTGCGAACTTTACGGTTTCCACATCATTCAGTAAGCTACTCCCGCAAATCAACCTTAATATATATGGCAATTAGCATTGTATGCTTTTATGACTGCAAATTGACTATTTTAGAGTAATTTAGTCTTAGAGCTCATAAAATTCCACCTTAAAATCATATGCGCTAGGCCTAAAAGGAGTGGCCTAAACCTGAAACCGTTTGCATTTGGTGGCATGAGAAGTTGAATTTACGTCGTGAACTTAGTCCACGTGCAAGGATGAATGCCGTCGATGAACTGGAAAATCAGGCAGACTTACATTCGGAACAACCTGAGTTATCAATGGAAAATGTGAAGGTAACCGATCCGTCCCCATCACAAATGCGACGGAGCTTTGTCCACCTTCAATTTTTCCTCAGAAACTGACTTGTATATCTGGTATCCACGAAAAAATTTCTTAGTTATATCCCAAAGTGATGAAGTTTAAATGGAAGAAAAATATGCAGTTGGCCAAAAAAAATAAAGTACAGAATAAGAAGAGAGAAAAAAAGAAGTAATCAAAACCTGGATATATTGAATAATTATTTAACAAATGGGCTATGCAAATGTTCTTTTACCGATTATATCGGAATTGTGTCAATTTTTTGTGCTCAATTTTCATTAAAAAGAAAAAATTAATGAACCCAATTTGGGCACCAGATATTAAATTATAAATTCCACCATCTAGCATGACGCATTTTACATCCGTCGATGTAAAATAAAAAGAAATCAAATTTTATGAATTTGTGATGTTAGGATATGACCAAATACAAAATTTTGTAAAGTATATCGTCCCTTATTTTATATATTCTATAAAGATTTGTTACGTTGATCATAATCAAGTACACAAATGATATCATAAAATGGATTTTTGTGTAGTTTTGCAATTAAATTACCTAGTTTTATCTAATTTTACAATTAACAAGCATATTCTCTTATTAAAAAAGATACAAACATATACTAAACAAACTTACTAAAAATTGATCTAATCGACACGTTCTACATGTGTCAACTAAAATTATAATCAACCGAATTTTAGATCTGCATTCACTAAATCACGTAGCTTTAATTAGTAGTGCAATTCCATTTCCACATTTGTATAACCACAAAACTATCACAAACACATTTATGTCGGCCGCCTCTGCTGGTCATTGGTTGCCGGTGGTCAATGCCAGCGATTGCCAATGCCACCGCCAGTCAAATCATAATCTACGACGTTTCTAGTATTCTCTTTGTAAGACTCCGGATTTTCATAGCAATTAAGCGTTGAAATTTCGTAAAATTATAAAGAAAGATTTGTAAATTTTCATGTGAACATAGCAGACATGATAATTCCAGTCAATCTAACGGTAAGCAAGTGTGGCCTGTAAATTTCGGATGCAAGCAGTTGCAAGACTTCTGGCGTCGTCATCGTCGGACTAATTTGTTCGGCCACATTTAGAAAAAGCCCTCATACGCATGCATCTTACGAAGAGAGAGGAAATCCGCAGCTTCGTGTAGACGGTTACGATTTCATTGTCTGTTCAGTAGAATGAATATTTGCTGTTTGCATTTTGATCTCTGGCACCTTCTTGTACCAGAGAGGAATAACAAGCAAACAAATGTTTCATGAGCAGCACAAAAGAAGCCCATATATTGTGTGAGCATTGGGGGCTCACTATCAATGAAAAGACTGAACTACCCTTCAATACTCCCCCTCAAGTCGGGGCATAAATATCAAAGAGTCCTAACTTATTATATAAAGTAGTCACTCTACCACCCTGCAATGACTTAGTGAAAAGAATGGCAAGTTGGTCTTCGGTCCGTGTATGTTGAAGTGTTATGTCATTGTTTTGAATATTTTCTCGCACAAAATGGCAATCTACTTCAATAGACATCATGCACTCACAAAAAACTAGATTTGAAGCAATATCATAGCAGACTAATTATCACAACACAGAACCGAGGAAGCTGAAGATGGCATGCTAAGTTCGGATAAGAGCATCCTCAACCAAAGCAACTCAATAGTCATATGAGCCATGGCCCGATGTTCTACCTCTGCACTTGATCGAGACACCACCTAATGCTTCTTACATTTCCAACCCACAAGATTGCCTCCCAATAACACACAATAGCCACAAGTTGATCTCCTATCAATAAGACATGCAGCCCAATCAGCATCAGAGTAACCAATAACACTACGATGTCCATGATTCTTGAATGAAGTCCCTCTACCTAGTGCTCCTTTCAAATAATTAACAACACATAACACTGCCTCCCAAAGTATAGTGTGAGGAGCACTCATAAATTGACTAACCACACTAAAAAAAAGAAAAGAAATATCTAGTCGGGTGATAGTTAAATAGTTGAGCTTATCCACTAACTCTCCGATACCTACTCGGATCATGAAGTAACTCTCCATGTTTTGCATCAAGTTTCACATTAGGATCCATTAGAGTATCGATACGCTTAGCTCCAAGAAAACCAACCTCACTGAGGATAACAAGAACATATTTCTACTGTGATAATGAGATACCATCACATGATGGGCCACCTCAATGCCCAATAAATACTGCAGACTATCCATATCTTTTGCACTAAACTTTGTCCGTAAAAACTATTTCAACTTTTGTATGCCCACAAAATCAATATCAATGGTGATAGGGATAAGTGCTACAGAAGTCCTAAAACTTGTCACGAAAATGCAATTGAGTCCTAAAACTTGCAAAAAGTGCAATCAAGTCCTAAAACTTGTCAAATTATTTCAATCGAGTCCTAAAGTTAATGCCGTCGACTTTTTTAACGGAAAATGCTGACGTGACATTTAAAATTAATTTTTATTTTCCATGTGGCTTTTTTTATATTTAAATTAGATTTAAAAATTAGAAAATAAAAGTTAAAATTTATTTAAAAAACAAAAAAATTCAAAAAAAAAAAAAAAAAAAATGCCCCATCGGTGGAAGGGCCGGCGACCGTTAATGGCCCCCTCCGATGATGGCAGTGGAGAGGGAGAAGTTGCCTTTTTTTTAACAATTTTTAAAAATAAATTTTAACTTTTCTTTTTATTTTTTAAATCTAATTATATTTAAAATTTGAATAAAAATAATTAAAAAAACCACATGGAAAATAAAAAATTATTTAAAATTCCAAGTCCACACCACATCAGCATTTTCCGTTAAAAAAGTCAACGGCATTAACTTTAGGACTCGATTGAAACAATTTGATAAGTTTTATGATTTGATTGCACTTTTTGTAAATTTTAAGACTCAATTGCATTTTCGTGACAAGTTTTAGGACTTCTGTAACACTTATCCTATGATGATAATGTCATCCACATACACAATTAGGAGAACACACTTTACAGAGGAAGTGGAACTAAACACATAATAATCCATAGTACAACGCCTCAAACCAAACTAAATAACTACATCACTGAAATGATCAAACTAGGCACGAGGAAACTGTTTCAACTCATATAATGCCTTGCGTGGGCAACAAACACTAGTAGAAGTCCCTTGAGCAACAACCCCCAAGTGCTCCATTTATACCTCCTCTATCAAGTCGCCAAGAAGGAATGCATTCTAGACGTCAAGCTAATGGAGAGTCCAATCATATTGGACAACAAGAGAAACAAAAACACAAATAGAAGGTATCTTTGCTACAATAGAAAACGTATCATCGTAATCATCTCTATAGGCCTAAGTATTACCTTTGGCAACCGGAAGCGCCTTCAAACACTTAACAAAACCATCCAGTTGAAACTTCACTATGAAAACCCAACAACACCCTACAACCTGTTTGCTGGTAGGTAACAGTGTAAATTGCCATGTCTCATTATCCTGTATCACCCACATTTCATCCTCCATAGCCCGCCTCCAATTTGGATAAGCAAGGGCCTCTACAACAGTACTTGGCACAGACACAATAGATAAAGAAGCAACAAATGAGGAATATGTAGGAGAAAGACAGTCATAGGATAAAGACTAAGAAAAAGGGTGATGAACCCCAGGTGCTTCATATATACCTCCTCTACCAAGTCGCCATGAAGGAATACATTCTGGACATCAAGCTAATGGAGAGTCCAATCATATCGGACAACAAGAGAAACGAGAACATAGAGAAAAAGGATCTTTGTGATAAGATAAAATGTATCATCGTAATCAACTCCATAGGTCTGAGTATAACATTTGGCAGTTGAATGTGCCTTCAGACACTCAACAGAACCATCCAATTGAAACTTCACTGTGAAAACCTAATGATTCCCCACAACTTGTTTGTCGGCAGTTAACAGTAAGATGTCATGTCCCATTATCCTATAGCACATGCATTTCATCCTTCATAGCCCGCCACTAATTTGGATAAGCAAGGACCTCCGCAACAAGACTTGGCACAAACACGATAGATAAAGAAACAACAAACGAGGAATATGTAGGAGAGACAATCATAGGATAAAAACTAAGAAAAAAAGGTGATGAGTATGTGTATGACAAGACAAACCATTATACGGGGTAAATCGGGAATTGGGTTGATCGACGTAAAAATGCATACCTTTGCTTTATGCAATGGCAATGCTAGTAGTAGGATTGGGCTCAGAAGAAACTAGCGGATCAAAGGTCAAGGCATAAATGAGTGGAGAATCATGCTTATCTAATGCGGGCGGCGACTGTACTAGCTCACGTTGAACAGGATGACGTCGTTGATAAGTCATGTAGGCGAACTGAAAATCGAGCGATATCCTAGGTATACGCAACAAGAGGATAAGTGGTAGAGAGGCCATGGCCAAGGATGATGTATCTTTGGAAGGAGTCACTGGTTGAGTAGTAGAGGAGTAATATGACTGATCATCGAAAAAGGTTACATGTGCTGAGATATAGAACCGCTGACTAACCGAACTATAACACTTGTACCCTTTCTAAGTTCGAGAGTACCCAAAAAACACACACTTGTCAACCGGTGGATCGTGCTTATCATGACCACAATACAACCAAATATACAGAGTGGTAAATAAAAAAGCGGACTTGTAGGATGGAAAGTAGAGAAATGTATGCCCCCACGAAGCGTAGAGGATAAGAGACAATTTATAAGATAGCATACAGTAGGAATAGCATGCCCAAAACGTTTTGGGGAGGTTCATATGAAAAATTAGACAACAAGCAACATCTAGGAGATGGCGATTTTTTCGTTCCGCCACCCCATTTTGCTAGGGAGTGGACAAGAGGTCTAATCCCAAATAAATGATTGAAAACCAGAGGAAATAGCCATATATTCTTTGGCTTTATCAAAGTGCAAACATTTAATAGAAATATGATATTGATCGAGAATCTCAAGGTAAAACATATGTAAACAGGAAAAAACTTCAGTTCGATCTTTTATCAAATTAACCAAGTTACGCAAAAATAATCATCCACAAACATAACAACATACTTATAACTAGACATATCATTGACATGACATGTTCCCCAAACATCAAAATGGACCAACTATTCAGAAATTCATTTCCTGAACTCAATTACAAGAAGCAAAAGAGAAGCCTAGGATGCTGAGAATTTCCCATCTACTGGGGGTGTGTTCGCGTACTTCCATGACAAGTGAGCAAAGTGGTCGACGATCTTGTCGCCGGCGATTTCATCGATAGGTATAGCATCTGAGATCTCTTTCGCGTCTGCCTCCGTGAGCTTCACTCCCAAGGAGCCAATGTTATTATCGAGATTCTTGATCTTGGTCGTTCCTGCAAAAAGCGCCCAATATAAGAACAGAAACCCAGTTCCATGTCATCTGTTAAAGAATGCCATTTCATCAGATTCTCACCAGGGATAGGCACAACGCCATCTCCTTGATGGAGTACCCATGCAAGCGCAAGCTGTACAGGGGAACAATCGTGCTGTTTCGCTAACTTCTCGATTCGGGCATAGAGAATCTTGTTTCTCTCCATATTCTCTGCTTGAAACCTGGGATACAGTTCCTGAGAAATGAGGTGAGAAAAAGTTAGCAAGGAGGATTGGTGGAGAAGCGTTTAGACCATCGTGTACATGAAGTGAAATATTCAACAAAGAAGAGCCCCTTTAACTATAAACCTACCGGAGAATAATGTGCCGGCGCAGTTGCTGTGACTCCTCTGCCGCCAAAGAACCCACGACCAAGAGGGCTATACGGAACGATGCCGATTCCAAGCTCCCTGAAATTGAGAGGTCGGCTAACAGATTAAGAAAGAAGAGACAAACGTTCGAAGCAGAGAAGGCTCTTCTTTGGAGAACAACTTTGCAACGGATTAGAAGTCTTCTACGATGGCAGGAAACAGCAATGTACCTGCAAAGTGGGACAACTTCTTGCTCGATGTCGCGAGTCCAGAGCGACCACTCCATCTGTAAGGCCGTGATGGGATGAACTGCGTGCGCCCTCCGTATGGTGTCGGGGCTAGCCTCAGACAAGCCGATGTACTTCACTTTTCCCTCTTCCACCAACTTCTTCAGTTCCCCCATCTGCAGTTTTTCCAAATCATTTGGTTTTATGAATTTCTGATTGCTAAAAACCTGTTTCGAGCATTGGCAATTATCCCCAAACAGGAAGAGCTGCTAAACAAACTTACAGTTTCCTCTATGGGGACCGATGTGTCGATCCGATGCACGTAATAGAGGTCAATGTATTCGACACCAAGGCGCTCGAGGCTCGACTCGCAACATGAGCGGACATATTCAGGTGTCCCCTTAATCACGACATTGCCCGCTTCGGATTTTGCAATACCGAATTTGGTGGCTAACTGTACCTCCTCCCGCGGTAACCTCTTCAGTGCCTGCAACAATGATATCACAAAGTTTCCAAATAATTATGTAAGTAAAATCAGTCAACTAAAACACTAAATGACCAGTTTCGTGCGTTTCAGTTACTTCGCATTACCTTTCCAACAAGAATTTCATTGATTTTGGGTCCATAAAAATCCGACGTGTCGAAGAATGTTATCCCCTTGGCGAATGCGTCAGTGATGATTGCTACGCCGGCTTCCTCAGGAACAGGATCATTGTACATTCCGGAGAGTCCCATGCAGCCGAAACCCAACTTCGAAACCTGCAATTGTTCGAAAACAAAATAAAATGAAGAAGAAGAAACGGAAAGTCATACATTTTAGCACGAAGAAGCTGAAATGAATCCACGGGAATTTAACCAATCACAAACAATAAGACCGATGTGATGAAATTTTCATTTTGTACGTACACCATTAAAATACGACGAAGAAAGAAGTAGTTTAATTGCAAACCTCGAGACCCTGCGTTCCGAGCTTCACTCGCGGAATCCGAACCCCAGCCATTTTGCAGATGATATCTTGAAGTTGCTACTTGCTGTACTTTCTGGTTTCTTGATCTGTCAATTTTCATGCATATTTGTAGGAGTTTGTTGAGGTGACAAATACAGTGATAAAGAAAGGAAACTTTAGATTATTAGATAGTCAAATGCCATTGACCAGGGCCCATCACGTAAGCAGATACGCAAGAGCTCTACTTTGTTAGATACAAGGGGTGAGCATACTTTTAGGGTAGAGCTAAGAAGTTGAGAACCGGACCGATGAAAACCTAAAGGTTCTAGATCCAAGGTATGCAGGGCCTATCACGTAAGCATATGCGCAAGAGCTTTCCTTTGTTGGATACAAGAGGTGAGCATAGTTTCAAGGTAAAACATAAAATCTGAGAACAAGACTAGTGGAAACCTATATGTTCCAAGTTCCAAGGTATGCATGGTAGGTTTCAGATTTTTTAAAATGAGGAACCTATTTTGACGGATAGGTTCCAAGTTCTTAATAGAATGAACTTGGAAGAACCTGGATCCTAAAATCTGAAACAAGTATTAATATTTTTCTTGGTTTATGACTTCTCGCGATCTTGCAATGTTCTATGACATTTGATGATGAGTATATAACTTGTAAGCACTAGTATAAGCTTTCATTTTATAACTAAGACTTTTACTTTATTAACATTTTTTTTGTATTTAAATATAAGTTATAGTCAATAAATTGTAACAATAAGTGGTGGTGATTAAATATATTAATTAACTACAATCATTTAATTAATAATATGGGTGGAACTTGGATAAACCCTGAAACCGATCCTAGAACCTATGATAGGATAAGTTTCAGGTTTTAAGGTATGCATAATAGGTTTCAGGTTCAAAAAATGAAGAACTTGTTCTAACGGAAAGATACCGGGTTTCAAGTAGAACCTATAAGGAACCTGGAATTGCTCATTCCTATATAGATACTACCTGGATACTTCGGGTTTGCATCACCTAGTATGTCACAATCGTAGTGATTTTTAATTTTCTTGGCTATCAGACATTCCACGGTGATTGGCTATGGCCTAGAGAGATCCTTTCATGCCAAAAATAGGAAGATTGCGGATGCAAACTCTCGGTGAAATTCAACAAGAAATTCACTCTGCAATCAACTGCCCACATGCCAGGAGGAAAGGAACATACAAAGATTTCAGAAAATTGAAAAGTGAATGGACATTTCCCTCCAGGATGATGATGACCTTGAATCCCTTCCCTTTGGAAAATGAACCCGCTCCAAACATTAGTCGTGCCATCCCATGAATTATTAGAAACTAGCGAAAGTGAAAGGTCTGATTATGCCGATGAATTCAAGAAATCCAAAGTATGCAGATGGCTCTTCATTTCCCACCCAGATTTTGGTCTGTAAGTTGTTCTTGAATCATTCTGGGAACCATACGCACCCCAGCAAAAGTTTCCGCTACTCGGTGGTGTTACAATAATGGAATCATTGGATCTCCATCCTCATACCGAGACATTGTCAACATCACATTACAACAAGAACCATACATCAAATCGATCATCGTCCTAACGATGCACAAAAGGTGCTGAATTTCGTGGGATTCAGCATAGCGTTCGTTGCAGCAATAGAGTAAAATACCGGGTTACTCTTGCTCGGCTTTGTGAACCTTAACAACAACAATCAAACTTCGTTGCGGTCGGATTCACGTTCAACAATAAGGTCTGTTCAGTTCAGATTCACAGTTAGCAAAAGTAACAAATACTACATGGTGCATCCTTGTTAGCACGCCATGTGGCTGGAATTTTATCGCATGTATAAAGTAACTTAGCTACAGTCTTACTTTCTTCTTGCCATGTGGATGTGAGTGACGTCATAAAAGGGCCTTGTGGCGTATTAGCTGATGCAAGCTTTAAATTATGCAACAACACGTTGAGGCTGTAGGGGTGTTGCGTTGCGCATCTGCTTACGTCAATGGGTAGTTTGCGCATCAGCTTACGTCAATGGGTCATTATCAGATCCCTCTCATCCTTTTGTGGGGCCCAGTAGGTCAAACTAGCTCTTCTTCCGATAAGGTTTCACCATATTACATACTATACTGTGTAAAATGCTTATTGCAACTTACGTTATCGTTCATTTATTTAGTTAGATATATTTTCGGTAATTAAACAATTGTTTATATATATATATATATATATATTAGTGTTGAGGATACTTCTGAATCGTTTACTTAATCTTTATACGAGAAGTTAATTCTTTTAAAGAAAATGTTTGATGTTGTTCTCACTATGTTTAAAAGAGTATTTAACATTTTATGAAGTGTTTGGCAAATACTTTACGACTCCACATGTGAGCGGCGCAGGCTATGGGGAGAGTGATTGTCCTTTGCCGCTTGTCCCAAAAAAATATTTGTATTGTTCACTTGAAAATTTTATGAATTTTAAAATGATGCGCTTAAAAGATCAATTAAAAAAATGTGGTTCCAGATCGCCAACACTAAAATTCTAGACTTGCAAATGGCCACACGGTATATTTTTTTCTTAGGAAGCTGCTCCACCCTATCGTAATAAGGTGTTGAAATATTTATATTTCAGCATGGTTATTATAACATAACTCTAATTATATCATATAGACTACAGATGTCGACATTACAAATTTTTCTTTGTGTTTTGGTCACCTCGACTTCTATATATACATGGAATTTGACTAGGATTGAACCAGAAGATAAAGGAGCTAGCAATTCCTTGCAGGTGAATCTGAAATATGGCCGAGGAGCAACATGTTCAGATTCTCAGAGTGAAACTTGGAACTCAGGGTCTTGAGGTAATTTGCACAAAAGCTACTTCTTGATAGGATGGAGTGCGAAAATCGATCATGAGTTTTCATCGTTGGACAATGATTTCTCGTCTTAGATTTGACTTCTGAGTCCGCAACGAAAAGCAGAAGTTCAGTGCAGATGATAGATTCATGCGGTCGCTTTTTCATAAGGGGGAGAGATCATAATCTATGTGATCTCTTGCTAACATGTGCAAGTTCTTTTGCTCTATTTCTTGGTTTTATGCTGCTGCAGGTTTCCAAGTTGGGCTTTGGCTGTATGGGACTGACAGGAATTTACATTTAGGAGGAAGTCGGCGTATCCATCATCAACGATGCGTTCGCCAAAAGGGTAACATTCTTCGACACGTCGGATGTAAACGGCCCGAAAACTAATGAAATTCTGGTTGGGAAGGTAATTGAGGACAGAAACATGCAAAATTCAAATTGTTTATAGTTTTAGTTCATGGAATTTTAGTTACGTG
Source organism: Eucalyptus guilfoylei (assembly GCA_016097605.1). Taxonomy (NCBI): domain Eukaryota; kingdom Viridiplantae; phylum Streptophyta; class Magnoliopsida; order Myrtales; family Myrtaceae; genus Eucalyptus; species Eucalyptus guilfoylei. The sequence goes on from CM027867.1 coordinate 50,732,196, forward strand.
GTGAGGAAAAAGGAAAAGAAACTTAGGGACTTTATTTACAGGCATTGAAGAAGTTGCCTAGCGAGAAGGTGCAGTTAGCTCCCAAATTCGGGGCGCTGCACTCCAAGGGATACGATGCGGCGATAAATGGAAGGCCTGAATATGTCTGCTCAAGCTGCAAGGCCAGCCTCAAGCGCCTCGATGTCAACTACATAAATCTCTATTACGTGCATCGAATTGACACATCGGTCCCAATAGAGGAAACTGTAAGTTTTGCAATGTCAAAGAAAATCTGAATAATTTCTCTGCTCCAACAGACTTTAAACTCATCAGTTTTCAACAAATTTGCAGATGGGAAAGCTGAAGAAGTTGGTGGAAGAGGGGAAAGTGAAGTACATTGGCTTGTCGGAAGCCAGTCCCGACACCATACGGAGAGCGCACGCGGTTCATCCCGTCACTGCCTTACAAATCGAGTGATCGCTCTGGACTCGTGACATCGAGCAAGAAATCGTCCCTCTCTGCAGGTACATTGCTTGCTCTACTCTAATCTCTCGGAACATTTGCAACGAAGAAGTGGAGGAAAACTCTGTCCACGGACTTCCTAGTAGACTCCGAACCTTCTTAAATTGGTCCATTTTAATTACATAATCGGACAATTGGATTTAACTAGCGGAGCTTCTTTCTTCGTGTTGGCCCGCTTCTCGGATTTCCAGGGAGCTTGGGATCGGCATAGTGCCGTATAGTCCTCCCGGTCACGGGTTCTTCGCTGGTAGGGGAGTCATAGGAGCTGCGTCTGAGAAGAGCCTTCAGGTGTGAGACATGCCTTGTTAGACTGAAAAATCAAATGCGGAAACCAGGATCCATTATAGACAAACCTCCAACCATTGTTCGTATTCATGTTCGTCGGAAAGTCCCGAAAATTCAGCGAAATATTGAGTACACACTACTAACCCAATTCTCTCGAGTACTGATGGTGTATTCAAAAATTGAGAGGGTTTGCATTAGACCTTGTGATTACCCGTTAGAAATGAACGATCATTCTTTTTATATAACGTCACCCATCAAAGCAGTTACCAAATGGACAGTTGTCACGAAGATGTACGAAACATGGAAAAATTACATGTGGAATAATCGCCACTTTAAAGAGAAAATGTGGGTCCGAAAATGTGGGATCACACAATATAAATAACATTCTCCCACTTGATCCCATCATTTTCATCCTACAGATTATCCAACTAAATCCACGAAAAACTTTATACTTAAAGAAATGAAACAAAACACATGGATCATGGTGACATATCCTCCAAGAGTGAGTAATATCTTCAATGTATCACAATGCATCTTATTTCTTTTATGTCAGTCTATATGTGATAACACATCTTAATGGATAAACCTTATGTTTATTCCAGTTCAAGAATAAATGTTATTCTCATAAATAAACAACAAATTGTGTACACCAAAAATTGAGAATCAACATTACAACAGAATAAAAGTTTCATATAACAACAATCATCTATATTAGGGGTGTCAACGGTTCGGTTCGGTTCGGTTTTTTTGAAAAATTGAACCGAACCGAACCGTTAGAAAAATCTTCCAAACCAAACCGAAACCGAACCGAACCGAAATTTTGGTTCGGTTCGGTTTGGTTCGGTTCGGTTTTTCAGTTTTTAGCTTTCGGTTTTCGGTTTTCGGTTTTTTTTTTTTTTTTTTTTTTTTTTTTGTTGTGGGGGTGGGGACGGGCGAACGGCTTACCTTCTGTATATGCTCCTTAAAAAATTATTAGATTAATCCCTTTATCTGATGCTCCAAAGAATCTTGACCCCAAAAAAAGCCCCTTCGAAGAATGTTACAATGATAATGTTGGTACATTGCTGCTTTGTTATTGTGAAGTTCTTCAATGATACAATGGTGCAATCACTTCGCCTAGACGCAGACCGGATAACCAGCTACTGACAATGTAATTCATTGAGAAAACTAAAAGATCACACTTCTAAAATTAAGACCAATTGACAAATCAGAGTATAGCTACTAGGAACCATTTAGACTTTCTAATGTTTTGTTTTTACATCTGCACCGTGTCTTGGATAACACAGCAGCGGATGCAGGTACATGACAATTTTTTAAACAATCACAAACTCGTTCATGACATAGCATAGTTCGTATGGAGCAGGACATATCCCATGCTGGAAAGGCACACATCCCATTCTTGGTAATAAAACAGCAATCAGAAGAACGAGAACAACGTGGGGATGTGATAACTAGGGAATAGTTGAATGGGCCAGAAAGGATATACTGTTGAGAATCTGAATCATCATCCATTGTGCATATATCCAATTCTCATGTGCGCGCGCTCATCTATTCACTTGTAAGTAAATTTCCCCACAATGTTAGTTCTATTGTGATCAAAAGTCAACCACCACCAGGGTCATACAAAGATACAAAGAAGCATATGCTAGCACAAATATGTATAAAGAGGTGCATTTCCACCAGACGACATACAGATTTCTATGTAAATGCCTCTTCGAATGTCACAGCTTGACCACACTTAGAGATCTCAGTGAGGAGAGACTACGACAAGCTCAACGAGCATGATTAAACAATGAGCACACCTGCTATTGGTAATTTCAACGCTGCTTTATCCATGACAAAAAGGTCCCTTGATTAATTAACATATTACAGTCGTGACAATGTATATGCTAGAGAGAATCGCATGCACTACTTTCTTTACCGCACAGCTTCAGAAATGTGGAGAGCAAATGACAACTGAGATTTGCTGATTTGTTGTGTATGTTGAGTATCTACCAGTGCCTGAAAGGGATTCAGAGAGGCAAATTGATCACTTAAATTGGCAAAGTAGGGAAAAGGGCTAGCAGAACGGAAGTATTTATGAGAATGCCAGAACAATACAAGCAACAGAGGAAGCATCAATTGCTTAGAAAATCTTCTAGTTGTCCCTTAGAATCGATGAGGTCTCATAAACTTCTACATTTCATCATCCTGCCTTTTCTGCTTTGAGATGACAACTCTCTACTCAAAACTGATTAAATAGCAATTCAACATGTTAGCATGCATGCACAACATAGCTACTGGAAAATTGACCAAATTCTTGAGCCGGGTACAACTCTGCATTAAATTCACAATAAAAATGAGAATTGAATAATCAATTGTAATATTGAAATATATAAATATGGATAATTCTTACATCTAAGTTCGTCAATCATCAAGAGAAATTACTATTGAATTCAGGTCCATGGTCGTAGATGACAACTCTGCATTAAATTCACAACTCATGCTTAGGCACACATTATATATTGAGAACTTGCCTCAACATTTCACAACACCAACTTTTTCTTAGATTCAACCAGAGTCCAGCTCAACAGAGAAACCTCGATTTTTAATTTGAAGACAGAAGACCTTCATACTTTTCTTCTCCATCATAATCATAGAAGAGGAAAAAGGCACGTCAATCGACATCTTTCCAGAGCACGATATCAGAGCATAAGAAAGCAAAAGGTGTTCAAAAGGGGAACACCCAAAAAATTTCAACGAGGGAAAAGTGAAAAGAGCATTTGGGATAAATAGCTTCACTTGGGTTATCATTTCAACCAACTACGAAGATAAAAAGAATCATCTCAGTGCAGAAACCACAAGACCCATTGTTGAACTCTTGCTAAGAAGACAGGGGACCAAACCAAATGAGTAAGGAAGCTCTCCGCCACAAAGAACAGCAAGACCCTTCTCGGGAATTTCATCAAGCACCTAGTGTGCACAATGCGGTGATCAATTTCCTTCCCTTGGGTGACGTTTCGTGGTCACAACACCAAAGACCCAAGTTCTAATTTCAACCAGTATCAACCCATCTTTCACTTTTTTCCCATCCCAATGCAAAAAGAAATGACAACAACGATCGCGCATGCGTGTTGAGCGTGAGAAAACGCAATACCTGAGTTGGACGAACATAGAGCAACTCCAGTTGATTTGGACAAACGTCAATGCCGTCGAGCCAGAATGCCTTCGGGAAACACTGAGAAATTTGCTTCGGACCGTGGTTCTTTATCTGGTCTTAGCCAAACAGCGTGTAAAGTGACGAAGGAGAGACTTTGGCCGCCCCCCAGTCCAGAGCATTGAGAGCAGAGCGCGCGCAGGACATGCTCGCTACAAATTCTTCTCAGTGTCGTCGCCGTCGCAGAAGGAAGAGGGACGAAGGAGAGACTTGCAGAAGAAAGGGGCTCTATCCCTCAATCGGTTGCCATCGCCGTCATAGTCGCCATCCCTGCCGCTGTCGCCGTTGCACCTCCAAGTTGACCAAGAGGTGAGAGGAGACACGAGACGAGAGGAGAGGGCTAGAGTCGGGAGAGAATAAAACCTAGAGTTGGGAGAGAAAAACCGAAGATTGATTTTATCGGTTCATGCTTCGGTTTTCGGTTAACCGATAAAAACCGAACCAATAAAAGAGATTTCGGTTTTTAATGAGAACCGAACCAAAAAAAATTGATTTTTTACGGTTCGGTTCGGGAATTGACACCCCTAATCTATATGACGACAAATTACATGATGGGACCTATTCCCATACTAGTTACATGATCCTTATACTTCATCGGTTGCATGCATTTAGTTAAAGGATCAGTCATTATCAATTCAATGCTAACATGTTCTATGACTACTTTATTCTCTTTAACACATTCTCTTATGGCTAAATACTTGATATCGATATACTTATTTCAACTGCTACTTTTGGCATTTTTAGCCATAAAAACCGTAGCTAAATTGTCACAATATATTCTTAATGGCCTAGAAATAGAATCAACAATTCTAAGCCCAATAATAAAACTCTTCAACCATACACCATGCGAGGTAGCCTCAAAACAAGAAACAAACTCAGCCTCCATAGTGGAAGTAGCAGTCAAAATCTGTTTCGCACTTCTCCATGGTATGGCTTTGCCAGCTAATATAAAAAATGTATCAAGATGTTGATTTTACCCATGAAGTCCGCATCCGAATAACCTACTACTTACAGGTTGTCAATCTGTCTATATATAAGCATGTAGCTTTTGGTACCTTGAAGGTATATCACCACTTTCTTTGCAGCTCTCCAGTGGTCCATACTTGGATTACTTTGATATCTTCTCAACATTCCCACAGCAAAAACAATGTCAAATCGAGTGCAAACCTGAGCATACATCAAGCTTCCAACAGCATAAGCATATGGAATGTTATTCATTTGTTCCCTTTTCTTGATCATTCTTCAAGCATTGGTTCAAATTGAACCTGTCACCCTTCACAATAAGTGCTATACTTGGTGAACAATCTTTCATTCGAAATCTCTCTAGGATCTTATTGATATGGGTTTCTTGAGATAGTTCTAAAATTTCTCGAGGCCTATCTCTATGGATCTTAATGCCAATGACATAAGATGCCTCACCCATATCCTTCATGTCAAAACTCTTAGAGAAAAATTGTTTTACTTCATGTAGCAACCCTTTATTGTCGGTTGCAAGTAGAATGTCATTCACATATAGCACAAGGAAACAAATTTGTTCTTATTGGTATATACATTGATCCATGACATTCTCTACAAAACCGAATGTAGAGATGACATCATGGATACTTAAGTACCATTAGCGGGATGCTTGTTTTAAGCCATATATATTTCTTAAGCTTGCACACCAAATGCTCACATTTACTAGAGGAAAATCATTCAGGTTGTTTCATATAAACCTCCTCCTCTAGTTCTCCATTGAGGAACGTCATTTTCACATCCATCTGATGCAATTCCATATCAAAATGGGCAACCAATGCCAAAACTGTTGGAGAAAACTTACTTAAGTGTTTTGAAGCTGACAAAACGTTTCCATCAGTCTAGTCTGAAAACTTGCAGACTCTTCCATCAAAGTCTGAAGACCTCCAGACTACCAGACTCAAGACTCAAAGTCTATCCTCATTGATAGTCTCTAGACCGTCGAAGAAGGCTTATCCAGAACTGGATGTTTCGTTAAGGATTTGACTTTATCGACTGGAGAAGATCTCTTGGCTGGATATAGCATGTCGGAATCCTTTATTCAAATCAAGATTGATTCAGGGATTTTGGATCCGTTGATTGACAAAGTATACTTGGAAGGTTCTACTTATGGAAACCTAGATCCTGATTGTATGGGTGAGCAAGATTGATGGGCTATCGTCATGTTCCTTAAATAGCTCGAAGATCTTCCTAATTGATTCTGTCTAACGGGTAGATTGGAAGAATTCCTTTGGTAAGTGCCAATGGGTATGATGGCATAAAGGAGTATATAAGGAAGACGTTCTAGTTGTTTGAGTGTGTGCGCGATAGAAGAATTCTAAAGTCTCAAGCTCCTTGTTCTTAGTCAATTAAAATGTTGAGCGAAATCTTGTACACAAAAGAGAGTCTATATCTTTGAGAGACCTTGAGGAAGTGTAGCAGAGTCTCTACACTGTGGAATCAAGGAAGAGCTTTTCTGTAACAACTCTTTTGTTCATAGTGAAATCCAGCCGGTGGGCTGTCAGTGCGGAAGAGTGGACGAAGGCTTAGATTAAGCCGAACCACTATAAACTCTATGTTCATATTCTTTTCCCTACACTCTTTTACTTTGATCGTAACTTGTTCATTTGAAAAGAGAGAAATTTCCTTTTCATAATATATTATTGATTAGTGCTGCACACTTATCTCGGAAATTTGTTTTTACACCTATTCACCCCCCTCTAGGTGCTTATACTAGCTTTCATAATTGGTATCAGAGCCTGTGCACTCACTTAAATTGAAGTGTTTTACTTTAGAGTTAAAGATCCATGGCTAGTATGTTGGCTCCAGGACTGGTTGAAGGGCAAAGCAATACCAGACCGCCTTATTTTGATGGGAAGGAATACAACATATGGAAAAACAAGGTGAAGGCATTCTTAAGATCAAAGGATCCTCTGGAATGGGATGTGGTAGACAAAGGAATCATTCCTAAAGCTGCACCTGTCTTAGAAAGAGGAAAAGAAACTGTTGAGTCTAGCGAAATGACTCAAGAAGAGATAACCAAGAGAGAAGCTCTTGATGCAAAAGCAATTTATTCTTTATATTGTGCATTATCACCTACTGAATATAACATAATATCTTCTTGTGCTATAGCTAAAGAAGTCTGGGATAGATTACACATCACCTATGAAGGAACTGATCGAGTAAAAGAAACCAGAATCAACATTCTGCTCAGTCAATACGAAGCATTCAAAATGAAATCAAGAGAATCTATCACTGACATGTTTAGTCATTTTACAGAAATCGTGAATGGTCTTGAAAATCAAGGTCAACCAATTTCTGATCCCATGAAAGTAAACAAGCTACTGCGTGGACTCTCCAAGGATTAGAATCACATAAAAACCTCAATAAGAGAGACACGAAGAATTATGCCACTTTCTGTCGATGAATTGGTTGGGACTCTTCAGTCTTATGAAGTGGAGCGAATCAATGAAGATGAAGATCCTACAGGTAAGAAATCCATTGCATTAAAATCTAATGATGATTCTGATGTCATGGATTCTGAAGACAATATGGATGATGAAGAGCTTGCTCTCATGATAAGAAGATTCAAAAAGCTAAACAGAAAAGGAAGAAGATTCAATCCAAAGAAACAAAGCTTTCAAAAGCAACAGAGTAAGTCTATTGAGGATGATGAATCCAATAGAGATGTAGTCTGTTTTGAATGTAAGAAAAATGGACATATTAGACCCAACTGTCCCCTTCTGAGGAAAAAGAAAGAAAAAGCTGAGAAATATCGAAAGGCACTCAAAGTAGAAACTTGGAGTGATACAGAATGTGAAGAAAGTGATGATGATTATGCCAATATTTGTCTCATGGCACAATCGGACTCGTATTCGACTCAAACGGACTCGATTCGACGGAAATCAAGGTAAGTAATTTGAAAATCCCTACTAAAGTTTCTAGATACATTGATGAATTGTGTCTTAGTCTCAAAACTTCTCTTAAAAGGATTTACGAACTTAAAAGAGAAAATTCTGCACTAAAACAACAGGAAAATGTTTGGAAAGAAAATGTCAAAAGTTTAGACAAAAGTGTTACTACTTTGAAAGAAAATGAAGACAATCTCTCAAAAGAAAATGCATTCTTGAAAAATGACATCTCAAATATTTCTAAAAAATTTTCTATAGGATCTAAGAAACTTGAAAAAATTCTTTCAGCACAAAGACCTTACTTCAACAAATCAGGTTTAGGAATGACTGCTGAAACCATTCCTCTAATTGATTTTCCTAAAGTAAAGGAAAGAATTAAGCAAAGACCTACAAGAGATGTTTACAAAAATCATTTCCAAAAAGTTTTTGTAAAATCAGTAGGTCGTAGTGCTCTTAGATGTTCTAAGTGCAATAGCTCAGATCATTTTGAGAAAGAATGTCATATGGTTTGGAAGCCTGTTAAGAAGGTATGGGCAAAGACCGTATATTGTACTAACACCAATGGACCCAAGAAAGTATGGGTACCAAAGAAAGCTTTAGTCTCTTTTCTAAATGCAGGTCACTATCAAGAAAAAGATTAAATGGTACCTGGATAGTGGATGCTCAAGGCATATAACAGGAGATTCAAATTGCTTCTTAAAGCTTGTTCAAGTTAATGGTGGAAAAGTTTCATTTGGAGGAAACAGCAAAGGAAGAATTGTAAGATACGGAACTGTAAAGATTGGAAGCCTCACGATCAGTAATGTTTCCTTAGTGGAAGGACTCAACTATAATTTGCTAAGTATCAGTCAACTGTGCGACACCGGTTTCAAAATCAATTTTCAAGAGGGAATTTGTTCAGGAACCAATAAAGACTCCTCTCAGTCTTTCATGGGACGAAGACATGGAAATATTTACCTCTTGGATGTCAAACCAGATGAAACCCAATGTCTAATCTCAATTCAAGAAGAAGCAAACTTGTGGCACAGAAAACTTGGGCACATCAACATGAAGCAAATAGCCAAAATTTCAGCAAAGAAGCTTGTTCGTGGTCTACCCAATCTGTCATACCAAAAGTCTGATCTATGCACACCATGCGTGTTGGGAAAACAGGTAAGAAACTCATTCAAACCAATAAATCAAGTTTCCACTAATCGTGTACTGCAGCTTCTGCATATGGATCTCTTTGGACCAACCAGAACTCAGAGCATTGGAGGTAAGAAATACTGTTTAGTAATTGTGGATGATTATTCACTATTCACTTGGGTATATTTCCTAGCAAGTAAGTCTGAAACTTTTTCTTATTTCGAAAAGTTTGCCAAAAAGGTCCAAAATGAGAAAGGATATGTTATTTCAATTATATGGACAGATCATGGAGGTGAGTTTGAAAATCAAGACTTTACAAAATTCTGTGATGAATCTGGTTTTCAGCATGTGTTCTCCTCTCCATACACTCCAGAGCAAAATGGAGTCGTGGAAAGAAAGAATAGGTCGCTTCAGGAAATGACTAGAACTCTTTTAATTGAAAGTAATATATTTTCACATTTTTGGGCTGAATCTGTTTCTACAGCATGTTATATTATTAATAGAGTCTTTCTAAGGCCTATTCTGGAGAAAACTCCCTACGAGTTATTCAAAGGAAAGAAGCCTATTGTTTCATATTTTCATGTGTTTGGATGTAAATGTTTTATATTGAAAAATGCAAATGATCGAGTTGGTAAGTTTGAAGAAAAATCATATGAAGGTATTTTCCTTGGATATTCTATCACAAGCAAAGCTTATAGAGTATACAACAAAAAGACTCAATCTGTGGAGGAATCAATGAATGTCAAATTTCAAGACTCTATGCAAATTGAATCGATTCAGACTCAACTTGAAGATTCTGAACACACTCCGAGACTCTACAAAGTCTAAATCTCCGAAAGCGGCTCGAGACTTGAAGACCAAAGAACAAATGATCGTCGAAGATTCAAATGAGGAAAAAGATCAACAGTCTGATAAATCAAACAGCAACTAGAAGCATAAATCCAGTCATCCCAAAAATCTCATTACTGGCGATATTAATGAAGGAATTCGCACAAGATCCAAAAGGCGCGAAGAGTCTAGTGCTGTGGCTCTTATTTCTAAAATAGAACCCAAGAGCATAGAAGATGTGCAAGAAGAACTCCGGCAATTCAGCATTAATGATGTCTGTGAATTGACTCCTAAACCGAAAGGTAAATCTATCATTGGAGCTAAATGGGTTTTCAGGAACAAGATGAACGAAAAAGGAAAGGTCGTAAGAAACAAAGCAAGACTCGTAGCCAAGGGATACACGCAAGAAGAAGGGATAGACTATGATGAGACTTACACACCAGTAGCAAGGTTAGAAGCAATTAGATTATTACTTGCTTTTGCTTGTCATAAGAATTTTAGGTTATTCCAAATGGACGTCAAAAGTGCTTTCCTAAATGGATTTATCCAAGAGGAAGTCTATGTGGAACAACCATCCGGTTTTGAGAACACAAGAAAACCAGACTCTGTATTCAGACTGAAAAAGGCTTTATATGGTTTAAAGCAAGTACCTCGAGCTTGGTACGACAGACTAAGTAAGTTTTTAATTCAAAATGGCTTTGTTAAAGGTAAAGTAGATACTACATTGTTTATCAAAAGAGAAAGCAAAAGCTTTCTACTTGTTCAAATTTATGTTGATGATATTATTTTTGGATCTTCTAATGAAAGTCTGTGCAAGAAACTCTCTAAGTCTATGCAGGATGAATTTGAAATGAGCATGATGGGTGAACTAACCTTCTTTCTCGGGCTTCAAGTGAAACAACTGAAGGAAGGAACTTTTATTCATCAAGAAAAATATGCCAACGAACTTGTCAAAAAGTTTGGGCTGGAGAATTGCAAAAAGACTGATATACCAATGTCAAGTTCCTTGAAGATGGACAAAGATGAAGGAGGAAAGAAAGTTGACCAGAAGCTATACAGGAGTATCATTGGCTCACTTCTTTATCTTACCGCTTCTAGACTTGACATTTTGTTTAGTATTTGCATTTGTGCCAGATTTCAATCAGACCTTAAAGAATCTCATCTAAGTGCTGCAAAGCGTATTATCAAATACATTGCCTCAACTTCAAAAATAGGTCTCTGGTATCCTAAAGAAGGAGACTTTACTCTTCTTGGATACTCGGATGCGAGACCTAGCCGGATGCGAGTTGATAGAAAGAGCACCTCGGGCACTGTCAACTACTTGGAAGCGGGACGTTGTCTTGGTTTCAAGGAAGCAAAGTACGGTAGCTCTTTCTACAGCGAAGCGAGTATGTAGCTCTTGGAAGTTGTTGTTCACAAATTCTCGGGATAAAACAACAACTAAGAGACTTCGGAATTGAAGATTCATGCACTGAAATCAAATGTGACAACACCAGCGCAATCAATCTCACCAAGAATCCGATTCTTCACTCAAGAGCAAAACATATAGAGATTTGACATCACTTCATTAGAGATCATGTTCAAAATGGAGAAGTTACTATTCAGTTTATTGACTCAAAGAATCAACTGGCGGATATATTTACAAAGCCTTTGGAGAAAAATCAATTTGAAGTTATTCGTTCCAGACTCAATATCTTAAAGTCTGAGGAAGTTCAGACCCATGACTAAAAGTCTAAAGAGTCTCAGACTCAGATGATCAAGATTCATGACTGTAAGTTATGTTAATTTATTATCTCTCAAATCAAATCTTGAAAAGGTACGATCATCTATCCGGAATTGATTGTTGCTATTTTCAATTTCCGTGATTATTTCAATCTTTCCTTTCGAAAAAGAAGTTATTTTTAAAAATGACAGTTATCTAATTTTTGAAAAGGCAGTTATTTTTTAAAATGCATCTTTATATTTCCTTTTTACGACATTTCGTATGCCTTGCTTCGACTGCCTTATATACTGTCGGTTCCTCTTCGTTTTACTCACAAAAACCCTAAGAGAGCATCAATCTTCCACTTTTGTCTTCTTCTCTTGTTTAATCCTCGAAAAGTTGTCATCTTTCTTGGAAAACAAGCTTGGAATCTCTCAAAGACTGTGAAAGATATCGTCCCAAAGAAAGTCTTTAAGGATCGCGAACAGGGGACCATAGCAAATGCATGAGGGGCCTACGCACTTTAATCTCACCGAGGAAGAAGAATCTCCTAGACAGCAGCAGAGCCCACAACATTCTCAGCAGCGTCCATCTCCTCCATCTAGACCTCAGAATGTTGTACATCAAGAAGAGGAAGAAATCATCGAAGATGCAGAACCTGTAAGATCTCTTAAGCCCGATTTTACCTACAAGCTTTATCGTGCTTTGAAGAGGAGTGATACTCCGTTGAACTACATTGATGAATTTCTGAAAGACAAAGGGTATAGAAATGAAACTTACTTTTTACGCATAATGGAACGATTGGGAATTGCCCTTGCTGGTTCGGCGGAAGAGGCATTGGCAAATATCCCAACTGATCCACGTGTTGGAGGGCTAAGTCAACCAGATGGGAATGACGATGATAGGATGTACAGTCAGTTTAAACCTAGAATGGGTATTGCAGCAAAAATCCGAAACAAAAGGACGGATTTGTTTCGATCGGATGACCACAAGCAACTGTACTCTAAGTTGCTGAAGCATAAGGGGATAAACCCTAGAAGTGTGGACTTTGATTTTCTTGACTCTGTGAATGTCAATTTGCGGGAAAAATTCAGGCTTCTTCAACTCGAACAATTTTGTTCTAAAACTACAGAAGCTTATGCTGAACTTACTGCTTATTTCTATTCGAATCTCAGTTTCTTGAATATGAATAGGTTCTCTTCTAGTGTTCGAGATCAAGACTATGTGGTTGACATGAATACATTGGCTGATGTGATTGGGGTTGAAAGAGGGAGATATCAACCTATCAGTGTGTCTATTGCTCGTGCAACGTTAGAGCTTGTTAAGGATAGAAGGACGGAAGAAAAGATTTCCTATTTGAGAATGAATGCGTCCAACATTTTGCTTCACAAGATTGTGATTAACTGTCTCAGACCAAAATCAACTTCAAAGACCGACGTTTCAAACTCGGAGGCAAAGTTGATGTATGCCATCAATGCTGGTAAAAAGTTCTCTCTTCCACACACTATTATGGTCCACATGTACGGAGCAGTGGTGAAGGACAAGGGTCAACTTCCGTATGTAGCTCTTGTGACCAAGTTATTCAGACATTTGAACGTTCAGCCTCCACGGATTTTTTGTGTTCGAACGTGTGATCAAATGGTGGTGGGACTGAAAATGGTCTCTAAAATGCGTCTGAAGGAACTTAGCAAGGCGTTGGAGCAATTCAAGGAGAAAAGCCCTGTCAAGACTCATCAATTCTCTTTGGCTGCAAAGAGGAAAGGGAAGGAGCCCATGGTTGCTCCATCAAAGAAAAGAAGAGCTCTCATCATTGAGGATGAAGAGGATGAGGATGATATCACCATTTCTGCAATGGCATTGAAGAACTTGAGTCGTTCTGTTCCAGAATCAACGGAGCAACAGGAAAAGGACACTGATGAGACAGAACAGAGAATTGGAGAAAGAGAAGATTTGGAAGCAGAGGAGAAAGAAGCAGAGGAGAGAGATGCAGAGGAGGAAAGAATTCAGGAAGAAGAAGAAGAGGAGAGAGGAAATCAAGAGGAAGCAGAGCATGAGGAACACTTTTCTCCAACTGAAGGCATGGAAATAGGAGGGGATCCTGAGAAAAGAGGAACGTCCTCATTCCCTGCAACCAGTGAAGGAATAAGTCGTTCTCTAGCAGATCCAGAGGACATCTATGCCTCTCAATTTCTTGAGGAGGAACATGATGTTTCATCGCCCAATCTGCGTGACCATGCTGATTTGCCATCATCTGCCTATACTCCATCTGATCGAGTAGAAGCCAGTACTCAGACTGATAATTGAGTAGACTTTCGCAGAATACTTGATGTTCTATTGGAGATGCGGGGTCAAATATATGCTTTGGGATGCGAAGTACAGAACTTGCAAAATGCAGGTCAAACCTCTTCAGTTTCTTTGCATGATCAAATTCATGCCCTTGCTCTTCAAGTTCAAACAAATGCCAAGGGTGAAGATGTGGCGCAACTAAAGGAGGATTTGAAAAAGCTGGAAGGGATTGTCCAGTCAATGAGAGATTTCCAGCTTGTTTGTGTTCCCAAACAATCTTAATTCCATTCTCTTTTTATCTCTACCTTTTTAATGATGACAAAAAGGGGGAGAGATGTGGTGCAGATTTGATTTGAACTCTGAACTTTGAACTTTGAAACCTTTTGAACTTTTGTGTCAATTATGTTTGATTGACTTGACTTTTGTGTTTGGTTGTTTGGATTTGGACTGGATTTGGATTTGACTGTTTGAACATTTGTTTATCTTAAGTATTATTGATATCTCATGGCTTTGTTCATTTACAAGACTAACCTACTTTCTGTGGATGCAGATTCTAGTGTTATTACTAAGCCTCTTATCTTTGTGAGAAATCCATATTTGCCTAAGTAATGTTTTGCAGGTCAAAGTTATCCAAATCTGCAGAAAAGTTTTGTCACCATCAAAAAGGGAGAGATTGTTGGAGAAAACTTCCTTAAGTGTTTTGAAGCTGACAAAACGTTTCCATCAGTCTAGTCTGAAAACTTGCAGACTCTTCCATCAAAGTCTGAAGACCTTCGGACTGCTAGACTCAAGACTCAAGTCTATCCTCATTGACAGTCTCTAGACCGTCGAAGAAGGCTTATCCAGAATTGGATGTTTCGTTAAGGATTTGACTTTATCGACTGGAGAAGATCTCTTGGCTGGATATAGCATGTCGGAATCCTTTATTCAAATCAAGATTGATTCAGGGATTTTGGATCCGTTGATTGACAAAGTATACTTGGAAGGTTCTACTTATGGAAACCTAGATCCTGATTGTATGGGCGAGCAAGATTGATGGGCTATCGTCATGTTCCTTAAATAGCTCGAAGATCTTCCTAATTGATTCTGTCCAATGGGTAGATTGGAAGAATTCCTTTGGTAAGTGCTAAAGGGTATGATAGCATAAAGGAGTATATAAGGAAGACGTTCCAGTTGTTTGAGTGTGTGCGCGATAGAAGAATTCTAAAGTCTAAAACTCCTTGTTCTTAGTCAATTAAATTGTTGAGCGAAATCTTGTACACAAAAGAGAGTCTATATCTTTGAGAGACCTTGAGGAAGTGTAGCAGAGTCTCTACACTGTGGAATCAAGGAAGAGCTTTTTTGTAACAACTCTTTTGTTCATAGTGAAATCCAGCCGGTGGGCTGTCAGTGTGGAAGAGTGGACGTAGGCTTGGATTAAGCCGAACCACTATAAACTCTGTGTTCATATTCTCTTCCCTACACTCTTTTACTTTGATCGTAACTTGTTCATTTGAAAAGAGAGAAATTTCCTTTTCATAATCTATTATTGATTAGTGCTGCACACTTATCTCGGAAATTTGTTTTTACACCTATTCACCCCCCTCTAGGTGCTTATACTAGCTTTCACAAAAACAATACGAAAAGAATATTTCTTAGATACACGAGAAAAAGTCTCCGTGTAATCTATTCCTTCCTTTTGAGTGAATCATTTGGCAACGAGTCCAGCTTTATATCTTTCAATGCTATCCAATGAATCCTTCTTAGTTTTGAAGACCCATTTACAACCAATGGCCGTCGCACCATCAAGCAACTCAACCAAATCCTAGACTTCGTTAGATGCCATAGAACTCATCTCTTCCTTCATGGCATTGTACCATAAATTGGATTTATTACTGTCCATGATTTGTGAAAACGTTTCAGGATCATTCGCAGCTCCAATATTGTATTCAGATTCTTGTAAATACACAACATAATCACTAAGAATTGCCGATTTCCTTATCCTAGCAGATCTTCTCAATGTTGCATCAACATTCTCTTGAGGAGCATGTTGCTCAACCGGTTGTTCAATAGTTTCTGGTAATTGCTGAACAACTGAATCTACTAGATCAATATCAGCAGGTTGTGGAACTTCAACGATTAGTTGTTCAATAGCTGGCTAAACTAAGGGGGCATTATCAACAACAACCAACCTTAAACTTGAGGTGGAAGGTTGAGTGTCTGAATGATCTTTCTTAGGACAAGGTCCTTCGATCGATCGCTCCCACTAATCAAGTCATTTTCAAGAAATTTAGCATTTCTTGATTCCACAATTCTAGTGGTGTGAGATAGACAATAATACCTATATCCCTTGGACCTTTCCGCATATCCAAAGAAATATCCACTTATGGTCCTTAGGTCCAACTTCTTTTCTTTTGGATTCTAAACTCTCACTTTAGACGGGCATCCCCAAATGCGTACATATTGTAAACTCGGTTTCCAACCTTAAAATAACTCAAAAGGTGTCTTTGGGACAGCCTTAGTCGGAACTCGATTTAATATGCAACCAGCTGTCTTAAGTGCTTCAGTCCATAAGGACTTGGGAAGTTTGGAGCCACTAAGCATACTCCGCACCATGTCCAATAAAGTTCGGTTTCTTCTTTTCGCTACACCGTTTTGGTCCGGAGAACCAAACATAGCATATTAGGCAACTATCCCATGCTCTTGAAGAAACTTTACAAATGGACCAAGTGCTTGTCCATCTTCAATGTATTTACCATAGAATTCTCCACCTCTATCTGATCTCATGATCTTAATTTGTTTACCACATTGTTTCTCTACTTCCGCCTTAAATAGCTTAAAGGCATTTAACACTTTATGCTTATTATGAATCTAGTAGAGATACATGTAACATGAGTAATTATTGACACCTAAATTTTTCCATTTTACTTAAAACTTAATTGCATACACAATTAGGAATTAGTGGCTAAAAAAAATACAAAAATACAAAAAAAAGGGGGACGCGTGAGGGGCCGGGTCAAGCTAAATCTGGCCTTGGCCCAACCCATCCCTCCTCTTTTCCCCTCTCTCTCGAGTGCGGCCCGGCCCACCTTCTTCTCTCTCTCGCACGGGAGCTCGACCCAGTTGTTTTCCACACCCTCGGCGTCCTTCGCACGCGACCTGCAAGAAAAGAGTAGAGAAAGAGAGTGAAAAGAGAAAGGAGGAGGGAGAGAGGGAGGGAAGAGAGTTGGGGGGAGAGACCGCCAACCACTGCATAGCCAACAACTCGCCACCGTGCCGCCTTTCTCGCTCTAAAACTCTGACCAGACACAGAGAGAGCTGGGGAGAGAGAATTCAAAAAAGGGAAAAACGGAGAGAGGGAGAGAAACCAGGGGGAGAGGAGGTGCCGTCGACACTGCCCAATGCCGTCCTTGCGCCAAGCCGTATCGTACCGGTCATCCCCTAACGCCGTTACCGTCATTACACCGGATTTCCGTTGACTCGCTGTCGCCCACCACCATCTGCTTCAATGTAGTCTCGACCCTGAGCCAGCCAAGAGAGGAGGGAGATCGGAGGAGGTCCAAAGAGCTAGATCCGAGGGTGGTGGGTCGGACAAGGGCCAAATCTGTGAATTGATCGGGCACCGCCGCAGCCCCAGGCTGGCCGTCGCTGCCATTCGACCAGCAGTCTCAAGCTGTGCCGTCGTTCCCCCTGACGCCATTACTGTACCAGATCTCCGTCGTCGCTGTCGCAACGTTGGTTGATATGCCCGGCGCCTCCACTGCCCTTCGAACGTCGCCCCCTGTAGCCCAAAGCTGCGACGTCGCCGCTGCCCTCCGAACGCCAAACCACCTAGGACCACGCCGTCGCCGCCCATCCTCGCAAGCCCCGACGTCGTTGCCGCCATTCGTTACGTCACCGCTGCCACCCACTGCGTCGCTGTCGTCGTCAACGCCGCCAAGAAACCCTAGGGTTTTGGCCAAAAACCGTGTCGAGCGCGAGTTGCGAACCAGGTTGGGTTTTGATCTCCCGGTTGAGCCTGCGTGCTTGAGCCGATTTATCTTTGGGCTAAATTGGGGTATGGGCTTTATAATTAGTTTAGATTTCTTCCTTGGGCCATGTTTAATTTTAGAGGACCAAGGCTTGTCGACTAGGCCTGCAGGCTTTTTGTTAGGGGGTCTGTTGGTCAGGCCCAACCCTAAACCAGGTAAAGGCCCGACCATCTTTGGTTGGGCCTGGCCTTTACAAGCCGTGCGGGTCGAATCCGGGCAAGCTTGACCCGAACCGAGCCTGACCTGCCCGACTCGGTTTGCCCAAAAAAATTTTAAAAATTAAAAAGAATTTCGAAAATCCAAAAAATGTAGGGTTTGATTAGGAATTGTTATGCATTTCCTTCTTAGTGTGATTAGGCCTTTATTTACTCGTATGTTGATTATGACGCATGTTTAATTTGCA
Organism: Eucalyptus guilfoylei; assembly: GCA_016097605.1. Classification (NCBI taxonomy): domain Eukaryota; kingdom Viridiplantae; phylum Streptophyta; class Magnoliopsida; order Myrtales; family Myrtaceae; genus Eucalyptus; species Eucalyptus guilfoylei. The sequence goes on from CM027867.1 coordinate 50,750,437, forward strand.
TATTTAATTATAATTAATTGCATGCGTTTAATTTCATTGCAACTAGGATATTGGTAGTTGTGATTATTATTTTAATTATTGCGCACCCACATGATTACCTCACATGTTAATAGATAGGTATAAAATCAATCCAAACTGCTTGACAAAAATCTTTCCTTTTAAAATGAACAGGATTATGTACCGAAAGGGCACTAATTAGTCAATTAGTGTAATCAAGTCCTCAACCCTATATTCTCTGGTTGTGTAGGAAGTGAGGTACACTCCCATATCTCACTTGGTTTCTAGCCGACCCCAATAGGCTAGTGACCACTATTTTTTGTGAAATTCTTTAGAATACCCCAATGTCTCAATGTCACGCGAGGTATAAGGCTTGGGAGAGCTCACGCCTAATCATGGGCCTTAGGCCCATCCTTTAAGCAATACCCCTAAATCTGTTCCTTCCGCCCGAGAGTAGGTCGCGACAATTATCTATGAAAGAGATGAAGTATTTCTGACCACATGAGTCCATATTCGGACTACAAATATCCATATGTATGATTTCTAATATTTTTGTACTCCTCTTGACACATTTCTTCGTCTTGTTGATCTGCTTTTCCTTTATGCAATCTACACAAATATCACAATCAGTAAAATCTAAAGTACTGAATACCCCATCATTTACCAATCGCTTAATTCTTTCTATGGAGATATGTTACAATCTCCGGTACCACAACATAAAGGAATTTTCTTTCACAACACATCATTTTATACTAGCGTTATCATGAACATACATCACATTATAATAGGCGTTGTCTTGTAAATTAATTCGAAAAAGACCATAAAACAAAATACCACTCTCAATAATTTCATATTTAAATGATAAAAAGAAGTTTGAATATGAAAAGTTAAAAGAATAACCCAAAGGTACAAGTCTTGAAACTGAAATTAAGTTTCTAGAGAAACTAGGAATATAAAAGGTCATTTCCAAATTCAAAATAAAGTCACTATTGAGAACTAGTCTACATGTCCCAATAGTTTCCACATGTGAACGCATCTTGTTTCCTGAATAGATGCTTTGTTCACTTCCCCCTAGCTTCTTGTGGTTTTGAAAACCCTGCAAGGAATTCGAAATGTGGATTGTAGATCCAGAATCAATCCACCAAGTGTTGTGACTCATATGAACCATATTAGATTCATAACAAACACAAGAGATTGGACTACCTTTCTTCTCGAGCCAGGCCTTAAATCTGACGCAATCCTTTCTTATATGCCCATTCTTTTTATAGAAGAAACATTTGGATTCTTTCTTAATGTCAACTTAGGGAGGTATCTTACATTTTCCCTTATACTTACCATGACCCTTATTCTTTCCTTGTGTTGCCAAATAAGCACTTTCTCCCAATTCCATAATCAGTCTTTTTTCTGCTTGAACGCACATGGTCACAAGTTCATTAATTAACCAAAACTATAAGCTAATTCAATAATTTATCAAAATTTATTTGAGTAGGCTTATTAATGTGTTAATTTAAGTCACTTATGTTGTGTTGGAATTACCAAGTCTTTCAATAATTGATCAACACTCATTTGTGCCACTTACCATTACCAATTTGTTAAAGTTGCTAATTTATATACAAAATTGTCGATCCTAATTTAAGTGATGTATTGATTTTCTCGTCCAACTAATTTAAACTTACCCAACGTTTATTTGATTAATTTATAACGTTCATGCTTGCTTCATTATAACTTAAGGACATTGTTTGACTAACTTACCAACCTTTTAGAATTTTTCTGACTTTTATATAAAATTACCAAAGTGATTTTATCAACTTTCTTGGACTAAGGCACTAACCAGTTTTGGCTTATGAGCTCTTATTTGAGTCACTTGCTGCACCTTTCACTTGTTTCATATTGTTAATTTTACTAATAACGTACAATATTAATTTCGGTTAAAATTTGTGATCCATTTTCTATATAAAAAAAAATTCTAGAAACTACCAGATGAATCTTGCAAATGAAAACATTCTGGAAACCAAGGTTGCTTAATCATGAGAAAGTGGGGCCAAGAAAGTGAACGAGGAATGTCCACGCAAGCCTACAACCCACGAACTAGAAGAATCCAAGAAGAATGACATTAAAAGTGTCAAAAATTGTATATGATACTCACTTTAATGCTAAAATTTTTTTTTGATCACTTAAGTGCCACTTAAAAAAAAAAAACAATCACTAAAGTGTCAACTCTGATCTGAATGGCTGGAAATTCAATATGGCTATATTTTATTAATTTCTTGGTCCCATGTGGCTCACCAGCTGGTCCAGTCAACATTTAACACCAATACAGTCCTTTCCGGCCAATTTTGGCCAGATTTTGCTGACTCGATGCCGGCCAACTGACGTGGCCTGATCGGCAGTAACGTGAACAACTTTTAATAATATTTTAATATTTTTGAATTTTTTCTTTTTCTTTTTCTTTTTTTCTTTTTTTCTTTTTTTCTTTTTTTCTTTTTCCTTTTTCCTTTTTCCTTCTCCTCCTCCTTTCCTCCCCAACTGATGTATAGGCTTTTTGTGCATTTAATCTGCATACTAATGGCATCTATTATTTGCTAAAAAAAGGGAGAACATCTCTTTTAAAAGAATAGCATGCCAAGCTTTCTTATGTAAGAGCATTGCCCGAATTCGTCCATTTACCTCTCGGACGACGGATGTAAGCAAACCATCCGCCTATTCATCTACCTCTATTTCCACCCCCACTGATGTGTAGGCTTTTTGTGCGTTTAATTTGTATACCAATGACATATTATTTGTTGAAAAAGGGGGAACATCTCTTTTCAAAATACAGCATGTTGAGCTTTCTTATGTAAGAGCATTGCCCGAATCCATCCATTCACCTCTCGGACGACGGATTTGGGCAAACCGTCCGCCTATTCATCCGCCTGTAGTTCCTTCCCCACTAATGTGCAGGCTCTCTGTGCATTAAATTTGCATACTAATGACATCTATTATTTGTTGAAAAAATGGGGAACATCTCTTTTCAAAAAATAGCATGCCGAGCTTTCTTATATAAGAGCATTGTCAAATTCTTCCACTCACCTCTCAAACAATGGATTTGGGCAAACCATCGGCCTGTTCATCTATCTCTAGATCTTCCCCCATTGATTTGTAGGCTTTTTATGAATTTAATTTGCATACTAATGACATCTATTATCCGCTGAAAAAAGGGGGAACATCTTTTTTCATAAAATAGCATGTTGAGCTTTTTGCATAAGAGTATTGCCCAAATCCATCCTTTCACCTCTCAGACGATAGATTTGGGCAAACCGTCCACTTGTTCATCTACCTCTAGTTCCTCCCCCACTAATGTGTAGGCTTTTTGTGCATTTGATTTGTATGCTAATGACATCTATTATTTGTTGAAAAAAATTGGGAACATTTCTTTTCAAAAGATAGCATGTCGAGCTTTCTTACATAAGAGCATTGCCTGAACCCGTCCATTCACCTCTTGGACGATGGATTTGGGCAAACCATCTGCCTGTTCATCTACCTCTAGTTACTCCTCACTGATGTGTAGGTTTTTTATGCGTTTAATTTGCATACTAATGACATCTATTCTCCACTGAAAAAAGGGGAACGTCTCTTTTTCAGAAAATAGCATGCCGGGCTTTCTTACATAAGAGCATTGCCCAAATCCATGCACTCACCTCTCAGACGACGGATTTGGGCGGATTTGGGCAAACCATCCACTTGTTCATCTACCTCTAGTTCCTCCCCCATTGATGTGCAGGCTTTTTGTGCATTTAATTTGCATATTGATGACATATATTATTTGTTGAAAAGAGGGGGAACATCTCGCTGAGCTTTCTTACGTAAGAGCATTGCCCAAATTCGTCCACTCACCTCTCAAACGGCGGATTTGGGCAAACCATCCGCTAGTTCATCTATCTCTAGTTCCTCCCCCACTAATGTGTAGGCTTTTTATGCGTTTTATTTGCATACTAATGACATCTATTATCTGCTGAAAAAAGGGGGAACATCTCTTTTCAGAAAATAGCATGCCGAGCTTTTTTATGTAAGAGCATTGTCCAAATCCATCCAGTCACCTCTCGGACGACAAATTTGGGTAGACCGTCCACATGTTCATCTACCTCTAGATCAAACTAATTAATAAGAAAAGTATTTTTCACATGATATAATGGGTAGAATGTAACGACCTACCCCGTTACCCGTTGAGTTATATAATTAAATAATTATGTATATCACAACGTTGAAAATAGCACTAAAAGAAAATTCTTCGGATGATCTGCTGATGTAAAGTTGATTCAAAACCAAATCTACATTGATTCTTTGATTAAGAAACGAGCGTGGGATGCAGCTCTCACTAATCTTAAAAGGTTTTTTTTTTTTATAATAAAATATCTAACAACCACTTCGCATATCCTCGTATAATGGCGGACCAAGGGAGCTAGTGATGTTCCCGAGCCTCCAGTCCCAAAAAAATATCAACATTGTATACTTGAGTTCTTCTTCTTCTTTTTTAAATGATGTAATTACAAGTCAAGTTGAAAATTTGGGTCCCACCTTGCCAACCTAAAATTATAGATGTGCAATTGGTCCTATGAAATTTTTTAGGACAGAGGTTCAGTACTTGAGGTTTTGCATCGCCCAATACGTCACAAGGCTTTTTTTTATGGACTTTACGATCTCTTCTATTGGTTTTGCATCACCCAATAGAAGAGTGTTTTCTTTCGGCATAAGGCAAGAGATTAATCACATATATATTGTCTTCGTTATGGACACTGATTCGTATAAGAACTTTACGGGCTCCACATCATTCAGCAAGCTACTTCCGCAAATCAACCTTAATATATATGGCGATTAGCATTGTATGCTTTTATGACTGCAAATAGACTATTTTAGAGTAATTTAGTCTTAGAGCTCATAAAATTCCACCTTAAAATCATATGCGCTAGGCCCAAAAGGAGTGGCCTAAACCTGAAACCGTTTGCATTTGGTGGCATGAGAAGTTGAATTTACGTCGCGAGCTTAGTCCACATGCAAGGATGAATGCCATCGATGAACTGGAAAATTAGGCAGACTTACATTCGGAACAACCTGAGTTATCAATGGAAAATGTGAAGGTAACCGATCCGTCCCCATCACAAATGCGACGGAGCTTTGTCCACCTTCAATTTTTCCTCGGAAACCGACTTGTATATCTGGTATCCACGGAAAAATTTCTTAGTTATATCCCAAAGTGATGTAGTTTAAATGGAAGAAAAATATGCAGTTAGCCAAAAAGATAAAGTACAGAATAACAAGAGAGAAAAAAAGAAGTAATCAAAACCTGGATATATTGAATTATTATATAACAAATGAACTATGCAAATGTTCTTTTACCGATTATATCGGAATTGTGTCAAATTTTTGTGCTCAAGTTTCATAAAAAAAATAAAAATTAATGAACCCAATTTGGGCACCAGATATTAAATTATAAATTCCACCATCTAGCGTGACGCATTTTACATCCGTGGATGTAAAATAAAAAGAAATCAAATTTTATGAATTTGTGATGTTAGGATATGACCAAATACAAATTTTTGTAAAGTATATCTTCCCTTATTTTATATATTCTATAAATATTTGTTACGTTTGATCATAATCCAGTACACAAATGATATCATAAAATGAATTTTTGTGTAGTTTTGCAATTAAATTACCTAGTTTTATCTAATTTTACAATTAACAAGCATATTCTCTTATTAAAAAAGATACAAACATATACTAAACAAACTTACTGAAAATTGATCTAATCGACACGTTCTACATCATGTGTCAACTAAAATTATAATCAACCGAATTTTAGATCTGCATTCACTAAATCACGTAACTTTAATTAGTAGTGCAATTCCATTTCCACATTTGTATAACCACAAAACTATCACAAACACATTTATGTCGGCCGCCTCCGCTGGTCATTGGTTGCCGGTGGTCAATGCCAGCGATTGCCAATGCCACCGCCAGTCAAATCTAATCTACGACGTTTCTAGTATTCTCTTTGTAAGACTCCGGATTTTCATAGCAATTAAGCGTTGAAATTTCGTAAAATTATAAAGAAAGATTGGTAAATTTTCATGTCAACATAGCGGACATGATAATTCCAGTCAATCTAACGGTAAGCAAGTGTTGCCTGTAAATTTCGGATGCAAGCAGTTGCGAGGCTTGTGGCGTCGCCATCGTCGGACTAATTTGTTCGACCACATTTAGAAAAAGCCCTCATACGCATGCATATCACGAAGAGAGAGGAAATCCGCAGCTTCGTGTAGACGGTTACGATTTCATTGTCTGTTCAGTAGAATGAATATTTGCTGTTTGCATTTTGATCTCTGGCACCTTCTTGTACCAGAGAGGAATAACAAGCAAACAAATGTTTCATGAGCAGCACAAAAGAAGCCCATAAACGAAAGAGAAAAAATTGTTATTATCATAATTACAGATTACATCAATATATATTGTGTGAGCATTGGGCCTCACTATCAATGAAAAGACTAAACTACCCTTCAACACTCCTCCTCAAGTCAGGGCATAAATATCAAAGAGTCCTAACTTGTTACAATAAGTAGTCGCTCTACTACCCCGCAATAACTTAGTGAAAAGATTGGCAAGTTGGTCTTTGGTCTGTGTGTGTTGAAGTGTTATGTCATTGTTCTAAATCTTTTCTCGCACAAAATGACAATCTACTTCAATATACATCGTGCACTCACAAAAAACTAGATTTGAAGCAATATCATAGCAGACTGGTTATCACAACACAGAATTGAGGAAGCTGAAGATGGCATGCTAAGTTCGAATAACAACATCCTCAACCAAAGCAACTCAATAGTCATATGAGCCATGGCCCGATGTTCTGCCTCTGCACTTGATCAAGACACCACCTATTGCTTCTTACTTTTCCAACTCACAACATTGCCTCCCAAGAACACACAATAGCCACAAGTTGATCTCCTATCAATAGGACATGCTGCCCAATCAGCATCAGAGTAGCCAATAACACTACGATGTCCATGATTCTTGAATGAAGTCCCTCTACCTAGTGCTCCTTTTAAATACTTAACAACACATAACACTGCCTCCCAATGTATAGTGCGAGGAGCACTCACAAATTGACTAACCACACTAAAAACAAAAGAAATATCTAGTCGGGTGACAACTAAATGGTTGAGCTTATCCACTAACCTGCGATACCTATTTGGATCATGAAGTAACTCTCCATGTTTTGCATCAAGTTTCACATTAGGATCCATTAGAGTATCCATAGGCTTAGCTCCAAATAAACCAACCTCACTAAGGATATCAAGAACAAATTTCTACTGTGATAATGAGATACCATCACGTGAATAGGCCACCTCAATGCCCAATAAATACCGCAGACTATCTATATCTTTTGCATTAACTCTATTTGTGAAAACTATTTCAACTTTTTTATGCCCATAGAATCAATATCAATGATGATAATGTCATCCACATACACAATTAGGAGAACACACCTTACAGAGGAAGTTGAACTAAACACATCATAATCCATGGTACAACGCCTCAAACCAAACCAAATAACTATATCACTGAAATGATCAAACCAGGCACGAGGAAATTGTTTCAACTCCTATAATGCCTTGCGTAGGCAACAAACACTAGTAGACATCCCCTGAGCAACAAACCCCGAGTGCTCCATTTATACCTCCTCTATCAAGTTGCCATGAAGGAATGCATTTTGGACATCTAGCTAATGGAGAGTCCAATCATATTGGACAACAAGAGAAACAAAAACGCAAATAGAAGGTATCTTTGCTATAGCAGAAAACGTATCATCGTAATCAACTCCATTGACCTAAGTATTACCTTTGGCAACTGGAAGCGCCTTTAGACGCTCAACAGAATCATCTAGTTGAAACTTCACTATGAAAACCCAACGACACCCTACAACCTGTTTGTTGGTAGGTAACGGTGTAAAATGCTATGTCTCATTATCTTGTAGCACCTGCATTTCATCCTCCGTTGCCTGCCACCAATCTAGATAAGCAAGGGCCTTTGCAACAGTACTTGGCATAGACACAATAGATAAAGAAGCAACAAATGAGGAATATGTAGGAGAAAGACAATCATAGGATAAAACGTAAGGAAAAAGGGTGATGAACCCTAGGTGCTCCATATATACCTCCTCTACCAAGTTGCCATGAAGGAATACATTCTGGACATCAAGCTAATGGAGAGTCCAATCATATCAGACAACAAGAGTAAAAAAACACAGACAAAAAGTATCTTTGTGACAGGAGAAATGTATTATTGTAATCAACTCCATAGGTCTAAGTATAACCTTTGGCAATTGAATGCGCCTTCAGACACTCAATAGAACCATCTAGTTGAAACTTCACTGTGAAAACCCAATGATTCCCCACAACCTATTTGTTGGCAGTTAACAGTAAGATGCCATGTCCTATTATCCCGTAGCACCTGCATTTCATCCTCCATAGCCCACCGCCAATCTAGATAAGCAAGGACCTCTACAATAGTACTTGGCACAAACACAATAGATAAAGAAACAACAAACAAGGAATATGTATGAGAAAGACAATCGTAGGATAAAAACTAAGAAAAAAGGTGACGAGTATGTGTGTAACAAGACAAACCATTATACGGGGTAAATCGGGAATTGGGTTGACCGACGTAAAAATTCATACCATTGCTTTATGCAATGGGAATGCTAGTAGTAGGATCGGGCTCAGAAGAAGCTAGCAGATCAAAGGCCAAGGCATAAATTGGTGGAGAATCATGCTTATCTTATGCAGGCGGCGACTGTACTAGCTCACGTTGAACAGGATGATGTTGTTGATAAGTCACGTAGGCGAACTGAAAATCGAGTGATATCCTAAGTATACCCGACGAGAGGATAAGTGGTAGAGAGGCCATGGCCAAGGACGATGTATCTTCAAAAGGAGTCACCGGTTGAGTAGTGGAGGAGTAATATGACCGATCCTCAGAAAAGTTTACATGTGCTGAGATATAGAACCGCCGACTAACCAAACTATAACACTTGTACCCTTTTTGAGTTCAAGAGTACCCAAAAAACACTTGTCAACCGGTGGATCGTGCTTATCATGACCACAACACAGCCAAATATACGGAGTGGTAAATAAAAAAGCAGACTTGTAGGACGGAAAGTAGAGAAAAGTATGCCCCCATGAAGCAGAGGATGGGAGACAATTTATAACATAGCATGCAGTAGGAATAGCATGCCCAGAATGTTTTGGGGAGGTTCATATGAAAAATTAGACAACGAGCAACATCCAAGAGATGACGATTTTTTCGTTTTGCCACCCCATTTTGCTGGGGAGTGGACAAGAGGTCTAATGCAGAATCCCAAAGAAATGATTGAAAACCAGAGGAAATGGCCATATATTCTTTGACATTATCAAAGTGCAAACATTTAATAGAAATATGATATTGATTGAGAATCTCAAAGTAAAACATTTGGAAATAGGAAAAAACTTCAGTTCGATCTTTTCTCAAATATAACCATGTTCGTAAAAATAATCATCCACAAACATAACAACATACTTATAACTAGACATATCATTGACATGACAAGTTCCCCAAACATCAAAATGGACCAACTCAAAAGGACTTGACACACGACTCTAGACACGGGAAGAGAAGGATACCCGATGATGTTTGCCAAATTGACAAGCATCGCACTGGATGGGACACATAAACAATGAAAAAAGAGAAAAATGACAAATTACATCGTTATATATAGTGTGAGCATTAGGTCTCACTAACAATGAAAAAACTGAAGTACCTTCAACAAAACCAATAACGCAGACTTGCCTAGTTTTGTTGTAATTTTCACTAAGCTATTCAGAAATTCATTTCCTGAACTCAATTACAAGAAGCAGAAGAGAAGCCTAGGATGCTGAGAATTTCCCATCTATTGGGGGTGTGTTCGCGTACTTCCATGACAAGCGAGCAAAGTGGTCGACGATCTTGTCGCCAGCGATTTCATCGATAGGTATAGCATCTGAGATCTCTTTCGCGTCTGTCTCCGTGAGCTTCACTCCCAAGGAACCGATGTTATTATCGAGATTCTTGATCTTGGTCGTTCCTGCAAAAAGCGCCCAATATAAGAACAGAAACCCAGTTCCATGTCATCTGTTAAAGAATGCCATTTCATCAGATTCTCACCAGGGATAGGCACAACGCCATCTCCTTGATGGAGTACCCATGCGAGCGCAAGCTGTACAGGGGAACAATCGTGCTGTTTCGCTAACTTCTCGATTCGAGCGTAGAGAATTTTGTTTCTGTCCATATTCTCTGCTTGAAACCTGGGATACAGTTCCTGAGAAATGAGGCGAGAAAAAGTTAGCAAGGAGGATTGATGAAGAAGCGTTTAGACCATCGTGTACATGAAGTGAAATATTCAACAAAGAAGAGCCCCTTTAATTATAAACCTACCGGAGAAAGATGTGCCGGCACAGTTGCTGTGACTCCTCTGCCGCCAAAGAACCCACGACCAAGAGGGCTATACGGAACGATGCCGATTCCAAGCTCCCTGAAATTGAGAGGCGGGCTAAAAGATTAAGAAAGAAGAGACAAACGTTCGAAGCAGAGAAGGCTCTTCTTTGGAGAACAACTTTGCAAAGGATTAGAAGTCTTCTACGATGGCAGGAAACAGCTATGTACCTGCAAAGTGGGACAACTTCTTGCTCGATGTCGCGAGTCCAGAGCGACCACTCCATCTGTAAGGCCGTGATGGGATGAACCGCGTGCGCCCTCCGTATGGTGTCGGGGCTAGCCTCAGACAAGCCGATGTACTTCACTTTTCCCTCTTCCACCAACTTCTTCAGTTCCCCCATCTGCAGTTTTTCCAAATCATTTGGTTTTATGAATTTCTGATTGCTAAAAACCTGTTTCGAGCATCGGCAATTATCCCCAAACAGGAAGAGCTGCTAAACAAACTTACAGTTTCCTCTATGGGGACCGATGTGTCGATCCGATGCACGTAATAGAGGTCAATGTACTCGACACCAAGGCGCTCGAGGCTCGACTCGCAACATGAGCGGACATATTCAGGTGTCCCCTTAATCACGACATTGCCCGCTTCGGATTTTGCAATACCGAATTTGGTGGCTAACTGTACCTCCTCCCGCGGTAACCTCTTCAGTGCCTGCAACAATGATATCACAAAGTTTCCAAATAATTATGTAAGTAAAATCAGTCAACTAAAACACTAAATGACCAGTTTCGTGCGTTTCAGTTACTTCGCATTACCTTTCCAACAAGAATTTCATTGATTTTGGGTCCATAAAAATCCGACGTGTCGAAGAATGTTATCCCCATGGCGAATGCGTCAGTGATGATTGCTACGCCGGCTTCCTCAGGAACAGGATCATTGTACATTCTGGAGAGTCCCATGCAGCGAAACCCAACTTGAAACCTGCAATTGTTCGAAAACAAAATAAAATGAAGAAGAAGAAACGGAAAGTCATACATTTTAGCACGAAGAAGCTGAAATGAATCCACGGGAATTTAACCAATCACAAACAATAAGACCGATGTGATGAAATTTTCATTTTGTACGTACACCATTAAAATACGACGAAGAAAGAAGTAGTTTAATTGCAAACCTCGAGACCCTGCGTTCCGAGCTTCACTCGCGGAATCCGAACCCCAGCCATTTTGCAGATGATATCTTGAAGTTGCTACTTGCTGTACTTTCTGGTTTCTTGATCTGTCAATTTTCATGCATATTTGTAGGAGTTTGTTGAGGTGACAAATACAGTGATAAAGAAAGGAAACTTTAGATTATTAGATAGTCAAATGCCATTGACCAGGGCCCATCACGTAAGCAGATACACAAGAGCTCTACTTTGTTAGATACAAGGGGTGAGCATAATTTTAGGGTAGAACCTAGAAGTTGATAACCGGACCGATGAAAACCTAAAGGTTCTAGATCCAAGGTATGCAGGGCCTATCATGTAAGCATATGTGCAAGAGCTCTCCTTTGTTGCATACAAGAGGTGAGCATAGTTCCAAGGTAAAACATAAAATCTGAGAACAAGACCAGTGGAAATCTATATGTTCGAAGTTCCAAGGTATGTATGATAAGTTTCAGATTTCTTAAAATGAGGAACCTATTTTGATGGATAGGTTCCAAGTTCTTAATAGAATGAACTAGGAAGAACCTAGAACCTAAAATCTGAAACAAGTATTAATATTTTTCTTGGTTTATGACTTCTCGCGATCTTGCAATGTTCTATGCCATTTGATGATGAGTGTATAACTTGTAAGCACTAATCTAAGCTTTCATTTTATAACTAAGACTTTTACTTTATTAACATTTTTTTATATTTAAATATAAGTTATAGTTAATGAATTGTAACAGTAAATGGTGGTGATTAAATATTTTTTCATTATAATCATTTAATTAATAATATAGGTGGAACTTGGATAAACCCTGAAACCAATCCTAGAACCTGTGACAGGATAAGTTCCAGGTTTTAAGGTATGCATAATAGGTTTCAGGTTCAAAAAATGAAGAATTTGTTCTAACGGATAGATACTGGATTTCAAGTAGAACCTATACGGAACCTGGAATTGCTCATTCCTATATGGATACTACCTAAATACTTCGGGTTTGCATCACCTAGTATGTCACAATCGTAGTGAATTTTAATTTTCCTGGCTATCAGCCATTCCACGGTGATTGGCTATGGCCTAGAGAGATCCTTTCATGCCAAAAATAGGAAGATTGCGGATGCAAACTCTCGGTGAAATTCAACAAGAAATCCACTCTGCAATCAACTGCCCACATGCCAGGAGGAAAGGAACATACACAGATTCAGAAAATTGAAAAGTGAATGGACATTTCCCTCCAGTATGATGATGACCTTGAATCCCTTCCTTTGGAAAATGAAGCCGCTCCAAACATTAGTCGTGCCATCCCATAAATTATTAGAAACTAGCGAAAGTGAAAGGTCTGATTATGCCAATAAATTCATGAAATCCGAAGTATGCAGATGGCTCTTCATTTCCCACCCAGATTTTGGTCTATAAGTTGTTCTTGAATCATTCTAGGAACCATACAAACCCCAGCAAAAGTTTCGGCTACTCGGTAGTGTTACATAATCATTGGATCTCCATCCTCACACTGAGACATTGTCAACATCATATTACTACAAGAACCATACATCAAATCGATCATCGTCCTAACGATGCACAAAAGGTGCTGAATTTCGTGGGATCCAGCATAGCGTTCGTTGCGGCAATAGAGTAAAATACCGGGTTACTCATGCTCGGCTTTGTGAACCCTAACAACAACAATCATATACTTCGTTGCCGTCGGATTCATGTTCAACAATAAGGTCTGTTCAGTTCAGATTCACAGTTAGCAAAAGCAATAAATACTACAGGGTGCATCCTTGTTAGCACGCCATGTGGCTGGAATTTTATCGCATGTATAAAGTAACTTAGCTACAGTATTACTTGCTTCTTGGCATGTGGATGTGAGTGACGTCATAAAAGGACCTTGTGACGTATTAGCTGATGCAAGCTTTAAATTATGCAACAACACGTTGAGGCTGTAGGGGTGTTGCGTTGCGCATCTGCTTACGTCAATGGGTAGTTTGCGCATCGGCTTACGATCAATGGGTCATTATCAGATCCCTCTCATCCTTTTGTGGGGCCAAGTAGGTCAAACTAGCTCTTCTTCCGATAAGGTTTCACCATATTACATACTCTATTGTGTAAAATGCTTATTGCAACTTACGTTATCGTTCATTTATTTAGTTAGATATATTTTCGGTAATTAAACAATTGATATACACATATATTTTAGTGTTGAGGATACTTCTGAACCATTTGCTTAATCTCTATACGAGAAGTTAATTCGTAAGCAAATATGTACTGAATCATTGATTTTCTTTTAAAGAAAATGTTTGATGTTGTTCTCATTATGTTTAAAAGAGCATTTAACATTTTATGAAGTGTTTGGCAAATGCTTTACGACTCCACATGTGAGCAATGCAGGCTATGGGATTGTCCTTTGCCGCTTGTCCCAAAAAAATATGTGTATTGTTCACTTGAAAATTTTATGAATTTTAAAATGATGCGCTTAAAAGATCGGTTAAAAAGATGTGGTTTCAGATCGCCAACACTAAAATTCTAGACTTGCAAATGGCCACACGATATATTTTTTTCTTAGGAAGCTACTCCACCCTATCGTAATAAGGTGTTGAAATATTTATATTTCAGCATGGTTATTATAACATAACTCTAATTATATCATATAGACTACAGATGTCAACATTACAAATTTTTCTGTGTTTTGGCCGCCTCGACTCCTATATATACATGGAATTTGACAAGGATTGAACCAGAAGATAAAGGAGCTAGCAATTCCTTGCAGGTGCATCTGAAATATGGCCGAGGAGCAACATGTTCAGATTCTCAGAGTGAAACTTGGAACTCAGGGTCTTGAGGTAATTTGCACAAAAGCTACTTCTTGATAGGATGGAGTGCGAAAATCGATCATGAGTTTTCATCGTTGGACAATGATTTCTCGTCTTAGATTTGACTTCTGAGTCCGCAACGAAAAGCAGAAGTTCAGTGCAGATGATAGATTCATGCGGTCGCTTTTTCATAAGGGGGAGAGATCATAATTTATGTGATTTCTTGCTGACATGTGCAAGTTCTTTTGCTCTATTTCTTGGTTTTATGCTGCTGCAGGTTTCCAAGTTGGGCTTTGGCTGTATGGGACTGACAGGAATTTACAACGATCCTGTTTAGGAGGAAGTCGGCGTATCCATCATCACCGATGCGTTCGCCAAAAGGGTAACATTCTTCGACACGTCGGATGTATACGGCCCGAAAACTAATGAAATTCTGGTTGGGAAGGTAATTGAGGACAGAAACATGCAAAATTCAAATTGTTTATAGTTTTAGTTCATGGAATTTTAGTTACGTGGTGAGGAAAAAGGAAAAGAAACTTAGGGACTTTATTTACAGGCATTGAAGAAGTTGCCTAGCGAGAAGGTGCAGTTAGCTCCCAAATTCGGGGCGCTGCACTCCAAGGGATACGATGCGGCGATAAATGGAAGGCCTGAATATGTCTGCTCAAGCTGCAAGGCCAGCCTCAAGCGCCTCGATGTCGACTACATAGATCTCTATTAAGTGCATCGAATTGACACATCGGTCCCAATAGAGGAAACTGTAAGTTTTGCAATGTCAAAGAAAATCTGAATAATTTCTCTGCTCCAACAGACTTTAAACTCATCAGTTTTCAACAAATTTGCAGATGGGAAAACTGAAGAAGTTGGTGGAAGAGGGGAAGTGAAGTACATTGGCTTGTCGGAAGCCAGTCCCGACACCATACGGAGAGCGCACGCGGTTCATTCCGTCACTGCCTTACAAATCGAGTGATCGCTCTGGACTCGTGACATCGAGCAAGAAATCGTCCCTCTCTGCAGGTACATTGCTTGCTCTACTCTAATCTCTCGGAACATTTGCAACGAAGAAGTGGAGGAAAACTCTGTCCACGGACTTCCTAGTAGACTCCGAACCTTCATAAATTGGTCCATTTTAATTATATAGTCGGACAATTGGATTTAACTAGCGGAGCTTCTTTCTTCGTGTTGGCCCACTTCTCGGATTTCCAGGGAGCTTGGGATCGGCATAGTGCTGTATAGTCCTCCCGGTCACGGGTTCTTCGCTGGTAGGGGAGTCATAGGAGCTGCGCCTGAGAAGAGCCTTCAGGTGTGAGACATGCCTTGTTAGACTGAAAAATCAAATGCGGAAACCAGGATCCATCATAGACAAACTTCCAACCATTGTTTTTTTTTTTTTTTTAGTAAAAAGTAAGAAATATATTGAGGAAAGGCCAAATGTACAAAAGATCTTGTCACCAGAACTTACACTCCAAATGCAGGAATAAAATGAGTGGAAGGGTGACGAGATGAAAAAGCCTCAAACCGCGGCACAAACACTACAACACCTAGACCAAAAAGAAGCACGGCATGGTCAACCGGCTACAAAAGACGCCACACGCGAGGAAGAGGTCACCATTGGAACAACTACCTACGAGTCCCCAGTGAAAATAATCGGGTCTAGGCCCCAACTTCTCTGCAACCTTCTGTTTCTGATATTATCTTCAACGTTCCTAATGGTGATAGTCTTTTCTTGGACCACTTTGAAGAGGTGGTTCTTCATGGCCGGAAACGTCAGGGGCTGGTCTCTAAAGATGATGTTATTCCTATTTTTCCAAATGATATGACAAAGCGCGCCAAGGGAAAAACGGGCAATGCATTTGTAGAAATCTTTACCCATCAAATAGGTAGTAGCCCAACGGAGGTTCTCCCTCCAAGTTCTGTTGTGCTAAGGCAAATTGCATCTGGAAGCCTAAAATAAAGCAACGCCAGCCGTGACACAGCAATCAAAAAATAGATGACCAACAAAGTCGGGAGTCAGGCATACTCTTGCAAAACGCACAGGCAGCACTTCCAATTCTACCATAGGACAGAAGGAGAGTCTGGGTTGGAAGTCTGCACTTGGCAATGAGCCGAAGATTAAGCTGATAGCAAGGCACTATGGCGTTGTCCCACACGAAGGAGTACGAAGGAGTGCCAATGGACCCGCAATCTCTTCTTCCTGATGGAGTTCCACGCCATTGCCACCATGAACCGGCCCGAAGAGCTTTCCCGCCAGCAGAAATGATCCGGGTCACCCGATAGGACCGAGAGAGGATGACCCCATGATTCAAGCACCGTCTTGAGAGCTTGGCCAGCATCTAAGAAGAGGTCAGCAACACAGGCCTGCCTAGAGAGCCCTAAGCTGTAGATAAGTGAATCTGAGAAGAGCAGGTTCAGGGGCCCCTAAGGGTGCCAATTATCAAACCAAAGAGAGGTTGTTTGGCCATCGCCAATTTTCCAGTAGAAAGTCCTCCGGAAATCATTCCTTAGGTTCAACAAGCTCTTCCAAGCCCAAGAGCCACAAGTTGGCTTCCTAGCAACCCAAAAGTTTTTGTTCTTTAAGAAAGTGGAATGGACCCACCTACACCACAGCGCTTCCTTGTTAGAGAACAAGAGCCGGATATGCTTCAGCATGGCGGGTTTATTGCAATCTCGAAGCCTCCTGATACCTAGTCCTCCTTCAACCTTTGGAATGCAAACTTCATCCCAAGCTACCTTAGCACCACCCCTACCTAGGTCTGGACCTTTCCATAGGAATTATTTGAAGATTTTCTCTATCTGGTCCACCACAGCTATAGGTAAAACAAATACACTAGTCCAGTAGGCTTGTATAGCATGAAGAATTGACCTGATAAGTTGAAGCCGTCTAGCAAGAGAGAGGAAACAATGAGTCCAAGACTGAACCCTTGTAGTGATACGGTTGACAACGGCACAACAGTCTGCTTTGTTGATCCTCGAAGTGATTATAGGAACCCCTAGGTACCAAACTGGCAAGTTCCCTTCTCAAAAGCCCAACTCCAAGAGAATACAATTCCTTAAGGAGGGTGCGCCACCCACCAAAAAAATTTCACTCTTGCACGGGTTAAGACAAAGGCCACTCCAAGAGGAAAAGATATGAAGACCTTTCTTGAGGAGAGCCACCGTAGGAAGGTGAGCCTCACAAAAAAGGAAGATATCATCCGCAAAAAAGAGATGTGAAAGACTTGTTGCCTTACACCTCCAGAAGAACTTGAAATCAGGCCTCAAAGAGTACCTAAGAATGATCCCTAAAAGTACCTCTATAACCATAGTGAAAAGGTAATGAGAGATGGGATCACCTTGGCGGAGACCTCGGCCGCTTGCAAAGAACCCGTGGAGCTCTCCAATCAAAGCAATTGAAAATTTGGGTGTGTGCACACAAGTCATGATAAGTTGCATGACAGACTGAGGGAAGCCAAAGGCCAGCAACACACTTTCGAGAAAGTCCCAATCCACAGTATCATAGGCTTTCCTGAAGTCCACCTTTATCGCACATTGAGATAAGGCTCGAGGTGGAAGCTAAAGAACAGCTCCTGGGCCAGCAAGATGTTATCCCTGATCCACCTGCCTTTTACAAAAGCAGTCTGAAAAGGGCCTATCGAGCTCTTCAAAGCTAGGGCCACTCGATTAGCTAGCACCTTTGTAATACACTTGTAAATAGTGTTGCAACAGGCGATAGGCCTATAATCCTCCACGGAAGTGGCATTGATTACTTTAGGAAACATTACCAAGATGGTGTTGTTAATCTCCCTTAAGAGTTTTCTGGAGGTGAAGAAATCCATCACTGCAGCCGTGACTAAAGGACCACCGTGTCCCAGTTTTCTTTGAAGAACTCCGCTGTGAAACCATCCGGTCTAGGTGCCTTTCCCCTAGGCAAGGAGAAGATAATGTCCCGGATCTCCAACTCTGTAACCGGCCGAGCAAGGAGCGCAACCTGATCATCCGAGAGTGGATGCTGGATAACCTCCCTCAGGTCCTCCAACAAAGGTCTAACTAGCTCCCCTTGCGGCACCAAGAGGTCCTCAAAGAACTCTACAAATCGACGCTGCACCAGCCGTGGCTCGGTCACCTGGTTCCCTGAAGAGTCAAGAATATAAAGGATTATGTTTCTCAAATGTCTTTTGTTGACATACTAATGGAAGAACTTGGTATTGCGGTCTCCCTCCCTGAGCCATTTGACCCTGGACTTCTGCCTGAAGAAGGACTCCTCCAAAGCACGCAACTCTACAAAGATACACATTTGGTTTTTTTCCACCTCAGCAAGGTCAATAGAAATGGGGTTTTGCTGCAAGCCTGCCTGAGTGGTCTCCAACATCTTCCTCGCATCAATAGTTCTGGCGGAGATATTAGAGAAAGAATCTCTATTGAGCTACTTGAGCCGACATTTAAGAGCTTTGAGCTTACAAACAAGCTTATACATAGGGACTCCAACCCCCGGGGCATCCCAAACTTGCAAGACAATTTCGTTGAACTCCGGATGATTCATCCAGAAGTCGAAAAACTTGAAGGGCTTCCTCCGAGGAGTCGGATTAAGCACCTTTACCACCATAGGCGAGTGATCCGAGATTCCTGGTGCCATGAAAGAGGCTTCCGAGTAAGAGAGATCCAGACTCCACTTGGCGTTCACCAGAACCCTGTTGATCTTTCTTGCTTTCCTAGAAGGCCCTGAGGACATAGTCCAAGTGTATCTAAAACCAACGAACCTCAGGTCTTCCAGCTCAGCCTATTCCAAGCACTGTCCAAACTCATCAAAACAAGGGAGCCAATCTTCAGAGCCACCGACACAGTCCGATGGATCCTTAATAGCATTGAAATCCCCCAAGACAAGCTAGGGAGTGTCGTGGAGATGGATGCTTCTGGATATGATATTCTCCCAAAGAGGTCTCCTCAATGAAAGCGAGTGATCTCCATAAACAAAAGAGATACAGCAAGCCACCCCAGAATCCAAGCTCTCAAAGTTCCCATGAACTGCCTGCTTGGTAACTAAGAAGGCTTCAAACTTAACCCTTAAGGGGTCCCAACCAACCCAAATTCTGCCCCTAGGGGAGAAGTCGTAGTTTGCAATCCAACACCAATCCCTCAACAAGCCTTCAGAGATGGAGTTGAAGCGATCCTATTGCACCTTAGTTTCCAACAAACCAATATAGAACAAGTGGTTCGATAAAACGAGGTTACGAACCTCCGCTTGCCTAGTCGAGTCAACAAGGCCTCTAATATTTCAGCAACCTATATACATGTGTACAAAAGAGGAAGAGAGTAAGGGTTACCTCCAGCCATTGTTCGTATTCATGTTCGTCGAAAAGTCCCGAAAATTCAGCAAAATATTGAGTACACACTACTAATCCAATTCTCTCGCATACTGATGTTGTATTCAAAAATTGAGAGGGTTTGCATTAGACATTGTGATTACCTGTTAGAAATGAACGATCGTTCCTTTTATATACCGTCTCCCATCAAGGCGGTTACCAAATGGACAGTTGTCACGAAGATGTACGAAACATGGAAAAATTACATGTGGAATAATCGCCACTTTAAAGAGAAAATGTGGGTCCAAAAATGTGGGATCACACAATATAAATAACATTCTCCCACTTGATCCCATCATTTTCATCATACAAATTATCCAACTAAATCCACGAAAAACTTTATACATAAAGAAATGAAACAAAACACATGGATCATGGTGACATATCCTCCAAGATTGAGTAATAACTTCCATGTATCACAATGCATCTTATTTCTTTTATGTCAATCTATATGTGATAACACATCTTAATGGATAAACCTTATGTTTATTCCAGTTCAAGAATAAATGTTATTCTCATAAATAAACAACAAATTGTGTACACCAAAAATTGAGAATCAACATTACAACAGAATAAAAGTTTCATATAACAACAATCATCTATATGACAACAAATTACATGATGGGACCTATTCCCATACTAGTTACATGATCCTTATACTTCATTGGTTGCATGCATCTAGTTAAAGGATCAGTTATTATCAATTCAGTGCTAACGTGTTTTATGACTACTTTATTCTCTTTAACACGTTCTCTTATGGCTAAATACTTGATATCGATATACTTACTTCGATTGCCACTTTTGGTATTTTTAGCCATAAAAACCGCAGCTGAATTGTCACAATATATTCTTAATGGCCTAGAAATAGAATCAACAATTCTAAACCCAATAATAAAACTCTTCAACCATACACCATCTGAGGTAGCCTCAAAACAAGAAACAAACTCAGCCTCCATAGTGGAAGTAGCAGTCAAAGTCTGTTTCGCACTTCTCCATGGTATGGCTTTGCTAGCTAATATAAAAAAATGTATCCAGATGTTGATTTTACCCACGAAGTCCGCATCCGAATAACCTACTACTTATAGGTTGTTAGTCCGTCTATATATAAGCATGTAGCTTTTGGTACCTTGAAGGTATATCACCACTTTCTTTGCAGCTCTCCAGTGGTCCATACTTGGATTACTCTGATATCTTCCCAACATTCCCACATCAAAAACAATGTCAGGTCGAGTGCAAACCTAAGCATACATCAAGCTTCCGACAGCAGAAGCATATGGAATGTTATGCATTTGTTCCTTTTCTTAATCGTTCTTCGGCCATTGGTTCAAATTGAAATTGTCACCCTTCACAATGAGTGCTATACATGATGAACAATCTTTCATTCAAAATCTCTCTAAGATTCTATTGATATGGGTTTCTTGAGATAGTTCTAAAATTCCTTGAGGTCTATCTCTATGGATCTTAATGCCAATGACATAAGATGCCTCACCCATATCCTTCATGTCAAAACTCTTAGAGAAAAATTGTTTTACTTCATGTAGCAACCCTTTATTGTTGGTTGCAAGTAGAATATCATCCACATATAGCACAAAGAAACAAATTTTGCTCTTATTGGTATATACATTGATCCATAACATTCTCTACAAAACTGAATGAAGATATGACATCATGGATACTTAAGTACCATTAGCGGAATGCTTGTTTTAAGCCATATATTTCTTAAGCTCGCACACCAAATGCTCACATTTACTAGAGGAGAATCATTCAAGTTGTTTCATATAAACCTCCTCCTCTAGTTCTCCATTGAGGAACGTCGTTTTCACATCCATCTGATGTAATTCCATATCAAAATGGGCAACCAATGCCAAAACAATACGAAAATAATCTTTCTTAGATACAGGAGAAAAAGTCTCCGTGTAATCGATTCCTTCCTTTTGAGTGAATCATTTGGCAACGGGTCTGGCTTTATATCTTTCAATGTTATCCAATGAATCCTTAGTTTTGAAAACCCATTTACAACCAATGGCCGTTGCACCATCAAGCAACTCAACCAAATCCTAGACTTCGTTAAATGCCATAGAAATCATCTCTTCCTTCATGGCATTGTACCATAAATTGGATTTATCACTGTCCATAATTTGTGAAAACGTTTCAGAATCATTCTCAGCTCCAATATTGTATTCAGATTCTTGTAAATACACAACATAATCACTAGGAATTGCCGATTTCCTTATTCTAGCAGATCTTCTCAATGTTGCATCAACATTCTCTTGAGGAACATGTTGCTCAACCGGTTGTTCAATAGTTTTTGATAATTGCTAAACAACTGAATCTACTAGATCAATATCAGCAGGCTGTGGAATTTCAACGATTGGTTGTTCAATAATTGGCTGAACTAAGGGGGCATTATCAGCAACAACCAACCTTAAACTTGAGGTGGAAGGTTGAGTGTCTAAATGATCTTTCTTAGAACAAGGTCCTTCGATCGATTGCTTCCACTAATCAAGTCATTTTCAAGAAATTTAGCGTTTCTTGATTCCACAATCCTAGTGGTGTGAGATAGACAATAATACCTATATCCCTTGAACCTTTCGACATATCCAAAGAAATATCCACTTATGGTTCTTAAGTCCAACTTCTTTTCCTGTGGATTCTAAACTCTCACTTTAGATGGGCATCCCCAAACACGTACATGTTGTAAACTCGGCTTTCAACCTTTAAATAACTCAAAAGGTGTCTTTGGGACAGCCTTGATCGGAACCTGATTTAATATGCAACCAGCCATCTTAAGTGCTTCAGCCCATAAGGACTTGGGAAGTTTAGAGCCACTAAGCATACTCCGCACCATGTCCAATAAAGTTTGGTTTTTTTTTCCGCTACACTGTTTTGGTCCGGAGAACCAAACATAGTGTATTAGACAACTATCCCATGCTCTTGAAGAAACTTTACAAATGAACCAAGTGCTTGTCCATCTTCAATGTATTTACCATAGAATTCTCCACCTCTATCTGATCTCATGATCTTAATTTGTTTACCACATTGTTTCTCTACTTCCACCTTAAATACCTTAAAGGCATCTAACGCTTCATGCTTATTATGAATCAAGAAGAGATACATGTAACGTGAGTAATTATTGTTGACACCTAAATTTCGTCATTTTACTTAAAACTTAATCGCATACACAATTAGGAATTAGTGGCTAAAAAACAAATACAAAAATACAAAAAATACGAAAAAAAAAAGAAAAGAAGAAAGAAGAAAAAAATGGGGGGGGACGCATGAGGGGCCGCGTCGGACCGAATCTGGCCTTGGCCCAACCCAGCCCTCCTCTTTTCTCCTCTCTCTCACACGCGGCCCGGCCCGCCTTCTTCTCTCTCTCGCACGGGGCCCGTCCTAGTTGTTTTCCACCCCCTCAGCATCCTTTGCACGCGACCTGCAAGAAAAGAGTAGAGAAAAAGAGTGAAAAGAAAAAGGAGGAGGGAGAGAGGGGGAGAGAGGAAGAGAGTTGGAGGGACAGACCGCCGGCCACTGCACGGCCGACAACCCGTCGCCGTGCCTCCTTTCCTGCTCCAAAACTCCGACCAAACATAGAGAGAGCTGGGGAGAAAGAGTTTGAAAAGGGGAAAATCATAGAGAGGGAGAGAAACCAGGGGGGAGGAGGCGCCGTCGACGCTGCCCAATGTTGTCCCAACGCCGAGCCGTATCGACCCGGTCATCCCCCGATGCCATTACCGTCACCACACCAGATCTCCACTGAGTCGCTGTCACCCACCACCATCTGCTTCAATGTAGTCCCAAGGCTGAGCCAACCAAGAGAGGAGGGAGATCGGAGGAGGTCCCAGATCCAAGGGTGGCGGGTTGAACAAGGGCCAGATCTGGGAATCGATCGGGCTCCGCCGCAGCCCCAGGCCGATCGCCACTGCCGTTCGACCAGCCGTCTCAAGCTGTGCCGCCATTCCCCCTGACGCTATCGTTGCACCAGATCTCCGTCGTCGCCGTCGTAGCGTCGGTTGTTGGGCTCGGCGCCTTCGCTTCCCTTCAAACGTCGCCCCCTGTAGCCTGAAGCTGCAACGCCGCCGCTGCCCTCCGAACGCCGAACCACCTAGGACCACATCGTCGCCGCCCATCCTCGCAGACCCCGACATCGTCACCACCGTTCACCGCCTCGCTACCGCCATCAAGCCCGTTGCCGCCATCATCAACGCCGCCAAGAAACCCTAGGGTTTCGACAAAAAACCGTGTCGGGCGCGAGTTGCGAACCAGGTAGAGTTTTGATCTCCGGGCTGGGCTCACGTGCTTGGGCCAATTTATCTCTGGGCTGAATTGAGGGTTGGGCTTTAGGATTAGTTTAGATTTCTTCCTTGGGCCATGTTTAATTTTAGAGGGCCAGGGCTTGTTGACTGGGCCAGTAGGCTTTTGGTTAGGGGGTGGGCTCGTTGGTCGGGTCCAACCCTAAACCAGGTAAAGGCCCGACCATCTTTGGTTGGGCCTGGCCCTTACGAGCCGAGCAGGTCGGATCCGGGGAGGCTTGACCCGAACCGAGCCCGACTTGCCCGATCGGGTCGAACCCAGGTCGGGTTAGACCGGACCCGACCCGGTTTGCCCCCAAAAAAAATTTAAAAAAAATTTAAAATTTAAAAAGAATTTCGAAAATCCAAAAAATGTAGGGTTTGGTTAGGAATTATTATGTATTGCCTTCTTAGTGTGCTTAGGCCTTTATTTACTCATATGTTGATTATGACGCATGTTTAATTTACATATTTAATTATGTTTAATTGCATACACTCAATTTCATTCCAACTATGATCTTTGTAGCTGTGATTATTATTTTAATAATTGCACACCCACATGATTACTTCACATGTTAGTGGATAGGTATAAAATCAATTCAAACTGCCTGGCAAAAATCTTCATTTTAAAATGAATAGGATTAGGTACCGAAATGGCACTAATTGGTCAATTAGTGTAATCAAGTCCCCGATCCTAAATTCTCTGATTGCGTAGGAAGTAAGGTACACTCTCATAACTCACTTAGTTTCTAGCCAACCCCAATAGATTAGTGGCAACTCCTTTTTGCGAAATTCTTTAGAATACCCCAATATCTCAATGCCACAAGAGTTATGGGCTTTGGAGAGCCCGCGCCTAATCATGAGCCTTAGGCCCGTCCTTTAGGCAATACCCTTAAACATGTTCCCTCCCCCGAGAGTAGGTCGTGACAATTATCTATGAAAGAGATGAAGTATTTCTGACCACACAAGTCCATATTCGGACTACAAATATCCATATGTATGATTTCTAATATTTCTGTACTCCTTTTGACACAATTTCTTCGTCTTGTTGGTCTGCTTTCCCTTTATGCAGTCTACACAAATATCACAATCAGTAAAATTTAAAGTACCGAGTATTCCATCATTTACCAATCGCTTAATTATTTCTATCGAGATATGTCACAATCTCCGGTACCACAACATAAAGGAATTTTCTTTCACAACACATCATTTTATATTAGCATTATCATGAACATGCATCGCATTATAATAGGCGTTGTCTTGTAAATTAATTCGAAAAAGACCATAAAACAAAATACCACTCTCAATAATTTCATATTTAAATGATAAATAGAAATTTGAATCTGAAAAGTTAAAAGAGTAACCTAAAGGTACAAGTCTTGAAACTGAAATTAAGTTTCTCGAGAAACTAGGAATATAAAAGGTCATTTCCAAATTCAAAACAAAGCCACTATTGAAAACTAGTCTACATGTCCCAATAGTTTCCACATGTGAACGCATCTTGTTTCTTGAATAGATGCTTTGTTCACTTCCCACTAGCTTCCCGTGGTTTTGAAAACCCTGCAAGGAATTCGAAATGTGGATTGTAGATCCAGAATCAATTCACCAAGTGTTGTAACTCACATCAACCATATTAGATTTATAACAAACACAAGAGATTGGATTACATTTCTTCTCGAGCCAAGCCTTAAATCTAACGCAATCCTTCCTTATATGCCTATTCTTTTTTACAGAAGAAACATTTGGATTCTTTCTTAATGTCAGCTTGGGGAGGTATCTTACATTTTCCCTTATACTTACCATGGCCCTTATTCTTTCCTTGTGTTGCCAAATAAGCATTTTTTTCCCAATTCCATAATCAGTCTTTCTTCTGCTTAAACACACATGGTCACAAGTTCATTAATTAACCAAAACTATAAGCTAATTCAATAATTTATCAAAATTTATTTGAGTAGGCTTATTAATGTGTTAATTTAAGTCACTTATGTTGTGTTGGAATTACCAAGTCTTTCAATAATTGATCAACACTCATTTGTGCCACTTACCATTACCAATTTGTTAAAGTTGCTAATTTATATACGAAATTGTCAATCCTAATTTAAGTGATGTATCGATTTTCTCGTCCAACTAATTTAAACTTACCCAACGTTTATTTGATTAATTTATAACGTTCATGCTTGCTTCATTATAACTTAAGGACATTGTTTGACTAACTTACCAACCTTTTAGAATTTTTCTGACTTTTATATTAATTTACCAAAGTGATTTTATCAACTTTTCTTGGACTAAGGCACTAACCGGTTTTGGCTTATGAGCTCTTTTTTGAGTCACTCGCTGCACCTTTGCGCTTGTTTCATATTGTTAATTTTACTAATAACGTATTGTTTTAATTTCGGTTAAAATTTGTGATCCATTTTCTATATAAAAAAAATTCTAGAAACTACCGGATCAATCTTGCAAACGAAAAAATTCTGGAAACCAAGGTTGCTTAATCATGAGAAAGTGGGGCCAAGAAAGTGAATGAGGAATGTCCACACAAGCCTACAACCCACAAACTAGAAGAATCCAAGAAGAACGACATCAAAAGTGTCAAAAATTGTATATGGTACTCACTTTAATGCTAAAAGTTTTTTTTTGGATCACTTAAGTGCCACCTAAAAAAAAAAAACAATCACTTAAGTGTTAACTCTGATCTAAATGACTGGAAATTCAATATGGCTATATTTTATTAATGTCTTAGTCCCATGTGGCTCACCAGCGGGTCCAGTCAACATTTAACGCCAATTCAGTACTTTCCGGCCAATTTTGGCCGAATTTTGCTGACTGGATGCCGACCAACTGACGTGGCATGATTGACAGTGACGTTGACAACTTTTAATAATATTTTAATATTTTTGAATTTTTTCTTTTTCTTTTTTTCTTTTTTTCTTTTTCATTTTTCCTTCTCCTCCTCCTTTCCTCCCCAACTGATGTATAGACTTTTTGTGCGTTTAATCTGCATACTAATGGCATCTATTATTTGCTAAAAAAAGGGAGAACATCTCTTTTAAAAGAATAGCATGCCAAGCTTTCTTATGTAAGAGCATTGCCCGAATTCGTCCATTTACCTCTTAGGCGATGGATGTAGGCAAACCGTCCGCCTATTCATCTACCTCTACTTCCACCCCCACTGATGTGTAGGCTTTTTGTGCGTTTAATTTGTATACTAATATAGCAGGTTGAGCTTTCTTATGTAAGAGCATTGCCCGAATCCATCCATTCACCTCTCGAATGACGGATTTGGGCAAACTGTCCACCTATTCATCTGCCCGTAGTTCCTTCCCCATTAATGTGCAAGCTCTCTATGCATTTAATTTGCATACTAATGACATCTATTATCCGCTAAAAAAAGGGGAACATGTTTTTTCATAAAATAGCATGTTGAGCTTTCTTGCATAAGAGTATTGCCAAAATCCGTCCTTTCACCTCTCAAATGATAGATTTGGGCAAACCGTCCGCCTGTTCATCTATCTCTAGTTCCTCCCCCACTGATGTGTAGGCTTTTTGTGCATTTGATTTGTATACTAATGACGTCTATTATTTGTTGAAAAGTTGGGGAACATCTCTTTTCAAAAGATAGCATGTCGAGCTTTCTTACATAAGAGCATTGCCCGAACCCGTCCATTCACCTCTTGGACGATGGATTTGGGCAGACCATTTGCCTATTCATCTACCTCTAGTTACTCCTCACTAATGTGTAGGCTTTTTATGCGTTTAATTTGCATACTAATCACATCTATTCTCCACTGAAAAAAGGGGAACGTCTCTTTTCAGAAAATAGCATGCCGGGCTTTCTTACATAAGAGCATTACCCAAATCCATCCACTCACCTCTCGGACGACGGATTTGGGCAAACCGTCTACTTGTTCATCTACCTCTAGTCCCTCCCCCATTGGTGTGTAGGTTTTTTGTGCATTTAATTTGCATATTGATGACATATATTATTTGTTGAAAAGATGGGGAACATCTTGTTGAGCTTTCTTACGTAAGAGCATTGCCCAAATTCGTCCACTCATCTCTCGAACAACGGATTTGGGCAGACCATCCGCTCATTCATCTATCTCTAGTTCCTCCCCCATTGATGTGTAGGCTTTTTATGTGTTTTATTTGTATACTAATGACATCTATTATCCGCTGAAAAAAGGGGGAACATCTCTTTTTAGAAAATAGCATGCCGAGCTTTCTTATGTAAGAGCATTGTCCAAATCCATCCAGTCACCTCTCAGACAACAGATTTGGGCAAACTGTCCACATGTTCATCTACTCTAGATCAAACTAATTAATAAGAAAAAGTATTTTTCACATGATATAATGGGTAGAATGTAACGACCTATCCCGTTACCCGTTGAGTTATATAATTAAATAATTATGTATATCACGACGTTGAAAATAGTTCTAAAAGAAAATTGTTCGGATGATCTGCTGATGTAAAGTTGATTCAAAACCAAATCTACATTGATTCATTGATTAAGAAACGAGCGTGGGTTGCAGCTCTCACTTATCTTAAAAATGCATCTGTTTTATATATATATATATATATATATATAACAACCACTTCGGATATCCTCGTATAATGGCGGACCAAGAGAGCTAGTGATGTTCCCGAGCCTCCAATCCCAAAAAAATATCAACATTGTATACTTGAGTTCTTCTTCTTCTTTTTTTTAAATAATGTAATTACAAGTCAAGTTGAAAATTTGGGTCCCACCTTGCCAACCTAAAATTATAGATGTGCAATTGGTCCTATGAAATTTTTTAGGACAGAGGTTCAGTACTTGAGGTTTTGCATCGCTCAAAACGTCACAAGGCTTTTTTTATGGACTTTACGATCTCTTCTATTGGTTTTGCATCACCCAATAGAAGAGTGTTTTCTTTCGGCATAAGGCAAGAGATTAATCACATATATATTGTCTTCGTTATGGACACTGATTCGTATAAGAACTTTACGGTTTCCACATCATTCAGCAAGCTACTTCCGCAAATCAACCTTAATATATATGGCGATTAGCACTGTATGCTTTTATGACTGCAAATAGACTATTTTAGAGTAATTTAGTCTTAGAGCTCATAAAATTCCACCTTAAAATCATATGCGCTAGGCCCAAAAGGAGTGGCCTAAACCTGAAACCGTTTGCATTTGGTGGCATGAGAAGTTGAATTTACGTCGTGAGTTTAGTCCACGTGCAAGGATGAATGCTGTCGATGAACTGGAAGATTAGGCAGACTTACTTACATTCGGAACAACCTGAGTTATCAATGAAAAATGTGAAAGTAACCGATCCGTCCCCATCACAAATGCGACGGAGCTTTGTCCACCTTCAATTTTTCCTCGGAAACCGACTTGTATATCTGGTATCCACGGAAAAATTTCTTAGTTATATCCCAAAGTGATGAAGTTTAAATGGATGAAAAAAAAAAAACCACTGGGGTTTATCCGAGTGGCCACCCTTCCAACATGGAAGGGGGAGGTGTGGGGTTCGAATCTCCACTTTCTCAGGGAGGGTTGGGGTGGGGACGCATTTGTTGCAGGAGTGGGTTTCGACTCCCATGCATTGCAAGGAGGCAGGGCAAAAGTCTAAGAGTGAGAGTTAGTAATAGGAATAAAGTAGGACCAACCAAAAAAAAATGGAAGAAAAATATGCAGTTGGCCAAAAAAAATAAAGTACAGAATAACAAGAGAGAGAAAAAGAAGTAATCAAAACCTGGATATATTGAATTATTATTTAACAAATGAACTATGCAAATGTTCTTTTACCGATTATATCGAAATTGTGTTAAATTTTTGTGCTCAATTTTCAAAAAAAAAAAAATTAATGAACCCAATTTGGGCACTAGATATTAAATTATAAATTCCACCATCTAGCGTGACGCATTTTACATCCGTGGATGTAAAATAAAAAAGAAATCAAATTTTATGAATTTGTGATGTTAGGATATGACCAAATACAAAATTTTTAAAGTACATCTTCCCTTATTTTATATATTCTATAAAGATTCGTTACATTTGATTATAATCAAGTACACAAATGATATCATAAAATGGATTTTTGTGTAGTTTTGCAATTAAATTACCTAGTTTTATCTAATTTTACAATTAACAAGCATATTCTCTTATTAAAAAAGATACAAACATATACTAAACAAACTTACTGAAAATTGATCTAATCGACACGTTCTACATCATGTGTCAACTAAAACTATAATCAACCGAATTTTAGATCTGCATTCACTAAATCACGTAGCTTTAATTAGTTGTGCAATTCCATTTTCACATTTCTATAACCACAAAACTATCACAAACACATTTATGTTGGCCGCCTCCGCTGGTAATTGGTTGCCGGTGGTCAATGCCAGCGATTTCCAATGCCACCGCCAGTCAAATCATAATCTACGATGTTTCTAGTATTCTCTTTGTAAGACTCCGGATTTTCATAGCAATTAAGCATTGAAATTTCGTAAAATTATAAAGAAAGATTTGTAAATTTTCATTTCAACATAGCGGACATGATAATTCCAGTCAATCTAACGGTAAGCAAGTGTGGCCTGTAAATTTCGGATGCAAGCAGTTGCAAGACTTCTGGCGTCGTCATCGTCGGACTAATTTGTTCGGCCACATTTAGAAAAAGCCCTCATACGCATGCATATTACGAAGAGAGGAAATCCGCAGCTTCGTGTAGACGGTTACGATTTCATTGTCTGTTCAGTAGAATGAATATTTGCTGTTTGCATTTTGATCTCTGGCACCTTCTTGTACCAGACAGGAATAACAAGCAAACAAATGTTTCATGAGCAGCACAAAAGAAGCCCATAAACGAAAGAGAAAAAATTGTTATTATCATAATTACATATTACATCAATATATATTGTGTGAGCATTGGGGGCTCACTATCAATGAAAAGACTAAACTACCCTTCAACACTCCCTCTCAAGTCGGGGCACAAATATCAAAGTGTCCTAACTTGTTACATAAAGTAGTCACTCTACCACCCTACAATGACTTAGTGAAAAGAATGGCAAGTTGGTCTTCAGTCCGTGTATGTTGAAGTGTTATGTCATTGTTCTGAATCTTTTCTTGCACAAAATGACAATCTACTTCAATATACATCATGCACTCACAAAAAACTAGATTTGAAGCAATATCATAGCAGACTAATTATCACAACACAGAACCGAGGAAGCTGAAGATGGCATGCTAAGTTCGGATAAGAGCATCCTCAACCAAAGCAACTCAATAGTCATATGAGCCATGGCCCGATGTTCAGCCTCTGCACTTGATCGAGACACCACCTAATGCTTCTTACATTTCCAACCCACAAGATTGCCTCCCAATAACACACAGTAGCCACAAGTTGATCTCCTATCAATAGGACATGTAACCCAATCAGCATCAAAGTAGCCAATAACACTACGATGTCCATGATTCTTGAATGAAGTCCCTCAACCTAGTGCTCTTTTCAAATATTTAACAACACATAACACTGCCTCCCAATGTATAGTGCGAGGAGCACTCATAAATTGACTAACCACGCTGAAAAAAAAAAAGAAACATCTAGTTGGGTGACAGTTAAATAGTAGAGCTTATCCACTAACCTCTGATACCTACTCAGATCATGAAGTAACTTTCCATGTTTTGCATCAAGTTTCACATTAGAATCCATTAGAGTATCGATACACTTAGCTCCAAGAAAACCAACCTCACTGAGGATATCAAGAACATATTTCTACTGTGATAATGAGATACCATCACATAAGTGGGTGTCACGACCAAATTTTCGGGTGAACCACCTAGGGTTTAGCTAATGAATTGTTAAGCCACTTAACTCGGGCTCTCCCAAGTCCAAATCAATTCGTGACTTAGGTTCAAGTTCTTAACATGCAAATGGATTTTATTTAGAGTTACCGCTAATCAGTTTACGATAGATCGATTAAACATCTAAGTAAAATAATTGAAAGATTATTTTACTCTTACGAACCAGAAACTTCGAATACGGGGACTTAGTTACACTAGACTTCTCTAATGCCCTTTCGATACCATTTCTTTTTATTTTCAAAAATGTTTTTGCAAGCAGTTTGGATTGCCTTTAAATCTATTTCTCTAACATGTAAGGTAATCATGCGAGTGCGCAAACCACCAATTTAACACCCATATAAAGCAATGAATAAATTGTAGGAACTTACATCAAAGTAACGAAAGCATCTGCAATGTTAAATCAGAATTTACATCGACAGTCCTAGATATAATCTCTAATTAACACGCAATTTTTGCCTTTTCTTTTTCACTTATTTAATGAAGATCATGTAATATGCAATGAATGCTACTAATCTAACATGAAATAATATGACATGGTAATATGGCTTAAATTACATGACATAAATAAAATGCAGTATGTCCTAAAGAATGAAATTGATTTATTCTAAGATAATTTTTGGTATTTTCCATGAAATTTCGAAATTAGAAAAATGCCAAAATTACCTAGCTAGATTAAGATTCTATCCAACTTATATTAAAGATTAGGCCGGGCTAAACACTAATTTAAATTAAGATATTATCTTAACTTAGCAAGGCTAAACCCTAATTTAAATTAAGATATTATCTTAACTTAGCAATCTCTAACCTAGGATGCAATCTATCTAAAATCAATTTAAACTTAAAATGAAACATGCGATTTTAGCCTAATGTACAATGACATACAAATAATGTCATAATTTTACATGACATATGCATGATGACTTTTTTGTGTTTTTGTTTTCTTATTAATTTCGAAATTAAAAATTATCAAATAATTAAACATGCAACCTAAGTTAACAAACTAGCAACCTAAATTGATCCATTTGATTTTTTATTTTTGAAATTCGAAATAACATTCTCATTCTAAACAATGCAAACCTTGAAACAAGATATAAACCTAATTTAACTCACATTTTTTTGGATTTTTTTACGAAAATAAGATCAACTTAAACGACATGACAGCAGATCAGAGCAAGACAATATTGATATCTAAAATGACGAACCATATCTTGCACATGAGATCGGGTTAGCCAATTTTCAGTAAATCGGATTGATGATTTTTCAAGCGATTGCGATTGCGAGTCGAATTTCGAGCGTGAAAATCGGACTATCAATTCCAAAATTTCATAGGCAATTTTATGTCGGAATCTCAATCATATATTAAGGAATAATTATACTAAAAAAGAACAAATAAAGTAAAATAACAAAAATAATAAATAAATAAAAGAAAAAAACTACCTAAATTGATTTTGCTTTTTTTTCCAAATAAGACAGGCAGCAACGTGGTGGTCCGCCGAAGGTCCGGTGAGGGGCGGCAGAGGGCGTCGGAGCTCCGGCGAGGGGGACTAGCAGGCCGGCAGAGGCTCGGGTTGCAGCGGGCCGGCGGAGCAGGGGCGTCGGGGCTTCTGGCGCTGCGGATCGGCGACAGCAGAGGCGGAGCAAGGGCGCTCGGGTCGCGGCTGCTACAGGGGAGCTCGGGCGCTGCAAATCGGCGACGGCGGAGGCGGAGTCGTTGCTTGTGACGGACGAGCGAGCAGGGGGGTCGCTCAGTGGAGTCAGTGGTCGTTGCGGGTGCTCGTGGACAGAGGTGGCCGGCGAAGATACAGCAGCAGGAGCGGAGCGTCGGGTTGTCGCGGATCGACACGGCTGGGCGGCGGTGCGAGCTCGCGGGCGAGAGGAGCCCTGGTGGTGGCGCAGCACGAGCAGCAGAGGAGGCACGGGTCGGTGTGGGAGCTCACGCGGCGGTGGAGCGGCGACCGACTCAGATCTGCCGGCGTCGGGGCTCTCGAGCGGGCAGATCGGGACAGCGGTGGTGTCGCAGCGAGGCGGAGACGCGGAGCTGACTGGCGGACGCGGGCGGCGGAGAGGTGACGGCGCAGGGGTGCGGTGGCGCGGCGTCGTGGCTGGACCTCGGGCCGAAGGCGCGGTGGCCGGATGCACGACGAAGAAGATGAACAGCCCTCTGCTTTGCTTTTCTTTTTTTTCCTTGCTGGCCTGCTGCACGTCCCCTCCTCCTGTATCTGCTGTACCTCCTCTGCAGAAGCCCAAGCTTCTGCTCACCTTTCTCTTTTCCCCAACGAACGAATTTCTTTGCCTTTTTTTATTGGATTTTGACCTAGAAAAACCGAAAATAGAAAAAGAAGCTCCCCTTTGACATGAAAACTAAAAAAACCTCAATGTGGCCATGTATTTCTATTTTGTAGCCTTGCAAAACCCTACACGAGTAATCTTTTTATAGGCAAAAAATTAGGGTTTTTATTTAATTTTCAAATCAACATCCGCGAAGATTTTTTTTCCGTACGCAATATCACTTTTCATTTTCCACATCTCTTCTAGATTTCCTTTGCAAAAATGAATATTCTCTATTGATTTTTCAAAAATTACAATAGGATTTTTTCAAATATGAGCTTAGATCAATTTGCTCTTTTCGTGGACTTAGCCCGACTTGTTAATTTAAAATTCAGAACCACCAAATCAAACCCATTTGTCACCGATCCAATGTAAATACAAATTAAAATAAATACACCTAAAACTATATACTATGCAATTAATTAATTAACTAATATTTTTTTAGGGGTTAAAATTAATCCCTAATTTTTTAATACGATAAATAACTAAACGGGTCACTAAAATTTAGCTGTCAACAGTGGGCGACCTCAATGCCCAATAAATACCGCAGACTATCCATATCTTTTGCACTAAACTCTATCTATAAAAACTATTTTAACTTTTGTATGCCCACAAAATCAATATCAATGATGATAATGTCATCCACATACACAATTAGGAGAACACACCTTACAAAGGAAGTGGAACTAAACACATATAATCCATGGTAAACGCCTCAAACCAAACCAAATAACTGCATCGCTGAAATGATCAAACTAGGCAAGAAAATTATTTCAACTCATATAATGCCTTGCGCGGGCAACAAACACTAGTAGACGTCCCTTGAGCAACAAACCCCAAGTGCTCCATTTATACCTCCTCTATCAAGTCGCCATGAAGGAATGCATTCTGGACGTCAAGCTAATGGAGAGTCCAATCATATTGGACAACAAGAGAAACAAAAACACAAATAAAAGGTATCTTTGCTACAAAAGAAAACATATCATCGTAATCAACTCCATAGGCCTAAGTATTACCTTGGCAACTGGAAGCGGCTTCAAACACTCAACAGAACCATCCAGTTGAAACTTCACTGTGAAAACCCAACAACACCCTACAACCTATTTGCTGGTAGGTAACGGTGTAAATTGCCATGTCTCATTATCCTGTAGCACCCACATTTCATCCTCCATAGCCCGCCACCAATTTGGATAAGCAAGGGCCTCTACAACAATGCTTGGCACAGACACAATAGATAAAGAAGCAACAAATGAGGAATATGTAGGAGAAAGACAGTCATAGGATAAAGACTAAGAAAAAGAATGATGAACCCCAAGTGCTTCATATATACCTCCTCTACCAAGTTGCCATGAAGGAATACATTCTGGACATCAAACTAATGGAGAGTCCAATCATATCGGACAACAAGAGAAACGAGAACACAAAGAAAAAGGATCTTTGTGATAAGATAAAATGTATCATTGTAATCAACTCCATAGGTTTGAGTATAACATTTGACAGTTGAATGCGGCTTCAGACACTCAACAGAACCATCCAGTTGAAACTTTAGTGTGAAAACCTAAACCTAATGATTCCCCACAACTTGTTTGTCGGCAGTCAACAATAAGATGCCATGTCCCATTATCCTATAGCACATGCATTTTATCCTCCATAGCCCGCCACCAATCTAGATAAGCAAGGACCTCTGCAACAAGACTTGGCGAAGACACGATAGATAAAGAAACAACAAACGAGGAATATGTAGGAGACAGACAATCATAGGATAAAAACTAAGGAAAAAAGGTGATGAGCATGTGTATGACAAGACAAGCCATTATACGGGGTAAATCGGGAATTGGGTTGATTGACGTAAAAATGCATACCTTTGCTTTATGCAATGGGAATGCTAGTAGTAGGATTGGGTTCAGAAGAAACTAGCGGATCAAAGGTCAAGGCATAAATCGGTGGAGAATCATGCTTAGCTAATGCGGGCAGTGACTGTACTAGCTCACGTTGAACAAGATGACGTTGTTGATAAGTCATGTAGGCGAATTGAAAATCGAGCGGTTTCCTAGGTATACACGACGAGAGGATAAGTGGTAGAGAGGTGATGGCCAAGGATGATGTATCTTCGGAAGGAGTCAACGGTTGAGTAGTAGAGGAGTAATATGACTAATCATCGAAAAAGGTTACATGTGCTGAGATATAGAACCCCCAACTAACCGAACTATAACACTTGTACCTTTTCTGAGTTCGAGAGTACCCAAAAAAACACACACTTGTCAACCGGTGGATCGTGCTTATCATGACCACAATACAGCCAAATATACAGAGAGGTAAATAAAAAAGTGGACTCGTAGGATGGAAAGTAGAGAAAAGTATGCCCCACGAAGCATAGAGGATGGGAGACAATTTATAAGATAGCATACAGTAGGAATAGCATGCCCAGAACGTTTTGGGGAGGTTCATATGAAAAATTAGACAATGAGCAACATCTAAGAGATGGCGATTTATTCGTTCCGCCACCCCATTTTGCTGGGGAGTGGACAAGAGGTCTAATGCAGAATCCCAAAGAAATGATTGAAAACCAGAGGAAATAGCCATATATTCTTTGGCATTATCAAAGTGCAAACATTTAATAGAAATATGATATTGATTGAGAATCTCAAGGTAAAACATATGGAAACAGGAAAAAACTTCAGTTCGATCTTTTATCAAATATAACCAAGTTACGCAGAACTCAATTACAAGAAGCAAAAGAGAAGCCTAGGATGCTGAGAATTTCCCATCTATTGGGGGTGTGTTCGCGTACTTCCATGACAAGTGAGCAAAGTGGTCGACGATCTTGTCGCCGGCGATTTCATCGATAGGTATAGCATCTGAGATCTCTTTCGCGTCTGCCTCCGTGAGCGTCACTCCCAAGGAACCAATGTTATTATCGAGATTCTTGATCTTGGTCGTTCCTGCAAAAAGCGCCCAATATAAGAACAGAAACCCAGTTCCATGTCATCTGTTAAAGAATGCCATTTCATCAGATTCTCACCAGGGATAGGCACAACGCCATCTCCTTGATGGAGTACCCAAGCGAGCGCAAGCTGTACAGGGGAACAATCGTGCTGTTTCGCTAACTTCTCGATTCGAGCATAGAGAATCTTGTTTCTCTCCATATTCTCTGCTTGAAACCTGGGAAACAGTTCCTGAGAAATGAGGTGAGAAAAAGTTAGCAAGGAGGATTGGTGGAGAAGCGTTTAGACCATCGTGTACATGAAGTGAAATATTCAACAAAGAAGAGTCCCTTTAACTATAAACCTACTGGAGAATAATGTGCCGGCGCAGTTGCTGTGACTCCTCTGCCGCCAAAGAACCCACTACCAAGAGGGCTATACGGAACGATGCCGATTCCAAGCTCCCTGAAATTGAGAGGCGGGCTAACAGATTAAGAAAGAAGAGAAACGTTCGAAGCAGAGAAGGCTCTTCTTTGGAGAACAACTTTGCAAAGGATTAGAAGTCTTCTACCATGGCAGGAAACAGCAATGTACCTGCAAAGTGGGACAACTTCTTGCTCGATGTCGCGAGTCCAGAGCGACCACTCCATCTGTAAGGCCGTGATGGGATGAACTGCGTGCGCCCTCCGTATGGTGTCGGGGCTAGCCTCAGACAAGCCGATGTACTTCACTTTTCCCTCTTCCACCAACTTCTTCAGTTCCCCCATCTGCAGTTTTTCCAAATCATTTGGTTTTATGAATTTCTGATTGCTAAAAACCTGTTTCGAGCATCGGCAATTATCCACAAACAGGAAGAGCTGCTAAACAAACTTACAGTTTCCTCTATGGGGACCGATGTGTCGATCCGATGCACGTAATAGAGGTCAATGTATTCGACATCAAGGCGCTCGAGGCTCGACTTGCAACATGAGCGGACATATTCAGGTGTCCCCTTAATCACGACATTGCCCGCTTCGGATTTTGCAATACCGAATTTGGTGGCTAACTGTACCTCCTCTCGCGGTAACCTCTTCAGTGCCTGCAACAATGATATCACAAAGTTTCCAAATAATTATGTAAGTAAAACCAGTCAACTAAAACACTAAATGACCAGTTTCGTGCGTTTCAGTTTCTTCGCATTACCTTTCCAACAAGAATTTCATTGATTTTGGGTCCATAAAAATCTGACGTGTCGAAGAATGTTATCCCCTTGGCGAACGCGTCAGTGATGATTGCTAAGCCGGCTTCCTCAGGAACAGGATCATTGTACATTCCGGTGAGTCCCATGCAGCCGAAACCCAACTTCGAAACCTGCAATTGTTCGAAAACAAAATAAAATGAAGAAGAAGAAACGGAAAGTCATACATTTTAGCACGAAGAAGCTGAAATGAATCCACGGGAATTTAACCAATCACAAACAATAAGACCGATGTGATGAAATTTTCATTTTGTATGTACACCATTAAAATACGACGAAGAAAGAAGTAGTTTAATTGCAAACCTCGAGACCCTGCGTTCCGAGCTTCACTCGCGGAATCCGAACCCCAGCCATTTTGCAGATGATATCTTGAAGTTGCTACTTGCTGTACTTTCTGGTTTCTTGATCTGTCAATTTTCATGCATATTTGTAGGAGTTTGTTGAGGTGACAAATACATTGATAAAGAAAGGAAACTTTAGATTATTAGATAGTCAAATGCCATTGACCAGGGCCCATCACGTAAGCAGATACGCAAGAGCTCTACTTTGTTAGATACAAGGGGTGAGCATAATTTTAGGATAGAACCTAAAATCTAAGAACTGAACCGATGAAAACCTAAAGGTTCTAGATCCAAGGTATGCAGGGCCTATCATGTAAGCATATGCGCAAGAGCTCTCCTTTGTTGTATACAAGAGGTGAGCAAAGTTTTAAAGTAAAACATAAAATTTGAGAACAAGACCAGTGTAAACCTATATGTTCCAAGTTCCAAGGTATGCATGATAGGTTTCAAATTTCTTAAAATGAGGAACCTATTTCGACGGATAGGTTCCAAGTTCTTAATAGAATGAACTTGGAAGAACCTGGAACCTAAAATCTGAAACAAGTATTAATGTTTTTCTTGGTTTATGACTTCTCGCGATCTTGCAATGTTCTATGCCATTTGATGATAAGTGTATAACTTGTAAGCACCAGTCTAAGCTTTCATTTTATAACTAAGACTTTTACTTTATTAACATTTTTTTTTTGCATTTAAATATAAGTTATAGTTAATGAATTATAACAGTAAGTGGTGGTGATTAAATATTTTTTCACTACAATCATTTAATTAATAATATGAGTGGAACTTGGATAAACCCTGAAACCAATCCTAGAACCTGTGACAAGATAAGTTCCAGGTTTTAAGGTATGCATAATAGGTTTCAGGTTCAAAAAATGAAGAATTTGTTCTAACGGATAGATATTGGATTTCAAGTAGAACCTATATGGAACCTGGAATTGCTCATTCCTATATGGATACTACCTGGATACTTCGGGTTTGCATCACCTAGTATGTCACAATCGTAGTGATTTTTAATTTTTCCTGGCTATCAGCCATTCCACGGTGATTGGCTATGGCCTAGAGAGATCCTTTCATGCCAAAAATAGGAAGATTGCGGATGCAAACTCTCGGTGAAATTCAACAAGAAATCCACTCTGCAATCAACTACCCACATGCCAAGAGGAAAGGAACATACACAGATTCAGAAAATTGAAAAGTGAATGGACATTTCCCTCCAGGATGATGATGACCTTGAATCCCTCCCTTTGGAAAATGAACCCGCTCCAAACATTAGTCGTGCCGTCCCACAAATTATTGGAAACTAGCGAAAGTGAAAGGTCTGATTATGCCAATAAATTCATGAAATCCAAAGTATACAGATGGCTCTTCATTTCCCACCCAGATTTTGGTCTATAAGTTGTTCTTGAATCATTCTAGGAACCATACACACCCCAGCAAAAGTTTCGGCTACTCGGTAGTGTTACATAATCATTGGATCTCCATCCTCACACTGAGACATTGTCAACATCACATTACTACAAGAACCATACATCAAATCGATCATCGTCCTAACGATGCACAAAAGGTGCTGAATTTCGTGGGATCCAGCATAGCGTTCGTTGCAGCAATAGAGTAAAATACCGGGTTACTCTTGCTCGGCTTTGTGAACCCTAACAACAACAATCACACTTCGTTGCGGTCGGATTCATGTTCAACAATAAGGTCTGTTCAGTTCAGATTCACAGTTAGCAAAAGCAACAAATACTACAGGGTGCATCCTTGTTGCGCGCCATGTGGCTGGAATTTTATCGCATGTATAAAGTAACTTAGCTACAGTATTACTTGCTTCTTGCCATGTGGATGTGAGTGACGTCATAAAAGGGCCTTGTGACGTATAGGCTGATGCAAGCTTTAAATTATGCAACAACACGTCCAGGCTGTAGGGGTGTTGCGTTGCGCATCTGCTTACCTCAATGGGTCGTTTAGCGCATCGGCTTACGTCAATTGGTGATTGTCAGATCCCTCTCATCCTTTTGTGGGGCCCAGTAGATCAAACTAGCTCTTCTTCCGATAAAATTTCACCATATTACATAATATATTGTATAAAATGTGGCAACTTACGTTATCGTTCATTTATTTAGTTAGATATATCTTCGGTAATTAAACAAATGTCTGTACATATACATGTATATACACATATTTTGGTGTCGAGGATACTTGTGAACCATTTGCTTAATCTGCATACAAAAAGTTAATTTGTAAGCAAATTTGTATTGAACCATTGATTTTTTTTTAAGAAAATGTTTGATATTGTTCTCACTGTGTTTAAAAGGACATTTAACGTTTTATGAAGTATTTGGCAAATGCCTTACAACTCCACATGTGAGTGGCGCGGCTATAGTTAGAGTGATTGCCCTCTGCCGCTTGTCCCAATAACGTATTTGTATTGTTCACTTAAAATTTTATGAATTTTAAAATGATGTGCTTAAAAGTTCAGTTAAAAAGATGTGGTTCCAGATCATCAACACTAAAATTCTAGGCTTGCAATTGGCCACACAATATTTTTTTTTTCTTAGGAAGCTGCTCCACCCTATTGTAATAAGGTGTTGAAATATTTATATTTCAACGTGGTTATCATAACATAACACTAATTATACCATATGGACTACAGATGTCAACATTACAAATTTTTCCTTGTGTTTTGGCCGCCTCGACTCCTATATATACATGGAATTTGACTAGGATTGAACCAGAAGATAAAGGAGCTAGCAATTCCTTGCAGGTGCATCTGAAATATGGCCGAGGAGCAACATGCTCAGATTCCCAGAGTGAAACTTGGAACTCAGGGTCTTGAGGTAATCTTCACAAAAGTTACTTCTTGACCGCATGGAGTGCGAAAATCGATCATGACTTTTCGTCGTTGGACAATGATTTCTCGTCCTAGATTCGACTTCTGAGTCCGCAACGAAAGGCAGAAGTTCAGTGCAGATGATAGATTCATGCGGTTGCTTTTTCATAAGGCAGAGAGATCATAATTTATGTGATTTCTTGCTGACATGTGCAAGTTCTTTTGCTCTTTCTTGGTTTTATGCTGCTGCAGGTTTCCAAGTTGGGCTTTGGCTGTATGGGACTGACAGGAATTTACAACGATCCTGTCCAGGAGGAAGTCGGCGTATCCATCATCACCGATGCGTTCGCCAAGGGGGTAACATTTTTCGACACGTCGGATGCATACGGCCCAAAAACTAATGAAATTCTGGTTGGGAAGGTAATTGAGGACATAAACATGCAAAATTCAAATCGTTTATAGTTTTAGTTCATGGAATTTTAGTTACGTGGTGAGGAAAAAGGAAGAGAAACTAAGGGACTTTATTTACAGGCGTTGAAGAAGTTGCCTCGCGAGAAGGTGCAGTTAGCTACCAAATTCGGGGCGCTGCAATCCAAGGGATACGATGTGGCGATAAATGGAAGGCCTGAATATGTCCGCTCATGCTGTGAGGCCAGCCTTAAGCGCCTCGATGTCGACTACATAGATCTCTATTACGTGCATCGAATTGACACATCGGTCCCAATAGAGGAAACTGTAAGTTTTGCAATGTCAAAGAAAATCTGAATAATTTCTCTGCTCCGACAGACTTTAAACTCATCAATTTTCAACAAATTTGCAGATGGGAGAACTGAAGAAGATGGTGGAAGAGGGGAAAGTGAAGTACATTGGCTTGTCGGAAGCCAGTCCCGACACCATACGGAGAGCGCACGCGGTTCATCCCGTCACTGCCTTACAAATCGAGTGGTCACTCTGGACTCGTGACATTGAGCAAGAAATCGTCCCTCTCTGCAGGTACATTGCTTGCTCTACTCTAATCTCTCGGAACATTTGCAACGAAGAAGTGGAGGAAAACTCTGTCCACGGACTTCCTAGTAGACTTTGAACCTTCATAAATTGGTCCATTTTAATTACATAGTCGGACACTTGGATTTAACTAGCGGAGTTTCTTTCTTCGTGTTGGCCCGCTTCTCGGATTTCCAGGGAGCTTGGGATCGGCATAGTGCCGTATAGTCCTCTCGGTCGCGGGTTCTTCGGTGGTAGGGGAGTCATAGGAGCTGTGCCTGAGAAGAGCTTTCAGGTGTGAGACATGCCTTACTTTTTTGGCGTGCGTATCCTTTAGTCCAAGCTTCTCCAAGACAATCCTGAATCCCCATATCTGTTTCTTCAAATTTCCAGGAAAGGCATCCCAGGTTTCAACCCGAGAATTTGGAGAAGAACAAAGTCTTTTACACCCGAATCGAGAAGCTAGCAAACAAGCACGATTGCACCCCGATCCAGCTCGCGCTGGCATGGGTTCTCCATCAAGGGGATGACGTTGTGCCGATACCGGGTGTGTAGACAACTTGTATAGAAGCATCATTTGTACGATAATTACGTTCCCTTTTACTGTGAAAAAACTGGACAGCGACCGCTTGTCCGGTCCCTAAAAAGCCCTCAAAAACAGTCTCTAATGACTACTGGCGACGGTCGTTCCGACCGGCAGCAGCCGTCACCTTCCACTTGCTACTAAAGAGACTAAGCGACTGTTTTCTGGTGCCCGTCGCTTGATCTCTACACGTCGTTTTATAAGTTCTCTGAATATATGAATTTTCGGTTCATTAACAAACCTGCCGCCGCATTATGAATTATCTGAACTTGTATATTGCTTCTGTAGGAACGACAAAGATAAAGAACCTGGACGTCAACATCGGCTCCTTGCAAGTGAAACTCGCAGCGGATGATTTGAGAGAGATATCGGATGCCGTGCCAATCGAGGAGGTCGTCGGTGGCAGTATTCACGAAGGATATGCTCATCTCTCGTGGAGGTACGCGGACACGCCGCCCCTGAGAGCCGGGAAATCGTCGGCCTAGACTTCCTTCAGTTTCATGGAGCACTGTTCGGCTCTCTACATTGTTCTTTTCCTGTCTGTAACTGAGGTCTGCAATCGATCATGGGATCCCGATGCAAAAATAAAACCAGGGATTGTTAAGTCCCTTGGATCTGGAAGGGAAAGCTTGAATTAATCATCAATGATGATGTTGCATTTTGCGGTTGCTCTTTGATACCGTTTTGCAGATTTCTAGCTTTTTGTTCTCGGACAAAATATCTTTCATCAAAAATTAACTCTTCAGCTTTTTTGTGTACTGGGTTTTG
Source organism: Eucalyptus guilfoylei (assembly GCA_016097605.1). Lineage (NCBI taxonomy): Eukaryota > Viridiplantae > Streptophyta > Magnoliopsida > Myrtales > Myrtaceae > Eucalyptus > Eucalyptus guilfoylei. The sequence continues at coordinate 50,794,380 of CM027867.1, forward strand.
TGTTGTTTCGAAAAGGAAGCGATTGGCTATAACTATTTGAATAAAAGATAAATCTAAAATACTCGAAAGTAAATTGGAGATAAAAGATAACTATAGGCAAGAAATAGCAGATAAATGGTATTCTTTGTTCATCTTTTTTCCGATCCTTTACAACTTGTCTTCGGCTATCTATAGCTAGATAGAGCGAATAACTCTGGTCCGACCGTTATTACTTCAATTTTAAATTGTTCGCGGAATACTCGGTGTGCCTTCAATAATTGTACCGCCTTATCCACGAAGTGGTTAATACTGCGTGCTTCGGTAACTGGTCTCTTTTCTTATCCTCTTGCTTCCATATGGTAATTGGTGCTGAGCCGTCGATAATTGTAACTGCTGCTATATCCGAACTCCCGCGATATGTCCATTACAAGCCCAGTGGGCTTTGTTGATTATCAACGGCCCACATAGTCAACTTTCGGCGTTAACAATTTTTTAAAGCTTTGGTAACTCGTAAAACTCATTTATAATAATAGTCGATGCATAATGCGTAACTAACGGACCCCCTTACTAAACTACCAACGTTATTAAATAAAAAATATAAGCTAATTCAATAATTTATCAAAATTTATTTGACTAGGCTTATTAATGTGTTAATTTAAGTCACTTTTATCATGTTGAAACTACTAAGTCTTTCAATAATTGACCAACACTCATTTGTGCCACTTACCATTTTGTCGATCCTAATTTAAGTGATGTACCAATTTTTCTCTTCCAACTAATTTAAACTTGCCCAACATTTATTTGATTAATTTATAATGTTCATGCTTGCTTCATTATAATTTACCGACATTGTTTGACTAATTTACTAACCTTTTAGAATTTTGTTGACTTTTATATAAAATTACCAAAGTGATTTTGTCAACTTTCCTTTGATTAAGGCACTAACCAGTTTTGGCTTATGAGCTCTAATTTGAGTCACTCGCCGCACCTTTATGCTTGTTTCATATTGTTAATTTTACAAATTATGTACGGTATTAATTTCTGTTAAAAAATTTGTGATCCATTTTCGATTAAAAAAAAAAAAAAAAAACCTAGAAACTACCGGATAAATCTTGCAAGTGTGAGGAGACAATTGAAGGAACATGAGAAGACCAGCTTGCAAAGGAAAGCATTCTGGAAATCAAGGTTGCTTAATCATGAGAAAGCAGAGCCAAGAAAGTGAACGAGGAATGTCCACACAAGCCTACAACCTACAAACTAGAAGCATCCAAGGAGAATGACATTAAAAGTGCCAAAAATTGTGTATGGCACTCACTTTAATGTTAAAAAAAAAAATCAGATCACTTAAATGCCACTTTAAAAAAAAAATCACTTAGATGTCAACTTCGATTTGGAAGATCGGAAATCCAACATGACCATATTTTGTTAATTTCTTAGTCCTATGTGGCTCGCCAGCAGGTCCAGTTAGCATATAACTCTAAAACGATGTCATCTAAAAGTTGTAAATAATAATTGTTTGAGTATCAAATTTTATTTAAAGTGATCATTTCAGTATCAATTGTTATTAAAAAGCAATCACTTCAATGTCAAGCACACCTAGTGGACTGAATTTTTTAAATAATATGCCAAGTCATATTAAAATTTTAATTATAAAAGCCACATATTATTTTTGGCTGGAACTTCTCATCGTTAGTGCTTAAGTAATTGTTTTTTCTTTAATTTTGCACTTAAGTGGTAAAACTTTTGGCATTAAAGTATACATAACTTTTGACACTTTTAGTATTCTTCTGTTGAAGAATCTATTATGTCAATTGTAATTGTTGATAAAGAGACTTGTAATTCATCCATTCGAGTATGTGAGGTTTAAGCCCTCCACTATGTGTAGAGAGTACAGCTCGAACCTACAACTCTTATAATTACCAAAACTAAATAAACTATATCTTTAAACTATTTTATCTTGTCCCTTGTCCATCATATACCAAATATATCCTACACATATACACTTGCACACAATCAAACCACAAACTATCATAGATATCAAAATCATGCTTCCACACACAATTCCAAAATTTCAACAATTCCATATCTTTCTTATAATTATATTAAAGAGTTGTTAACAATTATAAAAAGTTATAATCTTTACTTTGATATATTCGCCAACTTTTCTATGACGAAATCACCTACAAGGTTTAGTTTACCAATTCTTATTGTGTAGCTTAACAAAGTTTGTTTGGCACTTTACATTACCAACTTAAACAATAATTACCAATATAATTTAAGCTTACTAAAATGTTAAAGTTACTATCATTTTGAAATTTCTAACCTTAATATGAGTAATTTACTAACTTCTGTTTGATTCAGTTATCAACTAATTTTAGTTTACCAATTCTTTTTCAAATCTTTAGCGGTATTTATTTGGTTGCTTTGGGGAAGCCATTGCAATAATTTATCAAATTGCGTAGTTTAGCAACGTGTTAAAGAGTTACTAATTGCTATACAAATTATCAATATTAATTTGAGTGATTTATCCTCTATTTTCCCATTAAAAATTAGTCTTTATTACTCCCATTGCCAAAATGGATATTCTCCTTGTTGTTGGAAAAAGAATTAAGAGTCATATGAAAAGAGCTCAAACAGCATTTTAATGTATGCCAGTCCATCTGGATTGATTTTTAGATGCTGTTAGGGAAATCCCTTATGATGTTTTGAATATGACAAAATAAATCAAAGGCTACTAACATGTTTGATGGTTGAGTAATAGACTATGCAGATGATAGAACGTGTAAAAGATATTATCAAAGTCTATTCTTGGAAGAACCAGAAGACAGACTTTATGCTAAAGTTGAACCAGAAGATGACTCTATCTTTATGCCCGAGAATATGTTCAGACTCAGATTGTAAAGTCTATCGCACTCAGACTCAGATTGTAAAGTCTATTGCTCTCAAACTTTACATACATATTCGAAAGAACGTAACACAAGCCCAATCATATAACAGCTAGTAATCTGGTTTGGATTCCACATCAAGATTGATTTGATTGACTCAATCTAATTGATTGACAATTGGATCTTAAAGACAAGAACTTTCCAAACGAAGAAGCTTTACTTATGGAAACCAAGATTCCGTTTGTATGGGCGATCGGAATCAATTTGGGATTTTACCTTTGTCACTCAACGGCTACTAAATCTTCTAGATACAAAGCTGTCCAATGGGTATATTGGAAGACGATCCTCAAGATACTATCCAACGGCTAGTTTGGAAGTGGAGGAGTATTTAAGGAGATGAAGGACCGATGAGCAAGTAAGAGACGGAGCGTAGAATTTATAATTCCAAAGTCCGAGCGATCTTTGTTCATACACTTGTCTTTGGTGAGCTTAATCGTTTGTGATCGTGAGAGAAATACCAAAAGAGTGACTTAGTGAGATAGTGTGATCTACTACTAAGTGTTTGCACTCAAAGTTGTAATCTCTTGTTGATTGCATAGTGGAATCCAGCAAGAAGGCTGTTAGCGTGGGAGAGTGGACGTAGGCTTGGATTAAGCCGAACTACTATAAACCTTGTGTTCTTATTCTCTTCCTTAACTCCTTTGTTTTGTTCGAAGTTTATTTTATTCCGCATATATTTGCCAAGGTTTATTATAAACACCTATTCACCCCCCCTTTAGGTGTTTATACTAGCACTCTCAGATGCGACTTAATCTATATCTTGTAGCTCCTGCATTTTTTTTCCTTTTAATCGGTAGCTCTTAAAGCTTTCTTACACTCATGTAGCTCACATGTAACATTTTCATAATTTTGAAAAGATTAAATAATATTTTGAATTATGACGGGAAAAACGGGAAAGTAATAAATAAAAAAACCTTTTTGCTTGTTTTGGGGCTAAACAAATAGGATATTCTCCAAGGCTGCGTCGAAATATGGATGTCTATAAAATATCTTAATACAACTAGAAGCGACGGGAAAGATCAATGGACAACCTCAGCGAGTCTCCTAACATATGTGCATGCTGTCATGCCAACAACTGGTGGGCAATTCTGAGATCGCACGAACCCTGCCCGAAAAGCAGAAGCAGATGTGCTCAAACAGTGAAGGATAAAACTCAACACAGTGACATAAAATAATGGCAGGAGTGGAGGTTCCAAGGTTGAAGCTTGGAAGCCAAGGACTGGAGGTAAAAATCAACGCAATCCCAGATCTTTTTTGGTGCCCATTACCATGTATGTCCAAGAAATTATTGGTTGCTTTTATTGTTGTGCTTCTTGATGACGATGTGTCAGTGTGTAGATCATGTTGTTAATCAGCGGCGCAGCGGAAGCGGATCGTATATTTTGCAATTATGTCGGGAGCTATGGAAATCGATCGAAATAAAACGAGGAACAATAAAATAAGGACACCGGAAATTTACGTGGTTCGGTCCGAATGTCGGAACCTACGTCCACGGGGAGAGCCAGCAAATCAATCCACTATAAATCGGAGAATTACAGGATTATAATCACACATGCACTCAAGTGTTTCCCAGCCCTACTTTATACCCGATACCCATGGTGTTTAACAACTCAACTCACTGGACTCGACTTGTGCACAAACCTCTCTGAGCTGTCTCGTCTCTCACACTCTCACGAGCTCTATCTTCTCGCTCTCTGTCGAGCTCTTCTTTCGCTCTCTTTGCATCTTCAGATGTCTTCTCCTTCTATAGGGAGAAGGGCAGAACAACAGGACAAAGAAAGAAAGTAAATGGCCTCATTAAATGCAGCGCAGGCGCCCACAAGACAAGCCCACAATCGGCACCGAACGCCCACCATATTTGTAGGCATGTATGCAGATCGTGCATGTGCATGGGCAAGCATTTAATGAGGCAGAGAAGAGTCAACAATGTGTGCTTTTGATCCGTGAAATGAGGTGGGCTGCAGTCTTCGAATTTCTTGTTCCTAAAGGAGATGCCGAAAAAAAGAGGAGTCATCTTCATGCATTTGCTGCAGGTGGTGGGTCCTTTATTTAATGCAGAAGATTGTGGCTGCCCTCCTTTTCGGCAGAAGACAATCTCTCTTCGAGACTTTGCTGGCCGAAAATCTCTATTCTCTGACTTCGCTTGCATGCTTGAAGAATTAAAACCCCATGCAGCTTTCTTTGGTTTCTTCCTTCTACGCATACGCACGAAGAGATGGGATTAATGCCGGAAAAAAATTCGAAGACATCACAAAGTCTCCCTGAACTTTGTTATTCGGCCAGACTTATGTGTATTAATCTAACGGGCTCAAACTTGAGACACAATATAACAATTCTCCACCTTGGCTCGACGTTTGAGGCCAAGTTATAGTATTATTTTCCATGCTCGGCTCTCCCAACGCCCCGATGGGCGCTCATACTCTACTAGGCCAATCGAGCTCATACGAGCTCGAGCTTTGCTTGAAGGAACATGCTTCGTCATCATATCTCGCGGGTTCTCCGTTGTTGCTATTTTCTTCACAACAATTTTACCCTTCGCTATGACATCTCGGATGAAATGGTACCTGATGTCAATATGTTTCGTTCGCTCGTGATATATCGGATTATATGCCAAATATATCGCACCTTGATTGTCACAGTGTATGGTGACACTTTTCTGCTCCAGTCCAAGGTCCGAGAGCAAACCCCTTAGCCATATCGACTCCTTTGCAACAAAGGTTAGTGCCATGTACTCCGCCTCAGTCGAAGACAATGCAACATCATCTTGTAAAGACGCTTTCCAACTTATTGCACCACCTGCAAGTGTAAACACGTACCCTGCTAACGATCTGCGATCATCCAAGTTACCGGCATGATCCGAGTCCACGTACCCTGTGGTCTCATTGCCATTGACGTTCCTCCGATACATAATGCCGACGTCTGCTGTCCCTTTTAGATATCTGAGGATCCATTTCACGGCTTCCCAATGAGTCTTACCTGGGTGCTTCATGTAACAGCTGACAACACTTACAGCTTGTGAAATGTCAGGTCTAGTACATACCATGGCATACATAATGCTACCAACTGCACTAGAATAAGGAACACGGGACATATGTTCCTCCTCCTCTTCAGTTTGCGGTGATAACTTGTCAGAAAGTTTAAAATGTGCGACTAAAGGAGTACTTACAGATTTTGCTGACTACATATTAAAACGTGCCACAATCTTCTCAATATATTTCTTTTGAGACAAACGCAACGTTCCTGCAACCTTGTCACGCAAAATTTCCATACCCAATATTTTCTTAGCAGCACCTAATTCTTTCATTTCAAACTCAGCACTCAACTGCCGCTTCAACACATCAATATCAGACATATGTTTAGATGCTATCAACATATCATCAACATATAATAGCAGATAAATCAAAAACCCATCCTCCAATCTCCTAAAATAAACACAACTATCAAACTGACTTTTCGAATAATCTTGACTAGTCATGAAAGCATCAAAACGCTTATACCACTGTCTAGGAGATTGTTTCAGTCCATATAAAGATTTCTTCAATAAGCAAACATGGTTTTCCTTACCTGGAATAGCAAATCCCTCAGGCTGCTTCATGTAAATTTGTTCCTCCAATTCACCATGAAGAAATGCCGTTTTACATCTAGCCGCTCCAGCTCAAGATCTGTGCAGCAACTAAGGCAAGTAATATACGAATAGAGGTATGCCTTACCACAGGAGAGAACACTTCATTGTAGTCAATGCCCTCTCGTTGAGTATACCCCCTCGCAACAAGTCTCGCCTTGAACCTGGCTGCCTCTACACCGGGAATGCCCTCTTTTCTTTTGTAGACCCATTTGCATCCGACAATTTTCTGACTTTTAGGTACTTTAACCAACTCCCATGTCTGATTCCGATAGAGTAATTCTATTTCTTCACTCATAGCCTCTAGCCACTGTGATGACTCAGCACTAGCCATCGCCTCAGAATAGGATGAAGGCTCATCCATCTCCACCTCATCACCTACAGTTAATGCATAGGCAATATCAGAATAACCATAACGTACCGGTGGTTTAATTTGCCTCCTTTGTCTGCCCGTGGCTATGTTGTGTTGTGGCTCTGCTGGTTGTTCAATATCACCGTCTTCAGAAATTGTGGCCTCATCCGCAATCTCTTCCTCTGTTACCTCTGAGGTCTTTGGAGACTCCGCCTGAATCTCCACCTCACTTCTGACACCACGATCCGTTTGCTCTACTAGTTGAGTCTCAAGACTCCTCTTTTGAAGCATTGCAGTCTCGTCGAAGATCACGTCTCTGCTGATTAGAAAACCGGGTGATCTGGGATCAGTGCACCACAGCCGGTAGCCTTTCACCCCTTGTGCATAACCCAGAAATATGCACTTCTTCGCCCTCGGCTCAAGCTTACCATCTCTCGCATGAGCATACGCAGGATATCCGAATATCCGTAATCCGGAGTAATCAACAGGTTTCCCCGACCAAACTTTCTCAGGAGTCTTCCACTCGATAGCAGAAGATGGAGATCGATTAACCAGGTAACACGCCATATTTATTGCTTCGGCCCAAAATTCCTTGCCCAGTCCTGTATGCGAAAGCATGCACCGAGCTCGCTCAAGTAGAATTATGTTCTTCCGTTCTGCTACGCCATTCTGTGGTGTCCCGAACCGTGCGGTGTCTCACAATCCCTTCCTTTTGCGTAACTCGGTAAAGTCTTTACCACGAACTCCATGCCATTATCGGTTCTCGGCACTTGATTTGTTTACTTGATCGCTTCTCAATCAATGCCTTAAAATTCTTGAACCGATCAAATACCTCGGATTTGTGCTTTAGGAAGTACACCCATACCTTCCTTGAGTAATCGTCGATGAATGTCGGCATATATCCGGCACCTCCTTTTGATGGAACTCGGAGACGGCCCCCAAACATCTGAATGAATGTATTCGACTGTTGCTTGGTCGAATGTAGAGCTGTACCAAATTTAACACGACGCTTTCCCGAAGATGCGGTGCTCACACAGTCTAGCTTTCCCCGTCTTCGACCTTTCAGCAACCCTTTCTCACTCAGCATCGTCATACCTGCCTCACTCATATGTCCCAATCGCATATGCCATAACTGAGTCAAATTTGAGTCTGACTCACTTGATGAAACTGCAGCAACTCCGGGCACGGTTTCTCCCAGTAAATGATAGAGAGAATTCATCTTCTTCCCTTTCATCACTATCAGGGCACCTCGAGATATCTTCAGCACTCCACCTTCAGCTGTGTATTTGCACCCGAGGTCATCGAGTGTTCCCAAAGAAATAAGGCTCTTCTTGAGCTTCGGTACGTGCCTTACGTCTGTCAACGTTCGTTCTACGCCATCGTGCATTCGGATCCGAACTGTTCCTATCCCGACAACCTTGCAGGCTGCATTATTCCCCAAAAGAACTCTACCACCATCTGCAGTCTGGTAGGTAGTGAACCAGTTCTTGTAAGGAGTCATGTGATAGGAACATCCAGAATCTAGCACCCATTCGTCTCCTGACGAACTCGTAGATACACATAGGACAGCCTCGGCATCATTGGTACTCTCCTCGGCAACATTCGCCACACTGCTTGTGGCATTTTGCCAACCGCCTTTATTTCTTAGCTTTGGACAATCTCTTCTTATGTGCCCCTCCTCGTGACATTCAAAGCACTTCACGCGACCTTTTGATTTTCTATGTCGCGACTTCGACCGCTTTGCTTTTGCTTACGCTTCATTCTTTGGGCCTCCGATGTTGGTCTCTACCTCGAATCACCCGATCCACGCGCTACATCTTGCGCTAGACTGTCATCACGCAACTTTCTCTGCCACTCCTTTGAAAACAGGGCAGATTTTACCTCCTCTGAGGTAATCGTAGTACGCCCCTATAACAAGGAGTCGGTAAAGTGCTCCCATGACTCCGGTAGAGACGCCAACAATATCATGCCTTGTTCTTCATCATCTAAAATCTTGCCAACATTCTTCAAGTCCATCATGAGTTTATTAAACTCATCTAGGTGGGATCTAATGGACGTACCTTCAGTGTATCGGAACTGGAACATTCTCTTCAGCATATATAAGCGATTGTTCAAACCCTTCTTTACATAGAGGGCTTGGAGTTTAGCCCATAACGCTGCGGCATCCTCCTCCTCGGCCACCTCTATTAGCACTTCATCCAATAAGTTCAACAGGATGATGCTCTTGTCCTTCTCCATTAGCTCGTCCTTTTCGGCATCTCGCATTGTTTCGGGCAACTGAGCCTTGCCCTCCAATGCCTTGGCTAATCCTTGAGTTGTAAATAGCGCCTTCATCTTGACGCTCCACAACCCGAAGTTGTTCCTCCCGTTAAATTTCTCAATTTCTACTTTTGCTCCAGACATAATTGCAAAGTCAAAGCTCGATACCAATTGTTGTTAATCGGCGGCGTTAAATGGAAGCGGATCGTATATTTTGCAATTATGTCGGGAGCTATAGAAATCGATCGAAATAAAACGAGGAACAATAAAATAAGGACACCGGAAATTTACGTGGTTCGGTCCGAATGTCGGAACCTACGTCCACGGGGAGAGCCAGCAAATCAATCCACTATAAATCGGAGAATTACAGGATTATAATCACACATGCACTCAAGTGTTTCCCAGCCCTACTTTATACCCGATACCCACGGTGTTTAACAACTCAACTCATTGGACTCGACTTGCGCACAAACCTCTCTGAGCTCTCTCGTCTCTCACACTCTCACGAGCTCTATCTTCTCGCTCTCTTTGCATCTTCAGACGTCTTCTCCTTCTATAGGGAGAAGGGCAGAACAACAGGACAAAGAAAGAAAGTAAATGGCCTCATTAAATGCAGCGCATGCGCCCACAAGACAAGCCCACAATCGGCACCGAACGCCCACCATATTTGTCGGCATGCATGCAGATCGTGCATGTGCATGGGCAAGCATTTAATGAGGCAGAGAAGAATCAACAATGTGTGCCTTTGATCCGTGAAATGAGGTGGGCTGCAGTCTTCGAATTTCTTGTTCCTAAAGGAGATGCCGAAAAAAAGAGGAGTCATCTTCATGCATTTGCTGCAGGTGGTGGGTCCTTTATTTAATGCAAAAGATTGTGGCTGCCCTCCTTTTCGGCAGAACACAATCTCTCTTCGAGACTTTGCTGGCCGAAAATCTCTATTCTCTGACTTCGCTTGCATGCTTGAAGAATTAAAACCCCATGCAGCTTTCTTTGGTTTCTTCCTTCTACGCATACGCACGAAGAGATGGGATTAATGCCGGAACAAAATTCGAAGACATCACAAAGTCTCCCCTGAACTTTGTTATTCGGCCAGACTTATGCGTATTAATCTAACGGGCTCAAACTTGAGACACAATATAACAGATCAGTTGGTTTTCACGAAAATTTCGGGTGGCTTGGGAAGTGGGCATTGGATTTATACATGAAAGTTTCGAACTTGAGCCGTGGTAATGAGTAGAATTGTCGGCTACACATCCACTAATGCAATAAGGGGGCTTTGCGATGCTGCAAATGTTGAAATTGGATATGGTTTCTTATTTGTGTCTACAGTGGAAGCAAGAGGTCTTGTCCAACCAAGTCAATTCGACACAGTTCGGGTGTGCTTGAGTTTGGCTCTACTCGATCGATTGTTCAAGGTTGGAGTCTGGACACTCGACTTGAGCTCGATGTAGCTTGATTTTTCAAAGAAACTGAGCTCAATTTGTGAGGAATTTGGTATCCTCAACTACTCTTGACTTATTTTGGTCTAAGTTCAAATTAAAAGTTATTGTGCTCAAGAATAAACTCGCGTTCTCAAAGTCCAAAAAGAAAAAGAATTAACATGGCACTTGTTTTTCTTTTATCCATAACCGAAAAACTCAAATATCAAACTACTCTAGCAACCTCGCAAGCTGCTCACGCTAAGAATTTTAAACTTGAGCTCAATGCTCTTTGGCATTTGGGCACACATATGCCAAAGGATTTAAGTGAAGCAGGACTAATCGGCTAGTTGAGATTGAGCAAATCACTAGTACCGACACATCTGTCTCCCCACCTAACAACGGAGTTTTTGAACTTTAATGGCAGTGTTCAGCTTGGAAATATGAACAGCATTTGACCTGATATGCCCGTTCTAAAATGGTAAGCGGCAAACTCACCTCTTTTTTTACCACAGTTATCCAAGTTGGGGTTTGGATGCATGGGCTTAAATGGTGTCTACAACTCTCCACTTTCTGAAGAGGATGGCATCACCATAATTAAGGATGCTTATCGCAAGGGAGTCACCTTCTGTGATACAGCTGACGTGTATGGAACAAATGCTAACGAAGTTCTGGTGGGAAAGGTACATATCTCTGCATAAGCAGTGACATTTGCATTTGACCAATCAATTGGTTGAGCCAATTCGTCCAGTTCGTATGTCAAGTGCAGAAGTTACTTTTCTTCTACTAAAGATCAAATTGGTTGAAAAGGACTCTGCATCTTTTTCTTTCCTTGTTTTAGCGAGCCCGAAAAAGGTGGAGGGTTAGTTATATGGGGTTTAATTTAGCTTCTCCCCTTCTTATATTATGAACTTCACCTTTCTTGGATAACCCTTCTTAGATCACTTCTTTGGTCATGTAATCAAACATAATAAGAGAAAGAAGGAAAAGAAGAAAATGTTTGCTCTGGACAAATGTTCTCCTTCTAATTGGTTTTTCCAGAGATAGGGGAATCTGATCGTCGTATGGCAGGCTTGATTTAATGATTGTGATTCGATTTAGGCCTTGAAGCAGCTCTCAAGAGAAAATATTCAGCTGGCCACCAAATTCGGTATAGTGAGAGTGGAAGCTTCTCAGATGGTGGTTAAGGGTGCTCTGAATATGTGCAATCGTGTTGTGAAGATTGCGTGAAGTGCGTAGGCTTGGAATACATTGATCCGCATTATCAGCATCGAGTCGACATTTCAATTCCCATTGAAGAAACTGTAAGTGCTTCTTTTGCAATTTTTTTCTTTGGGTACCCCTTTTGCATTTCTTGTGCATGTTTACCATCCTGTGTCTTTTGGTGATTGATTTTTCTCTTGAAAAATTATATTCCACCCCATCTGAAGCCATGCATTTCCTGGTACATAGATTGGAGAACTTAAGAAACTGGTGGAAGAGGGAAAGGTAAAGCATATTGGTCTGTTTGAGGCGAGCCCAGACACTATTAGATGAGCTCATGCGGTTCATCCCATTACGGCAGTACAAATGGAGTGGTCTCTCTGGACTCGTGATATTGAGGAGGAGATAGTTGATAAGGCTAGTAAGTACACCTAGAGGGGGGTGAATAAGTGTTCTAAAAAAATTATTCTAGACTTTAAACAAGTTAACTCGTCTTTCAAGAATAACAGATTTACTATGTAAAGGACTATAAGCAGTTATATAAAGCTACGAATTAAAGTAAGGAGTATATGGAAAGAGAATTGAAATACAAGGTTTATAGTGGTTCGGCTTAGATCAAGCATACGTCCACTCTCCCGCACTGACAGGTCACTGGCTGGATTTCACTAAGAACCAAAAGAGATTTTACAGTCTCACATCCTTGATTCCACAGTATAGAATTTCTACTATACTTCCTCAAGGTCTTACAAGTATTTGATCTCTCTTTTGAGTACAAAATAAGCTTATCGATTGAGATAGCAAAGAACTAGGAACTTCAGACATTGGAATTTTTCTTTCACGCACACACTCGAATAACTTGAGCGTCTTCCTTATATACTCCTCCATGCCTTTTCAACCGTTGGCACTTTCCAAATGAGTTCTTCCAATCTACCCATTGGACAGAATCAATTAAGGAGATCTCGAGTCATTTAAAAAATTTGATGATAGCCCACCAATCCTGCTCGCCCACACAATTAGGATCTAGGTTTCCATAAGTAGAACATTCCAAGTATACTTCGCCATTCAACAGATCTAATTATCCGAATTGCTTCAAATAATTGATTATGAGGTGCTATCTCCAGCCGTAAGATCTTCAACAAACCATACGAACCAAATCCTCAAAGATAAACTCGCATTTGGATAAGTCTTCTCTTCATCGGTCTGGAAACTGTCAGCGAGGGTAGACTTGAGTCTTGAGTTTTGAGTCTTGCAGTCTTCAGACTTTGACGACAGAGTCTAGAGTTCGTCAGACTTTAACACTTGAATCTACAAGTCTTCAGACTAGACTGATGGAAACGTTTTGTCAACTTCAAAACAATAAGGAAGTTTTCTCCAACAATCTCCCCATTTTTTATGGTGACAAAACTTTCCTGCAAATTTGAAAACTTTTGTCCTGCAAAACAAAACTTAGACAATACAAGATATCTCATAAAGGATAAATAGATTAGGACATGTATAGTATCGATTCTGCAACCACAGAAAACATGTTAGTCCTGCGATATAATTATCCTTCCATTATCACGGCCTAAGTTACTGCAAGCATCAAAAAAACAAATCAAAGTACTTTAGCAGTCAAGCAGTCAAAAGCCAAAACCAATAAGTTCAAAAGTCAATCAAACCAAAAAGTAATCAAAAGTCAAATCTGCATCAAACTTCTCCCCCTTTTTATCAACATCAAAAAGTAGAGAACAAATAAAGAGAGTTGTTTGAAAATGGTAGGGTCTGAATCATGGCTGCTTTGGAAGGCGAACAAGCTGGAATTCTTCCATAGAATTCACTGTCTTCTCAAGCCTTGCAAAATGCTCCTTCAGTGACTGTAAATCTTCACCCTTAACATTAGTCTGCACTTGAATCTTGAGGGCGAGTAACTGCTCTTGCAAAGACACTGAAATGGCCATGAAAGCTTTCTTGAGATCCTTCATCTCATACTCCATAGCATATTGCTGCCTCCTCAAATCCAATAGGATGTCTAGTAGTCTCGAACAGTCTGTTGTTTGTTTTGGTGCAGCACTAGGTCCAGCCGATTCTATTCCAGGAGTTTTGAGAATGGATGGATCTTCAGCAGTTTGTCCACCATGACTATGAGTGTATGCTTCTGGATAATGAGAGGCATACACATCATCTGGATCTGCTGCAGAACGACTCACATCACTAGTAAAGATAGGTGAAGAAATACCCCGATGTTCAATAGCTCCCCCTATTTGGTTGCCTTCAAGTGGAGTAGGAAAGATTTCTTCTTATTCAACTTTAGCTTCAGAGTGATGCGCTTCAACAGTTCCAGTTCCTGCTATCTTAGAGTCACTGGACAAGGAGATAGCCAAAGTTGGCTCAAAAGAGTCTTCTTAACCCTGATCTTTCTCTTCTTCTCTTTCTTGTCATCTTTCTTCTCTTCTTTCTTCTTCTTCTTCTTCCTCTCTTCTTCTTTCCTCTTCTTCCTCTTCTCTTCTTTCTTCCTCTATCCTCCTCTGTTCTTCATCTTCCTTCTTTATGTCTTCTCTCTCTTTTTCTCTTTCTTATGGCTCTTCTCTTGACTCTTGATAGTTCTTCAAGTTCCTTAAGGCTAAAAGAGTCATCTCATCCTCATCATCTTCATCCTGCAAGATGAGAATTCTCTTCTTCTTTGCTGGAGCACTCATGGGCTCTTTGCCTTTCCTTTTGGCTACAGCAGAGTCTTTTCTTGCCTTGATGGGAGACTTCTCCTTCATGCGCTCTGGCACCTTGTTAAGCTCTTTCAGACGCATCTTGGTGACCATTTTAAATCCAATCACCATTGGAGAAATGTTAGTCAAACATAAAGTTGCAGGGATGTGAATTTTAAAATGTCTGAAAAGACGCGTGATAAGAGCAGAATAAGGGAGTTAACCCTTGTCTTTGACTACTGTCCTATACATGTGAAACAAGATAGTGTGAGGCAGAGAAAATTTGTAATCAGCATTGATGGCATACATCAATTTTGCTTAAGATCGAGAGACATCAGTCTTGGATGTGGACTTGGGACGGATGCAGTTGATCATAATTTTGTGCATCAAGATGTTCGAGGCATTCATCCTTGAGTAGGAGATTTTCCCTTCAGCAAACCTGTCATTTACCAATGCCAGTGTAGCATGAGCAACAGACATACTAATTGGTAGAAAACTCGTTCTTTCCACCCCAATTAGATCAGCCAAAGTGTCCATATCCACCAAAAACTCATTATCCCTGACTATGAAAGAGAAACTGTTTGCATCCAGGAATGATAAGTTCGAGTAGAAGTAAGCTATGAGTTCTGGGTAGGCAATTGTAAATTCAGAACAAAATCGCTCCAATTGCAAAGGTGCAAATTTTTCTCGCAGATTTACTTTCACTGAGTCGAGAAAATTGAAGTCAACACTCCTAGAGTTCATCACCCCTCTTTTCAACAATTTGGAGTAGACTTTCTTGTGCTCTTTAGAGCGAAAAATGCTTGCTCCACTACCTTCGGCATTAACAGCCACTCCCATCCTCGACTAAAAATGTGAAAACATTCGGTTGTCGTCATCCTGTCCTTGTGGTTGATTAGCAATGCCATAAAAAGGGTCGCTTGAAAAATTAGCAAACACCTTTTCAGCCGATCCCTTTTCTGCTATACCTATCTTCTCCATGTCGCGCAAGAATAGGGTCTCATTTTTGTAGCCTCTCTCTCTCTCTCTTAGATATTCATCAATCAAAGACATAGCAGTACCTCATTCTTTCAACTTAGAATAAAGCTTGAAAGCAATTTTAGGTGTCAGCGTTCTTACAGGATCAACTTCTTCCAAAATTTCTTCTTCTAGTTGAGTCGGTCGAGGAGACTGATGCTGTTGAGAAGGTTGTTGCTGAGTTGGTCATTGCGGTTGAGAAGTGTCTTCTTCCTCGGTCAAATCAAAATGCGTAGGACCCTCAAGCATGTGTCGTGGTCCCCTGCTTGCGATTCTCGAAGACTTTCTTGAAGACATTGTCGTGCTCGAAAAAGATGAAAACTTTTTGGAATAAACGAGAGTGAAAGTGAAAGCAAGTGGGAGTTTTGTATTCTAGGGTTTGAGAGTGAAAATGAAGAAGACGAATCTCAACAATATATAAAGCAAGTGAAGCAGGGTAAACAAATCGTCACAAAGGAAAAATAAAACTGCCTTTTTGAAAATGATAACTGCCTTTTTGAAAATGCAGAACTGCTAAAAATTCAAAAACTCGGAGAAGATAATTTCTTAAAATATATCAATCAATTAGCGATTAAAAAGTAGCCGTACATTTTCAAATTTTTATCTAAAATTAAAATACTGAAGTCGAAATAACTTACAGTTGTAACTTTTAGTCATTCTGAGTCTGAATGCCTTCAGACTTTACCTTAGAGTCTAGAACACTTCCAGACTTTACTCCATAAAAGATGTGATGTTCAGTTTGGTGCAAATAGACTTAAATAAACTTTTCTCCAGCGGTTTTGTGAATATGTCTGCCAGCTGATTCTTTGAGTCTATAAATTGAATCATAACTTCTCCATTCTGAACATGGTCTCTAATAAAGTGATGTCGAATCTCTATATGCTTTTCCCTTGAATGCATAATTGGATTATTTGTAAGATTTATGACGCTAGTGTTGTCACATTTGATCTCGGTGCATGATTCTTCAATTCCAAAGTCTCTTAGCTGTTGCCATATCCACAAGATTTGTAAGCAGCAATTTCCAAGAGCCACATATTCTACTTCAGCTGTTGAAAGAGTTACAATACTCTGTTTTCTTGAAATCCATGATACCAGCTTGTTACCAAGCAGTTGACATGTAGCAGAAGTACTCTTTCTATCCACTTTGTAACCTGCTAAGTCTGCGTCTAAATAACCAAGGAGAGTAAGGTCTCATTCTTTTGGATACCACAATCCTAGCTTTGAAGTTGTTGCAATGTTTTTGATAATGCGCTTTGCAACAGATAAGTGAGATTCTTTAGGATTTGATTGGAACCTAGCACAAGTGCAAACACTAAACAAAATGTCAGGTCTAGATGCAGTAAGATAAAGAAGTGAACCAATTATGCTCCTGTATAGCTTCTGGTCTACACTCTTTCCTTCTTCATCTTTATTCAGCTCTGAAAAACTTGACATAGGTATCTCAGTCTTTTTGCAATTCTCCAAACCGTACTTTTTGATGAGATCTTTTGCATATTTCTCTTGGTGAATGAAAATTCCCTTCTTCAATTGTCTAACTTGTAATTCGAGAAAGAAAGTTAACTCACCCATCATGCTCATCTCAAATTCATCCTGCATAGACTTAGAAAATTTCTTGCACAGACTCTCATTAGGTGATCCGAAAATAATATCATCAACATAGATTTGAACGAGTAAAAAGTCTTTACCTTCTTGTTTAATGAACAGGGTAGTATCTACTTTACCTTTATCAAAACCATTTTGAATTAGAAATTTACTTAACCTGTCATACCAAGCTCGAGGTGCTTGCTTTAATCTATAAAGAACTTTTTTCAGTCTGAAGACTGAGTCTGGCTTTCTTGGATCTTCAAAACCATGTGGTTGTTCAACATAAACTTCTTCTTGGATAAATCCATTTAGGAATGCACTTTTCACGTCCATTTGATACAACCTGAAATTTTTATAGCAAGTAATAATCTAATTGCTTCTAACCTCGCCACTAGTGCATATGTCTCGTCATAGTCTATCCCTTCTTCTTGCATATATCCTTTGGCTACGAGTCTTGCTTTGTTCCTAACCACTTTTCCTTTCTCGTCCATCTTGTTCCTGAAAACCCATTTAGTTCCAATAATAGACTTACCTTTAGGTTTAGGAATAAGTTCTCAAACATCATTAATGCTGAACTGTCTGAGTTCTTCTTGCATAGCTTCAATCCAACTTCCTTCAGCCAAGGCTTCTTCTACAAATTTGGGTTCAATCTCAAAAACAAGTGCTAAAGCACTAGATTCTTCACGCCTTTTGGATCTGGTTTGAATTCCTTCATTGACGTTGCCGACGATGAGTTCCTTGGGATGACTTGATTTATGCTTCTAATTGCTGGTTGGTTTGTAAGTCTGTTGATCCTCTGTTTCAGTTGAATCTTCTGTTTCATCTTGTTGTTGAACTTCAGGAGTCTGAACTACTTCGGGAATATTAGACTTTGTAGAATTTGGAGTAGGTTCAGATTCTTCAAGTTGAGCGTGATTCAGTTGATTCTGTATTGAGTCTTGAAACTTGACGTTCATAGATTCTTCTACAGACTGACTCTTCTTATTAAATACTCTGTAGGCTTTGCTTAAGGTTGAATATCCAAGGAAAATTCCTTCGTCTGATTTTTCTTCAAACTTACCAGTTCTATCATTTGCATTCTTTAAAATAAAACATTTGCAACCAAATACATGAAAATAAGAAACAATTGGCTTCTTTCCTTTGAATAACTCATAAGGAATTTTCTCTAGAATAGGCCTTAAGAATGCTTTGTTAATAATATAACAAGCTATAGAAACTACTTCATCCCAAAAATTAGAAGAAATATTACTTTCAATTAAAAGAGTTCTTGCAATTTCCTGCAATGATCTATTCTTTCTTTCCACAACTCCATTCTGTTCTGGAGTGTTTGGAGAAGAGAAAACATGCTGAAAACCTGATTCATCACAGAATTTGGCAAAGTCTTGATTTTCAAACTCACCTCCATGGTCTGTCTGTATGCTTGATATAACATATCATTTCTCATTCTGAACTTTCTTGGCAAACTTTAAAAAGTGATAAAATGTTTCAGACTTACTTGCCAGAAAATAAACCCAAGTAAATTGAGAATAATCATCCACGATTACTAGGCAGTATCTCTTCCCACCAATACTTTGCGTTCTGATTGGTCCAAACAGATCCATATGCAGAAGCTGCAAAACACGGTTAGTGGAAACTTGATTTACAGGTTTAAAAGAGCTTCTAACCTGTTTTCCCAAAACACATGGTGTGCATAAATCAAATTTTTGGTACTTCAAGTTAGGCAGTCCACGAACAAGCTTCTTGGAGGAGATCTTAGCAATCTGCTTCATGTTAATATGGCCAAGCTTTCTGTGCCTAATGTTTACTTCATCTTGAATTGATATTAGACATTGAGAACTCTCTGGTTTTATGTCCATAAGATAAATATTCCCATGTCTTCATCCAGTTAAAGATTGAGAAAGATCTTTACTGATTCCCGAATAGATTCCTTCTTGGAAATTGATTTTGAATCCAGTGTCGCACAGTTGACTAATGCTGAGCAGATTGTAATTTAATCCTTCCACCAAGGAGACATTGTTGATTGTGAGACTTCCAATCTTTACAATTCCACATCCAACAATTCTTCATTTGTTGTTTCCACCAAAAGAGACTTTTCCACCATTTATTTGCACAAGTTTTATAAAGCAGTTTGAATCTCCAGTCATGTGTCTCGAGCAGCCACTATCCAAATACCATTTAATCTTTTTCTTGGTTGTGACCTGTAATTACAAAAAGAACTCAAGCTTTCTTTGGTACCCAGATCTTTTTGGGTCCAGAGGAGTTAGTTTTAAACACTGCCTCTCCCCAATCCTTCTTAATAGGTCTCCAAATCATATGACATTCTTTCTCAAAATGTTCTGATCTGTTGCACTTTGAACATTTGAGAGCACTTCGGCCAACAGGTTTTACAAAGACTTTTTGAAAAATGATTTCTGTAAAAAGTTTTTGTAGGTCTTTGTTTGATTCTTTCCTTTACCTTTGGAAAATTAATTAAAGGAATAGTTTCGGGGTCATTCCCAAACCTGACTTGTTGAAATAAAGTCTTTGTACTTTGAAAGAATATTTTCCAACTTCTCTCGATCCTATTGAAAACATTTTTGAAATATTTGAAATATCTTGTTTCAAAAATGTATTTTCTTTTGAAAGAGAATCTGCATTTTCTTTTAAAAGCACAAAATATTTGTCTAAATTTTCAAATTTTTCTTTCCAAGAGATTTCCTGTTGTTTAAGTGTAGAATTCTCCTTTTTAGCTCGAAATCCTCTTAAAAGAGGTTTTGAGACTAAGACAAAGTTCATCAATATATTTCGAGACTTTAGTAGGAATTTTTAAATTGCTTACCTCGATTTCACTGTCTGAGTCTGAGTCTGATTCTGATTTTGATTTTGCCATTAGACATATATTGGCATAATCTTTGTCACTTTCTTCACATTCAGTATCACTCCATGTCTCTGTTTTGAAAGCCTTTCTGTATTTCTCAACTTTTCCCTTCTTTTTCTTCAACAGAGGACAGTTGGGTCTGATGTGTCCATTTTTCTTGCATTCGAAACATATCACATCTTTGTTGCTTTCATCATCCTCAATTGATTTGTTCTTGAATTTTTGAGTGCCTTGCTTTCTCCAGTTAAATCTTCTTCCCTTTCTGTTCAGTTTCCTGAACCTCCTTATCATGAGTGCTAACTCTTCATCGTCCATGTCATCTTCAGAATCTGTGACATCAGAATCATCATTAGATTTTAAAGCAATTGACTTCTTACCTTTGGGATCTTCTTCGTCATTGAGTTGCTCCACTTCGTATGACTGAAGTGTGCCTACGAGCTCACCAACCGTAAGAGGCATGATTTTTTGGGTTTCTCTTATCAAAGTCTTCACGTGATTCCAATCTTTGGATAATCCACGTAGCAGTTTATTGATCTTCATTGGTCCAGAGATTGGATGTTCATGATATGATAGACCGTTTACAATTTCTGTGAAACGACTAAACATATCAGTAATAGATTCTCCTGGTTTCATTTTGAAAGCTTCATACTATTCGAGTAAGATATTGATCTTTGTTTCTTTGACTCGATCAGTTCCTTCATAGGTAACGTGCAACCTATCCCAGACTTCTTTGGCTGTTTCACAAGAAGAAATTCCGTTATACTCAGTAGGAGACAAAGCACAGTACAGAGAGTAAATTGCTTTAGCATCAATTGCTTGTCTCTTGGTTATTTCTTCTTGAGTCATCTCGCTAACGTTTGTAACTTCATTTCCTCTTTCTGAAACTGATGCAGCTTTAGGAATGATTTCTTTTTCTACAACATCCCATTCCAGAGAATCTTTTGATTTTAGGAATGCCTTCATCTTGTTTTTTCATACGCTGTATTCCTTTCCATCAAAGTAAGGAGGTCTGGTGTTACTCTGGCCTTCAACCAAACCTGGAGCCAAAATACTAGCCATAGATCTTTAGCTCAGAAGTATAAACACTTCAATAAAACGAGCACACAGGCTCTGATACCAATTGATAAGGCTAGTAAGTACACCTAGGAGGGGTGAATAGGTGTTCTAAAAAAAATTATGCTAGACTTTAAACAAGTTAACTCGTCTTTCAAGAATAACGGATTTAATATGTAAAGGACTATAAGCAGTTAAATAAAGCTACGAATTAAAGTAAGGAGTATAGGGAAAGAGAATTGAAACATAAGGTTTATAGTGGTTCGGTTTAGATCAAGCCTACGTCCACTCTCCCGCACTGACAGCCCACTGGCTGGATTTCACTAAGAACCAAAAGAGATTTTACAGTCTCACGTTATTGATTCCACAGTATAGAATTTCTACTATGCTTCATCAAGGTCTCACAAGTATTTGATCTCTCTTTTGAGTACAAAATAAGCTCAGCGATTGAGATAGCAAAGAACTAGGAACTTCAGACTTTGGAATTTTTCTTTCACGCATACACTTAAATAACTTGAGCGTCTTCCTTATATACTTCTCCATGCCTTTTCAACCGTTGGTACTTTCCAAATGAGTTCTTCCAATCTACCCGTTGGACAGAATCAATTAAGGAGATCTCGAGTCATTTAAGGAATGTGATGATAGCCCACCAATCCTACTCGCCCATACAATCAAGATCTAGGTTTCCATAAGTAGAACCTTCCAAGTATACTTCTCCATTCAACAGATCTAATTATCCGAATTGCTTCAAATAATTGATTACGAGGTGCTATCTCCAGCTGTAAGATCTTCAACAAACCATACAAACCGAATCCTCAAAGATAAACTCACATCTGGAGAAGTCTTCTCTTCGTTGGTCTGGAAACTGTCAACGATGGTAGACTTGAGTCTTGAGTTTTGAGTCTTGTAGTCTTCAGACTTTGACGATAGAGTCTGGAGTTCATTAGACTTTAACACTTGAGTCTACAAGTCTTCAAACTAGAATGATGGAAATATTTTGTCAACTTCAAAACAATAAGGAAGTTTTCTCCAACAATAGTTCCGTTATGCAGGTTAGTTAGTCCACAGTAGCATCTTTTACTTCGTTTTATTTGGGGTAAGCAAAAAAGTTTAGGAGTATATTTCCCTTTAGCCTATGAAATCGCGCAATATTGTCTTCTATATGACCAGTCAAACAACTTTATGTTGCAGCCACAGGTGCAATGTTGACATTTGTTATAATGTTTCCAAACCTAAAAATGATGTCTTGGTGTTGCTCAATGCCAGCGAGCTTGGTATTGGAATAGTTTCATACAGTCCACTTGGTCGTGGCTTGTTTAGTGGTAGAGCTGTTGTTGAAGAGTTGCCTTCAGACAGTAATCTGGTATGTAGCCATTTCATTTGGTATAGAAGTTCCATTTTCAAGCTCCAATTCTTGAGTCTTCAAAGAAAATGCTCTGTGATTTGAAGACACTATTTCGATTCTTTGGAACTGGAAAAAAAAAATTTGTTGGCACCACAAAGTTTGTTTTGTATATAACTACTATAAACCATGGGAGAAGTGAAAGACTAGGGCTGTAATAGTCGCAACACAGTGGATTTTTATTGGACATTCAAAGCACAATCTTCTCACTAGTGATTGAATGACAGCCCAGTTTACAAAAGTTATATTCCATGGAGACTAATGCCCATATACTCTATGAAAGGCCACAAACCCTCGATTCAGAGCGGAGACCTTGGATAAGAACAGAAACCTTTATACTTAGATGGATAAACTCGCCAAGAAACATGGGTGCACACTAGCACAATTAGTGTTGGATATATTGTTAATATAATCCAAAATAATATGTTCACATACAAGCCCAATAGGTAAAAGCATGGTTATTTTGGTCCATATAGGCTGGAGCCCAATAACTTGCATATACAAAATCTAGGGTTTCCCTACGCTGGAGGTAACACTGTTGAGCGTTCCAAACTTGACATCTCTTGGTGTAATACTTCAAGCAACCGCTTGTTCTCTCTCAAACCTATAACCTCCAACAATCTTGAAGTATTATGTTCATGTAGTGGATTTGAGCGAGTAAGGTGTCTTCTTGAAGATTTCATCAAGACGAACTCATGGGTGTAATTTACTTTCGATTTCGACGGTGGTATTGGCTGGGATCTGAGTTTGAAGATTCGGGTGACCGAAATCTTTGATTCAAAAACCCAAAAATTATAGCCAATTTTAGAGGGAGAAACCACTTTAGCTTTGTTTTACTCGTCGATACGAACGTTTTGAGTGGTCACTCGCGTCAATCGGAGGTCAGATGGAGAAGTTACGGCACTCGGAAGTTTCCATCTGAATTTCTAGTGAATTTTAGAGAAGAAATTTCCAGCGAATTTCGGTGGCGGAAATTTCCAGCGAGTTTCAGCGACAATGGTAGTCCATCTTAAGGTTTTTGGGCGCTCCAGATCTGTTTTTGGGGTTTGTTTTGGCAAATTCCATCTCTACAGAGCGGTTTGATCAAGGTTAGGGGAGTTATTCGACTTTGTGGCTCCGAGATGCACTCTTACTAACACTTTGCTCTGACTAAAATGGCAAAGCGTAGTTCCTATGATATTATAAAGTTACAATCATTTGATGTTACTGAATTTCATGGCTGGAAATTACATGTTCAATTTGGCATGAAAGAACGTGACATATTCTATACTGTATTAAGTGATTTTGCATCTACCACTGAAGATGTGGATGAATATCAATGGAACAAAGATGAGGATTTTTGTAGAGATTATTTGTTGAACTCTCTAAATCCTAATTTGGCTATGACTTATAGTGAGTATAAGACGGTGAAAGAGATATGGGATCACTTGAACGCTCAGTTCCAAAAACAATATGGGCTCTCTAAAACTCTCCTAGCGGAGAAATTATGAATTCTAGCATTACCTCTCAGTTAGTTGAACTTGAGAACATGAGGAACAAGCTGAAAGATGATAACTCTTATATGTCCGATAATCTCTTTGTCGGTTTTGTGTTGAGCAAACTACCAACTGAATGGAGTTCTTTCAAGACTGAAATGCACAGACTGAAGGTACATATGGGACTAGATGAATTAAAGAGGTATATTCACATTGAGGATCAAAATATTACTAGGAAGAGTTTGGAACAAGTGGGACAACAAACGTCAGTTGTCAACTTAGTTTCACACTTCAATAAACCTCAGAAAAAGTCCAAGTTACCAAAAAGTGAATCCTTTTTACAGTTAAAGGCCAAAAAGACTATTTTCAAAAAGAAGAATAAGGGCAAGTGCTATAACTATGGAAAGTGGGGTCACTGGGCAGCAAAGTGTAAGTTGCCGAAGAAGCCAAATAATGACACACCATAAAATGAGGCCAATGTGCTAATTAGAGGATCTGAGCCTCGAGCCTTCATTGGAATAATGAAGAATGGAAAGACCAGCGTCTCTTCTGAGTGGTGGTTGGACAGTGGCGCTACTTGTCATGCTACAAATGACAAGAACTTACTCACTGAAGTCACAGAAGTGAAAGACACAGTGGAAAATTGCAATGGTGGTGAGGCAAAGGTGACTCATGCTGGAACTGCAAATTTGGTGCTTTCTTCAGGTAAGTCACTAACTCTGAAACATGTTAGAGTAGTACATTTACTTAAAAGAATTTGATATCTATGAGTTTACTTGATAAAGCTGGTATGTCTTTTTCAACTATGAATGGTAGAGTAACTTTATTTGTTAACTCATATTATTTCGATTGTGCATTCATGGTTAATGGTATGTATAGGTTGAGTTTAAATACTAATAGCATAAACCATGTGAATTCTAATTTGATTGATCCAAAGTTGCTACACAATAGACCTGGACATGTGAATTACAGGAAAATGCAACATCTAGCTAACTCACAACATTCCATTAGATACTTCTATTTGATTTGACAAGTGTGGAGTGTGTGCTTAGGCTAAAATCACTAGAAAACCCTTTAAGTTGGTTTCTAAAAACACACAACTTCTTGAGTTAATACATTCTGACATTTGTGACTTTAGAAATTACATTACTAGAGGTGGTCTGAAGTATTTAATAACATCAATAGATGATTTTTCTAGATATTGTCATGTCTATTTGTTGAAATCGAAAGATGAGGCTTTTGAAAATTTTAAGATTTTTAAGTCTAGAGTAGAAAATCAACTCAACTTAAAAATTAAGAGGTTTAGGAGTGATAGAGGAAGAGAATATACTATGTCAAGGTTCAAGGAATTTTGTGTTTCAGAAGGTATAATACTTGAAACCACTACTTCTTATTCACCCCAATCAAATGGTGTTGCTAAGCATAAGAATAGAACGTTAACTAAAATGTTAAACTATATGTTACTTACAGCTGGCATGCCTTCCTCTTACTGGAGAGAAGTAGTTCTAACTGCTAATCACATCTTGAACAGGTTGCCGCACTCTAAATTGTCTATGACACCTTATGAGATATGGCATAAGCGCCCTTGTAGATATGATACTCTTAAGACTTGGGACTGTATTGCTTATGTAAGTATACCAAATCCTAAGAAACCTAAGGTGGGATCTAGAACCATTACTTATGTATATCTAGGTAGTGCAGAAGATAGTGCTACAAATAGGTTTTTAGATCTATTTACTAACATAGTGATAGAATCTAGAGATGTAGTGTTCTTCGAAAACAAGTTTCTCAGAGATCAAGGCTTGAATGTTTTTGGATCTACAGATATGATTTCAGAATCTCCTGTAGAATTTGAAGTAGGCCCTTCTGACACTAATTCCACACAGTTAGCTATTGTACAAATTCCAGTTAGAGTATCTACAAGAGAGAGAATTCCCAAAAGTTTTGGTGAGGACTTTTTTGCTTACCATCCTGAGGATGATCCATTATCCTATCAAGAAGCAATGAGATCTAGGGAATCTCTACTGTGGGCAGAAGCCATAGATGATGAAATGAGCTCTCTGCTGCAGAACCACACTTGGCAGCTAGTAAATTTGCTAAAAGGGGCTAATGCTGTAGGCTGTAAATGGGTATTGAAGAAGAAACTGAATAGTGATGGATCAATAGCCAGATACAAAGCACGTTTAGTAGCTAAAGGCTATAAACAGCAGAGTGGAATAGATTATTTTGATGTCTATCCACCTGTATATCATCTATCAACTATAAGAATTTTTCTTGCTTTGGCATCTATTGAATACTTTGTAATGCATCAAATGGATGTAAAGACAGCTTTCTTAAATGGGGATTTAAATGAGGAAATTTACATGGAACAACCGGAAGAATATGTTATGAAAGGTCTTGAGGACAAAGTTTGTAAATTGAATAAATCCTTGTATGGTCTTAAACAAGCACCTAAGATGTGACATCTTAAATTTGACAAAGTGGTAAAAAGTTATGGCTTTCAGTCTAGTTATTCAGATAATTGCATTTACCATCGTTCTATGTCAAATAAGATAGTCATCATTTGATTGTATGTTAATGACATGTTAATTCTTGGTTCCGATCATTTTGTAATGAGTGACGTGAAAGTTACTTTAGCTAAAGAATTTGACATGAAAGATCTTAGTATCGCTAATACCATTCTTGGTATGAAAGTAAGCTTTAACTGGCAAGTCATCTCCCTTAGTCAGACTCATTATATTGGGCAACTACTTTATACTTTGGGATATGATAAGTGTAAACCGAGTGAGACACCATGTGATTATAATAACAGACTAAGTCTTAATGAAGGGACCATCGTGGATCAGTTAAAGTACTCGAAACTGCTTGGTAGTCTCATGTATGCTATGAGTTGCACTAGACCCGACATAGCCTTTACAGTTGGCATGCTGAGTCATTTTACTAGTAATCCTAGTAAAGAGTATTGGGATACCCTCGATAAGCTAATGAGATACCTTAAAGGTACTAAAAATTATGCTCTCTATTATTATGGTTATCCTCCAACTGTTGATGGATATTCTGATGTCTCATGGTGCTCAAATATTAGAAATAGTAAGTCCACTAGTGGACATGTATTCACTTTGGGTGGAGCTGCTATTACTTGGAAATCCAAATGATAGACTTGTATTGCGTTGTTGTCTATGGAATCGGAACTTTTTGCTTTAGCCTCAGCCGGTGAAAAGACAGAGTGGATAAAGAATCTGATTATGGATATTCCTTTGACTCGGCTAAAGATTAATTCTTTAAGCCTATTCTATGATAATCGAGTAGCTGTCCAAGTCGTCAAGAATGCTCTCTTTAATTCAAAGCAAAGACATGTGAGACTGAGACATGCGTTGTTGAATTATCTGAGAGAACAAGGGGTTATTACCTTGATCGATGTGAGATCGAAGGATAACATAGTCGATACTCTCACCAAAGGTATGCCTAAAGATCGATTATTCAAAACAGTGGGGGAACTGGGGTTAAAGACTATATAGGCAAGTCTTAACTACCATTTACTTACCTTCTAATTGTGTATTTTAAATTATCGAATCTTTCTTTATTGGCTACAATTATAAGTACAGTTTATATGTTTCATCGATGTTCACAGTTGCTAATTAATTTGAAAATGGTGAGTTATCTCA
Source organism: Eucalyptus guilfoylei (assembly GCA_016097605.1). Lineage (NCBI taxonomy): Eukaryota > Viridiplantae > Streptophyta > Magnoliopsida > Myrtales > Myrtaceae > Eucalyptus > Eucalyptus guilfoylei. The sequence continues at coordinate 50,821,889 of CM027867.1, forward strand.
TTCCAAACTTGATGAATATAACTTTAACCTAATTCAAATGTTCTATCGGGGAAACTTGTGTCATTCCAAACTTGATGATACAATTCAACTAGGTTGGACTATCCTTTTTAGTTAAATGATCTCATTCCAAATTTGATGCTAGATTATTTGATTTTAAGGAATCAGTAACTGTGACATTTCAAATTGAAACATAGAAATAATTGTTTACTTAAGAAGCCCGATGGTCTTGTTCTTAATTGAAACTTGATATTACATGACTAGGTTATTGTAGGTGACTTGACTATTGGTCATGTTCTTTGAAACTAGACAATAGTTATTCTCCTACAAATAAACTTAAGTTAATGGCTCTTTGAAAATCACATTGTTTAGGTCTTGTTCATAATATATGAAACTGGATTGATGCTTATGACATGATATTATGATGCTTTATGACATCAATATATGTTCTTCTCTGCTTGATGGAATGTTGCTAAGTTTTTATTCAAATGATTGAATTCATGATAATATGAAATTCATATTTGACATTCTACAGGGGATGGCAGAGATGAAGGAGAGCTTAATGAGTGGGATCCTGACTAGGATGACCTACTTGATGAATTAATATATATCGTTTAGAGCGTGTGAAGACTTGACAGTTTACCTACTATTGTCTATTATGGTTGAGTCCATTTATTTGAGACTTGCATTTTGCTATTTCTATTTTGTGAACATTATTATGCTTGTTTCTTATATTTGTAAGGCCTTGGACTATTTTGACTGGCCTACTTATATTTGACTATGCATATATTGGTTGTGAACTGAGTCTGAGATTTATTTTGGGTGTTGGGATTTGGATGAGTTTAGACTAAATCTAAAATTCTTAATACTTATTTTGATTTGTTAATCTCAGAATAGATTCATGATAAGAATGATGATTTAGTTTAATACTTTACTGTTGAAATACTCTTTGACCGATCCGAGTTGATTGTCTTGGACTGAATGTGGATGATTCATGTTTGTGTGAACATTACACTGACCACCTTATTGGATTGTGCTGTATGGTGAACATAGGAGGAGATTGTTGAAATATTGTTAATATAATCCAAAATAATATGTTCACATACAAGCCCAATAGGTAAAAGCATGGTTATTTTAGTTCATATGGGTCGAAGCCCAATAACTTGCATATAAAAACTCTAGGGTTTCCCTACATTGGAGGTAACACTTTGAGCGTTCCAAACTTGACGTCTCTTGGTGTAATACTTCAAGCAACCGTTTCTTCTCTCTCAAACTTATAACCTCCAACAATTAGCACATGGGTTCTTCGGCAAGGAGACATGGTTGTTCCAATACCCAGTGAGTCCTCTAGCAGATAAGCTTCTGCTTCAAATTAAATCTTCTACTTGTATGATTGTTACTGTGTTGTGGACTTTTTGAAAAGTACAAAAAATAAGCCATCAAGTAGCTATTGTGTATAAAAAATGTGGCCTTAAGAATTGCCGAGAAGAAGTCGTGCATTTCTACTGTCTTTGTTTTAAGCAAATACTCTCAAAATGACTTCTACCATAATTCCGTGGAATGTTTGCTAGTTTTCTTATAATTCCAGGGACAACTAAGATTAAGAACTTGGATGACAATATCGGCTCTCTCAAACTACAGCTTATCGAAGAAGATCTGAAGGAGATCTCTAATGCTATACATGTCAATGAGGTAGCCAGAGGTAGAACCTACGAGAGCATGAATGAAGTGACTTGGAAGATTGCTAATACACCTCTACCAACTCAAAGTCTGAGCCCAAGAATTTCACGGTCTGGCCGGGCAACTTAAGCATTAGTCAACTGTGCAATAATGAAGTATGTGAGCACTGATAGGGAAAATGAGAAGATGACTCGTGAACTTTGGCAATGTTTTTGCTCCTATGGCAACAAAGTAAATGTGCCATGCCCATTGGAGAGAGCACTTCTCTCTATTAGGGAAATCCCTTATGATATTTTGAAGATGACAAAATAAATCAAAGGCTACTAACATGTTTATTGGTTGAGTAATAGACTATGCAGATGATAGAACATGTAAATGATATTATCAAAGTCTATACTTAGAAGAACCCGAAGACTGAACGTAACACTTGTCCAAAGTCTATTCTGAAGATTTCCAAATTTCTGTGTCAAAGTCCGAAGACTACCAGACTTTAGTGTCAAAGTCTGTTCTACATCAGAAGTCTGCCCACTCTGACAAATTCCAAACTGAACGTGAATCAAACTCTATGATGAAGTTGAACTTATTCAGACTATATCTAGACCTTAAAGCTAAATCTGTTCAGAAGCAAAATATGTTCAGACTAACGTCCAGATTGTAAAGTCTATTGCACTCAGGCTCAGATTGCTATTGCTCTCAGACTTTACATCCAGAACGAGACAGATCGTAACACAAGCCCTAAATGTATAACGGCTAGTGATCTAATTTGGATTCTACATCAAGATTGATTTGATTGACTCAATCTAATTGATTGACAATTAAATCTTGAAGATAATAACTTTCTATACGAAGAAGCTCTACTTATGGAAACCAAGATTCTGTTTGTATAGGTGATCGGAATCAATTTGGGATTCTACTTTTGTCACTCAACGGCTACCAAATCTTCTAGATATAGATCTGTCCAATAGGTAGATTGGAAGACGATCCTCAAGATACTATCCAACGGCTAGTTTGGAAGTAGAGGAGTATTTAAGGAGATCAATGACCGATGAGCAAGTAAGAGACGGAGTGTAGAATTTAGAATTCCAAAGTCTGAGCGATCTTCAAGCATACACTTGTCTTTTGTGAGCTTAAACGTTTGTGATTGTGAGAGAAATACCAAAAGAGTGACTTAGTGAGATAGTGTGATCTACTACTAAGTGTTTGCAGTCAAAGTTGTAATCTCTTGTTGATTGCATAGTGGAATCCAGCCAGGAGACTGTTAGCGTGGGAGAGTAGATGTAGGCTTGATCTAAGCCGAACCACTATAAATTCTGTGTTCTTATTCTCTTCCCTGAACTCGTTTATTTTGTTCGTAGTTCTATTTAACTGCTAAAGTTTGAACTCGCTAAAAGTCTGTTGTTATTCAGACTCGGGTTAAAAGTAAAGGTTTTCACTGCATTTTGCTTAATCTATTTTCACACCTATTCACCCCCTCTAGGTGTTCATACTAGCACTTTCACTCTCCCCTTAAAGCAAAAAAATAACATGCCGGGCAATGGAAGTTACATGATGATTTGTTGTCTAAATACATTGTCGGAGCAACGAAAGTTGCATGATGATAAAGAAATGAAAGTTGCATTTAGCTTAGAGTTGTATGGTACAGCTTGGATTTAATTCATGTTTTGTTATATTAGTGTTTCGTCAGTGTTATTCAAATAAGAGTAATTGCATGTAAGAGTTCACAAGGTACTATCCAAAACTTAATAACATGGCCATATGTATTCTTTGTTCGACATTATATCGAGTTTTCCATTTACATAAATATCAAAGAGTCCTGACTTGTTACATAAAGTAGTTGCTCTACTACCCCGCAATGACTTAGTGAAAAGATTGGCAAGTTGGTCTTCGGTCCGTGTATGTTGAAGTGTTATGTCATTGTTCTGAATCTTTTCTCGCACAAAATGGCAATCTACTTCAATATACATCGTGCACTCACGAAAAACTAGATTTGAAGCAATATCATAGCAAACTGGTTATCACAACACAGAACCGAGGAAGCTGAAGATGGCATGCTAAGTTCGGATAAGAGCATCCTCAACCAAAGCAACTCAATAGTCATATGAGCCATGGCCCGATGTTCCACCTTTGCACTTGATCGAGACACCACCTATTGCTTCTTACATTTCCAACCCACAAGATTGCCTCCCAATAACACACAGTAGCCACAAGTTGATCTCCCATCAATAGGACATGCGGCCCAATCAGCATCAGAGTAGCCAATAACACTACGATGTCCATGATTCTTGAATGAAGTCCATCTACCTAGTGCTCCTTTCAAATACTTAACAACACATAACACTGCCTCCCAATGTATAGTGCGAGGAGCACTCATAAATTGACTAACCACGCTAAAAACAAAAGAAATATCTAGTCGAGTGACAGTTAAATAGTTGAGCTTATCCACTAACCTCCAATACCTACTTGGATCATGAAGTAACTCTCCATGTTTTGCATCAAGTTTCACATTAGGATCCATTAAAGTATCGATAGGCTTAGCTCTAAGAAAACTAGCCTCACTGAGGATATCAAGAACAAATTTCTACTGTGATAATGAGATACCATCACGTGAATAGGCCACCTCAATGCCCAATAAATACCACAGACTATCCATATCTTTTGCATTAACTCTGTCTGTAAAAACTATTTCAACTTTTGTATGCCCACATAATCAATATCAATGATGATAATGTCATCCACATAAACAAATAGGAGAACACACCTTACAGAGGAAGTGGAACTAAACACATAATAATCCATGGTACAACGCCTCAAACCAAACCAAATAACTGCATCACTAAAATGATCAAACCAGGCACGAGGAAACTATTTCAACTCATATAATGCATTGCGCAGGCAACAAACACTAGTAGACGTCCCCTGAGCAACAAACCCCGAGTGCTCCATTTACACCTCCTCTATCAAGTTGCCATGAAGGAATGCATTCTGGACATCAAGCTAATGGAGAGTCCAATCATATTGGACAACAAGAGAAACAAAAACACAAATAGAAGGTATCTTTGCTATAGCAAAAAAACATATCATCGTAATCAACTCCATAGGCCTAAGTATTACCTTTGGCAATAGAAAGCGCCTTCAGATGCTCAACAGAACCATCCAGTTGAAACTTCACTATGAAAACCCAACGACACCCTACAACCTGTTTGTTGGTAGGTAACGGTGTAAAATGCTATGTCTCATTATCTTGTAGCACTTGCATTTCATCCTCCGTAGCCCGCCACCAATCTAGATAAGCAAGGGCCTCTACAACAGTACTTGGCATAGACACAATAGATAAAGAAGCAACAAATGAGGAATATGTAGGAGAAAGACAATCATAAGATAAAAAGTAAGAAAAATGGTGACGAACCCCAGGTGCTCCATATATACCTCCTCTACCAAGTCGCCATGAAGGAATACATTCTGGACATCAAGCTAATGGAGAGTCCAATCATATCGAACAACAAGAGCAACAAAAACACGGACAAAAAGTATCTTTGTGATAGGAGAAAATGTATCATTGTAATCAACTCCATAGGTCTAAGTATAATCTTTGGCAACTGAATGCGCCTTCCTCAACAGAACCATCCAGTTGAAACTTCACTGTGAAAACCCAATGATTCCCCACAACCTGTTTGTCGGCAGTTAACAGTAAGATGCCATGTCCTATTATCCTGTAGCACCTGCATTTGATCCTCCATAGCCCGCCGCCAATCTAGCTAAGCAAGAACCTCTGCATCAGTAGTTGGCATAGACACAATAGATAAAGAAACAACAAACGAGGAATATTTAGAAGAAAGACAATCATAGGATAAAAACTAAGTAAAAAGGTGACGAGTATGTGTATAACAAGACAAACCATTATACGAGGTAAATCGGGAATTAGGTTGATCGACATAAAAATGCATACCTTTGCTTTATGCAATGGGAATGCTAGTAGTAGGATTGGGCTCATAAGAAACTAGCAGATCAGAGGCCAAGGCATAAATTGGTGGAGAATCATGCTTATCTAATGCGGGCGGCGACTGTACTAGCTCACATTGAACAATATGATGTTGATAAGTCATGTAGGCGAACTGAAAATCGAGTGATATCCTAAGTATACCCGATGAGAGGATAAGTGGTAGAGAGGCCATGGCCAAGGACGATGTATCTTCGAAAGGAGTCACCAGTTGAGTAGTGGAGGAGTAATATGAATGATCCTCAAAAAAGTTTACATGTGCCGAGATATAGAACCACCAACTAACCAAACTATAACACTTGTAGCCTTTTTGAGTTCGAGAGTACCCAAAAAACACACTTGTCAACTGGTGGATTGTGCTTATCATGACCACAATACAGCCAAATATATGGAGTGGTGAATAAAAAAGCGGACTCGTATGATGGAAAGTAGAGAAAAGTATGCCCCCACGAAGCATAGAGGATGGGAGACAATTTATAAGATAGCATACAGTAGGAATAGCATGCCCAGAATGTTTTGGGGAGGTTCATATGAAAAATTAGACAATGAGCAACATCCAAGAGATGGCGATTTTTTCGTTCTGCCACCCCATTTTGCTGGGGAGTGGACAAGAGGTCTAATGTAGAATCCCAAAGAAATGATTGAAAACCAGAGGAAATAGCCATTTTTTCTTTGGCATTATCGAAGTGCAAACATTTAATAGAATTATGATATTGATTGAGAATCTCAAAGTAAAACAAATGGAAACAGGAAAAAACTTCAGTTCAATATTTTATCAAATATAACCATGCTACGCAAAAATAATCATCCACAAACATAACAACATACTTATAACTAGACATATCATTGACATGACAAGTTCCCCAAACATCAAAATGGACCAACTCAAAAGGACTTGACACACGACTCTAGACACGGGAAGGGAAGGATACCCAATGATGTTTGCCAAATTGACAAGCATCGCACTGGATAGGACTCATAAACGATGAAAAAAGAGAAAAATGACAAATTACATCATTAGATATAGTGTGAGCATTAGGTCTCACTAACAATGAAAAAGCTAAAGTACCTTCAACAAAACCAATAACGTAGACTTGCCTAGTTTTGTTGTAATTTTCACTAAGCTATTCAGAAATTTATTTCCTGAACTCAATTACAAGAAGCAAAAGAGAAGCCTAGGATGCTGAGAATTTCCCATCTATTGGGGGTGTGTTCGCGTACTTCCATGACAAGCGAGCAAAGTGGTCGACGATCTTGTCGCCGGCGATTTCATCGATAGGTATAGCATCGGAGATCTCTTTCGCGTCTGCCTCCGTGAGCTTCACTCCCAAGGAACCGATGTTATTATCGAGATTCTTGATCTTGGTCGTTCCTGCAAAAAGCGCCCAATATAAGAACAGACAATAAGACTGATCTGGTGAAATTTTCATTCTGTACATACACCATTAAAATACGACGAAGAAAGTAGTAGTTTAATTGCAAACCTTGAGACCCTGCGTTCCGAGCTTCACTCGCGGAATCCGAACCCCAGCCATTTTACAGATGATATCTTGAAGTTGCTACTTGCTGTACTTTTTGGATTCTTGATCTGTCAATTTTCGTGCATATTTGTGGGAATTTGTTGAGGTGACAAATACAGTGATAAAGAAAGGAAACTTTAGATTATTAAATAGTCAAATGCCATTGACCAGGGCCCATCACGTAAGCAGATACGCAAGAGCTCTACTTTGTTAGATATAAGGGGTGAGCATAATTTTAGGGTAAAACCTAGAATTTGAGAACCGGATTGATGGAAACCTAAAGGTTCCAAATCTAAGATATCCAGGGCCCATCACGTAAGTAGATGCATAAGAGCTCTACTTTGTTGGATACAAGAGGTGAGCATAGTTCCAAGGTAAAACCTAAAACCTGAGAACAAGACGGGTGGAAACCTATATGTTCCAAGTTTTAAGGTATGCATGATAGGTTTCAGATTCTAAAAAATAAAGAATCTATTTCGACGGATAGGTTCCAAGTTCTTAATAGAAGGAACTTGGAAGAACCTGGAACCTAAAATCTGAAACAAGTATTAATATTCTTCTTGGTTTATGACTTCGCGCAATCTTGCAATGTTCTATGCTATTTGATGATGAGCGTAAGCATTAATCTGAGCTTTCATTTTATAATTAAGACTTTTACTTTATTAACGTTTTTTTTTTTTTTTTTGTATCTAAATATAAGTTATGGTCAATAAATTGTAATAGTAAGTGGTGGTGTTAAATATTTTAATTCACTACAATCATTTAATTAATAATATGGGTGGAACTTGGGTAAACTTTGAAACCGATCCCAAAACCTATGACAGGGTAAGTTCCAGGCTTTAGGGTATGCATGATAGATTTCAGGTTCAAAAAATGAAAAACTTGTTCTAACTGATAGATACCAGGTTTCAAGTAGAATCTATACGGAATCTGGAATCGCTCATTCCTATATGGATACTACCTGGATACTTCGGGTTTGCATCACCTAGTATGTCACAATTGTAGTGATTTTTAATTTTCTTGACTATCAGCCATTCCACGGTGATTGGCTATGGCCTAGAGAGATCCTTTCATGCCAAAAATAGGAAGATTGCGGATGCGAACTCTCGATGAAATTCAACAAGAAATCCACTCTGCAATCAACTGCCCACATGCCAGGAGGAAAGGAATGTTGAGAAGCAAGTGGATGTACAAGTAAAATAATTACTTCTTTATAAACAATATTACAAACTCTTTATACTATCACACTCTCACAACTACTCACTTTACTTGCTCACCCACTCACTTCACAAACCACACACGAAGACAACTTTCTGTGCATACACCCACTCACTCTCTATCACCCTACACTTACACTACACTCTACACTCACGCCACCTACTCCACCCACTCACACACTCTTAGTTGGACTTCTTACTCACACACGCATGAGGAGCAAGTTGCTCCTATTTATAGGATGGAAAGTCGGTGACTTTGCTGGCTTTCTACACTATTCTACAAGTATTATTTTATTATAGCCTGACAACTAGATTTCTTTGGAGAAGTCTAGAAGTGGCGCATCTTTTCTTGATGGATTTTTGCTAGAGAATTCTGGAGAGAAGGAGAGAGTGGCGGTGCTCTCTTCAACACTTCCCCTCACCGACTACTATCTCTTAGTATGGACCTCATGATCATACCAACTTGCCTTCGAAACTCCCCAAATTGACCTTTGGTGAAAATATCTACAACTTAATCATTTGTTTTGGCATACTCCATCTTTATCTTGCCTTGTAATACTTTTTCCCGCAAGAAATGATAGTGCACTTCTACATGCTTGGTCCTCGCATGGAAAATTGGATTTTCCACTAAGCTTATGGCTGACAGATTATCACAATATATCTGTGTAGATTGATTTATTGGTTGATGAAGATCCTCCATTAGTTGTACCAGCCATGTACTCTCTTGTGCTGCCATTGCTGCTACTCTATACTCAGCTTCTATCATAGATAGTGACACAGTTGCCTGTCTTTTGCTGCACCATGATACTACTGCTGATCCGAGGCTAAACATATATCCAGTAGTTGATCATCATGTGTCATGATCTCCAGCAAAGTCAGTATCGCAATGGCCTACAACTTCACATGATGCTTCTTTCTTATACAAAAGCCTAGAATCAAATGTACCCTTTACACACCTTAGTATACGCCTAACTGCATCTAAGTGGGGCTTTCACGGCTTCTCCATGAATCGGCTTGCTACTCCCACTGCAAAGGCAATATCAGGCCGTGTTATGGTTAGGTAAATGAGGCTACCCCCAATTGCCTGTACATAGTTGAGTCTTCCCATTCTCATCCTTCAATTGCACATAGATTTACATTTCCATCAATCGGAGTAGATATAGGTTTGCAATCAAGCATCCCGAACTTGTCTAGGAGGTCTCGTGCATACTTCTGCTGACATAGGAATAATCCTTCATTGGTCTTCTCAATCTCGAGTCCCAGGAAATGTTTTAATTCTCCAAGCTCTTTCATCTGAAACTACACTGAGAGGTTGGTTCTGATTTGGCATATCTCTTCTTCATTATCTCTAGTGATGATTAGATCATCCACGTAGATTAATACTATTGCAAGCTTGCCATCTTCGGTCATGTGATTTGAGCACCCCGAGTCAACTATCCAATCTTCATCATAATCAATCAATTTATCACTTACCGTGATGAGGGCCATCGCATCTTCTAACTCTATGATTTGGAGGAGCTTGCAAACTCTTCTTGTTCCTCCACTGCAAAGGATGCTTGGAAATCCCACTCTTCTTCACTATCATTTTCCTTAGATGCCGCAACGTTTCCTTCAACTCTTTTGAATCGACAATCCCTGGCAAAGTGACCTACTTTGCCACACATGTAACACCGTCCATTACGCCTTCTATTCTTCTTTTCTTCATTGTCGTCCTTATCGCGGTCTCGACAAGCTCCCCCTAGCCGAGGTCCACTTCCTTCTATTCGATTTTGCCATTCTCCATGACTTTTCCATGATTTTCCATCTCTTGCACCTGCTCTATTTCTATTCTGGCCCTTGAACCCTCTTTTATTACTGAAGAGGGCACTTTCATCCTCCTTAATTAAGACCTTAGAAATTTGCTTATCTAAGGCTTCTTGGTTGGCCAATATATTCTCCAACTCTGTTAGAGTTGGCTCATTTGCCCATCCACGGGTGGCCGTAACAATACCGTTATACTCCGGCCTTAACCCGTGAATTATTATTCTTCTCATTCTTATCTCAGAGATGGCATTTTGAGGATCTAACTTTGAAATTTCTTCACAAATAGATTTAACTTTAGAGAAGTATTGACTCACCGTCATACATTGTTGCGAGATTGAGAGGAGCTCGTTCTCTAGGCATTGTAACTTGGCATTGTTTGTCCTCGCAAACAGCGTCGCCAAATTATCTCAGGCCTCCTTTGGGGTCTTTGCACTCTTTATGTGTTGCAATAATTCATCTTCAACGGTCACGACAAGAACGTAAAGAGCCTTACCTGATTTATGTTCCATTTTCTTAATTCGCTATCATTCGTGGGTGGTGTGGTGTTGCTCCCGCCTATGATATCCCACAAATCTTGACCTACCAAGTAATATTGCATGCAGGTACTCCAATTATTATAATTTGAGTTGTTGAGCTTCTTGATGCCACTTACCGAACTTGAGAAATCTACCATTATGACTTGGTTGTAATGCCCAGCACTATACCAAGTAAGCCTGGTCCCAAACCAACCGACTTCACAATCCCGGATTGTGCACTGGCAAATTTCCGATGTACTCCGCTCCTTGGCTCAACGAACCTAACCGCCTACTCACTTACAATGGTCCCCAACCACTATCTTCACATGGTCTCCAATGACCTGCTCTGATACCAATTGTTGAGAAGCAAGTGGATGTACAAGTAAAATAATTACTTCTTTATAAACAATATTACAAATTCTTTATACTATCACACTCTCACAACTACTCACTTTACTTGCTCACCCACTCACTTCACAAACCACACACGAAGACAACTTTCTATGCATACACCCACTCACTCTCTATCACCCTACACTTACACTACACTCTACACTCACGCCACCTACTCCACCCACTCACACACTCTTAGTTGGACTTCTTACTCACGCACACATGAGGAGCAAGTTGCTCCTATTTATAGGATGGAAAGTCGGTGACTTTGCTGGCTTTCTACACTATTCTACAAGTATTATTTTATTATAGTCTGACAACTAGATTTCTTTGGAGAAGTCTAGAAGTGGCACATCTTTTCTTGATGGATTTTTGCTAGAGAATTCTGGAGAGAAGGAGAGAGTGGCGGTGCTCTCTTCGACAAGGAACATACACAGATTCAGAAAATTGAAAAGTGAATGGACATTTCCCTCCAGGATGATGATGACCTTGAATCCCTTCCCTGTGGAAAATGAACCCGCTCCAAACATTAGTCGTGTCATCCTATAAATTATTAGAAACTAGTGAAAGTGAAAGGTCTGATTATGCCAATGAATTCATGAAATCCAAAGTATGCAGATGGCTCTTCATTTCCCACCCAGATTTTGGTCTATAAGTTGTTCTTGAATCATTTTGGGAACCATACACACCCCAGCAAAAGTTTCCGCTACTCGGTAGTGTTACAATAATAGAATCATTGGATCTACATCCTCATACCGAGACATTGTCAACATCACATTACTACAAGAATCATACATCAAATCGATCATCGTCCTAACGATGCACAAAAGGTGCTGAATTTCATGGGATCCAGCATAGCGTTCGTTGCAGCAATAGAGTAAAATACCGGGTTACTCTTGCTCGGCTTTGTGAACCCTAACAACAACAATCACACTTCGTTGCGGTCGGATTCATGTTCAACAATAAGGTCTGTTCAGTTCAGATTCACAGTTAGCAAAAGCAACAAATACTACAGGGTGCATCCTTGTTGCACGACATGTGGCTGGAATTTTATCGCATGTATAAACTAACTTAGCTACAGTATTACTTGCTTCTTGCCATGTGGATGTGAGTGACGTCATAAAAGGGCCTTGTGACGTATAGGCTGATGCAAGCTTTAAATTATGCAACAACACGTCGAGGCTGTAGGGGTGTTGCGTTGCGCATCTGCTTACGTCAATGGGTCGTTTGCGCATCGGCTTACGTCAATTGGTGATTGTCAGATCCCTCTCATCCTTTTGTGGGGCCCAGTAGATCAAACTAGCTCTTCTTCCGATAAGATTTCACCATATTACATAATATATTGTGAAAAATGTGGCAACTTACGTTATCGTTCATTTATTTAGTTAGATATATTTTCGGTAATTAAACAATTGTCTGTACATATACATGTATATACACATATTTTGGTGTCGAGGATACTTGTGAACCATTTGCTTAATCTGTGTACAAGAAGTTAATTCGTAAGCAAATGTTTGATATTGTTCTAACTGTGTTTAAAAGGGCATTTAACGTTTTATGAAGTGTTTGGCAAATGCCTTACAACTCCACATGTGAGTGGTGCGGGCTATAGTGAAAGTGATTGCCCTCTGCCGCCTATGAAGCACGGACACGTTGCCCGTGCTTCCGTGTCGTGTCCGACACGTGTCGGAGCGTGTCAGACACGTCAACACACTCGGACACAGTCGGACATGTGGTCAACGCGTGTCGGATTTTCCGACACGTGGTCAAACGCATTTTGACACGCGTGTCCGGAAGATGGAGGGTGGAGGCGAGAGCGAGGGAGCAGAGACGAGCTGCAAGCAACGGCGAGCCTACGACGAAGCTGCGAGCGATGGCGAGAGGCGAGGGTGAGAGAGCAGAGACAAGCTGCGAGCGACGGCGAGAGGCGAGGGCGAGGGAGTAGAGACGAGCTGCGAGCGACGGCAAGCCCGCGACGAGGCTGCGAGCGACGGCGAGCCCACGACAGCGAGAGACGGAAGAGGAAAGGAAGGCAGTCGTGCGGCGAGGAGGAGGAGAAGAAGGATCGAGAGGAAGAGCAGAGGGAAGGGAGTCGTGCGGCGAGCAGCGAGGAAGAGGAGGAAAAGGAGGGTTGGCTAGGGTTACTTGTCACTATCATGTGGTGGGGGAGAGAAATAAAAGTGTAATAATTTTTGGGGTGGACGAGGGAAAGTAGAGAACGGGGTGTGGGGACTTTTTTTTTTAAATAGAAAAATAAATAAATGACAATAAAAAATAATTTTGAAAAATAAAAGTACTGACTTTTGAATAATGATAAATTTTGGTCATTTGTAGAAGTTAATGGATTTATTTAAATAAATTGATTTTAATTTCTTATTAATCATTAGTTTTATCAATAATTTTTGTTAAAGTTAAAAACACATTTCCAAACATGGATACATATTGACTATGAATATGTTTTTCGAATTTTCAATGAATTGACTTATTAATATTATTACTGTAAATTCATTATAGGCTCTTTTTTTAATTAATTCATAAATATCAAATTAATTAAAAATATTCATTTAATATACAACGTGTCCCAACGTGTCGGAATTCTTTATTTTTGAGAAATAACGTGTCGACGTGTCGTGTCGTGTCGTGTCGCGTGTCCGTGCTACTTAGTCTGTCACTTGTCCCAATAACGTATTTGTATTGTTCACTTAAAATTTTATGAATTTTAAAATGATGTGCTTAAAAGTTCTGTTAAAACGATGTGGTTCCAGATCGTCAACACTAAAATTCTAGGCCTGCATTTGGCCACACAATATTTTTTTTTTTCTTAGGAAGCTGCTCCACCCTATTGTAATAAGGTGTTGAAATATTTATATTTCAGCGTGGTTATTATAACATAACACTAATTATACCATATAGACTACAGATGTCGACATTACAAATTTTTCTCTGTGTTTTGGCCGCCTCGACTCCTATATATACATGGAATTTGACTAGGATTGAACCAGAAGATAAAGGAGCTAGCAATTCCTTGCAGGTGCATCTGAAATATGGCCGAGGAGCAACATGTTCAGATTCCCAGAGTGAAACTTGGAACCCAGGGTCTTGAGGTAATTTGCACAAAAGCTACTTCTTGATCGCATGGAGTGCGAAAATCGATCATGACTTTTCGTCGTTGGACAATGATTTCTCGTCCTAGATTCGACTTCTGAGTCCGCAACGAAAGGCAGAAGTTCAGTGCAGATGATAGATTCATGCGGTTGCTTTTTCATAAGGCAGAGATCATAATTTATGTGATTTCTTGCTGACATGTGCAAGTTCTTTTGCTCTTTTTTGGTTTTATGCTGCTGCAGGTTTCCAAGTTGGGCTTTGGCTGTATGGGACTGACAGGAATTTACAACGATCCTGTCCAGGAGGAAGTCGGCGTATCCATCATCACCGATGCGTTCGCCAAGGGGGTAACATTTTTCGACACGTCGGATGTATACGGCCCGAAAACTAATGAAATTCTGGTTGGGAAGGTAATTGAGGACATAAACATGCAAAATTCAAATCGTTTATAGTTTTAGTTCATGGAATTTTAGTTACGTGGTGAGGAAAAAGGAAGAGAAACTAAGGGACTTTATTTACAGGCGTTGAAGAAGTTGCCTCGCGAGAAGGTGCAGTTAGCTACCAAATTCGGGGCGCTGCAATCCAAGGGATACGATGTGGCGATAAATGGAAGGCCTGAATATGTCCGTTCATGCTGTGAGGCCAGCCTTAAGCGCCTCGATGTCGACTACATAGATCTCTATTACGTGCATCGAATTGACACATCGGTCCCAATAGAGGAAACTGTAAGTTTTGCAATGTCAAAGAAAATCTGAATAATTTCTCTGCTCCTACAGACTTTAAACTCATCAATTTTCAACAAATTTGCAGATGGGAGAACTGAAGAAGTTGGTGGAAGAGGGGAAAGTGAAATACATTGGCTTGTCGGAAGCCAGTCCCGACACCATACGGAGAGCGCACGCGGTTCATCCCGTCACTGCCTTACAAATCGAGTGGTCACTCTGGACTCGTGACATTGAGCAAGAAATCGTCCCTCTCTGCAGGTACATTGCATGCTCTACTCTAATCTCTCGGAACATTTGCAACGAAGAAGTGGAGGAAAACTCTGTCCACGGACTTCCTAGTAGACTCCGAACCTTCATAAATTGGTCCATTTTAATTACATAGTCGGACACTTGGATTTAACTAGCGGAGTTTCTTTCTTCGTGTTGGCCCGCTTCTCGGATTTTTAGGGAGCTTGGGATCGGCATAGTGCCATATAGTCCTCTCGGTCGCGGGTTCTTTGGTGGTAGGGGAGTCATAGGAGCTGTGCCTGGGAAGAGCCTTCAGGTGTGAGACATGCCTTACTTCTTTTGGCGTGCGTATCATTTAGTCCAAGCTTCTCCAAGACAATCCTGAATCCTCATATCTGTTTCTTCAAATTTCCAGGAAAGGTTTCCCAGGTTCCAACCGGAGAATTTGGAGAAGAACAAAGTCTTTTACACCCGAATCGAGAAGCTAGCAAACAAGCACGATTGCACCCCGATCCAGCTCGCCCTGGCATGGGTTCTGCATCAAGGGGATGACGTTGTGCCGATACCGGGTGTGTAGACAACTTGAATAGAAGCATCATTTGTATGATAATTACGTTCCCTTTTACTACGAAAAAATTGGACTGCGACTGCCTGTCCGGTCCCTAAAGCCCTCAAAAACAGTCTCTAATGACTACTGGCGATGGGCGTTCCGACCAGCAGCAGCCATCGCCTTCCACTTGCTACTAAAGAGACTAAGCGACTGTTTTCTGGTGCCTGTCGCTCGATCTCTACACGTCGTTTTATAAGTTCTCTGAATTTATGGATTCTCGGTTCATTAACAAACCTGCCGTCGCATTTTGAATTATCTGAACTTATACATCGTTTATGTAGGAACGACAAAGATAAAGAACCTGGACACCAACATCGGCTCCTTGCAAGTGAAACTCGCAGAGGATGATTTGAGAGAGATATCAGATGCCGTGCCAATCGAGGAGGTCGTCGGTGGCAGAATTCGCGAAGGGGTTGCTCGTCTCTCGTGGAGGTACGCGGACACGCCGCCCCTGAGAGACGGGAAATCGTCGGCCTAGACTTCCTTCAGATTCATGGAGCACTGTTCGGCTCTCTGCATTGTTCTTTTCCTGTCTGTAACCGAGGTCTGCAAGATCATGGGGATCTCGATGCAAAAATAAAACCAGGGATTGTTAAGTCCCTTGGATCTGGAAGGGAAAGCTTGAATTAATCATCAATGATGATGTTGCATTTTGCAGTTGCTGTTTGATACCATTTTGCAGATTTCTAGCTTTTTGTCCAATAAAGCTCTCGGGCAAAATATCTTTCATCCAAGGTTGGCTCTTCGGCTTTTTTGTTTATTGGGTTTTGTGTTGTTTAAAAAAGGAAGCGATTGGCTATAACTATTCGAATAAAAGATGAATTTAAAATACTTGAAAGTAAATTTGAGATCAAAGATAACTATAGGCAAGAAATAACAGATAAATGGTGTTCTTAGTTAATCTTTTTTCCGATCCATTACAACTTGTCTTCGGCTATCTATAGCTAGATAGGGCGAATAACTGCTCCGACGGTTATTGCTTCAATTTTAATTGTTCGTGGAATACTCGGTGTGCCTTCAATAATTGTATCGCCTTATCCACGAAGTGGTTGATACCTAGTGCTTCGGTAACTGGTCTCTTTCTTATACTCTTGCTTCCAAATGGTAATTGGTGCTGAGCCGTCGATAATTATAACTGCTGCTATATCCGAACTCCCGCGGCCCGATATGTCCATTACAAGCCCAGTGGGTTTTATTGATTATCGACGGCCCACTGAGTCAACTTTTGGTGTTAACAATTTTCTAAAGCTTTGGTAACTCGTAAAACTCATTTATAATAATAGTCGATGCATAATGCGTAACTAACGGACCCCCTTACTAAACTACCAACGTTATTAAATAAAAAATATAAGCTAATTCAATAATTTATCAAAATTTATTTGACTAGGCTAATTAATGTGTTAATTTAAGTCACTTATGTTGTGTTGGAACTACTAATAAGTCTTTCAATAATTGACCAACACTCATTTGCGCCACTTACCATTTTGTCGATCCTAATTTAAGTGATGTACCGATTTTTCTCTTCCAACTAATTTAAACTTACCCAACATTTATTTGATTAATTTATAATGTTCATGCTCGCTTCATTATAATTTACCGACATTGTTTGACTAACTTACCAACCTTTTAGAATTTTGCTGACTTTTATATAAAATTACCAAAGTGATTTTGTCAACTTTTCTTTGATTAAGGCACTAACCAGTTTTGGCTTATGAGCTCTTATTTGAGTCACTCGCCGCACCTTTATGCTTGTTTCATATTGTTAATTTTACAAATAACGTACGGTATTAATTTCTGTTAAAAAATTTGTGATCTATTTTCGATTAAAAAAAAATCTAGAAACTACCGGATAAATCTTGCAAGTGTGAGGAGACAATTGAAGGAACATGAGAAGACCAGCTTGCAAAGGAAAGCATTATGGAAATCAAGGTTGCTTAATCACGAGAAAGCAGAGCCAAGAAAGTGAACGAGGAATGTCCACACAAGCCTACAACCTGCAAACTAGAAGCATCCAAGGAGAATGACATTAAAAGTGCCAAAAATTGTGTATGGCACTCACTTTAATGTTTTAAAAAAAAATCAAATCACTTAAATGCCACTTTAAAAAAAAAAAATCACTTAGATGTCAACTTCGATCTGGAAGATCGGAAATCCAACATGACCATATTTTGTTAATTTCTTAGTCCTATGTGGCTCGCCAAAGGTCCATTAGCATATAACTCTAAAACGATGTTGTCTTAAAGTTGTAAATAATAATTGTTTGAGTATCAAATTTTATTTAAAGTGATCATTTCAGTATCAATTGTTATTAAAAAGCAATCACTTCAATGTCAAGCAACCTAGTGGACTGAATTTTTTAAATAATATGCCAAGTCATGTTAAATTTTTAATTATAAAAGCCACATATTATTTTTGGCTGGAACTTCTCATCGTTAGTGCTTAAGTAATCATTTTTCTTTAATTTTGCACTTAAGTGGTCCGATGAAAACTTTTGGCATTAAAGTATACATAACTTTTGACACTTTTAGTATTCTTCTGTTGAAGAATCTATTATGTCAATTGTAATTGTCAATAAAGAGACTTGTAATTCATCCATTTGAGTATGTGAGGTTTAAGCCCTCCACTATGTGTAGAGAGTACAGCTCGAACCTACAGCTCTTGTAATTACCAAAACTAAATAAACTATATCTTTAAACTATTTTATCTCGTCCCTTGTCCATCATATACCAAATATATCCTACACATATACACTTGCACACAATTAAACCACAAACTATCATAGATGTCAAAATCATGCTTCCGCACACAATTCCAAAATTTCAACAATTCCATAGCTTTCTTATAATTATATTAAAGAGTTGTTAACAATTATAAAAAATTATAATCTTTACTTTGATATATTCGCCAACTTTTCTATGACGAAATCACCTACAAGGTTTAGTTTACCAATTCTTATTGTGTAGTTTAACAATGTTTGTTTGGCACTTTACATTACCGACTTAAACAATAATTACCAATATAATTTAAGCTTACTAAAATGTTAAAGTTACTATCATTTTGAAATTTCTAACCTTAATATGAGTGATTTACTAACTTCCGTTTGATTTAGTTATCAAGTAATTTTAGTTTACCAATTCTTTTTCAAATCTTTAGCGGTATTTATTTGGTTGTTTCGGGAAGCAATCATAATAATTTATCAAATTGTGTAGTTTAGCAACGTGTTAAAGAGTTACTAATTGCTATACGAAATTATCAATATTAATTTGAGTGATTTATCCTTTATTTTCCCATTAAAAATTAGTCTTTATTACTCCCATTGCCAAAATGGATATTCTCCTTGTTGTTGGAAAAAGAATTAAGAGTCATATGAAAAGAGCTCGAACTGCATTTTAATGTATGCCAGTCCATCTGCATTGATTTTTAGATGCTACTTAATCTATATCTTGTAGCTCACGCATTTTTTTTCCTTTTAATCCGTAGCTCTTAAAGCTTTCCTACACTCATGTAGCTCACATGTAACTTTTTCATAATTTTGAAAAAATTAAATAATATTTTGAATTATGACGGTAAAGTAATAAATAAAAAAGCCTTTTTGCTTGTTTGGGGGCTAAACAAATAGTATATTCTCTAAGGCTGCGTTGAAATAGAGGTCGTTGACCTGTAACGTGGATGTCAGTAAAATATCTTAATACAACTAGAAGCGACGGGAAAGATCGATGGAAAACCTCAGCGATCTGCTAGCATATGCGCATGCTGTCATGCCAACAACTGGTGGGCAATTCTGAGATCGCACGAACCCTGCCCGAAAAGCGGAAGCAGATGTGCTCAAACAGTGAAGGATAAAACTCAACACGGTGACACAAAATAATGGCAGGAGTGGAGGTTCCGAGAGTGAAGCTTGGAAGCCAAGGACTGGAGGTAAAAATCAACGCAATCCCAGATCTTTTTTGGTGCCCATTACCATGCATGTCCAAGAAATGATTGGTTGTTTTCATTGTTGGCTTCTTGATGACGATGTGTCTGTGGTCAGTGTGTAGATCAGTTGGTTTTCACGAAAATTTTGGGTGGCTTGTGAAGTGGGCATTGGATTTATACATGAAAGTTTCGAACTTGAGCCGTGGGTAATGAGTAGAATTGTCGGCTACACATCCACTGATGCAATAGGGGGGCTTTGCGATGTCGCAAATGTTGAAATTGGATGTGTGGTTTCTTATTTGTGTCTACAGTGGAAGCACAGAGGTCTTGTCCAACCAAGTCAACTCGACACAGTTCGGGTGTGCTTGAGTTTGGCTCTACTCGAATCGAGTGTTCAAGGTTGGAGTCTGGACACTCGACTTGAGCTCGATGTAGTGTGGAATTTGGTATCCTCAACTACTCTTGACTTAATTTGGTCTAAGTTCAAATTAAAAGTTATTGTGCTCGAGAATAAACTTGCATTCTCAAAGTCCAATAGGAAAGAGAATAAACATGTTCTTTTATCCATAACTGAAAAACTCAAATATCAAACTACTCTAGCAACCTCACAAGCTGCTCACGCTAAGAATTTTAAGCTTGAGTTCAATGCTCTTTGGTATTTGAGCACACATATATCAAAGGATTTAAGTGAAGCAGGACTAATCTGCTAGTTGAGATTGAGCAGATCACTAGTACCATGACATAGCTGTCTCCCCACCTTACATCGGAGTTTTTGAACTTTAATGGCAATGTTCAGCTTGGAAATATAAACAGCATTTGACCTGATATGCCCGTTCTGAAATGGTAAGCGGCAAACTCGCCTCTTTTTTTACCACAGGTATCCAAGTTGGGGTTTGGATGCAAGGGCTTAACTGGTGTCTACAACTCTCCACTTTCTGAAGAGGATGGCATCACCATAATTAAGGATGCTTAACGCAAGGGAGTCACTTTCTTTGAAACAGCTGACGTGTATGGACCAAATGCTAAGGAAGTTCTGGTGGGAAAGGTACATATCTCTGCATAAGCAGTGACATTTGCATTTGACCAATCAATTGGTTGTGCCAATTCGTCCAGTTCGTATGTCAGGTGCAGAAGTTACTTTTCTTCTACTAAAGATCAAATTGGCTGAATAGGACTCTGCATCTTTTTCTTTCCTTGTTTTAGCGAGCCCGAAAGAGGTGGAGGGTTAGTTATATGGGGTTTAATTTAGCTTCTCCCCTTCTTATATCATGAACTTAACCCTTCTCGGATAACCCTTCTTAGATCACTTCTTTGGTCATGTAATCAAACATTATAAGAGAAAGAAAGAAAAGAAGAAAATGTTTGCTCTGGACAAATGTTCTCCTTGTAATTGGTTCTTCCAGAGATGGGGGAATCCGATCATCGTATGGCAGGCTTGATTTAAAGATATTGTGATTTGATTTAGGCCTTGAAGCAGCTCCCAAGAGAAAATATTCAGCTGGCCACCAAATTCGGTATAGAGTGGAAGCTTCTAAGATGGTGGTTAAGGGTACCCCTGAATATGTGCGATCATGTTGTGAAGCTTGCTTGAAGCACCTACGCATGGAATACATTGATCTGCATTATCAGCATCGAGTCAACATTTCAATTCCCATTGAAGAAACTGTAAGTGCTTCTTTTGCAATTTTTTCTTTGACTACCCCTTTTGCATTTCTTGTGCATGTCTAACATCCTGTGTCTTCTGGTGATTGATTTTTCTCTTGAAAAATTATATTCCACCCCATCTGAAGCCATGCATTTCCTGGTACATAGATGGGAGAACTTAAGAAACTGGTGGAAGAGGGAAAGATAAAGCATATTGGTCTGTCTGAGGCGAGCCCAGACACTATTAGACGAGCTCATGCGGTTCATCCCATTACGGCAGTACAAATGGAGTGGTCTCTCTGGACTCGTGCTATTGAGGAGGAGATAGTTCCGTTATGCAGGTTAGTTAGTCCACAGTAGCATCTTTTACTTCCTTTTATTTGGGGTAAGAAATAGAGTTTAGGAGTATATATCCCTTTAGCCCATGAAATCACGCGATATTGTCTTCTATATGACCACTCAAACAACTTTATGTTGCAGCCACAGGTGCAGTGTTGACATTCTTTATAATGTTTCCTAATCTAAAAATGCTGTCTTGATGTTGCTAAATGCCAGTGAGCTTAGTATTGGAATAGTTCCATACAGTCCGCTTGGCCGTGGCTTTTTTGGTGGCAGAGCTGTCGATGAAGATTTGCCTTCAGACAGTAATCTGGTATGTAGCCATTTCATTTGGTATAGAAGTTCCATTTTCGAGCTCCAGTCCCTGAGTCTTCAACGAAAATGCTCTGTGATTTGAAGAAACTATTTCGATTCTTTGGAACTGAAAAAAAAAGGAAGAAAAATTGTTGGCAGCACAAAGTATGTTTTGAATAAAACTACTATAACCATGGGAGAAGCGGAAAACTAGGGCTTTATTAGTTGCAACACAGTGGACCGTTATTGGACATTCAAAGCACAATCTTCTCACTGGTGATTGAATGACAACCCAGTTTACAAAAGTCATATTCCCCGGAGACTAATGCCTGTGCACTCTTTGAAAGGCCACGAACCCTCGATTCAGAAAGGAGAACCTGGATAAGAACAGAAACCTTTATACTCAGATGGATAATCTCGCCAAGAAAGATGGGTGCACACCAGCACAATTAGCTCTAGCATGGGTTCTTTGGCGAGGAGACATGGTTGTTCCACTACCCGGTGAGTCCTCTAACAGATAAGCTTCTGCTTCAAATTAAATCTTCTACTTGTATGATTGTTACTGTGTTGTGGACTTTTTGAAAAGTAAAAAAAATGAGCCATCAAGTAGCTGTTGTGTATAAAAAATGTGGCCTTATGAATTGCCAGGAAGAAGTCATGCATTTCTACCGTCTTTGTTTTAAGCAAATACTCTCAAAGTGACTTCTAACATAATTCCGTGGAATGTTTGCTAGTTTTCTTATAACTCCAGGGACAACTAAGATTAAGAACTTGGATGACAATCTCTCAAACTACAGCTTCTTGAAGAAGATCTGAAGGAGATCTCTCTGATGCTGTACCTGTCAATGAGGTAGCCAGAGGTAGAACCTACGAGAGCATGAATGAAGTGACTTGGAAGATTGCTAATACACCTCTACCAACTCAGAAAGTCTGAGCCCAAGAATTTCACGGTCTGGCCGGGCAATTTAAGCATTTGTCGACTGTGCAATAATGAAGTATGTGAGCACTGACAGGGAAAATGAGAAGATGACTCGTGAACTTTGGCAATGCTTGTGCTCCTATGGCAACAAAGTAAATGTGCCATGCCCGTTGGAGAGAGCACTTCTCTTCCCTTAAAGCATAAAAATAACATGCCGGGCAATGGAAGTTGCATGATGATTTGTTGTCTAAATACATTGTCGGAGCAACGGAAGTTGCGTGATGATAAAGAAATGAAAGTTGCATTTAGCTTAGAGTTGTATGGTACAGCTTGGATTTAATTCATGTTTTGTTATATTAGTGTTTTGTCAGTGTTATTCAAATTAGAGTAATTGCATGTAAGAGTTCACAGGGTACTATCCGAAACTTAATAACATGGCCATATATATTCTTTGTTCGACATTATCGAGTTTTCCATTTTCGCATCTCATTTTATGTGGCTTTTATCATGTTTGGACTATCTTGTTATCATGTGGATGTTGAATGTTCTTGTGTGAATTTGCGATGCATGGTCATGTAGATGGATCTGCCTAAGAATGAAAAATGAAGATAATCACATAATCAAAACATTTTCAAAATGACGGAAAAGGTAGTAAACACAGACACTAATAGACTTTAGTGTAATTGAGCCCCCTTTTCTGTATTTCCGATTTATGGAAAAATGAAATGATCTCTTGCATGATAAATTAGTGTCAACTCTTGCATGATAAATTAGTGTCAACTTACAAATGAAAGAACAAATTTCCATAATAAACCAAGTTAACCAACATAGTGATTCGTAGAGTTTTGGAGCACTCATGCAACATGGCACTGGTTGCTAGAGAAAAAGAAGTAGAGTTATTGCAAAAGACCTCAAAGAGTATCATAGTACATATCGATTTGTCTGGATTAATTTTTACAGTTAATTAAATGAAAATTTTACGATTCACGCACTTCATTTCTTTTGGATCGGTAACTTCCAAAACTTTCATTTCCCAAATGTTGGTTACTTTCTTATAATTTATTTTAAAATTTTGATGAGAAAGTCAAAAGCATAAATTTTAAATTATTTTGACGAGGGTAAGCGAACGGAACATGTGAAGTTGCGTTGAAATTTAGAAGTGGCCTTTTTCCCCTCTTGAACTGAAATGAGAATGTCAATAAAAAGTCAAATGATCTTTTTTTTTTTTTTTTGGTCGATCATATTCTAATCCTATTTAAACATTCATTCTTAGATTATTCTTCTGCGCTTCCTCGCAGCGTGGAAGTTGAAATCCACTCCTAAAACAAAATCGTTTCCACCTCAATCCCTTGTGAATGTGGGGATTTGAACCTTCCACCTCTCCCTTTCAAGTTGGAAGGGTGGCGACCTATCGGTGGTTAAAAAAAAGATCATTAAAATGAAGGGGAAAGAGAAATAGAAAACCCCTACGAGTTTCGATCGCAATGACGTATAGGCATGCGTCATGTCCATTCCAGATGAAAGCTTGGAACGACAGCTTTTCGTACCGTCTCTCCGTGCTGCTCTGAAGACAACATATACACTCCACACAACTGGACACCGAAACCATCAAAACAGTGAAGGAGAAAAATCAGCACACCTGACAGAAAAATAATGGCAGGAGTGGAGGTTCCAAGGGTGAAGCTCGGAAGCCAAGGACTGGAGGTAAAAATCAACGCAATCCCAGATCTTTTTCCAGTGCCCATTACAAGAATTCCCAAGAAATGATCGATTGTCTTTCTTGATTCTGCGTGTACTGAAAGGGCTATGCATTTCGTTGCTGTGCTTTTTTATGACGGTTTATCTGTAGAAAATGTGTAGATCGCATTGATTTTTTATGGGATTTTTCGGTGGTTTGGGAAGTGGGTGCTGGATTTATGCGTGAAAGTTTTGAACTTGAGCCGTGGGTAATGAGTAGAATCCTCTGCTGGGCATTTTACCGATACTGGGGGGTTTTTGCGATAGCACTGAAGTTGGGTGTTTGATTGCTTATTTGTGTCCACAATGGAAGGAGAGGTCCGATCCAGCCGTATCAACTCGAGACAGTGTAGGTGCGCTCGAGTTTGACTCGACCTGACTCGAGCGTTGGAGGCTGGAGTCTGGACACTTGACTTGAGCTCGATCTAGCTTGATTTTTCAAGAACCTGAGCTCATTTAATAAAGAATTTGATATGTTCTACTATTCTCGACTCGATTTAGTCTAAGCTCAGGTTAAAGTCATTGAGCTTGAGAATGAACTCGTGTTCTTAAAAGTCCAATTGAAACATCTATTATGTATAACTAGAAAACTCAAATATCCAACTACTCAACCGAGTTTGTTAGCTGCTCGCCCTAAGCATTTTGAAGTTCGAGGTCAATGCTATTTGGTAATTAAGCTCTCATATACCAAAGGAATCGAGTCAAGCAGGACTTATCTGCTAGTCGAGATAGCTAGTGCCATGATGCATTTGTATCCCACCCCACATCGAAGTTTTAGAACTTTACTGGTAACGTTGAGACTGAAAATATGAACTGCCTTTTGCCTAAAATACATGTTCTGAGAAATGGTAAGTGGTAAGCTCCCTTATTATTTTTGCCCCAGGTATCGAAGTTGGGCTTTGGATGCATGGGTTTGAGTGGTGTCTACAACTCTCCACTTTCTGAAGAGGATGGCATCGCCATAATTAAGGATGCTTATAGCAAGGGAGTCACCTTCTTTGATACAGCTGATGTGTATGGAGCAAGTGCTAATGAAGTTCTGGTGGGAAAGGTACATATCTCTGCATAAGCAGTGACTTTTTCTTGTTACCAATCAATTGGTTGAACCAATTCATCCTGTTTGTATCTCAGAAGCAAAAGTCAGTTTTCTTCCACTTACGATCAAATTAACTGAAAAAGACTCTGCATCTTTTTCTTTCCTATTTTTGACGAGCCTGAAAGAGGTTACATCCTGAGGGACAGTTAGGTATATGGGATTTAATTTAGCTTCTCCCCTTATTATATTACAAACCTAACCCTTCTCAGATTTCTCAGATCACTTCTTTGGTCATATAATCAAAGATAGTGAGAGAAAGAAGGAAAAGAAGAAATTGTTTGCCTTGGACAAATGTTCTCCTCCTAATTGGTTTTTCTAGAGATAGGAAATCTGATCCTCATATTGCTAGCTTGATTTAATGACATTGTGATGCAATTTAGGCTTTGAAGCAGCTCCCAAGAGAAAATATTCAGCTGGCCACAAAGTTCGGTATAATAAGAATGGAAGCTACTAAGATGGTAGTGAAGGGTACCCCTGAATATGTGCGATCATGTTGCGAAGCTAGTTTGAAGCGCCTAGGTGTGGACTACATTGATCTGTATTATCAGCATCGAGTGGACACATCAATTCCCATTGAAGAAACTGTAAGTGCTTCTTTTGCAATTTTTTTCTTGGGCACCCCTTCTTTTGATTTTCTATTGGAAAATTATATTCCTTATCATCTGAAGCCATCCATTTCCTGGTACATAGATGGGAGAACTTAAGAAACTGGTGGAAGAGGGGAAAATAAAGTATATTGGTCTGTCTGAGGCAAGCACAGACACGATTAGACGAGCTCATGCAGTTCATCCCATTACAGCATTACAAATGGAGTGGTCTCTTTGGACTCGTGATATTGAGGAGGAGATAGTTCCATTATGCAGGTTAATTAGTCCACAATAGTAGCCGTTACTTTATTAATTCGTTCGTTTGTTGTCCTTTAGCCACAAAAAATCATGCTACATTGGTCTGCTATATGAGATCTCTAACAACTTCATGTTGCAGCTGCATATGCTGTGTTGACACTCTTCATAATGTTTCCTGATCTACAAATGCTGTCTGGATGTTGCTAAATGCCAGGGAGCTTGGTATTGGAATAGTTCCCTACAGTCCGCTTGGGCGTGGCTTTTTTGGTGGCAAAGCTATTGTTGAAAGTGTGCCTTCAAACAGCTCTCTGGTATGTAGCCATTTCATTTGGCATAGAAGGTCTGTTTCAAGCTCCATTTCTTGAGCCTTTGGTGGAAATGCTGTGACATTTTTAGACAATATTTTGCTTCAGTTAACTTTGGGATCAGATTGTGTTTGCCCCAAAAATTATGTTCTGAATTCTGTAAACATGGTGGAGCAGAAAACTGAGGCTTTATTAGTTGCAAAACTGGGGATTAATATAGGACAATCAAAGCACAATCTTTGCACTGGGTGATTGAATGACAACCCTCTTTGCATAAACTATATTCCATGGATACTAATGCCCATGTTCTCTTTGAAAGTCCACACACCCTCGATTCCAAAAGGAGAACTTGGATAAGAACAAAAACATTTATACTCGGATGGATAACCTTGCGAAGAAACATGGATGCACCCCTGCGCAATTAGCTCTAGCATGGGTTCATGGACAAGGAGACATGGTTGTACCAATCCCTGGTGAGCCCTCTATATGATAAGCTTCTGCTTCAAGTTAAATTCTGCCACATGTATGATTGTAACTGCAGTGTAGACTTTCTTGAAAGGTTAAAAATGAGCCATTGTGTAGCTGTTGCATATGAAAACCACGCAGGCTATTCATGGGTCTATATGGCCCCATAAATTGCCGAGAAAGACATGGATTTATATTAGCTTTGTTTCAAGCAGATGCTATCAAAGTAACTACAAATATGATTCCTTGGAATGTTTGCTTTTTTCTTTTTCCTATCTCCAGGGACAACTAAGATCAAGAACTTGGATGACAATATCGGCTCTTTAAAGGTAAAGTTTACTGAAGAACATCTGAAGGAGATCTCTGATGCTGTACCCATCAGTGAGGTAGCCGGTGGTAGAACCTACGAGAGCATGGTTCATGCGACTTGGAAGTTTGCTGATACACCTCTACCAACTCAGAAAGTCTGAGCCCTAGAATTTCAAAGTCGGGCTGGTCTATTTAAGCATTTGTCGACTGTGCAATACTGAAGCATGTGAGCACTGATAGATAAAACAAGAAGATGACTTATGAACTTTGGCAATGCTTCTGATCCTATGGCATTGAAATAAATGTGCCGTGCCCATTGGGAGAGCACTTCTTTCCCTTTCTCTCTCTCCCCTTAAAGCATAAAAATAACATGCCTTGCCTTATTTTCGGAGTGTGAAGCATTTCCAGTTTTGCAAGATCTTGTTGTTTACCGTCCTGTTTGGGAAGAAGTGGTTTCAACCCAGGAAATTTTAGTCTGCAGCTAGTACATCAATCATCAGCTAGATAAGATTTATGGGGCATCTTGCCCTCCGCTTTGTTTGTGATGGTTCAGTGGCAAAGTCTGCAGGTCTGGCACCAAAGATATATGATGTCAAACACATTTTGGTTTGAATTCTAAAGGAAGTTCGACTCTTTCTACCGTCAAAAGAGCCATATTAAACAAAGAAAAGGGAAGAACTGCTGCTTTGTATTCCTAGGATAATCAAATAGGACTCATTGTACAATACTTGTTGACAATAATTTCACCTTACTTAGGGCGTGTTTGGCAACTGGCTAAATGGTATTTGATTCTGTTCTTTTGTTCTCGATAGTAGATTTGGAATAGAAATTCATTTGGTAAATTTTTTGTTCTCGGGAATAGATTTAGAATAGAATTAAGAAGTTAAAAAAAGTTGATTCGTTGTTCTCAGAAATAATTTTAGAATCAAGCCCATCGAAATATTTTCTTTTCTTTTCTCTTCTTCTTTCCTTCTTGTTTTTCTTCCTTTTCTCTTCTTCTTCCACTGTTGCCACTATCGGCCACCGCAGGCCGCCGGTCACCAACGATCGGTTGGGCGAGTTCCAACGAGCTCATTAGAGGCTCACTTAGGGCAACTTTGGTAACTATTCTATTTCCATAAATAATTTATGATCAGAAATAATTTTTTTTATTCTCGTTCCCAAGAATAATTTGTAAACATTTTAAGCGATTTGATAAATGTTCAAAATTTTTATTTTTGAAATAGAATTGCGTTTAAATACCGTTCGAAAATTTCTAATCAAAATCATTTTTTTAAAAAAATTTTAATAATTTTTATTACTTTTTTTTCTTTTCTTTCTCCTCTTCTTCTACTTCAAGGTTTGCCGATCGCTGGCCTTAGGATGACCAGTGACTGGCCAAACAAGGGGCGGCAACCTTGCCAAAGCGTCGTCAACCTTTAGCGAGGCGGCGCCTCATTAGCCGAGCCTTGTCGATAATCAGGTGAGGCCTGGTTGAGCCTTGGCTCAGTTGTTGGCGAGGCTCGACCTTGCTGGGCCACCGTGAGATCGGCCTCGTCAGATCTAGGCGAGGTCGAGCCTCGCCCAACCATGATTGGGCCGAGCCTCACTCGGCTAGACGAGGCTCATCAGTAGCCGAGAGAGGCCCAAGCAAGCCTCCATTGAGCTCGCCGAACTTTGCCCAACCCGCCACTGGCGGACGGCGACAGTAGCGGTTGAAAAAGAAGAGAGGGAAGAAGAACAAGAAAAAATAAGAGAAAAGAGAAAAAATAAGTTGGCTTGATTTTGAAATTATTCCTGGAATAAAGAATCAACTTTTTTTTACTTTTTGATTTTATTCCAAATCTACTTCCGGGAACAAAAAAAATAGCAATTTGTTCTTGGAAATAAAAAATTTTACCAAACGGATCTCTGTTCTAAATCTACTCCCAAGAACAAAATAATAGAAATTTTCACTGTTTCACCGATTATCAAACGCATCCTTAGCCATCGACAAGGTTTGGCTGACAAGGCGTAGCCGGCCCTCGTCTAGCCGGTTGCCGGTCAAAGAGAGAAGATAAAAGAAAAAAGGAAAAGAAGTAATAAAATTATTAAAAATTAGAAGAAAATGATTTAAAATAGAAATTTTGAGGACGGTATCAAATACAATTCTATCCTCAGAATTAAAATTTTGGACAATTACCAAACATCTTCAAATGCTTAAAATTTGTTCTCGAAAACAGAATAACAAAGAATTATGTTTTATTAAAAATTGTTCTTGAGAGTAGAATGAGTACCAAAAGCACTAGTAAATTTTCTTGTAGTGGTATAGTTGCATGCAGTCCTCTTGAACTCCGCATTATCATTATTTAGTAAATTTTAGGCGAATCTATTTTGCTGAAGTTCGGCATGGGAGACTGCTTTATTTAGTATATCCAATTCAGCCGGATCATGACTCATGAGGGTGTATTTATCCCTCTTCAAACGAGTGGAAGAAAGGAAATTCCTTGATAAAGCATAGGTGAGGTAAGGCAGCAAAAATACCTGAGCCTCCACGGTCCTAATTTGCAATTTGGCGGTGAAGAATATTGAAAAAACTTAGGTAATGAAATTATATTGAGGCTTTGGGAGAGTAAATTTTGTTATTCCTCAAAGACTCGAAACAAGTGGATGTGATGAAAAATTCACATGTATTCTTCGCGGGAGACATGAAAGTGTACAGAGTGTTTTAGTACAACAATAAGGTTCCTTTGTTGGAGGGATAACTTAATGATAAAGGAAAATATTATTAAATCAGTTTTCAAAAAAATGGTTAGTTTTCCTTCATTTAGTGATATATGACTGAAAATACTTTTTGGTGTTTGAATCTCATTTGGAAAATTATTTCATTCTCTTGACTTCATCTCAAGCAAAAGAAAAATTGACGTTTTAGATAATTTTATAATCTTTTCTTTTATTTTCTTCTTTGTTTTTCTTTTTCCTTCTTCCCTTGCCAATTGCCAATCCTTGACAGTGGCTAATGATAGGCCACAAGCGAGGCTTGACCTTTCCAAATTTGGCAAGGTCGAGTTGCTAGATCTGGCGAAGTTGAGCCTTGTCAGCCCGCACCTGTGGCCAGTCACCGAGGCGTAGCGATTGGTTTTGGCGGAGGGAGAAGGAAAATGAAAGAAAAGAGAAAAAAAAAAAGAAAAAATATAAAAAGATCAAAGGAGGAATTCCCAAAAGCATTTTCACCTCCTTAGATTTAGGAATTCGCTTTCCTAATTATGTATCATTGACTGGAGAGTGTTTTTAGTTGGTTAAATATTTTTTGCGAACTAAATGGGTGAAAATTCAGAAAAGTAATTTTCGAAAAGTACTTTCACTCTAACAAATACACGTGAAGGGTAAAATGCTTTTGCATGATTATACTTTGGATTGAATCATGTGGTGTAAGTTGAACTTCTTAACCTTTTTCCAATGAAAAATCTCCATGTACCGTTCAAAAGGAGCCAATCCAGAAAAGCTAAAAATCAAAACATATCAAACTGAGCTATCTAAGAAAACTTATCCGGAACAAAAGAAGAAGAAGAAGATAACACATGCTCTGCCTCCAGAAGGAGCAGAAAAAGAAACTCAAATCAAAAGCTGAGAAAATAAATGGCAGGATTGGAGATTCCTAGAGTGAAGCTGGGAAGCCAAGAGCTGCTAGGTTATGCTTACTGTTTTTGTTCATTAAACTCTACTGTAAGGTGAGAATGCTGAACTCTGATCTACACCCTTGGTGGGTCTCCCTCTGGTAAATGTGTCCGGGGACTGTCAGTAAATGGTTCAGAGGTCATTTTGATACCTTTTTCCAGCTTCTGAAACCATGGGAATAAGAGTAGTTGTCTCATATTGTATGTTTATGTCCATTGAACTTATGGCCTGTAACTGAAGGCACAAAAATGTTAATCACTCCTGGCAGGTGTTTGCCTTCAGGTATCTAAGTTGGGGTTTGGATGCCTGGGCTTGAGTGGCATGTACAATTCTCCACTTTCCAATGAGGACGGCATTGCAATAATTAAGGATGCTTATAGCAAGGGAATCACATTCTTCGACACGGCCAATGCGTATGGAGCAAATGCAAATGAAGTTCTGGTTGGGAAGGTACATTCGGGAAAAGTATTGCGTATCTGTGACCTTTTTCTGTTTGGCCGAACGTATATGTGACCTTATAATGCCAGTTATCGTGCACCTATGATCTTAAGCTCAGTATTTTCCATTCCTTTTCTTTTGATGAACCGGAAGAGAGGATACATCTTAAGCTCTGTATACATCTTGAGGAAGGCTGAGGTACTGAGGACGAGATGCTTCTGCACCCCGTGTTTATGTGGGTGCCATTGTTTTAAAAAGCTTATAAATTCGTTTTTCTGCTTAATGTTGGTCCCTTTTAGTCATGGAAATAGAGAAAACAAGTAAAGAAGGAAGGAATTGTCGCCTTCTGGTGATGTTTCCCTTTTATTTTTGCTTTCAGAAAAACCAATTTTTCTCCATTTAGCAAGGTTGATTTGATGAACTGTCATGCAATTATATTTTAGTTGGAGATTGAGGTGCTTCTGGTCTTACTTCACAGCTTCTTGACATCATCTGATACTCTGCGAACTCGATATGATTGTAATCGTCTTTTAGGCCTTGAAGCAACTCCCCAGAGAAAACATTCAGCTAGCCAGAGTTCGGTATAGTAAGATTAGACTATTCCAACTTGGTAGTCAAGGGCGACCCCGAATATGTGTGGTCATGTTGTGAAGCTAGTTTGAAGCGCCTTGGTGTGGAATACATTGATCTGTATTATCAGCATCGAGTTGACCCAGCAGTTCCCATAGAAGAAACTGTAAGTACCGCATCTGTTGTCTGAGTACAATGGGTTGAGTACATCTGGACTATCTATTTAACCTCGCATGATGATTTGTTCTGTACAATAGTCCTTTGGTGATTGGTTTGATTGAAGTAAATAATCAAATGGGTTCCACAAGGACAAATACAGACAAGTGTTGAACCATGTATTTTCTGTTCTCTAGATGCACGAATTAGAGAAACTGGTGGAAGAGGGAAAGATAAGGTACATTGGTCTATCTGAAGCCAGCCCTGACACGATTAGGAGAGCTCACAAAGTGCATCCAATTACGGCTGTACAGATGGAGTGGTCTCTCTGGTCTCGTGATTTTGAGGAGGAGATAGTTCCAGTATGCAGGTTAGTCTACAATAGCATCTAGAATTTATTAATTTGTTCGTGTGTCTACGTTTAGCACAGGATACGGAAATCTCAAACAACTTCTGATTTTTCATTTCGAGCAATCCTGTATCCAACCCCGTGGACTTCCATAATGCCCTCAACTTAAGTTCGGCTGCTATAATGAAATAGCTTTCTTCAGCGTTCTTTGGTCATTTAGTTTGACTTTGATGTGAAAATGATGTATTGATGGTGTGACATGCTAGGGAGCTTGGTATTGGAATTGTTGCGTACAGTCCTCTTGGCCGTGGCTTCTTTACTGGCAAAGCTGTTGTTGAGCGCTTGCCTTCTGTCAGCTCTCTGGTATGTCCTATTCATTTGTTTCAATTGGAAGAATGTAATGTTACTGCAAAAAAGTAATCTTCTAGATATGACTTTCAGTCAAATAACTGAACCACTGGTTGAACTACAAAGCTGGCCATAATCTTCTCTTTATTTTGTTTCAGGTGATCATTCTGTTGGCGTTATAAGCCCTCTATACATCTTTATGAAATTGCGAAACACAATCTCCTCGATTTGTGACTCAAGGGGAACTATGTATTTAGTTACTGATGCAAGAATACCCCATCTTGAAAGGCTACGCATCCTACATTCAAAATCATCTACTCTAGGATTGAAGATCTTGCAAGGAAGTGTGGATGTTCAACAGCTCAATTAGCTCTAGCATGGCTTCTTGAACAAGGAAACAAGGTTGTACCGACCCCTGGTGAGTCCTCTCTATAGCTTGTATTTTGAGTTGAATGACTCATGTATGTTTTGTGGTAGTGTGAAGAGAGTGTACTCTTCTAATGAAGCTAAAAAGAATATCCAGAAAATGGTGAAGTGGTCCTTAGAGAAATATTTGCAGGAAAACCATGTATTCTGAGTCCACCAAAAAAAAAATATTATGAAGGAAAAAAAATATTATGAAGGAAAATAAATTAAAGAACGGGGAAATCAGTAATTGTGAGAAAAGAAACAACAGAGTGAAACAAACTCTTTGTAATGTGATTCCTGAGAACGTTTACTGGTTTTCTGTGAAATTCGATAGGCACAACTAAGGTCAAGAACTTAAATGACAACATAGGCACCTTGAGCGCGAAAGAAGTGCATAGGATTTTGTAGGACTTGTGTGCATAGGATTATGTATATAAGAAGTGCATCTGATGAGACTCATGGAATTGTTTGACGGGCTTTTCTTTCTACTTCTCTAGGGACAACTAAGATCAAGAATTTGGATTGCAACATAGGCTCCTTGAAAGTGAATCTCACTGAAGAAGATTTGATAGAGATTTCCAATGCCGTGCCCACCAGCGAGGTGGCAGGCGGCAGAGCATATGACAGCGTGGCTCACGCATTATGGAAGTCTGCAAACACACCTCTGCCTCCTCAATAGATCTAAGCATAGCAAGTACGAGATTGTGTTCCTGGCCGCCCTATTCAAGCATTCGTGGACCGCCCTATTCTAGATTAGAGCAGACCTGCAAACTTATCGGCACTGTTGTCTCGAGGATTATGCTCATATATCCGGCCTTCTATCTCACGTTTCTGTCGCTCTTTTTTTATGCTTGAATGACCTTCCCATGATCTCCCATCCATTGTGCAACGTCTCATTAGGCAAAATCCAATCTCGAGCTAGAACATCAGGAGGTAGATAGATGCCAGTTCAACTTAATCATGGATCGGCTTTGCGATAAAGCGATACTACCACTTTACAGGGTCTTATGAGGAAGTCATGGTTGAGGTGATCTTCAATATCAATTATTGAAATGCGTAAGCTTGAAGCTTAAGTCATTAGAAAAACAGGTACCAGGCATTAGTCCTTCACCAGCAAAAGAAAAGTAAACATGACCTTATCCCCAATTCTTCAATCTAGATCTATTCGCACTTGATAAATCGAGAATTCAAGTCAATGATCTTTCTTATGATTCATCAATTAATGGGAAGAAAAAAAAGAGTAGGTGTGCACATTGCGTCGTAGTTGAGAGAGCTTTTGCTTCAAAATCTAAAGCACCAAGGAAAAATAAAATTATTACCGATTGTCTATCAAAAATCCAAAGGTTTGATTGAGTTAAAAAGCGTAAAATTGACTTACAATTAGGTAATGAGAAATATTGAGGCCGTGAGTTTATT
Source organism: Eucalyptus guilfoylei (assembly GCA_016097605.1). Classification (NCBI taxonomy): domain Eukaryota; kingdom Viridiplantae; phylum Streptophyta; class Magnoliopsida; order Myrtales; family Myrtaceae; genus Eucalyptus; species Eucalyptus guilfoylei. Next base: position 50,856,868 of record CM027867.1, read on the forward strand.
CACTCCTCAATGGCTCAAAGTAGCGGACGTAATAAAAAGTTCACAATTCTCCATGGGAAAAATATAAATACACACAATGTTTTAGTACGACAAGCAAAATGGGTAAAATAATGTGGTGTAAGCTGACCTTCTTGACCTTTTTACATTGAAAAGTGTCCATGTACTATTTCAAGTTTTGCAGTATCCCTCCTTCCTGCATTATAAGAAAAGTTGTCGGTGACTCATCAGAGTCTTAAAATATCCATAAAGTGACCCCAGATATTTGAATGAAGTGATTGATCCTAAAAGTTAATGGATGGAAATGCATTGAGGATAACGTATACTCTACCTCCAAAAGGAGCCAATCCAGAGAAGCTAAAATTCAAAACACACCAAACTGGGCTATCTAAGATCGCACATGCTCTGGGAAGCGAAGGACTGGAGAAAATAAATGGCAGGATTGGAGATTCCAAGAGTGAAGCTGGGAAGCGAAGGACTGGAGGTGAATTTAATCAAAACCCAATCCCAAATCTTTGAATGCCCATGCCCATTAAGTTTCTCCAAGAGCTGCTCGGTCTTGCTTGCTCTTTTTGTTCATTAAATTTCTACTGTAAAATGAGAATGCTGAATTGTGTCTACATCCTTGGGCGTCTCTGGCTGGTAAATGTATCTGGGGATTGTCAGTGAATGGTTCAGAATTTATTTTGATACTTTGTTAGCTTCTGGAACCATGGGCAAAAGATTACTCTCCTCATGTTCTGTGTCTGTGTGCTTCGAGCTTATGGCCTGTAATTGAAGGCACAAGAGTGCTGATCCCTCTCGACTTTGTTTCTGTTCAGGTATCTAAGTTGGGGTTCGGATGTATGGGCTTGAGTGGTGTCTACAACGCTCCACTTTCCGATGAGGACGGCATTGCGATAATAAAGGAAGCTTATAGCAAGGGAATCACGTTCTTCGACACAGCCGATTCGTATGGAGCAAATGCTAATGAAGTTCTGGTCGGAAAGGTACAGTGTTATCCCCATATAGGCATTGTGTTTCATTGGCCTCGTACGTTGCCATGCCAGTTATTGTGCGCCTATGATCTCAAGCTCAGTATTTGGTATTTCCAGGGAGGCTGAGGTACTAAAGATGAGATGCTTTTCCACCCTGTTTTTATGCGGGCACTATTGTTTCAAAAAGCTTATAAATTCGCTATCCTGCTTAGTGTTGGTTCATTTTAGTTATGGAAATAGAGAAAAAAAAAGTAAAGAAGGAAGGCATTATCGCCCTCCAGTGATGTTTCCCTTCTATTTTGCTTTCATGGACACCAATTTTCCTCAATTTAGCAAGGTTGGTTTGATGAATTATGATGCAATTACATATGAATTAAAGATGAAGATGCTTCTGGTTTTACTTTGCAGCTTCTTGTGGATCTCATCCTCTTCGTAGTCAATTTGATTGTAATTTTCTTATAGGCCTTGAAGCAACTCCCAAGAGAAAACATTCAGCTAGCCACAAAGTTCGGTATAGTGAGATTAGACTTTTCCAACTTGGTAGTTAGGGGCACCCCTGAATATGTGCGGTCATGTTGTGAAGCTAGTTTGAAGCGCCTCGATGTGGAATACATTGATCTGTATTATCAACATCGAGTCGACATATCAGTTCCCATAGAAGAAACTGTAAGTACCCTTTTTTGTTGTCTAACTACATTGGCTGAGTACTTCTTTTCTATCATTTTGCGTGATCATTCGCTCTGTATAGTAGTGTTTCGGTGATTGGTTCCTTGAGGACGAATACAGACAATGTTGAACCATGTATTTCCTATTCCATAGATGCACGAATTGAAGAAACTGGTGGAAGAGGGAAAGATAAAGTACATTGGTCTATCTGAAGCCAGCCCTGACACGATTAGAAGAGCTCACGTAGTCCATCCAATTACAGCTGTACAGATGGAGTGGTCTCTCTGGACTCGTGATATCGAAAAGGAGATAGTTCCATTATGCAGGTTAGTCTATATTGGCATCCAGACTTTGTTGGTTTGATCGTGCATCTACCGTTGACTTTGATGTGAAATTGATGGATTGATAGTGTGACTTGCTAGGGAGCTTGGTATTGGAATAGTTACGTACAGTCCTCTCGGCCGTGGCTTCTTTGCTGGCAAAGCTATTATTGAGAGCTTGCCTTCCGTCAGCTCTCTGGTACGTCCTATTCATCTATTTCAACTGGAAGGATGCAATGCTACTGCGAAAATGTGTCATCTGGATATGAATTTCAGTTAATTAACTGAACCATTGGTTGAACTAGAAAAGTGGCCGTTCGAGGCTTTACGGGTTGTACAGTCTTATCTTGATTATGTTACTATTCATGTGATCTTTCTGTTGGTTTTGTAAGCCTCTATACATCTTTATGACATTGGTAGACACGATCTCCTCGAAGGAATTTTCAGTAATGACTAGTGGGGACTTATATATTTATAGCAACTGATGCAAGAAAACTCTCCCTTGAAAGTTTACGCACCCCAGATTCAGAAAGGAGAACCTGGACAAGAATAAAATCATCTACTCTAGGATTGAAGATCTCGCGAGGAAGCATGGATGTACAACAGCTCAATTAGCTCTAGCATGGCTTCTTGAACAAGGAAACGGGGTCGTACCCATCCCCGGTGAGTCCCCTAGAGCTTATATTTCAAGTTGAATGACTCCCGTGTATGTCGGAGTGTCCTCTTCTAAAAAGTGAAAAAGATCCAGCAAATGTAGAAAAACCATGCGTTTTCCCCAAAAACCCAGATAAGGAAAAAGAAAAGAAAGAAGGGGGAAAGCAAACCAGTGAGAAAAGAAAGAAAAAACAACAGAATCAAACAAGCTCTTTCTGATGTAATTCCTGGAATGTTTACTGGTTTGCTGTGAACTTTGCTAGGGACAACTAAGATCAAGAACTTAAATGGCAACATAGGCTCCTGGACATTAAAGCTCACTGAAGAAGATTTGGAAGATATTTTGAGAGCTGTGCCCATCAACGAAGTAGCCGGTGATAGAACGTACGAGGGCGTGATGCATGCGACATGGAAGTTTGCTAACACACCTTTGCCAACCAAGAAGTGCTAAGCATAAGAGGTTCACGATCGCAGTCCTGCTGCCCAGTTCAAGGATTTGAAGAGTCCAAGAATGCAATGACTGATGAGTACGTTAAATGGATACAGAAGGCTTGCGTACTTTGGAGCTGCTCTTTGTTCTCCTAGCCATCACAGGACTTGCAATCAAGCCTTCCTTCTCATGTTCTAATGCTGTTTTTAATGCTTGCAAGACATCATCAATGCACTTCATTCACTGTAGGCTTTGCGACTGATCAAACTGTTAATGCCACACTACGAGGTCTTTGTCAAGACTTTATTCCGATTCAACTAAGAGAAACTTTTATTCTTTACTTCAAGCAGAAGGAGCCACTTTATGGAAATTACATGCAAAGAACCGATGCTTTATCCATTTCCAAGGACATCAAAACAGACGGGGATAGATTACTTCTTTCCCATGTATTCTGACAAGCATAAAGTTAAATCTGAGGGGCAAATGACAATAGCTGTTTCCTAAGACAAAATACCATATAAGCAAATCCCTGTCTCCTTTCCTTTTCCTGAGCAAAACCAATGACTAACCATGAGACTTGAAACGAGTGGCCAAAGGAAATGATGCAAGGGACAGAAGAGCAGAAGACATGATTGTTTGTAGGTTTGGCCTGCTCAATTCTCATGCACCAACCCCATTCTTCTGACCCACTGGCTTCTCCTCATTTGCATCTTCTGTCCCAGCAACACAATGTGAAGTAAACCTCATGAGCTTTTACTTGACCGAAGCCATCCAATGCTTCACTCAAGCCCTTGGGAAGCTGCTGAGGAGGGTAAGAGCTTTGGAGCTACATAAGCTCATTTCAAATGAGCACTTCTTCTTCTTCTGCATCTTCTTCTCTTCTCACGTAGAAAAGATATGAACACGATTCAGTGCCAACAAAGCTAATCCTCACGAATTAACTTGCAAAAACAAAGAACCCATAATTCATCAAAGCCAATCTCGGAGTATTTGATATACCTGTTTCTCTTTTGTGAAGATCATAACTATCTTTTTCTTCAAATAAATTAATTGAAATTTAATCATTAGATGAAAAAAAGAAAGGAATTAAAATGCCAATTTTACTTCTTCTTTTTTTAAAGGGGGCTTGAAGTGTTCATGTGTGAGGAGGACCTGGGGGCTCTCTCAGGTCAATGTCAAGTCAACCATTGACTTGACCCCCAAGGCATTCCACGAACTCCTTCTTCTTGGTCATTCATCATCAGCATCAGCATCATCATCCATTCTGCGATACCTTCCTGTACGGAGATCTGAGCTCGGAGAGAGAGAGATGGTGGCGCGGAGGTTCCAGGTCCGCCACGGCGGCTCCGACTACGAAGTCGACTACGACACCGACGACGGCCTCGATGTCTCTCTCTCTCTCTCTCTTTCTCTGTGATTCTTGCTGCAGCTAAGGCCTTCACCTCTTCGTTTTTGCAGGTGTTCAGAGACCAGCTCTTCTCCCTCACCGCGATCCCTCCCGACGAGCAACGGGTTCATCTCTCTCTCGCCGAATCTTCCCGAAAAATCGTTGCTTTTTTTAGCTGGGTCAGTGCATTGGGTTAGGGAATTGAGGTGCGATCGCGGCTGATCATTCGGTTTTGTTTGTTTGTTTTTTTTTTTTTTTTTTTGGGCTGTTGTTGCCTTCGTCAGATCGTCGCGGACGGTGACGATCGGGTCGTCTCCGAGGACTCCGATCTCGCCGCGGTCGCCGGCAAGCTCCGGCTCGTCTCGATCAATGATGATGAAGGGGAGAGGGCGGCGGACCAGGGCGCCGGCGCCGGCGGCAGCAGCAGCGCCGAATTGCTCAAGTTGTATGAGGAGCTGGCTCGATTGCTGCAGGTAGGATCCGATACTTGTTGGATCGCGGGCATCACCTGAAGTTTGCTGAAAATTGACGCGGGCAACTTGTGCTTTTCGTTTGAGAAAGCTATCCACCGCTCCAATGTTAATATTCTCATCAAAAAGTTGTGAAGTTTCAATTTTTTTTCCTTCTTTAAGGCGGAAGACGTAGAACTGCTGTTGCAGCGGTTTGTCGTGGGCGATAATAGTGTCGACATGGAGGAAAGATTGAGACCTTACATCGATCGAGTTCGCGGGGTAATAATAATCTCTGTCTGTACTTCTTTTTCTCTCGTCCGTGTCGGTGAGAACGATATTAGCCGCTTGACTGAATCAATGCCGTGAAATTTAGTACGAGGATCCTGAAGCCCAAGAGGCTGCTCGGAAGACTGTACCTGTAGACGAGCTTGAGGAGAAGGCATTGGTACCTCTGGCCAAGGTGAGAGGGGTAGTGTGGTTTTGCTTTGACCTCATTTTGCCTTTGAGAACCCGCAGTGTAATTTTGGTTACCGTCAAGGACCAATTTGCTGATGTTTTCTCTTGCAAACAATGAGCATTTTTGTTGCTTTGGCCATTCATTAGTGTAAATTAAAATATGATCAGGTGGGGAACTTCAAACCATCCGAAAGTGAACGGGACCATGCTTTCTTAATACAGCTGCTTTACTGGTTCAAGCGTTCGTTCAGGTGCTTTTAACGGTTGTCCATTAGATTTTTCTGCTTAGTTCTTCTAAATTCTGGATAGTGTATATCTTTAGCAGTGATTGCTGATATGCGACCGCAGCTGAAGAGTTTATTCATCATTTCATGTTTACATCACCTATTTTTATTATAGTGCAACAGTTTTTTGAAGTATTCCTACCACTGGGCTTTTCATACTATTCATTTAGCGTACAAGGAAGTGCTCGTGATACATAATTTAGGGGTGAGCATCGGTCTAGGGTCAATTCTGGACCAACCTTGGACCGGCCCAATCCTGCTGGTTCTGGTCTGGTTCCCAAAAAGACCGAGTCGGTCCTTGGTCCTGGGATTTCTAAACCAGCATTGTACAGGTTAATCCTCGGTCCTAGGAGTTTAGGGTCGATCCCAACCCGATCAACCCTAAATATATATATATATATATATATATATATATATATATATATATATATAATTTTTTTATATAAAGAAAACCCTAAAATAAATGGTGTCAAGAATATTAAATAGCTCCTTAGTAAGGAGTTCAAGTAATTTTACATTATTTCTTAATAACTTAGATGTTTTAATGTCTTTTATGGCGTCAACAGTTATAATTTACAAAGGAGGAAAATGTTTTTGTGAAGAGTCCTCACGGCGTTCAAAATGACATAAATAACTTCTCACAACATCCTTCTTTAGTACTTGCACTTTTCTCGTCTTGTTTGTCATATTAATCTTTAATTTGCTAAAATCGAAAGAAACAATTTCTCCGCTCTCTACTTGACACTCGCCTCACTCGCTTTAGGTCACTCGTGCCGCTCGTCACTCGCCACTCGATGCTCGCCTAACTTGTTGCTCCCTGCTCGACGCTTGACGCTCACCCCACTTAACACTCGTCGCTTGTCTCTCTTAGCTGACGTTGCTCGTCATTGAACTCAGAGGGTCGGTTCAGTCCTCGCTCGCCTTTTTAGAGAGTACAAAGAATGAAACAAAAATTATCGGTTGGTTCCGAGTTGATCCTGGAATCGAACCAAATTCATTGGGTCGGTTCGGTCCTCGGTTGTCTTTTCAGAGAGTACAAAAAAATGAAATAAATAAACTATCGATTGGTCTCGAATTGACTCTGGAACCGGACCGAACCCACTAGCCAATTCGGTCCTCGGTCTCAATCTCAATAGGATTGGTCCTCGGTCCCAAAAATTAAGGACCGGCATTGTGCAGGTTGGTCCTAAGGTTCGGGAGTGGGCCGACCCAACCCGGACCATGCTTACCTTTAATACATATATGGATAGAGTTCACGGTAGAAGTCTTGTTATTTCATGGGTTTTAATTTTGGACGTCATGGTCATCTTGATCAGCACTGAGGATCTAGATGTCATTATTGTATGCTTAAGTGGAAGCAGTCCTCTCAGAAAAATCAGACATCATACTCTAAATGTCACCCGTGTTGCACTATGAAAATCCCAGTTATATTAACCAGAGCATGCTTTGCACCTTTGTTTGATATGAGGTTTTCAGGACTGCAGGATGGCAACTTTGCTTTTTACATTTGCCATGCTTAAGCAAATAGTTGTTTAGTGATCTTTATAGGAGCATGATGGGCAGACATGACGGTTGAAAAGGGAAAGTTTTATCATTTAAGGCACTATATGTCAGAGTTAGGAATAATCATCTTAAGACAGGTAGAAAAATTGAAGGCTGAAAAAATAAGAGGGGGAAATAATGACATCGTTTACTATGTAAATCTTTTGAATACTTACCTTTATAACATGGTTTATAATGATGAAAAGTGCAAAAGAGGAATTTCTGTTCCTTAAAGTACTATACTAACCTGTGTTCTTATATCCTTGTTGCCTGTACAAATTTAATATCCAAACTGGAATATAAGAGGGTCTGAACTCATCTATTTTTGCAGCTGGGTTAATGCTCCTCCTTGCGAAGGATGTGGTGGTGAAACTGTACGTCAAGGCATGGGCACACCGATTCCTTCCGAACTTCGTTATGGCTGTTCTCGCGTTGAAATTTACCGGTAGGAAAAGATTACTATCTTATTCCCATCTGATTAGCCCCCATTCCCCTAAAAAAAAGTAATAATAAATAAAGAAGAAAAACCTTCCCTGTTTAATATCTCATCATGCAGCCAACTTTAGATTTTATTCAAAATTTAGACTTGTGCTTTCCTGAAATACGCTGTTCTCTTGGCAACTTTATGTACATATTATATGGCTGGGGAATTAGTTCATCTGCATTTTTATAGTAACTCATAGAGGAGTACATATTCTCCGGGGAAAATAAGCAACAACATTCTCAAAGTAACAAGAGGTTTTTGCTATTTAATAAGCAGATATTTGTTTAGGAGGAGAAGGAAAAGAATAATATCAGATCATCTGCTGGAGCATATACCGTAAGAATATCACATCTATCTTAACTTCTGTATGGCACTCACGTGTGTGTCATAACTTCTAAAAAACGTAAACTTGAGTGCCATAACTTCTATTCAATCACTAAATGCAATGAGTTCTTAAAAAAAAAACGTTCGAGTGCCGTAGCTTTTAAAAAAACTTTTATTCCATGTACCAAAAATCTGTCGTGGCATAGTACTTGTAATGAATGTTTTTTAAAAATTATGACACTCGAGTAATCTTTTTTTAGAATTCGTGGCACTTAAGTGAACGTCTTTTGAGAAATCATGGCAGTTAAGTGAATCAAAAAAAAAAAAAAAAAAATTTATGGCACTTAAGTGAGTGTCCTATGAAAGTTTTGACACCTGTGATGTGCTTATCCAGTTTTCAGAACTTTGAAGTCTTTAACATAAAAAATTGACTCAAGCAAAATCCTAGGAATTAGGCAAGCAGAAAAATATGTTGGACTTGGAGTACATCAAAGTTCGAATGTCAAACCCCATATTCAGTAATCCATTGGCATAGTGTGATGAACTGCTAGCATTTTGAATATTGGAGAAGTGCTTATCCAGTCCGCTACCTCTTATGAGCACATTTCCTTCAGGAAAAGAAAAGGAAAGAACCCAAAAAAAAAAGTTGTAAGATTTGAATTCAAGATGTTTGTTTGTAGCTATCTGGATGACAAATATATTTGAAGCAAATTAACTTGGTGAATATATTAGTTGTTATGCTTGGCTTTATGGTTCCCTTTGCTAAACTGGCCTTTCTTATTCTTTTTGTTGTCTTTTGCCAATTCTAGCTGCAAACACTGCTCAACGGAAACGCGCTTTCCGAGATACAACGATCCAGTGAAGGTATTTTGGTTTTCTAACCTCAACAGAAATTAGTTCTTTGGCGTCCTCCCCTTTCCCATGAGAGAATATTGTACTCTACAGACAACTAATTTTTTGCCTCTTTTTCTATTGGAAGCTCTTAGAGACAAGAAGAGGCCGTTGTGGGGAGTGGGCAAACTGCTTTACATTCTACTGTCGTTGGTTATGAAACCCGTCTGGTTAGTTCTTTTATTGTTTTTCCCCCTTAATCCTTCAGGCTTCATGATACGGTGGGTCTAAACTTTGTAATTTCTTCTTTATTTCCAAATAAGAAATTAATCTGCCAAAATGCATATTTAGTCTTCAAATATATAGGATTGATTGCATGTTATGTTATTTGGTGCAGCAAATGTACTTGGTATAGGTCTGGTGATAAATTTGAATAGAAAAAATTGGTTTGAGTATGAACTTACGTGAATTAATCCTTAAGTTGTTTGCTTTGCCATTACATGCTCTGGGTGGATCATCTACAAGATAATATTATGTTAAGGCACACTTTGTTGTGTTTTGTATCAGCCAATTAGCCTCAATATGAACTTGCATGAATTAAAGCTTAGATCACTTATTTTGCCATTTCATATTTGTGGTGGCATCACTATCTCCGAAATGATAATGTGTCAAGGCACTCTTTCTTGTATTATTTATTGTGTCATATGAGGTCTTAATGGCTCTTCCCCCTTCGCTGTCTCTTGTTCTTGTGTAGGTTGTAGATTTCACTGATCATGTGTGGACAGAGTGCTTTTCAGCACGTTTGGGAAGGTAGAAACGTCATTAACATGCCGCAACTCGTTCACACTTTCTGTGAAGCATGATTTTTAATCAACAATCACAAATATTTCCTATTGTGCATGATTGTGCAGATGGATGCATCTTGATCCTTGTGAAGGAGTTTATGACAAACCTTTGTTATATGAAAAGGGGTAATGCAGTTTGATTCCCCTTTGATCGTGACTCATTCTAAAATATTGAAGAGAACTACTTTTGCTTTCCAATATTGAGAGAACTACTTTTGCTTTCCATTCTTAATATGCTAGGTGGAATAAGAAATTGAATTATGCATTTGGGATAGCAAAAGATGGAATCTATGATGTCACAAAACGCTACACAAGGAAGTGGCATGAGGTAATTTATCTTTTCAGCGGCATATGGTCCTAACTGGGAGTTTCACCAACGTCCACAGTAGATTTTGTTTTTCTGCTTGTAGATTTTCACCAACATAAGATTTATGCTCATATGTTGTGTTCTGGTATGGAAAGACAGATTCTCTAAGTAACCCTGTAAATAATAGCACATCACCTGAAAATAGATGAGTTGTTGATATTTATTTTGCAAGTAACTTGTCATGATCCTTGAGGGGGTAACTTGAGTTGAGTAATTGAGAGAATCCGATAGATTGTACCAAATTATTTCTTTCTTGGTTTAACGTGCAGGTTTTGACACGGCGAAACTTGATCACGGAGACATCACTTTCAGCTGTTTTAGCTAAGTTGACAGAAGAATGTCGGAGAAGTTTTACATCTCAGGTGCTTTCTGCCCTTGAAGATCGTGAGAAAAGGGAAATGGAAGCAATTGAGAGAGATCTTCATGCAGTGGATGATGCCTCGGTAACTTTACCTGGAAGGCAAAGTGGGGACAAGGAATGGCGCATCTCGAGATCAGAGATTGGTCCAGATGACAATGGCTCTTTGAGTTGCTCTTCTTGCCCAGTTCGTGTTTGCTTTGATGAGCATGTAACAAAAATCTATGATGCATTTTCTCCTATCCTCTCTCTCTTAGCAGACAACTCTGTTGCTAAGCTAAGAGCTCTCGAAGTTTTTGAGACTTTTAGGGAACTTTTAGAAAAGACGAGGAAATCACCCTTCAAAACAAGGAGAGTGTCACTTGATTCAGCTTCAATTGGGACACCACCATTTGTGCATCAGTTGCTTCCTTCCTTCAGCGAGTTACTCAATGCACTCTCTCTGAAGTGTGAACATGTGGATGGGAAAATTGACATATCTCTGGCTGGTGACCCTGTAAAAACCTCGCTAGCATTACCTGTAGTTCTGGATGCTTTGGATGACGTGATCCATAACCTTAGACAGAGTGACCATTTCGGTAGTGATGTTCTGTCCTTTCCACTGTTAAAATCTAATAGAATTCACTCTGGTTCAGTTCTTGCAAGTGGTGAGGAACTTCCTCTTGGAATTGTAAGTAGTGTTTTGCTCTTTGACTTTGTAAGCTTCCTTCACAATTTTACTCGTCGTACCTCAATGTTATGTCATTAAACTATTCTGATGACTTTCAGGCCACAGCAGCATTTGATGGTACTCGTGAGACAAAATGGGAGGAACCAAATGGGGGTCGAGGTACCTTATCTATGAGAGTTGTAGGATTGTTTTTTCATTTGGCACTCTGATAGTGAGATCATGGTGAAAGCATGATAGATCACCAATGAATTTCGTATGGTTGCTGTATCCTGTGTATGTTCTTTCCAACTGTTAGTTTGTGTTTTCATTTGTTAGTTACTGAAATTAGTCTTGCAGGTTGTTGGATCATGTATAAAGTACTGGATGACCAGATGAGAGAGCTTGTGGCTTATGAGTTGATGTCTGCCAATGACGTTCCAGAAAGAGATCCTATGAATTGGTGCGCTTCCTTCTACATGGTCCTCTGTTGGCGTGTGGATTCTATTGTTCATGTTGTTTACCTAACTTTAAAAGTATACTTCTGTTATTGCTAAAACCATGCGTGATGTTCATAAACCATTTAGTCAGCAAAATTCATCTGGTTTTCGTGATTCCCTAACAGTCTGATTGCATATCATATTCCTATGAGCTTAAGATGCATCAAGGAATGTCTCGATCTTGTTTCGGTCATTGATCATCAGACCATTGAATCATCTGTTCAGAGATAGTCAATTCCTTATTCCTTCTGGCATCGATGCCCTAATTATAGGTTTAAAGAATCACATTTAAATGAATTTCTACATTTCGGTCACTTATCAGGGTCCTGGAGGGAAGCAGCGATGGCGGATCCAGCTGGCATGTATTGGATGAACAGACTTCCCAGCTGTTTGAAAACCGCTTCGAGCGCAGGACTTTCAAAATTAAAACGAAAGTGCCCCCATCCAATGTTTTCAGGTACAGTGTCGACCAAAGATTTTTTTTTTTTTTTCCCATAGTTTGAAGGTTAGATCTGATCAATCGTTCACTTGAGGTTACATATCGTTTAGGTTTCTCGCAGTTCGAGATGTTCAATCAAACTCACGGCTGCAGTTAGGAAGCATCGATCTTTATGCAAGCTGCAGCTGACGCACCCAAACCCAAGCCAACCGGGGCGGTTTCAATATATTGCAGTAGCCAACCCGTTTTGGAACAAATGAGAGAGATAAAGTAATATTGTCATAATTCTGAAAAGCTCAAACTATTCCTGAAGAGAAATGGTGCCTCCATTGTTCCATTCTCTTCCCCTCCCCAGAGACTGCTACATGTATCGCCTGATAGGACAGGACCAGGCATTGAACTGCTCTGTGTTCTGGATTTGACTCTTTGGTACGTTGTCAGTTGCCTATTGCTAGACGTGGATTGGAAAAGGAATTAGTGAAGAAATTCAGCTGAGTCAAAAGCTCATTTGCAATCTTGAGCCACAGTTGCTACTGATCGTAACACTTTGAACAGCTGGAGCCTGCGGGCTTCGGATCTACTCATCGTCGAGCCATTGATTTAATAATAAAGAAAGGATGGAAAAATCAACATCCCTCATTGTTTAATGATTCTTTCCCCGCAAAATCATTTGTCCAAATCAGATGTTTATGCAGCAGAAGCAGCTACCGAAACGACACTCTCTCGCCTACCATTGTCAACCGTAAAACCTCACTCCACCAACTGGCTCACCAAAAAAAGGGAAAAAAAACTACCTAACCTTAATCGCACCAAAAACCTTAAATTTCTCAAATTTTTCAGACAGACAAATCTAAATACAGAACAAACCAACTCTAACAGCCCATCATCCTCCGTTCCCCCAGAAAATGGCCTCTGCCGCCACCACCCCTACGTATTTTCCTTCTCCGCCGCTTCCCACCACGGCGGCCGTGTCACCCTGCACGCCCCTTCCTCAACTCCGAAGCCCCTCTCCATCAGAGCCCTCTCCGCCCCATCCCCATCCCCATCCCCTGCCCTCACCCAGGACGAGAAGATCGCCACCGACAATGTGTACTTTGGAGCTGCTCTTTGTTCTCCTCGCCATCACAGGACTTGTGGTCGAGCCTTCCTTCTCATGTTCTAATGCTGTTTGTAATGCTTGCGAGACCTCGTCGATGCACTTCGCTCACTGTAGGCTTTGCGACTGATCAAACTGTTAATGCCACACTACGAGGTCTTCGTCAAGACTTTATTCCAATTCAACCAAGAGAAACTTTCATTCTTTGCTTCAAGCAGAAGGAACCACTTTATGAAAATTAGATGCAAAGAACCGATGCTTTATCCATTGTCAGGGACATCAAAAGATACGGGGACAGATTACTTCTTTCCCACGTATTCTGACAAACATAAAGTTAAATCTGAGGGGCAAATGACAATAGCTGTTTCCTAAGACAAAATACCATATAAGCAAATCTCTGTCTCCTTTCCTTTTCCTTAACAAAACCAATGACTAACCATGAGACTGAAAAGAGTGGCCAAAGGAAATGATGCAAGGGACAGGAGCAGAAGACACGGTTGTTTGTAGGTTTGGCCTGCTCAATTCTCATGCACCAACCCCATTCTTCTGACCCATTGGCTTCTCCTCATTTGCATCTTCTGTCCCACCAACACAATTTGAAGTAAACCTCATGAGCTTTTGCGTGATGGAAGCCATCCAATGCTTCACTCAAGTACTTGGGAAGCTGCTGAGGAGGGTAAGAGCTTTCGAGCCACATAAGCTCATTTCAAATGAGCACCTCTTCTTCCGCATCTTATTCTCTTATCACGTAGAAAAGGTATGAACACAATTGAATGCCCACGAAGCCAATCCTCACGAATCAACTTGCGAAAAACAAAGAACCCATAATTCATCAAAGCCAATCTCGGAGTATTTGATATACCCGTTTCTCTATCGCGAAGATCGTAACTATCTTTTTCTTCGAATAAATTAATTGAAAATTAATCATTAGATGAAAAAGAAAGGAATTAAATGCCAATTTTACTTCTTTTTTAATTAAAGGAGGGGCTTCAAGCGTTCATGTGCTGAGGAGGACCTGGGGGCTCTCTCAGGTCAATGTCAAGTCAACCGTTGACTTGACACCAAACGCATTCCACGAACTCCTTCTTTCCTCATTCATCATCAGCATCATCATCATCATCATCATCCATTCTGCGATACCTTCCTGTACGGAGATCTGAGCTCAGAGAGAGAGAGAGATGGTGGCGCGGAGGTTCCAGGTCCGCCACGACGGCTCCGACTACGAAGTCGACTACGACACCGACGACGGCCTCGATGTCTCTCTCTCTCTCCCTCTCTCTCTCTCTCTCCTTTCTCTGTGATTCTTGCTGCAGCTAAGGCCTTCGCCTCTTCGTTTTTGCAGGTTTTCAGATACCAGCTATTCTCCCTAACCGCGATCCCTCCCGACGAGCAACGGGTTCATCTCTCTCTCGCCGAATCTTCCCGAAAAATCGTTGCTCTTTTTGCTGGGTCAGTGCATTGGGTTAGGGAATTGAGGTGCGATCGCGGCTGATCATTCGGTTTTGTTTGTTTGTTTTTTTTCTTTTTTTGGGCTGTTGTTGCCTTCGTCAGATCGTTGCGGACGGTGACGATCGGGTCGTCTCCGAGGACTCCGATCTCGCCGCGGTCGCCGGCAAGCTCCGGCTCGTGTCGATCGATGAGGAAGGGGAGAGGGCGGCGGACCAGGGCGCCGGCGCCGGCGCCGGCGGCAGCAGCAGCGCCGAATTGCTCAAGTCGGATGAGGAGCTGGCTCGATTGCTGCAGGTAGGATACGATATTTGTTGGATCGCGGGCATCACCTGAAGTTTGCTGAAAATTGGCGTGGGCGACTTGTGCTTTTCGTTTGAGAAATTTATCCGCCGCTCCAATTTTAATGTTCTCATCAGATAGTTGTGAAGTTTCAATTTTCTTTCGTTCTTTTAGGCGGAAGAGGAAGCACTGCTGTTGCAGCAGTTTGTCGTGGCCGATAATAGTGCTCACATGGAGGAAAGATTGAGGCCTTACATTGCTCAAGTTCGCGGGGTAATAATATTCTCTGTCTGTACTTCTTTTTCTCTCGTCCGTGTCGGTGAGAACGATATTAGCCACTTGACTGAATCAATGCCGTGAAATTTAGTATGAGGATCCTAGAGCCCAAGAGGCTGCTCGGAAGACTGTACCTGTAGACGAGCTTGAGGAGAAGGCATTGGTATCTCTGGCCAAGGTGAGAGGGGTAGTGTGGTTTTGCTTTGACCTCATTTTGCCTTTGAGAACCTGCAGTGTAATCTTGCTTACCGTCAAGGACCAATTTGCTGATGTTTTCTCTTGCAAACAATGAGCATATTCATGAGTGTAAATTAACATATGGTCAGGTGGGGAACTTCAAACCATCCAAAAGTGAACAGGATCATGCTTTCTTAATAGAGCTGCTTTTCTGGTTCAAGCGTTCATTCAGGTGCTTTTAGCGGTTGTCCATTGCATTTTTCTGCTTAGTTCTTCTAAATTCTGGATAGTGTATATCTTGTGCAGTGATTGCTGATATGCGACCGCAGCTGAGGAGTTTTTTTCATCATTTCATGCTTACATCACCTATTTTTATTTTAGTGCAACAGTTTTCTGAAGTATTCCTACGACTGGGCTTTTCATATTCATCTGCTTCGTGGGTAGATAACTTCTTTCATCTATTCATTTAGCGTACAGGGAAGTGCTCGTGATACATATATGGATAGAGTTCATGGTAGAAGTCTTGTTTTTTCATGGGTTTTAATTTGGGACGTCATAGTCATCTTGATCAGCACTGAGGATCTAGATGTCATTATTGTATGCTTAAGTGGAAGCAGTCCTCTCAGAAAAATCAGACATCATACTCTAAATGTCACCCGTGTTGCACTATGAAAATCCCAGTTATATTAACCAGAGCATGCTTTGCACCTTTGTTTGATATGAGGTTTTCAGGACTGCAGGATGGCAACTTTGCTTTTTACATTTGCCATGCTTAAGCAAATAGTTGTTTAGTGATCTTTATACGAGCATGATGGGCAGACATGACAGTTGAAAAGGGAAAGTTTTATCATTTAAGGCACTATATGTCAGAGTTAGGAATAATCATCTTAAGACAGGTAGAAAAATTGAAGGCTGAAAAAAATAAGAGGGGGAAATAATGACATCGTCTACTATGTAAATCTTTTGAATACTTACCTTTATAACATGGTTTATAATGATGAAAAGTGCAAAAGAGGAATTTCGTGTTCCTTAAAGTACTATGAATAAATTACTAACCTGTGTTCCTATATCCTTGTTGCCTGTACAAATTTAGTATCTAAACTGGAATATAAGAGGGGTCTGAACTCATCTATTTTTGCAGCTGGGTTAATGCTCCTCCTTGCGAAGGATGTGGTGGTGAAACTGTAGCTCAAGGCATGGGCAGGCCGCTTGCTTCCGAACTTCGTTATGGCGGTTCTCGCGTTGAAATTTACCGGTAGGAAAAGATTACTATCTTATTCCCATCTGATTAGCCCCCATTCCCCTAAAAAAAAAAATTAAGAAGAAAAACCTTCCCTGTTTAATTTCATCATGCAGCCAACTTTGGATTTTATTCAAAATTTAGACTTGTGCTTTCCTGAAATACGCTGTTCTCTTGGCAACCTTATGTACATATTATATGTCTGGGGAATTAGTTCATCTGCATTTTATTAGTAACGCCTAGAGGAGTACATATTCTCCGGGGGAAATAAGCAAAAACATTCTCAAAGTAACAAGAGGTTTTTGCTATTTAAGAAGCAGATATTTGTTTAGGAGGAGAAGGAAAAGAATAATATCATGATTGAAGATTATCTATGGAGAATATACCGTAAGAATATCACATCTATCTTAACTTCTGTACAGCACTCACTTGCGTGTCATAACTTTTAAAAAACGTAAAGTTGAGTGCCATAACTTCTATTCAATCACTAAATGCAATGAGTTCTAAAAAAAAAACATTTGAGTGCTATAGCTTTTTAAAAAACTTTTACTCCATGTACCAAAAATCTGTTGTGGCATGGTACTTGTAATGAATGTTTTTTAAAAGTTGTGACACTCAAGTAATCATTTTTAGAATTCATGGCACTTAAGTGAACGCCTTTTGAGAAATCATGGCACTTAAGTGACCCAAAAAAAAAAAATATTTATGGCACTTAAGTGAGTGTCGTATGAAAGCTATGACACCTATGATGTCCTTATCTAGTTTTCAGAACTTTGAAGATTTTAACATAAAAAAATTGACTCATGCAAAATCCTAGGAACTAGGAAGGCAAAAAAATATGTTGGACTTGGAGTACATCAAAGTTCGAATGTCAAACCCCATATTCAGGAATAACCATTGGCATAGTGTGATGGAATATTGGAGAAGTGCTTATCCAGTCCGCTACCTTCTTATGAGCACATTTCCTTCAGGAAAAGAAAAGGACAGAACCAAAAAAAAAAAATTGTAAGATTTGAATTCAAGATTTTTGTTTGTAGCTATCTGGATGACAAAAGTATTTGAAGCAAATTAACTTGGTGAATATATTAGTTGTTATGCTTGGCTTTATAGTTCCCTTAGCTAAACTGGCCTTTCTTATTCTTTTTGTTGTCTTTTGCCAATTCTAGCTGCACACGCTGCTCAAGAATCACGCGCTTTCCGAGATACAATGATCCAGTGAAGGTATTTTGGTTTTCTAACCTCAACAGAAATTAGTTCTTTGGCGTCCTCCCTTTTCCCATGAGAGAATATTGTACTCTACAGACAACTAATTTTTTGCCTCTTTTTCTATTGGAAGCTCTTAGAGACAAGAAGAGGCCGTTGTGGGGAGTGGGCAAACTGCTTTACATTCTACTGTCGTGCTTTTGGTTATGAAACCCGTCTGGTTAGTTCTTTTATTTTTCCCCCCTTAATCCTTCAGGCTTCATGATACGGTGGGTCTAAACTTTGTAATTTCTTCTTTATTTCCAAATAAGAAATTAATCTGCCAAAATGCATATTTAGTCTTCAAATATATAGGATTGATTGCATGTTATGTTATTTGGTGCAGCAAATGTACTTGGTATAGGTCTGGTGATAAATTTGAATATAAAAAATTGGTTTGAGTATGAACTTACGTGAATTAAACCTTAAGTCGTTTGCTTTGCCATTACATGCTCTGGGTGGATCATCTACAAGATAATATTATGTTAAGGCACACTTTGTTGTGTTTTGTATCAGCCAATTGGCCTCAATATGAACTTGCTTGAATTAAAGCTTAGCTTATTTTGCCATTTCATATTTGTGGGTGCATCACTGTCTCCGAAATGATAATGTGTCAAGGCACTCTTTCTTGTATTATTTATTGTGTCATATGAGGTCTTAATGGCTCTTCCCCCTTCGCTGTCTCTTGTTCTTGTGTAGGTTTTAGATTTCACTGATCATGTGTGGACAGAGTGCTTTTCAGTACATCTGGGAAGGTAGAAACGTCATTAACATGCTGCAACTCGTTCACACTTTGTGTGAAGCATGATTTTTAATCAACAATCACAATTATTTCCTATTGTGCATGATTGTGCAGATGGATGCATCTTGATCCTTGTGAAGGAGTTTATGACAAACCTTTGTTATATGAAAAGGGGTAACGCAGTTTGATTCCCCTTTGATCGTGACTCATTCTAAAATGTTGAAGAGAACTACTTTTGCTTTCCAATATTGAGAGAACTACTTTTGCTTTCCATTCTTAATATGCTAGGTGGAATAAGAAATTGGATTATGCATTTGGGATAGCAAAAGATGGAATCTATGATGTCACAAAACGCTACACAAGGAAGTGGCATGAGGTAATTTATCTTTTCAGCAGCATATGGTCCTAACTGGGAGTTTCACCAACATCCACAGTAGATTTTATTTTTCTGCGTGTAGATTTTCACCAACATAATAGTTATACTCATATGTTGTGTCATGGTATGGAAAGACAGATTCTCTAAGTAACCCTTTAAATAATGGCACATCACCTGAAAATAGATGAGTCATTGATATTTATTTTGCAAGTAACTTGTCATGACCCTTGAGGGGGTAACTTGAGTTGAGTAATTGAGAGAATCCGATAGATTGTTCCAAATTATTTCTTTCTTGGTTTAATGTGCAGGTTTTAACACGGCGAAACTTGATCACGGAGACATCTCTTTCAGCTGTTTTAGCTAAGTTGACAAAAGAATGTCGGAGAAGTTTTACTTTTGAGGTGCTTTCTGCCCTTGAAGATCGTGAGAAAAGGGAAATGGAAGCAATTGAGAGAGATCTTCATGCAGCAGATGATGCCTTGGTATCTTTACCTGGAAGGCAAAGTGGGGACAAGGAATGGCGCATCTCGAGATCAGAGATTGGTCCAGATGACAATGGCTCTTTGAGTTGCTCTTCTTGCCCAGTTCGTGTTTGCTTTGATGAGCATGTGACAAAAATCTATGATGCATTTTCTCCTATCCTCTCCTTCTTAGCAGACAACTCTGTTGCTAAGCTAAGAGCTCTCGAAGTTTTTGAGACTTTTAGGGAACTTTTAGAAAAGACGAGGAAATCACCCTTCAAAACAAGGAGAGTGTCACTTGATTCAGCTTCAATTGGGACACCACCATTTGTGCATCAGTTGCTTCCTTCCTTCAGCGAGTTACTCAATGCACTCTCTCTGAAGTGTGAATGCGTGGACGGGAAAATTGACATATCTCTGGCTGGTGAACCTGTAAAAACCTCGCTAGCATTACCTGTAGTTCTGGATGCTTTGGATGACGTGATCCATAACCTTAGACAGAGTGACCATTTCGGTAGCGATGTTCTGTCCTTTCCACTGTTGAAATCTAATAGAATCCACTCTGGTTCGGTTCTTGCAAGTGGTGAGGAACTTCCTCTTGGAATTGTAAGTAGTGGTTTGCTCTGACTTTGTAAACTTCCTTCACAGTTTTACTTGCCGTACCTCAATGTTATGTCATTAAACTATTCTGATGAACTTTCAGGCCACAGCAGCATTTGATGGTACTCGTGAGACCAAATGGGAGGAACCAAATGGGGGTCGAGGTAAAATGACCCTATCTATGAGAGTTGTAGGATTGTTTTTTCATTTGGCACTCTGATGGTGAGATCATGGTGAAAGCATGATGGATCATCAACGAATTTTGTATGGTTGCTGTATCCTGTGTATGTTCTTTCCAACTGTTAGTTTGTGTTTTCATTTGTTAGTTACTGAAATTAGTCTTGCAGGTTGTTGGATCATGTATAAAGTACCGGATGGCCAGATGAGAGAGCTTGTGGCTTACGAGTTGATGTCTGCCAATGACGTTCCAGAAAGAGATCCTATGAATTGGTGCGCTTCCTTCTGCATAGTCCTCTGTTGGCATGTGGATTTTATTGTTCATGTTGTTTACCTGACTTTAAGAGTATACTTCTGTTATTGCTAAAACCATGCGTGATGTTCATAAACCAATTAGTCAGCAAAATTCATCTGGTTTTCGTGATTCCCTAACAGTCTGATTGCATATCATATTCTTATGAGCTTAAGATGCATCAAGGAATGTCTCGTTCTTGTTTCAGTCATTGATCATCAGACCATTGAATCATATCTGTTCAGAGATAGTCAATTCCTTATTCCTTCTGGCATTGATGCCCTAATTATAGGTTAGAAGAATCACATTTAAACGAATTGCTACATTTCGGTCACTTCTCAGGGTCCTGGAGGGAAGCAGCGATGGCGGATCCAGCTGGCATGTATTGGATGAACAGACTTCCCAGCTGTTTAAAAACCGTTTTGAGCGCAGGACATTCAAAATTAAAACGAAAGTGCCCCCATGCAATGCTTTCAGGTACTGTGTCAACCAAAGATTTTTTTTTTTTTTTTTCCATAGTTTGAAAGTTAGATCTGATCAATCGTTCACTTGAGGTTACGTATCGCAGGTTTAGGTTTCTCGCAGTTCGAGATGTTCAATCAAACTCACGGCTGCAGTTAGGAAGCATCGACCTTTATGCAAGATGCAGCTGACGACGCACCCAAACCCAAGCCAGCTGGGGCGGTTTCGATATATTGCAGTAGCCAACCCGTGTCGGAACAAATGAGAGAGATAAAGTAAAATTGTCATAATTCTAAAAAGATCAAATTATTCCTGAAGAGAAGTGGTGCCTCCCGTGTTCCATTCACTTCCCTTCCCCAGAGACTACATGTATCGCCTTATGGGGCATGACCAGGCATTTAGACTCCAATGTATTCTGAATTTGACTCTTTGGTACGTTGTCAGTTGCCTATTGCCAGACGTGGATTGGAAAAGGAATTAGTGAAGAAATTCAGCTGAGTCAAAAGCTCATGTGCAATCTTGAACCACAGTTGCTACTGATGGTAACACTTTGAACAGCTCGAGCCTGCGGGCTTCGGATCTACTCGCCGTCGAGCCATTGATTTAATAATAAAGAAAGGATGGAAAAATCAACATCCCTCATTGTTTAATGATTCTTTCCCCGCAATATCATTTGTCCAAATAAGATGTTTATGCAGCAGAAGCAGCTACCGAAACGACACTCTCCCACCTACCGTTGTCCACCGTAAAACCTCACTCCACCAACTGGCTCACCCAAAAAAGGAAAAAAAAAAAAAAATAACCCACCTAATCTTAATCGCACCAAAAACCTTAAATTTCTCAAATTTCTCAGACATGGACAAATCTAAATACAGAACAAACCAACTCTAACCGCCCATCATCCTCCGTTCCCCCAGAAAATGGCCTCCTCCGCCGCCGCCGCCGCCGCCGCCGCCGCCGGCGGCACCATCTCCTCCGTATCTTCCTTCTCCGCCGCTTCCCGCCACGGCGGCCGTCTCACCCTCCGCGCCCCCGGGACCCTCGACCCGCGCGCCCCTTCCTCAACTCCGAAGCCCCTCTCCATCAGGGCCCTCTCCGCCCCATCCCCATCCCCCGCCCTCACCCAGGACGACCTCAAGAAGATCGCCGCCGACAAGGCCGTGGGCTACGTCCGCAGCGGCATGGTCCTGGGCCTCGGCACCGGCTCCACCGCCGCCTTCGTCGTGGCCAAGCTCGGACAGCTCCTCCAGTCCGGCGAGCTGTCGGACATTGTCGGGGTCCCGACCTCGAAGCGCACCGAGGAGCAGGCCCGGGGGCTCGGCATCCCGCTCTCGGTCCTCGACGACCACCCGCGGCTCGACCTCGCGATCGACGGCGCCGACGAGGTGGACCCGGATTTGAACCTGGTGAAGGGGAGGGGCGGGGCCCTCCTGAGGGAGAAGATGGTGGAGGCCGCGAGCGACAAGTTCGTGGTGGTGGCGGATGAGACCAAGCTCGTGAGTGGGCTTGGCGGGAGCGGATTGGCAATGCCGGTTGAGGTGGTGCAGTTCTGCTGGAAGTACAATTTGGTGAGTGATTCTGGAGCCCGGTGACTGGTTTTGTTTTTACGTTCTTGATTTAATGTTGAAAGTTCTTATCTTTGGGAATGTATTTTGAAATGGAGTTGTGTTGATGTCACTTGCTTGGAAGGATATGCTACTTCTGCAGGTGATTCTGGAGTACGTTGTGATGTGAAGTTCTTGATTTGAACATAAAGTTTTAATTTTTCAGAGTTTGGGTTGAAATGGAGTAATGTTGGTGTTGCTTGACAGAATTGGTGAAATTTTCGGTGGGTTGGTGTGATTTCCCTGTTGAATTTGATTTGTGATTTCCCTGTTGAATTTGATTTGAAGTAATATGTTTCACTTTTTCCTTGCGGAAGTTTTGTTTTTGTAGTAATTCTGCTGTTCTTGTCTGATCTTAGTTCACCTGTTTTTGCGATGGAGAATTGAAATACGAGAAATTGGATTAGTCTTGCATGGTTACAATTTCCTCATGACTTGCACAGCACCTGGCTGCATCGTTCATTCTCGGTGGAAGTCTGAGGAAACCCCAGCATGCCTTTTGAATTTCTAATGGAAAAAGGATTGTGGAGTTAAAAAGCTTTCTGCGGTTGACGTTTATTAATGTGCTTGTCGGTATGGTTGAGCCCCCTCAAATGCTGAAAATTAGGTTGATTTTTTATGACAACAGGTAAAGCTTCAAGAATTGTTCAAGGAAGAAGGCTGTGAGGCAAAACTGAGGTTGAACCAGGATGGGAAGCCCTATGTCACCGATAATTCTAACTATATTGTGGACTTGTACTTTAAAACTCCAATTAAGGACAGCTTAGCAGCGGGGAAGGAAATATCAGCATTTGAAGGGGTGGTCGAACATGGACTGTTTCTCGACATGGCAACAGCAGTGATCATTGCCGGAAAGAATGGCGTAGAAGTAAGATCCAAGTGATTTTCCCTGGGGAAGGGTGAGCTTTGAATTTGTATCTTCATTCAGATTTTGTAATTCTTATATGGATGCTTAATTGAGTCCGATAAATATTGTGGTATATTCGCAGTTTTTGAGCTGCTAACTGCATCAGATCCTCCTTCAAATGTGAAAATTTTGAATAAAGGAGATATATACTGCTCTGACGAATCGTTTCAAAGCATTTTCTCTCATATATAAGATTCCAGAATATATACCCTCTGTTCTTTTTTGTTTCTTTGCATTTTTGGTGCAACTACTCAAATAATGATTCAGAAGATTTATTGCAAAAGTATCCTTATGGGAGCATCAGTTTTGTTATGGATCATCACCCAATTAACAGAAAGAACCAGCATCCTAGAACAGGTTGCCTTGCTTCATGACTATTCGAGTGTATTAACATAGCTGAGATTGCTTGGATTCATGGGGTTTGACATGCTTGCTCACTAATGATGACTCGACAGCCAAGTACTCTTTATTTTCTTTCTGATAGATTTGTAGTTTAGAGAGCTAAAGAACATGAGTTTCTCGGCGGTCTACTTTTGGCAGACTTGAGGGAGTTAATCCGTAAGTGCCTAAACTTACATTGGGCTTGGGTGCTGAATGTATGCTTTGTCTTTAGATTGCAGTTGAGTCACCTTTGGATTTATCGTGCATAACTTTCGGCTAGCACGTCGCGTAAGCAGACCAAATTGCAATACTTTACTAAATGGCATAGTGATCATATTGCTCTCTCGTGTCAAAAGAGCGTGCTTCGTTCAGCTAAGGATCCTCTGTTTCTAGTAATCTGTCAATCAGCACTAATGCGTGACTAATAAAGTGGGTAGAGATACAGCTGACGGTATCTAGCTTTTTAGGTGTACTATCTCTGAGATTAACTAACAGTCACAAATAGTGTGATACATCAGCTTGCGAGGAATGGGATCACGTACAGATAGAACCAGTCTTTCTTTGTTACACTGGTGCCTGCTAAATTATAAGATGTGATCTGATGATACGGTACTAGTGATTCCGCTTCTTGAGTTACTTTTTCCTATCGAAATCCATTCACGCGTGATCATTTTATCATACCAAATTCATCATCAATCAAGACGAATAAAGAAACCTTTATAAGGAATGCACAGCTAGATATTTGATCTATTATATTGCCATAAATAGGTCGTTTTCCTCAAAACGTCGATTCGGATTCGCCATTTTCCTAACAGCTTGACATTTTCTATTGATGATAAGGATTCCCAGAAGAGCAAGTAACGTGGATGTTGACTTGGGAAGTGTCTCTACTGCGTTGCTTATCTTTTTCTTCACATCCGATAATGTGTAGCCTTGAATGAGAAAGCTATATGATAGCTATTAGACAGGTTTTGCGTCTATGCAGCACACTTGCACGCTAAGTAATACCGATACGAACACACGACACAACACACCAACACGCCATTTATCAAAAAATAAAAATCGACACGCCGTTGGAATATGTTATATATTAAATGTATTTTTTTAATATATACATAATAAATTGTCATTTCTATTAATTTGATTCAAATTAACAAATAAATAAATAATAAAAAAGAACATAAAATGAATTTACACTAAAAACATTAATTCATCATTTGTTAATACCATTCATTATTTTAATTTGATAAATTCAATCATATTCCATTCCAATAATCCATGAAACTTTGAGGAAAATAACAAGTAATCCATATTCCATTATTAAATTTAACATTTAATAATAAGTTGAAAAAATATAATTTATATTTCACCATCAAATATAACAAAAGTCTTCCTCTTTATTATTTTTATTATTTTTTTTTTATATTTACATTTTGATCTCTCATTTGTTGAAAATTTTTAAAATTGATCCCGTGTGTATCGAAATCGCGTGTTAAAATTTTGGACTCACATATCAAAGCATGTCAGTTGACCACGTGTCGGATTCTCCAATATCTATTGACCACGTGTCAGAGCGTGTCGGAGTGTGAATAGGCCTTTGTAGTCAAAAACATGTGTATATGCTGTCTATTATACATCAATAATGTTTCACCTACTCCCGCACCTAATTAATACACGAAAGACTTTTTACACCACATAAAATGAAACTAATGAAGAGAATGCATCATCAGCAACAACGACCCTGTGCGTATTCAAAACCATGACATGTGTAGTATAGACCAGGTAAGAGATATAGATGGACCCGGCACATCCCCCTCCTACTTCTTCAGGACCAAAGCAATAGATGTGGTGAGGATGGCCATCCAAACGATCTTGCCCGGAAGGACAGCGTAAGCTGAAAGACCAGGAACAGAGTGTAAGCTGTCAGAATAGTATTTTGCTGCGTATGAAAGACTGTCCAAAAGTTTATCAGCAGGATTTATTCTTTGAGGTAGACCAAACAATTGGATTTTTCCCTTCTTTGCTACTTAAAACAGTTAACCAGCAGTTCTCGGAGATGTCCGATTCACGTTGCATTCGACTTACTGTACCGTCTACCAATCTCATGCAACTAACCGGACGTCACAACAACGACGGCAAACCCAATATGAATGTGTATGATCCTGGTGTACTATGTGTAACCGCTAATTCAGGTAGAGATTTTCATTTGGGGTGTAATTTGAGGCATTGTGTGGACAGGAAGGAAAGGATTACTTGTAGGAGTGCGTAACAAGGTAGGCTTTGTGCGTGTCAACGGCGTGGTGAGGCGAAATTTGAATAATGGCCAAGTATCAAAGTCTTTTTTCTCCAAATAAAAATCGCCACGCTGCAAGTGTATCAGATCACAAGTACAGGTGGTTTGACTTTTCTAATGCAGACGCTTAAACCCTACCAACCCGAATGAAAAGACTTTTCTTTTTTGTCCTGATTCGTACTGATCAATGGGTCTTTATCATAAGACTTCTCCATAGGGAGGCCATTAGAGGTTTTCTATTGGTCACGCTTATGTGAAAAGGGGTTTATTCGAAGATCTAAATTCCCCTTTTGCCTCCTTTAACATGCATCTTTCATTCTGTAGCTCTTAATATCTTCTGCAATAGAAATGGTTGTAGAAGTAACATTTAAGCAGAGATATTGTGCATAAGACTGTTGTTTGGCTGCCAATCTCACCGTGACTCCCGCTATCTAAGGAAGAAGCCGTTGTCCTGGTCGAACTGGCGACTTTGATTCCAAGCTTGGCGCAATCGGCTCCAATTGCACCTTCAATACAAACAAATCAAATGACCAAACTATACAAATAAACAAGGAACATGGAGGTTAATGAGAGACATTTCATTGCGACTTATAAATTCTTGTTATTGTTCTTACAATCGTTGAAGCAAGGGAAAACGCTGACGTTCATCAGATTGCTATAACCAGGACTGCACTGACATATATGATCGTATGATGTTGATTTGCTGCATGTTCCTCCTCCGCAATAGGTCCAGTAGCAAGCTGCAGGAGCAAATGAGTAGAGCAATCTTCAAATTCAGAAAATGAAAGTTCTGAAGTAGTTTAATGAAGAAAATTATAAAAAGGGGTTAAGTTGATTACGGTCAAGAAAAGACCAGTTGAATGGAACCGGTGGGATCGGCGGAGGAGCCGGCATGCAAGAGTACTGGAGAGAACCTGCATTAAGAACATGTTTGCCAGTTAAACGAGTTTTTGTTATGTACTTGTGTTTTAAAGATTCAAAAGAACATATTCTTTCATATTGATAAGTAACAGTATCAAAAGAAAATATATTAATCGGTAACAGTTGCAGTCATTAGCCAAAGCAAGTTAACGGTTGAAGTTTGCCCACTCCGTATCTTAAAGTAAGCTAGATGTGCATTTCCAGCGAAAGAAAAGCCTAAAACTTTGCATATACGGCATTTGTCAACTTCAACCCCCTAACCCAATATCTCAAGCTTAAGATCACATCAATTCAAGGAAAATAAGTAGCTGCACAGAAGTATTCATATAACTATATATGATATTGCAGGAAGCGAGGTGGGTAAGGAGTTGAGCTCCCGCTCTTCCTTGACGCAGGACGGTGTCTCAGCAGTAGTGTTTGAGAAGAAGCGAGTTTACTCACAATTGGGAATGACACAAGGGAGGAACTTGAGATTGTCTTCATTGTCCAAGCGCGTCCTCCTCCATCCGGCCTCGCACTCGCAGATGTAGGCGAAAGGGTAGCTCGAATTCGTTACACAGGTCCCTTTTCCACACTCCACCTCATCACACACCTTCTCTATATTTGTTTCATCACAAAAGAGCACATTTCCATGTATTAGCATAGCATCTCTGCTTTAGAGAGAGAGAGAGAGGGAGGGAGGGAGGGAGGGAGATGATGATGATGATGATGATATATACCATTAAAAGGAGTCCAAGGGAATCCTAAAGCTGCAATTGGTAGCAGCACAAGCACAGCTACGAAAACTGTTAACTTGGAAGTAGCCATAACTACTAACAAGCTATATTTGCAAGAGCTGGCAGTTGAGCTTTTGTGATAAGACGTATCCGACGCGATATGTATATATAGGAACGAGTTTTCTAGGTACCCAGTAGAAAACAACGAACCAGAGAATGAGATTTTCCAACTCACGGAAGCTTCTTCAGAAATTACACATTAATTTGAAATCCACCGAACGGGTCATAGGGTGTATTGTCCACCCCCACAAGTCAGCGGGAATTTTCAAATTATTTTTAGCATTTCTTGCACCTTGGTTTAGTGCTTCAGTTGTCCGATAGCCTCCAAGTGTTGACAGAAAAACCAGAAAAGAAAGAGAGAGAACAAACAACCAGGTCCAGAAGTGGGTAGGGTCAGTCCAATGTCATTTTCAACATGGAAAAGATAAAGATCAGAGTTTTATCTGGTCACGACAAGCCAAGACCTGACAGATAGAAATTAGAATATCCGGGGAGATGTGAGAGATGGTGCATAAATTCAGAACAATGAGATTTGCCGGTCCGTTTTTCGTTTTTGCATGTCAATGAAGCTCCTTCCATTTCATGTGTGCGAAAATTCAGTCTTAGCCAGTAAGAAACAGACCAGGGAAAAGTAGTTTAGCAGTCGTTTATGTAATGGTGACATCGACACGGATATATGGGCCCAAGCGTTTTGGCGGGGATTGAGATTGCTGAATTCTCAGCTGAATTGGATTGGCCTAACTTCCAAGGAAGGACCGAGGAACGCCGCGTCCTCACGACTCGACCCGGAACTCCAAAGATTGAAATTGAGGAATCGTGAGAAGAGGAGGTAATTCGATTGACCGTAAAAGAAAGAAAGCGGACCAAGTTGGAGTAATTTTCACAATTCGATCGGTCTGTGGCTCGGTACGTAGTAGGACGAGAAAACTAGATGAGGCCCCTACTGTTTATCCTCTTCTCTTCCCCAGAATTCTCTTTTATTTCTGATGCGTTGACTCTTGTTTTTGCAACTGGGGGTGGTTTGGTTCTTCAAGTCCTTTTCCTAAGTCAAATTTTCTGGTTTTTGAGCATGACTTTGTGTCACAGACTACCAAAACAGGACGGCACATTGATCATGCATATCCGCTGAGACTTTCTAGAAGTACTGCTCTTGACAAGTTCGATCAATATATACAGTGAGAACACTTGGAAAAATCGGTGCAACCTATGGATCCGGGGCCATGCTTTTGGACGACTTCGTCATGCTGTTTGTCCCGTCGATAGCTCCTAACTTTAACTCTTCATCATGTTTGGCGCATCATGCCAGCAGTCAACCCCCCCACTCCTGCAAGCGCAGGGAAATGGCTTGGCCGTCTTCGTACTTGAAAGACGCAGTCTCAAGCATAACTGATATTATTTTGTTATCAGATATACGTTTTTATGTAATAAATAGAAAGGTAATCTAATTATAAAATTAAGACATCTAAACCTTTCCAATTACCATCTTAGACATATATACGGTCATCTCAACTTATATTCAAAATCCAACTTCCCAAATCTTATTCATCGATAGCAAAAGAATCTGAAAAAACACATGACATGAATAAATTGAGAGTAGTTTTTTAAGACTAGAAGTTTTAAGGTTTTGGGCTGGGGAGGGCTGGGCCTGTTATAACACATTGTGAGCCCCATTGTCTTGAGAACAGTAACTCTTCATGCAACTATGTTTATTAAAACAATAGCAAGAGGATGTTGACAATTTTACAAGTTATAAGCTTACAGGTTGCGTTAAAAAAATGAAATCCTAGATACTTTTTCAGTTTCTACAATGCAGAAAAGAAATCTTGGATGATGACAACCTTTACAGGTTATAAAGCTTCAGGAGAATGGCAAATGGCAAGACAGGAAGTGAAAACTATCTGCAGGCCTCAACCAAACAATTAATTTGACTGACTCACTCGAGTCCACACAGCCCCAGATCAAACCAGGACAAAAGTTCATTATATACGACAAAAGCTAATGAATTCAAGAGCTTCTTGAGTTTCTATAAGTACAAAATTCATATAGTATAGAGCAATTCAGGAAGAGGGTCTGCGTTAATTCTCAGTTTCTTTTCCCATATTGCGGTGCTAAGAAGATGGGAAAGGCGAGCAGATGGATCCGAAACTTCTTGTTAAGGAAAAGGGATGAGAAAGATAACAAGAAGATCAATGATGCTTCTGTTTTATCTGGGTATGTGGCTGCCAGCAGCGGTTTACCACTGCCAACCCTGAACATAAAAAGGCGGTGGAGCTTCGGGAAATCCGCAGCCAAAGGCAAGGCACACAAGCTCTCAAGGTCGCTGGACTTGACCGAGACCACTCAGCTGGTGATGCAGGCAAAGGCTGGGTTTCAGCTTCAGCGCGATCGCTCATTGGCACTTTTGGCCATAACCAGTGATAAACATGCAGCTGCAACAAAAATACAGGCCGTCTTTCGCTCTTACTTAGTAAGTATTGTTGTTCGTACAGTAGTTCTTGTTACAGCAGTTTCTAATTCGTCAATTAAAATGAAGCGAATCAGGTCCAAGAATAGATGTAAGGATCCTCATGTTGTGTTGCAGAAATTTGACTGCGTTTTTGTAATACCAGTCATAAGCTTTAACGTTTATTATCATCTGATGACAAAAATTGCAGGCAAGGAAAGCATTATGTGCTTTAAGGAGTCTAGTGAAGCTACAAGCCCTTGTGAGGGGTTTCCTTGTGAGGAAGCAGACTACAGCCACTCTACGGTGCATGCACGCACTATTGTCAATTCAAGTCCGAGCCCGTGTTCAAAGGATCCAGATGGCAGAGGAAGCACAAATCGCGGTTCCTAGGCGGTCGTCGGTCCATAGAAATTCATTCCAGGATGGCTACAACAGAAAAGTACAGAAAGTAAGTGAAAAGCAAATTTTCACACGCAATACGCAATTCAAAACTTTGATGTTTGAACATTCCTTCAGAGATTGTATTTAGTGATGATCGATTCATTTTAGAAGAATATAGTGTATCTGCAATTCGGTAGTATAATTAGTGAAAACGAATCTTCATAACACTCCTGAGCAAACAGGTACCACTGGATAGAAATCCGATAGAGTCATGCCAAGTCTCAAAGAGCAAGAGTGGCTACTTCAATCAACCAAAGGTGGAAAGAAGAATAGAGCAAGGCTTTACCACCTACTTTTCCGGAGACCTCTCGGTAGCGAGACAAGGACAACAGTACGAGGAATACTTCTTTTCCTCGGCACAAAACACTCCCCAAGACAATCGGTCCGTCATCACTAAAACGAGATCAAGAAGAGCTTCTTTCGCTTTTCATCACACAGATACTGCGGACTCTGCATCTCAGAATTATACATTGGGGCCGCATTACATGGCAAACACAGAGTCCTCGAGGGCGAAAACCAGGTCTCAGAGCGAACCAAAGCAACGGCCCAAGTGGAGCACACGGCAGAAGAGCAAGCAGACCCCATCGGTGGATGGTACAAGCACACAGCTCAGGACTCAGTTGGGAGACCTCACTCTGGGGGCGAAACTCACTTCTCAAGAAAATCAAGAACCGTGGTTCGTAAAGCTCTATAAGTCGAGGAGATCGGTCAACGACAGTGAGAGCGATACCACCACCAGCACCGTGACTACTCATTCCAACTATAGCAGACCTCTTATCGCCTACGAGGTATGACTCGAATTGAAGTACATACGTGGTGGTTACTCTTTACTTTCTTAACAAAGATCTTGAACTTCTTGGATATGCTTGCTGCAGCCGCATTTGGCTATGTTCTGAAGAAGGCGTAAAGCGTATTTCAGAGACCAGAGCGTGATGCCATCAACTTGGCAGTGAAGGAGGTGGCTTTTTGTACATGAGAATGCAGAAGATGGTTCTTTGGTCACCTAGAGATTCAGATTTGGATTGTAATTGTGTGGAGCTCAGAATTAAAGCATTACCACTGTTGCCTGTTACTTCCACGTTTGAATGCGAGCCATCACCACGGGTTGGCATAAGTTCAAACTGCTATGTATAAAGAGACCGACCAAAGTCTCCAAAAGACGAATTTTCATTCAGGCCAAATAGGAACATTACATACATATAAGGTCATCGTTCTAAACCCCACGAGCAGTGGGAGATATTTGAACAAAATCATCTTAAATTGGAAAAAAAATTTGTCCAACAATAACCTAGACAAATGCCCAATATTGGTAAAGATCTGCAATTATATGATACCATACCAAAAGATTTTCTGTGCATGCATGCGAACTCCATGTATGGTGCACGTTACTACTTATCATTCTATATCCAATTTCCATCAATGCATCTGCCTGCTCACACACACTGACACACATGAGAGAGAGAGAGAGAGAGAGAGAGAGAGAGAGAGAGAGAGAGAGAGAGAGGTCATATCTGCAAAGATTTATCCTAGCCAGTATTCAATACGTACACTACGATGGAACTAATGTCACTGTACTGTCAGCTTAGATTTGAACAATTGATGCAGACAATACCAAGTGGAAGGTCATAAAATGGAGTGGCAAAACTGTAAGTGCCCGGAATTCTAACCTAAATACTCATTTAGTCTGCCTAGAGTGCCTAGTGCCTCCCGTATCCATCCCCGTTGACAAGCTTCTATGATCCCACTCTGACCAACTACGACTAACAATTATGTTACACGTGGCATTGGTTCTATTGAACTAATCTTCTGGCTTCGAAGTATTCTCCTTGAAGCTCTTGGTTATCCAAATGGCAGTTTCCCTAGGGGAAACTTTTCCAGGCCCGAATGGCTTGAGAAGCACATTAAGCTCGTCGTACCTTTCCTGCTGCAACAACCTTGCACTAAACTCAAGCAGCCCTTCCAAAGCATCGGCTCTTTGCTGGTATGATGACATGTCAAACCGGTGCCGCCGTGACTCGCACGAAGTGCGGCTTGATGCCCCTGCAGTTGCATTTTGGTTAGAAGAGTCGCTTCCATCCTCCCTCTCAACCTGAAACATACTTCTCTGAATCCCCTGCCAGAGATCAGAATAAGCAGGCTTTCTAGAAGATTTATTGCAAATCTGAACCATGCATTTGTCCTTCGTTATTGATTTGTCTCCATAATGCGGGGAGCCAGAGGAACCTTTAGCAGAAGTTCTCCGAATAGGTAAGAAGGGTTCTTCACATGAAGATAGTGGAAATTCAGCTATCTTGTCTATCCGTGGTGAGTTGACGGATACATCAGGAGACTTCAGATGGTGGAGAATATTATCATTGGGCAGCGGGAAAGATGCTCTTCGAGCTGCAGGGGTAGGATTCTTCGGAGCACATGAAACAGGAAGCTGAAAAACATTAAACAAAGAATAAAGCTCAAAGTCAAAGGCCAAAAATTGTTAACTATAAGTACTGAACAGTGGCTCAAGACGTATTTAGATGGTGCATGTAAAGAAAAGGAGGGTTTCTGATTTTACAGATTCACGCTTCTTCAGTGGTTCTGTTCGTCTTTTTGGAGTGGCAGAAGCTTTTGCAGGACTTATTTTTGGGTTTTTGACGATACTGGATGCTTTTGAATAAATTGGCTTGCAAATCACTGTGCTTTGCGTGCTTGCAACTGACAGTTCTTCGAATTCCTCATTTAAATAACTAGGAACATATCTTCCTTCAGTGGAACAAACAGAATCATGCTCGGCACCAGATATACTTGGATTCAAGGCCCTATTATTGCTGGACGAGTACCGGTATTTCCTGTAAGCCCGAGCATCTACTGGCCACTGGGCAGGCAATGCATTACGTCTGGGGTTATTCATTTTCATTTGTACTTTGAGAACATAAGGCTGAAGATGTCGGTTACCAAGCAGTTCAACAGCCTGAATAGGATAAGAATTAACTTAAATTGGAGAAGGGATGGTAACAGATTCAAGAAGCAAACATGCAAATTCCAGTCTCTATTTCATAATCAGAACATGTGCAGGGGCAGATATAATGAGGGCTGCCAACTAGGTACTCCATGCAACATTTAATAATTGTGCATTGCATCTCTTGAAATTTTGAGTTCCACTAACAATAAGACCGGTGGAAGCCTTTCAGAAAGGATCTCTGGAATCGAAATATGTGCAAGATCTGGGAATTTTGAAGTTCTTTATCCCTATCCCCCCCCCCCTCCCCCCCTCAAGTAGGGTTTTGTAAATTTCTTATTTGCCACCCACAATGACTTAAAATTTTGCATCCGCCACTGAGTCCATGTTATGCATTTACAATGTAATCAACTGTTTTATCTCAAATAGAAGGATAAAAAAGAGACCTCCTTCAAGAAAGTGAAGAATCACTGATTTGTTGCTCCATATTAAACTAGGAAATACTGAATTTACAGCTGCAAAGATAACAGTCAAACAAGCAGAAACTTGCATGATGAAAAGGTTGGCTACGTGCTTGAGATCAGCAAAGAATAAGGTATCTGTATGCATACACTTGAGAGAGCTATATTTAAGAGAGAAACCACATACACTTGGCCTGAGTTCTGGATTTTTCCGTAGCATGCTTTTGATAAGACTCCGGCTGAAATTGAAAATAAGCAATAATATTAGAACCATTGTACACTTCTGCTATTTCAGGAGAAACGATACCCATTACTTTAGGACTTACAATGCCCCAGAATACTTTGTAGGAAGTGGAGACACTATGGACTTGTTGATTTTGTTTATCAGTGCTTGCATATCCTGTGAAAGTACACACCAAATTTGAGAAATGCAGCACACCCATGGTATAAAGGATATTCTGGGGCACATAGCAAATACAAAGCTAGTAGAATTAAGTTGCAGTAAATACAGGAGAGAAATTGGAGTACAATCAAAAAGTTTCCTTGGTACCTAAACTTTGAAATTCACTGTACCAATTTAAAATAGGTCTGATGTAATAATAGCACAAACATGCACTGCACCAACATTCTCAGGAAGAAAAGATGGCATTTAGAACTTACGAATGCTTTAAATGCAGGCTTATGTGCAGTCATTTCATACATGCAGCATCCTGACCAATAGATACACCGGCAGAATTAACAATAAAATACAAAGGAGGGAAACAATAATAGTTCTTGCTCTTGTCCTGGTTAAAAATAAGGAAAAAGGCATTCAAGCAGCTACACAGAGCTTACCGAGGACCAAATATCGGATTTCGAACCATAAGGAATATCAGCAAGTAGCTCTGGACACATGTAGCTGGGAGTTCCCACGACCTGAGTAACAATGATTCGTAAGAGAAAGCAAATAAGGAATGCTATTCCATGGTGATGTATTGTACAGAATTGGTAGCTAGCAAACTTGCAGTTCCATTGTTCAAGATCAATGTGGAGAAATCTGTAGAAGGTGGAGAACAGTAGGCCAAGAGCAATGTCCATTTGCTATCTGGTTTGCTATTTGTAGCAGCTGTTCCGTTAAGCCTTTGTAACTGATTCTTTATAATACAACTCACTTGCTAGCTTAGCCAAAAGAAAAAGGAACTATGCTACATCAACTCATGGAAGTTTAGTTTGATGAGAGACAGCAAAACATACCGAGGAAGCAAGATCATCAGAAGTAAGCATTTTGGCAAGTCCAAAATCACCTGTACACAACATTTATCACTGATTGTTCAGCAGACAATTATGACAATCTCTAAGAGAATAATAGAAGAATAGAATCACTTACCTAGGCGTATATCCTGGTCTTTTGTCAAGAATATATTGGAGCACTAGAGAAACCACAGAACAGTATCAGTATGAATAACATTAGAACACTGCAATACAGTCACAAATTACACAGATATGCCTCAAACCTTGACATCTCTATGGAGGATGTGCTTCGTGTGTAAGTAGTCAAGCGCCATGAGAAGCTGCACTAGCCACTTACATAATTTCTGGAAGGACCAACGAAGAACTAATGAATACGACTGTTAGAACATTAATGCAGCAAGAACTGCATTGTTAACCATCATAAAGGTAAAGTTAAAGCTGCAACAACGAAAACAGAACAAAAGTGGAAACCTCTTCAGAGAAAAGCATGCCATTAGCCTTTTTGATAGCTTCAGCCCTGTAGCACAGCCAATAAGTAAGCAAGTATTTAAGATTGTGCCATGATTCAGCTCATGACTTTATCAGATCAATCATCTTGAAATTCAGAAAGCTAGAGCTTACATATCTCCTCCTTCACAGTAACCTAATATTATGCAGACGTAGCAACCCTGAGATAGAGGCATTTTCGAACTAAAGTTAGGCCCCATATGCAAAAGCCAAAGCTAGAGTCACAAAAGGAAATGTAAAATAACCAAAGCTCATATACACTTAGGTTGAGCTGTGGAGGACTAATACTAAAAGCTTCATCAGAAAAGACATTGTACAAGGAGTCAATGGATATTCTTAACATTTATTTCCAGAAGACAAGTGCAAAATGAGATATAGCACAATTTGTCAAAAGGCATAGAACTGATTCGTGCTGGACAGCAATATATATTAGACTTATAACATACGTGATGATGAATTTTTACCTTCTCCACCCATGAATCTTTATACTCAACAATAAATGGATTCCGCATTCTAGAAATGAGCTCCATCTGCAAAAGCATTGAAAAGGTTAAAATAAAGATAGACAAGCCAACTTTAATCCAATAATTGAAGTTTCCTCTTCTAGTAAAGCAACTGAAAGTATGTTCAGCACACATGTACTAAGCTAATCAGCTTCAAAAGGCTACAACATGCTAGAAAAATAAGTTGTCAGAGCTCCTATTAGTCCAAGCGACATTTAGCTCAAAACAGTTTCTCAAACATGTAATAACCAAAGCACATTATCAGAAATACACTTCACCTCCAGCTAATCATTATATTTAGTGGCCAATTTTCTCTCTTGAACGCCACTAAATCATACTGCTCAACAACTAGAAGTTAGATTAACAAGAAACATTCATAAATTTAGCATGAATGGACAAGGAAACATGAGTCTTACAGCAATGGGGTGGCTTTAAGAAGGAAAAATATGAATAGCAGCAAAGAGTATAAAGTTGGGAAGAAAAAATTATAAAAACCAACCTCCTGATGTGCGGATCTACGGGTCCTATCAGTTTGCCGAGCAAGACGAATCTTTTTCAACACATACCTTAATAACATACAGACAAGCAGAAAAGAATGACCAAAGAATCAGACATCCTAGGTACAGAGATACAGATAAATGAACACTGATCCTACAAAGTTTTTTGTTATTGAAATATTAGACAATAGGAAAATAGCAAGAGCACTTGTTGAATAGTCCTCACTTCTTTTTTTCATGTTTATGCCTCACGAGAAGAGCGGAACCAAAAGCCCCTTTGCCGATTTGCTCTAGGATCTCATATTGCTCCATGTTGATTATACCTATAAAATCTGCATTTACCAGATAGGAAAACAGAAAATAAGAGTTGCAATATCGGACATAATCCTCTGTTCCCACTGACAGAAAAAAAAAACGCTTGGAAAACTTCTCCTCATCCAAGCAAACAAGACACTTGGGCAAACTCACAAATCAATGTATAAGCCTAAGTCAATATAGCCGGATATAAATGACAGAAAGTGTGGCACTACCAGAAATTCTGTAGCAGAAGTAAAATTGCTAGTAAGAAAAAAACATATTTTCTGCAGAAATTAGTGGCTAGAAATGCAAAAGATTATAACTTTCTAACTCCAAGAAATTACTGCCTCATGAGTACATAAATATCTCAACAGCGCTATATCAGACGGTTTATTCAAATCGTCGCAAGCAACTAAGCACGGAGCACAAATCTCTACCTGAGCCCTTACATTAGCTAATGTAATTTGTCTTAATGGCCAGAAATGAGAAATATCATAACTTTCTAGCTCCAAGAATCAACTGTCTCATGAGTAAATAATATCTCGACAGCGGAAATCGAACAGAGCACAAAGCTGAAATCTTCACCCCGAACACTTACATTAGCTAATGCGAATGGTCCTTTTCCGACTCAGTTACTAGAAGCTTTCATGATATCCCGAGAATGTCTGATGATGAACGGCAGCGTCTTCCCCTTCCGTTACCTGCATTTCTCACCAACAAACACAGCCGTTGAAAAGCAATGCCAGCACCGAACAGAACAGAGAAAGAAAGAGACGGCGAGACGGCCGCGAGCAGCTACCGACACAAATCTCCGAGTTACAACTTACAAGCGCCCCGTAATCAAGCAAAAAGATTCTAAAGACGAAAAAGGAGGCAGATTCAAAGGGGAATAGAGGCAGCGCCTTTTGACTACCTGTCCCAACGTCGAAAGCCCGCAACAAGCAACAGAACCCAGCAAGCGAAAAATCAAATCTCGGCACGCGCGAGCCAAGCACGCAGCAGCAGCAGCCAAATGCAGCTCGAGAACCAGCCAATGCGAGCCCCGGAAACACTCGCCAGATTCAAAATCCGGGCCCGACCCAAGATTCGCACCGGACGGAAGAAGCGGAGAGCAGGAGCGGGGAATGCAGCATTGCCCGCGGGAGGCGCGGACGGATCGGAGGGCAGCTGGAACGGAGCTAAGGCAAGCTGGAACGGCGTTAGAGAGAGAGGAATCTGAACGGGAGCTACATTGGCAGGGGGAGGAGGAAGCGACAGCGCTGCGACGTACGGAGGAGGAAGAGGAGGAGGAGGAGAAGGAGGAGGAGGGGAAGGTGCAGCTGCAGCAGCGGCCTCGCCATTGGTGCTCGCCTCGAGCGAGACGACAAAGAAAGAGAGAGAGAGAGAGAGAGGAAAATGGTAATGGTGAGCTGAGCTCACAGAAGCAGACAAAAGAAGCGAGGGAGGTGGAGGGGGTGCTGGGGGAGATAGATTTATTTGGGCTGATATAAGATATTGAAAGTTATTAAATTGAAAAAAAATATATTTAATTAGATTATTTAGATTAAAGATTAAAGATTAGAAAGAGACAGATCAAGGACAACTTTTCAATTCTTTTATTTTCACAGCCTCTATTAGATAGATAGCTTAGGGCTCTGGGCTCCCCATGTGACCTTGTAGAATTTCTCGATCAATGTCCACTCCAGCAAATGATTTACCAAATAGCTAAAGACAAGAAAAAATCGCCGCGCCCGTTGTCCTCACTCCTCACCCGCCCTTTTAATCTCAATTTAAAAGAGTTTCATGTAATAGAAATTATATAAAAATGAAAAATAAATAAAGAAACTAGGAATTGAGCTCTCTCTCTGTTTCTCTCTCTAACTTCCTACTGAGAAAGTAAGATCAGCTCTTTGACCAAATGGAGATGCGAAGGAGCTGATAGAGAGAGGGGTCTCTTCTCAGTAAACCTTTGTCAGCATTTGTTCTAAACTCTTTCCTTTTTTTCATGCCGACCCATATGCACAATTTGACATTAATTTGTAGCTTTTTCTTCCCCAATCCTTTTCGCAGCCTCAAAAAACACATGCCCCATTCGATCCGAGCGTCGTTACGATCTTCACTGTTACGGTCGATTCAGATTCAATTAACCATTGACGTCAAGGATCGAATGGTGGGATCCCATTTTAAAATGACAGCTTCTCTTTATGGTCATCTATAATAAGAAATTCATTATTTATATAAATTGGGAAAATTGAGAAGAGGATAATTTTGACCGAATCTCTTATTTTCTTTTTTTCCACATTTACATATATATATTTCATTTTTATTTTTTATTTTTTTCCTTTGGGGGAAGTCACAAGTGGGGGAAGCAGAAAGGAACGTACGAGACCGACCGAAGGAAGCGGCGGTGGGGCCCGCCCCCTTTTGCCTCCCCCTGCACTTCCCCATGACTTCAATCACGAGGCCCCCGTTGTCCCCTTCCCCCTTGCACCCCGCGAAATGACCGAACCACCCCTCGTCTTCCACCGAAATCTCGAAAACCATTAAATTGACCCGATTCAGTCCTCGTGAAGCCGTTGACTTCCTTCTTCTTCTCCTCTCTTTATTCCTACTTCACGAGGGAGGTTTCAGTTTTACTCTATTGACTCCGGAATTTCGGGAATCAAATTTACTCCCATTTTTTTTTCAACAGGAGACTCAACACATAATTATCAGTATTTATGCGGTGTAAAAGTGACGGATAGTGTTATTTTATGGTGCATATACAATGATGTAAGGAAAAGCAAGTCAAATGGTATGTACATATTTTCATGATTCAAATATAAATTGCAACTTTATATATTGTTGTAATTAAACGACTATCGCAAAGACAAGCAATGTGATTATAGTTAGTTGCAACTCATTATGTATGATGTCTTTGTTTTAGTTAAGAGTCTCATGGTAATTTTACAAATGTTTTGACAACAAATGTACCGTGATTTAAGAATTGAAATCTTTTTTTTTTTTTAACATTGGGACATCAATCCATACGTACATAATTTAGAGATGGGAATCAAATTTCAAGGTCTATTTTTTTCCTCATAACATGAAATGTTCAAACCTATTGACTTGACTAGTATTCATGAGTGCATACAAATCATTTCATCCACATCCTAAACTTACTTTGAGTGGAAGCACTGTGAATTAAGTACAAAACCCTACCTCATATTGATCATTCTATCTAATCACCGGCTTTTCGAATTGCAAGCCTCCTAAGGTTGTCTGAGACCGTTTTCTACTCGCCCAAATACTCGATTCCATTGCCTGGGCTTCTCAAGGCTTCCCATTTTCTAATCTATCAGGGAATGATTGTTCCCGACCTCATGCACATGTGTCTACAACTTTGAAGTAACAAATCAAAAAGGCAAAAATCAGAATGGGGTTGGCATTCGATGTGCGAACTTAATGACCGTCCCATGTGTTGGTTAGCATGTGGTGACAAAACATTGGTCAATGTATTCAATGGCCATAATCATTTGAATGCGCACCCCCCACCTCATGCGTAGCCTCCTAGCAAAACTAAGCGATGAAACATATGTTACATGCAGTTTGCTTCCATGGTCGATGTGTATCTTTCGTTATATATGGACCACTGAAGAGGAAAATGGAGAAGTGGTACAACCATATCATGATGTGCCAACCCTTCAATCTTAAAATTTATGTCAAGGCCTAGTGAAGGATCTGTCTCTCTCCATATCATAATGTGCAAACTCTTCAATCCTAAAATTTATGTCGAGACCTAGTGAAAGCTCTCTCTCTCTCTCTCTCTCTCTCTCTCTCTCTCTCTCTCTCTCTTTTCTCCGCTCTTGTATCCTTTTTCTCTTGGCATATGATGGTGGATTGGCACGTTTTCTTTCACGTAGCAATCATAGTTGATAACCACCTTTCAAGCGGTTGAAGATGATGCCCTTGGCTTATCTACCGAAAAGAGAGAGAGAACCATCGATTACTAGTCGAGGTGTGCATGTTCTCTTTCTCCTCTTTCTCTTTCCATTCGTTTAGGGAGAGAGAACAGGTCATCTTTGGGCAGGAGAAGCGTGAATGAGAAGTCTCTTAGAGTGTTTGAAAGAGATGGGAGTTTGTTGATAACCATATTGAGATTCATCACTTTGTGCAATTGAAATTTA
This sequence comes from Eucalyptus guilfoylei, assembly GCA_016097605.1. Taxonomy (NCBI): domain Eukaryota; kingdom Viridiplantae; phylum Streptophyta; class Magnoliopsida; order Myrtales; family Myrtaceae; genus Eucalyptus; species Eucalyptus guilfoylei. The sequence goes on from CM027867.1 coordinate 50,898,040, forward strand.
ATCGATCTATGGATAAATTGAACTATAATTATGAGTACATTTAAACAATGCATAGATAGAGTACATATATGAATCCAATGTCCATTCACAGTCCAACAAGATGATGAAACCTCAACACTCAAAATCGCCTTGAGGCAATTATGGGTTCGAGTCCCAATGTAAGTAACTTTCGTGAGAGAGAAATCCACTACTTAATCATTAGAATATCTTAACAAAAACCCTTTGGCATGAGCTTGGATGTAATGAATAGGAATTATCAACAAACACATTCGATCATGTTTGGTTTAGAATATCCAATTCAAAAGCTTAACTTATAGGCGAATGTAAATCATATGTATATAAAAAGTATAGAAACTCCATCTTGTGGACAAGTTGAATTTAGGAATGATAAGCGAAAATTCATAGATCAAGAGGCCACACATACAAAATAAAATGGGAGCATAACTTGACTCCAATACCATGTTAAAATCTTCAATCCAATAACCTAAAGTTACAGGTGAATTGAAATTACATATATGTAAAATGCATATAAATTTCATAGACAAGTGCGTGAAATTCGCGTTTGTGACAGTCAACAAATCGTGTCTGGCTGGCAATTTAGATGCCACACAGCTTGGCGGAAGAGCCGTCACTATCACGGGACGAGTGATGGAAGAGCCGACCAAGTACTTTAGTCGATTTCAATTACTCCATTTTCGTTCAAGGCACACGCGGTTTGGTCGTGTTGCCTGATTCTCCCATTTTGGCAAGTTGATGGCCTCCACCCACACGAGAACAATCCAAACCAATTTCAAAATATAGCTTTCTAGTATCGGGTCAGGTCTACATTTCGTATGCGACGAAAGCGCCCGAGGTAGGACAAGGCATTTCGATAGGAACTTCTTCCTAATGACTATCTCAAATGAGCACCGAACATAGAAACCCCATCCTCTTTCGGAAACACGAGAGGGTCCTGATCATCTCTACCAACTTGGCTGAACTTTTTTGACATGAATTGAAGGAAGCTTCATGGCCTCCTCCTAAAGTTGTCCTATGCATTTGGAATCATTCATTAAATCAGAAATTCTCTCTTCTGCTAAGATTACACAGCAGGGCAGGCATAGGGCCCAACTGCACTTTGCCATTTGAAGTGAAGTGAAGTGAATACTGAAGGTTACTGTTCAGTGGCTTATGCTTGGGGGAAGTGCTTAATTTTGTTTATTGGAGTTAGAGATAATCTTTCAGTTAATCACCATTTTTTTCAGCTTCGAGTGGATTAATTCCGTTCGTCAAAAACCCATCAAAGGCTTCTTACCATCGGTACGCGTCAAGGAATGGTCCCCTATCCTTTGATTTCCACATAAAGGATATGATGAGCATAAATACCCTATTTGACTTCTATTCAGATGGTTGATCACAATCTTGACAAAGAATAAGACCCATAATGACTCCTAATAAACCAAAAAAAAAAAAAAAAACTAAAACTAAAGTTTCATTCTCTTTTTTTAGCATCTACTGTTAAAAATTATTCATTTCCCAATATAGTCATAAATATTGTTTCTTGCCCCATCATTCAAACGTTGTGGTTCTACCCTACCAAGATTTTATTTGTTTAATAAAAAATGAAAAATTTAAAAATATTTTCTAATAAATAATCTTGTGCATCATCTTAATTAATTTAGTAATTTAAAATTATTTTCATCGTTTTCAAAAATATTTAAATATAAATTATTGTCAATAGTAAAAATATTTTCATATATTTATTTTTGTAAAAAAAACAAGTAATCAATTTTTTTAAATTGCTTATTTTTTTAAAAATAAACAGAACTTAGATGAGTTTTTTCCCCCTAAGTTTTGACTTCTTCCTCTCTTTTTTTCCCTCTAAAATCGTTGACCCCCCTTCACTAAATCATGACTTAATGATGAATCTCTGTCCACATTGGCTTCCAAGCATCACAATACAATTTTTTAGTTATTTATGGACCACTATTTCTCTTTTGTAATTTCCGGGCACCTCCACAAAATTGCCAAAAGATTCCAAGCTTCGCGCAAAAGGACAAAAGCCCTTTTGCCCTCAATAAATCGATTTTGTTAAAACCCCCCCAAAAAAAATCATATTTCCTGGCAAAGGACAAGTAGAGGATCCTTTGGCTATCGGCAATGTCACGAGATCTGAGGGCAGCACCCAGCAACTCGGTTGGTGACCCTGCAAATTTTCCATCAGAGCAAAAAAAAAAGAAAATACAAATATAGAAAGGAAAAAAAAAGGGAAATTTATTTAATGTTGGCCCTTTTAGATTCATGAATCTAATTTCCATTTTCCACCCCTCGAAAACAAGAAAATCTCACCGATCTCTATTTTATTATAAAAGTCTACCTACAAACTCCGTTTCTTCATTATGACCCAACACATTCTTGAAGAAGAAATTAGATGAGGGGCGGAGATGGCTTCGGTGGGACCACTTGTGTCCGTGCGCGGGGCCCACCCTGCTTTTGGTATCTTCCGCCTCATTGCCTATGTTATTTTCTTTTTGTTTGGACTTTGTTGGTAGAATATTGCTGTCGGTGAGGCTTGTGGAGACTTTGATTAAGCCCTAATTGGGAGAGACAATCCTCACCAAAGCGAGTCACCACTAGGATCATTAGGCCAAAGCCCTAATAATTCCAGCACGAGGTCTCGGATTTGACTCTCACTTTACTTAGAATCGTGTCGGATAAAAAAAGTAATTTCTTAAAATCTGTCAATTTGGATGTGGCTATTTGTCCTTGGTCGGATTGAGAAATGGATTCAACTCGATATGAACAGTTAACCTAGGATACCACCTAAACCATTACACAGAGAAAGAGTAGGAGAGATTCGGATTTATGGTCCTTTCATAGGATCAACATATTCAATGTTGTTGAAAGACGATTAAAGTCAAGCAATAATAAAGCCTATCCGACGAAGTTAGGATGGCCGAAAAGATCATCAATGTCACAAAAGTTGTGTTTTCTTTTTCATGCATCCGTGACGGATCACCTAGAAAACAAGTCTAGGAAATGGAGTCGTCAAGAAGTTGATGTTCAAAAAAATTGGTTTTCTTCTCGTGCATCCGCAGGACAAAAGGGTGAGAAATTAGTGGTGAAGCAACCACGCGAACGTGACCCAAAAAAGAGCAGAAAGTGCCACCCCACCATCGCAAAGTGATTTCCAATGTTTCCGAACAACTTTACACAAAAAGCTTTGAAAATCTCTCTTCCCCCACCCCAAAAAAAAAAAAAAAATCAAAAAAATCTACTTCATGTCATCGTCCCCACCGTTGGACCCTTCTTTAATTATGAAGTACAAGTATGCTTAAGTAGGTAAAATCTAGACCGATGGAGTGGCCCTCCAATGTCGTAGATCAAGCAAGATGCAAGTCAAATCCTGAGCCGGCATATCAGCGCATAACGTCATTGTTATTGGACGACATAGAGAAACAAACCCACGAAGTTTCCAATTAATCTTGCCTTTTTGCCCTTACATACTTTTTGAACGATGGTTGCATCATTGTCATCCATACCATCATTACTTTGCACCGACGCACCATTCCACCTACGAAAAATTTGTGTTCTTTTTGTACTTAGGGATTCATACAATCCATTACTTCCAACCATGGAACTTCACATGCCTTGCCAACTCCATGACAACACGTGACACAACGTACTTCTCTTAGCAAATTCAGTGGAAAAATTAGTGTTTTGTCCTATGATGAAGCTCAAGATGGCGCCAAGAGACAATCAATGGAACATCTCATTCGAACAAAGGTTACATCATGTTAAGAAATTATAAGACCGTCCATAAGTACAGGCCCTCAAACTCTCTCGGGACCCTCTAAATTGGGAGATTTTGCTCAGATGTCACCTCTCGTCGCTCTTTTCGGTCTTGTCGAAACCCTTTTATGTGGTGGTAGTGTTGTTGTTTGCATCTTATTGTGGTCATACTCTATGTTTTGGTATATGTCGATTGCCAAGATCAAATTTTGGAACCAAGACTCACTTGGGCCCGTCCTCTCCTTCCTCATGGAATCAAGCCCATCCACTGATCTTCTGGGCTATGGCCCAAAACCTAATGGGTTAGGCCTCTGATGACTCCTCCTCCTATCCATTTTCATGGGCTACATCTGGCAAATGGATAATATTTTACTTTTGCAGATGCCTGTTAAAAATATAAACTTTTCCAAATTGCCAGTATCTAGCATTTCACGTATCAGTCACGCGTCCGACATATTATAAAGGACCAATCATATTGCTTGCATGTTGTACCTCATCATTTCGCGACTCTTGATTTTCGCAATCCCTTGAATCCAATCGGCTTACCGTGCTGCGTACATGTAATTATCGCACGAAGTACCTTTAGTGTCCACATGCACTGAATTCTCGATTTAGCCTCACTTCAATTTAATTTTTTGCATTATTGTCTCATTGTTGGGTCATTATTATGTCGACCTTCGCCGGATCAGGACGTGGCACGAGAACTTAAAAAGGTCGTCAACGAGGACCATAGTCAAATCCTCCGGCGCCCCCTCGGAAAAAGGAGGAGAGAAAGGCCGGAAAAAAGGACGCCGGACAGACGACCGCGCTCGATCGCGTTGACTTCCGGAGCGGGAATCGGTTGGTGGACCTCCGATCCGAGCCGTTGGATGAGCGCGGGCGCACGTGTGGCCCTCCGCAGGGGCGCGCTCCACCCTCCGATTCGGTCCCAGACGATACGGGAAAGGATTCCGTGGAGCGGCCGCGCACCAGCGGCGCGTGCGCGCCGTCGATGGGGGGCGGCAGGGTTCGATCGACGGCGGGGAGGCGAGGACGGGGTGGGTCCCCGGATTGGGCCCCACTTGTCAGGACGCTGCTCGAGAAGGTCAGTGTGTACTATACTGCGTAATGTAAGAAGAAGCGCGTCAGATGGCCACCTGTCATGTGGTGGGGCCCGCTGCAGACAGAATTATTATGTCGTGCCCCACTGAGCTGTCAATGCGTAAGTGATAAGAAAAAATATTGTTTTTATTTTAAATCATCGAGTTTACGGAAATACTGAGAAAATGACGACAAAAGAACCATTTTTGTAATAAGGGAAAAAACAATTGAATAATAAATTACATTGGTCTCGTACAAATGCAGGGCAGGGAGCGCTATCGAAAGGTGTTCGGTGACATTCTAATTTCTTTTGACATTTTATCACTAAATCAGACTGGCTGAATTTAAAAATCATTAGACACACTCGACGACATTGAGTGTTGAAAATTAAATTTTTTCGAGATTTAATATGATTATCACATAGTGTAAGTTCATTGTCGAGTGTATAACATGGACGAGCACAATCGATACTACTTATATAATTTGATTTTTTTTTCGTATATCAATCAATTGAGAAATCTATGCTCACGATGCTTTGTAATTTTGTTTTAACTTTTCATGTTCATGCGTGTGGCTAAGACCTTATATAGCGAATGGCAAATGTGGCTGCTCAAAATTTGAATTTAATATTCATTACATCCAAATCAAATGCTTGATAGACAAAATAGGACTTGAATCAATAAAAAAGTGCATCTTATAAGAAAAATCAGCAAGGAATAATATTGTAAATATAATTGCGGTAAGATCATTATTAAATCATTATCACCCGTTTCCATGAGGGTGTTCAATGTAAAATCACAAATAATATTTTTCAGTTCTCATTAGATGAAATTAACATGTTAGAGTCCATCTTCTAGTACTTGATACAAGAACTTATCTTTTTGCCAGTATCTCATGCTATAACTGAAAATCTTCTTTTCATCTCACTTTTCAGAGCTTTGGTGTAATAATAAGACTATAAATACAATTTGACTTTTCTTTTCTCTTTCACAGTCCATCAAGTATTTAATTGCCCGCCTCTCTGACCAAATGAGGAAAATAGGGTCAATTGTAGTTTGATTCATTACTTAATAAACTAATTTTGTAAATCGATTTTCACAAGTCTCACCTAAGTACAAAGAATGACGAGACTAACACAAAATTAGAAAACATATGTTAAGAAAAGAATCGATCTAAATTAATAGCTCCTACTTATGTTTATGATTTTTTTTTTTGGATGATAACATTATCAGAATTTGATATAGGAAAGAGTGTCTAACATTTTAGATACGAAATATGTTGCACATCGCAATAACTTCATAAGTACTAACTAATAGCGAAAATATTGTCTGCGAGAAATTTAAGGTAAGAACAGTTGGTCATATAGACATCACCAAGTCATCCTTTCAAAGTTGAGCAAAATTAATGTAGAATAAATTGGCGATATAATTAGTTCCTTGTTCTCACTTTGAAAATCACCTATCAATCTTTCAAGAGGAGTAATAATTTGTTACAAAATTAGAGATAAATCTCCTCCACGGTTAGAAAAATAAGTTTTGTGGAGCCTTATACTAAATTGCCATGCATAATAGATAAATATAATGCATAATTTAATAGCCATCCATAAATTTGTTGTCGTTACTCCCAAGTGAAAATGCAAGGTGAGAACCACTGCAAGTACAATATAAGTTTAACATGGTAGTAGCTTGTATGTATATATATATATACTATCAATAAACTTTGCATTAAGCGAAAATTTTATTATACCCAAAAGGGTTCATATTTTTCAAAAGAAGGGAATCAATTTAATAGAATATCGCGATTATCATCTTTTTCGCCCAAAAAAAAAAAAAAAAAAAAACGGAAGAAGAAGGAATTGCATTGTCTTCCACAATCTCTGAGATATGATTGTTCTATTAACTTTTTCTATTTTTTTTTCACTTTCCCGGGCGCGCACGAGTGGCATTGTAAAGTAATGAGAGAATCATACGTGACTATAGAACGATAATCTACAATCTCATTTTTCAAACCTGTCGGTGCACATGGCTACAACTTTATATACTGACATTGTCCTCGGACGAGAGAAATCATATAATATATATGTTAGAAACAAAGGGAAGAACATAACAAAAAGGGACTGCTAGTACTAAAATCTTCGCAAGGGGAAAAAGGTCCAGCTAGCCTACCACTTTATGATTATTATCATCATGATTGCACACCAAAAACATGCAAACGAAAAAAACTTCTCATTTTCTAGAACTCAAAACTCAGAATTAGCAGCTGGAGCTACCTGATTGGCAACGTCCTTGTCTCTACCTGCACCGAATTGCGCAGCCGACGAATTGCCGTGAGCACCGGTCGCCGGCAAGGCCTGGTCAGCGGGTGGCGCCGTTGCGGTGGCAGTGGCGGCAAGTTTTCCTTGGCTGTACAGGTGGTTTAGTTGGTGGAAATAGGGGCACGTCCTTGAGTCGAGAGACCTCTTCTTGTCGTTGTCTTTGGTTTTCCGGAAGTACTTGTTTATGTTCTCCCACTTCTCTTTGCACCTCTTGGCACTCCTCTCGTAGCCCAGCTCCGACATCTTCTGTGAGATTCTCTCCCAAAGTGGAGCTCTATTGTTGCCGTTGTTGTTTGATCCTTCCAATTTGTGATCTTCGTTGTTGGTACCACCATAGAGACTGCACCTAAGGTTTATGAGCGCTTGGACTTCATCTCTTGGCCATCTCTTCCCGAGGTCCTGATCTCTGGCCGCGTTTGGGGCTGAGTTTTGCGACCCATGATGGGTCTTTTGATGGGGGTTGGGAGGATTAGGGTTTTGAGGAGTCATGGTGGTCAAAGTTGGTGGGTTGGACCTGGATTCAGTTTGAGCCATTGCTGCTGAAGCTGAACTTGGGTCTTGTTTGGTGGGTGTGCTTTGGAAGGAGGAAGAACAAGTGGAGTGGTTGTGATTTTCCAGGGAAGACGAAGTGGGAACTTCAGCAGCATGGCTTTGCTGGTGCGTGCCCATATGGGAAGTGCTAGAATTGTCATTAGGGTTTGAGGAGTTGGGCTCAGCCAAGGAACATGGACTTGAAGAGTTGGATAGCAAATGCGGGCTGTGATCATCATCCCCATCGAAGGAAGTGAACTTCTTGAGGAACTCAATGATGGTGGCCTGTCTGTTAGCTGCAATGGCCTGGTCGTGCGCCCTAGCATCAAGCTCCTTGTTCATCCTCTCGATCTCCTGCCTCTTCCATGCTTCCTCTCTCTCCACCATCTCCTTCTCTCTCCTCACCATGTCCTCAAGCAGCTTGTTGTGCATCTCCTCCTGCTGAGCCATCAACCTCTGGACAACGGTCTCACATAAGCCCTTGAACAGCTCATATTTCACTAGTCTCTCCTCCTGTGATCTTTTCCTCTTCTTGCCCTTTGAGGATGACCTGTTGATGTGGTCCTCATCATCCGTTGCTGCCTTTTTGTAATTTTCCTCTGATGCGTCATTCAAGGTCGCACGCAATTCATTTCTTGAATTGGTGCCATCGAAGTTCTGGATCATCTGACCCGCCATCTTGTCTTCTTCTTCTCCTACTCTGAGCTTTCCCACCTTATTAACAGTGCTCTTGTCAGCTGCAAGTATTGGAGGATTGTTCTGGTGATCTCCATGACTACTATTGCACAGCTCTTCAAGCTCACTCAGCAACCTGTCGTTCTTTGGATAACTAGCACTAGCAGGTGTATATGATCTGATGCTTTCTTCTTCAAATTTTTCCTTGCACTCAGCAGCACTCCTTCTGAAGCCAAGCTCTGCAAGCTTCCTGCATGCAACCCGCTTTAAAATAAGAATACGCGCAGACCTTGCTTCTTGTTTAATAGGCCATGAGAGTTTATTCCTCCATTTGTTTAACTTTAGGCACTATCTCTGTCTAGTTATTTCTTTTGGGGAAGGCAATTTTTTAAGCTTGAAGATCCCTACACAAACTGCTGCTTCATTTTTCTTTGGTGTTAGGAAGAAACTGAACCGGTCATCAACAAGATTCTGAGCCCCAGTTCATCAAACTAATTCGGAAAGTCCAAGAAGACTATGAGATTGATGCATGCATGTGTGACACATATGCACACCTGGACAAACACATGCACAGAGAAAAAAACCTACATGTGTCTCTCTTTCTTTTCCAATTTGGTAAAAAAAAAAAACTGATTCGTGTTTACCTGGATATATGTTCCCAAATGAATTCAGGGAACCAATTCTCCACGCCAGATCTGATTTTAAACAGTGCAAGCACTTCATCACTAGTCCACTGGCGATCATCATCAACAGTGGCTGCTTCTGCTAATTTGGATCTATCTCTCTGATCAATGCCCAAATTCACAGGGATCAAGCTGTTCTCACCATCTATCTCTTCGTGAATGATGTCCTTCTGGGCTCGAGGCGGTTGGTGCAGCGGTTGCAGGAAATGGGGAGGCGGCTGCTGCAGGTGGTGGTGGTGAGGAGGGTAGAGATCGAAGGCAGCGAAGTTCAAAGAAGCGAGAGGCGGCGGCGGGGGCGAAGAGGCATGTTGAAGCGGGAAAGAGAGAGGGAGAGAGAGTGATGAAGCTCTTGAGGAGGCTAGGAACTGGTGAAACTGGTCCGGCACTCCATCGAACATCTTGTGTTTGAGCTCTATCTTACTCTCTCTCCCTCTCTTTACCCCTCTCTCTCTCTCTCTCTCGCCGCCCCCAACTCTGCTCACTGTAAATTGGCAAAGTGGTACCAAGAAAACTACAAAGAAAGACCCCTCTCTCCTTCCTCCCTCTCTCTCCCCCTCTTTCTCTCTCTTCCCCCATATTCATTTATCAAGGATTTTGTCCTGTTCGGGCAAAGAGATGATAACCCACCACGCTCTTTCGGCAGGAGGTGAAGTCAGTGTAGAGGGACGGGGACAGCAACTTGTCATCAAGATTCAAATCAGCCGTGCTGTCAATCACCATCCTCTCTCTCTTCCGCTGGCTGGGAACTAAGGGGGAGCGCGTGCGGGAGCAGCAGCGTCCGCGAGCGTTGGGGATGGGCAGAAGAGGAAGAGAAAAACAAAACAAGTGATGAGTTTTGAAATGCGTATGTGGGGGGTGCATCCTAACGAAGGCTTTAGGAGGGGGGGCATCTCGGTCCCTAGAATCCTATGCACCAGCGGGTGCTGAACTGATGATGGTGTAATTAACGGCAATTGTATGGCAGGACACGTGAATTCATGCAGAGGCTGGGACCAATTTATTGAATTCCTTCGGGAAGGTGGCGCCGCTACTCTGCTGCTCTGGTATATTGAATGCCCGGTGCACCCTTGATTGTCGCTTATGCTGCATGATAGGGGTGGGCATGGTTCCAGAGTAAAACTTAGAACCTGAGAATCATACCGATAAGAACCTGTTAAATTGTAAGTTCCGAGGAATATAGAGTAGGTTCTGAGTTCCAAAAATGAGGAATTTCTTCGAGCAGGTAGATTCTAAGTTTTACGTCCATATTCTAGATGGAACTCATACATAACCTAGAATCGCTTACCACTATCGCATGATATGCAGGCAAGACTTGATCGTATTAGCTGAGCGGTTGCGTGCGCTCAGCCGTGAGATCTCACGAACAAATTTGAACAATTTGGTACGAGGGCATTGAGTCATGCGGCCATTGTTCAGGTCAGACCTAAATACCAAGTTAGGCCTACTTTGCAGGCCAAGCCTGGGCCGGTGATGTTCTCCTTCGACGTCCGCATGGCATCTCTCTACTCTCATGTTGCAATCGATGAGGATCTCGACTGACTTCTTGTGAGTGAAACTAAGAGTGCTTTTGGGAAGACTTTTGAGAAAAGTCATTGAGAAAATGTAAAGGCTCTTGACTTAAAGGAGTTTTTCAAAATGCAAAGTGTGTTTGGTAAATCTATTTGTGAAAGTCCATTATGAAGTATCTTTGAGCAAAATGGTGTTTGGATAAATTAAATTTGCAAAAGACTTTTGTTATTAAAAAATAAGGAAAAAAAAGGAAAGTTGGCCAACCAAGGGCTTCGCCGGTTACCGCCGGCAAAGAGCTAATAGTTGCTGGCGAAGGGTAGGCGGTGCGGCGAAGGGTAGCATCTAGCTAGAGTCACCGTGTGGAGGACACGGCACGATGAGGGTTGCGGCAACCCTCGCCACACCACGGAGGTCACCGTTGACCCAGGTGAGGTCGTGGGTCACTTGGGTCGCCTGGTTCGTGGCGACAAACCTTGCCGCAACCCAGATCTGGGCCGCGGCGACATTGTGGGTGGCTTGGGTCGCTGCGACCTGCGGCGACCTCCACGACCCAGAATTGGGTCATGGCGAGGTTGTGGGTCAATGGAGGTCGTGGCGACCAACCTTGCCGTGACCTAGGCGACCGATGCGACCTAGATTTGGGTTGTGGCAAGGTCGTGCCACCTAGATCTAGGTCGTGCGACTGGTCGGCGACGGTCGCCAGCCCATTGCCGACCCATCGCAACCTCACTTGCTGACATCTAAGAATCTGATGAAGAAGAAGATTGAACAGTACATCAGGCCTTCCGAAAATGTTGAAAGCCCAAGGTAGCCTAGGACATGCCTTAGGCTTTCAACCTTTGGAAGGCTAGCATTCCTTCAAGGTAGGTTTCAAAAATATTTCCAAACACCAAATATTTGAGCAATTGGGCTTTGGACACCCAAAGGTACTTGGCAAAGCTGGTCCCCAACGCAGCCTAAGTCCCCCTTCTAAGCAGGGCTGATAATATGGAAGGCGTTGGGGGATTAGCAAGTCATTCTTTCCTGGAGGCTTAGTCCTAAACATTGCATCTAGTAACAAGAAGAAGGCACAATTGATAGTAAATACGATGTTGTCACATCACGTGATGATAACGTTAGGTGGGTAAATTGTTTCAGTTCACTTTAGGGTCTAATTTAGCATGTGTAGATAGTTCTACACAAAAAAGCATCAAAAGGCCGATAATAGAACTACTATATGAAGATGATGGAGAGTGATCTGGCCAACTTACCTGAACAAAACGGCATTTTTTATTTTTATTTTTACGAGGAAAGGAACAGATCATCCTTGGCAAAGGTGTTTTTCTTTTCCAACCAAGAGTTGTCTATTCATCAATCTTAGGAGAGATCGATTCCCCAAAAAACATTGATGCTAGAGTAAAACCCTCTTTGTCATGGTGCTGCTGCTGCTGCTGCTGACTGAAACAGTCCAACATGAGAGCATGTGCACGTCAGAATTTGAATCCATTTCGAGTAACGAGATGATGACTACACACTTAGCACATCATGATACAAAATTTGTCTCCCTTCCTTGTCAAGCCATTGAGTATAACATTTCTTGTCATAGATCTATAAAAACAAATCATTCTTTTTTTGAAAAATATCAATAACATATCTCGCCTTTCACTCGATAATAGCCACTTACCTCAAATTGTGAAAAGACCAATGCTAAGGTGACAGCTCTGCCATTCTTTTCCTATTCTTGGTCACAGAATATTCCATAGAATCGGGTTACTTAGCCGATTTTCAAGGGATAAATTACAAAAGTTTCATCTGATGTATATTGTTTATGCAGATGCAACCAATAATTTAATTTTTTTGTAATATTAAGTATGTATTATTCAACATAGAAAGAATCATTTTGCTTACATTTAACTTTCCTTTCAAAACTTACAAACTTTTGAAAGATTAAATTTTAAAAAGAATTATGAAATACTATGTCAATATAAAAAGCCTAATTTGTTAGTCAGTACAAAATAATTAAATTATGATACATTGGATGCAATTTACAACACAACAAACTCTAATTATACAATCATGAGAGCAACTCTGTAGCATGTAAATCTCCCATAATTATCACATGTATCATACTTAAAAACCACCAGAAAAGAAGTTTTTCATGCTATGTTTGATACTTATGGCTGAAGTAGATTTTCAGGTTATGTCATGTTATTTATTAAACAGATCGAAACAAATTGAGCATGCAACTAGTAATTGATTAAATGAATCAACTTTACATTGACCTATGTGCGTCCTCCTTGGTAGGAAATGAACACGATAAAAATAATATATATATAGAGATATGAAGAGTCATTTAATTAAATGAAGTCAATTTAGAGTGAACTTTAATTCTTTTTTAATTTTATGGCTTTCACACTTAGATTTTTAGTTAGCAAAAAACATATGAAATGCTTCAAACTATATAAATATAGACACATAAAATCATGTATAGTATTCCATAATTTTTAAAACCTAATATTCTAAAAGTTTTGAATTTTCAAAGAAAAGTTAAATGCAAAAAATTTTTTTTTTAATATAACCCTTGCATAAAATAATATAACCTTAATATTACAAGCTCTGTCGTACGTCAATTGGAATATCCTTATACTCAATTTCTTTTTATTGTTGCATCATAACTCTATATGGCAGGTAAAATTTTTTATTTTTCAAATGAAAACGGATGAAGTAAGCATGCCAATTTCCATGGAATAATGTGTGATTGTGAAAGCCACGTTACTAGGGAAAAAATTTACTGAGCGATTGCCATCGCATTGCTCTTTGGAAAATACTAAATATACACAGGATTTTTATCTTTAGAGATCACTATACACATTTGCCTCAATTATCCCAGTGCCCTTGTACATGAAAATGCAATTTTATCCCCAAAGTGCCCATCCCTCAATCCAAAAAATTATGCACCCACTCAAAACACTCAGTACCAACTACAAACCAAATCACCCAAACCCTTAGCAAGATGCCAAAATGAGTTTGCAATGAGGGTAATTTGGCTTTTTCGATGTGGGTTTTGGTCAGAGGCATGTCCATGGTACTTTTGCGAAAATATAGGTATGAAAGTGATTATTGGGTGAAAAATAAGGTATATTATTTTTGTATTTTTCCCCCTTTTCTGGATACACATGGAAACTTACCGAGGCATTGTATGTGGACAACATCTTTTTGATGTGTTAAGTTAGCATGCAGCAATAATTTTGTCAGTGTAGAATTACATCAATAGGAAAAAGGTGGGTCTGAATTCTCTGCACAAAGAGTTTCATTTGGAGAAACTGCTTAATTAGGAGAATCAATATTGGACTGATCCTATTACTAGCAATATGCTAGGTAGTTTGAATCTTTTAACAGAACAAAGTAAATTTTCATATAATTGGCTTTACATGATTATCTATTCTATTGCGTAAAGTAAAGAGAATCTCATATTTTATAGGGATCACATTTTTTTTTTGTCTTTTTCAAAATATTTATCTGCCAATTGTTTTTTAATACTTTATCAATGGGTAAATGCATACGATAATAATTCCATTTATATTTCTTGTGTTTCCATTGCGGAATTCAAAAATCTTTCATCTGATAAACAACCATAAATTTTTATTTTCACATCTCGAAATTTTTTTCTCTTTTTGCATATTACATGTGGACAATATTAATATTCCGTCGATGAACTTTTTCTTTTCCTGTCATCAATAATTCAAACGGTTCCGAATAAGGTGGTTTTGAAAAATCTTTCTAAATATCAATTTTTGCAAAGCCCTTTTTGCAAGTAACTTTCATCATAACATCTTAATCATCAAAATGGAAGCTTGTTATCCATTAACGAGACAAAAGCTGCACTTTTTCACAGGCCAAGAACTGGGCCACACCTCTGTGTTGAGCCGGTTTTGGGTTCTTACGCATCTTCTTCAACTCCTCTTCATTTCGCATAAACAAATTATCATCTAACACTATCCTATCGAGATATTTACGGACCAAAAAAACATATTTCGACTCTACTTTTGATCATTTCATTTCATATACTATCACGAAGAATTACAAGCCTTAAATTGATCCCATAGGTGTAATGTTAGGATAAGATCATAGCGGAACTGTGTAACGCGGAAACCAGCCTTTTATCGCATTCCCACAACTACAAACTCAAACTTCCTTTGTCATTGACTTTAAGCATCCAAGGGTCTATTCAAGATCCGATTGTGGAAAATCCCTCTTAGTCCACACAAACTTATGTTCTCTTGGGTGTGCTTGGTGTCAAGTCTTTTAGGGAAATTATTAGTTGCATCTGAAACATGATACTTAAATGATGTCACCCATTAGATCATGTGGATCCCATGTGAGATTCATATGTTAAATCAATTGAATCAGATACGTGCAACGACTTCTTAGCCTTTTCGCCTGAGCTCAAAATTAGCCCAGCAAATAAACACGCGATAACCAAATCTATACAATGCCACATCAATCTATTCGATATTAAAATTGATGAGACAAATTGGGACAACCCAATGTACTGAGTGATCAAGACAGTGAGCAAGAAAAATGGACATGGCTTTTGTCGGTAACCCTTCGTCTGATGTTGATTAAGTTGCGCTGGACCAATCATTTCCTTGTTTGGCAATAATTAATCACCCCGCAACGTCCCGATTCATTACATAAGGAAGAGACAAGATAACATTCATATCACTGCCATCTTTATTTGAGGAATTCCGGCCAGGACAAACGGATCTTAGCTGTTGCTTAGACCATACCCTCCTTTCCGAATTTGTCACGCTCAAATGATTGTGCCAGCTATCATTTGAGTGGTCTAAATCAGAGTCAATTTGGTCCGTGCATGTGTGTGTGTCTTGCATTTGGCAAGCCCCTCTTACGGTTCAGCTTAACCGTAATGGAGATTTGAGAGGTGTGGTCAATTGAGAAGAGAGAGAAGGGAGGGGGGGGGGGGGGGGGATGGTGAAGCAATTCATGGTGATGGATGCGTGGATGAGAGAAGCTGAAGAAGCTTCAGAGTTGTTAGAAGAGCTGGAGAGCAGGGTCAGGAACAAGAGTCCTCAGGAGATGTGCAGGCTCAGTAACGCCACTAAATCCAAACTCCTTGAGCTTGGCACGAAGCTTGATCGCCTCGAGTCTCTCCTTCACAATCCACCCTCAAAACCCGTCTTGTACTCTCTCTCTCTCTCTCTGTTTCTGCTTTAAACTGCTCTTCAATTTCTTGAAGGAATTAGTTTATCTGTTCATGCCTCTCATTGAATGACCATCTGGTGTTTTGAGTGAAAGAATGCTATTGGGAATTATGCCCCTTAATTCTTTTTTTGGTCTGAATGAGCCTTTGTTCAATAGCCTTTATTCTTTTTTAATTCTTTTTTTGGTCTGAATGAGCCTTTGTTCAATAGCCTTTATTCTTTTACTAGAGATGGGCATGGCTATAGACGGACAGGCTTTTGGATTCTGTTCGGACGAAATTACTGTGATAAAGCTTCCTAATTTCTTGGCTATTGAAACTTTAGCTTACAATGGAGGATTCCACTGGAAACAAAAGATTCACATTCACATGGACCAACTTGTCCACATTTTCATATTAGACCACCTCACTTTATTTGCTCGTTGAAGAATGGGAAACAAGAGGAATCTTCTGAGCATGCACGGACATTGCTTAGGTTGCCAATGTCAGCATGAGTAAATTCTTCAATTGCAGTTTTTCTGCAGAACTGATGAAGATTTAGGTTGGCGATGGAAAATGCTGTTGGATATTCAGCTGCGAACAAGAGAAGTGGCCGTCAGTCTCCTCATGCCAGCATCTCCAAGCAGGTATGACATTCACTGTGTCAACTTGTATTAAGGTTTATAAAGTTGATAGACTGGTGGCAATTGTTAGATTAGTTGGTCCAATAAGGTAAAATTGTCAAGGTTGGCTGTACATAATGCTCTGGTAATGACTTCCCTATAGGATATGAGCAGCAAGCTATTTTCTTACTTCCTTAAGAGCTACAGTTCTGAAACCAATAACTTCGGCAAAAAAAACAGAAGTACATAGGTAAATCTGAAAAACTTGTTTGATTATTGGAGGCTTCACATCATAAGTATTTTATCTTCTTTGAGACTTGCAAAAAAGTCGATCTCCCTTACTTCAAAGCGACTAAAAAGCACAAACAACCTTGCGGAATCAACTAGATCATCTATGTTGTTAATTACGGTATAGTTAAGTGACTACAACCATGTGGTAGGCTAAGATAAATGCTTCCTTTGCTTGAGGTATAGGAAAATGTAAGTCAAACTGTTGACACATGACCTTGCCATTTCTTTATCTCAGCTTTTGCATTTTTGTTGCATCCAGGCCTGGAGATTTACATTCTGCAGACTCCAAAGAAACCAGTCAATCTACCAGCCTTTACAATCAAGGTGCAATTTATTTTTTGTCGAATCGTCATACTTGCTACATGAATCTGTTTTTCCATATTAAACTGGAAGCAGAAACACTTACATTTGACAGGGAAACTGCGCGACCTTTAACTTTAGTTTCCTGATGAGTTACTGGAACAAATTGGAGTAAGCAGACACCAGAAAACTAAACTCTATGGGAATGACAACTTCAATGACCTTATAATTTCTGCTCATGAATGAGAGAGACAAAGATGTTTTGGATTTCTTGATTTTACTTTTCTTGTTGCCATTGATCTACCTTTGACGATTGGTTATATGAATCTGCCAAATCGAGCAGTAAGCCTTGTCTTCATCTTGAATTTTTCAATAATCTTAAGTGGACTGACTGACTTGTTATGCAGATGAGATGGCAGCCTCATATTCAAAAGATGACCCAGAGATGCTAAGACCTCTTTTGGTAAGTCATCATCCTGTTCTAACCACCAAGTAATCTATCCTCTGCACATCTTGTGTTCCTTTGGCTCATCCTTTTTCACTGCTTCGATCTTGACAGTCAGATGATGCATCTCAAATTCATAAGAAGGTACTTTTTGGCTGGACAAAATGATAAAAAAAAATTCAATCTATTAATGCTTGTTTATATAATCAAATGTCCGTGTTCATTGTGTGCAGGACTCTTTCACTGCGAAGAGTTGGCTGTGGAAAGCTTGTTGGATCATATGTTCGATACTTGGAGCAACCACACTTCTCTTAACATTGTTTGTTGTCTGTGCAATAATATGAGATACCATCAACAATTCACTACACCTGGAATTCGTTATTAAAACAGATTTCCTTAATGCTGATGCTGCAGCTCAGTGGGTAATTTGTGATCTTGGAAGGTAAAAGTAAATGGAATAGATCTATATGACGTTAGGAAAGAAAACAAAAGATCATGGTAAAATCATATCTGATGTACTGTCACATCATCTACTCTGGAGACACCAAGGGATGATATCAATGAGAGGTCGATTCTAGTATGAACAAAGTACTCTTGTCTCTTGTTGACAAATTTGCGAGTGATTCTCTCTTTATTATTAAGTTCTTTGATCAGCAAAAAAGCAGTGTCTTCTATGTATTGGTTAACGAAATTTTAAAGTAGGAGAACATTGGATCCAATCATCAAGCGGTCTGCCATTTGCATTGCATATCAGATTAACTGCAATCCATTCTTCATCAATTTTCCTCTTCGCAACTGCCGCTATCATGTTACTGTTAAAGACCAAGACGAGATCTCCTAGTTTCAAAGTGCCCCCTGGTAGATGGAATGAAGAAACCTTGGATTTCAGAATAATCTTCGGGACTCTCATGCGATTTGATTGTTCCACGCCTAATGTGTTGTTTAGGTCCAGCTCTTAAATCCATCTGAAGTGTTTTTGTGAGGCTGAGAAGAGACAAAAAGCATCTTCTAGTGATTTACTTCAGCCTGATAAGTCAGCTGAATTTATTCTACGATTATGCTAATACACAGACCTTGCTGTCCCAGATAGCTGAGACATTGTGGTATCTACATTTATTTGCTGCAACCAAAACCAAGTCTCCCTAATCAAGAGTCAAATCAATGTCCAATGATTACCACACAATTCATCAGCTCAAAATTGTTTTTCTTGGACAATTTGTTCTCTCCCATTTCGGATTTCTCTCAAAGTCACATGAAACAGAAAGAACAGACTAAATGCTGTCATAAGCATAACAGAAGGCATCTACTAACTCAAAATTTGACATTGTGTTAAAAGCATCTTTCATTTTGTGGATTCCTTTTTGGGCTTAAAGACAAGTTACTTGCGAGGGGAAGTGGGTACCACAATTCTGGTGACATTTCATCAATATAAGCAGCAAAAGAAAAGGGGGAAAAATGGTGGCAATTTTCTTTTTCTGCAAAGTTTTTTCAGGCTTTATCTCATCCGGGCCAGACAAACTGAAGCTCACCAAGAAAACCTTCTACACAGGAACACCCAACACTAGGTACTAATTGCCCTAACACCCATGAAAAAGATAAGGTGGACAGCATTAAACACCCCACTAAGCAAATGCCAAACCCATGAAACACGACAAAATTAAAAACAGAGCCGACATAAGGATGATATCACAAAAAAAATATAAAAATTGAGTTTTTTTTTTTTTTGTAATTACATATTGGGTGCCCCATTATCTCTTTTAGTGGCAATAACATTCCATTAGCTAAAAAATAATTCCCACTGCATCAACCGCAATAACCTTCAAAATTTCAACCACCAGACTCAATTTTAAGCCTTCGATTATCTGACAAAACTCTCTTACAGCATCTCTCCTTGTCCAGATACCCTGAAGCCTAACTTTCTCTCTCTAAACTATTTAGCACTGTAGCCACTTATGTTTCTCTCTCTCTCTCTCTCTCTACCCAAGGAGAGTGCTGGCGACGTTAAAAACTACAAAATTCTGTGATTCAGACACGTCCCACGCCATAAAGTTTTGAGCTTTGCCCAGCTTCTTGGGCTCTTGGCACCTGCCTATGGCTTCTTCCGTTGCTTTTCCGGCGACCTCCGTGACCCGGACCCGGAACGGAAATGGTGAATTCTTGCTATCGGGTCGCCGCCGGCAGCTGTGGAAGGTGCCGCAGAGGCTGTGCGTTCGGTCATCGCTGGACTCGAATGTGTCAGACATGAGCGTTAATGGTATGCAGAGCTCAATTTCACTCTGTTCTAGTTCTAGTTTTCTGGGTTCAATTTACTTTTTACGCTTCTGTTTCTAGTTTTTTGCGGCTGATTAGTCTAATTTCGAGAGAGGGCCTGTTATTGTTTTGATGAATTTTACGAAATTCAAGGTGAAACTTTTTCATATTATATTCAGATTAAGGGTTTTGGGACTGGGAGTATATTTTGCCGTCCATTTCTATCATGATGAAGAGCTGATAAGAGTGAGAGTCAAGTGTTGGTTAAAAATGATTTGCCAGTCCTGTGTTGTCTAATTAGTTTAAGCTGTGTAAGGAGGAAGGAGAAATGTGTATATTATTTGACTGATGATTGTAAGTTGGGTTGATAATCTCGGGCTTTTAGTAGTTAAATCCGGCTACGCAACTCGCTGGTTTTCTCTGTAGCTCCCAAGGGCTTGTTCCCTTCAGAGCCTGAACATTACAGGGGGCCGAAGCTGAAAGTAGCAATCATAGGAGCAGGGCTTGCCGGTATGTCGACTGCAGTCGAGCTTTTGGATCAAGGCCACGAGGTCCGCTTTTCTTTATTCTAAAGGCTTCCCAATACACAACAGCAATAGTTACTTGTTTGTTGCCATCACTTGTTTTTTCACCTCTGAAAGAACATCAACTAGATATTTTAATTATATGATCTCAAAGTGATGGGGAATCGAATTAATGTTGGACTTTGAGTGAATTACAGAAGCATGCTTTGCTTGAGAAAATTTAAACATTTGTTTATGTAAGCATTGCTTCATTTGGGAGCTCATGTGCGCAAATGGTGGTTAATGTTCTTTGGATACCTTCTGATGATATTTTTGGTGGTTGTAATCATGTCTTATATTTTCAGGTTGATATATATGAGTCAAGGTCCTTCATTGGTGGGAAAGTCGGTTCGTTCGTTGATAAACGTGGAAACCACGTCGAAATGGGTCTGCATGTCTTTTTTGGCTGTTACAACAATCTTTTTCGTTTGATGAAGAAGGTGAACATATTTTATTTTCTCATTATGAGAATGTGAATTAATAATGTGTTTTCTTGGGACTAGTCTTATCTTTTTGCTAGGAACTAATAATTCTTTATGCAGAGTAAGTCTGAATCATTTTTAAGTATGTTAAAGTATGGAAATTCTGCGGTTTCTGATGATTTCTCTTTCATTTTCTCTTCAACATAGGTGGGTGCAGAGCAAAATTTGCTCGTGAAGGATCACACCCACACCTTTGTGAATAAAGGCGGTGAAATTGGTGGTATTGTTCAACCTTTAAAAACTGACAATAAATTGCCTTTTTCTAGCTTCGTGGCAGAATTCATTTCATGATAAGACCCTTACATTGTGGTGATATGCAAATGAGTTATTTTGGAGTAAAACTTCATGAATCGATTTTTTGTCAGAACTTGATTTTCGGTTTCCTGTTGGTGCTCCACTGCACGGGATTAGTGCATTCTTGTCAACAAATCAACTGAAGGTAATGTTTCAGGAAGAATACATTATGAATATTTCTCTTTCTTTGTGATGCTTGCTACTACTGCCCAGATTTCCATTATGCTGTAATTCACTAGCATTTAAATTTTATTGACGAAATAATCTAACAAATGAGTGTCTTGTAATCTTCTTCCAAGCGAATTTTACCATTCAAATGGTTTGAACATTAAGTTTTGCTTTGCATGATATGTGTCAATTACCCGCAGCTGTGGTTACCAACTAGGGCTTTGATTGATACTGGATATGAAAAACCAAACAATTTTTCTGGGACATGAGTTCACAGATGACATAAGCGCTCTTTCTTCAATCATTGCATGCAGACTTATGATAAAGCCAGAAATGCCATTGCTCTTGCACTGAGTCCAGTCGTGAAGGCTCTAGTCAATCCAGATGGAGCGCTGAAGGACATACGTGATTTGGATAGTGTAAGATGATAAACTTAGTGGTTTATTCTTTTGGATTATCTTCTCATTTTCATCTATGTGAATTGTGGATTCCAGAATCCTGTAGAGGAATTTCTTCAAGTGTTTTGTTTTAGTTACGTCTCTGGAGGTTCTTCTTTCCTTGGAACTTCATAAAATTTCTTCCTCTTCTCCATGATAGTTTCACTCAATAACGTTTCAGTTGTTGCTTAATCACTAAAATTCTGTTGCCTCTTGCAGGTAAGCTTCTCTGATTGGTTTATGTCCAAGGGCGGCACACGGATGAGCATCCAGAGAATGTGGGATCCTGTTGCCTATGCCCTTGGATTTATAGACTGTGATAACATCAGCGCTCGCTGTATGCTCACAATATTTGCATTGTTTGCCACCAAAACAGAGGCTTCTCTACTACGCATGCTCAAGGGCTCTCCAGACATTTACTTGAGTGGCCCAATTAGGAAGTACATTACAGACAGAGGAGGCAGGTATATGCATCTTTTCAAAAGATCCTTTGAAAGCGAGTGATTGACGATATTTTTTTCCCTCATTTTCAAGTGATCTATGTTAATCTAGAATCTCTCTCCGCTAGAACAGGTTCCATCTTAGGTGGGGATGCAGAGAGATACTCTATGATAAATCTGCTGATGGAGGGACATACATTGCAGGACTTGCTATGTCTAAAGTAATATGTTCACCTTCTTCCCTTAAGTTGGAATGCCTATGGTACTAGTTCATGCATTTAAAGACATTTTCTATGACTAGTTTGTCAACTACTTGATTTGTGAAGCTCTTTTTTCCTGACATTATCTAGTCAGTCCAAGAGAAGTCTTCTTGATATGTCTGACCAATTTAGCATTACTCGTGTATATTTCCTTGCGAAGAAATACCCCAAAGAAAGAAAAGAAATGTACCAAGCCATCATCAAATAGGACCCTGTATTAAGCCAGTAAAAGGTCTTCCCATCAATTTAATCAAGATGACAACTCCTTCGGCTGATAAGCTTTCAGACAATTCTCTTACTGTGCGAGTTATAGATTGGTAATTTACACTGCTGATAATCGTCAAGTGTCCTTCGAATCGGTCAAGGGAAAGGTTATAAAGTTGATTTGTTTCAATAAAGCATCAAGTAAGTGCAATGGTATCCTTCTCTTGCTACAGTGTGAATAATCTTCCAATGCTAACAAACATTAATGGCATAACCACAAGCTGCATATGGTTTTCAGGGGTGCGCATCTCTTATTTTTGTCAGGCTAACATAAGGTTCATGGAAATTTGTTTCTCAGGCTACCAATAAGAAAGTTGTGAAAGCTGATGCTTATGTAGCAGGTCTGTAATTAGATCTACTATCCAGGTATTCTTTACTTTTTTTCTTTAGATTCATGAAAATCGAATATCATTAGATTCGCCCACCTGAATGGCAGCATGTGATGTCCCTGGCATCAAGAGACTTCTACCATCACAATGGAGGGAATGGGAGTTCTTTGATAATATTTACCAGCTAGTTGGCGTGCCTGTTGTCACTGTGCAGCTTCGGTACAATGGCTGGGTAACAGAGTTGCAGGATCTAGAGAGGTCAAGGTAATCTTCTGTGGAATTGGGAATGTGAGTTTTGCAAAAATAGTGTGGTCTCTTACTAAAGCTAGCTGCAAAAACCCAAAATTCCATTCTCCTATACTTTAAAGAGCATATTACGGACATGTTAACCGAGAGACAATTGATAGGCAATTGAGGAGAGCTGCTGGGTTAGACAACCTTCTTTACACTCCAGATGCAGATTTCTCTTGCTTTGCAGACCTTGCGCTCACTTCTCCAGAAGATTACTACATTGAGGGACAAGGTTCCTTGCTCCAGTAAGAAAACTTTCACTGTTTCTTTTGACAAATGTTTACAAAGCTCATTTTCTTTGAGATCTGCTGTTTGGAAGATGGATCTTGTTAGGTAAACTATATTCGAGTTCTTTATAATCGCAAAGAAGTTTCTTCATTTTGTTAGGACTATGTGCATATTTTCATTAGTTCAGAATGGGTGATCTCTCTCTCCTCCCCCCCCCCTCTCCTTCTCTCTCCTCTCTCAGAGAGCTTACAAAATCTGAACTAGAGAAAAGAAAACTTTTGATGGGAAAATGAATCTCTTTATCAACACTTTCTTAAGCAATATGCCATGAGGCTCCTCTTGGGTTATTTGTTTCTCATAATCTTAAATGTTTCTTAGACCGAACTTGTGTCAAAAGATCTATTGTCAAGATTCATTGTATCAGATTGGAAATATTGATTATGTAGTTTATGTTTGATTGCTAACAAATATTTATAGTCTCCTGGTTGGATGGGCCATGACGGATTTAAATCTGTTTTATTCCAGATGTGTCCTGACACCAGGTGATCCTTATATGCCTTTGCCGAATGATGAGATCATCAAAAGAGTCTCTAAGCAGGTTCGTCTTTTAGAAGCCCAATCTTTCTTTGAATGACACCGTCCCTTCCTTTAATATGGAACAAGTAGGCTTTGTTCTTTTGCTTAAATCCTAGGTTCGGAACTTTTGTGCACTTCTCTTATTGCACCATGCCGTACACACTTGGCATGTTTTCAATTCTGATATGTTTACGGCCTCCTTTTGTATCAGGTCCTCACATTGTTCCCATCAGCTCAAGGCTTAGAAGTGACTTGGTCTTCTGTCGTCAAAATTGGACAATCTCTCTACCGAGAAGCTCCTGGTAAAGGATCCATTCAGACCTGATCAGAAGACACCCATCAAAAACTTTTTCCTCGCTGGCTCGTACACAAAACAGGTGATTTTACTTTTTCTTAGCTTGATGTGAGCTTAATAGCTGATTCTGTCAAATAAAATCGAGAAAGAGGTGGCTTAAGAATTTGCTTGTGCAGGATTACATTGATAGCATGGAAGGTGCCACTTTATCCGGGAGGCAGGCTTCAGCATACATATGCAATGCTGGGGAAGAGCTGGTGGCTTTGCGAAAGAAGATAGCCACCGCTATCGATTCTCAAGTCCAGGAGAACAATCTTAATACCAAGGACGAGCTAAGTCTTGTCTAATACGCAGGCTATTGATTTTACAGGGACGGGAAAGGCGAGGATGTAAGTTGCATCCTGAATGGGGAGCAAGTAGAAGTATCCATATGTATCATGAAACCAATAGTGTAACGGGCATTGTATTTCGGGGCTTGTTCAATGAAAGAAATTGGTGGGGGGTTGATCATCTGGTGAAAGTTCCTGCTGCAATCAACTCTCTGAAATTTAAGCTAGATGGCCCCGTTTCATCAGTGTGATCATGGGTTGAAGGTTGTGTGTTCTGTCAACCATTCTCGTTTTCTTCTCTCCTCTTCTTTCATCGTTTTCGCTGCGACATTCAAGTACTCGGTACCTAAAGTTTAAATGATTTCATTTCCGCGGTTTGGTTCGGAGAATCCGAGACGCGTGGAGATTGCATGGAGCCTTTGGTTATGACTGACATCCAATTATTTTGAATAACATTGTCAAAGCAACTTTGTCTGATTGACTAGGATCATTAGTATTTTTCTGCAAACATTGAAATTTGGCTGGTTATCTAGATGAGTTAGCATACAGTCAGGTAATAAACTATATGCTAGGTCTCTAAACTGATGGGTCGGACTTCTCGAGTCGATCCCGGCCCATAAGGACTTTGTGGATGGACAGCCTCGCTCTATCGAGCCTGGTCTTGACAACATGCTTTGAGGTCGAAAGGAAAGATTCTTTTATGTGCTCAGTCCATTCGAGATCAATACACCCAAGCCATTCAATCAGATAATTCGACAGGAGATGTGGAGACTGTTAAAATAATAGTTATTTCTTTTTCTGCACGTTTAGCTAATTTGTTTGTCAGTTGTCCTAGTTTTTAGGAGTTAGTAGAGTAATTGATTTATGCAGATAATGGATTGTTATTGGTCCTGTTTTGGTAGCGTTTTGTTATGTATTTGGCTTTGTAAGGACTTCAAAGTTCTGAATGAAAAAGAAGCTTCAACCTAATCTCTCCTCTCCTTTAGCTATTCTACAGAGACTCTCGGGTCGATTCGTTCATGTTAAGCTCACACGAACCCGATAATGTCCTGTCCAAGCAAAAACCCCATTTCAAACTATTAATCCAGCACGCCAATGGATGACCCACATGGAACTTGGCCCCATGAAGATCATCATCAAGGACGCTAAATCCAACCAAAAGGGCGAAAAAGAAACTTCAAAAGGTGCTGCATCACCTGCCCTCTTCCCCTAGTCAAACATACATTTCCACAAGAAAACAATAAATCCGATCAGTTTGACGTTCGTGGAGCACCGGCCAAATCGGATCGAACCTAGAGCTATGGACGCGGTCGCAATCCGCCGGATCGCCCTGTCCAACATTATTTCAATTTCCACGAAGAATTACGAGTCGCATCACATGTCAGCATGGGACTATGCCAACCATATTTTTCTCTACTCAAACGCCATTTCCTGCACTACCCTGATGAGCTCGCGCCTGATGGAACTGGATGCAGCACGAAAAAACGAACCCCCACGCGCGTGATCTCGCTTTACGCAAAACGTCGTCTCCATGCATTTAGAAATCTCGGGAAAAAAGGGCGTTGCGGATGGCGACTGATCATGGGTTTTCGTTCAAACCTCGCGATCCGTGGACTTCGAGGCCTTAAAAGAGACTTGCAAGTTTAAGCATGTTCGTTCTTTTTTTTTCAAACAAAGATTTAGTTGGTCGTACACTTCTATTTAATTTATATAATCATGCGCTGCACAATGTGGAATGGTTCTCGTTGTTGTCGAATTATGCCAATTATTAATTGAGGATGATATTCAAATCGATATCATTGATTTCTTCCCATTGCAGAGCTTTGGTAGCTGGTATCTCATCACATCTTTTTGTATTGGGGTATTGAAGAAACAGGGGGGTATGAAAAAGAACCTTTAATATATGCCGGACGACAGACCCGGCGGAATCCTAAGTCGATGAATAATAGATTTTCGCAGATTTTGCGATGGGGTCGTGGACGGCTTGTATGGGGACGATTCTAGGAAACGGGTTGTGTATCCAAAATCCTGAAAGGGCTGCACAGCATGCGCCATCTCGTTCTTGATTAACCCGGGAAAGCCTCGCTCGCAAGGAATACCTCCTACACTTGTTAGTTTGCTAAACCGGCGTCTCGACCACTCTGATCGACCCGGGCCTGCCGACATGCCTGGTGCTCAGGACTCGCCAGGATCGCTCTCTTTCTCTCTCTCTCTCTCTCTCTCTAGGGAGAGATCCACCAAAAAAACCTACACATGATACACAAACAAGCGAGGAACATGGCATGTGCGGGTTAAGGTTGGGTGGGATGCCATCCTCACATGCCTCATAAAAGACTTGTCGTCGGCGCATGTGAGACGAGGAAGTTGCGGGTTAAACGAGAGAACCGCGGCGACCCCACGAACACTCCATCAATTTCTTCGTCTTTCTTCTTTCTTTCATCTGTTCTTGAACTTCGTGAAACATGACGAGGTTGTCCCGATGCGATTCTCTTTAAACGATGTTTCCATAATCCCTGATGTAAAATGTAGAAATCGAGGTTTGCATTTTTCACTCTTTTTTTTTACTGTTATTTCTGTCGCGTAAGTACTTTCTATTTAAAAGAGTTAAATTGAGAAGTTCAAGTCCATCCTAGCCCGGACATGGGAAAGATGATTTGTGTCGAATTTACAGTAGGGAAAATTACCAAAAAAGTCCTAAACCTATTGCAATTGTGCCAATTCAGTCCTAAACTTATTTTTTTGACTAATTAAGTCCTAAACCTTTTACAATTATTCCCGATCAGTCCATCCAAGCCAAAATTGACCGGCCGTCGCGTCGGGCGAGGCCTCCTGGTTGGATCGCCTCAGTCCGGCGGGGGCTCGCCCCGCCGGATCGCCTCAGCCGATTGCCGGAGCCAAAGGAAGGAGGAGGGAGGAGGGAAAAAAAAAGGAAAAAGGAAAAAAAAATTAATAAAAAATTAATAAATTTTTTTTTAAAAAACAAAATATTATTAAAAAATGCTCGCCGGCGCCGGCCGGCCAATTTTGGCCGGATGGACTAATCGGGAACAATTATAAAAGGTTTATGACTTAATTGGTCAAAAAAATAAATTTAGGACTGAATTGGCACAATTATAATAGATTTAGGACTTTTTTGGTAATTTTCCCATTTACAGCAAGTCGGATCATAGAATGAGGATTTTCATTTTCTCGGGCTGATATGTAAGGTGAAAGAAGCTCTATGGATTCTTGATGATCAGTCATATATTTCATTAGTCAAAAAAGAAAAATAATATCGTATTTTTAGGGGGATTTTAATTTTTCTTTTCTTCTAAACGAATATGCTCAATTACTTAGGGTACGAATGATAACCATTCTGGCCAGAAATTGATTTCTAGAAGAGAATAGATTTTTCTATTTCTATTTCTAGATGAGTTTCTAAGCAAAAATAATCGTTTGATAACGATATAAAATTTCTACTTTAAAAATAGAAATTCGTTTGATAACGACGCAAAATTTCTTCATTTCGGATGGTGGCAAGCCGACGGACGGTGGACCGGCGATCAACGACGATGGACGGCAGCGGCGGCAACCGGCGACCGGTGGCGGCCAGCGATCGGCGGTGGGCGCGGCGCAAATGCAAACCAACGGACGGCGAAATGGATGGAGGACACGATGAGAAGAATTTTTATTCCTCATTTTTGTTCTAAAAATAGAGAAGTAGAAAATTTGTAGTTCGATTTCTATTCCAAACCTATTTCTAGAACAATAATCTATTTCAAAAATATAAAAATAAAATAATTTTACCAAACGGATTTCTATTTCAAAACAAAGTTAATGAATAAAAAATTGCTTCTGGAAATCAGAGGTTGTCATGCACCCCCTTATTCTACGGATGAAACAGCTGTGACTAGTCAACTATTATGTCTAACGTGCGTGAACATGCTAGTTCAGGAATAAACTAATGCCACGTTTGGGAGGTTGAGGGAAAGGAAACTTTAGGGAAATTATGAACGTTTTACCAAATGTGCAAATTAAATAGCTAAATCCTTGTTGACTGACCTTTATATGACTCCACCACCTCTCCCTCATTCCATATGAGAAGAGTTCTAGAGTTTCGACAGCCTCGCACCAGTCGACATCGTACCGTTCATGTCCTCAGCGCACAAAAACGTAAGCCGTGGGCAGACATGGGCCTGCCTTTCTAGCTGCTTCGAGCCGCGAAACAGCACATGCCCCCATCACGCAACATCCGCACCATGAGAGCTCGAGGCCGGGAGGGGGGGAGTCTGTAGAACCGAGATGATTTCTCTCGCAGAGAGGTGTTTCTTTTCTGTAGAAACAGTATGGTATTCAGCAGTTCCCGTAAGACAGAGCTTGTCTTTCAAGTGATGATATTTTGGCTTTAATGACCAGAGAAGTTGCCATTGCGTCAGCAGCCGATGTAGCAAGAAAGCGAAGGATAAAACGACCTTCCACATAATGCTTTGGGCAAGCAAACATCGAAGTTGAGAGACAGTTCATTTTCAACCATTCAGCGCGGGATAGCCGGAAGGAGTTTTTGATGTGGAAAGGGATGCCCATGTCGGTCCTAAATTCATTCTGTAAACGAGCAACTTCTTAACAGATGATCCAACGACTCAACAGCACGAGCACACATGAGGCAAGAAGCGTTGATGTTCGACCCTCCATCAGCCAAAAGGGTTACGGTGGCAATCGCATCATGGTTAAACAACCAGAGCCAATGCTGGATCGTGGGTAAAGTTTTTGCCTTACAAATTCAAATCCCAGTCACCTCCATGATTCGCCTCACCACAGATATGATTAGCTAGGTGATAGCAGATGAGAGCGAGAAGTTGTAGTAATACAAGGCAGAAACTAACCAAACTTTGCGATTAAATCAATGTAAATTCACTAGATAAACAATTAATAGAGATTCACGTTATTCGATTTGAGTGTCAATATCTATTTCACGGGAAGAACTAATAACAAGTAATCCACTAATAATAGGAGAATCAAAGTTACAATCACTCATATGATCAAGTACTTTTAGCACCTAGATTAAGCCCAAAATAAACCCAAAAATATTATCTTACAATATCTCATTGATAACTCACTACAAAAACTTAATATTACTCTAGTTTGTTCTACTTCATCTAACAGCAATTCCATCTAAAATAGGAAATATGTTTTGGGAAACCTACTTAAACTAGGAAACTTGCTCAAAATAGAGACATATCTCCACCTTAACTCGATATTTGAACCAAGTCATAGTGCCTATTATTCATCTCAATATTACGAAGTCGCATGCTGATTCCCAAAAAATAACGCAAGCAAACAATCCACCAAACAAAATATAATAATAAAAGAATAAAATGAGAAGTATACGCCATAAAATTTGTTATCAAAGTTTACCCACACTTGGGCTACATTTCCAATTAAAGCACTCTACAAATCCACTGGACTTTAAAGAAGATTCGAATACAACGATGATTTTCTCTTAAGATCAAAGCACAAAGAAATTGAAAATCACAAAGAAAAAAACTCACTTTTTCTTCTCTCTTTTTCTTTCCTTTCTATTTCCTTTTTCAATGTCTTGACGGCTAGCGTCTAACTATGCTAATATA
This sequence comes from Eucalyptus guilfoylei, assembly GCA_016097605.1. Taxonomy (NCBI): domain Eukaryota; kingdom Viridiplantae; phylum Streptophyta; class Magnoliopsida; order Myrtales; family Myrtaceae; genus Eucalyptus; species Eucalyptus guilfoylei. Next base: position 50,928,253 of record CM027867.1, read on the forward strand.
AAGATGTAGCTTTTAATCTAAAAGCAAAATTAATAGAAAAGACAAAAAAAAAAGCCCCTAAAAAAGATTTGGCTCCATCTAACAACAATCTCCCACTTGAAGACAAATATACCCAATGCACCAAGCAACTTTGCATCCATCTTCTTCAAAAGTTAGTAACTGAAAAACTTGTAACTCTACAATATTCCTTATCAATCAGCATGGAGTAATACCAATTGTAGTAGTATTGAAAATATGCATCTCTTTGTCGATTACCTTGGTCAATATGTCAGCCGGATTTTTCGAGCCATCAATCTTCTATAACTTTAACTTGTTATCTTTCAATGATGACGTGATAAAGTGATAATACTTCTTGATATGTCTAATCCTTGAGTAATAAGCTGTATTGTTTGCTAAGTGCACTGTACTTTAACTATCACTCCGCAGTGTATTGATTGGTTACTTTCGATGTAGCTCCTCCATGTAATCTTGTAACCACATGGTTTCCTTGGAGGCTTACTCCGCTTCTATTGTCGATAGAGCCACTATTTTCTGTAGTTGAGATACTCAACTCATTGATGCACCTGCAACTATTAAGATATATCCAGTGGTACTCTTACTACTATCTTGCTCACCCGTGTGATCTGCATCTACATAACTCTGCAACTTTAAAAATGTACCACCGTAACAAGGAGAGTAATTTGATGTACATGCTAGATATTTAAATATTGATTTCGCTACATTATACTGCTCTTTGCCTAGGTTCTGCATGTATTGACTCATAACTCCCACTGCTTGTGCAATATCTGGTCTCGTGTTTACCAAGATATACATCAAACTTCTCACTACTAATGCATATGGAACTACCGTCATCTCATCTTTGAAAGTCTAAGTACTTGGACACAAATTTTTTTGGAAAGTTTGAACTGACTCGCTAGAAGAGTCGTAACCGGTTTTGCCCTCTTCATGTCAAATCTCTTAACACCTTGTTCACATAGTTTCTTGCGATAGCTAGAATTTCTTATTTTTCTTGTTGCTAATGATTTTCATTCCTAAAATATTCTTGACCTTTCCCAAATCTTTCATAGCAAATTGCAATGATAACATCTTCTTCAGTTCTACGATTCTCTTCATATTGGAGCTAGCCACCAACATGCCATTCACATATAAAAAGAGATACACGATATCACCATCATCATACTTGAGAAAATAAACACAATGATCAGCCTCACAGTGTGTAAATCTATTTTCTTCCATGAAACCATCAATTTTTAGGTCCCATTACTACAGAGCTTGTTTCAAGCCATACAAGATTTTCTTCAAGCGACATAACATGTGTTCCTTACATTTGACTTCAAAACCTTTAAGTTGCGTCATGTATAACTTTTATCTAAGCCATCGTGTAAAAACATTGTTTTCACATCTAACTGCTTGAGATGAAGATCCTCCACTATAACTACATTAAGCAGAACTTTGGTTGATATCATTTTCCCTATAGGCCAAAATATCTCAGAGTAGTCGATCTCTCATTTTTAAGAAAAGCACTTGACCACAAGTCTTGCCTCCCAAGTTTTAACGAGCCTATCTCGTCTTTTATAACATGTTCCCACTGCATGTGAGATGTGTTTTTCTTTACCTCATCATAAGTCTCTAGTTCTCTCGAATTTATATATAGGACGTGGCTCAAAATAGTATTAGTTAATAGATAAAAAATTTCACGCGTGCAGACCTCCTTAAGACAGCTACTTTAGGGTCATTAGTGTACCCCGAATCACTGCATTCCTCTTGAACTGATTAGGTTCATCTTGAACCACTCCTTCTGGTGCACTTTGATCTACTGGAACCATCTTCATAGGCATTGTGTCCTGTTCAACATATTCTAGTTCTATGTCTTCTCATGCTTGTCTGATGATTCTTGTACATCTTCTCTTCATGGAATACCACATTTCTATTGTGGATGACTTTGTTATTCTCATTATCCCAAAGCTTATGGCCATACTCGTTGTCACCATATCCGATAAAGACGCACTTCTAGGACTTAGCATCAAGCTTCTTCCTATCTAGCCTATCAATCAAAGCATATGCAATACAACCAAATAATTTTATATGTGAATAATTAATCGTTTTATCTGACCACCACTTTTGTGGTATTTCTCCATCCAACGCATTAGATAGACTCCTGTTGATAAGATAAATAGCTGGATCAACTATAGAAACCCATAAGTGTAGTGGGAGGCCCGCATGTAGCCTCATACATCTCGGACATTCTAGAATAGTCATGTTCACCCTCTCAGCTACACCATTTTCTTGAGGAGTTCTAGGAACGATCTTCAACCCTTGTATGCCTTCCCAACTTAAGTATTCTGCAAATTCCTTACTTGTATATTTACCACCATTATCATATTTCAAAGCTTTAATCTAATAACCTTCTCTTTCTCTACCATAGACTTCCACATTTTGAACATCTCCAATACTTCTAATTTTTCTCTTAGAGCATAGACCCAAGTCTTCCTTGTTGCATCATCGATGAAGGTGACAAAATATTTTTACTACCATAAGAGAGTTCCTAAGCCGATCCCCACACATCAATGCAAGTTAACTCTAGCTTTCGGCCTTTATTTTGTCACCCATTCAATTGAAAACTAACTATTTCCGATTTCCATAAATGCAACTATCACCCTTTTTTCTGTCACCCATTTAATTGAAAACTAACTATTTCTGATTTTCATAAATGCAACTATCACATAAATTCCACTCAACTTTTTGCAAGCCTAAAAGTAATTTTCTTGAATGAAACTGCTTTACACCCTTTTCATTTAGATGTCCCAAACAATAATGCCAAAGAGTAAACAAGTTACCTGTGGCCACTGTAATTGCAACCATATCATTGATATTGTCTCCTTGAAAAGGTAAAGTGTACCCATATGCTTTGCTTTTGCTACTACTTTTGCCCTTAAGGTTATCTTCCACTCTCCGTATCCAAAGGTTATTGTCAAATCTTCTTGATCAAGTTTACTAGTTGAGATCAGATTTTTCTATAATTATGGAATATGTCTAGTTTTATGCAAAACTAGACGTCCTCCACCTGAGATGTTCACAGTCATAGTTCATTTTCCAACAATTAGACACATGTGGCCATTTCCCACAACTACTTGCCCGAAATCGTTACGAGAGTAATCATCAAATATGTCTCTTTGTGAGGTGCAATGGAAAGAATCACAAGAATTAATAAATCACTTGTTAGTTGTAAAGTCAAACCTTACAGACAAACACAAGTTCTCTAGTAAAGGTTCATCACTAACTACATTAGGTCCTTGATTCTCATTTTGCCGCTTCTTTTTGTAGGCTTCACATTGAAATCTTCGTTGTTTGGTTTGGTGACAAAACCAACACTCATCTTTTGTAACCTATCTCTTTTCCCTTGATTGTGACCTGCCACATACCGTTGAATTTTTCCTTGTTTTTATTTCTACCATGGTTCTCCACCCTAGTGCTATCAAATATGTAGATGCTAAAAAATTAAGTCCACTTGAGACTTTCCTACGCATCTCTTCATCCATATGTCTATTTAACCCAAGCTGAGTTTGAACTTGTCTTGAGGAATGAACTTGGTCCACATGTCCACAAGATTTTCTTACGCAAGAAACTTCTTCACAGTCACATCCTCTCTTGACATGTTAATTTTGACACAAAAATTTCAGTCAGCAAGGAACTTGATTCTCTGACTTCTACCGAACATGCTTTCTTCATCAATTAAAGGACCAATTATAAGACGACAAAGAGGTGGGTTTACCCGTCAGATTGTCACTTCAGGGTGAACTAACCTTGCCATTGATCGCCATCCCAACTCTAGTTTAGAAGACCTTATTAGCAGCAAGAAAGGCTCTATCAATTCTAGAGTTGTCATGCCTCTTCTCAGCATGCTTCATGGGTTCACAACAACAATCCCTGCATTTTTCTCTTCTTCGAGGGCGAACCCCATAGGAAATCCCCATTAATCTTATCAAGTTCATCGCAGGTAGTTTCAATCCTCAAGCAGGAGACCCTATTCTAGATTCGTCAAGAAGATCTCTATACCTTCACGAAAATGGAACCATTCAATTGATGAAAGACTCCATGCGTGACCCACACGAACCGAACTAACCCAACATGCCAGCTTCTCTTTACACCAGCTGCCTTCAAGATAACTACGTGCATCAGAAAGTGAAAAAATCATTAGACAACTGATGGTCAAAGTTGGACCCATGCACACGTTCCCGGTCAGCTTATACACTACACCGATGAAAAAATTAACCAACCGATCTCATTCATCGAACCTTTCACCATCACAGAACAGTCACATCCTCCTTCCATTGGCTCCAGGAACAAGACAATCCCTACCAGAAACACCGGATACTCTTTCTACTATTTTAATCATGCTTCTGGTGGAATTTCGCCGTCGCGCATATCAAGCCTACGTAATCCCACGATTCGTTTTCGTCTTCATTAAAATATGAAGCTACCGAAACGAGAGATTCCAGGCACTTTCCTCTGGTTTTAACGTTATCGTACAGTCCTACCGAACTCGTACGGCGTTCTACGGAAGCCAGAGGACGACGGGTCAAGACCAAAACCTCTGCAAGAGGTGTCCGCTTTTTAACGTCGTTTTACCGGATGATCTGTTTCCGATTAATAAAGCTTTTGCATGCACCGAGGGACTTCGTGATAAAAGTGCACATGGTCTCGTGATAACGACAGGAGCCTTGGTCTCTAGATGTCTCGATATTATTAAAGATGAGAGACGTCGCTAAACAAAGTTAAAGTAAATTTTTGCAAGATAATGATGATCGCTTTACAGCTTTGGTAAAATGTATATTTTATAAATATACAGCTTCGTCTGGAGGGTTGCTTGGGAAAGCGGTGGGGAGAAAGTGCATGTGCGAGTCAAAGGCGGAATATTACGTAAGTGCGTGTGCAAGTATTTGGATATGAGGGGTTGCTTTTGGGATGATATTCAAGAAGGATATTCAGTGAATGTATGTAGCGCGCTTTTGTGTGATATGTAACTTCGGAAGTCTTAGTACGTTTTGTTTTTTTTTTCCTCGATATTTGGAGCCCAATTAAATCGAATCGAAATCATCTCTCTCTGGACAAGCATGGATCACGGTTCGTGATTTTCTCGTACTCATGAATTCTTGTGAGTGGATCTTGGAGTTTTTGAGTAAAGAGCAAGTGATGCAAAAGGGACGAATACAACTAATATATAGAAATGGTGTCAGGACGTTTAATGTTAAGAATTTTGGGATAGAAAAATTATATTACTTAGGAGTTCGGAAGGCTAGGTTAGCCTACCCTACACAAACTAGTCGAGTTGGGTGTTAATGCTACTCTCCTGATAAAGCCATGGCAGGTCAAACAGTTTTATAGCGTAAAGTGATATGTTGTCTCGCTCAACGGACTAGACGCCTAAGCTAAGCTAGACATGATATGATCTTATATAAGGAAGCTATTCACCATACTATTATCTAGAACAATTATAGAAGAAAGGCTAGCTTAGTGTTTTCTGCTCACTAGGTACCGCACGGGTTATTTCACAACCAATGAATTGTAGATTTGACAAATGGTATCAGAGCAAGATCTCTTCAACAAGTGGGTTGAGTTAGAGAAAAAAATGTGGTCTTCATGGTCCTACAAGGGCAGAGAGTGAATTGCTGGAGCAAAAGGCGGTCGGACAAAACGCAGCTCTTGTCCAATTTCTAGGATGGCAATGCGGCCACAAGAAAGATCCGGTTCCTCATTCAATAGGGAAAATGTTCCTAGATTAATTGGCGAATCTTAGGAGGAAGCATGTTGCCACGTTTTCAATAAGGAAAGAAACATCTATTAGTCTGCTGGGATCAAGAAAAGTTTAGTAGGCAAAACAAGTGCTGCCAAAATGTGCAATTGGTGAAAAATGCCACACTTGCTAGGAAAAGCGTAGGTAACCAAAGCAGCCTATACAGTTACGATAAAAAGAAACTACAAATGGGGTAGCATTTTTTGTTGGATGAATGTTACCATTCAATATCTTATCCAAAGCGGAACATCAATGATTAAGGTAACGTAGGGAAGTGACAACACAGCCTGCAACAAGGACGTTATGGAATTGAGCACAGCTAGTACTCGTGAACACTTGTGAGTAGAGCTTGAGATTATCGAGTGAAGAGTGAGTGATGCAGAGGGGACGAATACAATTGGTCCATGCGAGTGGCGTTAGGACAGTTGGTACTAGAAGTTCTAGGATAAAAAAGATTATATTACTCAAAAACTCTAAAAGTAGGGATGGCCTCTCGTGCATAAACCAGTTTGAAGCTAATGCCACTCTTCTGATGAGGTCATGGCAGGCTGAACCAATTGTGAAGCCTAAAATGATCTGCTGTCTCACTCAACGAACTAAACACCCGAGCTAAGCTGGCCATGGTATGATCTTATATGAAGAAGCTATTCGCCATATTGTTCTCTAAAAAAAAAAATTATAGATGGAAGGTTAGCCAAGTGTTTTTTTGCCCACCAAGCACCGCACGGCTTATTCCTTGGCCAAGGAATTGTGGACTTGTGACACTTGCGTGCAATCCTTCACGTTGGAAATCAGTTGGGATATAGCACACTAGTTACACAGCCCTTACGTATATGCCTGTCCTCGTTCCTAGAGCACAAGCATAAGAAAATTATCCAAAAAATCTTAAACCTGTTGCATTTTTATTAATTTAATTCAAAATCATTTAATTGTGTTAATTGAGCCTAAACATTTTCACATTTTGCTAATTGAGTCTATCTAAATAATTTTGACCAGAAATCGCTGACCTAGACACTGGCTGTTCTATGTAGTACGGTCAATGCCGACATTGATAATTTTTAATAATATATTAATATTTTATTTTAAATTTTTATTAATCTTTTCTTTTTTCTTTTTCATTTTTCTTTTCTTTTATTTCTCTTTCTTCCCTTTTTCCTCCTCTAGCTGCTCACCAGCCTTTAGTGAAGCTCGCACCTACCGGTCACTGGCTAGAGTGAGCCTCGCCTGCCCCTAGCGAGGCTCAATCTCACCGTTGCTAGGTGAGGTCAACTTCGCCCGGCAACTCGCGTGGTTCTTGGTTGGATGTGCCATGGCTGAATTACATCTGCTTTATTCCAGATGTGTCCTGACAACAAAAGAATCTCGAGCAGTTTCTTCTTTTAGAAGCCCAATCCTTCTTTGAATGACAGCCCTGTCTCATTAACAGGGAACAAGTTGGCTTTGTTCTTTGCTTAAATCCTAACAACCTGGAATTACCATGAAGTGTTGTTGGTGTTTAAGCATGCCTTATGTAGTTCCTCTCAGGTGCTATTTTAGTTCTGAACTTTTGGGAACTTGCCTTATTTCTATGCCTTATATGGCATGTTTTCATCTAATATGTATGTGGCCTCCCTTTGTATCGGGTCCTCGCATCACCTGCTCTCTTCCTCTAGTCAAACATACATTTCTACAAGAACAATAAATCCAATCAGTTTGACGTTCCTGGAGGACGGCCGAATTGGATCGAACCTGCAGCTATCGATGCGGTCGCGATCCACCGGATCGCCCGGTCCAACATCCTACGTCAGCATGGGACCATGCCAACTATATTTTTCTCTACTCGAACGTCATTTCCTGCATTACCCTGATGGGCTCACGCCCGATGGAACTGGATGCAGCACGAGAAAACGGGATCACCACCACGCACTGATCTCGCCTTGCGCAAAACGTCGTCTCCATGCATTTAGAAATCTCGGGAAAAAAGGGCGTTGGGGGATGGCGACTGATGATGGGTTTTCGTTCAAACCTCGCGATCCGTGGACTTCAAGGCCTTAAAAGAGACTTGCAAGTTTAAGCATGTTCAGCTCATTTTTTTTAACAAAGATTTAATCGGTCGTACACTTTTATTTAATTTATATAATCATGCGCTGCACAATGTGGAATGGCTCTCGTTGTTGTCCAATTATGCCAATTATTAATTGAGGATGACATTCAAATCGATATCATTGATTTCTTCCTATGGTACAGCTTTGGTGGCTGGTTCTTACTACATCTTTTTGAATTGAGGTATTGAAGAAAAATGGAGATATGAAAAAGAACCTTAGGATATGATCGGACGACAGACCCGGTGGAATCCTAAGTCAATGAATAGTAATTTTTCCCGACGGTGTCGTGGACGGCTTGTATGGGGACGATTCTAGAAGACGGGTTGTGTATCCAAAACCCCGAAAGGGCGCACAACATGCACCATCTCGTTCCTGATTAAACCGGGAAAGCCTCGCTGATGGAGTACCTCCTACACTTGTTAGTTTGCTAAGCCACTGTCTTGACCACTCTAATCGACCCGAGCCCGCCAACATGCCCGGCGCTCGGGACTCGCTGGGATCTCTCTCTCTCTCTCTCTCTCTCTCTCTCTCTCTCTCTCTCTCTCTCTCTATCGGGAGAGATCCGCCAAAAGTCTACTCATGATGCACAAACACTGGAGGAACAAGGCATGTGGGGGCTAAGGTTAGGTGGGGATGCCATCCTCACATGCCACTTAAAACGACTTGTCGTCGGGGCATGTGGGGCGAGGAAGTTGCGGGTTCAACGAGCGAACCCCGACGACCCCACGAACACTCCATCATTTTCTTCTTCTTTCTTCTTCCTTTCCCCTACTTGAACCTCGTGAAACATGACGAGGTTGTCCCAATGTGTTTCTCTTTAAACGGCATTTCTATAATCGGTGATGTAAAATGTGGAAATCGAGGTTTGCATTTTTTGCTCTTTTTTTACTGTAATTTCCATCACAAAAGTACTTTATTTCCAAGAGAGTTGGCGGTGTGGACGTGGGAGAGATAATTTTTGTCGAATTTACAGCGTGTCGGATCATAGAATGAGAATTCTAGTTTTCTTGGGCCGACATGTAGGGTGAAAGAACAGAAAAGCTCTATGGATTCTCCACGATCAGTCATATAACCCATTAGTCAAAAAAGAAAGATAATCTCGTATTTGTATGGGAATTTCAATTTTTTTCTTCTAGAAGTATATGCTTAATTACTTATTAGACAGATTAAACAACCATGATTAGTCAACTATTATGTCTAACGTGTGTGAACATGCTAGTTTAGGAATAAACTAATGCCACGTTTGGAAAGTTGAGGGAAAGGAAACTTCAGGTAGAGACTACGCATTTCTTTTATTATATATATTTCCTGTACTCTTTCTCACAAGAAATTACATATTTTGTCTTCCATTTTCCAAAACAAGAGGGGAAACTATGAACATATTACCAAATGTGCAGATTAAACAGCTAAATCCGCGTTGACTGGCTTTTATATGACGACACCACCTCTCCCTCATATCATATGGCAAGAGTTTTAGAGTTTCAAAGACCTTGCACCGGTCGACATCCTGCCTTTCGTGTCCTCGGCGCACGAAAACGTGAGCTGGCGGACATTGGCCTGCCTTTCTAGCTGCTGCAACCTCGAGCCGCTGTTCAATCAAAACAATGCATGCCCCCGTCATGCGACATCCGCACCACGAGAGCTGGAGGCCGTGGGTGGAGTCCGCAGAACCGAGACGATTTCTCTCGAACATAGGTGTTTATTTTCTGTAGAAACAGCATGGTGTTCAGTAGTTCTCGCCAGACAGAGAGCTTGTCTTTCAAGTAGTGAAATTTTGGGTTTATGATCAGAGAAGTTGCTAATGCGTCAGCGGCCAAAGCAACAGGACAGCGAAGGGTAAAATGACCTTCCACATAAAGCTCTGGGCAAGCAAACATCGAAGTTGAGAGACGGTTCATTTTCAACCATTCAGCGAGGGATAGCCGGAAGGAGTTTCTCATGTGGAAAGGAATGCCCAAATCAGTCCAAAACTTATTCTGTAAACGAGCAAGTTCCAAACAAATGATCCGACATTTCAACATCAGGAGGCACATAAGGCAAGAAGCATTGATATTCAACCCTCTATATCAGCCAAGAGGGTAATGGTGGCAATCGCATCATGGCTAAACAACCAGAACAAATGCTGGATCTTGGGTAAAGTTTTTGCTTTGCAAATCCAATCCCAGTCACCTCCATGAATGGCCTCACCACAGATATGATTAGCTAGGTCAAAGGCAGATGAAAGCGAGAAGTTGTAGTAATATAACGCGGAAGCTAACCAAACTTTGCAATTAAATCAATGTAAAGTCACTAGAGAAACAACCGATAGAGATTTACATGGTTCGATCCAAATATCAATATCTATTTCACAAGGAGAATCAATAATAAGTAATCCACTAATAATCGAAGAATTAGAGTTACAATTACTCATACGATCAAGTGCTTTCAGCACCTAGATTAAAACCAAAACAAACCCACAAGAATTATCTTACAATCTCTCATTGATATGTCACTATAAAAACTCACAAAGATAATATATGACATTACTCTTGTTTGTTCTACTTCAAAAAATACTAGCAATTCTATCCAAAATAGGAAATCTATTTTGGGAAACCTACTTAAACTAGGAAATTTGCTCAAACTAGAGACATATTTTCAATAATCTCTACCTTAACTCGACATCTGAACCAAGTCATAGTGCCTATTATCCATCTCAATGTTATAAAATCGAACTAATTCCAGAAAAATAAAGCAAGCAAACAATCCACCAAACAAAATATAATAATAAAAGAATAGAATCAGAACAATATACCAGAAAATTTGTTATCGAAGTTTACCCAAATTTGGGCTACATTTCTTTACCCAAACTTGTGCTACATTCCCGCACAGAGACACTCTACGAATCCACTAGATTTCGAAGAAAGTTGAAATATAACAATGATTTTCTCTCATGAACAAGGTACAAAGATATTGAGAACCATCACAAAGAAAAAATACTCACTTTTTGTTCTCTTTTTCTTTCCTATCTATTTTCTTTTTCTTTTTCAGCGTTTTGATAGCTAGCATCTAACTATGCTAATATAAAAGTATAGCTTTTAACCTAAAAGCAAAATTAATAGAAAAGACAAAAAGGCCCCTAAGAAAGATTTGGCTTCATCCACCAACAATCTCCCACTTGAAAATAAATATACGCGATGCACCAAGCAACTTTGCATCCATCTTCTTCAAAAGCTAGTAATTAAAAAGCTTGTGCCTCAGCAATATTTATCATCAATCAACATGGAGTAATACCAATGGTAGTAGTACAGAAAATATGCTTCTCTTTGTCTACTACATTGGTCAACGTGTCAAATGGTTTTTCGAGTCATCAATCTTCCGTAACTTTAACTCATTATCTTTCAATGCTGACCTAATAAAGTGATAACTTTTCTTAATATGTCTAGTGCTTAAGTGATAAACTGCATTCTTTGCTAAATGCATTACACTTTGACTATCACTCAATAGTGTATTAATTGGTTGCCTTTGATGCAACCCCTCCATGTAATCTTGTAACCATATGATTTCCTTGGAAGCTTCCGTGATGGCCATGTACTTTGCTTCTGTTGTTGATAGAGTCACTAGTTTCTGTAGTTGAGAGACCCAACTCACTACCGTACTTAAAATTGTAAAGACATATTCAATGGTACTCTTACCATTATCTTGATCATCCGAGTGATTTGCATTTATATAACCCTGCAACTTTAAAGATGTACCACCATAACAAAAAGAGTTATTTGATGTACCTACTAGATATCTCAATATTAATTTCATTACATTCCAATGCTCTCTACCTAGGTTCTGCATATATTGACTCACAAGTCTCATTGGCTGTGCAGTGTCTAGTCTCGTGCTTACCATGATATACATCAAACTTCCCACTGCTGATGCATATGGAACTATCGCCATCTTATCTTTCAAAGTCTTAAGTACTAGGATACAATTTTCTTTTGAAAAGTTTAAAGTGACTTGCTAAAGAAGTCGCAATCGGTTTTTCATTGTCCATGTTAAATCTCTTTACCACCTTGTTCATATAGTCTTTCTACAACAATAATTTCTTATTTTTCTTATTTCTCATGATTTTCATGTCTAAGATATTCTTGGCATCTCCCAAGTCTTCCATAGCAAACAATGATAATAACATATCCTTTACTTATGCATTTCTCTATTTATTGGAGCTAGCCATCGGCATTTCATTCACATAAAGAGAGATACATGAAATCATCATCGTTATACTTGCGAAAATAAACACAATGATCAATCTCACTATATACAAATCCATTTTCTTTCTTGAAACCATCAATCTTTAGGTACTATAGTTGCGGAGCTTATTTCAAGCCATTTAAGCTTTTCTTTAAGCGACATACCATATGCTCCTTATCTTTTACTTCAAAAGCTTTAGGTTGCACTATATATAACTCTTTATATAAGTCACCGTGTAAAAACGCTATTTTCACATCTAATTGCTTGAGATAAGGATCCCCCACTACAATTATACTTAGCAGAACTCTAATTGATATCATTTTCACTACAAGCCAAAATATCTTGGAGTAGTCGATCCCTCATTTCTAAGAAAGCCCTTGATCACAAGTCTCATCTTATATCTATACTACCATATACTTCATTCTTAAACTTGTACACCCACTTGTTTAACAAAGTTTTTTTACATTTGGGCAACTTGGTCAACTCCCAAGTTTTAATGAGCCCATCTCATCTTTCATAACACACTCCCACTACATGTGAGATGTATTTTATTTTGCTTTGTCATAAGTCTCCGGTTCTCTCAAATTTGTATGTAAGACATGACTCAGAATAGTATTAGCTAATTGATCAAAAATCACCTTTAGCTTTCTCACACATGTAGACTTCCTCAAGACAAGTACTTCTAAGTCGTTAGTCTACCCCCAATCATTGTGTTTCTCTTGAAATGCATCCTCACAAATAATAGGCTCATCTTGAACCTCTTCTTCTAGTGCACTTTGATCTACTAGAATCATCTTTGTGGGCATTGTGTTTAGTTCAATATATTCTAGTTCTAGAGCCTTCTCATGCTTTGTTTGACAATCCTTGTACATCTTTTTTTTCATGAAATACCACATTCCAATTGCACATGATTTTTTTATTCTCATAATTCCAAAACCTATAGCCATACTTGTTGCCACCGTATCCAATAAAGATGCACTTATGATACTTAGCATCAAACTTCTTCCTATCCCCCCTGTCACTCAAAGCAAATGCAATACAACCAAACACTTTTAGATGTGAATAATTAATTTTTTCACCTAACCACCACTCTTGTGGTATTTCTCCATCCAACATACTAGATAGACTCCTATTGATAAGATAAATAGCTGTATTAATTGTGACAACCCATAACTATAATAGGAGACCCGCATGTAGTCTCATGCATCTTGCATGTTTTAGAATAGTTATGTTCATCCTCTCAACTACATTGTTTTTTTGAGGAGTTCTAGGAATAGTCTTCAACCTATGTATACCTTCCCAGTTCAAGTATTCTGCAAATTCCTTACTCGTATATTCACCACCATTATTAGATTTATGAGCTTTAATTTGATAACCTCTCTTTTTTTCTACCATAGTCTTCCACATTTTGAACATCTCAAATACTTTTGATTTTTCTTTGAGAACATAGACCCAAGTCTTCCTTGTTGCATCATCGATGAATGTGACAAAATATTTCTAACCACCATAAGAGAGTTCCTAAGCCATCCTCATACATTAGTATGAACTAACTCTAGCTTTTGGCCTTTATTCTATCGCCTATTCAATTGAAAATTGACCGTTTTCTAATTTTCATAAATACAACTCTCAATAAATCCAACTCAAATTTTTGCAAAACTGAAAGTAATTTCCTTGAATGTAACTTCTTTACATCATTTTCACTAAGATATCCCAAATAATAATGCCAAAGAATAGATAAATTACATGTAGCCACTATAGTTGCAACCATATCATTGACATTGTGTCCTTGGAGAAGGTAAAGTATATCCGTACGCTTTCCCTTTGCTACTACTCTTGCCTCTGATGTTATCTTCCACTCTTCCATATCCAAAAGTTGTTATCAAATCTTCTTGGTCAAGTTCACTAGTTGATATCAGATTTTTCTTTAATTCTGGAATATGTATGGTTTCACACAAAATTAGATGTCCTCCACTTGAGATATTTACAATCACAATTCTTTTTTTCCAATAATCGAAAACATGTGGCTATTTCTCACAACCACTTGCCCAAAATCTCCACTAGCATAATTATCAAATATGTCTCTTTGCGAGGTACAATGGAAAGAAGCACCAAAATCAATGAACCACTTATCAATTGTCAAGTCAAACCTTGCAAACAAACACAAGTTTTCTAGCAAAGTTTCATAGCCAACCACATTAGCTCCTTGATTCTCATTTTGCCACTTCTTTTTGTATGCTTCACATTGAAACCTTCAGTATCCGATTTGGTGATAAAACCAACACTCATCTTTTGTAACCTATCTCTTTCCCCTTGAATGGAGAAAATATTTAGTGGTTTGTTGGTACCACCTTAGCTGCTGAGGTGGCATGTGTTTTTACTCAAATCTAATAGAAAATTGACACATGTCTACTAACATGGAATAAAAGTGAAAAAAAAAAAAAATCTACCACCTGTTCACCCATGGATGCTTCCCCTCCATTGTGCTCTTGCTCGCCTCCATCTTCCACCATTGTTGCTCGTGGCCGGCTCTGTCACCCCTCGCAGTTGAGTCGTGGTCAAGCCCATCGACGGCCGACCCAGCCCTTCGTCGTCATGTTGGCTCATAGTTGTTTTTCATCCAAATTTGGATTGGAGTCGTGTCTCCAGATCTGATCTCTTCAATGGTGACGGGTGAGGTTGAGATCTCGAAGGCCATGGACAGATCTCAAAAATCAAGGAAAAAAACAAAGAAGCTATCTTTTTGCAATCGGCTCATGGTTGGCCATGGCGATGGTGAGGTTAAGATCTTAGAGGCAAGGACAAAGCTCAAATATCAAGATCTATCGTCCTTTCCGGTCAGCTTATGGTCGGCCATGGATGAATGATAGAGACGACGCCTAAAAGCATTCGACCAGGGGTGAACGATGCCGACGATGGCCATGTACGAGTGCGAATGATTTCAAGCCATGGACAGCTAGATCTCGAGATGGGAAAACAAAGAGAGTCAACCATGCTCACTTGGATGCAGCAATGGTCAACTTGGTCACGGCACTGGCAACTCCACCGGTGGTCCGACGGCCATGGACTAAGGAGGAAGAAGAAAGGGATGAAGAGATGTTTAATTTTTTATTTAGATTCCACATCAGCTGCTTACATGAATTGATGGACATGTGTCAATATATTAGTGGATATGAGTGAAAATATTATATGCCACCGCGACAGGTGATGTGGTGCTAATAAACCATTGAGGTTGCGTTTGATCGTCCGGATTTCTAAACGGGATAGGACTGGATAGGATAGGATAAGAAATCCATGGATTTCTTCATATCCCATCAACTGTTTGGTGAACTACGGATTTAAAGTTGGATATCCTCATATCTTATCTAATCTATCGTTTGGTGAACTACGGATTTAAAGTCGGACATCCTCAAATATTTGAACAGCGTACTCAATCTGTTGTTGAAAGACCTTCCATCACAACATACAAAAGAACCATCCCTCAAAGAGAACTACTGTACAAACAATCCTCAAATTCCCAAATCTCAGTAATACCAGATGACAACTTAAAAGACTCGAAAGAGAAAGATAGATGAAAGCACCTCAGGAAGCCACATCTCATTCTCTGCATCGGCTATAACAATGTTGAGCCAATCCGAATTCCGCCCCTCCACCTCCAGAACAATCTTGAGCAGAGAACTACACAGCCTACACTTGGGTGAGCAGAAGTCAATCACAGTGGCCTCTTTTCGACTGGCCAAAGCAGAGGCAAACGCCCTCTGCTCTGCCTCCCCTTGCTCTTCAGTGCTCAAGCCCTTGTTTTGCGACTTCAAGACCTTGCCTTTACCGTTTCCAGCGACCAAGGGTGAGGATTGAGAAGATGGGTCATGAGAAAGAGGGGGTTTTAAGGCGGAGACGAGGAGATTGGAAGCCAGAGAGCCCACGTTCTGCAAAGACTTGAACAACCATGGAGTTTCAAAGCTACAGCCTTTGGGGTCAGTGGGGTTCCAGTGGATGTCCCATGGCCACTTCAAGCAAAACTGAGGCTGTTTGGGACCAAGACCCATGAAATTTTCTTCTGCCCTCTCCAATGTCGTCTTGCTTCAGCCTGAGTTGCGACTGCTTGGACCCGAATCCGAGTCCAATCAATGGAGGGGATTCGCGCCACCGCCGCCGTCCTGGCTTGATTGAAGGGTCTGATGAGAGGAGCAAAGGCGGCGCCGTCCCCGCCAGTGGCGATGGCGGTGAGTCGGTTGAAAGGAAGTGAAGATGAAGCAGCTAATGGAAAATCAGAGATGGAAGGTGAAGCAAAGATGCAGTGGGGGGGAATTGATCGGGAGGGCGACCAGCCGAGCGATCGCCGGCGGACCGGGGGGTCTTACCTTGGGGAGGAAAAAGCTTTCGTAAAATTTTGATGAGAATCGGAGAGCTATTGAGGAGAAGGCTTCAACGTCGATACTTTGGAAACGAGTCATTTGTGGGTGAACGACGAAGAAAGAAAAAAAGCGTAGGGTTTTATGTTTCGGATAAAAGAAATCATATCCGACCTTATCCCACTCCCCCTTGGGTTTTTTTTTCCAGTCTATATCTGACCATATCCTATCATAGACAGCTACCAAACACGGGATAGGATAAAACATATCATATCTTGGTTTTTATCCGGTCGACCAAATGCAGCCTGAATATTTCCTCCATTGAATGTGATCTATAATGCCCGCTGAATTTTCCCTTGTTTTTATTTCTCCCATGGTTCTCCATTGCGGGTACCGTCAAAGATGTAGATGAAAAATTATCTTCACTTGAGACTTTCCTACGTATCTTTTCATCCAGATGTCTATTAAACCCAAACTGAGTTTGAACTTGTCTTGA
The DNA here is from genome assembly GCA_016097605.1 of Eucalyptus guilfoylei. Taxonomy (NCBI): domain Eukaryota; kingdom Viridiplantae; phylum Streptophyta; class Magnoliopsida; order Myrtales; family Myrtaceae; genus Eucalyptus; species Eucalyptus guilfoylei. Next base: position 50,945,194 of record CM027867.1, read on the forward strand.
GGAATGAACTTAGTCCACATGTCCACAGGATTTTTTGACACAAGAAAGTTCTTCACAGTCACATCCTCTCTTGATATGTTACTTTTGACACAAAAATTTCAATCACCAATGAACTTGATTCTCTGTCTTCTACCGAACATGCTTTCTTCCTTGGTTAAAGGGCCAATAATAAGACGACAGAGAGGTGGGTGTACCCATCAGATTGTCACTTCAGGGTGAACTAACCTTACCATCGATCGTCATCGTAACTCCAGTTTGGAAGACCTCATTAGCAGCAAGAAAGGCTCTATCAATTCTAGAGCTGTAATGCCTCTTCCCAGCATGCTTCATGGGTTCCCAACAATAATCCCTGCATTTTTCTCTTCATCAAGGGCGAACCCCACGGGAAATCACCATTAATCTTATCAAGTTCATCGCAGGTAGTTTCAATCTTCAAGCAGAAGACCCTATTCTAGATTCGTCAAGAAGATCTCTATACCCTTCACAAAAATGGAAGCATTCAATTGGTGAAAGATTTCATGCATGGCCTACACGAACGGAACTAACCCAACATGCCAGCTTCTCCTCTTTACACCGGCTGCCTTCAAGATAACTACGTGCATCAGAAAGTTAAAAAAATCATCGGACAACTGATGGTCAAAGTTGGATCGATGCACGCGTTCCTGGTCAGCTTTCACACTACGCAGACGAAAAAATTAATCAACCGATCTTTTTCATCGAGCGTTTCACCATCACAGAAAGTCACGTCTTCCTTCCATTGGCTCCAGGAACAAGACAATCCCTACCAGAAACCCCCGATCTTCTTTCTACTCTTTTAATCAAACTTCTGGTGTAATTTCGCCGTCACGCGCATATCAAGCCTACGTAATCGCACGTCTCGTTTTCATTTTCATTAAAATACGAATCTACCGAAACGAGAGGATTCCAAGCACTTACCTCCGGTTTTAAGGTTTTCGTACAGTCCTACCGAACTCGTACGGCATCTTACAGAAACCAGCGGACGACGGGTCAAAACCAGAAACCTCTGCAAGTAGTATCTGCTTTTTAACGTCGTTTTACGAGATGATCTGTTTCCAATTAATAAAGCTTTTGCATGCACCGGGGGACATCGAGATAAAAGTGGACATGGTCTCGCGATAACGACGAGAGATTTGTCCATATTATTAAAGAAGAGCGGCGTTGCTGAACGAAATTAAAGTAAATTTTTGCGAGATAATGATGATCGCTTTACAGCTTCGGTGAATGCATATTTTATATATGTACAGCCTCGTTTGGAGGGTTGCTTGGGAGTGGGGTGGGGAGAAAGTGCATGCACGAGTCAAAGGCGGAATATTTCGCAAGTGCGTGTGCAAGTATCTGGATGTGAGAGATTGCCTCTGGTATGAGATTCAAGAAAGATATCCGGTGAAATGCATGAAGGGCGTTTGGTGTAATGTGTAACTTTAGAAGTCTTAGTGCCTTTTTCTTGAGTTATATTTGATATTTAGAGCTGAATCGAATCGAATCGAAATCATCTCTCTCTTGACAAGTATGTGTGCACGCTTTCGTGTTGGAAATCACTCGAGATATTGCACATTAGCTACACAGCCCGTATGTATATGCCTGTCCTTGCTCCTAGATCATAGGCATGGGGAAATTGGGGAAATTGTCCAAATAATCATAAACCTATTGTACATTTGTTAATTCAATCATAAATATTTTAATTGTACTAATTGAATCATAGACATTTCACATTTTGTCAGTTAAGTCCTCCAACAATTTTGATCAAAAATTACTAACACGAATGCCATACGTCTCACATGGTATGGTTGGCATTGACGTGAGTAATTTTTAGAAATAATTTAGTATCTCGTCATTTTTTTATTATATTTTTTCTTACTTTTTCCTTCCATTCTTCCTCTCTAGGTAGTTGCAAGGCCTTGATGGCTGGCCGAGCGAGGGCCAATGAGGTCAACCTTGCCGACCTCTAGCGGGGGTGGGGGGGGGGGGGGGTGGGGTTGGCCACGCGGCAAGGGTGAGCCTCACTCACCCCTAGCAAGGCTTGACCTTCCTATCACTGGGCAAGGTCAGCATTGCCTCACCACTAGCGAGGCTCGACCCTTACCAGATTTGGTGAGGTTGAGCCTCACCAAGGCAAGCGAGGCTCACTCAAGGCTAGCTAGGTCGACCTCACCAGACATTGTCTCTGGCTAGTCATCAAGCCTTGCTAATCATGCTACTTAGGATGGCTAGTAGGACGGCCAATGTTCATGTCAGCAAATTTATTGCTAAAATTGGTTAAATAAGCTCAATTGGTAAAATATGAAAATATTTCAAACTCAAGTAATATAATTAAAAAGTTTAGAATTGAATTAGTAAAAGTGTAATAAATTTTTAACTTTTTAAACAATTTTCCTAGAGAAAATTGAGATGGCACTCGCATTTAACATGTGTAATCAAAACATTGACAATAAGGATATCTACAAATCGTGATGGAATTTGTAGGACATAACTACAAACCCACCGAATTCATGGGATTGGGTGCATGATCGATTATATATCTAGATATTATAATCTCTCGATGCCCCCTAATTAGAGAGAGAGAGAGAGAGAGAGAGATTTCGAACGTTTCAGAGTCACGACATTTCATTTCACGTCCATTCCAAGTCCTCCAACGCATGCATCCTGGCGACGCTTTACATGCAATAATTGAGCTAAAAGGAACACCCCGAGCATCTCTTTTCGGAAGATCCACCGTCGAATCCTGGTGTCGTCAAATCGAGAGATCTTCATGTCCCTTAAAGAGGCCAGCAAGTGCAGATGCCAAGTTGACGAGCCCACGTGTTGAGTTCAGGGCGTGAGGGTACAGGGATCGGTACAAATCCGATCCACAATGCGTACGTACGTCCATGCATGTGTGCCCGACTACACACGCTGCGAGGCCCTCCCTGTCCTGTCCATTCCCAGCTCTACAATCACCCGACACACCAACTTTTTAGAGGGGTCGTGCTTGTAGGGATCGGTCCGTAAGCACTAAAAAATCTTGCCATGTTCAAACCTCTTTCGAGCAAAGTATATTCTGATCAAAGAGGGGGATTCTATAGAGATGCCAGGTAAGCTTTTTAATACGTGGAAGGTGTTGGGAAAATTTGATTGCAAATGAAGATAGAAAAGTATGAATAGATTCTTGATACTTTGATACATGATAACGATCAATGTCCTTAAGGTATTATTTATTCTCACTACTATTGCTTTCGGATTTAAAACAAATATATCCGCAAGATATATACTAAAATCCCAGAGAATGAGTTCAGTAATTACTTAATTCTCTCTTGAAATTTCATCTCGAATATGTTAAAGTTGCATCTATAAAAAGAGAAGAAGAGATAGTTCTAAAGAAAAAACATTTATGGATACTTGTGATTATTATAAGTAATATGTGAATTAGTCTCTATTCACAGACAATTAATTAACACATCTCTTGAAAATAGATACCTTATCCTCAATCATTACTATTCTTCATGTCAAGAATAACTTCATTTCATAACTACTGATAATCTCTTTTTAGGACAAAAAGTCACCTATTTCCATAATCAAGAGTCATGTCTTCTTTTAATTAAGAGTCACATCTTATCTTAACCAAGAGTTATGTTTTCTCTTAGTCAAAGTCCATTTGATTGGTACTTATAATCTAAATCATGACAAGTTCCAATCATCACCATCCGTCTTATACAGCACTCATTCACATTGATGATTTTTCATAAAAATTGGCTGGAAGGATGATAGTAGACTTTCGTAGAAGGTGTTAGGATTTGATTGAAAAAATTGGAAGAAATTTTGACTAAATTGACATTCATATAATAGATTTAAAATTGATTAAACAAATTAGCCGCTGTCTCTCATATAAGAACCCCCGCCCCTTTATTCAATGGACGATATTGAAACAATCTAATTAGAGCCGACCTGAACGAGATGCATCATCACCGACGTCATATTTTGAGAAATATCCAAAAGCACCGAACCAAAGTGACGTTGATGTACCGGTTGTGCCTATAATGCACTAACACGCATTACTTTGCATTTGTATACATATATCACGCCACCATTCTTTTTAAAAATGAGAAATTCAAGCATATAGAATCTACTCCCTCATGTACCAATTTCAAGGGGGTGCACTCTCTGGTGCATAGTTTGATTCCATCTATACTTTATATTTTCAGAGAAAATTTAGATATGTGGGATCTTTTTAATGTGGATCTTTATACAAAACTAATTAGGCAACTAGTCAAATGCCAGCATTAATATGAGTTACCCAAGTCTTTAATCTCTTGGAATTTTTCTTTTGTCTATCTTAATTGAACAACTACCCCCTTCAGAAGATGAGAAATCGAACCTCCCATCTCCCCCTCCTCTTATGGGAAAGATAGTCATTGAGGCAACCCTCGATAATTTTTGTCTAACTCAATTTAACTTATTGTTATTAAGAGCAAAATTAAATCGAACATAACGAATCGGATTAAGGTTCTTGTCCCCAATTATGATAGCTGTCGACCCACCAGCTCAAAGTAAGCTTTCTACAAGAAAACCCTGAATTAGCAAAATGCTCAATTCAAGCCATGGCAATGGCCGCCCCCATAATGAAGAGACAAAAGAACAGCCAGAATTCAAAATTGCCAATGATCATCGCACGTCTTCAAATTTATATTTCTCGGCCTGCTTTGGACGCGTACATGGAAAACTCAGCATGGAATTCTCGATGCACCTTTTATAATTTATAATGAAACGTTACACAAGAAAGAATTCAACTTTTTCGTCTTCCTCCTCTTTTTAATGTAACTGGCGTTGATCAGAAAATGAGATTCTCGGATGAACTCATTTTGCAACCACCATCACAATTCAGATTCGATCACTTGACATTTTTCTTCTGTTTTCCCAAAATTCACCGCATCTCCTTAATACCTAATTTGGAACTACAGAACAGAGAAAAATTTAGATTCGAGTATAGTATATCTTTGCCTAAATCTGCCTAAATGATCGACTACAAATTCCATGAGGTTGGTTTAGAAAGTTCAAGTTTCGGGTCTGGTCATAACCCTCGTCTGATGTATGAAATTGAACCAAAGTATCATTAGTCAAAACTAACGCATCTATTCGGAAAAAACAACACAAACGGTAGTCGTATGCTAAAAAGTAAAAGCTGGAGTCCATGAGAATCACACCATACATCGGTCTCTGTGAATTTTATCTAGCCCTTCATTCATCTGGTGGTATTAAACTCTATTTTCGGTACAAAGTCGAAATTACACAACTTTTTTTGTTTTTTCCATTGCTGGCGAAATCTTCTGCGAAGGAGAGTCGGAAGAGGCGTAATGTGCAGACCAAAAAAAGAGAAAACGACCACCTTGGAGTCGGTCAAGATGAGCCAAATCCATTTGTCATGTTTCCCTTTCCTGTTCATGGGGGTTGGCTTATGATGGGTGTTCGGCTTCTCCATGTCTTACTTCATAAATTAGACATTAATGAACTTGTGAAAAATGAGAAGTACATGCCCTCTCCAGCTCTCTCTCCTCAACTCTCTCCCTCTCCCTGTCTCTCTCAAATAGCTACTCTCTCTCTCTGTCTCTCTCTCTCTCTGACCAAAAGTTGCTGGAAAGCAATAACTTGTGCATGATAAACGGCCTTTTCCATTGCACATCCACGGCGTGTCAGGTAGAATAGGAGAGGAGCTTCAAGGAGGGCAGCTGCCAACACAAAAAAGGAGACGCCTTGGACTTTGGAGGTTGGGTTGGAGGATGAATGGTCTCTCGCAAACCGAATCAGACGCTTCTGAGTTTGTAGAAGTTGATCCCACCGGAAGATATGGCAGGGTACTCCCAATTCGCTCCCTCGCGCCTGTTGAATCCGAATCTGCGTTTAATCTTCTAGATTGGGAGATTGATTTGAGTTTCTTCTTGCTTTGTTGCAGTACAATGAGATCCTCGGTAAAGGAGCTTCAAAGACAGTGTATGTATTCTCAAACTTTCTGAATGACCCATTTCGTGTTTCCTTCAAATTTTCAACCTTTTTGTTCGGAAACCGTCCATTTCATTTTGGGTTCTGGGAAATTTTGCTTTTTAAAGGTTCTTCTCTGAGCTCCCACAAATGGGTCATTGTTAGATTGAGGATTGGTTTGGGAAATTAGTGATTTTTCTCACCCTTTTCTGACGCAGTTATAGAGCATTTGACGAGTATGAAGGCATAGAGGTGGCTTGGAATCAGGTCAAGCTCTATGACTTCTTGCAGAGTCCTGAAGATCTCGAGAGGCTCTACTGTGAAATCCATCTCCTGAAGACGCTGAAGCACAAGAACATAATGAAGTTCTACACTTCTTGGGTTGACACTGCCAATAGGAACATCAACTTTGTTACTGAAATGTTCACTTCTGGGACCCTTAGGCAGTGAGTATCTCGTGGGATTCTGGTGATTTCTCTGGAAAGGCTTTTCCAGATCCCCAATTGATTTTTTATTTTTTTTTGGTTTATTTTTTCCAAAACGCAATACAGGTATAGGTTGAAGCATAGGAGAGTTAACATTAGGGCAGTGAAGCATTGGTGCAGACAGATCTTGAAGGGACTTCTCTATCTTCACAACCACGACCCGCCAGTGATCCACAGGGATCTCAAATGTGACAACATTTTTGTTAATGGAAACCAAGGAGAAGTGAAGATTGGAGATCTTGGTTTAGCGGCGATTCTACGGAAATCTCACGCTGATCATTGTGTAGGTACATCCTAATATTCCATCTGTCGTGTGCATATAGTCGATAGCTGCCATGAGTCAATTTATCAATAAGAAAGGGGGAATTTCTATTGTTCTGGAGTTTTCTTGATCAATGATTATCTAGGTTTGTGGTTGAAGAAATTGTCAGTTCTTATGTTTGAGGTGAATATCTCAGGGACACCAGAATTTATGGCTCCAGAAATTTATCAAGAGGCTTACAATGAATTAGTGGACATATACTCATTTGGGATGTGCGTATTGGAAATGGTCACGTTTGAGTACCCATATATTGAATGCACGCACCCTGCTCAGATCTACAAGAAAGTTATCTCCGTAAGAGATCGGGCTCTCTCACTTAGTTTCATCATCATGCCTTTTACTTTTGAGTGTTTTGTGGAAAGTAGATTCAATAATGAATGTTAATGTCTTTACTTTAGGGAAAAAAGCCGGATGCTTTGTATAAAGTGAAGGATCCAGAAGTGCGACAGTTTGTCGAGAAATGCTTAGCTACGGTATCTCATAGACTTTCTGCTAGGGAGCTTTTGGATGACCCTTTTCTTCAAATCGATGAACGTGAATCAGATTTGAGATCACTGGATTACGGAAGAGAAGTTGATGAGATGGGTCCTATGTTGAGGGAACCATACCTGCCTTGCAGCGATGGATCGTACGGTAATGGATATTGTAATGGTTATGGTTACACACCTGCAAATCAATGGGGTTATCACCCAGCTGAGCTTGAATCCAACGGAATGGAACTCTTTGAGTGCCATGACGATGATCATCCTGCAAATGTTGATATTAGCATAAAAGGCAAGAGAAAAGAAGACGGGAGCATATTTTTAAGACTCAGAATTGCAGACAAAGATGGTTAGATGCGTCAAACTGTTATTTTATTTTCAGCCTTCCTTCTTTTACGTTTTTCTGCTGACCAATTAAACATTATATTGCATTATTCTGGGCAGGTCCTATCCGGAACATATATTTCCCTTTTGATATCGAAATAGATACAGCATTAAGTGTAGCCACAGAAATGGTCGCTGAGTTGGATCTAAACGACCAAGACGTGACTAAGATTGCTGATATGATTGATGGGGAGATATCTTCTTTGGTTCCAGAGTGGAGGCCAGGGCCCGGAATAGAGGAAACGCCATGGTTTGCAAACCAAAAGTTTTGTGAGAACTGTGCATCCAACCGCACCTCCACTGGCTCCTTTGTGGAATTTTTATCACATCACCCTGAGTTCACAAACATGCAGATGCAGTGTTGCAGGAACGGATGCGCTTCAATGCATGGTAGGTTCGAGGAGATAACCTACCAAGCTGGTGGTCCAGAGCATCACACGAGAGAGGGTGCACCAAATGTGTGGAGCACATCAGAGGGCTCAGATTATCAGGATATCTGGGATCAGCGGGAAAGTCGTGAACTCAGTTCGGCAGGACCCTCTGAACCCAGTCACACTGATGAAGAGAGTGAAAGGTTGGATGTATCAGTTTCAAAGGAAACTGGGTCGGAGATTAAATCAGAAGATAAGGTCCCATTTAATGCTAGAGAATCTATTCTGAAAGGGACTGGTTCATGCTCGTTGTCTGCACATCCATCTTTTTGCCATGATCTATCAGATGATTATGAGAATGTGGTCCAGCGCGAATTAAGATGGCAGAAAGCAAAGAATCAGATGCAGTTGAGAGGACTCAGAGACCTACAACTCGGACAGACTTTGAAAGTTCCAGCTCACTCTAACCGGGAAGTGCAAACAAATAATGTGGTTTCGCCAACTCTGGTTCAACTTTTAAGTACACAGTTGCAGGATGGAGTTCCACTTTCTGCTTATAACGAGCATTCGACTTCAAATGGTCCTAACTGCAGGTATGATGTTAGCCCCAATTTGGAAACCCGAAGGGCCCAAAATTGTGAGGCGGATGATGACTCCTCAAGAGAAGTAGAAACGGCCACTGCTGAGAGTTGCTACACCATGTCACTGCTTCCACACACGCTCCATAGGACGACATCCCTCCCCGTCGACGCCATTCATATATAGGTTCATAAGGCACTTCTCATTCTTGTACATGTCTAATACATCCCTAGAGAGGCTGCCATTGTCGGATCCACCATTTTCAGGCGTGTAATGATGTTAGAAAAGCAATGACAATGTCTATTGAGTCGCAATCCTTTATATTAGCCATTTGCTGAGTTTATTGCAATGTCTGGTCTTAAATATATCGGAGCTCTCATTCATTTCTTTCGCCCGCATTAAAAGTTTGATTCATTGTTTTGTTGCCAGTGTAATGCTGCTTTAAACCTTGGGCGAAAAGTAAGCAGCATGGTCAGGCAGCATAGTCGGTCTTATGCTAGAGTGTTTTTGGGTCGTTCTCTCAATGAACAAGGTAAGGGGAATTACTACTAAAGTGTGCAGAACTATCAAAGAGTCTCCTTGTTCATTTCGCATGCACACAATGGTCATGTAATCATAACTACATGCCAGCATCACACGTTATGTCAAATTTTATGGACCCATCTGGTATACCAAGCATTGCTGAGCTTTAAGATTATATATGGTGTACCTTAATATCCCCAAAGCTGATCACATAACTGTCCATGCCTGTCATGAGTTGGAGAGTTGAACATGGAGGAGGAACATTGGATCTGGCTGTGATGATGCGGCTGAATTATTTGCCTTTTTCCCATCTTTCTGTGGGACCACAAGCCCTCGTGCCAATAATTTAGAGGTGGGCTTTTCTTCTTTTTGAACAGAGAGAGAGAGAGAGAGAGAGCATAATAGGGAGGTCCACCAAATTAAAAGCATCATATAACCATGCACCCAAAAAAAAAAACGAAAAATCTTAACCATCTGCTTACACTCACATGACAAAAGTTTATTTAAGGGTGTTAGGCCGGTCCTCCCCCACATTGCAAGACTTACATTCATCTTTAGGTCTTTGACCTTGAGGCGCGCACGCGTGTTGAAATCACACGTTTGCAAGTCACTGGCAGGACAAGTCGTGGAGTGCTGTCATCAATCAATACGAGACAAGCGAACTCCTCCTTTTGGGGTCAACAACTTTGAAAACTGAAGCTTTGGCGTTTATCTTGGGGGATATGAGAAAGATGATTGAGTACGGCCGCTCTTGATGCTTTTCTAATCGGTTTTTTTAACGTGGTCATGGCTTGGTGCGGGCGATTGCGCGTGGTCCGCGGAGAGGGATGAAGTTGGAGGCCAAGTTGCATGGGGGAAAAATCAGCACCCATAATAGAAAGTCAGAAAGGCATATTGAATTCAATTTTGGGTTAACTTGGTCTAATATTGTGGATTCTCTTGGGTTCATTAGCTGGCTATCTTTATTTTTGGGGGTTATTGATAAAGTTCGCAAGGCAAAACAAGAAAAGAAGAAGAAGAAGATGGACAAAAACTTCGTGATGGCATGTACAATTTGAACTCTTGTGGAGAATTCAAAGAGTCATGGTGTATTGGTTTTTCCAGAAAGAATGGATTGGGAAGTTAATAATAATTGATAGATGAAGATAGACATAAAGCAAGAAGCATTATCAATGACAAAGTGGCAGGCAAGGTCAACTTGTAGGTCGAATTGATTGAACGGCAAGAAAATTGAAAGAGATTAGACGTTGTTACTTTTTTTCTGAGTGCTGATATGGGGTTGTTGATAGTGATATGAAGTTGATCTAAGTACATAAAGAAAGGGTCTAAAAAGAAACAGACGTTTAAGATACGTTGTGTCAATTCAGTTATAATTTTTTTTTCCAATTCAATCCTAAACATTTTTTTCTTAATTTAGTTTTAAATTTTTTGTTTTTGTGCCAGTTCCGCCAAGACTGATATGGACTTTTCTAATAATATTTTAATAGTTTTTTGAAACTTTTACAATTTTATAATTTTTTCATTTTTTTTCTTTAGTTTTTACCCCTCCACTTAGATCTGGCGAGGCTATCACCCGGCAGCCCTGCCCAATGCCGGCGGGGGTGTCCTAGCCCTTGCCTATGGCCGGCGGTGGGTGGAAGGGAAAATCAAAGAAAAAAGAAAAATATTTAAATATTATTAAAAGAAATTCATGTCAATGTCAACAATGCCATATAAGCCTCGACCGGCCAAAATTGGCCAAATTAACTAAATTAACACAAATACAAAAAGTTCATGATTGAATTGTCAAAAAAATAAAAAATTTATAACTGAATTTGCACAATTACAATATATTTATGACTTTTTGACAATTTTCCCAGCTATGAAATATGACTAACATGTATAAAGATCAAGCTGTAGTCTATTCATATCACGAATATATTAATTTATAAATTGATTTTTCAAATACGCCTAACATTACCTTCGGATGTTATCATTAAAACACGATAACAGTGCGAAGGACGAGATGAAAGAATTCCTCAAACGGTCAAAAGTTGGTATGTCGCATTCTTCTTTTCAAGAAGTTGATAGTAATGGTCCGCACACCGGATTTACTCCGCGGAGGGTAGGGAAGTGATCTGATGGTCAAAATTACGAAAACCATGGGAAATACTCAATCCTATGTGTTGAAAGCATTCTAAGTTAAATGACTCATGACTCATGGTGGATCCTAGAGATCTGTCCATTTCAAACCATCTGAATTAAGACTGGTTTAAAAACTTCCAGAAGAAAGGAAGGGGGAAATATTAGGTTGGTTCCACAGTTCTTGTTTAGCAGTACATTTGGAGGACCTGGTACCATCAAGAAATAAAGAAGAACAGGGAAAACAGACCATTTCTTGCAGGCCTCGGAATTGCAACTTTGTTCCGGCATCGAACTTGTTTAAAGTTGGAAATAGACCAAACAAAGAGCTTCGTGTACTCTCGACAGGTCAAAGTGGAAGCTTTTGGCTCTACGTGATTTGGGCAAAGGGCACTCAAATCGCTGGGAAAAAGATGCAGACCAAATCAGCGCAGCTTCTGGGGACACGAAACACAGCATTCATTGTGATAAGTAGGAAACGATGGGACTTTGGAGCCATCAGTTTATGGCTTAGTGAGGTCTACTCCAACATTCCCAAAATGTAAGTGAGGTGCTGGAAAAGCCTGATGTGCAATCCACCGACACTGCTTACAACCATAACAAGTACGAAACCTTCAACAAAGGCTTAAAGCATCGAGACATTGCTTGGGGAAGTTCACAACATGCACGAGAATGGTAGGGAAAGTTAGGCATGGGTCTCTATTCCTTGCAAATGACAAGTACTTGATGTTGCCCGCCACGTAATTTCCCTGTTCTTGATGATATTGGACTGTTTCCACTAAAAAGAACAGGACCAAAACTCATTTCTAGGGTCCTTTTCTTTCAAAGTCCTACTCTGACGCAGTCATGCCAACATAGTTTTGATTAACTACTTCAGGAAATCCCATTCATCTGGCAAGAAAATCAAGATACAACAACCCCGTTCTGTATCTCATAAGCTCAAACCTTGGAAGATACAGCTCACAAGCATTAAAGTCATGGAGCTGGTTGGGAGAAAATAAAAGCCTGTGCCTTGGCAGCTCGATTACAAAAAATTTATTGGTATTTTTAACCTATTCATTCTGTATACTATACAGGGCCTATTCTATACAAAACACTCCAAGCATACAACTTTGACTGGGATCATACCTCTGAAAAAGCCTCATCATATATGTTACAAAGGCCTCAGTAATGGGTAATCTTCGAGAAGCTCCCTCTCTGATAGTGTGTCATTTTCATTTTGAGGGGTCCACAACACCTCAACTGCCTGCATGACCAACAAAGAGATGTCAGAAGCGAATGAAGAGATCCTCAGGGTAGATGTTCATAGAAATTTCTACGTTCTTACTAGTATTTTGCTAGAGGGAATGGACCCAAGTTTCTGCAAGGCTTCTTTCAGATCTCCACCACCATTAATGGAAGGCAATTTATGGACTCCTTCAGCAGCCACTAGAATGGTTATCTGACAAGAAAGAAAATTGTAAGCGACAAAAGAGGGCTGAAAGATAATGGGAACGTAAGAGCCAAGTAAATACAACTCTTTAATTAATCCATGCATCTAGCTCTTAAATCTAATTTTTAAAATTCTCAACCTCATGCAAAAAGCTCTATAGGACAAACTGCAGGTAACAGCAGTAATTAATATAGGAAGGCAATAAAACTAGAAACTACAAGCCTCGTGATGCGTGATCATTCATAGTTCTAAACTAAAAGGTAGATTCACCGAAGCTAATACAGGTTTAACATCTTCCCATAGTTCCTGACTAAAAGATTGATTCACTGAAGCATATACAGACTTAACATCTTAGGCTCCGTTGAGGTGATGAAAATGCGTAAGTGGGATAGGCAACAAATCTCATTTAAGTGACTACTACAAGCTTTTGCAATGAAACTTCAATCAGACAAAAAACCATCACTGGCTTTGGATGGCTTTAAGCTTCCATAACAATAACAATAACAATAATAATAATAATAATAATAATAATAATAATAATAATAATAAAAAAAAATAAGCCACGGTCATAATTTGGTTTTCAGAGCCAAGGTAAAGCAAAGTCCAATAACATAATAACATTCAATGAACAGCAGGAATGTTGACTCTGGAAATGGCAGCAAAATGGCCATCCATTATTTTTTGAAGAGCTCCTCAAAAATCAATATCACCACAAGTCCTGAAAATGCCCTAAGATCTTAATAATCAATCTTATAAATCTTACAGACTTGTGATAGAATCTGTCACATAAGGACTGTAAAAGCATATAAACTGAAAAATCTGATAGCAGACCTATATAGTTCTAAGGCTTAAAGATTTCTTGATTACATCAACTCAGCTAAAAAGAAGGTGAAGTTATAAGTGAAATAATACAGCAAGGAAATGAAAACTGCTAGGATCAATGACATACATAAAAGATCAGTTGGATAATGCAAGGTCTTTATCAAAACACCAATTCAGGAACTTACCACTATGTACTCATTGCTAAATCCACTAGATCTCTGGCTGGAGGTACTTTGTTTTCTTATGTTGTTCACATTAACAAGTGTCTCTTCGTCAAATTTCCCTCGCTCTTCAATTGACAGCTGATTGAAACGCTTCTCCCCATCCTCCATGCTCCGCTTCATATCCACCTAAATAAAGATCCAATCGCAGAAAAAATTTAGTGTAAAAACATCAAATCATTACGTTGAAAGAAAATCGATAAAAGAAAAAAACTCAGACAGGAAATTGGGAATCACAGTTGCTACAAGCTAGATGCCCAAGTAGAATAGACCCAATATAAGAAGCCTATCAAGAAATTATTTTCTAAAATCTCATATGGCAAATTAGGATAAGCAAGACTTCTATTCGGTGTGTCAAGCTGGAATTATCATGTAGATGTTTTTGCTTATGGTACAGGGTTTTTATTACACTCATCATCCCTAGTTCTTTCTTTTCAAGAGGAAATTCAACTAAGGTAGCACTATTGGTTCTCGTGCGTTAAGCGTCACAACTGCACAATCCTATCATAAAGAATAGGCCTTCTTCCAACAAGAGAGTGCATACAAACTAGAAACTTAAGGTTATCCTGGCAGAGGAAACACAAGTGTCATAGCGGATGGATTGATTACAGACTTAGTATAAATATTTGTCGCATTTGATGATGCCCAAGTATGATTATAATCACGATTACTATTTTCCATGTGTTACAAGACTTCCCATTCTCGATAGAAATTCACTAAAACTACTAGGTCACTGAAAGTTTAAGATCATGGATTTAACTTACGGATGAATAACCAGAGATGCAGTAATCAGGATGACGGAGTAAAGCAAGTGTCGTCTCTGCACGAAGATTTGCCAATAAGTACAATTCAATAATATTTAATAATCAAAGTGCATAGACATGAGTGCTCAATCCTTCCAATTCAAAATCATTGCTCAAACAGAGGGGGAAAAAACTGAAAAAATAGTGCTTTGTATAAGATGCTTAATCCCATCATAGCCCAGATGTGGACACACTTATGCGAATGTCTAAATGGAAAATAAAAGTTCTGTCAATTTCCCTAATGCTGATGGGATGACATAAAAGACTCTCCACATCATTTCAAGATAAGTATGAAAGACTATTGGGAGACACGTTAATCCCTACATTTCATTCCCTTCCTCCATTTGATTGTTTGGTCAAACACTTTAACAATATGGCCACATTCCTTCCCTTCCTCATTTGTTCCACATTGACATGTAAGGAAACAAACAACTTAACTACCAAACAACTTTCATGGAGATGTTAGGAAAAAGAACTTCAAAAAATTTACCATTTCAGAGTCCATTCGAAACTAGCAGACGTTAGGAAAGGCATCAATTGTGAAAAAGGCAGAGAGGAAGAATAGGAAATTTACCAGTCAGGATGTAGCTAAGACCCTGAGATGAGGATGTATCTGCAACATCCGCTATCTTATTAAGATCGCTTTGAAGTGACCTTCCCATGCCCAACAATCCCACCTGAACAAAATGATCTGGGGAATCTCAAGAGCTGAAAAGGACTATATAACTCCATATTTACAAATATTCATAGTGCCTTAAGAAGCTAGTAGATGGTGGACTACCAATATTGTGCAACCAAAGTACATCACCTCAACTTTTTCCCCACTTCACTCATATGAAAGAAAAAAGAAATACCTTTTCCACACAAGTTGCACAGATCATTCCAATTTAGCCTCAACAACAAGGCATTTGTCTCGAATTTGAAACCACCCGGCTCATTGCAGCTAATCCAAATTTAGTTCCAATTCCAGCATTTATAGCATCTACTTGCACTTCTATCGAGGAATCTAGGGACAATCCCAACTATTCCTCTGATTACTTGCACCTTGACTAACCAAAATTGTCAACTCATCTATCCAAATTCCTAGTAAACACCTCCGAACAACACATGGCAATTCCAAGCTTAATCACTTTTATCCCCCAAGAACAGAAGGACCATGATTCACACACTCAAGAAGTCCACAGAAACATGATCAAAGTGCAGTTCTCAAAGAAAACCTATTTATGCATGTGTATTATATCAGCAATAGAACCTAGATCCCCTTCACTTTGTGCATTTGCAGAGTGGCCTCTTGCACTTCAATTTTCAGCAATTGTGATGCACAAACTATTCACATTCGCTTCAATGTCTATTCCATCCATCCTTTGCTAATCTTACCATGTCAACAATTCGGTTGCCATGTATGATGGTGCCATTACAAATACAAACCCAAACGAAGATGGATAGGAGGGATTAAGGTAAATATGAATAAAACAGACAGTAACTTTGAAGTCATTGCAAAGACCACTACACAAGTACCCCCAAGGCGTTCGATCATTTCACTCCTACATCAACAATGATGATTGATGACTAAATTCTCCCCCCATCTAAAGCAGTTAAACTCCACCTAGTTAGCCGGACCAAATCAAACTCAGAACCACAAACGATTGCAAACCACGAAGCATTTCAACAAACACCAAACGATCGCTCATACCTGAAGCTTGAGCACAGTCGTTTTCTCCGTCGCGGTGAGCACGCCGCCCTCAGACCGATCCGAGAGAAACCCCGAGACCAGAAGGAACGCGGCGAAGCCCATAAATATCAAGAAGAAGCTCGACCCCGCGCCCACTCCGACCCCGACCGCCGGCCCCACGTAGGCTCCACCAAACGGCGAGGGCGCGTAATACGGAGCCGAGTACGAAGCGCTAGGGCTGGGGGCCCTCGTCGTATAGCTCCTCGAAGACGAAGACGACGACGACGACGACGAGGATCGTGACGACGAAAACGAGCTCCCGCCCATCCTCCCGCCGGAGGCGGCCAATGCGGAGTTAGGATCGTAGGCGAGCAGCAGGCCGAGCAGGATCGCGGCGACGGCGGGCCTCTTGAGCGACTCCAGGGCCCTGGCGACCGCGCTCAGGACGACCTCGAGCGGGTTCCGCCGACGATCCTCCGCGCCCGAGGAGCTCGCGGCGCTCGGGGCGGCGGGCAGGTCCCCGCGCCGAGCGGAGCACCCGGCGACGTCACGGCGGCTGCGGACGGACTCGGGGCCGAAGCTCGGAGCGCGGGTGCCGAGGCGGACGCGGCGGGCGCCGGGGAGGCAAGGCGGCGACTTGCGGCGGGCGCCGGGGAGGCTGGGCTGGAAGAGGAAGAGGGTCGCGGCCGTGGCCATGGAAGGAAGCCAATGCCGCTGGAGGAGGAGGAGAGAGGATTTTTTTGGGAGAGAGAGAGGAAGGAAAGGAGCGAACTTTTTTTTTGGTCGAAAGGGAGCGAACTTTGGGAGGGAGATATTTATTTTTTTGGGTGGCGGAAGGAGGAACGGGCTCGTTCACAGAGAGAGAGAGAGAGAGAGAGAGAGAGAGGAGGCTTGTGGTGGAGGTGGCGGAAGGAGAATGAATGAACCTCGTCTCTCCATGGAGACCACGAGATTTTCAGTCATTTTAATGTATGCCCAGCTCAAAATGTCCAGATAAGATAATAAAGTGGCACGAATGGTCTATTGACTTTGACCTAACCTCTAATCTGATTTCTAAAATTTCAATTTATTCAATATAATTCATGTATTTTGATCGAATGTGCTGTACGGCATATTCGATGCGGACCATGAACAGACTAACCCTCAAACTATATGAATATAATCGATGTCATTTTTTTTCACTAATTTAGGTTTAGAGATAATATTGAGCATTTTCATATTGTTTATGAACTAATTTGAATATTTATTGAAAGTTTAGAGACTATATTAAACAAATTAAAAAAAGTTGAGAGACGACATTGCTCGTTGAATTAGTTATTAGAGACTTCATTAAACAAACTGAAATTTCAAGAAGGTGATGGTACAATGGGCCAAAGTTAATCAACATCCCGTAATAAATATGTACATACATATGAATAAAACGAGGCCAAGATTGCATTTTTCAGCTCGATGGCGAAGGCGAAGACGGACCCAGCTGAGCCGCAGAGGTTGGGCCCTTTGGTTAGCCCAGCCCAAGAAGAAGATGGCGACGAGGAGCTTCGCTGACGCGAAATCCTGAGCATGAAAAACCCTAATGCTATAAATTCGAAGGCATCGCCTTCCGCTTCGCTGCCTGCCGAGATCTCTCTGCTTCGCTGCCCGCCCATCGAGAAGTGACCGACGACCGAGCGGTGCAGAAAGAGGAGGAGCAGCAGCAGCAGCAGCAGCCATGGCGGACAAGGCAGTGACCATCCGGACCCGCAAGTTCATGACCAACCGGCTTCTCTCCAGGAAGCAGTTCGTAAGTCTTTCTCTCTCTCTCTCTCTCTCTGTGGAAGGAGCTTGTTCCGTGGTGTTTGCGTATCGGGGGTGGCGCGAGATTAGGTTCGTGAATGCGGCGTTTGGGATTTGGGGATGTGGGATCGGTGGGTGGTGTGGCGCCGGAAGGGGCCGTCTAGTCTTGGGCTAGGTTCCTCCTGAAGAAGGGTTTTGGGTTTGAGCCGAAATGGTTTCGAGGGTTCTGAAGGGACGGGTCCCGGGTTGCGAGAATAAGCAGCGGAGGGTTGTGTGTATGGTGGAAAGGTTGCTGATTTGTCGGCGGAAGTTGGTGAGGAGAGAGCATCATTGGCTTTGGAGCGCCGTTTTCTCCCGTCGGGATGGATCGTGGGATTTAGAAATTAGCTGGGGGGAAATTAATGGTAGAGTGATACAATTTGCTGCGTCTGTTTTCTTGGGTCGAAACGAGACTTGGGTTAGTTTAGCATTGACTTCAGAATCTTAAAATGCAAAAGATGCCGTGTGTTTTTGTGGTAATGGCGAGTAGGCGATGGGAGCGAAACTTGATTATGCAGATGTATGGAGTCACCGAAGTTCGGAGTGTTAGTTGAATAGATTGTATTGGTCAAACCTTTTTTACTGGCTGCTGATGTTTCTATTTGCATTAACCTGTAGGTCATTGATGTACTTCATCCTGGAAGACCCAATGTCTCCAAGGTAATAAACTGTTTATTTGACAGTCAAAATCCTCTCAATCTGGCGCTTGTGCCGCAACTATTGGAGATATCCTGCCAAAGAGATGTTTGCTAAATGGGGGTCTTTTTGGTCTGTAGGCAGAGCTGAAGGAGAAGCTCGGAAACATGTATGATGTGAAGGACCGAAACTCCATCTTTGTGTTCAAGTTCCGGACTCATTTTGGAGGTGGGAAATCTACTGGCTTTGGTTTGATCTATGATTCAGTTGAGACTGCCAAGAAGTATGAGCCCAAGTACAGACTCATCAGGGTAATTTTCCTCATGTCATCTAATTTTTCGTGGTTCCTCTTTCTCCTCATTTGTTGAATTGAAATTGTACTCCTGCCTACTGAATCTCCAGTTGTTCCTTGCTGAAGTGATTATATATTTATAATGCGGTTTAGCATACCTTGCCATACCTTGGCTACATGCAGTAGACGTGTTGCTGGGAGACCCCAACTTGTGGGGCTCCCCACCCTTTATAAACCGCACAATATAGCTGATTAAGCTTATCTTCTTTGGGCAGCATTTGGTAGTCTAAGGTTCTGCAGTATATATGAAAGCCCTGCAAGCTACTTTATAATTGAAACATAACCATTATATTCCGGAAAAATTATCTTTAGTAGTATGGACTCTGCAATTTACCTTTTGAATGCGGGACATAAATTCTTTGCGTATGGTGGTTTTGGAATGAAATAGTGCACTTGATTATCTTATGGATGTGGTCCCTTTTCTTACTAGTAGACACCCTCCATAACCAAACTTTAGTGATGATTAAGCTCTGAGTAAAGAAGGTAATTTTGCATGGCAGAATGGACTTGATACCAAGGTAGAGAAGTCGAGAAAGCAAATGAAGGAAAGAAAGAATAGAGCCAAGAAAATCCGTGGAGTAAAGAAGGTAATTTCGAATCTATGTTTCTTTCTGGTTTCTTGGTCCCAGATGGTGTTGTTATTCTTAATCTTCCTACTCTCGTGCAGACTAAAGCAGGCGATGCTGCCAAGGCAGGGAAGAAGAAGTGAGCATCTAGAGTCTTGTTGATTCTGAAGTCTAGGATATGGGAGTCAATTTCAATTGCAATATGTTCCCTTGTTAGGAGGTAGCTATGGAGTGAATTGTTTGTTTCTGCTGTTTAACCCGGTGTTTAGTCGGTTTACGAATTTTGACTGTTCTGTGGAGGACGAAATTTTAGAAACAGAGATGAAGAAAGCTTTGAGAGAATGTTCTTGCTTTTGTTAAAGATACTTAGTAATCAAAGCTCCTGTAATTTTTGGTCTTCGGGAAAGGACTCCCCTCGTTTCTTCTCTCTTTTTACTATCAAGTTTGTTACATCCTTCGCTCGGTGGTAAGTGATACTGATATATCCCTTGGACGGTTGGACCGGTCCAGGCTCGAACCACGTTTTGAGACAAGAACCGCCTCGGCTGACCACCCTAGGAACGTTGATGATAACCAAGCTTGTTTGTAAAATTAGATCCCAATACGGCAGTCTTGTTCAGCAGACGTGCATTTTGTCATCTTCTCTGGCGTCGAATGCATTCTTCGGAATTACCGTGTACGTCGGGCAAGTAAATATATGAAAGTAGATATTTTGTGCTAATAAATCAGTAGGGTGGGGGAAATGGGCTGTGGGGCGGGGCGTAGTACAGCTCCTGCCCATGTGGCATCCGCAGGGTGCGGATTCCACGTGCCCCATGTCCCCATGCCTAGGCCACTACCGGTGTAGTTGGCCCGACGATGACGGGACGTGTTTGGTCGGAGTTGATCAGATTATAAATCATGAGGAAGTTGGGATGCTAAGGGGTGCAACAGTAAATTAGTGGGTTTGACATGAATCATCACAAGATGCCGACCACCCCTTCGTTCTGAAACCATAGATGTCAGGAGTGTACAGTAACAAGAAACGGACGGTCCAAGTACTTATCAAGGACTGAATTTTGTCGACACCCTCCACAAACCTTCATCAGCGAGCAATGTGGAGAGCATGGCGGAGGATTGAGATGTAAGCACGCGTCCGGAATAAGAGGGAAATCAGCCCCTCTGATTCGTGCATCCTTGTCCATCGTTGTCACGGGGTCAAAGCCGAATTGATGCGGGTGGGCCGCGGTGTGATTCTCGACATGGTGGTTTCTATCGGGCTATGTAAGTCTAAATCTGTTGTCGCCGAGATGGTTGGCAAGAATCAGAAGCAACGCCTACCCCGCAATATTTTCATGCTAACAAGGACATATTGAGCACCTTACAAGCAAGCATCCAAGGATGCTTCCGGCAAGCAGTAACCATCTCAACCGATACTTAGCTCTAGTGGCATCATGCCTCTATCTTCTTTTGGACCACGGCTAGGATTTGGTTTCTACCATCGCAGGTGCCGAAGTATGGAGAGATGCTCCAGCAGACTGGTCACGACATGAGAACAAACGAATTTGATGAACATGCAAGGATTTTTTTTTCACGTTTCTTTTCTACCAACGGTCACCGCGAAATCTTTGCAAAAGTTGGTTTTTGCATTGGCACACCATGTTCTGAGGCTCTGAGGACACACGAGAAGGCTCCACTTTATGAGACAAAGCTAAGAGGGAAAAACGAACGAGGAAATAGTATCGATCTGGACTGTTCAGCAGTTTGTTTCTCCTTAGCGCGTTCGTATAATTTAAGAACACAGCCTCCCAATTGTAATGTTGCCCCCTGATTCGCCCAAAAGGACCCTCCCAATCAGGAAGAAGCTGACCTGAAATTGCGTGTGCTGCTTCCAAAAGAGAGTGTATGAGGGCTCGGACCTTCTCAAATCAGGAAAGAAACTCGTCAACTAGCAGTCCGAGCAAACTCAGTAGCAGCATTGAGTGAACTACTAAGCTTTCTCATCTCCCTCAAAGAGACTAACAAATCAATAAACGGAGAGTAGATGGTAATATTACAGATTCCTCAGAAAGAGAAATCTAGCAGAGCATTGTTCAAATGGGCAAGGCAAGTTTCTAATATTAGGTACTGTCGAAACGTTAAATTGTTTTACTCCATCCAAACTCCCTCCATGGAACAGCAAACACAAACAAAAACAGCATACAACTATCAACAAATAACAGCAATCGGAAAAAAACCATCTAAGAAAATCATGGGTAACTAAAGGCCGTGGCCATGAGAACGCAGAGACAAATTAGAAGTGACAATATAATGGTCGTATTATATATGAACTCATTATAAGCATCAGCCAAGAAGTTATATAACATCAGAGTTTGTGAAGACAAAAATGGCCAAGATTGAAATTATAAATGTCACAACAACCAAAACTGTTACAGGATGATGTAAGAACAAATTCAAGCGAACTATAGGATCTAAGCAATAACATGCCCCTCTTCCCACCCACTGAATTTCCTACCCGTGATAAATTAGATTATTTATGTATCCCCTGCCATTCATTGTGGAATATACACTTGCAGGCATGAAACAATTTGCCGCACGGTGTACCGTGCAATTTACAATTTCACCAAGTTGTTTGAATATCACGCTTCAAGAATTCCACAACTTCAATAATGTGGAGGTAATGATAATTAGACTTAAAATTTGTTATTGTGAACAATGCAACATTTCCTGAATTTGATGGCTAAAATTACATGTGAACTGCTAAACATCAAAATGACTTGAATGCATGATGTTGGTGCCTCAAACAGAAGAAACATTTACAACAAGAAGTCAAAGTGCAGAAGGCACGACACAGAACAGTGCCAAAAAGTATAGATACTATCATCTTTACTAGTCACATGCTAAAAGACGCTAAGATGCATTCATCCTCTATATAAGCAGCGTGAGATGCTCATGAACTTGCCTTTCCCACATACTACAAGTATAACAAGGAAGTATTTGCACATATATAGAGAACATTTTTAGCACAAAAGGCACCAAGCCAATTCAAAGTCCTTTCAGAAAATGAAAAACCAAGGATAAGGATGCAGCTCCAGCTCTATTTTTAGTCAAATTCTTCTTGTTGCAGATCGGACAAGTTTTCAACAAAGCTGATGCATACAAAAGCAAATCAGAATATCCAACTCCCATGAACAAATTCTTGTCATCGCAGATCGTACAGGTTTTCAACAAAGCTGATGCATACAAAAGAAAATCAGAATACCCAACTCCCATAAATCTAATCAACCACCACAAAACATAAGAACTTACATGAACCGAAGACAATTCAGAAATCCGACAGGACAGATCCTGCCAGGCAAGTTAGAGCAATTCAATTATTTCATCTACCACTGTCGATTCATAGTCGCCATTATCTACATAACCCAGGAAAACATGACCAATCTATCGGAGGCTAAATAATTAGAAATAATTATTCAACAACTGCCCTATCATCTTTCAAAGAAAGGTGAAACCGAAATCTCAACTGGCCACTACACTATCAAGTGTCAACTATTTATCAATGCCCAATCTATTTCGCGAAACTTGAGTGGGGGAAACAAGAAAACTCAAACTCACTTACAACTGACATCCCATGAAAATGAAAAGCGCAGTGGCTAATTCCTCAAATCACCCTCCTCCGCTAGAGCGCAGCTCCTCTATAGTCGCCTTGATATGATCCTGCACCAACTCCAACCGCTTCGAGTACACCTCCAACTCCATTATCTGCTGCTTCCTCCACCTCTCATCCCCAGTTTCGCCGGTGCTGCCCACTCCGAGTCCCACTCCATAACTGAACGGCAACGGATTCAACGCCGCCGTAATATACCCAAACCCTCCTCTTGATCCCCCGCCACCAAATCCCCCGCCCACTGCGGCCCCACTCAACAACTCCTTAAACAATGGCGACAAGCAGCTCCTCACAGTATCCTCAATCACTCCCGCGACACTCGGACTCGCATTCGCATTCGAACTCGCGTTCGCATTCAGATTCAAATTGGGATTCGCATTATTCGACATGGTGGGGCCATCGACCCCTAAATTCCTCTCCTCCACCTTCACATGCTGTAGTTGCACCTGCACCTGCTGCGGATGAGACTGTGGCTGCGGAGGACGCTGCCTTTTGCGCGACTTGGTGGGGGTCGTGGCCGGATCGAAAAAAGGGTTAGGATTAGGAGTCGTAAAAAGGTGATTATTGAAATTAGGGTTCCGAACGGCGTCGTCCTCGTCGTCGATGTGGTCGTGGTTAGAGCCGAGAGGGGCGGCGGCGACGTTGGTCCAGATCCTGCGGGAGATCTCGAAGGTGGCCTGGTCGTGGGGGCTCTTGAAAGCGAAGTCCTTGCCGGAGCTCATCCTGCTGAGCACGTTCCGGTACTTCTTCTTGAGCCGGCGGAGCTTCTCGACGAGCTGGTTCTTGTTGAAATCGAGCTGGAGCTTGCACTTGATCTGGTCGTAGAACGCGGCCGTGTCGTGGTGGCCGCCGGACGGCGCCCCGCCGCGCTGCGTGGTGTAGTCGAGGAACCCGCGGAGGAGCTCGATCTCGTCCTCGTCGGTCCAGAGGCGCTGAAACAGGGGCTTGGCGACGGTCACGGCCGGGGAGGGCCGCTTGAGCTCGGAGGGGGAGATCGTGCCGACGATCGGGGGGACGGGGGAGGCGGCTGGGGCGGCGATGGAGACGGCGGCGGCGGCGGAGGCGGCGGAGGAGGAGGATGGGGGAGCGGCGGGGGAGGCGGAGGCGGAGGCGGAGGGGGACGGGGACGGGGAGGGGATCGGAGCGGAGGGGGCGGGGACGGCGACGGTGACGGCGGCGGCGGAGGCGGAGGCGGAGGCGGAGGAGGAGGAAGGTGGGTGGGGAAGGGGGAGGGGGAGGTGGCGGTCGAGGGGGTGGCGGTGGGGAGGGAGGAGGAGGTGGAGGCGGAGTCGGCGTCGTCGTCGAAGACGTCGTCGTCGTCGTCGGGGAGGACGCCGACGCCGACGCCGACGCCGACGCCGACGCCGGGGCCGGGGGAGGCGTGGTTGGGGAGGAGCTCCTCGTCGTCGTCGTCGTCCTGGCTGTCGTCGTCGTCGTCGAGGTCCTCCTCGTCGGGGAAGACGGCGGCGCCGTCCTGCTCGGAGGCCATGAGAGCGGAGGAGGTTGGGGGGTGGGGGGAGGTTCGATGTTGACGATGGGATGGATCGGGGGAAAGCGTTTAGAGAGAGAGAGAGAGAGAGTTGACGGGGTTGGGGTTGGGGGTGGGAGGGGGGTCGGGTTAGCGTGTGGGGCTGGGGTTGGGGTTGGGTGCGGTCCCGTGCGCTGCACTTAGCCCCCCTCCCTCCCTCCCTCCCCCCCTATCTTTTTGCGTGCCTCCAACTTGCTTTTTTTCCCCCTTTTCCCTCCCTCCTCTTTTTATTTTTTATTTTTTTTCATTTTTTTAATTTATCCATTTTATTATAATTGTTAATTATTGTTGTTATTAGTATTGTTAGTCTTTTTTTTTTTTTTGCTTTTGATTTCTCCTAGGAAGTGAGATGCTTTTTAGTCCTCGATTTTAAGGATGATTGGTTCCGGTTCGGGAACTAGGAATTAGGAATTGGACCGGAGAGACCAGCCTTCAATTTTGAGAAGTGGGGACCGCTAGTCCTGTTCAAGCACTTCATGTTTTGCGGAAGTAAATGAGTCTGTCCAAAACATAACTTCCATATTCTCATTTCATTGTTAACACTTTGAAAATGGTATAAAACAAAATCCCGAGTTACCCAAATGAATTTGCCTTGTAGATCGGTATCTTGTCTGTGTTATTTGTATGCAAATTACGTTCCGATCGATAATTTTATTTCTATTGAACGCGTGATTTGATTGAACGTGTCTCGTTGTGAGTTCAGCTAAAGATGGGGCGTGGGTGTCATGGACGAATTTGAAAAGACCTAAAGAGGATAGGAAGAAGAGGCGTGCATGGGGATTTTAGATTATTGAATTTATCTTTTAAGAGATAAAAATAATTAGTCTAATCCCTTCTTGAATCGTGAAATGTTGAGTGTTAGAGTAGAATTAGAGTAGAAAAAAAAAAAAAAATCCCCTTCCTCGGAATCATGAACCGAACCACTAGGAAACCAATTTCGCTTTTACAGAATGGGAAACCACCAATTCGGTTTTAATCGGCGGTTCTCGATTCGATTGATCTGTCTTGTTCATTCCTGCCCAGTTATGAACTTTTCAATCTTTTGCACTCTCCATCTAATAAAAATTTCACAAAAATAAAGAAAATCAAGATGGAGATGATAGGTTTCCAATGGCACCCGGTCAGTTAGTTCGATCGAGTCATGTTCGTTCTCCGACTTGACTTATTTGGTCCCAAGAAGAGAATCGGACGCATTTCGATTTCAAGTTTGTTCCTTGTATTTTCATCAGTCCACTAATGATGTGATGTGTCGAATTATTGTTTAGATGTTGGAATACTAGTAGATGTGGGTATTGTAAATCATGTAGCTATCGTTATATGTCACGAAAAATGAAAAGTTTGAAAGTTATTTTTCTAAAAATTATTTCTTCTATAGCTTTAAATAATTATTGATAAAAAATATTTTTATTATTCACAATAATTTATATTTGAACATTTTTTTAACAAGTCCATTCGTTATTATAAGTGATATAAATAATTATTTTCAAAAAATATTCTATAAACCATTTTTTTCCGTAAAATAAATGAAACCTTTGTGTATTAGTTAAGTTTCAAGATAACAATTTTGCTAGGTTGATAAAAATGGAAACGTCCCGTTGGCATCGCGCGAGGTAAAAACACAAATTACATAGAGATAACTTGAATATGTCCTAACTTGATTTGACATGCTAACTTTATACGTTGACACAAATCGACACAAACTAACATGCTTTCATTATGATTATACTATTCAACATATAAAATCAAAATCAATATGTTTAAATTGACACAAATTACAAGCAATATTATTAGGGTAAGGCTTATAACCAAATTGAATCATTCAAATCTGGACAATTATTAATTCCTATAATTTGAAATCAATAATTATTATCGATTCGATTCCTAATTTCATATGTGAAACCGAATCAATACTTTTTTTATTAGCAAGTTAAAGATACCTGATCACATTTCATCACACTTTCAATGTCTTTCCAAGGAGATTTTCATTGATTAAAGATCCGAAACACAAAAAAATGAGAATTGTACAACATCTATAGACTTATAGGGAATAGGTAGGGTAAATAAAAACTGATATCACCATCAATTCCCAAACCTACCCATAAACTGAATCGGACCGGTTCTCGATTTCGAAAACTGGGAACCGACACTTCTGGTCCGGTTCTTGGAACGATCACCCTCAATGATTATTGCACGCTCGCCCCGAATCGTCCCGGCCGAAAGATGTGAATCATTGTGGGACAAATGACAATTCATGTGAGTGGGCCATGGTCCACGACCAACAAGCCCGTGATTGAAACTATACACAGTATTTATTATTTAGGCTCAGTCAATCGTGTTGGGGATGGACCCGAGCCCATATCACCCTCGCTTGTAGTCCTTTTTACTATATATAGTTGAAGAATGGACTATGCAGAGAACGAGTGAAATTTCACCATGAACAGGGACGAGAACCCACATTCATCTTTGATATGTAGTTTTACGAGAAATACATGAGAAATCCTGTAAGGAATTCAAATTCACCGTAGAGAGAGATTCAATATAATGACTTTAATTTTTTATTTTTTTGGCATATTTCTCTTTGTTAGAAATCTCATCTACTGAAAATAATTTTCTTCCATGAGCACAGCATATTAGTATAAATGATTACTTAAATTAAGAAAAGTCGTTCGACAGTCAAATTTGAGATAGATTTTGATTCAACCAAAATGGTCGGACGGATGATCATATTAGATCCGATCCTTTTACGTCTCTTATTATTCTTACGGGAAGTATCTCATATGAATCACGGTAATGCTAAGAATGCAATGCCTAATTTGAATTGGATTGAGAACCATCTTCTTCTTCTTCTTCATGGGTTTTCTCCATTATTTCTTGGCAAAAGTGCTAAATAAAGAAAAAAGAGAAGACCAAGAATTGGAAAAAATGCAGGAAACGGGGGAGTGAGTGTGTGTTGTGTTGTGTGTGAGCGTTGTGTGGGGGGGAATGCTTGCAAATGTCTCTCTCTCCTCCCCACCTTATCCAACCACAAAACTCTAGACACTCCTCTGCACAGCAAAAGCATATGCTCTTCCTCCCTCTCCCATGGATTCTCTGTCCCTCTCCTCCACCTCCAGCTCCTCTGCAAACCCAACATCAAGAATTCCTCACTGAACTCCCCAACCCAAGAATCCCACCACACCAGCACCAGCAAGAACTATAGGCTCATCTCATCAATGGCTTCCGCCACCACAAGACCCACCTTCTCCTTCCACCTCTCCACAAACCCCAAACTCACCCACCACCACCACCACTCCCTCCCCACCTCCACCACCCCCAGGATCCCCAAGAAGCTCCACCTCACGACTAGGCTAAACCCGAGCCCGAGCCCGAGCCCGAACCCGAACCCGAACCCGAACCCGCCATTCCGACCCCGCTCTGTCGACGTCTCCAAAGAAGACAAGCCCACCTCGAGCCAAGAGCCGCCCGCCCCGCCCCCCCCGCCGCCGCCCCCGCGCCCGCCCAGGAGCAAGAGGGCCGGCCGCCGCCGCCCCCCGACGACGGCCAGAACTTCGACAGGCGGCGGATGGAGGAGAAGTTCGCGGTGCTGAACACGGGGATCTACGAGTGCCGGTCGTGCGGGTACAAGTACGACGAGGCGGTGGGGGACCCGTCGTACCCGA
This sequence comes from Eucalyptus guilfoylei, assembly GCA_016097605.1. NCBI lineage: Eukaryota > Viridiplantae > Streptophyta > Magnoliopsida > Myrtales > Myrtaceae > Eucalyptus > Eucalyptus guilfoylei. The sequence goes on from CM027867.1 coordinate 50,973,579, forward strand.
TCCCGCCGGGCCTGCCGTTCGCGCAGATGCCGGAGGACTGGCGGTGCCCCACGTGCGGGGCGGCCAAGAGCTTCTTCGAGAGCAAGAGCGTCGAGATCGCGGGGTTCGCGCAGAACCAGCAGTTCGGCCTCGGCGGGAACGCCCTCACCTCCGGCCAGAAGGCGGTGCTCATCTACGGCAGCCTCTTTTTCTTCTTCGTCCTGTTTTTGTCCGGTTACTTCTTGACATAAGTCCAAAGAGTGAATTCGGGCTGCTGCCGGTTTTGTAGCTGCCTGGCTTTTCTTCTTTTTTGGGTTAAGGGTGAAAACATTGTATGTTTGTGCAAAATAGAATTTGAAAGAGTTAATAGAAGTTTGGCAACTGTTGTAGCACTGTTATATAGCTGTTCTAAGTTGGTAAAAGTTGAGCTCGACTCTCTGATGATTTATATCGTCTTGTTGATGTTGGAACATCTCCTTTGATTTGAGATTTGCCTGAGCATAGAGGATGCAAAATCTGCAGTGGCAACCCGCTCGTTTCAAGTCGCGGAATGCACAGATGACCTGGTCCGGGTTAATGTTTCCGCTAGTCGGCTCTCGACGGCCATAAGACGACTCGCAGTCACATTGTATCATCTTCAAAATGCCTAGCAAAAGATCAAATGCATCTATTGCACGCCAGTAATCTTCCATAGACTCGAGGACTTCCAACCATAATGGAGTGCTGTCGCTAGTCATATAGCCTCTGATTGCACTTCCTAGGGAGTAAAGAGCAGTGCAGAGTGTTTTCACTTCCCTGTGGCATTCAGGCAACGCCACGAGGGAAAGAGACTGTCAACTACTTGCCCATTGATACCAATTTCGCAACAACACCGCAGATGATAGTGCAATTTTGCTGATTATAACCCTAGAAACACCATCCCTGAAAATGAATAATGGATCACAGTACTTTACAACGCTGGAGAACTAAATAAATCCTACATATGACCTGCACCTATGATACAGAAGCGCCGTCCAACGGCCAAGAAATCTAGGTCCCATCATGAGCAGGAACGCCTCCTCCACAGCAGTTAATGGAGTGCTGATTATAAATATAGATCTCTTGCAGAATAAGCAGAGGTTGGTCAAGTTTCTGTATCCACACTTTGCCTCAAGTAATCAATCAGCAGGTAATTTGATCAGAATCACCCGCCAGAAGGTGGCATGAGAACTGGAGCTTGGGCAGCTCGATATCCCATTAAGCTGAAGAATTCCACAGTTCTCGCCGGTTTAGACATGGATCGTGAAACACTGTCGTTTCATTGAAGATAAACCATTGAGATGCCAAGAAGCTTCATGAAGGTGGAAGATCACATGCGTTTTGACTTGATGACTGGTTTTCCATACCCAACGTCTCGTTTGACACCCGGGTCTTTACCTGATAGACCATTTTTCCCTGCTTCTCTGATCCTCCTCCAGTGACAGCTCCTTGTCGTTCCCTGTGTACTCCATTTCCAGCGACCGCCTTCTTGATGATCCATTTGCTGGGTGGGGGTGGCGGTGGGCCCACATTTTGCATAGCCTGGTCGGGTGTGAGTGAAGAATGCCCAGGATTGGGGGTCCTTAGTAACATAGGGACATTTTGTTTAGTTCTGACACCTTCTTCCACTGCCAAAGCAGACATTCCATTCCTCAAATTCCTATGCTGCTCTTGATTTTGAGACCTATCCATTGGCCTCACATGCTGTTTGCTTCCTTGCCAACCATTTGATAAAGGCAGATATCTCGAATTACCAATCATGCCTTGATTGTAGTTGTGATTCCCATAGTACTGGGGGGGATCTTCACTGAAGCCCCTTTCGTACCCAGAGGGACCAGCTGGTCTCGGTCTATTAAGTGGATAATATCCCGGAAAGTTTCGATTGCGTGGTGGTTCCAAAATACCAGAGGATTGATTGTTGTTGGACTTGATATTTAGTGTACTCTTGACAAGACGATGAGCTGCTTCTCCCAGCATTGGACCAACCATTGCTCCAGGTACTGATGGCCTACAAGAACACAAGCACTGCAATTAGATGGGGAGAGAAAAGAGAGAAGTGTCTCCAAACAGAAATGACGGGAAAAAAAGGTTCTCCGAAGAATTCACAACCCACACTCAATAACTTGTAGGAGTAACCAAAATTTTTTTCCAAATGTCCCTGCTTTCAAATTAATTCTCAACTGCAAATTCTATTGCACCACAAGCCTCTAAATTGATATAAATCACCAATGCAGAAGCAGAAATATAAAACAAACGGACAGACATATCAATGCAGACGGCAAGACCATCAGAATTCACTCTCACCTTTCTCTTCCCTGGTGGCGCCTGCCGTAATTATCTTCATGCCATAACACAGGGAATGGCTTGATATCCAAAGGTCCTAAAACCTATAAAAGTGAAAAGGTGAGCCATCCATTTTCTTGTCACAACATCCAATATCAACTGACCTAAACATTGATTTGAAAAAGGTTTTCCCATATGAAATAACCCCCACTTTCAACTGTACATTTCACACCAATGTTGAAGGGGAAAAGGCCTCATGTAACATCAAATACAAAGTCCTACATGATGTACATAAGGTTTTGCCGAAAAAATTGTATACATTGAGAACAAAATACAAATGTTTACTTCCAAATTAACATATATGAACCAGTAAGCACATCATGTACCTTTGGAGGAATGTCAACACCATCAGGCAGTCTGGGAACGTGCTCATGCTTTGCAGGATTGAGATAAGTAACATTACTGCAAAGCAACAGGGATTGTGAATAATTCGAGTTTGTTGCCCAAGAATTGCAAAAGCAAAAAAGACACTTACAATACTTGATTGTTTACAATATCCTCTAATCCACGGACAGGTGAACGAACTACATTGGTCAGTACATTCCTCTCAGTTAGCCAGAGGAATCCATTCATTCCACCGCTGTAAAAGATTGGCAAAAAATGAATGCGCAGAATAAAAGTTAACCCAATTGCAGCCATGTAAAATATACACACAAGCTTTTATGCCAGAGAGAGGCTAGCTGACCTAGCATTTGTGTCAATCGGTACTGGATATCTTTGATATGGCCCTAAATGATAGCTTAATTGGTGGTATGAATAAACTTGTACAGACAAAGGATGGAATGGATGAACATAGAGCAAATCGAACATCACACTATTTCGTAGTTGCTCCTCCTCCTATATAAACCAAGTCAATCTGTGAGCATTCTTGAGCATCATGAGATGGAGAATTCAAATTACAGAGGAGTTGCAGATAACGATGCCACCTAAAAAAATCATGAGCTGATGTTTGAAAAAAAAAAGAAAAAAAGAAAAAAAAGAAAATGAAAAGGCAGAAATGGCATCAATGAATCTTGGAGTTAAAGAAGGTCAGCCTACAAAATTGCACCTCCAAAGAACATGATACTCCTTGCCACAACCCCAAGCTAAGCTCAGTATTGATCAAGTAACGGTCTCCAAATAAGTAGGAAAATATCCTTGCCACAATATTAACAATCAGTGAAGCATGGAAGCACTCTTGAAGGCTTTAGCAAAACATTTTCATTCAACTACAGCTGTTTAGTATCACTGGACCAAAAACTCAGAATGCACACTCATTAAAAAAACTCATTTTATCCAATACAAATCTTACAAAGAGCATCTTGAATAGATGTTAATACACAAAATAAAATGTCAAGTTAAAAAAAGATATAAAGTAGCTATGACAGTCCAGTCAGGTTAAATAAGAATAAAATTCAAGATAAGAGCTTTCTCACTGTTAAATAGACTTCTAGTTTCCTCGTTTCAGTGAGCAATTTCTTCTCCTCGATGAATGGCAATTTGGCAACACCCTAATTCAAGAAAGAGGAACTTTCCATTTTTTCACACAAGATAGCCACAACAAGAACAATGTCAAGTGGACAAGTTACCGTACCTGCCATGCGAATTTCTTTCCATTCATGTCGACCTCAAAATCTGTCAACATAATAACAAGGAAAAGTTGTGAGAGAGAGAGAGAGAGAGAGAGAGAGTTGCATTGATAAGCATCGCCTGCTCCTGGTTAGTATACCTGAAGGATAAAAGTCAAGGATTGGTGAGGAAGGATCCGTCATCAATTTTCTGTACTGTTCTGGCAGAGCACTTGCACTGTAACACCAGATATGAGCAGTCTAAAAAGAAAATTTGAAGTACGAAAAAAACTAATATAACGGTCCCCAGTATTTTCAAAAGCAGAAGAAAACAAAAAGAAACCTTGCAGATGGTAAGGTTCCCATGAGCTGATCAAATGGTTTGAAAGGCTCTCCCAAGAAGAATGTGATCTCCAGACCAGCTAAATCCTTGAGATCAGAAGCAAATGGAGCATAATGGAATGGATAGTACCTGAACAAGCATGTATACAACTTTCAATAATTCAGATATAAAAAATAGGCTAATAAAAACTAGTGTAGCATGAAAACCAAATTGCAACTTAACAGTAGCATTGACAGTAGGGAAATCATAGTGTGGTAATTCAATACATTTCAAGTAAAGCTACCCAGAAAATGAAGCATGCAGGATTCATCTGACTAAACAAAATAACAAGATTTTTGCTCATTATCCCAGCAGGAGGTCTTCAAAGTACCGTCCAATACGCACAGTTTATAAGCACATTCTAGGCAATGGAATCAGATAATTGCTATTAAAAGGCATGTAAAGATGGCTCAGTATTGTTTCTTGCAGACCTTAATGGTAAAACTCACCATTGCCAGGATCGAACACCTTGGTAATAATACCAACAGACCCAACATAAACCTTCGACGTATTTCAAAACCTGCAAAGCAGAAATGCCATCAACCATTAACCTCGATACAAAACTGCAGTTGTATTAATCAGACAGGTAGGAAAATACTAGCAATTGAGAACTTCACAAACAAAAGAAATTAACAGTTATCCAAGGGCAAATGTACTGAGGAGGCCACACAATCTATAAGAAGGAACTGCGGCCAAAACTGAAGCATCTGACAATGAGGAATTCATCCAATTGATAAGTCCATGATATATCTTTACGATGCTAAAGAGGTAGGAAGATAATAGCAATCTAGGACTTCACAAACAAGAGAATTAACATTTTTCCAAGGGCAAATGTATTGAAGAAGCCACACAATCTGGAATGAGGAACTGCAGTGAAACTGAAGCTTCTGACAACGAGAACTCATCCAATTAATAAGTCCATGACATATATTTACAATGCAAAAGATAGGCACTGTCAACATGAAAAATCCTACCAAGTATTGTACCCACAAAAATATCAAGTCACAAGGAAGCTGCCACTCTTTTCTATCACACTCAAATTTGGCACCTAGTGGCATATGGATTTGAACCATGCAAAGACCAAATGCAACTACATAAGCATCTACTTGAGATACGTCAAAACATCTATTTGCTCTAGTAGGATTCAGATGGTACCAGCTTAGTTCACCAAAAACCATTTTGAACAAATGATGGAGCCAGAATGTTCCAGCTTCGTTCCTAGCATCAGAACATTCCAGCTTAGTTGACCAATACCCTTTTACCCAACAATAAAAAGAAAAGCTAATGCCCCAATAGCAACATTTCTTCCAGAATATCTAACTGTCATACTTAAAATTGTCTAAGATAAGCAGAAGAATAAATTAGCCTCATCCGAAGTCCAAATGCAGTTGACTAAATGCTATTCAGATCCTTCTTCCATAGAAATCACCAAGCAAAACATTGGCTGTGAAAACTATCAGGTATACTCCTAAATAAATCAATCTCCATAAAAGGAACACTTCCTATGGAAAATTAACGTAAAAAGAACTTCCCTCTTGATTCATATCAGAAAAAGGAATTATTAATATGTCTTTTCTATTTAAAAGAACACAGTTACAGCTCCTCAAAGCTACATAACTTCCACATCCACACAGATTTGCAATAAAAGTAGACATCTAAATGTAAAGGAACTGCTATTAAGAGATGCAGAGTCTGAAGACTGCTTTACCATCCAAACAAACTAAATCAATGCCACAAACAATCACAATAATTAAAATCAAGGAGAGTAAGCACAGAACACTGTAAAACAAATATATACTAAGTTACCAAGACAAACGAGACGAAATAAAAGCAAAATAATTATGAGAAATAATACTGATATTAAAGTAAGTAAACTGAATGCTTCAAGATACAAGAAAAAAATTACCGTTTCCTTCTTAACTCTCTCTATCTCCTCTGGAGTTGACACATGAAATTTCTCTGCATAATACCTTTCCTTGTATCCAGGCTCCCCTAATCTAACCTGATTTGAAACCATATAGTGTATCAAACTCAAGAATTGATTATTTAGCTCGGAAAGCTTCTCATGTTTCCTTTGAGATATTGATAATGGGACTGCCAATAGATATAATTCATCCACAAAAATAACACATCAAAAGGTCAAACTTTTCAATTTATCTGACTACTCAAAATATGTAAAAGGTATCTTCACTCATAAAATGTTCACTTGAGAGCATACAGAAAAAAGAATCACAGTTCAATGGTACACCGTGTGAAACTTCGCTTCTCCCATCTGCCCCCCCACTCCCCAAAAAAAAAAAAACAAAGGACACATAAGAAAAAATGAACATAGCAGAAATACTATGGCCCCCAAAAAAGAGTAGCGTCAACACCATTCAAGCTCATGTATGGTACACACTGGAGTCCATAAGACATCACTCATCATATAAGACTATGGACTATGCTTTCGGTTAGACAGTGCAAGAGTTAAATAATGCTAAAATCTATTGTACAGAGAGGTTGGAGTAACCAAAGCTAGGAAGATATAAAAGGAGCCACTTAAAGATTGATTCATTCGACTTGTTAAGTGCACATCTTTTCAGTGCACCTGATCTCTCATTAAATGCCAACCTACAATCAGAGAGCTAAATCAAACTTAATGATAGTCCCCGCCCAAACAAAACTGCATCATCTTTATTGATTACAGAAATCATGACTTGCCACATTTCAATTGCCTTTGATCAACTGAAAGTGCAAAACAGAAGATATTCAATTACCACACAGGTAAAGAAGAAAATCAACTCTTTGCATACCTTGTCAACAGCTGGACTTTGTAATTCTTCTGATGGCTCTCTTCTTGATCTAGATCTCATTTCTTCATTATTCTCCAGTGCCTAGAGAAAATGTCGAGCATAAAGTTAAATAGGACTGAATGCTGGCATATGTATTGTACTCACTAGTCCGTACTAAAAGTGTCACATGCTTTAATTGATCATGAGTCCTGAACGACTATTTTCAATGGAATTAAAAAATAAAAATAAAAATCTATTTCCACTCCACTTGTTCCAAGAATAACACCAAAAGAAACTGAAAGAACTTGGATCATTCTTCGAATTCTCCGTCACATGCTGCCTTACAAACAGATTGAATTTACAGCATTCGTAAATGACCACAGTTACCTGCTGTATGCGAGCCCGCTTCTGAAAAATTTGATCTTCGTAGACAGCAACAGACTGGATAAAATGTTCTACTCTGTCTAACATGACCTGGACACGAGAAAGAAAATAAAACTCCTCATCAAAGACTGTCAATACATTAAATTTTACAAGAAACGAATAGACTAATGGATTCACACAACCATCACAAACTAGGAATTGTTGGATTTTCTACCAAAACCTTAAAAAATATAAAATATATATATATATATATGAGAAAATAGACTCTGCATATACCAACTGATTTGAGGTGTTCACTAAATAAAATCAAATTCGCAAGAGTTAAAACAAAAATATAAGAAAAAAAGCAAAATAGAAAATGTCTTTCCAAAAACATTCTGACAGCAAATAGTTATGGCAGCTAAAAATAACTAGAAAAGCCTTGTGGAAACCACATCCTAAAGAAGAAATAAACTCTTCAACAAACAAGAACATGTAACCCAAACAACTAGTATTAGAGCAACCAACCCATGAATTCATCATCCAACCACAACATTACCCAACTGGAAACTGCATGTCAAAGGATGCATAATGAAACTACCTCGCCTGCTTCAGTAAGGTAACCTCCCATGGCAGTGAACTCCCTCCTATAAACCATCACTAGTAAATTGATAGCACCCTGAAGAACAGAAAGATGCACAATGAGCATTCTAGGTCCGCATAATTAGTGAGCACACAGAATAAACCCAAGCAAAACCACCAGGTTAGCATGAAATCGTGTCTCTGTTAGGCAAAAAGTTGTGAACATCTTAGTTTGCAATTGCTGCCACGCATAATAGCGATCTGATCAAAGGACCTAGATGTGACATACCTCCCTAATCTCCAATGTAGGCATATGTGGAAGGAAGTCATTGCCAACGAAGAAACATAAAAATACAAAATCATCCACTATCCTTTCGAAATCAATCTCGAACGGAGGATTTGGTATGTCCAGATCATGCTGCAAGTACTCCCGGAGTACCCAAATGTTGAGGAACTGCCACATTACAAACAGTCATACAAAAGAAAAGCAGGGAATAAGAGACTGAACATGAAATCAGAGTTCAACAAACCTGATATTTCTTCTTGTGGATAGGAATATCGTTCATATCATCAGCAGTCTTGCCACGACATTCAGCAGCCAGGTGACCAACTTGGCCACACTGAAAACATTTTTCCTGTTGTCCTGGAAAAGTGACCACCTGCAGATTTTTTGGAGAGAGGAAAAAAAAAAAAAAAACAGGACACCAGAAAATGAGATCCTGCTGAATCCCACAGCCCAAAATGGAAAATTGGATATTCTATTTACCTCTCTGAGAATTGAAAAGTGAATCTCATGTGTCGCTAACGAAAGCATAATCAGGTCAGCATCCTGATTATAGTGAACCAGATTAGATAATAATTCAGAGGAATCTAAAGTAACCAGCCGAGAAGAGGAAAAGCTATTAGTACAGAGGCAGAGTGCAAAACAAATTTACCAGGCCATAAAGACAGTGCCGAGTGTTCGGATCAAAACCACGAAGATTCCTTTGCAATCGTATATATGACATTATCTTGTGCTCTCCTTCCCCAGGAACATTTGCATCAGAAAGAATAACCTTCAAGAATCATCCAATGCAGCCGCATAAATAAATTTAGAGATATAGAATCCTGAAAACAGAGTTTTACCCCAATAGAGATGAATTACTCCATGGGCCAGGAATTATCCAATGTGAAAGGCACTAAGAAAGCAGATGCTAAATAAGATGTCAACAAACCTTTGTCTGCTGCCAGCCAGGATAATGATTTAATCTCACTTGTATATAATATTGAAGTGCCACAGAAAGAACTGCCATGAATTGTGTGCCGGGAGTAATGACATTTGAGTCGCAAGTTTCTGGCTTTTCCTTGGGAGCAAGAATTTGTCCCTCAGCCTCAAATTCTTTCCTCAACCGTTCCTCTTCAGCTTCCTGCATGATTGAAGTAGAGATAAAAATCTTCAAAATAATGTGATCATGATGATTATAATGGCAACTTGAGAAATCTTACCGCATCAGCTGCATCTTTTGCAGCCCTAAAACGCCGAGAACGCTGTTGGTTCATTTTAGCTCTTGGTGCAACTCCATCTGCATATTTTTCAGTTAGATTAATCTGCATGGTTGATATGGAGAATAATAAAATACCGAAGCTTACCAATTGCCAGGTAAAGAAGCTTTCTAGGACGAACCAATGAGTAGACATGATCAATATAATCAAATATTGCCTTAAAGACGTCATCGTAGCTAGCAGGAGGACGCTGCACAATCACATAAAGCTAAAGTCAAGAGAAATTTTATGAGGAAGTAAAACATAGATAATATATCGCGATGAAAAATTGTGTAAAAGTCTTAACTCAGGGGGCAAAAGAGAGAAATTTTCCACGACACTTCATATATGGTAGTATAAAATTATTATAACGTACACCGCAATCCCAGGGGCATTAGCTCCCACTAGTTCCCATCTTAGGTCAGTCACTGCTACAACCTGCCTAACTGCCTTACTTAGTACAGAAGAATGCTGACAAAGCTAAATTACATTTCCTAGTGAACGTGGCTACTGCCAAACCCTACGCATCCCTGAAGCATGGACGTTCGCAGTCCTCGGTTCCAACTACTCTCTCTCTCTCTCTCATTTCATCAGTTGAAAAACAAAGACGACCTAAAATGGTGATGACCACGTAGAAGCATCTGTCTGCAAGCACAAACCAAACATCCCCCAACGTCTCGCCTAAAATCATAAGGCATCCCAAAGCACTATATCCATGAGAAGCCAATCTCTCCGGCTATATTCCACAAATAAACTCGCACTCGCACACCTAGCTCGCGCATATGCGGAAGACTAACCGAATTAAACATTACCCACAGCACAAAAACTCAAATTTCCCACATTCACCTCCTACCCTCTTCCAATATCAACCGAACTATTCATCTCAACATCCAGCCGCCCCCCCCTAAAGAGAAAAACCTTTCACAATTCCAGCTCGAGACCACCGAAATTGAAAAGAACCCGATCACACACAAGCGCGCCGAAGAGGAGGAAGGAACACACGCACGCACGCACGCACGTACCCTGCCGTCGGGGTGAAAGCACGGATGAATGATCCCGTTCATGTCGAGGTACAGGTTGTCGAACTCCATTCCGTTAGGGTTGGGCCTCGAGGGGTCGATCGGCAGGGCGGCGCCGCCGGCGTCGAGGGCCGGCTCGTCCTCGACGACGTCGGCGATCGAGCTCGGGTACCGATCGGCGAGCCACCGGTAGAAGGCGGGGACTCCCATGGCGCGCGCGAGCCTTCGGGCCGGGTCGGGCGGCCGTGCTCCGGCGAGTCAACTCGGAGACGTAGAGAGAGAAAGGGGGGAGAGAGAGAGAGAGAGAGGATTTGAGACGGTTCGAGATCTGCGCGTTGGGCGGCGGTGGCGCGATGGCTCGGCCCGGGGGATGGGTCAAAAGGTTGGTGCCGGGGGCGAGGACTGTCCACGTGGCGTCCCGTGGGGACGGTGATTCGGCCCGTTTGGCTGCGGGGGCCTGGATAATCTTGGATAAGAGACGTTGAGGTACTTTGCTTCCGGCTTAATTAACTGAACTTCAAAAAAGAATAAAAAAAAAATTTGAGTTTGGAAACGTTGTCGGTTTCAAACCATCTCAGGCCTCACCAATTTATCCTTGGCGCACAGAATGCCTGTCACCTTCCATTTCTCCAATAATTTTACAGATGATTAGCCGATAGGTATTTCCAAAAAATCTTGATTAGGTAATTTCAAATGACCTGAAAGGATAATTAATGCCCGATTTATCTTTATGCACTGAATATATTATGAACGTGACTCTCTTTCTAATAAATATCACACAACTACATTAACTAATACTTGACTAAACCAAGCTTATTCGGTAGAAACACTTTGACATGACTATGCAGTGACATGCTGCACCATGAAACTAAAATGGCTTTTTTTAGACTCTTGTGATGCTTGTTTCAAATTGGTTTGAATTCATTTGGGAGACATCTAATAAAATTAGGTGAGATCGTATAATTCATTTTCAATCTCTTGTAGCAACCCGATATGATGAGGGCCAGAGTATCACTAGGGCAAGAGGGCATAAACAAGGAACTGATCTTGACAAGCTCCTGGATGGCAAATGGGAGAACGAAATAAATTGCACATTGATCACTAGGAGATCATTCCTGAATTATATGTGGTAAGTTGGAATTAACTCATAAGAGGCATATTTTTGCTTAATGACAATGTCTACCATTGGAAATTTGATATTTAGCATGCTCAAGTGATGGTACAAATAAGATAAGAGATCTTATGAGAAGGTGCCTACCTATACATCCAGTCATAAAACTGCGATCATTGGAAATTCCATATTTAACATGCTTAAGTGATGGTACTAATAAGATAGTTGACTTTTATGAAAAAGTGCCTACCTATACATCCAATGATAAAACCACGAGACTCAATATGAAACTGGTCAAAACAAACAATATTTGAAGTGAATCAATTCATGTCACAAATGATAAGAGAGTGGGACCCCTCAATATGGATTAATGAAGAATGGGGGTTACATAACGAATCTCTTACATGTAAGAAGCAATATTCTTGCATGACTCCTGAAAAAAGGTCATCAAAATAATGAGAGCCGATATGAGTTTGACATCTCCAATAAAATCTTGAGCATAATCCTAGATAATGCCAACGTGAGCACCTCCCTAATTTGTCCTCTAGTCCAACAGCCAAGTCTAAGATTTTATTCCATATGAGGTGTGTTTGTCATTGTATAACTTGTGCACGCAAGATGGCCTCTACTAGTTATGATTCCGTCTCGAACATATGTGGGAGGGTTCAATGCATTAGATCCGCCCTACCAAGCAATCAACAATTGGAGGTTCTGTACATGACACAAGAAAGGCAAAAATTTTCTTTGGACATGAGAACGTGGTGGACTTCAACATACAAGATGTTCAATTAGACATTTGAGGAGATGGGTATGCTGGTGCTCTACTCTACTACTCATATCAAAAGTGCTGGTCTCTAGCCATGGCCTAACAAGATCGGAGGGTTGCAAGATTTTTTAGGCCTAAAACCCTAAAAAAAACTATCAATTTTAACTTCAGTCCCAATTCTACCTTATCTTATAAAAAAAGTCATCAACTTTTGGTTTAGTCTCAATCTTACCCTGAACTTTTGCTTTGTCTCGTAATAAACCACCAACTTTAGTACAATCCCAATTCTATCCCCTTTTTTTTTAATCTTTTAAAAAATCACCAACTTTTATTGAATCACATATCTACCCTTGTTAACACTCCAAAATTGCCCTTAGTGATGTGTCATTTCCATGTCATTACTCTAGTTTTTCCCTAAATTTTAGATAAAAAAGACATCAATTGGAGATAAATATTGTCCGCCCAAATGATATCTTCTTGGATATTACATTTGAGTAAAAACTAGAGCAAATAGGGGTTGGCCATCTTCAATTGCTTTTACTATTAAGAAAGTCTTCCTTTCATCTTGCTCGGGATCTTCAATTTTGTGCTCAATATTCAATCTCTCGTGCTTGGGAGTTTTCTATCTCTTATGGTTGGAGAGCTCACACTCAAGATGCTCGAATACTCATGCTTGAGAGTTTTTCATCTTTCAATTGTCAAAAGAAATTTTGGACGGAAAGTTAACGAGTGCAAATTTGAGACTTAAGTAAAAGTTTGTGATTTTTTTATGAGACAGAAAAAAAAGTTTAATGTAGATTCATACTAGATTTAAAGTCGTTTTTCATGGGACAAAAGAAAATTTAAGGTAGAATTGAGAACGAATTTCGAGTTAGAGATTTTTTAAGAGGACAAAAGATATTAGGATAAAATTGGGATTGAACCTAAAGTTGGATACTATATATATTTATGGCATTAGGCCAAAGTTTTTAGGGATTTCTTGTAGGTTTTTCAGTGATATGATGGATATTTTGAGTGTCAACGATTATCTATCAAGTAATTGTGTCCTTCCATTTCTACACCTCATTTAAGCTGAATTGGCAAACAAGGAGGGCAGTCCCTTCTTCAATTAGTTGCCATAAATGTGAAATTCCTCAAATGTTACAAGGACATTGTGATTATTCTTTTTGTAGCCACAGTCTTGAATTCAAGGTTCAAGTTGGAGAGGCTCAAAACTCTCATTGATCCAAAAAATGAAAATTTGGCAGTGGGGGCAAAATATAATTATAGAGGTAATGAATTGGCTCTTATATGGATGCTGCATAAGCCTGTCAATTTGATACAACGAGTTTCAAATCATGAATGGAGAACTTGCCCTCATACTGTAGTCTCTACTGGGCAAGAAAAACACCCCAAAGCAGCATCAATGTTTGGCAACAATGGTTTGAAATAGTGGAAGAAGTGACCCGTCACTTTTCAAATTCTCTCCACCATGGGCCGAAGCTTACTTAGCCCACCGGTATCTACAGTACCTTTGGAGTTCATGTCCAGTGCTAGCCAATAATTCTTGAAAGATAATACGTCTAATCCATCTATATAAAAATTAACAAAGATTGTACCACGGCGTGATAGGTTTTTGCAATAGTTTACTCCATAAGAATGTGCCTAACATGAAAAAGAGACAGCGACGACATTGTCTTGTCCGAATCATGCCAAAGATTAAGTTCTAGCGCAGTTCAACTTTTACAGTTGAAGAAGCCTACGTGCCGTCTTGACCCGTTGAAGAACCAAGGATTGACAGCGGTGCAAGGCATCTGCCGCTTGGAATCTTGGCTCGATTCTCTCTCTTTTGTTTAGGGTTCTTTATCGGTCTTTCGCTTACGTCATTTATATTTGACCACAGAGTAATGACAGGGTGAGGAATCGGGAAAGGATGTCATACTTACAACTTTTTTTGGTTCTTTCAATTTATCGCGTAATGCTTCGTCACTAGAAATATATTGAGAAATTATATAAATGATCGCTTAATTTTAGAAATTATTGCACTCTCGACGATCATAATCAATATGAAACTAAATTAATGTGCGCCGATTGATTCCACATAATTTGTACATATATGAATTACTAAATAATTTCTAAATGGAAGCGGAAAATTGACCCAGGTCAATTGAATTCCAATTTAATTAAGTTCTAAATTAGCATTATAGTCTTTGAGAATCCCAGTTAGCCAGAATAATGGGAAAATATAATTTAATTTGTAGCCAATCATAAGTGAGTGTATCTCTAATCGTGGTCCAAAATCAAACTCAATCAAAATATCTTATTTTAAATTTTGTAGAGCGTTTCTTTTTTCTTTTCTTTTTTGTATTATAAAATATTATGGATAGAGTTGGATTTATTTTACACATCTAAATAGATGAGGATTATCTATGCAAAAAGCTTATTCTCGTGGCCTCATCGCGCCTCCTAATTTAATTAATGTTCAATTTGGATACGGTGATAAAGATGTTTGAAACTATTCGAACTTTTACTGATCATTGCTGGTGAGCGAGGACAATAGTCGTTCGTTGCATGCACGACTTGTGAACTCTAGACCGCTAGAGCCTGAACTGGGCAGGGTTTAAGAGATGTGATTGTAGAGTACGTTTGTTTCACACAAAAATTTATAATACGGAAAATATTTTCCTATAAATGACCGTTTGTATTCCTCACAAAAATAAATGAATGTAAAATGTTTTCATCGTCTATGAAAATAGTATGAATTGTTTTTGATAAAGCAAATATTTTTCATTAACAAATTATTTCGAGTGATATAGGTGATTATTTTTGTAATAAAATATTTTCTAAGTCATTAATTTCCCAAGAAATAGACAAGATCTGAATCTTTATGTTAAATTTTGAGTCTAGATTTGCAATTATTTATTTTGCCAATCTTAATTCCGGAAATTAAATTACAAGAACATCTCCCATGACACCAAGATAAATGTAGACATCAAACCGGCCACCCTCCCCGGAGTTTCCTTGCCCGGTCCGCAAGTAATGCAATGCTTTCTGTTTCTCTTTTTCGTCGTGGCTATTAATGAAACAAAATAGAGAGATTACAGCGAAATCCCCCTGTAGGCTGTATTTCCATGGAAATACTAACATCTCAAAATTTTCTCGACTAAATATAAAATATTTCAGAAAAGTACAACGATTCTAGGTAATCAATTTGTTCCGATTAAATTGCCGGGACAAATAATTTGCAATTAGAGTTCAGCAAATCTTTCGTAACAATCTTCATTCGAAGACGGCCTTTGTCAGACTTGTGACTTTCGTCGATGCTGGTACGCCGGTCCGGTCAATATTGTCGTCGACCGGGGGACTTAATTGAAAATGTTATAATATTCGAGGACTCGTTTGCCCCAACTGGAAAAGACGATAGTAATACAATGACTAAAAAAGTCAACGTGTTCATGTCGTCACCTTCGCGCGTGCTACTTTACCGGCTTTTCATACGTACAAAAACCAGACAGATGGCAGTTCGCAAGCAAGATCATCTGGAGCTCGCGTTCCAAGCTTCTCTCTCTCTCTTCGTCGTTTCTTCTCGGAGAAGGTAAGAGCTCGCATGTCTTTCTTCTTCTTTTGTTTCGGAACTGGAGTGCATGCGATGCGTCCGTTCTCGTCTTGAAGCTTGCTCATGTTCTCTTCTGCTGCTGAAGAAAGGCTTCGCATGCATATTCTTTTCTCTTTGTCCTCTGCTCTTGCTTATGATACTGTGCGCGCACTGAGTTTTGTGAGGGACCCAATACCGCGCTCTGTGTGCGTGCTCTTTACTCGCGCGCATTCCACGCAAGCCTGAGTCCGGGTTCTCGTGGCGAATCACTTCGTACTGTGTTCGCTCGAGATGCTGATTTCGCCCAAGGCTCGATTCTGATGTGATTCCCGCAAAGTGGCTTGGAACTACTTTGCTTCCTTCTAGAAATTGTAGCCCACCAACTTGTTTATAAGAATATGCTTCGTGTGCTGAGAGAAGCGGCTGTTTCAGATTGTGCTGCGACGAAACATGGTGGAGGGGGAGTCCCTTATTGCGAAAGATGTCACTGAGGCAAGCAGTGTTGCATCTCCTTCAGCACCATTTGTGTAGATATAGTTGCTAAGGCGCTGTACTCTGATCGACTGCTGTTTCGGTGCAGATAATTGGCAAGACGCCCCTGGTGTACCTCAACCGTGTGGTGGAGGGTTGTGTTGCCCGAATCGCTGCGAAGCTCGAAATGATGGAGCCCTGCTCAGGTGTCAAAGACAGGTTTGTAATTGGAATTTGAATACTGTGGTGTCCATTTCCAGTCAAGTTACAGATTCCTCACGATGCCAGGAGGTTGGCACTTGTCGAAAGAAGCATGAATTTAATCGCCACCTCTGGTCTATATATTATTGCATAAATGAAACATTTTCTTTAGCGATGTGATTTGTTCTGATGAATTGCAGTCACAGCCAATGCTTTTGTCCTTGATTGTAGGATTGCATATAGAATGATTGCAGATGCTGAGGAAAAGGGTCTCATTAAACCGGGAGAGGTTAGTTCTGGTTGTTCAAGTTTCTTCATGTAGACTATCCATCTGTAAAAGCTGTTCAGAATGGCAAGTCTATTACATTCATGTTGGAAAGCCTCTGATTCTCTATATCGCTTGGTGCCTCTTGGGCGATGTAACTGTTCGTGTGATCCAAGTTGGTTGAATAAATTGATCATGGATTTGACAATCAAATAAGGCATGAATGTGCTTTAAATCCTCATTTGTCTAGTACATCAACTACACTAAAAAATTGCAAAGGTTCGAGTCTGTCTGATAAACTCAGTGTAACAAGAAAATGTTTCTATATGTGCCAAGTGAAACTATGGAACTGACGAAACTTCCTCTGTTGTGATGTGTTCAAGAGTGTTCTGACTGAGCCTACTAGTGGTAGCACCGGAATAGGGCTGGCATTTATGGCTGCTGCCAAGGGTTATAAACTTATAATTACCATGCCTGCTTCAATGAGTCTTCAAACAAGAACCATTCTCCGTGCTTTTGGAGCTGATCTGGTCCTCACGGATCCAGCCAGGGGCATGAAAGGCGCCGTTAAAAAGGCTGAAGAGATAGTGGAAAGAATACCCAATGCATACATGCTTCATCAATTTGAGAACCCTGCCAATCCCAAGGTATACAGTTCACACAGTTAGTAATGCTTCTATAGCTGGCTGGTTGGAGAAGCTTAAGTTCTTCCTGCTTTCATAGATCCATTATGAAACAACTGGACCGGAGATCTGGAAAGGTTCAGGAGGCAAAGTTGATGCCCTCGTTTCTGGGATAGGAACTGGAGGTACAATAACAGGAGCAGGAAAATATCTCAAGGAGCAGAACCCTAAGATCAAGGTGTGCATTTCTATCGCCTAGTTAAATTTCTAGGCAACTTTACCGTTTCTCATGTTTTTCATTTAATACTTCTGTGTATTTAGCTTTATGCCGTAGAACCTGCGGAATGTGCAGTATTATCGGGTGGCAAACCTGGTAAGTCATGATCTTCAACACACTGTTGGATCCCTTTGTAACTGGTATTGATATTACACTGGCTTAACTTTTCATTGTGTACTTTTCCTTTTCCTTCTGCACCAATTGAAGGACTTGGATGAGGAAACATACTTTGTGTTTGGGTTTTGGCTGTGCCTTCTCTTATTTATCTCCCTCTCTGATGCATGATTAATATACTGCGTGAAGAACTTAGGAATGGCTGTCCTGATTTTTCAAGAATACGGGTAGAGTAGCAGCTACTTGCCTGGAAATTAACTTCATTGTATGATTGATATGATCAATGAACCGCAGATTTGGGTCATCCATTTCCTTTTCCTCTCATGACGGTTCAGCTACTACATACCCTGGTTCTGCCCAGACAGCCTTTTGTTTAGTCACTAGAACTTATGAATTTGCTACATTTGTGTGGGGAAAAAATTTGCTTAAACTTTCTGTGCTTTCATATGTTTGGTGATTTTCAGCATGGTTCTATGATAATTTCATATATACTACAAAATGAATTGCCAAAGGTCCGCATAAAATACAAGGCATCGGTGCTGGCTTCATCCCTGGAGTGCTAGATGTGAATTTACTTGATGAAGTTATTCAAGTAAGTTTTTATCCGTACAAGGGGACAAATTTGTGCTATTTTCTTTCTGTTTTCTGGTCCTGCCATCATGTTCAATTATCCTCATTCCTAAATTTCATAACATCCATGCTGTTGCACAAGGGAAAAAGGACTAAACATGCAAACAGAAAGTCTGCTCTCTTGCTGATATCCATCCTACTACCTGATAGATCATCATTTGTATTCAACAAAATGACAACAACTCTTCAATTGCACATGCTTTTTATGATTTGCATACCGTTAGCCAATGATCTTTGCGTTGTAAATGTGGTTCCTATAAAGTAATTCACATTGGCTATTACAGGATTCTCTTTCTGACTTTGCAGGTATCAAGTGAAGAAGCTATTGAAACTGCCAAGCTGCTCGCAGTGAAGGAGGCTTTGCTGGTAAAGAGACTTGTTTATCATTAGGCATTGAGACTTCAGAACGCCACCCCAGGAAATGATGCACACACTGGCTAATATCCATTTTTAACTTATTTCTTGAAACATGACATGATCGTGGCACTTCAGAGTTCTCTGCTGCGTGCTTTTAAGTGGCTTCTTTGTGATTTTATCTTTTTCACTTGCAGGTCGGAATATCGTCGGGTGCAGCTGCTGCAGCTGCAATTAATATTGCAAAGAGGCCAGAAAATTCGGGAAAGCTCATTGTGGTGAGTAAATTTGCTTTTATTGGACATCGTTAGCAGAATATCATGTATTTTACAAGTGACTTCGCAATAACATAGCCGTGTAAGCAAGCGCATGTCTTCTTGTTCGGCGAGTTCAGCTTACTTAAGTTTTCTTCAGCTTGATGTCAAGCTTCAGTTGAATGAAACTGCTCCTATTTTCCTTCTCAAAATGATGAAAAACCATTTTTAGCTTGTTCACACTCTTCTTCAGCAGCAAGCAGCCATTCGATCATACTCATGCTAAAATATTAACCCTGCTCAGGTGGTCTTCCCGAGCTCTGGAGTCTTCTGAGCTGTTTCAATCAGTGAAGCAGGAGGCAGAGAATATGCTCTGTGAACCTTGATTAACTTGCTCAATGTGTTGTCATAATTTGATTTGGTTTAATAGACTCGTGAAGAAGAAATTCCAGCCGGCCCATTCTGATGAAGAATTGTCCGCCGTGACAAGTATTTAATAATGCGCTACGGGGACATGACATGTATGTTTCTTTTTGTTTCCCCCCTTAACAGTTTTTCTTTTCCTTGCTTCCAACCATGTAAACTTTCGTGTTAGCTTTCATAATCATCTTGTAAGTATAACCTTCTGCATTCGGCGAAGGGGAAAGGTGACAATTAATACTTCAGATTTACTCTTTTTACTTCCTCCACTTGCCATGTGTTCTGTAATCAAATTAGCCATATGCATAAAGCTGATAGCTGTTCCATTTCATACTTACACGAAGAAGTAACATTTAGATCACGATGAACATGACTATAGGAGAGCTAATTCTCGCACATGACAACGTAGTGAGTTGGAAAATATAGATCAGCGTGTTAGCTTTTGGCAGCAAGGCGAAAATTTTCGGACTTCAATATGCCTTCGAAGGCTCCACCAGAAATGCCATAGGATCGGTGCTTATCACCCTGCGGGTACAACGACAAGAAACTGTACAAGTGCAAATCCTGCAAAGGCTCCTTCAAATGGGCATACTTTCTCAGCAACCCATCTCTAACGTACCCGGCCTTCCCTACACTCTCTGGCCAGTCCCATCGTCCACCCCGACGAAGGCTTGAACCCTCAAGACATCAGGTAATCCCCGAACACCTGGTACAGCGCCATTTTCACCGCTCGGGTCACCACGCCTGGAATGTCATACGAAGACGATAGGCTATGTTTAGAGTAAGGAATTGGGTAGGGGCCGCGCGAACGCAGGCCCCCACTGCAACAAATTATGACGTAGGCTCGGCCACTTGGGCCGACCTTGGGCTAGCACCCCTCCCAAAGTGCAATGGAGGTCACTAGGCCCAGGCCATGAGCCTTCTTGATCGCCCATTGACCCCGTCCAGGTAAGTGATTTGTCCAACCCAAGCTTCGCTTTTACATTGGTCGAACTCGCTCGCCGATTCAGTAGTCGCTCCGTGTGGGACAAACAGAGAGAGAAGGAGATGGAGACAGCGGAGTCGGTCAGAATTTGGGTCAAGAATCAAAAGGGTGTTTCTTGCGAAGATGGGACTCGCGAAGATTCGTTATTGTGCTACAGCAGTTCGCAGTGGTTGCTTTTTTGGCTGATTCACCTTGATGAAGAGAGAGAAGGGTCGGAGAAAAAGAATGGGAAAGAGCACGGAAATGAAGTCGGTCCAGTCCAAACTTCTCTGGATATATTTGATCAGCTTGTTCGAACAGTTCAAATAGTTCTTACATAGATGTTCGTGAGCAGCCAGACTTCCTCTCTATGACAATCCTCAGGTTGATTAACTTACACCATAAAAGAAGTCAACTTCCATGTCGTAAGAGTACCGAACCCTACTCCCTCTTTGGGTCTTGGTTTTTTTTTTTTTTTGATTGATAAACTTGCTCTTGGATCCTTCTTGTTTCTTCTTGTGAGCAAAGGACTCTTGTTCTTAGCTGTCTGTTATTTAGTGCGCAGCCCGGAGGGCAAGACTGATGAGTGAGTGAAAAGCATTCACTGGAAAACGGATGTAGGTCCTTCCGGTCTTTCACCCTCAAGTGTTGGTCCTTCCAGTCTTCACCAATCTTTTTGCTATGCTCGTCTAAGTTCGTTCAAAACAGATATTAGCTGAAATATTACAACATCCATATGTATCAAGCTAGTAAGATATTAATGGATTGTTTTGTCATCTTTAAAATATTATAGGAGGTTTTCTTAACAATCATCCCAGATTTTCTCAACGGATGGTATAATGGAACGTAATAAAGCTTAACTAGTAATGAAAGACTTTACTCAGTGTAGGGTATTAAATATGATGAGACGTTTGCTCCACTTGCTCATCTTATATCCATCCAAAGTCTTTGTGCTTTCACCTTTGTTAAGCAATGACCTATGTTCCCGATATATATTAAAAATGCATTCTTCAATGGCAATCTTACTGAGGAAGTATATGTGGAACCTTCTTTTGAAGAAACTCAATATTCCCAATAAGGTGTGTCAATTATATTGAGCAGGGCTGAAGCGGGGTCCTAATGCATGTTGCTCCAAGTTCAGTTCTAGAATGCCTTGGATTTATGTCAAGACCCTATCACAATGCTCTTTTTGTTCAACAAACATCTCGCTGGTATATTTTGCTACTCATATATGTAAATGACATGATTATTACTAGCAATGATCATACTAACATTATAAAACTCTAATGGTATTTGAGTCATTAGTGAGTACTAATTGGATGGGTGACCTAATGAGAAGGTGTCCACCTGTACATCCAATTGTAAAATCACATGTCTCAATGTAAGACAGGTTAAAGGAAATAATAACTTAACTAAGTTCATTCATAGGTGTCCTAAATGGTAATAGAATGGGTCCCCTTGATATGGGTTAATGAAGAATGGGAATAATGTTACTAACATCTTAGATTAAAAAGTAATATTCTTGCTTAATTCCCAAAATGAGTCCAACGAAATAATGAGATTTAGTAATGACTTTGACATCTCCAGTGAAATCTTCAGCAAAACGCTAAATAATGCCAATGTGAACACTTCCCTAATCTACCCTCCAGTCCAATAACTAAGTCTCGGTTGCAATGGGGTTTTCTTTCCTGACATGAGGAAGACAGGCTGAAACTTTTCATCCAAACATAAGAATGAGGTGAACTTTAACGTACAAGACGTTGGTATAGACATTTGAGGAAATGGGTATGCTGATGCTCTACTCTACTGCTCGTAACGAAAGTTCCAATAGCCATTGCCCAACAAGATTGTGGGGTTGCTGAACTTTTTAGGGATTTCTTGTTAGTTTTTTAGTAATACGACGGATGATTTGCGTGCCAGCAATTGTCCATTAAGCAGTAGTGCTCTACCATTTTCTACAACTCATGTTAACTTGAATTGGCGAACAAGGAGGGCAATCCCTTCTTCAATGAAGTGGTATTGCCCATAAATGTGAAATTCCTCAAATATTACGACGACATTGTTCTTTTTGCAGCCACATTGTTGAGTTCAAGGTTCAGGCTGGAGAAGTCTTGAAACTGTTATCATTCCATGATAGGAAAATATGACACTGGGTGGGAAGGTCCAAGGGCAACACATAATAACAATGGCATGGAGTTTAATTACTTTTAGGAAAAATATATTTTTAAATCATACATTCTTTTCATGAAACAAGCGAACCCTAATCTTTACGTCTGATTCTAAGTCCCGATTTGCAATTATTTACTTTTCCAACCTTTATTCCGAAAATCGAAATACAAGACCATCATCTCCCATGATACCAAGATGAATGTAGACGTGAAACCGTCCACCTTCACCGGATCCTCCTTCCATGGTACGCAAATGACGCAATGCTCTCTGTCTTTATATTTATCTACTGAGTTTGTCAGCCGAACTTTTTGATTTTTCTCTTCCTTTTTCGTTGTCGTGGGCCTCGTGGCTATTAATAAAACAAAAAAGGGCGATACACAGCGAAACTAACCTGTACTTCTACGAATATGTTCATGTCGATGTTCATTCCGATTACATTGCCTGGATAAGTATCATCATCGTCGACCAAGGGACTTGATCGAAAAAGATTCGTTTAATCTTTTTACCTGCCGGCGAACCGGCAAAACTAGGTCTTATTTAGAATTTTCCCTTTTGACTTTTAGTCTGCAAATTCATGTCGTCGCCTTCGCTTGTTACCTTAACCAGGAGTCGAACGAAAACGATCCCCAGTTTTCACATCTACATAAACCGGACAGAACGCAGTTCGCAGACAAGCTCATCTGGAGCTGGTGTTAGAAGCTTCTCTCTCTCTCTCTCTCTCGTTGCTTCTTCTCAGCGAAGGTAAAAGCTCCTCCAGACGAATTTGCCCTATCTCTCGGCTGCCCATTAACGAGAACGGCAAGCTCGCTGCCTGGTTGCTCTTTGTTTTTTCTTTTTCGGTTTGGAGCTTTGTTGTTTGTCGAGAAGACTCGCATCGCTTGACGAACCGTGAGTTCGGACACGGGACTGTCCAGATTAAACTGTCTGTCTCGCTTTCGGGTAGTGGAACCGTTCCTTGGCTCGCAGCAAACGATGTGGCTCGATTGCGCTAGCGTTTGCATGTTGTTTTGTGTGAAGCTAAAAGTGCATGCGATGCGTCTGTCTCGCCTTCGAGCTTGTTCCTGTTCTCTTTTGCTGCTGAAGAAAAGCTTCGCCATGCATTTTTTTTTTCTCTGCACTCGCTCTTGCTTTGATACTGTGTGCGCACTGAGCTTCGTGAGGGACCCAGTACTGCACTCTGTGTGCACCGATTCTACGCAAGCTCAGGTTGAAGTTCTCGTTGGTGTCGAATCACTTCGTACTATGCTGGCTCGCATGCTGATTTTGCCGGAGGCGCGAATCTGAGGCGATTCGCGCGAAATGGCTTGGAACTACTTTGCTTCCTTCTAAAAATAAGAATCTACGAACAGTTTTATAAGAATCGAAATCGTGTTTCTATCTCTTATTCTTTGGTGCTGAGGGAAGTGGCTGTTTCAGATCATATGGCGACGGACATGGCAGAAGGGAACTCCCTAATTGCGAAAGATGTCACCGAGGTAAGCAGTGTTGCATCTCCTTTAACACCATTCGAATAAATAGCTGCTAAAGCGCTGTACTCTGACCGAGTGCTGTTTCGGTGCAGATAATTGGCAAGACCCCCCTAGTGTACCTCAACCATGTGGTGGAGGGTTGTGTCGCCCGAATCGCTGCAAAGCTCGAGATGATGGAGCCCTGCTCAAGTGTCAAAGACAGGTTTGTAATTGGAAGTTTTATACTGTAGCGTTCATCTCCAGTCGAATTACCGATTCCTCCTGATGCCAGGAGATGGGCACTTGTTGAAAGAAGCACGAATTTAATCGTCATCTCCAGTCCATATATTATTGCATGGATGGAACAATTTCTTCAGGGATGTGATTTGCTCTGATGAATTGCAAACATAGCCAATGCTTTTGTCCTTGCTTGTAGGATTGGATATAGCATGATTGCAGATGCTGAGGAAAAGGGTCTCATTAAGCCAGGAGAGGTTAGTTTTACTTGTTCAAGTTTCTTCATGTGGAGAACATCTATTCTATGAAAGCTTTCCAACTGGATAAGAGGTCATGTTTGTCTATTGGATTCTCAATGAAATGGCATGGCCAGTCTGTTACATTCATGTTGGAAAGCCTCTGATTCTCTTATACCCGTTGCCCTGTCGGGAGATTAACTATTTTTGTGGTCCAAGTTTGTTGAATAAAGATTGATGGATTTGACAATCAAATAAGGCACTAGTGAGTTTGTATCCTCTTTTGTTAAGTACATCAACTTCTCTAAAATATCGCAAATGTTCAAATCTGTCTGATACACTCAGTAAAACAAGAAAAAGTCTCTATATGTGCCAAGTGAAACTAAGGAACTGACGAAACTTTCCTCATTGTAATTTTTTCAAGAGTGTTCTGATTGAGCCTACGAGCGGTAACACTGGAATAGGGCTGGCATTTATGGCTGCTGCTAAGGGTTATAAGCTTGTAATTACTATGCCTGCTTCAATGAGTCTTGAAAGAAGAACCATTCTCCGCGCTTTTGGAGCTGATCTGGTCCTCACAGATCCAGCCAGGGGCATGAAAGGTGCTGTTAAAAAGGCTGAAGAGATATTGGAAAGAACACCCAATGCATACATGCTCCAGCAATTTGAAAACCCTGCCAATCCCAAGGTACACAATTCGCACACTGAGTAATGCTTCTATAGCTAGCTAGTGGGAGAAGCTCAAGTTCTTCCCGCTTTCATAGATCCATTATAAAACAACCGGACCAGAGATCTGGAAAGGTTCAGGTGGCAAAGTTGATGCCCTCCTTTCTGGGATAGGAACTGGAGGTACAATTACAGGAGCAGGAAAATATCTCAAGGAGCAGAACCCTGAGATCAAGGTGTGCATTTCTATCGCCTAGTTAATATTTCTTTGCAACTTTACTGTTTCTCATGTTTCTCATTTATTTCTTCTGGTTTGCATTTAGCTCTATGGTGTAGAACCTGCGGAAAGTGCAGTATTATCGGGCGGCAAACCTGGTAAGTCATGATCTTTGATACACTCTTGGACTCCTTTTTAACTGGTAGTGATATTACACCAACTTAACTTTATTGTGTATTCATTTATTTCTTCTGGGTTTGTGTTTTAGTTGTGCTTCTTTGTTTGTCTCCCCCTCTAATGCATGATTAATATACCGCAGGAAGAACTTAGGAATAGCTGTCCCGATTTTTCCAAGGATACAGTTAGAGTAGTTTTCTAATTACGTTAAACAAAGCAACTACTTGCCCGGAAATTAACTTCAATGATTGAGCCACAGATTTTGGTCATCCATTTCCTTTTCTACTCATGATGGCTCAGCTACATTTATGTGGAGAATAAAAGTATGCTTAGATTTTCTGCCTTTTCATATGTTTTTGTGATGCTCAGCATGATTCTATTTTAATTTCATGCATTATACAAAATGAATTGCCGAAGGTCCGCATAAAATACAAGGCATCGGTGCTGGCTTCATCCCTGGAGTGCTTGATGTGAATTTACTTGATGAAGTTGTTCCAGTAAGTTTTTATCCGTACAAGGAGACCAATTTGTGCTATTTTCTTTCTGTTTTCTGGTCCTGCCATAATGTTCAACTATCCTCATTCCTAAACTTCATAACATCCATGCTGTTGCACAAGGGAAAAAGGACTAAACATGTGAACAGAAAGTCTGCTCTCTTGCTGATATCCATCCTACTCCCTGATAGATCATCGTTTCTATTCATCAAAATGACAACAACTCTTCAATTGCACATGCTTTTTACGATTTGCATACTGTTAGCCAATGATCTTTGCATTGTACATATGGTTCCTATCAAGTGTTAAATGAGTAATTCACGTCGGCTATTACAGGATTGTCTTTCTGACTTTGCAGGTATCAAGTGAAGAAGCTATTGAAACTGCCAAGTTGCTTGCAGTGAAGGAGGGCTTGCTGGTAAAGAGACTTATCATTGGGCATTGAGACTTCAGAAATCCCCCTCCCCCTCCTCCCCCAAGAAAAGGAAACAATGCGCACACTGGCTAATATCCATTTTAAACTCATTTCTTGAGACATGACATGATCATGGCACTCAGAGTTTTCTGCTGCATGCCTTTTAAGTGGCTTCTTTGAGATTTTATCTTTTTCACTCGCAGGTCGGAATATCGTCGGGTGCAGCTGCTGCAGCTGCAATTAACATTGCAAAGAGGCCAGAAAATTCTGGAAAGCTCATTGTGGTGAGTAAATTTGCTTTTACTGGACATCATTAGCAGAATATCATCTTTTACAAGTGACTTCACAATGACACAGCTGTGTAAGCCAGAACATATCTTCTTGTTCTGCGAGTATGGCTTACTTAAATTTCTTCAGCTTGATGTCGACTTTCTGTTGAACGAAACCACTCCTAATTTCCTTCTCTAAATAATAAAAAAGTACAAGCATTTCTAGCTTTCATACTCTTCTTCAGCAGCAAGCAGCCATTTGATCATACTTATACTAAATATTAACCCTGCTCAGGTGGTCTTCCCAAGCTTTGGAGAGCGTTATTTGTCTTCTGAGCTGTTTCAATCCGTGAAGCAGGAGTCAGAGAATTTGCTCTATGAACCTTGACTAATTTCCTCACACACTTTGATTTGGTTTCATTGACACGTCAAGAAGAAATTCCAGCTGGCCCATTCGGATGAAGAATTGTCCATGATGAGCATTCAATAACACGCTATGCGGACATGTATGCTTTTTTCTGTTTCACCCTTTCAGTTTTTCTATTCCTTGTGCAAATCAAACTGCTCAGGCTGGCTGCAGAGCGTTATATTTGTACTGTACTCTTCCGACCATGTTAACTTTCGTGTGAGCTTTCATGATCGTCTTGGAATTATAACCTTCTGCGTGCGGTGAAGTGGAAAGGTGACAATTAATAGTTCAGATTTACTCTTTTACTTCCTCCACTTGCCACGCTTTCTGTTGTCAAATTAGCCATATGCATAAAGCTGATAGCAGTTCCATTTCATACTCCATGAAGAAGCAGCATTCAGATTTTGATGAACGATACCTACTAGACCTAACTCTCTGACATAAATGTAGATGACCCAGTGACTTTTAATTGTAGATCAGTCCATTAGCTTCTGGCAGCAAGTCAAAAAATTTGAGACTTTATTACACCTTCATGACTCGACCCAAGGGGCCAATCGGATTGGTACTAATCAGTCTGCAGGAACGGCGACCGTGGAAAAGAAACTGTGCATGTACAAATCCTGCAAAGTCCCCTTCAAATGGGCATACTTTCTCAGCAACCCATCTCTTGTGAACCCAGCCTTCTCCAACACTCCCTGGGAAGGCCCCTATCGTCCACCCCGACAAGGCTTGAATCCTTAAGACATCAGGGAAATCCCCGAACGCCCGGGCCGGCGCCATTACCATCGCTCGGGTCCCTACGCCAAGCAAGACAACACCCTTCTTTTAACATTCCTAAAACCAGCAAGCTGTCAGCTGCTAGGAAAGTTGAACTACAGATTTGGGTAGGGGCCGCGCGAACGCAGGCCCCCACTGCCACAAATTATGACGTAGGCTCGGCCACTTGGGCCGACCTTGGGCTAGCACCCCTCCTCAAGTGCAATGGAGGTCACTAAACCCAGGCCATGAGCCTGCACGATCGCCCATTGACCCCGTCCAGGTAAGTGATTTGCTCGTTCCCCAGGCCTTTGCTTTTACACAGGTCCAACTCTCGCTGATTCAGTATTCACTCTGTGTGGGAGAGAGAGAGAGAGAGAGAGAGAGAGAGAGAGAGAGAGAGAGAGAGTCAAAATTTGGGGGAAGAATCAAAAGGGTCTTTCTTGCGAACGGGGGACTTGCCAAGATTCTTCATTGTGCTATTGCAGTTCGCAGGGGTTGCTTTTTGGCTGATTCACGTTGAGGAAGAGAGAAGAGGGTTGAAGATTAAGGGAAAAAAAAAGGTGGGAAAGAGCATGGAAATGAAGGACGTCCCATTCCATACTTCTCTGGGCATATCTGATCAGATGAATTTGATCCGTTGGTTTGAAAATGTGCTAATCACGGTTGAAGAGAGCTACTTTTGTCAGCAATCTGGTGAATCTGTGCAATCTCGCTTACAAATCACTATTCATCAGTCTTCTTGAGTACATAATTGATTAAGATTTCACTCAACTATTCACCTTATCACAATACCTTAAAATCATCACGAACTTTCCATTCACCTAAACTTGTTTTACTCTATCAAGATCCATCTAGCTCTTAATGCGTCTTTCACTGTGTGCTCAGGAAGTCATCAATAGTCCCAAGCCTTCCTTATATCAACATTATCTGAAATAAACGATATTTACATTTATCAAATAATAATTAGAAATAAATGACTTTGTCAACTTTAAAATATCATAGAAGGTTTTTCCAAAGCTCATCTACTCTGGTTCTGTTTAGACAATCTTTTATTTTGTTCCAGAACATGCGAGTTT
The DNA here is from genome assembly GCA_016097605.1 of Eucalyptus guilfoylei. Lineage (NCBI taxonomy): Eukaryota > Viridiplantae > Streptophyta > Magnoliopsida > Myrtales > Myrtaceae > Eucalyptus > Eucalyptus guilfoylei. The sequence goes on from CM027867.1 coordinate 51,002,700, forward strand.
GCTACTTATGTGTGGGGGCATCTAAACATGCTTAGATTTTTCTGCCCTTAATAATATTTTTGTGATGTTCAGCGTGATTCTATCTTAACTTCACGCACAACACAAAATGAATGGCCGAACGCATAAAAATACAAGGCATCGGTGCTGGCTTCATCCCTGGAGTGCTTGATGTGAATTTACTTGATGAAGTTTTTCGAGTAAATTTTGATCCATACGAGAGAACAAATTTGTACTTTTCCTATTTTTGGCCTGCCATCTTGTTCAATCATCTTTCATTCCTCAATTTCATAGTATCCATGTTATTGCACAGGGGATAAAGGACTTAACATACCAACAGAAAGTCTGCTCTCTTGCTGATACCCATCCTACTGCCTGATACAGTCACAATTTCTCGTCATCTAAATGACGACAACTCTTCAATCGCGCGTGTTTTCCATGACCTGATTACCGATTAGCCAACGATCTTCACTTTGCTTTGTAAAATCAAGGGGTACAGGGATTGCATAACTCTTAGGACAAACTCATGCGCTTTCCATCTCTTAAAGAACGATTGGCACTAGTACACCTTCTGCTCTGTTCCTTCAATTCCTGCTATCCGGCAAGGTTGGATCATGTGTCATTGTCAATTCATTAACTGCCACCTAAGGGGCCAATTTAAATGACTTCTATGTACTAGTAAAGCTACTTCACAAGGAAACTTGCTAATTTTGGAAAATCTTTATTCACAATTGCAGCAGCATTGATGGAATTTTTGCTCTAAATGGTAAAACATCTACTATTGGTACCTCCAATCTTTTCCATCACCTTGTTCTAGGCCCAGATACCAGAAGCTCACCTTGGATGAAAAAGCCGTTGGAGATTCAATTTTCATTGAAGAGAAAGCCAAATCCTCACCTGTCTGTATATCATTGTATGTTAAGCTTCTGAACGTAATGTGACCTCTATTGAGTAATTTCTCGACAGCTATCACAGGACTGTCTTTCTGACTTTGCAGATATCAAGTGAAGAAGCTATTGCAACTGCCGAGCTTTTTCCAGTGAAGGAGGTTTTGCTAGTAAAGTGACTTATGTATCTAGGGCATTGAGACTTCAGAACGCAACCTAGGAAACAATTCGCACACTGACTAAAATCCATATTCAACTGATTTCTTGGGATATATCATGATCACAGCAATTCAGAGATTTCTCCTGCGTGCTTTTCAGCTGGCTTCTTTGTGATTTTATCTGTTGCACTTTGCAGGTCAGAATATCATCAGGTGCAGCCGCCGCAGCTGCAATCAAACTTGCAAAGAGGCCAGAAAATTCTAGAAAGCTCATTGTGGTGATTTAATTTGCTAATTATTGGACATCATAAGCAGAATATCATGCATTTTTCAACTGAGTTCGCCATAACATAGCTGTGTAAGCAGCATATTCTTCTTGATTTGTGAGTGTGGCTTACTTGAGTTTTGTTCAGCTTGATGTTCACCTTCTGTTGAATAGAACTATTCTGTTTTCCTCTTTTCAAAAGACTAAAAACCATTTCTACCTGTTCATACTGTTCTTCAGCGGCAAGCAACCATTTGATCATTACTTATACCAAATGTTTAACCCTGCTCAGTTAGTCTTCGCAAGCTTCGGAGAGCGTTATTTGTCTACTGCGCTTTTTCAATCCGTGAAGCAGGAGGCAGAGAATATGCTCTATGAACCTTGACTATCAGTCGGCATATTTTCATCTGGTTTAACCGACAAATCAAGAACAAATTCCGGCAGGTCCTTTCTAATGAAGAGTTGTCCTAGTAACAAGTATTAAAAACGTGCTATGGTTCCATTCCCCTTTCAGTTTTTATGTTTTCACCAGTGCAAATCAAGCTGCATGGGCAGGCCATGGTGCTTGATATTCGTGCTGTATTCTTCCTACCACGCAAACTTTCGTGTGAGGTTTCAACTGTCTTATAAGTATAACCTCCTGCGTTTGATGGAGAAGGGGAAGGTGGCAATTAATAGTTCAGATTTGCTCTTTTACTACCTCCACTAGCCATGCTTTCTGTCGATCGAATCCGCCATGCCATTTTCGGAAGTTCTTCAATATACCCAAAAAAGAAGAAAAAGAAAGAGCTCTTTCATATGCATAAAGCTGATAGCAGTGACATTTCATACTCCATGAAGAAGAAAATTGAGATCGCCATGAACATGACTATTGAGGAGCTAATTCTCGTACATGAATGAAGATAAACTTAGTGACTCGAAAATATAGATCGACCTATTAGCTTTCAGTCTGCGGCGGCGGGCACGACATCGGTAGACAAGAAACTGTACAAGTACAGATCCTGCAGAGTCCCCTTCAGATAGGCATACTTCCTCAGCAACCCATCTCTCGTGAACCCGGCCTTCTCCAACACTCTCTGGGAAGCCTTATTGTCCGCCCCGACAAAGGCTTGAATCCTCAACACATCAGGCAAATCCCCAAACACCTGGGACAGCGTCATCCTCACCGCTCGGGTCGCCACGCCCTTCCCCCACCACTCCCTGGCCACGCCATATCCGATGTCCGCCCGGCACCTGTCGTCCCCTGACCCGGGCCAGATGGAAACGAACCCGACGCAGCGGTCTCCGACGCACACCGCGCGGCGCCAGGGGTGCGGCATGCAGACGTCCCTGATGGTGGCCAGGGCCTCCTCTCTGGAGGCCAGCGTGTTCCATCTCAGGAACCTGGTGACCTGGTCGTCACCTGCGAACGAAAGGAAGTCGTCGGCGTCGGAAATCCTGAAGGGACGGAGACCCACGGCCGATGGGTCAACTCCCTCCATCCCAAGGCATGAAAAACTACGATAGCTCACATGTTCTTCTCAGCTAAAGAAAAGAGAATCCTCCTTTAATTATTCCTAAAATCAGAAAAAAGAAGCTGACAGGAAAGTGGAAATAGGCACATAAACTTATAAAGCCTCGAGGAGATTGACTGGGGAGAACCCTCATGGGCTTGACTTGGAAAGTTAGGACTAGAAAATTGGGTAAGGGCCGCGCGAACGCAGGCCCCCGCTGTCACAAATTATGACGTAGGCTCGACCACTTGGGTCGACCTTGGGCTAGCACCCCTCCGAAGTGCAATGGAGGTCACTAGGCCCAGGCCATGAGCTTTCTTGATTGCCCATTGACCCCGTCCAGGTAAGTGATTTGTACGTTGCCCGGGCCTTTGGTTTTATGCAGGTCGAGCTCACTCGCTGATTCAGTTGTCACTCTGTGTGGGACAAACAGAGAGAGAGAGAGAGAGAGAGAGAGATGGAGATGGAGGAGTCGGTAAGAATTTGGGGTCTTTGAGTGTGTAGCTGTGGTTTCCGGGGACCCAATGGGTGGTCGAAGGCGAGAAGAATCGAAAGGGCGTTTCTTGCGAACGGGGGACTTGCGAAGATTCGTGATGGTACCGTTGTAGTTCGCAAAGGTTGCTTTTTTGGCTGATTCACCACGAGGAAGAGAGAAAAGGGTTGAAGATAAAAAAAGTGGGAAAGAGCATGGAAATGAAGGATGTTCCGTTCCAAACTTTATCTTGTAGCTCCCAAAGGTCGCTTTGTTGGCTGATCAGCTGAATTTGATCAGTTTGTTTGAACAGTTCAAATGTTTCTAGATGGATGTCTGCATTGCAAGCAGTCGACTTCCTCCATATGACAATCCTTAGGTTGATTAACCTACACCATAGATAAAGTCAAATTCCAAGTAGTAGGAGTATGAAACACTACTCATGTTGCTTGTGGGTTAGATGAACTTGCTCTTGGGGTCTTCTTGTTTCTTCTTGGGAGCAGAGGCTCTTGTCCTTAGCTGGTTGTTATTTAGTGGGCAGCCCAGATGACAGACTGATGAGTGAGTGAAAATCGTGAATTGACGGAAACAGTGACTTCATCTTAACGAATGCTAAGTCAATGCTGCTCTGCGTAACGTTGTGTGTGCGTGCGTGTGGGCGCGTGAGAGAGAGAGAGAGAGAGATAAACCCGAGTTCCAAAGCCTTTGACTATTATAGACGGCCAACTCGGCCCAAAAAAGAAGTGGAAGATGGTGGTGACGAAGCATTGGACAAGGCATGGAAGCTTCGAAATCTGTAAATGAATCCTCAACTTCCTTTTTCTTGAATTGGACAAGCAAGTTTTAGTTTGTCTTCTTAAACTCTCCGACCTTTGCCTGCTCCAATTTCCTCCTCCTCGTCAATGTCTGCCTTATCTTCCTTACTGTGTTCAATCCAGTCTCCTCTATTTAAAATGGCATTGCTTGAATAGCTTTCTCCTGCAGAGCGATTGGCGAGCCATACTGCGTGTTCTGATCAGTGGTCTGGTGAGTTCGTTAATAAAATGGCGAATTGCAATGTTTTGATCGCTGCTGCTTTTGCTGCTCCTGCTCTTGTTTATAGGTGCCCGTTGAAGTTTGTGAGAGTTTCTGGAGCTTTTGTCGGATTTATTCTTTTGAAGAAAAAATTCATGGTGAAACTTATGGGTGTTGGTCAAAATTCTGCCGAGCTTATGTTGAAAGATATCTCAAAATGTTGGTGCTTTGTTGCTAGAGACTGAGGATGAAGAAGATTGTACTTTCAGAAAAGAAGTGATGATATATGTAGTCAGTTGCTTCTCAAAGTTTTCATTTTTCTTAAATGCTCAGTCAAAACAGGTGTAAATATTCTCCTAAAGGATGTGAAAGTCAGGGAATTGTGTGTTTCCACTGCTCTTTCATTCGAAGTTGACAGTCGATGAATTTCATCCATGCCTTTTTTTCCCCTTTTGCGCCTCTGGTTGAGCTGATTTAAGTGTTTGATTGTTGCTGCAAGTTTGCTTCGTTTGATATCATTTGCTTGCCCTTCGTGCTGGAGCGATGTGGTTTAGTAGAAGCATGGCCTAGGCTACTGTTTTGTGGAAAAAGCAATATATAGAATGCAAAATGCATCGATGGAATTACAAACAAGATCAGTCCCTTGGTTGTTGCTTCTCAATTGACTTTTGATTGGAAGGTTTATCTCGCAATTTATTTTCTTGTTGGCTTCTAGATTGCTGCGAAAACGCAACATGGAGGGACAGTGTGCTATCAAGAGAGACGTCACCGAGGTAAACTCTATATTAATGCCATTTTCCCAATGTCATTATGATTCTCTCACAAAGTTCCTGTTGGTCGTGTGCTATCCGATTAACGTTTTTCTCATTGTATTGTGCAGTTAATAGGCAATACTCCAATGGTTTATCTCAATAATGTTGTGGAAGGCTGTGTTGCTCGCATTGCTGCGAAGCTTGAGAATGTGGAGCCTTGTTCTAGCGTTAAAGATAGGCAAGCAACAATTATCCCTCTGTTACTGCTGGCTTGCATTTATTTGCGCACACTGATAGATATTCGTCAATATAATTTGTGCAGGATCGCACTTAGCATGATCCAAGATGCTGAGGAAAAAGGCCTGATAACTCCAGGGAAGGTGAATTACACGGGGCTAAAAGTTTCATTCTGAACATTTACACGGTCACTGTTGCCTATGTTTAACTTACTGATTTTGGAAAATGGTTTTTGATGGATGTATGACGATTGAAGACCGTCCTTATTGAAATCACCAGCGGTAACACCGGCATTGGTTTGGCTTTTATTGCTGTCCTTAAGTGCTACAAGCTAATCCTTGTCATGCCAGCTTCATATGGTATTGAGAGAAGAATCACCAAATACTCACTTCTTCCGACAGTTTGAGAATCCTGCAAATCCAAAGGTTCTTTATTTTAATTGTTGATTTTCTTCTGCCTGATTCTTTTAATTTATCTGTATGTGCATTTATGTCCACACTTTGAAGGATTGAAGAGTTGATTTGCGATTGTGTCTGTAGATTCATTATGAAACTACTGGCCCAGAAATTTGGAAGGACTCGGGAGGAAAGGTGGATGCCTTCGTTTCAGGAATAGGGACGGGAGGAACTGTAACTGGCGTGGGCCAATTCCTCAAGGGAAAAAAACCCAGAAATCAAGGTCAGCTCGAATTCCAATCGCGTGTTCGGTTAGTTTCAGAGAGATAAATAACCTCTAAGTATATGTCTTTATATACTCTCGTTTACGTCCAGGTGTATGGCGTTGAGCCAATTGAAAGTGCAGTCCTGAATGGCGGAAATCCAGGTGACTGCATGGATTTATCTTCTCTCCTCTCTAGCTCATCTTTGCTGTCGTTGGAACACTGTGCAGTGCAACTTTGGATATCAGTGGGTTAGGAGCGAGTTGTATCCTTTTCCTTCTTGTTTTTGCGGGGCAGGGTGGGTGACTGTTGTATCCTCAGTAGCGATGGTAGAACGGGCAAAAAGCATGAAGAAATGGCATTGTGCTGTGTGGGAGACGAATTTCACATTTTTTTTATCATTGTCCTGTCCAGATCTATGGTACCTACATTTGATATGTATCAACTGTTTTTGGTTGATTAGTTGATGTCTGAAACATATCATAGGCAAGCACTTGATACAAGGAATTGGCGCTGGTTTCATCCCACCAGTTTTGACAAGTCTCCAATACTTTCAACTAGGAGTGTTTGTGGTAGTGTTAACATAGATCTGAACGGTATTCAGCTCAAGGTAGAGTTGCAACCAAATACTCGTGAGGTAGCAGGTACTAGCGGAATAATTGACGCATTTGATACTTGTAGCGAGGTGGAGCATCAAATATGAATGCAATGATGGTTTTGTTTTATCTGTGACACAAAAGGTTATGTCGGAAAATCCTTATGGAGTGGCTAACTGTGCAAGTGGAGTTGGCGCCTTGATGAGGTCCACAGTTATGGTGAAGTCCAGAAAGCACTCTGTGGCGAGTGAGCCCATTGAGGCTGTGGGAAAGTAGTAGCAAGATTTTCACTTAAGCGATTGTGACTTGGCGCTAGGGTAGAGATTGTTAAAATATATCTCGAGTTTAAGCCTAGTGAACAATGCTCAATCTAAATAAATTAAACTGGCCGACTTGTGATTTTGTGGGACTTCTTTTCCGGTCTAGCTCCACATGATTGCATTTATATTCAGCCGCAATTGTGAGAAGAAGAAGATTGCGCATGGTTTTCATTTAAGGTTGTCGTTGATCACGCGTGACTTTGTGATCCTCAGCCGAGTAAGAAAGTCAAAAGAAAAGGGGGAAGAGAGATAGAGAGGAGCCGCAAGAAGAATTGACCAAAGTAAAAAATTGTGAGCTTCGTTTGATTCTATTCGTTCATTGCATGGGACAAAGAGGGAGAGAAAAGATATGCGCAATCCTCTTCTTCTCACGATTGCGGCTGAACATAGATGCGATCATGTGCAGCTAGACCGAAGAAGTCCCACGAAATCACAAGTCGGCGTGATTAATTTATTTAGATCGAGTATTGTCGAATGGGCTCAAATTTGAGACATATTTTAACACTTATTCTAAACAAATGCCAAGTCAATACTGCTCTGGATAACGTTGAGAGAGAGAGAACCCTTTAAATATTATCAAGTGGCCCACTCGCCCCACAGAGAAGAAGTGGAAGATGGTGGCGAGGTGACCAAGCAGTCGACAAAGCAGGAAAGCTTCGAAATCTGTAAATGAATCCTCAATTTGCTCCTTTTGTTATCTCTCTTATTTAATTACAGAAATAAGTTTTACTTTGTCTTCTTAGACTCTCTGATCTTTACTTTGTCTTATTAAGTCACTCTATTGTTCATTGTGGGGTATTCCTCACTTGTGCCTTATCTTCCTTACTGGGTGCAATCCAGTCTCCTCTATTTAAACTTGCACTTCTCGAATGGCTTTCCCCTGCAGAGCGATTGGCGAGGCATACTGCATTTTCTGATCAATGGTGAGCTTGTTAATAAAACAGCGAATTGCAATGTTTTGATTGCTGCAGCTTTTGCTGCTTCTGCTCTTGTTTATGAATGCCTGTTGAAGTTTGTGAGAGTTTCTGGAGCTTTTATCAGATTTTTTCTTTTGAAAAAAAAAAAAATCATGATGAAACATATGGGTGTTGGTCAAAATCCGGCCGAGCTTATGTTGAAACCTGATATCTGAAAATGTTGGTGCTTTGTTGCTAGACACTGAGGATGAAGAAGATTGTTCTTTCAGAAAAGAAGTACTGATATGAGTAGTCAGTTGCTTCTCAAAGTCTTTTAATTTCCTAAATGCTTAGTCGAAATAGGTGTAGATATTCTCCTAGAGGATTTGAAGGTCGGGGAATCGTGTGTCTTCACTGCTCTGTCATCAAAGTTGACAGTCGACGTTGACAGTCGACGAATTTCGTCCATGTCTTTTTCTACCCCCTTTTACGCCTATGATTGAGCTGATTTTAGTGTTCCGATTGTTGCTGCAAGTTGGATATCATTTGCTTGCCCTTCCTGCTGGAGTGATGTGGTTTAGTAGAAGCATGGCCTTGGCTATTGTTTCGTGGAATAAACAATATATAGAATGCACAAAGCATTGATGGAATGACAAACAAGATCAGCCCCCTGTTTGTCGCTTCTCAATTGACTTTTTGAGCGAAAGACTTCTCTCACAATGTATTTTCTTGTTGGCTTCTAGATTGTTGTGTTAACACGACATGGAGGGCCAATGTGCAATCAAGAGAGATGTCACTGAGGTAAACTCTCTATAATTGCCATTTTGCCAATGTCATTATGATTCTCTTACAAAGTTCCAATTGGTCGTGCGCTATATGCGTTTGGCATTCAAAACAAAATTTTATATCATGCATTTAATATCTGCTCAAAATGGAATAAAGTCGGATATAAGGGGATATAAACTGGATAAAATTACCACATCGGGAGATGGGATAAATGTAGATAAAATTTCTAATATTCATAATTGAAAAGTTATTTTTTTCGAATAACAAACTTCTTAAATTAATAAAAATAATATTATATTTCAATATGAATAATATTTGAATTCTAATATAATAAATTCAAAATAACAAAAAATAACAATTTAGTTATTTTATTTAATCTTATTCTTATTTATATATTCGAATTAATTCTATTTTATAATATAAATTCAATATATAAATATAAATATATTTATATTTATTACATATTTTATGTATTTTAGTATTCTAGGTATATTAGTACAATTTACTATTTAATAAAATTTTATTAGAGAATGATGGAAGGAGAAGAAAGAAATAAAAAAGAAAATAATTAAAAAAGAGAGGGGAAAATAAAATAAAAAAGCAAATAAAAATAAAGTAGTCAAGAGTGTCACGAGACATTTTTCCAATCTCCGTTTGTAAAATTTTAGTTCATTTATATTAATTTGCTATTTATACCAAATAATGTACATGAAATAATGTGAATATATCCGACTTTATTATTGTAATCACCAAATAGTGGATAAAGATATAGAAAAATTCCTGGATTTTATATTATATCCTATCAAGTCCTATCATGATTAGAAATTTGGACAACCGAACGTATAGTAATTTGTTTCTCATTGGATCATGCAGTTAATCGGCAATACTCCTATGGTTTATCTCAATAATGTTGTGGAAGGCTGTGTAGCTCGCATCGCTGCAAAGCTTGAGAACATGGAGCCTTGTTCTAGTATTAAAGACAGGCAAGTAACAATTATCCCCCTGTTGCTGCAGCCTTGCATCAATTAGTACACTATGATATATATGTCGTCAACACAATTTATGCAGGATTGCACTTAGCATGATCGAAGATGCTGAGGAAAAAGGCCTGATAACTCCCGGAAAGGTGAATACAATATTACGTTGGGCTAAAGGTTTAATTCTGAATATTTGCACGCCTATTGTTGCCTATGTTCTACTGATTTTGGAAAATGGTTCTTGATGGATGCATGGCGATTGAAGACCGTCCTTATTGAAATCACCGGTGGTAACACCGGCATCGGTTTGGCTTTTGTTGCTGCCATTAAGGGCTACAAACTTGTCCTTGTCATGCCCGCTTCATATAGTCTTGAGAGAAGAATTGTGATGCGAGCTTTTGGAGCTGAGGTATTCCTCACGGATCCTGCCAAGGGATTAGATGGTGACCTTCAAAAGGCTGAGGAGATCCGGGACAGGACACCGAATAGTCACATGCTCCTGCAGTTTGAGAATCCAGCGAACCCAAAGGTTCTTTATTTTACCTGTTGGTTTTTTCTGTCTGATTCATTTGAAATAACCTGCGTATAATATTAGGTCCACAATTCGAAGGATTGAAGAGTTGGTTTGTGATTGTGGCTGTAGATTCATTATGAAACTACTGGCCCAGAAATATGGAAGGACTCAGGAGGAAAGGTGAATGCCTTCGTTTCAGGAATAGGGACAGGAGGAACTCTAACTGGCGTGGGCAAATTCCTTAAGGAAAAAAACCCAGAGATCAAGGTCAGCTCGAATTCCAAACGCATGTTCAGTTAGTTTCAGAGAGATAAATGACTGCTAAGTATATGTCTTTGTTTACTCTCTCGTTTACATCCAGGTGTATGGAGTCGAGCCAGTTGAAAGTGCAGTCCTGGATGGCGGAAATCCAGGTGAGTGCATGGATTCATCTTCTCTGCTCTCTGACTCGTCTTTGCTATTGTTGGAACCCTGTGCAGTACAACTTTGGATATCACTGAGTTAGGAGCGAGTTCTTTCCTTTTCCTTCTTTCTTCTTTTTGGGGGGCGGGTGACTCATATTTTCAATAGTGATGGTAGCACCGGCAATTAGCATGAAAAAAAGGCATTGTGCTATGTAGGAGATAAATTTCACCTTTTTTCATCCTCCTGTCCAGATCTATGCTACGGACTTTTTGATATGTATCAACTGTTTTTGGTCGATTAGTTGATGTCTAAAACATACAATAGGCCAGCACTTGATACAAGGAATTGGTGCTGGTTTCATCCCACCAGTTTTGGACGTGGGCTTGCTCGACGAAGTCCTTCAAGTAAGTTTCAAACATTGGGCTGAAAATATGGTTACACTATCCGTCCTGCTGTCAAGTTGAGGATACTTTCCTTAACTGATTAAATTACATGGCATTTTGTGGCTCCAGATATCAAGTGAGGAAGCTATTGAGACTGCTAAGCTTCTTGCCCTGAAAGAGGGTCTATTGGTACTGAGTTTTAACTCTGTCGGAACCCATCTTCTTTTTCCGGATCCATTAACTGCCTTTTGCATTCTCACCTTTGGAAATCTTCCATTTTGTCTTTGAATAGGTAGGGATCTCTTCAGGGGCTGCAGCTGCAGCTGCAATAAAGTTGGGAAAGCGGCCGGAATTTGCAGGAAAACTGATCGTTGTAAGTGTTAACTTCTTTGCATTTTGTTCATCTGCAATGCCTTAAGCTAAAAAGAAATAATATCATTTCTTCCTTGATGATCCGGTGTTCGTCTTTGATCCGACACTTTGCTCCTCCTAATTCGCACCTTCAATTTCCGCATGCAGAGTGTTCCCTCTCATACCATTATTCTCGCCCTGACTTTCTCCCCCTGCTCTATTTCCAGGTCATTTTCCCTAGTTTCGGAGAGCGTTATCTTTCGACCGCCCTTTTCGATTCGATTAGGGACGAGGCTCAAAACATGACTTTCGATTAGAGTGACACTAGCCACAACTCAGTCCGAAGTCAGTGTGGCAATAAACAGGCCGCCTATTCATGGAGATCTCAACTTGTCTACTGAAATATCAACTACTGGTTTTCACATGTCGATGCCGTTCCGAGCACGTTACGATGACTCCGACTCACTCCTGGGAATGAGTTGCTTTTGTTCGAGATTCAGCATGTTAAGATGTTTGCTGGAACTTGTTTGTCAATGAGACACTATATGATCTTTTCCTCTCTCTTGCAATCTAAGGGACTTCTAGCATCTGAATAAGATGTCTGTAATTTCCTACGAACGTTGTTCGGATCCATGCTTCGGTCCCGTTCTATTTTCAAACTTTCAATGCCGTGACACCAGAAGTACTTGTACAGATGAAACCCGAGTTTCCGATTCATCACACCGTGCTTCATAGTCATGTTTCAAGTACCAAATTAACTTATATTTATCTTACGAGCAACTTAGCAGATATTCTATGAGAGGGAAGTCTAGCTTCATTAGCAGAAGACTGATAGAGCACATTAATATATTACCATAACAATCTTGATGGAAGATATTTGTAACGTAATAAATGGAATAAAACGTCAGGTCATCTAGTTTAAATCCTGTCAGTATAGAAAAACACACTATCACGTTTTGAGGGATATTGGCTAGTGGAACATGACGTACAGATTTGATGATTCCATATTCGCAATCGCAAATCAATCACGCTTTGTGCATCCGTTCATGGTTTTGAGATTTTTTCGTATTTGCAGATTTTCATTAATGGCCGGAGGTATATCAATTTTTACATTTTCGCAAATCAATCCTGAATTATGCACGTATTTGTTTGTGAATGATAAATCGAAATCGTCAGTTTTTATTTAGATTTTGTCTTACAGTTATAGAAAAATGAAATTGCGTTACCAAATAAATTTATGCCTCAAACAAGTTCCAAGGAACAGAAATATAGAGAAATAAAACGGTTATCATGCATGTCCTTAAACTCATAAAGATCAAGATAGTGAACGAAGGTAAATATCGATGGATTCTTTAAGGTCGCGTATGGCAACGCTTTTTTTCTTTTGCTTCTCGGAATTTTAAAAAAAAAATCCGTTTGGTAATATTAATTAATTTTTTATTTTCCAGAATAGAAAAGTGAGTAGGGAATAGATTTGGAAGAGAAATAAAAAATAGGAAAAAGTAACTTTTTTTTCTTGAAATAATTTCTAGAAATAAGTCTTTTTTTTTTCTTTTCTTCTTCTTCTTTGTCGCCGCTTGCTAGCCATCCGTCCGCCACCCATCGGCTAGTGTGGCGGACGGCTGGCGAACGGTTGGCTTGTGGCGGCGGGGCAACGGCAAGGAAGAAGAAGAAAAGAAAAAAAGAAAAGAAAAGAAATCTTAAAAAATTAAAAAAATTCCTACGTTACAAAAAAATTTGTAGACCATACCAAACACATTCTTGTTCTTTCTCTATTCCGAAAATAAAAATTTTGTGTAATTACAAACCGCATTTTTTACTCATAAATTGTTTTAGGAAATAGAAATAGAAAAAGACTATTTCTAAAAAGAAATTATTCTCCAAAACAAAAATGTTACCAGACGTACCCTAAATATACAAAGCTCAATGATAGGGTAATTATCATTTATAATAGAGAATTGGAAATTCTTATTCGTGTGTCTAATATAGAGACAAGAAGTTGTGTTATCGTGATACATTATATAGTTAAACCTACAAAAGAATACACTGCAGCATGCTAATTTGGTGTCAATTCATGTAATTTTGGAAGTCACTCAAACTGGAGTGGTAACTTAGGCCTTGTTTGATAACACTCCATATAGTATCTGATTATATTATTTTATTTTGGAAAACAAAATATTAGAAATCCATTTGATAAATTTTTTTGCTCTCGAAACACAAAAATCCGTTTTTTATTCTTGAAAATAGATTTTGAGCAGAATTAAAAAGTTAAAAAAAAAAGTTACTTCTTATTCCCGAAAACAATTTCAGAATCAAGCATAATTTTTATTCTTTTCTCTTTCATTTCCTTCTTCTTCTTCCTTCTTTTGGCCAATGACCAGCCTCGGCCATGGCTAGCGAGCGGCCAAATGAGGGCAAGCAATCAGAGAAAGGAGAAGATGAAAAGGGAAAAATTTAATAAAATTATTTAAAGATTAAAAGAAAATGACCTAGACTAAAAATTTTAAGAAGTTTACCAAAGACATTTTTATTCTGGAAATAAATATTTTTTGGTGGTTTGCTTAGAAATTATCCTCGGGAACAGTAAAAAAAAATCATTTCGAATAAAAATTATTCTAGGAAACAAAATGGTTATCGGTATTTCTATTCTCAGAAATAATTTCTTTTCAGAATTTTTTTTCTATTTCTATTCCCTAATATAGTTTCTAAGTAAAAGAATGTTTTTGGTAATTATATAAAATTTATATTCCCAAAATAGAAAAAAAAAAAGAAATGCGTTTGGTACAATTTTTGTGACATATAATTTCTTTTAATTTTTTAATATTTTTATGAATTTTTCTTTTTTCTTTTCTTTTTTTCCCTTAAATTTTTTATGACATAAAATTTCTTTTAATTTTTTAATAATTTTTTCAAAATTTTCTTTTATTTTTATTTTTTCCCCTCTCTTCTTGCTTTTACGCTGGTCGAACTCTCTCGCCGATTCAGTAGTCACTCTGTGTAGGACAAAGTAGTCACTCTGTGTAGGACAAAGAGAGAGAGATGGAGATGGATGAGTTGGTCAGAATTTTGGCTGAGTGTGTAACTGTGGTTTTCAGGGACCCATTGGGCGGTCGAAGGCGAGAAGAATCGAAAGGGCGTTTCTTGCGAACAGGGGACTCGCGAAGATTCATGATGGTAATGCTGTAGTTCACAAAGGTTGCTTTTTTGGCTGATTCACCACGAGGACGAGAGAAAAGGTTTGAAGATAAAAAAGTGGGAAAGAGCATGGAAATGAGGGATGTTCCATTCCAAACTTCTCTGGGTATACCTGATCATTTGAAATGGTTCTGGATGGATGTCTGCAAGCAGTCAACTTCCTTCTCTATGACAATCCTTAGGTTGATTAACCTACACCATGGATAAAGTCAAATTCCAAGTAGTAGGAGTATGGAACACTACTTATGTTGCTTGTGGGTTCAATGAACTTGCTCTTGGAATCTTCTTGTTTCTTCTTGGGAGCAGAGGCTCTTGTTCTTAGCTGGTTTTTAGTTAGTAGGCAGCCCAGACGACAGACTGATGAGTGAGTGAAAATCTTAAGTTGACGGAGACAGTGACTTCATCTTAACGAATGCTAAGTCAATGCTGCTCTGCGTAACGGAAACACTACATGTGTTGCTTGTGGGTTCAATGAACTTGCTCTAGGAGTCTTCTTGTTTCTTGTTGGGAGCATAGGCTCTTGTTCTTAGCTAGTTGTTATTTAGGGCACGTTTAGTAACGATTCTACTCTTAGGAACAATTTTCTATCAAAAATTGTTTTTTTTTTTATATAACCCGGGAACCGCCATACAATCGGCAGCCGGCGACGCAAACCCGGAGCACTAGCGCGGGGACCCACTTCCCACGGCATCCCACTTAAGTCGCGCAATGGGGTCGCGAAATTTCAAACCCCTCCCCTCCCAGATGAGGGTTGAGAGCGCGAACCAATGCGTCCACCACGGGGTGGGTCATCAGAAATGGTTTTTTTGTTTTTGTTTCCAGGAACAATTTTTGAATATAAGAACATGCTTGGTAACTGCACAAAATTTTTATTCCAAAATAGAATTACGTTTGGTAGAATTGTATTATTCATTTTAATTTTTTAGGGAAAAAACCACCAAAAACCGTAAATTTTGTTCAAAGAGACAAATTTACCCCAAACTTTTTTTGTAACACTAAAAACTCTGAAGTTTGCCAACCGTAATACATTTATCCAAAACTTTTTTTCGTGACACAAAAAACCCTAAACTTTTATATTGTAACACATTTACCCTAAACAAGAGGGCATTTTGGTCTGTTTACTTTTTTTTTTTTTCTTTTTCTTCTCTCTTCCATCCACCGGCCATGGCGGAATCGGCAGAGGGAAGCCGGCGTCCGGCGAGGGGTGCCCTTGCCGGCGTTGGGCAAGGGCGGCCCTCTGTTGTGTCGGGCGAGGGCTTCCCTCGCTAGATTCGGCGAGGGCACCCCTCCATTGATGCCGGCGAGAGCACCCCTCGCCAAGCCCTCATCGGCATCGGGTGAGGGGTGCCCTCGCTAGATCTAGCGAGGACCAGTGTTGAGCGAGAGGTGCCCTTGCCAAATCTGGCGAGGACTGTCCTCGCTCGACGCAAGCAAGGGCGGCCCTCGTCGGCGTCGGGCGAGGGCCTCCCTCGCCAGATTTGGCGAGGGCACCCCTCGCTCGACGCCAGCTTCCCCCCACCATGGTTGGCAAAGGGAAGAGAGAAGAAGAAGAAGAAGAAAAGAAAAAAGAAGAAGGAAAAATAGAAAAAAGAAGACAAAAATGCTATTAATGAGGTAAATGGTCACCGTTTGTAAAGTTTGGAGTTTCTCATGTCACTAAAAAAAATTTTGGAGTATATTTGTCATTTAGGCAAAGTTTGGGATTTTTGATTGTCTTTTCCCAAATTTTTAATTTAATTTTTTTTTCTTCTTTCTTTTTTTTTTCCCCTCATTCTTCCTCCTCTTAGGTCGGTCGCAGAATTGTGTACTTTGCTCTTTCCTTTAACTCTACCTTCTCAGAGGCTTTTATTATAATCAGCAACTCATCTTCACCAACCATCTAGTGCCTTGGCCAAAACTTGGGTTGTCAATAATACCCGCATCTTGATGCTCTATAACCCAAAGTTGTTTCTCCCATTAAACTTCTCAATTTCAGATTTCCACTCGGACATAATTGCAACAATAAAATTTCCAAATAATAATCAGACAAGCAAAAACTCCAAATCACAATCAAGAATTCTGATCCCAGGCTCTGATACCAATTGTTGGAATATAATACATGAAAAACGACAGGATCTTGCAATTTACGTCAACGTAAAATCACTAGAGAAATAAATGAGAAATAATAAGTACACTAGAAATTTACGTGGTTTGGTCCGATTATTTCCTCGCTAGTAGTAAATAATCCACTATAATCGAAGAATCATAGTTTATAATCACTCACACGCTCAATCAAGTGTTTCCCACACTTAGATTTAAGCCAAAACCCAAAGTATTTATGAATAAACAACTCACTTGAACATAAACTCACTACATAAAATTACCACGCATTCAAGCTCAAAACAAAAATGCTCTACGTACGCCAAAATCAGAAACTCCAACGTTTGTCTTTGGTCCGAATACGGACAGCTTCGCGTGGCTTCTTTCTAGACGTCTTTCTTGTGCGGCACTCAAATCTTGCGGCTCCTCCTTAAGAAAGAACGTGTTCTGCTTTTTATATATGTACCCAAGGTCAAAACTTTGACCTAGCCCACCGACTTAAATATTCAATGTGAACCACTTATTCTTCTACAGGTAAAGGATTGAAACCCTTCCTTTTTTTTAATTTTATATTATTTTCTCTTGTGTAAACCTTCACATAGTTCGACGAAATTTCTTCTGTTGACCAAACACATCCAAGATCCAAAAAGAATTTTGAATTTTTTTCTTGTGCATAATATTAAATATCATCTTTATCAGAAAAATATCTTCATAATTAAATAATAAAAATTTTATCCAAATAAATCGCTTTGTAAATATTCAAACTTGAAACATAATTTAACGAAACTAACGAGGGAGTGAAGATCGTGAATTGACGGAAACAGTGACTTTATCTTAACGAATTCTAGGTCAGTGCTGCTCTGCGTGACGCTGTGTGTTTGAGAGCGAGAGAGAGAGAGAAATTCAAAGCCTTTTTAATATTATATTATAGGCGGCCAACTCGGCCCCAATAAAAGAAAGAAGTGGAAGACGGTGGTGACGGAGCAGTGGACAAGGCGCGGAAGCTTCGAAATCTGTAAATGAATCCTTGACTTCTTTTTCTTTAACTGGACAAGCAAGTTTTAGTTTGTCTTCTCGAACTCTACGACCTTTGCGTGCTCCAGTTTCCTCCTCCTCGTCACTGTCTGCCTTATCTTCCTTACTGGGTTCAATCCAGTCTCCTCTATTTAAACTCGCATTGCTCGAATAGCTTTCCCCTGCAGAGCGATCGGCGAGGCATACTGCGTTTTCTGATAAGTGGTCTGGTGAGTTTGTTAATAAAACAGCGAATTGCAATGTTTTGATTGCTGCTGCTTTCGCTGCTCCTGCTCTTTTTTATGGGTGCCCATTGAAGTTTGCGAGAGTTTCTGGAGCTTTCTTCACATTTGTTCTTTTAAAAAAAAAAAAAAAAAAAATAGGGCGAAACATATGGGTGTTGACCAAAGTCCTGCTGAGCTTATGTCGAAACCTGATATCTCGAGATGTTGGCGCTTTGTCGCTAGACACGGAGGATGAAAAGATTATACTATCAGAAAAAGAAGTGAGGCATGCTGTGTAGTTAGTTGCTTCAGAATGTCTTTTAATTTCTCAAATGCTCACTCGAAATAGGTGTAGATATTCTCCTAGAGGATGTGAAAGTCAGGGAATTGTGTGTTTTCACTGCTCTTTCATCGAAGTTGACAGTTGATGAATTTCGTCCATGCCTTTTTTTCCCCTTTTACGCCTATGATTGAGCTGATTTAAGTGTTCCGGTTGTTGCTGCAAGTTGGCTTCATTCGATATCATTTGCTTGCCCTTCGTGCTGGAGTGATGTAGTTTAGTAGACGCATGGCCTTGGCTACTCTTTTGTGGAATAAGCAATATGTAGAATGCAAAATGCATTGATGGAATTACAAACAAGATCAGTCCCTTGGTTGTCGCTTCTCAATTGACTTTCAATTGGAAGACTTATCTCGCAATTTATTTCCTTGTTGGCTTCTAGATTGTTACGAAAACACGACATGGAGGGACAGTGTGCTATCAAGAGAGACGTCACTGAGGTAAACTTTCTATTAATGCCATTTTCCCAATGTCATTATGATTCTCTCACAAAGTTCCTGTTGGTCGTGTGCTATCCAATTGACGTGTTTCTCATTGTATTGTGCAGTTAATAGGCAATACTCCAATGGTTTATCTCAATAATGTTGTGGAAGGCTGTGTTGCTCGCATTGCTGCGAAGCTTGAGAATATGGAGCCTTGTTCTAGCGTTAAAGATAGGCAAGCAACAATTATCCCTCTGTTACTGCTGGCCTGCATTTATTAGCACACTCTGATAGATATTCATCAATACAATTTATGCAGGATCGCACTTAGCATGATCCAAGATGCTGAGGAAAAAGGCCTGATAACTCCAGGAAAGGTGAATTACACGGGTCTAAAAGCGCTTTTCTGAACATTTACACGGTCACTGTTGCCTATGTTTAACCTTCTGATTTTGGAAAATGGTTTTTGATGGATTTTTGGCGATTGAAGACCGTCCTTATCGAAGTCACCAGCGGTAACACCGGCATTGGTTTGGCTTTTATTGCTGCCCTTAAGGGCTACAAGCTAATCCTTGTCATGCCGGCTTCATATAGTATTGAGAGAAGAATTCTAATGCGAGCTTTTGGAGCTGAGGTATATATTACAGATCCGGCCAAGGGATTAGATGGGGTCCTTCAAAAGGCTGAGGAGATCCAGCACAGGACACCGAATAGTCACTTCTTCCGACAGTTTGAGAATCCTGCAAATCCAAAGGTTCTTTAATTTTATTTGTTGATTTTATTCTGCCTGATTCTTTTAATTTATCTGTATACGCATTTATGTCCACAATTTGAAGGATTGAAGAGTTGGTTTGCGATGGTGTCTGTAGATTCATTATGAAACTACTGGCCCAGAAATATGGAAGGACTCGGGAGGAAAGGTGGATGCCTTCGTTTCAGGAATAGGGACAGGAGGCACAGTAACTGGCGTGGGCAAATTCCTCAAGGAAAGAAACCCAGAAATCAAGGTCAGCTCGAATTCCAATCACGGGTTCAGTTAGTTTCAGAGAGATAAATGACCGCCAAGTATATGTCTTTATATGCTCTCTCATTTACGTCCAGGTGTATGGCGTCGAGCCAGTTGAAAGTGCAGTCCTGAATGGCGGAAATCCAGGTGAGTGCATGGATTTATCTTCTCCCCTCTCTGACTCATCTTTGCTGTCGTCGGAACCCTGTGCAGTGCAACTTTTGATATTACTGGGTTAGGAACGAGTTCTATCCTTTTCCTTCTTGTTTTTGCTGGCGGGTTGGGTGACTGTAATATCCTCAATAGCAATGGTAGAACGGGCAAAAAGCATGAAGAAATGGCATTGTGCTATGTAGGAGACAAATTTTACCTTTTTTTTCATCCTCCTGTCCAGATCTTTGCTACCGACATTTTGATACGTATCAACTCTTTTTGGTCGATTAGTTGATGTCTGAAACATGTTGTAGGCAAGCACTTGATACAAGGAATTGGTGCTGGTTTCATCCCACCAGTTTTGGACGTCGGCTTGCTCGACGAAGTCCTCCAAGTAAGTTTCCAACATTAGGCTGAAAATTTGGTTAGACTATCCGCCTTGACCGTCAAGTTGAGGATACTTTCCTTAATTGATTTAATTACGCGACATTTTGTGGCTCCAGATATCAAGTGAGGAAGCTATTGAGACTGCTAAGCTTCTTGCCCTGAAAGAGGGTCTATTGGTACTGACTTTTGTCTCTGTCATAACCCGTCTTCTTTTTCTGGATGCATGAAGTGATCCCTCATGAGAAAATTTCTGACCATATTGCTGTGATGGCCCTTATATACTAACTGCCTTTTGCGTTCTCAACTTTGGCAATCTTCTGCTTTGTCTTTGCGTAGGTAGGGATCTCTTCAGGGGCTGCAGCTGCAGCTGCAATAAAGTTGGGAAAGCAGCCGGAATTTGCAGGAAAACTGATCGTTGTAAGTATCAACTTCTTCGCATTTTGTTCATCTGCAACGCCTTAAGCTAAAAAGAGATACAATTACTTCTTCCTAGATGATTCGGTGTTTGTCTTTGATCCAACACTTTGCTTTCTTACTAATTCCCACCTTCAATTTCCGCATGCACAGTGTTCCCTCTCATGCCATTATTCTGGCCCTGACTTTCTTCCTCTGCTCTCCTTCCAGGTTGTTTTCCCTAGTTTCGGAGAGCGTTATCTTTCGACTGCCCTTTTCGATTCAATCAGGGATGAGGCTCAAAACATGACTTTTGATTAGAGTGACAATAGCCACAACTCGGTCCAAAGTTAGTGTGGAAATAAACAGGTCGCCTATTCATGGAGATCTAAACTTGTCTACTGAAATGTCAACTACTGGTTTTCACATGTTGATGCTGTTCCGAGCACATTACGACGACTCTGGCTCACTCCCAGGAATGACTTGCTTTTGTTTGAAATTCAGCATGTTAAGATGTTTGCTGGAACTTATTTGTCAATGATACACTATATGATCTTTTCCTCTCTCTTGCAGTCCAAGGGACTTCAGCATCTGAATAAGATGTCTGTAATTTCCTACGTACGTTGTTTGATTCCATGCTTCGGTCCTGTTCTATTTTCAAATTTTCAGTGCTGTGATACCAGAAGAACTCATATAGATGAAACCCGAGCTTCTGATTCGGTGTGCTGTGCTTCATAATCATTTTTCGGGTACCAAATTACCTTATATTGATCTTACAAGCAACTTAGCAGATATTCTATGAGGGAAGCTTAGGGCTGTTTGTTTAAATTTGTTTCTGTTCCCCAGGATAGAAATAGTTTTTTTTTTTTTTCTTTCTGTGAATAATTTTTGAACAGAAACGTTACCAAACGCGCCCTTAATTTTATCAGCAGAAGACTGATAAAGCACATTGGCAAAGGCAGTTGTGAACTTGTTTTGCATATATAATCTGGTGGTTGAACTAGACTTACCAAGTTGCTTAGATCAAGATCGTGAAGGAGATGAACATTGATCGATTCTCTATATATACAAAGTTCACCGATACGGTAATTATCATTTATTATAGAGAATTGGGAATGCCTATTTGCATATCTAATATAAGAAGTCGTGCTATCCTGAAGCATTTATACTTTTTTGTTAAACCTACAAAAAAAAAAAAAACACTCGGGCATGTTAATTTCATGTCGATTCATATTATTTTGAAAGTCACTCAAATGGGAGCAAGTAATTTAGAATTATTGGGAAACTTAATGAGAAAGGGTTTGGTAAATCATTCTGACAATCAATCTTATATATATAACTTATTAATACCGTGATTTTGGCAGAATATTCAAATAAACAATTTACTAACAATTACTTAAATTTACCGACCTTTATGGTGACTTGCCACATTTTAGAAAATCAAGAAAAATAAAAATAAAAGTTGCTAGATTTTAGGAAAAATTCTAAATGAGGCTTGAAGTACTCTCGTTTTCTTAAATAAGGGTCTGAAGTAGATTTTGTTTCAAATAAGAGTTTAAAGTAGTCATATCCTCTCAAATAAGGGCCTTTAGGTGACCAATTACTAGTCCGATCATCAGAAAAAGGGTATTTTAATAAATAAAAAATTATGACCATATTTTTTTCTTTTTTCCTCTTCGCTCCCCTGACCATCACCATTGACGGTCAACGGAGGTCGCCTACCTCAAGCGAGGGCTCGCCGAATCTGGCAAGGGTTGCCCTTGCTAGTGTCGGGCAAGGGTCGCCTTACCTGGGCTGGGTGGGGCGAGTGTCGCTCAAGCGAAATCTAGTGAGGGCGACTCTTATCAAATCTAGCGAGGAGTGCCCTTGCCCAACGTTAGCGAGGGTTGGCCTCACCTGAGTTCAACAACCTCTATCATGGCTAGCAAAGGGAAGGGGAAAAAAAGAAAAAAGAAAAATAAATAAATAGAAAAAATAAATTAAAAGGCGAGAATGCCCTTTGATCAGAGAGTTTAGCCCTTTTTTGAAATTGATAATATGGCCACTTTAGGCCCTCATTTGAAATAAGTTCCACTCCAATTCTTTATTTGCGATGATTTGGCCATTTTTAGTACTTATTTGAAACAAATTTCACTTCGAATCTTTATTTGAGAAAACGAGGGTATTTCGAGCTTTTATTTAGAATTTTTCCCAGATTTTATTTCTTAAAAAAGAAAATTTTTAAAAAAATTCCTTTGCATTAAGAACATAAATGGATAATGACACAAACAATTCTTAAATTTTGGTTCAATATGTAATTTGATTCTTGAACTTTAGACTAATAAGTAATATAGTTCCTGAATTTTTAATTTGTTCAATTTAATTACATGCATCAAAAGTTTAGGTTGCACATTGGTTTAATAAATTAAAACTTCAGAGATCAAATTACATGTTAAGTTAAAATTCAAGCACCGTTTGTTCATGTCATTATCTCGAACATAAATTTGTGAGAGGCCCAAAAACCGAACGAGGCCTCCGAAGCCGAACCGGGTCGCTCCGGTTCTCATCTTAACCGCCCTCCACCTCCCAAAAAAAAAAAAAAAAAACTAGGCGGCGCCCACCAATCGGCTCGGCTCGGCTCGGCTCTCCAAACTCCGCTTTTCTTCTTCTTCGCGCCGCGCTCGCCGCTCTCTGAAAACCCTCAGCAGACCCTCTCCAGCAGCGAGAGCGAGCGAGAGCGAGCGAGACAGAGAGATATGGAGATGGAACCTGCGACGCCGCGGCAGCTGCCGGAGCCGGCGGTGCCGATCTTCAGGGAAGGCGTGGCGCTGACGCTCTCCCGGTGGTCGGCCCTCCAGATGGCGGTCGACAACGAGTGGGGCGGCCGGAACTCGCGGCAGAGGGCCGACGAGCTCGGCCACGACATCTTCACCTGGTTCACGCAATCGAAAGGTAACGACACCGCCCCGATTACGCCGCGCCGCGGCGGCGGCGGCGGCGGAGGTTTTTCGAATAGTTCGTAGCGCGTTTCGTTTTGCTGAACGCTGTAATTTTTTTTTTTTTTTGGATCCGATTAGAACCGCTTTACATCGACGATTTGGAAGATCTTCTGTACGAAGCCATGACTGCCCTGAACACCGTGGCCGAAGACGGCAGCGTCGAGGAGGTATGCGGCTAGGTGACCTCGCGGCGTCCGTTGTCGGTTTGAGCTGATGAAACGATGTCGTCGTTGCGCTGAGTCTCTGCGTTACTGCTCTGCAGGTGGCGGAGAAGTTGGTGATTATGCATGAAGAATGCCTGGAAGGGAACTTCGCGGCTGTGGAGAAGCTGAGGGAGGCTGCTTTGAAGAGAGTGGCGCCGGCGCATGTCAAGCAGGTAATTCTTGCGACGAGCTTTGCCTGGAATACTGTAGGCTCATAGTTTTTCTCCTTTGAGGCGATCGGCGATTGCTTGATGATGTGAGTATTGTATCTGTTGGAAAAAAATTGAAGAAATTAGGTTATCATTGTCCATAGCACCTTGGAAAGGAAGTGATAAGACCGTTATTCCGAAGCGTAAAGCTGCCTTTTCAGCAATGCACATGTATAATCACAAAGCCTTTGGGACAATTGATCTAGGAAAACAGCGAGTAAAGTTATTGCGTGGTGAATTTTGCTTCGGTCAGACCATAAAGAGGATGAACGAAACAGATGGATCTTATGCCTTCATCTTTTGCAAGGGAATTGTGCATATCTTCATACTTGGCATCTTGCTCTGGGCGGAACTTTTTCGTTCACTATAAGTTTGGGGGAAAAAAAATTTCTTGTGAGGGATGATCACTGGTGTAGCTGTGATCACATTGAGTTTCTGCTGAGTGTGCTAGCAAGTTGAGCCATCTACAATCCTGTCTTGGTTGAGACTGGAGACATGCTTAATGGAACTTTATTTGGTTTCTGCTTGCTTGTCTTTAATTTTCAAGTAGGAAGCATATTAAAGGAGATAGTGAGGAGGAGCTACAGTAGGGCCGTCTACGTATTATTGTGATGCTAAGATTCTTCTGGGTGGCGTTCCCTGCGTTTCAGTTTTTCCCCCTTCTCTGTTGTTGATGCTAGGAATCCCCTTTCTTTGTTTTGAGATCTTGACCCGGCGAATTTCTTCTTATATCACCATTCCATATACTTCAGTCTTTTAAGCATGATATGTAAATTCAGGTGTCTTCAAGATGAAGTTCTCATTGAAGGTTTGACATTTTAAGACTATGCAACTGATATTCCCATTCATAATAAGGGTTGCTGATGCTTCTCTCAGGGCTGGCTATACATGAAATTTATCTTATCATGTACAGCTTATTAACTAGGAATACACTCAACAAGGGGATTTGTCGATTATATTCTGGGAAACATCTTCTGCATGATCTCACTGTGAATTGCATGCGGCACCAGAAGTATTTTGTGTAAAGTGCATCTGCGTATTGACGGAGACATTTATCTTGCATTGGAGACCAGTGCATACATCAAAACTGCGAGAGTTGTTATGCAAGTCACGAAGCCTCCTTGACACAACTTCATGTCTATGTAGGTCGTTGAAGGAGAAGAAGAGGAAGACAGTGATAGCGAAGACATGACTGTGGATGATTCACCGTACATGGTGGTGGATGCACCGAAATCTCAGCTGAGCTTGACTCCAGCCAACCAAGCCAGAGACGAGGGGCGGCCAACTCAGGCGGCTGATGCAGATGGATGGACAGTGGTCGGTTCAAGAAAAAGTAAGGGTAAAAAGTAGTGTACGACCAAACTTGTGTAAGGCTCTGCGAGTATGTATGGTGTAGTTTGTTGTTACTTCCCTTCTTGCCAAGTTCAAAAGTGATTGTTGAGTCGATAATTTTTTGCTACTTCTCTTCTTGCCAAGTTCGAAAGTGATCCTTGAGAGTTGATATTTTCTTATCATCGTCGGAGATTGTATCGGCAGAAACGGAATTTTTTATGTTGTTTTGATTACATAACATAAAAATGAGATCTACCCGGGAGCTCTCTCTCTCTCTCTCTCTCTCGTTCATTTTTGCTGATTAGCTCACAGTCTTCTCCCCCTTCTCAGTGACAGTTACTGGGATGTATAAACGGTGGAGGAGGAGGAGAAGATGAACAGTAGCTTCCATCTTCCATCAATGTAAATGTAACATTATAGCTAGGGGTGTGCAGCCAAATCAGTTTTACCTGGAAACTGGACTGGATTGCCTAAAAACAAGTTCAGGAACAGGTTTTAAAATTTTTAGAATCAGCTGAAATTAGTCCATGAACAGGTTATGAGCGAATACCCATTCAGGAACTAGACCAGGCTGCCTTGTATTGGAATTACAAGGATTGAATTTATAAGCTAAAAAGCCAAATTCCTAATTTTTTCCCCTTAAATTCTAACCTCCACACGGCCTCTGTCTTTCTTCAGAACTCTTTGCTAGTCTTTTCTCTTCCCCTAAATTTTTTGGATAAATTGAGAATAGAGTTTTATAATTTATCTCCTTCGGCCTTTATCTTTCTTTAGAACTCTTTGCTGGTCTTTTCTTTTTCCCTAAATTTTTGGGATAAATTGAAATGGAGTTTTATAATTTATGTTTTATGTTACGTGTTTGAATTTTTTTATCGTTTATACTACATATTTATCTTATTGATTATTGTTTTGGTAGATAGCGATTTTTGTTATTTATCTTATACTTTGAATCATTTTATTGCTCATAATCTCATATGATTTTGTCATAGAATATGAACCAAAAAAATGAAAAAAGAAAAATCTTGAATAGACTTGAAATCGGACTGAAAAAACCAAATAGGTTGCAGAACCAATTTCAAACAAATAGAGTAGGATTCATGATCTAAAAATTGGGAATAGGTTATAATACCTACCTACCCTTAAATCAATCATGTCCAATTATAGTTTTGTCATTGATCCATGGATGGACAGTGCATGACATGTTTTCAAAAAGAGAGATTATGATTTAACCGGACCGTGTGAGACATGAACCAATTCCGATACTGGAGGAAACAAGGTACATAGTCTGCTAGTTTCAAGCAGTTTCAAGGAAGAACTGAGCCGTCCTCTTTTACATTTTGGACATCCATGCTAGTACTAGTAGACCTTAACCTGTATATCGGATAGGAGATTCATGAACTATATGTCAAGGACTTTATCTTTCTCATTCCGGTCCTTGTTGCTGAGTCTTTTCCAGCTATAAAATACCAATTTGAATTCAAATCAAATGTTGAGGATGAGTCTTTTCACCAAGTGTTGTAGAAATCCACCATGTCTTGCTTATTATCCACTTTCTGCCTGTAATTTCATCCAGATTCCTCGTCAATATTTTGTCATATCATCCATTCACTTCTTGTACCATGGTCCATCCAAATTGATCATCCACATTCAAAACTCTTTGACGACAATACAGTGTCATGTAATTTGTTCACCTCTTGTAATTTAGAGGTCCATCAAAACAATTGACGTTTTTTCAACATAATATACCAAATGTGCATGTTATTAGCTTCTGAGTATTCTGTCATCACTAAAATAGATGTAAGGAAATTCATAGATATTTGACTCAATTGCTCTTTTGGAGCTTGAGAACACGTGGAATCAGTTATGAAGCCTATAAAAAAATTCAAAAATGTTGCCAGAGATGTGAAACATTTGCATACAACGAGAACGCAAATTCATTGTATTTACCTGCCCCACAATTTACTCTCATTTTCAACTTAACATCCAAGCAACTAAGGTAGCGCATGGTAACGCTTCTGTTTCTCCCAATTTCTGTTCTTTTGTTCCCCGGAACAAAAAAAGAACAGAAACTTGTTTGGTAAAACATTTGTTCCCGGGAACAGTTTTGAGAAGCAAAAAAAAATTGCTTCTTGTTCCCGGGAACAATTTCTAGAAATAAGCTGATTTTCTTTTTTTCTTTTTCTTTTATTTCTTTTTCTTGCCGTCAACCACCTGGCCACCGTCAACCACCCATTGCCGCCCCGCCCGCCGCCCTACATGCGCCGCCGCCCGCCCGCCTTGCCGTCGCCCATCTGCCTCCACCACGCGCCGTCGCCGCCGCCGCCCGCCGCCGCCGCCCGCCGCCCGCCGCCGCCCGCTCGCCCGCCCGTCGCCGCCCGCCGCCACGCCGCCGTCGCCGCCCGCCGCCCGCCACCAGCCGCCGCCGCCCGCCGCCGCGCCGCGCACAGCCACCATTACCCGACGACCCGACCGACCCATATGAAGCCCATCGGCCATCGACGATCACGGGGCAAACGCCATGGAGGGGGGCGGCCGATGGGCTTCCAGCGGTCGGCCGGATTTGACGGTCGGCGGCCGGCGGCGGCTGCGGTCGTCTGGGTAGCAGGGGAGGCGGGAGGGGCGGCGGCGGTGGCGGCGGGCGGCGGCGGGGGGCGGTAAGCAAGAATAAAAAATGAATAAATACAAAAAAAAATTGTTGCGTTACCAAACGCATTTCTATTCTTTTTCTATTCCAAGAGTAGAAATTTTATGTAGTTACCAAACAGGTTCTTTTACTTAGAAATTGTTCCCCATAACAGAAATAGAAAAGAACTATTTCTGAAAAAAAACTCTTCCCCGGAACAGAAGTGTTGTCATGCGCAGCCTAAGAAGCCTCAAAAAGTTTCGACCCCATTGCAAAAGTCTCCCGTCCTCTTCGTGTCTCTTTCCTCTCTTCATCTTTTATGTATGCTTCATGCATCTGTTAGATAAATTCATATAATACTTGATGCGGAAATTCAACATAAACAATGATCTTTTGATCTTCATGATTTTCACAAAATAGATGAAGACATACCTTTATTCATAGTGTTACACTTTATGATGATCGTTGTAGAAAACCAATGAACTTGAATCAAATGAAGAAATCCGATTTCTCTCCCTTAACCCACTAAACTTTAATGTATTCAATCGATGGAGGAGAGAATACCCAATTCCTTTCAGTTATTGTTGTTTATTGTGGGTGGAGAGAGGACCGGACTCTATTTATACGTTCGATGAAAATGTGCCTTCCATCAAAGCGATATACCCTTTCATTTTATTAGAGTCGCAACTTCTCGTAACCAATAATTATTTATTTTAATAAGATGGGTATATCGCTTTGATGGAAGGCACATTTTCATCAAACGTATAAATAAGTCCCGTCTCTCCACCCACAATAAACAACAATAACGAAAGGAATTGGGTATTCTCTCCTCCATCGATTGAATACATTAAAGTTTAGTGGGTTAAGGGAGAGAAATCGATTTCTTCATTTGATTCAAGTTCATTGATTTTCTACAATGATCATCATCAAGTGTAACGCTATTGGATAAAGGTATGTCTTCATCTATTTTGTGAAAATCATGAAGATCAAGAGATCATTATTTATGTTGAATTTCCAAGATCAATATTATATGAATTTATCTAACAATTGCAGATCGTGCGTAAGGTTTATGATCTCATGATTTTTCCGTTTATAGAAATATTATGATTTATATATGATGATTCGTTAAACCATTTATTTGTACCAAAGTTGTTGCTGAAATGTTTTCGGAGGATTATGAAAAAGAACCGAATGATGGATCGTTTTGATGGAGAAAAGGACGAAAATGAAAGTGTTGTCTGCGGTTGGACAACTGGGTTTTGCAAAGAGGGGTATTGTAAGGAGTAAAAAAAAATCTTCTTTGTCGTGAAGTTCAATTTCTATTAAATAAAAATAAATAAATAAAAGGAGGAATTCGGAGTTTTGAGGCCAAGTAAGAAACTCTCCGATTCCGGGCGAAATCCGGCGACCCACCGCTTGGTTTCGGACCCATACGGTCGCACTGCCATGAGGAACATTAGCCATGAGTTTTTCCGGTATATTGGTGTTCGCCGGAGGCTAATCGAGCGGCGGAAGCCACGGTGGTGGAGGTTTTGTGTTATGAGAAATTTTCGTTTGATTTGAGACAAATTTCTTGGTCATTTTCTCCGAAACTTGAACCCATGTGGTCGTGCTGGCATGCTCTTCAAAACCCATTATTTATTTTGTCTGGGATGGGTTGTCGGGGAAGAAACGGCCAGTGAAACCGCGTTGGAACAGCGAAAAACCGTGAAGAAAAGTGTTCTGGGCGCGAGGAAGAAGGTGCGTGGGCCTCACGCGCGCGCTGCAGTTGCAGGCGCGTGGAACCCACGTGCCACGCGCCGTTACGCGCGTGCAACCGCTGCGCACGTGGGATCCATGCGCGCAGGACTGCTCGCGCAGTTGCAGGCGCGTGCAACGCACGCGCCCGCGGCGGATGCAGGCGCGTGCCGAGCACGCGCCTGACGTACCGCGGCGCCGTTTTTTAAATTTTATTTTATTTAATTTTATTTTATTTTTCTGCCCCAGTTTATTTATAATTTCGATTCTGCCCTTACTGATTATTTACCATTTTGCCCCTGGATTATAAATTTATGATTTTGCCCTAATGGAATTATGTTTTTACGATTTTGCCCTTATGCTTTGATTAAGTTTTTTGTCCTTGTGTGCAAATTTGGTAAATATTTGTATTTTACAATATTAAAAATTCATATTATGAATGGTTTGTTAGTCACCAAAGTGGCCGAACCTTGAAGTCTTTTGAATTTTTGATATTGTAAATTATTTTATTCAATTACCCATGATTAATTGATGCTATATATGAAATTGATATGTTTTATATCATTATTGGAGTTATGGGTACATTGAAGTTCATTTATTATAAGAACTTAGGGATTAACCCAAAGGTTAATTATTTTCTTATAATTCATGAACATGATGGTTGATAATTAATATGACTTGTTAAATTTGTTTGTATATCCAAAGATAGCAAATAAATTTTAATAAGATATATTTACAATTATCAAATAAAATTTATTAGCATCATTATGGTATATATATATTTGTATATCATAGGATCACCCAAAGGAGAACTATGATGTACATGTGTCGTTTAGTTTGAATCTGATTAGGTGATATTCTCAAGCATTAATGTATGAGTATTTTCTTGCACATTTGCAGTATCTGTACCTGTTTCACTCCATTCGCACGCCTCATCTGTTCCCTTATTCAATGGGATAAATTTTCCTGATTGGAGTGAACAAGTCCAATTTCACTTAGGTGTCCTGGATCTTGATTTAGCGCTTCAAGCTGAGAAACCAGCTACTATTACTGATGAAAGTAGTGATGATGAAAAGTCTTTCCATAAAACTTGGGAAAGATCGAACAGACTGAGCTTAATGTTCATGCGAATGACAGTTGCAAACAACTTAAAGACTTCTCTTCCCAAGACTAACAATGCTAAGGAATTTATGAAATTTGTGGAAGAGCGTTCTCAAACTGCTGATAAGTCACTTGCTGGTACATTGATGAGCACACTAACCACCATGAAATATGATGGTTCGCGTACCATGCATGAGCATATACTTCGATGACGAATTTAGCAAAGAAAGTTAAGGACTTTGGGAATGAACATGGATGAGTACTTTTTAGTACAATTTATACTTAATTCCTTGCCTCATGAGCAATATGGGCAATTTCAAATGAATTACAACACTATAAAGGATAAGTGGAATGTAAATGAATTGGCTAGTATGCTAGTTCAAGAGGAAACAAGGATAAAGAATCAAAAGGCTCATTTTGTTCATCTCTCAAGTCATCAAGAAGTTCGAAAGAATTTCAAAAGGAAAGGTGGAAGGAGCAAGAAGAAAGGACTACACATCCTGAATGACTCTTCAAAGGCTTCTCAAATCCACAAGAAGGAACGCAATCTTATTAAGTGTCATTTTTGCAACAAAATTGGGCACTTGAAGAAAGATTGTCTGAAATGTAAGGCTTGGTTCGAAAAGAAAGGTAAGCCTTGTGCTTTAGTATATTTTGAATCAAACTTTACTGAAGTTCCTTATAATACTTGGTGGATTGATTCTGGTGCCACCACTCATGTGTCAAATACGATGTAGGGATTTCTTACGATCCAAACTATAAAGCCAAATGAAAGTTATGTGATTACGGGGAACAGAAACAAAGCTCCAGTTGAAGGCATTGGCACTTATCGTTTGATCTTAGATACTGGACATTATTTGGATTTGTTTCGAACCCTTTATGTACCTGCATTTTCTCGCAATTTAGTTTCTTTGCCAAGACTTGATGTGGCGGGTTTTTATTGTAAGTTTGGATCTGAATCTTTCAGTCTATTTAAGAGTGATACTTTTATTGGAACTGGAACTTTATGTGATGGTCTCTACAAATTTAGACTTGATAATACTTTTGTTGAGACATTAATGACCTTGCATCATAATGTTGGCATTAAACGAAGTTTGGTGAATGAGAATTCTGCTTACTTGTGGCATAAACGTTTGGGTCATATATCTAAGGAAAGAATGCAAAGATTAGTGAAGAATGAAATTCTTCCAAATTTGGATTTTACTGACCTTGGAGTGTGTATTGATTGTATTAAAGGCAAACAAATAAAACACACTAAGAAAGGTGCCACAAGAAGCACAGAGCTTCTTGAAATTATACATATTGACATATGTGGTTCTTTCGATGTTCCATCTTTTGGCAAGGAAAGCTATTTCATTATCTTTATTGATGATTTTTCACGTTATGGTTACATTTATCTATTGCATGATAAGTCTCAATCAGTGAATGCACTTGAAGTGTATATTAAAGAGGTTGAGAGGCAATTAGATAAAAAGGTGAAAATAGTAAGATCGGATAGAGGCGGTGAATATTATGGTAAGTATGATGAATCGGGACAATGTCCAGGTCCATTTGCTAAATTCCTTAAAAGACATGGTATTTGTGCTCAATACACAATGCCAGGTACACCATAATAAAATGGTGTAGCAGAAAGGCGTAATCGTACTTTAATGGAAATGGTTAGGAGTATGATGAGTCATTCATCTTTACCCTTATCTTTGTGGATGTATGCTTTAAAGACTTCTATATATTTATTAAACAGGGTTTCTAGTAAGGTAGTTCCAAAGACTCCCTTTGAACTGTGGACGGGAAGGAAACCTAGTTTACGACACCTGCATGTTTGGGGTTGTCAAGCAGAAGTAAGAATTTACAATCCACATGAAAGGAAATTGGATTCAAGAATGACCAGTGGTTATTTCATTGGTTATGCAGAGAAATCCAAAAGGGTATAAATTTTATTGTCCTAATCATAGTACAAGAATTGTTGAATCTGGAAATGCTAGGTTCATTGAGAATGGTGACATCAGTGGGAGTGAAAGAATGCGTAATGCTTGCATTCAAGAAGTAAAGGTAGAAGTTCCTATACCCAAAGCTTCTAAAGTTGTTGTTCATGATATTATAGTACAATCTAACAATAATCAAGAACAACAAATTAATGAACAAACACTCGATAATGGAGATGTCAATAATGAACCTCCAATAGCCGAATCACAAGAAATAACATTAAGAAGACCTCAAAGAGAAAGGAGATCGGCTATTTCTGATGACTATATGGTTTATCTACAAGAGTTAGAAATTGACTTAGGAATTGAAAATGATCCAGATTCATTTTCCCAAGCCATGGAATGTGAAGATTCCAATTAATGGTTTAATGCCATGAAAGAAGAGTTAAAATCCATGCATCAAAATCAAGTTTGGGATATTGTTGAATTGCCTAAAGGATGTAAAAAAGGTCGGGTGTAAATGGGTCTTTAAGACTAAGCGCGACTCAAAAGGCAATATTGAACGACATAAAGCCAAACTTGTTGCAAAGGGTTTTACACAAAAAGAAGGCATTGGCTATAAAAAGACATTTTCACCAGTCTTTAAGAAGGACTCACTTAGAATCATTATGGCTTTGGTGGCTCATTATGACTTGGAGTTACACCAAATGAATGTAAAAACCATCTTTCTTAATGGGAATTTAGAAGAAGAGGTTTATATAGACCAACCCGAAGGCTTTTCAATTAAAGGAAAGGAACACATGGTATGTAAATTAAAGAAATCAATATATGGACTTAAACAAGCTTCCCGACAATGGTATCTTAAGTTTAACAATACCATAACTTCATTTGGATTTAAGGAAAACACCGTTGATTGGTGTATATATATGAATATTGGTGGGAGCAAGTTTATTTTTCTAGTTCTGTATGTTGATGATATTTTGCTTGCTGCTAATGATCTTGGTTTATTACATGAAACCAAGAAATTTCTCTCTAAAAATTTTGAAATGAAGGATGTGGGAGAGGCAACGTATGTGATAGGAATAGAAATATTCCGTAATAGATCACAAGGATTATTAGGATTATCTCAGAGAGCCTACATTGAGAAAATTTTAGAGAGATTTAATATGAGTAAATGTTCAGTAGGAATAGTTCCAATTCAGAAAGGTGACAAATTTAGTCTTATGCAATGTCCGAAAAGTGAATTGAAACGAGAACAAATGAAAAATATTCCTTATGCATCTGTTGTGGGGAGCTTAATGTATGCACAAACTTGCACCGAGACTAGACATCGCTTTGTCTTTTAATGTCAAGCGTATCAAAGTAATTCTAGAATGGATCATTGGAAAGCTGCAAATAAAGTTCTTAGATACTTGCAAGGAACGAAGAATCATATGCTCACTTATAAAAGATCCGATCATCTCGAGGTGATTGGATATTCAGATTCAGACTTAGCCGGATGTGCCGATACAAGAAAATCAACATTTGGTTACTTGTTTCTTCTGGCTGGAGGGGCAATTTCATGGAAGAGTGCGAAGCAGTCAGTTATTGCTGCATCCACTATGGAAGCTGAATTTGTGGCATGCTTTGAGGCCACTGTTAATGGATTATGGCTGCGGAATTTTATTTCAGGGCTTGTGATTGTCGACAGTATTGTCAAGCCGCTGAAAATTTATTGTGATAACTCTGCAGCAGTTTTCTTCTCTAAGAACGACAAGTATTCTAAGGGTGCTAAGCATATGGAGATCAAATACTTGTCTATCAAAGAAGAAGTTCAGAAACAAAGAGTGTCAATTGAGCACATTAGCACCAATCTTATGATAGCAGATCCCTTAACAAAAGGACTGCCGCCCAAAACATTTAATGAGCATGTTGAAAACATGGGCATTATTGGACGTCATTAATGTTTGTATTGTGATTGTATTAAGTTTATGTATTTGACACTTTGAGCTCACTTACGTGTTTCTGATATTTTCTGTTTTCTATATAGTATACATTATGGAAATAGATTAATGTTAAACAGGATAGTTTCTAAAGAAACATTATGGTTGGACTATTACTGTACTTCTCATTTATGGATCATGTTAAGTAAAGTGCTATTGTTGTAGTACATAGAAGGAACTATGTCGATTAATAACATACAACCGCTATGACTCATATTAGTTTTTTTTACTTAATTGTGATTATTATGTGATTGCCAATTTAATGAAATTTTATAGCATAATGTTATTGTGCACATTATAGTCTTTGTTAAACCATGAAAGGAAAATCATATGGGCCAAGTGGGAGAATGTAAGAATTATTGTGACCCACATGATATGATTTATTATATGGTTTAATAATTATTGAAATGCTATAAAATAAATAATTATTGGTTACGAGAAGTTGCAACTCTAATAAAATGAAAGGGTATATCGCTTTGATGGAAGGCACATTTTCATCGAACGTATAAATAGAGTCCCGGTCTCTCTCCACCCACAATAAACAACAATAACTGAAAGGAATTGGGTATTCTCTCCTCCATCGATTGAATACATTAAAGTTTAGTGGGTTAAGGGAGAGAATACCCAATTCCTTTCAGTTATTGTTGTTTATTGTGGGTGGAGGAGAGAGGACCGGACTCTATTTATACGTTCGATGAAAAGGTGCGCTTCCATCAAAGTGATATACAATTTCATTTTATTAGAGTCGCAACTTCTCGTAACCAATAATTATTTATTTTATAAAGATTTCAATAATTATTAAACCATATAATAAATCATATCATGTGGGTCACAATAATTCTTACATCATCAACTTGCAATTGAGTTGAATTGTCAAAGAAAAAAACAAAGTTGTGGAGAAACACGAAAGACATAAAGTAACGCACGTGTCTGTCCTTCTGCTTTTTTAGTTTCCTTGCGTTTACATTGGAATTTCGCAGGCAGTTGAGGGGAAATTTCATGTGTTTATAACATGGACATGGCTTGAAAATAGCCACCCTATTCCACGCGTTATCACTTTCCTTGCACTTGTTGGCGTGAAAACTTGTCCTCACAGCCCATATGCTTCTTTTGCTGCTAATCTACAAGTTTATTCTAACGCATCTCCCTGGACGATCATTTCCGAGTCCCTTCGGTGCTGCCCTGTCTCAGCTTTTCCAACGCACCGCAACTAGTAATCAACCGTTCGACGCGAATTCCCCTCCCGATGGATCCCGAGACGCAGTCATCTGATTCGACGGTTGGGATCGCTTTCATCAGATGTTGGGACGATGAATGAAGGAAAGAGGTGCTGTCTGCTGTCCTATCGCCAAACCAAAGCCAGCCCGAGACAATTCGAACCAAAAGTTAGGCTACGAAAAAGAAATGAATGGCCCACGATCACATGCATCGTGTCCTATATTCTGGTCGGACAAGGAAAATGATCTCTGCTTTTTCTCATCACATGTCGGTATCAAACAAAGAGATAACTCACTTTTCACTAAGACCCAGCATCATTTGAAGAGGGACATGTTATAATACACTCGATGCAATCCTAAATTATAATGCGCAATGTATGCTTTATCTTGCGAAAATAACACGAACCATGTATGTGCAATATGCCTTTTCTTGTCATATGATTGTTGTAGAGAAGGATGAAGAAATTTCTCGAGTGGGAACCTGGGGAAAAATGACATCAATCTCAGCTCTTCAATGAAATTGCCTATGAATTTACACGCCTATTTTCCTGTATGTAATGAAATTTTTACTTCGTGCTCCACAGAGAAAAGAGATGCATTGGGAAGATCATCAATAGCAGAGCTCTTCTCAGTAGGGGAGACTGATATAGGATGGGTATCACATTAGAATTTTTATCTGAGTAGCCTGCATTTGTTACTTTCTTATAAGAATATTTGGTATCCACCGGCGGGCCGTGTGATCCTGACTAGCGTAAGCGAAAGGGGGCTCCAGTGGATCCTCGGTTACCAAAAGAAAAAAAAAATGGTATCCACCACATTAATTCTTGTTTTAGGCTCTTATAAGGGAAAATAACATCAATAGTCTTGAATGTTTGGCCATATGTAGTCAAGTCCTAAATTTTGAATTTGTGCAATCAAGTCCTACGTGTTTTGCATTGAGTGCAATTTTATCCTTCCGGCAAGCTCATAACCAGATTTGCTAACATGGATTTCAAAATCTAACATGGTATTTTGTATTGTCTTTTTGCATACATGGCTTTGATATGGTGCTAATGTAGTGTCATGTCATGGAAATTAAAATAACCAAAGAAATTTTAAAAAAATTTGGAGCAAAGCTAAAAAAAAAAAGAAGGACAAAAACTAAAGAAATATTAAAAATAAAAGTTGTAGAGAGTGGAACCATCAGTGAGTTTAAGGGTTTGGAGATAGCGGAACTGCCCCGAGTTTGTCGCTTTCTCTATTCTCCTTAAAACGGCCATAAGCAAGGCCCGCACTTTCTTTTCTTTGTCCTTCATCTTCCTATTCATTTTAATCGGCATGATTTTTTAGAATGCTATGTTGATGTAACAAGCTTATGGAAAACGAGAGTAATTACCTCTAGTCGGAGATATAGACCGCTTGAGGGGAGTAATCATGAGCTGGGTTTGTTCTTCCTGAAAATGTAGCCTTTGACTATTTTATTTCTCCCTTTCTGTTGAGGATTTTAGAAGATTTGCACATATATAGTCTTCATTTTATCCCCTTTCAAAAAGATCAATTTATACTGAAAAAATGGATAGAGCTAAACGCTAATCAAATAATACGCATGCACAGTGATATATACAAGATATATTATATGTTGTTTAGTATTATTGGTATTGAGTATTGAGTATTTGAGAGCATCCACCCAATTTCATAATTCGTGATATAATTCCACTGCCTAAATCTACTTTCGTGCCACCTCCAACAATTTATGTTTGTGTTTTCAGGATTTTTTTCATGGTTAAAGTTGAAAATGGGACAAGCACAGGCACTCTCCGACCCGAGAATTTTATGTGTTTGACCGGAAAGGCATGTTTATTATTTTCTTTATATTTTATTTTAGGACAAGCATAGGTACCTTCCGATCCAGTATCTGTAAAAGTTGTTTGGCAGTTTTGAGAAACTTCAGGTCTCCCTTCAACTTTTCTTTTTATTCCATAGCATACGCACATGCGAGGGTTTCCTTGTCCTTTCTTTTCACCCTTTTCAATTGCATTATTGTCCTTCTCAGGTTCACATCAAACTACTCTGTCTGATAACGCTTGACACATCAAGCAAGCTACTCTATGTCTAGAAATTACTAGGTGGATCATATGCATATGCCCCTGATGGCACGTTATAAAAAAATTAAGCGACTTATTGTTACCTTGGTGGTTTAGGCCTGTTGGGCGCCCTAGAAAAATGAATGGCCAAAGTTGACCAGTCCCATCGCTTGTATAATTAATCAACGGAAGTCATTAATTCTTCTCTTTTTTTTTTTTCTTTTTTTTACGGATTATTCTATTGCAAGTTCTGCCTCTTGTTGATGGTCGGGAAAGAGGATATTTGTAGATTCCTTCATGACAATGTAAATGCAAGTAAATTGCATTATCAGTTGTGCAATGCCGCAATAAGCAAATAATATTCAGAGGGAGCTGAATAAGCTGGAGCTCGTCCTTGGCACTAGGCTTGAAGTTTCAAGAGACTCAAGTGCAGCTTTTCATGGCTTTGTCCAGAAGATTTAAGAGACAAATGAGCAAGAGAGCCATTATAGAGGCACCTCTTGGGTAGTGGGTAGAGGCAGTAGAAATTATCATTTGGACACAAAAGCACTAGTTTGAGAATTTTCAATTGGAGATGTCTTTCCGAAGATTCGCACGAATCTCCAGCAGCAAGTTCTCACATCAAGAACGCGTTTTTTTCCGGAAAAT
Source organism: Eucalyptus guilfoylei (assembly GCA_016097605.1). Classification (NCBI taxonomy): domain Eukaryota; kingdom Viridiplantae; phylum Streptophyta; class Magnoliopsida; order Myrtales; family Myrtaceae; genus Eucalyptus; species Eucalyptus guilfoylei. Next base: position 51,041,089 of record CM027867.1, read on the forward strand.
TTAATATGTGAAAAACATTTTTCAAAAAATAATTAGTTACATCACTTAAAAATTTAGTTAACGAAAAATGTTTTCATTATAGATAATAATTTACGAGTAACTATTTTTGTAGACGGAAAAAATATTTTTCATGTATTCAATTTTTTAATCAATACAAATTATTATTTTTCGAAAAGTATTTTTTAAATTTTAATTTTTTCACGAAATAAATGCACCATAAAGTCATCTTACGCAGAGCATTTGGACTAAAATGTCTTAGATTTAAAACCAGTTCCACCCCCCCCCCTTTTTCTCTATATATACATATATTTTCTCCTCCGGCGAAACTCGCCTTCTTGCCTTCTCCCGATCTCGATATCGCGGATCGCAGCCTCGCGTTTGTCGGTTGGCCTTCAATAATCAGCCCACTAGGTATTTGCTCTTTATGTGGTTTCTTTTTCAGTTTCTTCGTAAAATGATTCACATTTCGGCGTGCTGCGACTTCGATCTCTACGTTTTCGATTTCTTCGGCAATTTACCATAGCCAGTCGATGGCCGAGTCATGAAAGCTCATTGCAAATTTTCTTTCAGATCAATTCTATCTCAAGTCTCGATTGCTACGCGCACTAGTCACCAACACATCAAGAATGAAGTACGAGGTGTTCCTCAGTTTTAGGGGACCCGATACTCGGGATAACTTTGTTAGTTGTCTCTTTTGTGACATGGAGGATATAGGAATCCGCGTCTTCAAAGACAATGAAAGGCTCCGCGTGGGTCAGAAGATCGAGGGAGAGCTTTTGCAAGCCCTGGATGACTCTCAAATCTATATCCCCATCTTTTCTAAGGGATTCGCTACCAGTTCGTGGTGTCTGCGTGAGGTTGCACATATGAGAGATTGCACTTCAAAGTGGGACGGGAAGAAGGAGATTCTTCCCGTTTTCTTCAACGTTACGCCAGATGACGTCAAGTGTAGAACCGATCTGTACAGAGATGCCCTGCCTGAACATGAGAAGAAGTATGACTCCCTTGAAGTGAAGCGCTGGAGGGATGCCCTTGTTGAGATTCCGACTACAGTAGGCTGGAAGCTGGAAGGGCAAGGGTAACTTTTTGACAACTGTTTTTTAGCTATATTTTTAGTATAATATGTGAAGTATTTATTTTTTAAGATAAAATTTAATTGGTCAAGTTATACAAGATATAGATCGACTTTTATATCATATTCAATTACTCTTCGGGTTATTAACTTCTCCATAATTGATATATAAGTGAAAAAAAAGTTAATGCGAATGTTTTGTCATGGTTAAGTTGTTGAATGTTGAGTTAGCATCTTGTTTGGCTGTCAAAAGCCGCAAAACAAATATAAATAGCAAAATAAATAATTTTCAACAATTTAGAGAAAAGAAAAACAACAAACAACAAACAGACAAATATTAATGCTTATTCATTGTAGATCAAACATCCTGATTTTGTACTACTAGCATATGAATATTTGATCAATCTCCAAAATGTTGCGTACACATTAGAAATAACTAAAAATTATATGATGAACATCAGTTTACAAACAAAACAAAAAACAAAAAAAAAAACGATTTATTTGTTTTATGCAGAAACAGGAAACTCAGGTCTAGTCACATCTTCTCTACTATTATTAAAGTAACTATGTAGATTGTTATGGTGGTGAATTTTATCTATAACATATCACGGCTCTCCCTCGTGTTTAATGGTGCTTCTTACAAAAAAAAAAAAAACGGAACATAAACAGCCCATTTAATTGCAGTAAAAGCCATTTATTTCATAGTTCTGATTTTAGGAGTATTTTAGAAATTCTGATAATATTCCACCTTTATTACATATGTTATTCATGAAACCAAAGAGTGCAAGAGATTTATATTTTTAAACTCAGTAGAGTTATAGTTATTAAAACTATTAAACTTCAGCATAACAAGTATTACATTGGTGATTGCTAGAAGTAACAATCTCGCATCACACCCTCACTTTGTTCATTGACAAACTCAGACACTTGTCACACATTAATTGGCTTTTTTTTCTTTTTTTTAATTAGCTTGGCTTGTCACCATTCTCTAACGTCTCCTCAAGGGTAATGGCTATGTTTACAGTATCTCGATGGAGTCTCCCAGATCTTATCGAGATTTCCGAAGAGAGAGAGAGAGAGAGAGAGAGAGAGGTGACTTGGACACATTAGTGAGCTTCCTATGGCGTGAGTTAATTGTTGCTCAAATTGAATCTTTAACTAGCGAAAGTCACTAAACTTAATCTTCATTTATTTAATCGATGAATAAGTAGAAGGACAAAATAGTCATAAAGATATTATCATATTCCTTTCCACTCCTCTTCTTTAACCAAATATTAGATGACCTAATTTCCTTCATTTCATATATTTTCCTTTCGTAAGCATACAAACAATCATAAAATCCAGTTATTGCTTTCTTTTCATCAATATCCTAGGCCTTTACATTTCCTCTTAATCACTGCATCCAAACTAAGTATTAGTGTTTAAACTCAATCAATGAGAGTTTATGCAGTAGTTAGTGTTCAAATCCAAACAATGGAGATCTGGGCAGCAGCCAAAACAACTAATTCAAGCCCTTTGTAATTTAGATAGTTTTCATTGTAAATGGATTCAAATTTCTCAATTGCAAAACTGCCATTGTTTGTAAATCGTTCTTAATATATGTAGCTTATGTTGGCAGGCACGGTGTACTTATAAAACAGATTGTTCGAGAGGTTCTACTTAAGCTGGATGGGAAGAACAGACATCTTCCAAACCATCTAGTTGAAACGGATGATCTAAAACATATAGAGGAATTGTTGGATGTTGACTCTAATGACCATGTGCGTTTTGTTGTAATCCATGGGACGGGCGGTATTGGTAAATCAACTCTTGCTAGTATTATCTTCAACCGATTTCGGTCTAAATTCAACTGCAGTAGTTTCCTTGAAGATGTCCAAAGTCATCATCTTTTAGAGATGCAAAAGAAGCTACTAGCTGAAACACAGGGGGCAAACTTTGCTCAAGAAATCTACGACACCAACACCGGGATTGATCGCATAACAAGAGGACTTCGCAAAAAGAAAGTTCTGATTGTTGTCGATAATGTGGATGAGAAAAAGCAACTCAAGAACCTCGCAGGGAGCTGTGATTGGTTTGGTTGTGGAAGTAGGATCATTGTCACACTCAGGGACCTAGGGACAATACAAAATGAAGACTACCAAACACAACCTAGCAATTACATGGATTACTCGGTAAAGGAGATGCCTTCTAATCAAGTGATTCAGCTTTTCAGCAAGTATGCTTTTAGAAGTGATACTCCTCCAGACGATTGGTACAAATTTTCAAAAGAAGTTGTTTCAAGCGTGGGAAAGCTTCCTTTGACTCTAGAAGTCGTGGGTTCTCTTTTCGCCAACACTGTCAAATCCGAGTGGGGGGAGACATTGGAGGACTTAAAGCAAGCCCCAGATAAGCGCGTTCGAGATACACTAATGATAAGTATCAATAAATTGGACACAATAGAAAAAGCCATATTCCTAGACATAGCATGTTTTTGCATCGGGGAAGATAAGACTTATGCGGAGTACATGTGGCGTACTGGCAGCAATTCTCCACGCAACACAATTAATCTTCTTCTCCGCATGTCGTTGATAAAGATCGATGAGGACAATAGGTTCTGGATGCACGATGAAGTTCGAGATCTAGGAAGGTACATTGTCAAGGAAGAGAATTTCAAAGATCCTAGAAAGTGCCGTTGGGTGCGGATTGATGAGAATACTATAGACATACTGAGGAGCAAAAAGGTGACATTTAGAGTAGAAGATTCAATCAATCCAGCAAAATCTTTGTTCATTTTCCAAAAATTGAGAATATCGGTTGATGGCCTGCTTTGTTTTCTAACTTACATAGTAATAGAAAGCAACTATTAGACAAGGAAAGTATATGTTTTCATGCCTTACCCTTGTGAAACGGGAAGAAAGCTAACGCACCGTTTGGTTAGTTGAAATTCTTCATTTCTTGTTTTGGTGAGAATGAAAATGAGCTCTTTGTTTCCTTTGAAAAGGGGTTTAGTCTATGAAAAGACAGACGAATCAACATCGAATGGGCGGTTTAAACGTGCTTGATTTGCCTTATTTTCAAGTTAAGAGAAAGAAAATTAATTATTTTGTTAAAATTTGCGTATGATTTAATTAGATTGGGGTCAAAGAAGAACAATTGATATTGTTGACTACTAGCATTGATTTTTTACTACTTATGTTGCACACTCATCTTTATTCTCTGATACTGCTGGCAGAAAAAAGGAGCTGTCCAAGCACTCGGTTTATGCATCAGTCATGACATAACACCCGATGAAATAGCCTGTTTGCCAGAGCTGTGGTTCCTTGGAGGGGAAGGATTGACTTTCGTAGGCGACTTCGAAAATTGTCTTCGTAGTCTGAGATGGCTTTCTTGGCTTTGTTGCTCGCTGGATTTTTCAGCGACGAATCTTTACCTAGAGAATTTGGTTGTGCTCAACCTTTCAAGGAGCAAGATCACCGATGATTGGGGTGGATGGAGGCAAATCCAGGTACCGACACACCTCACTCATGTTCACTTCAAATTTATCAATTAACCTTCATAGTCTCGTACTTTTTGTTGACATGTAATCCGCCTTGTTTTTCCACTGAAGGCGGCGAAATTGAGAATTCTAGATTTGACGGAGTGCCGTGAGTTAACCAAGACACCCAATTTTTCAAAGTTTGGCAAGTTGGTTAAATTGATTCTCACAAAGTGTCGGAAGTTGTCTACGATTGATAGCTCAATCGATAAGCTAAAACTACTCGATACTTTGGATATCAGAGGATGTAGTTCCCTCAAAAGGTTGCCCGAAGAAATCGGTTCTCTAGAATACTTGTCGAAGATTATCATGCCCTACTTCGACAGAAAAGTAAATCGTCATAAGGATATACGTCACATAATTTTGTGCTCGATTGAATATCAACCTGATATCAAACAACTTCCTCACTCTATTGGAAGGTTGAATCTCACACATTTGGATTTGTCTTTTTGCGAGAATCTATGTGAGCTTCCAGACTCTATTGGAGAATTGAAATTGTTGGTCGAGTTGAATTTAGGATTTACAGGGATCTACAGTCTCCCTTCTTCCATTGGAAGGTTAAAAAATCTCAAGTATTTGTTTTTATTTAGATGCAATGGTCTACTTGAACTTCCACACTCTCTTGGGGAGCTAGAATCATTGGTCAAGTTGAATTCATCTTTCTCGGGGATCTCCGTTCTCCCTGATTCTATTGGAAGGTTAGTGAGTCTCACACATTTGTCCTTTTATTCATGCAAGAATCTACGTAAGCTTCCGGACTCTATTGGGGAACTAAAATCATTGGTCAGGTTAGATTTAGAATATACGAGTATCTCCGTTATCCCTAATTCCATCGGAAGGTTAAAGAATCTCAAGTATTTACTTTTATCCGGTTGCCGTGAATTACAAGAGCTTCCGAACTCTATCGGGGATCTAGAATCATTGCTCTATTTGTTTTTATCCGGTTGCTATGAATTACAAGAGCTTCCGAACTCTATCGGGAATCTAGAATCATTGCTCTATTTGCTTTTATCCGATTGCTGTGAATTACAAGAGCTTCCGAACTCTATTGGGGATCTAAAATCATTACTCGATTTGGATGTAAAATTGTCGAGGATCTCCATTCTCCCTGATTCCATTGGAAGGTTAACGAATCTTATGCATTTGGCTTATCCTATAAGCGAGAGTCTACTCCAGCATTGGAACTCTTGTACGGGAAAGATATTATTTGAGTTTTCAGAAAGCTCGTGGATCTTCACTCTTCCTCATTTCATTGAAAGGTTAAAAAATCTCAAGCAGTTAAGTATATCTGTATCTTCATCCTCTTGGATGTGCTTCGGGACTCTATCGGGGAACTGGAATGATTGGTCTAGTGTCACGGCCGCCCCTCCTTGGAGTTCTGACGACCTTACCTAGGCGGCGCCCACCGATCGGCTCGGCTCGGCTCGGCTCGGCTCTCCAAACTCCGCCTCTCTTCTTCGTCGCGCCGCGCTCGCCGCTCTCTACAAACCCTCGGCAGATCCTCTCCAGCGTCGAGAGCGAGCGAGAGAGAAAGATATGGAGATGGAACCTCCGACGCCGCGGCAGCTGCCGGAGCCGGCGGTGCCGATCTTCAGGGAAGGCGTGGCGCTGACGCTCTCCCGGTGGTCGGCCCTCCAGATGGCGGTCGACAACGAGTGGGGCGGCCGGAACTCGCGGCAGCGGGCCGACGAGCTCGGCCACGACATCTTCACCTGGTTCACGCAATCGAAAGGTAACGACGCCGCCCCGATTACGCCGCGCCGCGGCGGCGGCGGCGGCGGAGGTTTTTCGAATAGTTCGTAGCGCGTTTCGTTTTGCTGAACGCTGTAATTTTTTTTTTTTTTTTGATCCGATTAGAACCACTTTACATCGACGATTTGGAAGATCTTCTGTACGAAGCCATGACTGCCCTGAACACCGTGGCCGAAGACGGCAGCGTCGAGGAGGTATGCGGCTAAGCGACCTCGCGGCATCCGTTGTCGGTTTGAGCTGATGAAACGATGTCGTCGTTGTGCTGAGTCTCTGCAATACTGCTCTGCAGGTGGCGGAGAAGTTGGTGATTATGCATGAAGAATGCCTGGAAGGGAACTTCGCGGCTGTTGAGAAGCTGAGGGAGGCTGCTTTGAAGAGAGTGGCACCCGCGCATGTCAAGCAGGTAATTCTTGTGGGAAGCTTTGCCTGGATGCAGGATGCTGTAGGCTCCTTGTTTTTCTCGTTTGAGGCGATGGGCGATTGCTTGATGATGTGAGTATTGTATCTGTTGGAAAAAATTTGAAGAAATTAGGTTATCATTGTCGATAGCACCTTGGAAAGGAAGTGATGAGACCGTTATTCCGAAGCGTAAAGCTGCCTTTCCAGCAATGCACATGTATAATCACAAAGGCTTTGGGACAATTGATCTAGGAAAACAGCGAGTAAAGTTATCGCGTGGTGAATTTTGCCTCCATCAGACCATAAAGAGGATGAACGAAACAGATGGATCTTATGCAATATATTTTACTTTCTCTTATGGCCACCTTCATCTTTTGCAAGGGAATTGTGCATATCTTCATACTTGGCATCTTGCTCTGGGTGGAACTTTTTCGTTCACTATAAGTTTTGGGGGAAAAAAAAATTTCTTGTGAGGGATGGTCACTGGTGTAGCTGTGATCACATTGGGTTTCTGCTGAGTGTGCTAGCAAGTCGAGCCATCTACAATCCTGTCTTGGTTGAGACTGGAGACATGCTTAATGGAACTTTGTTTGGTTTCTGCTTGCTTGTCTTTAATTTTCAAGTAGGAAGCATATTAAAGGAGATAGTGAGGAGGAGCTGCAGTAGGGCCGTCTATGTATTATTGCGATGCTAAGATTCTTTTGGGTGGCGTTCCCTGCATTTCAGTTTTTCCCCCTTCTCTGTTGTTGATGCTAGGAATCCCCTTTCTTTGTTTTGAGATCTTGACCCGGCGAATTTCTTCTTATATCACCATTCCATATACTTCAGTCTTTTAAGCATGATATGTAAATTCAGGTGTCTTCAAGATGAAGTTCTCATTGAAGGTTTGACATTTTAAGACTATGCAACTGATATTCCCATTCATAATAAGGGTTGCTGATGCTCCTCTCAGGGCTGGCTATACATGAAATTTATCTTATCATGTACAGCTTATTAACTAGGAATACACTCAACAAGGGGATTTGTCGATTATATTACATCTTCTGCATGATCTCACTGTGAATTGCATGCGGCACCAGAAGTATTTTGTGTAAAGTGCATCTGCTTATTGACGGAGACATTTATCTTGCATTGGAGACCACTGCATATATCAAAACTGCGAGAGTTGTTATGCAAGTCAAGAAGCCTCCTTGACACAACTTCATGTCTATGTAGGTCGTTGAAGGAGAAGAAGAGGAAGACAGTGATAGTGAAGACATGACTGTGGATGATTCACCGTACATGGTGGTGGATGCACCGAAATCTCAGCCGAGCCCGACTCCGGCCAACAAAGCCAGAGACAAGGGACGGCCAACTCAGGCGGCTGATGCAGATGGATGGACAGTGGTCAGTTCAAGAAAAAGTAAGGGTAAAAAGTAGTGTACGACCAAACTTGTGTAAGGCTCTGCGAGTATGTATGGTGTAGTTTGTTGTTACTTCCCTTCTTGCCAAGTTCAAAAGTGATTGTTGAGAGTCGATAATTTTTTGCTACTTCTCTTCTTGCCAAGTTCGAAAGTGATCCTTGAGAGTTGATATTTTCTTATCATCGTCGGAGATTGTATCAGCAGAAACGGAATTTTTTATGTTGTTTTGATTACATAACATAAAAATGAGATCTACCCGGGAGCTCTCTCTCTCTCTCTCATTCATTTTTGCTGATTAGCTCAGTCCTCTCCCCCTTCTCAGTGACAGTTACTGGGATGTATAGACGGTGGTGGAGGAGGAGAAGATGAGCATTAACTTCCATCTTCCATCTTCCATCTTCCATCAATGCAAATGTAACATTATAGCTATGGGTGTGCAGCCAAATCAGTTTTACCTGGAAACTGGACTGGATCGCCTAAAAACAAGTTCGGGAACAGGTTTTAAAATTTTTAGAATCGGTTGAAATTAGTCCATGAACAGGTTCTGAGCGAATACCCATTCGAGAACCAGACCAGGCTGCCTTGTATCGGAATTGATTTTATAAGCTAAAAAGTCAAAATCCTAACTTGATTTTATAAGCTAAAAAGTCAAAATCCTAACTTTTTTCCCCTTAAATTCTAACCTCCACACTCCTTTGGCCTAAATTCTAACCTCCACACTCCTTTGGCCTTTGTCTTTCCTTTTGAACTCTTTGCTAGTCTTTTCTCTTCCCCTATATTTTTTGGATAACTTGAGAATGGGGTTTTATAATTTATATTATATGTTACGTGTTTGAATTTTTTGTTGTTTATAATCAAACGTGACTACATATTTATCTTATTGATTATTGTTTTGGTATTGATTATTGTTTTGATAGATAGGGATTTTTGTTATTTATCTTATACTTTGAACCATTTTATTGCTCATAATCTGATTTTGTCATAGAATATGAACCAAAAAAATGAAAAAAAAAAAAAAAAAACCTTGAATGGACCTGAAACCGGGCTAAAAAAACCAAATAGGTTGCAGAAACCAATTTCAAACAAATTGAGTAGGATTCATGATCTAAAAATTGGGAAAAAATTGGTAATAAGTTATATTATGATAGGTTCCAGATTTCAGCTCTAGAGCCTACCTAACTTCCCTTAAATCAATCATGTCCAATTATAGCTTTGTCATTGATCCATGGATGGAACAGTGCACCACATGTTTTCGAAAAGAGAGATTATGCTTTAACCGGACCGTGTGAAACACGAACCAGTTCTGATACTGAAGGAAACAAGGTACATAGTCTGCCAGTTTCAGGCAGTTTCAGGGAAGAACAGAGCTGTTCTCTTTTACATTTTGGACATCCATGCTAGTACTCATGAACTATATGTCAGGGACTTTATCTTTCTCATTCCGGTCCTTGTTGCTGAAATTGAGCCGGGCTGCTGCCGCCACTGTTGCTGAAACCCCCGCGGGATGCGTGGTCAGGAATGGGTCGTTCCTTATCTCGGCAGCCGTGACTCCTTCCACATCCGCACGTGTCGCCGGCTTATCCGAAGGCAGCTTCGACGAAGCGCCCTGTACAGAACGGTCAGCATTTCGTTACCCAGAGTCATTGCGTTTCTAGGCGACGTACGTCTCTTGCAACATCTATGCCAGAATGCCAATTTCTAAACCGAAATGCTGAAAACTACGAAGAGCAATGTCGGATCGATTACCCATAAAACATCAGCCATTTTTGTCTTCTCCTCGGCCCGGGTCGTCCTGGCGTTGAGAGTCGCAGCCGACTGAGCAGCGGCTGCTACTCCCCTGGGAGCTATGGTGGTGCGGCCCGTCGCTCTCACTTCTGCAGCTTGTATAGCAGCTGCATCACTCCGCTCCACCGGCTTGTCTCCGATTGTTAGGGCGGTGGCTTCCAGGGCTTCTCCAATCGTGATTGGTCCGCCGCCAATGCCATCGTCATCACCGCTCAGTTTGTTTTTGTTTTCAGGCACGACGGGACCTGACACCAGAGGAGCCCGCTGCGAGTATTTTCCTAGGACCTGTGTTAAGAAGCCACAACAAGCGAACGATATCTCACAAATTAGTTCGTGTACCGAACGACAGTTAGGATAATACTAACCGGACTGTTCACATGAAAACCATACCTGTCCCCCAATGGACTCGGTGACGACGTGCCGGCCCGGAAGATCCGAGGCGGCCACGTTCACTCCCTGCTCCGCCACTATCTCGTTCATGCTATTGTGCCCGACCACGCCGGCATCCTCGTTCCGCATGGCCGCCGACTGCATCACTGACGCAGCCGCCCCTTCTGGACCTGGCCGAGCATCAGGTTCTCAGCCGTCTGCATCAGAGCAGCGTCCTTGGGTGCCACCGGCTTGCCCACAAGCTCGCCCTCGACGGAGGCGAACACATCGCCGTATTTCACGGGCTCTTGAGCCCTCCTGCGCGGCTGTTCTTGGCTCATTGCGGCGGTGAATGCAGGCCGTGGATCTGAGGGACTCAAGGAGGACTGGGGGATAATTTATCAGCAGTTCGTCCGTTCATTTTTGCTATTTATCTTTTGGGGCACTCGGCGAAGCCTTGAGGTGGCCTTAAGGAAGGTATGCAAAACATGCAACAGATGGCGTTCGAAAGAGAAACGGTGACATGCAGCAGTCACGTATGCAAGAGAAAACAATTACCAAGCCAAAAAGAAAACGATGTTTTTATCGCATCATTTGTATTTGGATTAATACTATGGAAAATCTTAAATTGATACATATGTAATAAATTTACCTCAAATTAATGACAAATTTACTTCTGTCAAATTATTAAGCTGAATGACACATGACAATTAATGAGTATGCTAATTTTCTTGATATTAATCTAATTTAACGGAAACTAACGAATGATAAATTTATCATGAATATATCAATTTAGAGTTTTCTACCCTCAAAAAATTAGTTTTTGATAGTTTTGTCATGGATAAATCAATTTGGAGTTTTTTGCGATATTAACCCATTTAGAGACATTTTCACATGAAAGTTTGCTAACCTTAACTGTATTCTAAGAGTCAGATCAGAAAAAACAACAGCACCAGAGAACAGACACAACCTTCCAACCGCTAAGTGCGGAAACTAGACCATGCTTCCTTGGTCTGGGGCCAAACCGGCAGCAACAACACAAAAGATGAACTTCTTGTTTAACCGATCAGAAGCATATGGACAGACGTTTTAACATGGTACAAAGCAAAAATGCAGAAAAACCAGCTCCAGACATCTCAAAAGTTCAGCTTCATCAGTTGACATTATTAGTCTTCAGGAATTACCCCCAAGAGATCTCTACGAGTCCCTGAAGTATGAAAGTTGTTAGGTTTCTCCCCCGATGAAAGACTCCTCCTCCTCGTCATCCGGTCCTTCGGGGAGAGGACAGCCTTGGTAGGAATTATTGTCGACGCAATACTGCAAAAGCTTTTCCCAGTAAGGGTCCTAGATAAAGCAAAGAATCGAGGTCAGTCATGAACATTGGTCATGCGCAAAATGTCCGCCCCTTTTGCGGTGATAAGTTGTCAGTACAAGCAATACACAGTGCATAACCTTCAAAGATTCGAGATCCGATATGGGTCAAGTGCAGTTACCTTGCTAACAATGTGAGGGTTCCCGATGATGACGAGCAGAGACCGAGCACGGGTTACTGCAACGTTGAATCTCCTCGGGTTGCTTAAGAATCCGAGACAATGAGCTCTATCAAACTCGGTATGCTTCAATGTCGATCGGACAGTGGAGACAATGATGACCTCTCTCTCTTGACCCTGAAACTGTTCAACACTTCCCACCTTGACGCCCAACATATCGTACGTTTCGAGCACCTTTCTGATTTTCACCACTTGCTGCTGATACGGTGTTATTACCCCAATGTCGGCTTCGCTCATACTCGAACCGTCTCTCAACTTTTGGATGAAATCAACGACTTTACTTGCTTCAATTCGATTGAACCATGACGGGTTATTACCCTCTCTCTCGTCACAGCCTTGAATGCCAATAAACAGAATGGGAAACTCCTTGTTTGGAAGCAGATCGGCAAATGGGATTGCAGAATAGGAGTTTTCCTTACATGCTAACAATTTCCCTTCATAGAAGAGCTTTGAAGGAAGATCTAAAATGGCAGGGTGGCACCGATAGTTTCTCACCAGTTTTGTCACAAACCCAATGTCCTCATTCAGATAGTTTTCGTGTTCAAAGAGCCTCTCTAGGAAAGATTTTCCCAATCCACGAGCCTCCGCATCTTTAGACTGTATAACGGGGCCAAGTTGCTTCGGGTCTCCGGCTAGTACAACCACCGTCTCCTTCCCACAAAGGTTGGCGACAGGAACCATGCATTCAGGCTCTGAAGCTTGCCCGGCCTCATCCAGAAAAATATGGGAAAAGTGACCCCTTTCTATGCCTTCTGCGCGAAGGAGGGATGAGCTCGTATATGTAGATATGATGACCCTATAGCGCATTAAAGCCTCGAGAGGAGGACATTTGAAGACAGACTCCACAAAATAGCAGTAGCGGATGTGTTCTGCCTGGAGATCGTGGTAAGGACGACTGGTAGCATTGAGCCTGAAAATCTCACTCTCTTTGACTTGGGCAACCTCATTTGTGATTAGTTTTTCAAGTATATGATCTGCAGCACTGTTGGAAGCAGCACAAATAAGAACCCTTGAACTACTCCGCGTTTTGTATACCTGTAAAATCGCTTCGACCAAGGTCATTGTTTTACCGGTTCCTGGAGGCCCGAAAATCACATAGGGAGGAGCACCTTTGCAACCAAGAATCATCTGAATGCAACGCATTTGCTCCTCGTTCAAATTAGATGTAAAAGGCACAAAGGGTGATGTTTCGATCAACATTCTGCCATTTGAAACTGTTGGAAACAGAATTTCATTTCCTAAACGCCTTGCAGCTTCAATGGCCTGATACAACCGCCTCATGTTTACCCGATTACAAGCGAATTGAACACTGTATAAGTTTTTGTTATAATGACGCTCATGAAATTCATCCGCAAATCTTAAAAGCACTTCATCAGCTTCTACACGTTGAATGCAGCCCTGAACAGTGCTCAATCAATCAGTAATTTTCAATGAACATGTAAGTCACTTAATAGTGAGGTTATCAGTCAAGGAGAGCAATTTCAACTAAAGATATAGCAATAAAAGGCACAATAGCATTGATTCTCTCAGGAACTTGTAACATCAACAGCTAATCAGGTTTTATACTTCAACAGCTTTTAAGGAAAAACCTTCAAGGTGCTAAAAGAAGATAGAGCATCTATTTTCTCTTTCCTGAGCACTAGGAAAATTCAAAGCCCCCGCAGGGTAATTATTTGTGATCACACCTCCACCTCTTCCCCTGTGAGGTGAATTTTCATCCTCCAGCAAAAGTACACAGCATGCAATATAAATGAAAAATGCACAAAATTTTAATGCATAGGTGGTTTGAAAGATACCATACAAGATGGTCAACGAACCTCATAAGGAATAGTATGAGCCGTGACTTCATAAGCAAGCTTCACCCGGACAATATCGCCTTGTAAAAGTGAAGGCCTCTTCTCAGCAAGCCCAGGAACCACCAAAGATAGAAGATGAGCGCCCTTCCTCGTCATTTGGACACACTCCATGTTATGGCGCCTCATTTCTTTCTGAGATGGAAAAAATAGGAGTGCCAAGGTTATTTAGATCACAAGAATAAAGAATCCTTATTCAATGCTTCTTAAGTATTATTGTTACCTCCAAGTTTAGCTCTTCGATGATAACCAATGCATTGAAGTAAGCTGAGTAGTTCTCAGTTGTCAAACCTTCATTAAGAACATCGGGGACCTGGTTATTCATAAACAACTCCCTGAAGTTCTTCGGGATGGGGTACTCCTGAAGTACACGAGACCTAGATCTTTGGGTTTTTTCCCTCCCAGAACGGTACGGAACCACAAACTCACAGTTTTCCATGGTAAATTGTTTTCTTCTCGGACCTCTTATGTATGACCTGTTTGGAGCCAGAGACTGAGAGATCTTATCCTCAGCCAATAAGAAGACTACGCGTTCAATCCTAGCATCCTCCACATCAAAATGGACAATGGCTTGCTGCAAGCCCATATCGTTCGGCTTGCAGGATAACCAAATTTTTAGAGTCTGATGTGGATGCAATACTCTATCCTCCAATTCAGAACCTTGACGAAATGATCGAACATATCTTTCGTCTGAATTGAGAGACGGCGGTTCCATCAGAGACAACGCAAATGAGTTTGGAGGATTCGATGAGAAAATCCTGATCCCCCAAAGTTCCACCTGGTCACTGCTGGTATTCTGTATAGTAATCGAACATTTGGAAGTTTCTCCTATGAGAACATGCTGAGGCTTCTCATCTATTAAAGGAAATGGAGCCGAAATAAGCACCGGTCCCTCTTCATCTGGTTCATAATCACTTGAACATTGGTTATAATCTCCGATAGTTCCCATTGGCGACCAAAATTTTGACCCTACAAGAGATCCTGATCACACGCCAAGAATGGTAAGCAAGCATTTTACCAAGTACGGCAGCTCCAGCTACCACTTTTTGCCCTTTCAAATTAAAATTTTATATACAACCCCGGAAAGATATAACAATTAAACAGGTATGCCCACGATTTCGAGCTTCAGAAACTACTTTTCATGACGGATAGAAACATATCCAGCGTGATCAGTTCATAAATGCAGATGCCAAAGATTACAGAAACACAACTAATTGACGATAAGTACGCGTTTACTCAATGAACAAGATCAACTAAATGAATCTTTAATGCTGGCACGCATGCACCTAATCTAGTGCCATGCCCACACTCCACAGTACCAAATCAGAATTCAAACCCCAACATCAAAACCATTTGGATTTAGACCTTCCAAGCACTCGAATGTGGGGTTATGTATTTGCTAATCAACTGCTCCTTTGACACAAAGAAAGCCCAGAATCACTGTAAGTCCACGCTCCAAAAAGGACCCTTTAAAGCCATCAAAGTGATGGTTTGTGCAATCCAGCTACTATGTTGTTCGGTACATTCAAAAGGCAAATTACAAACAATCAACCAGAACTGCATGTCCTACGTTGAAACCCAAATTAAACCCAAGAAATCCGCATAAAAAATCAAACTTTAATGGACAAAACAAGAAAACAACGAGAACCCACCTTTGATCAGACAAAATGGAGGCCTCAAGAAGGGACTTTTTTCAGGGTGTTGTCGAGACGAAGACAGTGAAGTGCGGATTGATCACTAAAAATCTGAGCTTTTTAACGAGGAAAAGAGAGGTACCAACCTCTTGGAGAAGGCAGAAACAGTGAAAGCAAGTCAATCACGGTCAATGGTCTTTAGTAATTCTCTCTCTCTCTCTCTACACTCTCCCTCCTCGTTTTGTCAATTGCCTTGCTCTTTGACTGGACGAAGACAACGGAGTACGGAGGACGAATTCGTAAGGGCCTTATGAATGAATCATTTCATTTCATGCCTCTTCATTTGACAGAACGTTGAAACGGTGGAAAACCAAAAATTGTCTGATAGGCTGAGGCCCGACAGTGGCCAGCTGTCGCCACATCAGCTCTGGTGGGGGCCATCGCATGCATACATGGCGGGACATGATTGGAACTGATTATCGAATGGAAAGGAGATCGTGTAGACTTTAAGACTTTTCTAAACCATTGAATCTAGTCTGTCCGAGATAAATCTAATGAAAACATTTTATTTACTCGTTTATAACCAAGTGCGATAATTTATAGTTAAGTAAATCTTGCTTAGATAGTATGACAATAAAGGATTTATGAATAAAGAAATGAAATCTCGATTCCTCCACCTTCCTAAGTTGCCTTCCTCCTTTAAGTATTTTTATTTGCATATTACTTTAGGACTTCTTTGATAACGTGTTAAATAATGCTCGATTTTATTCTTTTATTCCTCAAAAAAAAAAAAAAAAAAAAAGGAATCCGTATGGTAACATTTTTGTTTCTGGAAACAAATTTGTTTTTGAGAATAAATTTGAAATAGAACCAAAAAGTAAAAAAAAAAAAAGAAGGTTCTTCTTTGCTTGCAAGAGTAACTCTAGGATTAAGCCTAAATCATTTTTTTAAAATATTTTCTTTCCTTTTCTTTTTCTCTTCTTCTTCCTCTAATTGATCGTTAGCCACGGCGATGGTCGCCAATCAACCAAATGAGGTTGCTAGCTCTCATCTGGTGGATCGCCAATCAACTAGAGGAAGAAGAAGAGAAGGAAAAAGAATTTTTTTAAAAAAAGAAAAATTTAATAAAATTATTTAAATATTAAAAGATATTCTAAATCATAAAAAAAAATTAAGGATCATACTAAACACATTTCTATTTCTTGAATAAAAATTTTAGACAGTTACTAAATGCCTTCAAATGCCCATGAACTCGTCTAGGTAACAAAATTAGAAAAAAACTACTTTTGAGCCAAAAAAAAAAATTGAAAATAGAATAGTTATCAAACATACCATCAGTTTAATTCTTTGTTTGCTCTTTCCATCCTCCTTTGTCCCTCCAAAATCTTAATTAAGTTCTCTGTGAAAAGAGTTAATATGTTAGTTTGCTCACTTTAATGCATAACAATAGATAAATAATCCATATATTTAGTAGATTGTTCATAATTTTGTTGATTATTCTTCTTATGATTACGTCTGTTTGAGTGCCTTTCATCGATTATTTACAGATAGTGTTATTAAATATAGAATTCAACGTGCCATAACAATTAGATTATTTCATTTCCATATAATTGTACAGGCTAGCGTCACTGCTAGTCTCCACTTTGTCCTTCACGAGACTTTACATGTTACAACACAACTTCTTGAAACTTGGAAGAAATTCATCATTCCTACACTTTATCCCTAAGTGGGTGAACAAGACACATAAACAAGATGGTAACGAAGCATTTCAGGACCTGAGAAGTGGAAACACACCAACACTTCTACTTATACACAGGTGATAGTAGTTCTGTCTAATCCAGATTGGAAATCAGCACTTGTAAGCACAGAAACATTGCTTCGGAACAGGCGGTGCAGTGTACAGATCACACATGCCTCGTCCATTGAACTGGTTCTTGCAATCCTGCCAGCATTTGTCGCCACCTTTGCAGGTCCAAACTTTGTGGCAATCTTTTGCTTCCGCTAAGGGAACCCTTGTCTCATCTGTCGGCATTAAACAGTTCAGATCATGAGAGAAAGCCCATTTTATGTACAGTAGTTACACGTTACAAGAACTGGCGCTTTTGATTGTGAGAACTTCG
Source organism: Eucalyptus guilfoylei (assembly GCA_016097605.1). Taxonomy (NCBI): domain Eukaryota; kingdom Viridiplantae; phylum Streptophyta; class Magnoliopsida; order Myrtales; family Myrtaceae; genus Eucalyptus; species Eucalyptus guilfoylei. The sequence continues at coordinate 51,058,540 of CM027867.1, forward strand.
TCTCATAAACAGTTAAGATCTTTTCACTGATACTGGTGTTAATTCAAGAGCAGACTTCCTATCACTGCTTATGAACAGGAAGGATAGAACTCAAAAGAAGATTAGCTCTCTGATATAGGAAAAACTATTGATCTCATCTTCTGTTTGCTGCTGAAAGACAGCACCCTTCCATTCTGCAAAAGTGTACATGATTTGCCTGCAAAATTATACTGATGCTTTCCCCTATATTTGCAGATCTCATGCATAAAGTTACTAAGACGGCAGTAATCTAAAAGCTAAAGTTGTCATCTTTCTTGCACGGAGTAATGCAAGAAGTAGATACATGGTCAAATATCAAGTACGAGGAAGCATCAAACAATCTGGCCCAACGTTTTGGCCAAAGGTAAAAGTTAGTACCACACGAGAAGATGAGCAAGACGAGGAAGCACAAAGTGAAGTATTTAGCCATTTCTGCTAATGCTGAGAGATGCCGAACTTTGAAACACTTTTGAGGAACACACTTGTTGTACACTTTTTAAGGAGACACCTTCTATTGTACTGCTTAGAGGAGATTGTGCCATTATATACTGTCATTCTATCAATGGAACGTGCTTGAAGAGCAAGCTTTTGTTTAGTGGAGTATGACATGGATATGGATAATCTGTGTGTGTGCATTATTGGTTCTTTAGTCTACAAAGCAGAATACTACACTAGTGAAGGCGATAGTGGATGATCCGGTAATGGGTACTAACCCAGAAAAGCATTCTAGATTTGGAGATGTTTAATGTTTAAATGAAAATGGAGACAGGGCAAACCGCATCTTCTGATCTAGGCGTGAATTTTTTACAAGTCCCAGTGCGAATAGGCTAAGCATGCATCCGCTTTAAAGAGTTTCACTGCTTTAACAGAATTTATCAACGTAGTTCTATGATGAAATCATCATGACATAGTCAGGATTCGTAACTAATGACTTTTGCTGTGACCAATAGATGGTTTCTTTCGGATGGAATGAAGTTTTGTCCCATTGAGGAAATAGGAGTGCGTGGAAGAAAGAAGCAATACTTAATGCTCGCCGATGCATCATAGGCATTGAAAGTAAGATAGCATTATTGATCCTGCTGATTCTTGATATGAAATTGGCTTTAGTTCATCATAATTACTCTAACTAATATCTTCTTAGTACTCTCATGGATCTACTGGACAGACAACAGGGACCAGCCTTTGGTGAGTAGATTTCTAGTTCTCTTGCGAACTGCAGAGGTAAGCGAGCTTTTCAGTAGGTAGAGGGGAGCTAAGCGAGATTTTCACAGAGAGAGAGAGAGAGAGAGAGAGAGAGAGAGAGAGAGATAACGGATACTAACCCAGAAAAGCATTCTAGATTCGGAGATGTTTAGTGTTTAAATGAAAATGGAGACAGGCCGAACAGCATCTTCTGATCTAAGTGTGAATCTTCCACGAGTCCCATCGCGAATAGGCTAAGTATGCATCCGCTTTAAGGAGTTTGGCTGCTTTAAGAGAATTTATCAACCTAGTTTTATGACAAAATCATCATGACATAATCAGAGTTCGTGACTAACGAACTTTGCTGTGTCTAATGGATGGTTTCTTTCGGATGGAATAAAGTTTTACCCTATTGAGCAAATAGGAGTGCATGGAAGAAAGAAGCAATGCTTAATGCCCATCTATGGATCATAGGCGTTAAAAGTAAGACGGCATTCTTGATCCTGCTGATTCTTGATATGAAATTGGCTTCAGTTCATCATAATTACTCTAACCAATATCTTCTTGGAAAAAAGTTAACCAGTACTCTCTTGGATCTACTGCACAGACAACAGGGACCAGCCTTTGGTGGGCAGATTTCTAGTTCTCTTGCGAACTGCAGAGGTAAGCGAGATCTTCAGGAGAGAGAGAGAGAGAGAGAGAGAAAGAGAGAGTCTGATCTTAGAATGATCTCGAATTCATAAAAGAGGAAATTCAGATGCACAGCCTGATCTGCAGACTGCAAAAAGGAAGTCATATTCCTGGTTCCATGTAGAGATTGAATCAGGGGATATGGAGATGTACCTAACTGTATGCTGTCAGGCGCTCGTGCAATTTTCTAATTTAGATAACAAAAATACGGAGGGCGGTCGCATTGAAAGGAGTTGGAAAATGCTTCGTACTTCGTAGGCTACAAGCTACAAGCCTAGATAATACGATCCTGACTAGATGTTCTCAATTCTTGCAACACGATAATGTTCAAAAAAAAAAAAAGACAAATGACATGGTTCAATATTCTGATTCAACCAACTGGCATAGACTAAAGATGCCTCAATGGCTCACTGATCATAAGAGCCCTGAAACTCAGTGACATGTTTAAACCACATTGAATTAGGATCTAAAGGTCTCACTGGTGTATAGCAGAAATATGCCGCATATATAAATGACAAAATCTGCATCTCATTCATCTTCATAAACTCTATCAACTTCCGTTGTGATATCAAGAGTCAGAATAGGAAGACAGAAAATTGAAACTACAAAGCAGAATTCTGTAACTGTTTTCACATGAGACGGAAACTACAGCACACAAGGAATCTAAAGAATTCATAGCTGGACAGCATACATGTGTGGCAGATTAATGAAATGATAAATCAGCATCCGATACATAGTGTGACAGCCTGACAAATTCCATCAACTTCCTGCCGGTGTAATGTCAAAGATCAGAGAGAAAGACACAAAGAATTGAAACTATAGGGCACGATCAAATTTATGGTACAAATCCCTCAACTGTCAAGCTGCAAAAGCTGTTCCCTTCTGATCTATTTGTACATCATCCGCTGGATGGAAGCCTCTCCCAGGATCTTTCAAAGAGCAATCCAGCAATACCCTGCAAAAATGGGTGGATGCTGCACGCTTCATTCTTACTTCAAATGTTCTACAGTCCCAATATTCTACGCCTTAAACCTTTTGAACTCAAACCAAATCTCATAGTGGTTAAAGAGCAAGCTGTCATGTGTGTGCTTGCTAACATACTCAAGCCCTAAGCTTTTGAGCCTTCTTGTACACTCCTCACCTCCCAATCGTGAGCAAAACTTTATGTTGTGTGAAACAAATATGCGTCCTTCATGAGGTTTCAACTTGCCCACCAATCTCTCCAGTCCAACCCAGACAAGCTTATCAGGCATGTGCAGGAACACAGCACTAGCATATATCAGATCATATGTACTTCCCGAACCAAACTTGGCGAAGTCCATATCCTCGCCCCGCACAATCAAAGGGCGTTTATACAAAAGACCACGTGAGGGAAGCTCGTATCTGAATGCAGCCATTAAAGAAAGCTCATCCCTCTCTAGGCAGTGAAAGTGATCAGGATCTAAGTAACTAATGAAATGCAAGCCAACTCGGAGTGTCCCACATCCAATCTCAAGAACACGTGAACCAGGTTTAAGGTGCACAGCCTCCGCGAGAAATTCAAACACATCACGACCCCCTGCCCAAGGCTCACCATAGTAGCTATGGTGCTCTTCGACAAGAAGCTCCCCAGGACAGGGAAGGGCAGTATGGTTGCTTGAATCTGGCTCTTCGTAATGGGATATGCCCTTGAATCTGGATATATGAAGACACTGGTCATATCTTTGAAAGCACGATCATACAAATCAAAGAAGATGCATTGTAACATAACAACTAGGTGCAAGAGATTACCAAGTGAAAAAATGCGTACTTACACTATAATGGGTATCCTAACTGTACCCGACATACTCCGTGGAGATGACAATCTACTTCAGAGTTTCAGATAAAAACTCGTCTAATCTCTCATCAAGTTTATCACAAATCAACAACAAGTACTGAACAATCTACAATACATCAATCTCTGTTCAAGATCGAGCATCAAGGAAGAATATACAGTCAAAATGGAGCCAAAGCATAAAGAACAAGCAACAAAATGCAACTGAAGACAGGCTCCCGACTTAATTCTACAAATCTCAGCGAAAGGTGGTACACAGATTCATTCACATAAACTAAAGGCTGCCAATTTGAGATGCGAAATGATGACACGAGCCAACACTACATCTGCAGCTCCAAAATAATCGCTGAGAGAGTCGTCAAACCCGACATGACACCGCGCACCGTCATTCGAACTCAGCGCGACATACCCGTGCATCAGAAAAATCAAATTTTGACCATATGGGTCGAGACTTCAGTCACTCTAGCTACGAGACGGTAGCACGGAACACGAATTGCCACCCGCATTGACACGAACAACCACTCAGCACACTGCAACAGCAACAGTAGAGAAGAGAAGCAAATTACTGGTTAAGATCTTCGAGCTGTTGAGCTCGGGTGCGAGGATTGATGCCCTTCCGGAGCACGTTGTCCTGCATGTGCAGCCCGTTCGCCCGGATCTGATCCTTCACCCACTCGATATCCGTCTCCGTCGTCTTGATCCTGCCCCCAATCCCGCCTCCTCCGCCGCCGCCGCCGCCGGCCACGGCGGCGGGGTAGGGGCCGGGGCAGGAGCAGGAGGAGAGGGAGAAGAAGAGGAAGAAGAGGAAGACGGCGGCGCCGAGGACGGAGAGCACGAGGACGGGGACGGTGACGACCACGCCTCGCTGGGGAGCCATGGATGCGAGCTCGGCGTGCTGGTTTGGGAGATTTTTTCTAGGGATTTCGTCGCTTCCGCGATCCGATTTGGGGGTTTTGAATCGAATCGAAGTGGTGACGAACTGCTCCGTTCGTGTTTTTTGGGGGACTAACGTTGTTGTACTTGTTGTTCGGTCTCTTCCTTATTTTCGACGAAAAATACAATTTTCGGTGGAGTCGTGAGTAAAAAATTGTGGGGTTAAATTCGTTTCTGTTCTTTTTGTTTTATAGTTTGACCACTGGATTATATTTTCCTTTTCAGATTGATCCTTTCGCTGAGGAAGACTTTATGGGTCATGCTAACATGATGAGAACATTGCAAAGAGAGGTAACTACTTTTCTCGAAAAAGCCCATTTGACGTTGACGATAGTGCGAAAAGAAAATCCAACGGGTGATGTTTGGGACCTCATTGGACTCGAGCAAATGATCCTAGCTTTTACTTGAATCGTACCCACACGTGGAAAGACATAAAGAGAGACGGAATGGCTCAATCTTTGCCGTGGATTTGGGGGCGAGAAACGCATGCATCCAAACAAAGTTACAACACTTGCCAATGGCTCTCGTCGTCGGATTTGAAGCGAGGGGAAGATTTTCTCCATGTGTATTCTAAGTAAAAGAAGGGTAGTCACATCCCCTCCAAAACTCATCCTCTCTCTCTCTCGCTCAAGATCGCATTCTTATCTACTAAGTAGCACTCTCTCGCTCAAGATCGCATTCTTATTTACTACGTAAAGACGATCTATACGCGATATGACGTCCGACACGCCGACACGCTTTTCTCAAAAAATAAATAATTTCGACACGTCGTTGTATATTAAATATATATTTTTATATATACATAATAAATTATTATTTTTCTGATTATTTCAATCAAATTAATTTGAATCAAATTCATAAATAAATAAATAAATAATTAAAAAGCCTATAATGAATATACACTAAAAACATTAATCCGACATTTATTAATATCATTCATTATTTCAATTTGATAAATTCAACTCTATTTCAATAATTCATAAAACTTTGAGAAAAAACAAGCAATTCATATTATGGATTCGTATGTTAGATATGTTGGAAGAAGAGAAAAAATGAATCGTTATCGCGAAAGTGGGAGTTAGAAGAAAAGAGAAAATTAGGTTTTTCTTCTTTCTCTATTTATTATTTTTATTATTGTGTTTTATTTTTTCATATATATATATATATATATATATATATATATGTGATCTTTCATTTATTGAATTTTTAAAATTAAACTCAATATCACAATCATATGTCAAAAACTCGTAAATTAAAATTTTAACTTGAGTGTTGAAGAGTATCGAGAAAGTTGACATGTGTCGGATTTTTTGACACGTGTTGATTCGAGAATGTCAGACACGTGTCAAAAAGTCCGACATGACATAAAAACTTTTGAAGAGTGTTGGTGCTTCATAACTTATCTATATATCATATATTTATTTCATCTCAGCAGTTACGCGCACCTAACTGGTCCGTTCAAATACTCGATGGTAGGATAAATCTAACCCCCGAAAAAGAAAAGGACTCAATTGAAACGCAAAAAGTCTAGAGCCGGCGTTAAAATAATTCCGAGAAAGTTCATCGCCGAAAAGAGGAAAAGAAGACAAAAATCGGGAATGGTGAAATAGGCGGTCAGTCCAGGCGAAACGAAAAATCTCTCTTTCAGAATAGGGATTCGCTCTCTCCAAATCTCGTTCCGACTCTGCTTCGGTTTCGTGCCCCCTCGCGACCGCGCCGGAACCGCCGGCGCCCGGCGATCGATTCGCCTCCGCCTCCGCGCTTCGGCGTTTTTCATGCGCGGCAGCAGCTCGTGAGTCTTCGATCCCTCGAACTGTTCTCGTCTCTCGATTTCGCGCGCTTCTCTTGTCGTTAGCCTTTTTTTTCCCGGTTGCAATTGGCGGCGTCCGTTTAGGGCACGCGGAACCTGCGCGAACCTCGCTCGCTCGCTCACTTGCTCGCTCGATCGAGCGGAGTCGAGGGGAATGAGGCTTAGGACTTCGATCGGCGGTGCGGGTTAAGGTTTGAGCTGAGCTGCTGCGGGTGTGGTGTGGGGGTTGTGTGGCTGAATCGCTCGTTTCGTTGTTTCGTGTTTCCGGTTATGCAGTTCGCTGCGAATTGCGGCGGACGTTTGGGGTTTTCGTTGCTGCGTCTCGGTTTAGCGGTTTAGTGTGGCCCACTAGTTTATTTGGATTGTCATTTCTGGGCGGCATCTCGGGCGCTAGATGATGTGTTTACTTACCTTGGGAGGTTAGGTTTTGCGGATAGGGAGGACGGCCTACAAGTGAAAGATAGCTTGTCGGCCTGAGAGAATGGGGACACCGTGGCGATTCATTCAATTTAATTCCTCTTTTGAAAGCTATCTCCGACTTGATACTATGATATTCCCGTCTTTCTATGCTATATACTGTTTGTTAGCTCTTTGGTAGAGTTTCCCTATCTGCTCCGTGGCATTTAGTTTAGAAGATGGTTAAAAATATCGTAAATCGAATAAAGAGAATGTGCGAAATCATGAGCTTTAAATGTGACTAGAGCACTCAGTTTTCCTCATCGAAAGACTTATGTGTGCTCAATACGAGGCATGTTGCTTTGACTGTTTGATGTGTCTGATTTTGGGGTTTACTTGAATCTTCTGTATCAATTGATTATTGCCTCCCATTTTATGATTTCTTTGAACCATTTCAAATTCCAATTATCTTGAGAATGAAGTAAGCCCATTTCTCTTTTTCATTTGCATTTTTCCTATGAACATCAGTATTTTAATCTTCCCAGTTTTCCTCTCTCGTTAGCTCTCAGGTGCAATATCTTTATTTTGTCAATGATATTCAGTTTAGGGCTTGAATCTTGTAGCTGCTTGCAATAATCTTGTGAAAAAGGTGTTCACTTGTAAAACTTTTGAAGGCTTGGGGTTTTTCCCCACTATAAATCTAGCACATAGTATATTTGTTCCTGTCGAACATCATTACTCTCTGGTTGATGGTGTACTTCAGCTTGGGACTTGGTTCAAATTTTAGCGTATTTTTTTTCTAACCTGAGTTCATCTTCTTATTTTGCATGGTTACACCAGTCCCTTACATTATTCGATATGTGGACAATGCACCTTTTATATTCTCTTTGCTTGAATAGTAAAAATCAAGTTTGGTTGGTGGTGTACTTCCTTTCTCAATAGTTTGAACCTATGGCATCAGTTTGTTCAAGCTTGAACTTCTAACTGTTATCTATGACTCTTTTGGTGTTCTCAAACAACTAAATCTGGCCACACTTAGAATGTCTCTGGGTTCTTGTTTTGCAGGGATAAGTGATGGAGGATGTAAAACATAAATCTCGGAAGGAGGCAGAATCAAAGAAAGCTCATCGAGATCATGATCATGATCGGGAAAGAGAAAGGGAGAGGAATGGGGAGAGACATCGAGATAAGGAGAGGGAAAAGAAAGAGCGCGACAGTCGACATTCTGAAAGGGAGAAGAGTAGTGATTCTGATGAGAGGTATGAGAGAGAAAGGGAGCGAGAGAAGGATAAGTATAGAGAAAGGGAAAAGGATAGAGTAAGAAGTCGTGACCGTGAGAAGGAGAAATCTAGAGAAAAGAAGAGGGATAAGGAGAGGGAAAGGGATAGAGAAAGAGAGGATAGAGAGAAGGAGAGGGAGAAGGAGAAGAGAGAGAGGGCAAGGGAGAAGGAGAGGGAGAGAGAGAGGGAGAAAGAAAAGGAGAAGAGGGAACGTGAGAGGGAAGATAGGGAGAGAAGTAGAGAAAGAGAGAAGAGGGAACGTGATAGGGAGAAGGAAAAGGAGAGGGAGAGAGAGAAGGAGAAGGAGAGGGAGAGGGAGAGGGAGAGGGAGAGAAGGATACGAGAAAAGGAAAAGCATCGGGAAGTTGATAGTGATTATAGTGAAGATGATTCCCAGGAGCACGGCAAGAAGCGTCGAAGGAGAGATGATGATGAAATTTATGAAGAAAGAGATCGTGAAAAGGGTAGGAGCAGGGGAACCAAGCGCCGTGAGAACAATGAAGATAGCCCGAGGAGGAGGACTGACGAGGAGGATTCAGAGAACAAAGACGATAAGCCCACTCGAGAAGAGGAATTAGAGGATGAACAAAAGAAATTGGATGAGGAGATGGAAAAGAGGAGGAGAAGAGTTCAAGAGTGGCAAGAGCTGAGGAGAAAGAAGGAAGAGATGGAGAGGGAAAAGCACGGTGAAGTGAATGTGGAAGAAGGAAAGTCTGGGAAGGCCTGGACTCTTGAAGGAGAATCTGATGATGAGGAGGCTGCTCCCACGGTGAAACCAGATATGGATGTGGATGAGGATGAAGTTGCTGATAATAAAACTGGGGATGCCATGGTGGTGGATTCTGAGAATGGAGAAAATGCTCCAGCTTTAGAAGAAATGGAAAATGGTGCTGGTGGAGATGAGGAAATTGATCCATTGGATGCCTTCATGAATGATTTGGTGTTACCTGAAGTGGAGAAGCTGAATAATGTTGTGCCTACTGCAACTGCTGCCGACGATAATTCAGAAATGAAGAGAAAAGATAAGAAAATTAATATGAGTAATGGAAAACAGGCGAGGAATGGTCCAAGTAAGTCTATGGGAAGAATTATCCAGGGGGAGGATTCGGAATCTGACTATGGAGATCTTGAGAATGATGGAGATCGTACAGAAGATGAAGATGATGACGAGTTCATGAAAAGGGTCAAGAAGACAAAAGCTGAAAAGCTGTCCTTAGTTGACCATTCTAAGATTGATTATGAACCATTTCGCAAGAATTTTTATATTGAAGTAAAGGAGATTTCGAGGATGAGTGCTGAAGAGGTAGCTGCATACAGGAAAGAGCTGGAATTGAAGCTCCATGGAAAAGATGTGCCAAGACCAATTAAAACATGGCACCAGACAGGACTTACAAGTAAAATTCTGGAGACTATAAAAAAGCTTAATTATGAGAAGCCAATGCCTATTCAAGCTCAGGCTCTCCCGATAATCATGAGCGGTCGAGACTGCATAGGTATTGCAAAAACTGGTTCTGGCAAAACCCTTGCATTTGTGCTGCCAATGTTGAGGCACATCAAGGACCAGCCACCTGTTGTAGCCGGAGATGGGCCGATTGGTCTGGTGATGGCACCTACGAGAGAGCTTGTCCAGCAGATACACAGTGATATAAAGAAGTTTGCCAAAGGAATTGGTGTCAGATGTGTGCCTGTTTATGGAGGTTCTGGTGTTGCCCAGCAAATTAGTGAGTTAAAGCGGGGTACTGAGATTGTTGTCTGTACTCCGGGTAGGATGATTGACATTCTTTGCACTAGTGGAGGGAAGATAACAAATCTGCGTAGGGTCACGTACTTGGTCATGGATGAAGCGGATAGAATGTTTGACATGGGTTTTGAACCTCAGATCACTAGAATTGTCCAGAATATCCGTCCAGAACGTCAAACTGTCCTATTTTCTGCCACTTTTCCTCGTCAGGTTGAGATTCTGGCCCGTAAGGTCTTGAACAAACCTGTAGAAATTCAGGTTGGTGGCAGGAGTGTTGTGAACAAGGACATTACCCAGTTAGTCGAGGTGAGACCGAAAGTGAAAGGTTCCTGAGACTGTTAGAATTGCTTGGTGAATGGTATGAGAAGGGGAAGATCTTGATATTTGTTCATACTCAGGCAAAATGCGATGATTTGTTTAGAGATATGCTGAGACATGGGTATCCGTGTCTCTCACTTCATGGGGCCAAAGATCAAACAGACAGGGAGTCCACGATAAATGATTTTAAGAGCAATGTGTGCAATTTACTGATTGCTACTAGCATTGCTGCCAGGGGACTCGATGTGAAGGAGCTTGAACTGGTGATTAACTTTGATGTTCCTAATCATTATGAAGATTATGTCCACCGAGTTGGTCGGACAGGTCGAGCTGGTCGTAAAGGCTGTGCTATAACATTCATATCAGAGGATGAAGCTAGATATGCACCAGATCTTGTCAAGGCCTTGGAACTTTCTGAACAAGTAGTTCCTGATGATCTAAAAGCCCTTGCTGATGCTTTCATGGCTAAAGTGAATCAGGGACTTGAGCAAGCTCACGGAACTGGTTACGGAGGAAGTGGTTTTAAGTTCAATGAAGAGGAGGATGAAGTTAGGCGAGCGGCCAAAAAGGCGCAGGCCAAAGAATATGGCTTTGATGAAGACAAGTCTGATTCAGATGATGAGGATGAGGGGGTCCGGAAGGCAGGTGGTGACATCTCACAGCAGGCTGCCCTTCAATTAGCTGCCCTTGCTGCGGCTTCCAGAGTCAGCACAGCTTCAAATGTGACTCCTAACACAGTTGGTCAGATGCCAAATGCACTTCCTGCTGCCCTTCCTGGTGTTCTTGGTTCCACAACTTCTGCGGTTCTACCAGGGACTCTGCCTGGTTTGCCCACTGACGGGGCTGCCCGTGCAGCAGCTATAGCAGCTGCCATCAATCTACAGCATAATCTTGCAAAGATTCAAGCTGATGCCATGCCCGAGCACTATGAGGCTGAGTTGGAGATAAATGATTTTCCTCAGAATGCTCGGTGGAAAGTTACCCACAAGGAAACTTTGGGCCCTATTTCAGAATGGACTGGTGCAGCCATTACCACCAGGGGTCAGTTTTTCCCTCCTGGCAAAATACCAGCTCACGGAGAGCGGAAGCTCTACTTGTTTATTGAAGGTCCTACTGAACAATCTGTCAAGAGAGCTAAAGCTGAATTGAAACGTGTTTTGGAGGATGTCACAAATGCAGCACTATCACTTCCTGGTGGAGCCCCACAAGGCAGATATTCAGTTATTTAAGTGTAAGGACACAATAGACAGCTATGTCTTACTCAATGTGTTTTTGGCTATTTTAGTTTACAATGATTATAAAGCTCCTTTGCAAGAAGAGACAGGAAAATGACCTGGTTTTCTCAAACATTATATCTCCCATTCCTATTAGTTGAATTTCTTACTTTAGGTTATGAGTTGTGCTTAGGGGACTCTTGTGATTCTTTTCCCCTTTTGATTCCCTTTTTGTTTGTTTATCTTGTGGAGCATGGGATGTAAGTCTGTGATGGCGTGTGCCAGTCCCTGCCAAGCGCAATTCCTGTTGTGACTGAGATATTGATTAGTTCCATGGTGCGACTTCTTTTTCGACACCTTTTTGATTGAAAGCATTTAGAGCTTGTAATGCAATCTAAGTTTTGTCTCTGTTGTACATGTTTTTGTTCCCCAATACTTTGATTTATCATTACTTAGTCGTGCCTTTGCAGATTTGAGGACGGTGGTTGCCTGCTCAAAGGTGTTGTGCATCTCAAATTATGAAGATTTGAATGTGCATGCCAGCCACTCTACCGGTACTAGCGAGGAGAATGGGCATATGCATGTTATTTGTTTGAGGGTTGCGCTTCTTGAATGAGTAGGGATGGTGTTTCTTCGTAACCATTGGTTCATACTTTTTTTAAAGGAAAAGATCTGTCGGTTCTGTGCCCGGATATGTGTCCCTCTCCTTTTTATGGTGCAGGAATGCTGGAGGTGACTATGAAGAATTCTTCTGCTGTCGCCACTTCTCATTGTGTACTGGCATCATGATTTTTCACATCCTTCCTTGCTCTTTTGAGCTGGAGGAGATTATGACTGTACAGAGGTCGCCCATTGTATGAATTCTCCTTTTTGACATTTCCGTGTGAATCATTAGAACAGTAGCATACTCAAGCTGAGATCGAGCAATAGCAAGATACATTATGAATTACAGTTACGCATCCTTGTCGTTTAAGTTCTTTTGCTGATTTGTTTGTCGAGCTTTGGCTCGAGAGGTCTGACGATAGAAGATGAAAATCGTACCCCATGCGATGATTTAATAATCCACACAGGATATCGTCACCATCTTTAGTTAGTGTGGTTGCCAACTTTCCAGGAAAAGGGGTGAAAATATATTATTCAATTCGGGTTGTGCCGCAGATAGCTCGTGGCCCAGCCGGTTGGCCCTGTGATTATTGGTGGCTGGACCCTAAGATGTTGCTTTTTCGTTTAATGGAAAGGACAGCATCAATCTCAGACCTTCTTGCTTTATGTAGTGTTTCTGTGAGGACACGACATAAGAAACTTTCGAGCGTGGATGGTTCACAATCAGTAACTATTCCACCTTTGGATCGTGCCGTGGTCATTTCTTTTCTCGGTTATAGTTTGCTATCATCATTGTTTGAATAGGTTTTTTTTTTCCTGTCCGTCATCATTCTAGTATTGTTTCGATTCTTTCCCTGCTACTCATGACAAGGTAGTCGCTGGTGGTAAGCTTGAGCAGAGCCACATGATTCGAGCCGTCCGGACCTTTATTTAGAGACATGATTGGAACTTGATTGTTGGAGCGATGATGCTCCGGGCGTTATATAGTGATGATTAGCGGTTGTCATAACAATTCGCAAGAGGGTCATTGCTTTGTCTATTGGGTGGCGTTAGTCAACATCAGGCTCATCACAAAAGAGATAACTTTCAAGGGTGTGTGGGTCTCGCACGCTCAGCAGAAAATCAGACAGTCTTATCTTGAGAAGCCATCGTGAACTCAATCAAAGGAGCAATTCAAGATACAAAGCTTCATGCTCTCCTGCTCGAAAAAGGCAGGCTTTCCAGCTTCATCTAGCCATGCCAACAAACGGTCCAAGTCAATTCTCAAGATGGACAATTTCTTAGTCGCAGGACCTCAATCGGTGTTGCTATTCAATCGTACGATCTGCAAAGTCCGACGGACTGGCTTCGGTCGACCCCTAGCCGCAACGGCCTTCGAGGGTGTATAATCTAGGTGGTCTCAGATCTTGGTTAAAAAGGACGAGCCATGGAGCGACTCCGGTTTGATGAGGTTCTTGTCACTGAAAAAAAATAAATAAATAAATAAATAAAAAGTCTAGAAGTTTCTTAGGGAAATTAGTGTATGATGCTAATCCTGTGTAGAAGACACTTCTTTCACGCTGAAACTAACGACGCGCATGAGGCGACATGTCATGGAGAAAAGGGACAGCGACAGTTGAGTGCCTCTACGCCTCCGGTCTCGAAGAAAAGCCTTCTCTTCTCCTTTCTCTATGAAAACGACAATAGAGTAAAAAGTCAAGGGTTGTTAAAGCGTACCTCACTTGAACTTCAAAGACGAATTTTTGTTTTTGAAACATAAATAATTTTTTTTCGACGAGAAAATCCACTTTAAATATCTTGAGTCTCGGTTCCATCGGGCGCTATATTAATCTTATAGATGGAGCAAGACGTCACTTAAGATTCGGATGAGTGGGTCAAGTATATTTTTCTTGAGAAGATATCTAACTTTTCTTATGTGTAACTGAGCGTTGTGTATTAGGCTTTATTCATTTTATAAAAAATAAATGATCCAAAAATATATATTTTAAAAAATAATCATTTATATTACTTGAAATAATTAATTAATGAATATATTATGTTTAAGCATCTTTATAGATAATTAAAATTTCTTTCATTCATTTATTTTTATAAATGATATAAACAATCATTTTTAAGAAATTATTTTTAAAATTATTTTTTTTTATGAAAAAACATGTCTTTTTTTCTTTGTCTGAAAGTTTGTAGTGTAACCTCGTTTGGTTTAAAATTAGAAAAAGGAACGTAGCCGGCGGCAATTTCCTTCGTACGAGAAAGAATATCCACTAGAGACAAAGGGACATATTCGCCCCATCCAAATTCTGAAGCAAAAGAGTTGGATAAGCAAAATCCATTAACTGCCCATTCATCCGGCTCTGTCTAAAACAAATCGAAAGAAGAAAAGTTTTTATTATTTTAAAAAGAGTATCAACTAATTTAATTTCTAATTCTTGCCATGGAATAAGACCATCATGTTTTTCCGAGAATATGGAACATTATTAAAAAAATTTTGAACCCATCTTGGGCTGGTTAAATTCAATACTAATTTTTTTAATTTGTCCAATTTAATCTTGAACCTTGTCACGATTTTGCCGATATAGTCATTTTGCTCAATCTCTATTTGAAATTACTGATGTGATAATCCAATCAATGCTGATCGTATTATGTGACATGACTGACTTAATAATTTCATTTATAATTCTTGTATTTAATAAGACAATTATTTTTTTCAAGAACAGGAAAAATTGTTAAAAAATCTTAAATCCTCAAATTCAATAAGAAACTTTCTATTTTGGCCAAATTAGTAATAAGTTTTTGATGATTTGTCAATATAGTCTATTAAGTTATTCTTGACCGGAAATTGCTGATGAGATGATCTAATCAACACTACCCATTCTACATGATATGACCAACCTAATAATTTAATTTCTAATTCTTGCTATTTAATAAGATAGCCGTGTTTTTCCAAGAATAGAGTAAATTGTCTAAAAAATCATGAACTTATCATGGGGTAGTTAAATTCAATTCTAAGCATTTTAATTTGCCCAAATTTAACTTCGAACATTTTGACGATTTGTCAATATAATCATTCCAATTGCTCAAATTATTAATGTGGTGATCCAGTAATTGTTGACTATTTTATATGGCATAACCGACCTAATGATTTAATTCCTAATTCTCGCTAGTTAATAAAATAGCCATGTTTTTTCAAGAATAGGAAAAATTGTCCAAAAAATTTTTTAAATCCATGGTGAGACTGTCAAACTCAACCCTCAACTTTTTATTTTGGGCAATTTAATTTTAACCTTTTGACGATTTGCTATAATCCTTCCAAGCCAATCTCGATCGAAAATTACTGATATGGCGATCCAGTCAAAGTTGTCCACCTCACGTGGCACGATTAATGCTAATGTAAATGATATTTGTAATTTCATTTTTCATATCTCTCTCTCTCTTTTCCTATTTTCCTCCGCCGGTCTTGAGTGGAAATCCTTAATTAGGACATCAAATGGGAGAGGGAAAAAAATGGAATATTCTAAAAAACCCCAAACAAATTTACCAAAAACTATTTTTTTTATCACAAAAAACCCCAAACTGGCATACCTTTCACAAATTTACCTTAAACTGGTACATTTGTGACAAATTTACCCTTGGTTAGTTTTCGTTAAATTTGACTGTCAAATTATTAAGTTAAATGACACGTGACAATTGATTAGATATACCAATTTGAGATTTTACGCTTTGTTTGTCGCAGCTTACAATTTTTGTGATTTTTTTGTGGTATTAATCCAATTTAGCGGAGGGTATATTTATCACAAATTTACCGGTTTAAGGTTTTTTGTGGTCGAATAAATTAGTTTGAGATAAATTTGTCATAAATATATCAGGTTATAATTTTTTATGGTCAGTTATGATGAATTTGTCACATGTGCATCAATTTGATTTTTTCTTGATCAAAAAAATAATTTTGAAATAAATTTATCACAATGTATCAATATTTGGAGTTTTTCAAGATATTGATCCAAAACAAAATGAGATCACGCAGGTGGGTGCAGGATAACCGAAGCTTACACCCGCGGGCACCGGATCGCCAGCGATCGGCACCGACGTGACTCCTCCTCTACGTCGTTAAAACCTCCTCCCCCTCCACACCCCCAAAAAAAAAAAAAAAAAAAAAGAAGGGCCCGAGTCAAAGGGACAAACAAGATCGCCCACGATAAATCCCAAAACACACCATCGCCACGCCCCTCTCTCTCTTCCTTCCTGTGTCAAACTCCGCTGTTTCTCTCTCCTCTCCTTCTCTCTCTCTCTCTCTCCTCCGCTCGCGCACCAATATCGGAGACCACAACCGCGGCGTCCCCAGCGCGGCGCCATCGGAAACGGTCGCTCCCGGGGTGGGGGGGAAGAGCGCTCCTACTTCTTCGTCGTCCCCGCCTGAGGTTAGGGTTTCTGCTCCCGCAATCCTCTTCTGCTTCTCTCTCTCTATCTCTATCTCTATCTCTCTCTATCCGGCGTCCTCGCGCGGTCGGCAGGAGCCGGAGCCGGAGCCGGCGCGTGTTCTTCCTTTTCTGATCCGATCATCGTCGTCGCGGCCGGACCGGCCGAGCGATGAGGGCTCCGATTGTAGGATCGGCCTCGTCCTGATTTGTGCGCAGATCAATTGGTCAGTCGACCGGCCGGATTGACCAGGACTTTCCTGGTTTTGGGGATTGGTTCGCTCTCGATTGTGTCGGGAGTTTCGGATGGCGAAATGCGGATTTGACGGCGGCGGCGAGAGTGAGGTCCGGGGATAGGCTGTTGCGGTGCTTTTCTGGTAGATGAGAGAGTTTTTTGGGGGGGGGGGGTGGTGGAAGTTTAGGTAGGAGAGATTGTGTGTGAGCGGCGGAAGATGTTGAACGGAGGGTAGCGTGATTGTGATTTCGGATTTTGAGTTTGGAGAGTCGGGGCATGTGAGGTAGGCATAGATATTTGTTATCGTCTCTGGTGTTTTTATGGCTTCGGTCCCTGAGGACGACGAAATTGTCGCCTGTCACGGTAAATTCAATGGAGTGGAGCTATAGTTCGTCTGCGTTTTTGCGTGCTGAATCTGTGGCGAGTGTGGTCTTTTCTGTTCTTGCATGAACCTATCAAGAGTGATTAGCATGATCTCAGAAGTTCCTAATCCATGGCTTTATCGTGGAAAATGATGCTCCTGGTCTGTCGTGTGTATGCACGCTTGCGCGTCAATGTTGTCAAAAATTTTAAATTGTTGATTCTTCGATTACATAATTGTGTGATTTCCAACAAATATGGGAAAAATTCTGTCTCCTCCTTTTTTTTTTTTTTTTGATAAGTAGGAAAACTTGTCTTTTGTTCATTTGTGCATGGTACTTTTCCAGAAGTTGCTCCCTTTCCTTATGTTGCTACGATTAGAAAATGTGAAGCTGAGCTGCATGGAGATGAAAATATTTCCTCATCGTGCACCTCGGATGTGTCGCTAAAATAGCACTAAGTCACTGAAATACTCAAGACGCACTTACCCTACGCACCAAATATGTGAAACCTGTATATTCAGCCACGTGCAAATTGATTGAACAGAATATTTGATGAGTTATAGGTCCATGAAGACAACAACTGCCTCAAAATCTAAAATGTCGTCCTTCATGCTTGGCTTTAACGATCTTTGTTTTGTCACACGAATACCTTTTTTTTTTTTTTTTAATTTTTTAATCTCTTTTGAGTATTCTCCTATTCGTCTCTTTTCAGCTTTCCTTGATAATTGTGTGTAGCTTTAAGAAATCTACTTTGGGTCCTGTTTTATTTCAATATTTCAATTCATGCTCATAGTTTAATTCTATATAATCTGCCACAGTTCTGAAAATTACGTTAAGCAAATGAGCTAAGTAACATGAAGTGAACTTATTGTGTATGCAAATTAAGATGGTTAATGAATTGTTTATTTTCTTATAAGGACAATTATATTAGTATCGGTGGATGTATCTTGCCCTTTGAAAGCATTTTATGCAGCAATGTATGTCTGTAGCCTGCTGGTGCCTACAGAAAAAAAACATTCTTGGGTGGTTCTTTTCCATTTGAGGCCTCTCATCTCTATGGCATTACGTATGTTGGAATCTTCTTTGGATAGACTGGAATTCAGTGATAGAATAGTTAGCCTGGATAACTAATTTTTTTTAAGGTCCAGGTTGTTGTGCTCTTCTCAACTTTCTATAAATAATAAATATTCAAGTATGTCAAAGAATACCTAGGTACCAGGCTAGAGGATGTCTGGAAGAAGTCAACTACTGGACATTTTTTAACCAGATTTCTCATGCATATCTGAGATTCAATTGAGAAAATAGAAGAAAAGCTTACCATAGAAGATACTGTAAAGAAAATTTCCCTTTAACCATTTGTGTATTTCAATTGCAGAGGATCCTGAGATGCACCGCGTGGGTAGTGCGGGAAACACGGCCAGTTCTACCCGCCCTCGCAAAGAGAAGAGGTTTACTTATGTATTGAATTATGCCGATGATGCAAAGGTTAGTAGCATCAGTCCTTTCTTTTATTTGATATACATTTTAGGGTTTTATTTTCTCAAATTTGACAAATTTTGTGCTTTGCTTAGGTTGGACCCATGTTCGTCTAGTTGATGGAATTTCTAATTTATGATTGTAGAAACTTGATTTAAGGGCATCAGCTGGCATAATGTAAACATCTTCAGGAGTGTTTTAGGAACTCAAAGAGCTTTGTTTACTGGATATGAGTCAGTAGTAGTACCGTTCACTTGATATATTAATTTTCAACTATAGCAAGAAATGTCATGCTGACCACATGCCTAGTTTCAATCTTTGCCTTCCAATGTTACTTTAGAGAACCTTTTTGTGTGCCCCTTACTACTTTTACCATCACAAATGTGGAGTTTGCAGACGACTGTATCTTCTTCCGTTTGATTTGGGTAGTTCTTCCCCCTTAGTAACAAAGAGATGCTTTATGTGATATGTTAAAATCAAACTTCTGTTGGTGATACCAAATAAGTTTTGTTTACTCAGTCATAGCAAACAACTTTAAAACCTTATCATTGTTGTTGTTTCTCTGTATGCAGCATTGTGCAGGTATAAATTGTTTAGCCTTATGGAAGTCAACATCAGATGTGGGTGATTACCTTTTTACCGGGAGCCGTGATGGTACTTTGAAGAGATGGGCATTGGATGAAAGCACAGCTACTTGCTCGGCTACATTTGAGTCACATGTCGATTGGGTGAGGTCTTTTTTGCCCTTTCTTTATTAGTTGTGACAACTTCCTTTGGTTTCACTAGGAATATATGTTGCTAGTTCCTGGGGCGTTCATATTGAGTGTTCCTCAACAGATTCTGCATATTGAGTGTTCCTCAACAGATTCTGCATATTGAGTGTTCCTCAACAGATTCTGCATTAATGGTGGAGAACAATGGCAACAACCATTGAAGACTTACAAGATGCGTGCCAAATAAAGATTTGCCATTTCTTTTGTAAATAATCAAGAATCTTCTTGAGCGATTTGGGTCTATTAGGATTTTAATAAGTTTCCCTTTCTTAGTTGGACTTGGAAAAATGTTTCCTTTTCCTAGTTGGTAGTTGGTATGTTTTTCCAAGTTTTATTAGGATATATAAGGTTTCTTATATTGATTTGGAGCAGTACTTTAGAGTCTTTATATATGGTTTTAATTGTCTCCATCGAATTGAGTTGATGATTGTTTAAATTTGGCAATTTTGTTGCTTTGGAATTGTGTGATACAATTCCTCTCTTAGTTGTGATGCTTAGGAAGCTTTTGGTGTGAAGTTTGAAGATTTATTCTTTGTTGTGGGACTCATCGTCCTACATTCCTAGCTGGGAAATAAGAAACCTTATATATCCTAATAAAACTAGTAGAACACATATCCATTACCAACTAGGAAAAGGAAACTTATTAAAATCCAAATAGACTCCAATCACTTGAGAAATTCCTGATTAATCCACGAAAATAAACACCAAATCCTCATTTGGCACACCTTTTGCAAGTGTTAATGGTTATTGCCATTGTTCTAGACTTGGGTTTGTTCTTTAGAGTTCTTTTATGCAATTGAATCTCTACGTAGTGCTTGGTTATCCTTGTGCCCCGGAATATGAATAGGAGACATTGGAGAATGTATCAGTAAATTTGATATCATGTTTTTGCAAAACCAATATAACATCAGTAAGTATTGGTTTTGCAGGTTAATGATGCTGTCCTTGCGGGTGATAACACCCTTGTCTCTTGTTCTTCAGACACAACTCTAAAGGTAATATCTAGTTGATGATTGTTATCCCTGTAATATTGATATGATATTGAGTGATTTTTTTTAGTTCTTTGATTAGTGTTTTCCTTATACATTTTCCTTTGTGATTTTGAAAAAAATAGACCTGGAATTGCTTGTCTGAGGGAGCTTGCACGGGGACTCTTCGTCATCACTCTGACTATGTCACTTGTCTTGCTACAGCAGAAAACAATGTAATTTCCTTGGCAATATCTCTGTGATAACCTACATTCTGAAAGGTTCCCTAACTTGCAGCCCTATAAGTTTTGATGGAATTAGTTCAAATTAAGCATTGGTCCTTACTTCATATATTTTAGGGAAGCCAGTTTCTGATTGTTCTGTAGTGTCATGCATTTTAGAGCAATGTTGTTGCCTCTGGTGGCCTTGGTGGGGAGGTCTTCATCTGGGATCTTGAAGCAGCACTTGCCCCGGCCTCAAAGTCTAGTGATCAGATGGATGATGATTGTTCCAATGGCATCAGTACTGGTGGGAGTTCTCTACCTGTTAGTGGTTTACGCAGCATTGGTTCAAGCAACAGCATTTCTACTCATCCCAGTCAGTCTCCTGGCTATGTTCCAACTGCGGCTAAAGGTCATAAGGAGTCGGTTTATGCACTTGCTATGAATGGAAGTGGAACGATTCTTGTTTCTGGTGGAACTGAAAAGGTACATTTTTGTCTGTGATGCTCATCGAGAATTTGTCATGGTCCTTCACTGGAGGTTTTCAGTTTAGAGTTGATAGTAGTTAAATGTTATAGAAGGCATATTCCAGTGACACTCAAACTTGAGTATCTGCCTTTTGAATTCATTTTCTTAATCACTAAGACTGCTTGTATAATATTATCAATTGCTGCATTTTATATCCATATACACGATTGCTCATTCTTTTTAAGTGCTTGTACTGTATTTCAGCAGAAAGAGAAGTGCTCATTGTGTATAAATACGAAATTTTGCAATGATGGATATCATATGATTTTCCTTTAGGTCGTGCGTGTTTGGGATCCAAGAAGTGGTTCTAAGACTATGAAGCTTAAAGGGCACACAGATAATATTAGAGCTCTACTTCTTGACTCTTCTGGCCGGTTAGTTTTACATAGTATTGACTTCTTTATGCAGATGCTGCATGCGATATTATACTTCTTATTTTGCACATTAGGATTTGTGTTAGTTAATCAGGTAATAGGAGAGAAGGTTGTGTTGGAAAGGAGAGTTAGGATTGATGTAGATGCTGTGCTTCGCATTTTTGGCAATCCTTATCCTTAAAGGATAATAGGAAGGTCAGGGCACTTATAATCCTTTGTTTTTCCTCTCTCTCTCTCTGCGTGGAGGACTGGCAGTTAGAGCAGGGTTTGTCTATGGTAGTTGTGCACAATACTGAGTCATTCTGTATATGAGATGGTCTATAATTTCATCAGTCCTGGATACTTGCAAGTTTGGCCTGTCTTGTTGGATGCAGATGCCTTCTCAAAGTTATATTCTCATTAGAATTGTCTTGGTATTTCCATTTGCAGGTTTTGCTTATCAGGATCCTCTGATTCTATGATCAGGTTGGCATGTGATTTCCTTTACGTCTTTCATATCATAGCTGTGATATGTTGATTCATGTGGATGTAGGGTGTTGGTGTTATGACAACTTCATGTTTTGGAACTCTAGGATATGCTTCAGAATGTTGCTTTCCCATAGGGGTAGGTGTAGTAGTGGCATGGCTAGGTAGTTGATGGGAACTCTATTATGTATCCTAACTGGCTATTTTGTGGGCAAGAGTGAACCGTATTTTCTTTGTTCCTTATAGCATCATTTATTTGCATAGCGCAACCTCCTGTCTGTTGTTGAGGAATCGATTCATTTGTTTTATTTGTGTCTGTGTCTGTGTCATCTTCCCTCTTTCTGATAACAAAAAGACATACTATTATAAGCAATTCTTCTTATGTGTGCTTTGGAAACATCAATTGGTAGGTGAGTCTATCATATCACTGGGATCATGTCCTGCAGATCAAAGTCTTTCTGTAAATTTTATGCGAGTTGGATCTCCTGAAAATCTTGTTAATATGAGTCTACTGTGAAGTCACTTCTTTTGGACTATGCTAAGTGCATTGGCTCACATTTTCAACCGTGTTAGACAAGTTTTTTAGTGTCTGATCCTGGATTGAACACGAAATTTCTTCAAGACATGCTTGTTTTGAGTTTGATTAGCCTTGAAGTTGAAGATACATTTTTATAAAGTACGATTCTCTTGTAATCCAAGAATTACTAGTTGATAGTTTTTCAATCTTCTGGCAGCTTGACGTGTGCAAAGTAATGCAGTTTTTCTCTGTCAAAACTCAAGATTTGGGGAGATGATGTATCATGGTTTAATTAAAATTATATGGAATCAAATCAAAGGGAGGTATAAGGGCGCTAGCTCCCTTCTCTAGTAGCATTTTTGTTTTGTTGGTAGTATGCTGTTTTTTGGGTTTGGTGTGAAATAGTATAGGCTTTTGTTCAAATCCTCTCTCCCCTTTCCCTCTGAATGAGCTTGCTCACTTGGGTAGAAGCCTATGTGCACAAAAGCGAGCTCATTGAATTGAAATAGAGAGGCACAAGTGCAAGCTCATTGTAGTTGGCAACTCCAATGGTGTGTTGTAGAGCCCAGTTGACATCTGGTGGTCTCTTGCAGATCTTATACCTGTGACTCTACTGTGTCCCAATATTATTTTGGCGTGAATAGGCATATCTATGTGATACCTTTATCATCAGAAATACTTAATTGCAAACTTTTGCTTCTTTCTTTATGTAAATGGTATGTTGATCTGATCGTTCATTTCTTCTCCTAGACTGTGGGATCTTGGTCAGCAGCGATGTATTCATTCCTATGCCGTGCATACCGATTCAGTTTGGGCCCTTGCCAGCACTCCGACATTTAGTCATGTCTATAGTGGTGGCCGAGACATGTCGGTGAGTGTAGTTTCTTTGAGCATCTTTGACTGCAAATATGAAATTATCTGTTGTTTTGCATGCACTGCTGGCATTTCTAATAGCGATAGTGATGACTAGATGTCTTTATCCGCAGTTGTACTTGACCGATTTGTCAACAAGAGAGAGTCTTTTACTTTGCACAGAGGAACACCCTGTCTTGCAATTGGCATTGCATGATGATAGTATATGGATTGCGACAACAGATTCTTCCGTACATAGATGGCCTATTGAAGGACGTAATCCACAAAAAGCTTTTCAAAGAGGCGGCTCATTCCTGGCGGGGAATTTGTCCTTCTCAAGAGCAAGAGTATCTCTAGAAGGATCTACCCCTGTAAATGATTCTCCTCCTTTACACCCTAGCTAATTATTCAAAGATTCTGTTCGAGGCTGAGATTGTAAAAACTAGCAATTGCAACCTCGTGATCTCATGGTGCTTATGCATTGTTTGCCATTTGCTGGCAAATGTCATAGTCTTAGTTAAGATATAGTTTTGCTGTAGTCATTCTGCATTTGATGCTTTTGAATGTCGACTTTTAGGTTATTTGCACAACTTCTCCATATAGGTGGGTTTAGTTGCAGTGTGACCTTATTAGACTTTAATAATCTGCAACCAGTCCTGATTGATTCTTGATTCATAAGGAGAAATCTTTTTTCTTTTAAAATTTATTTTGTGCTTCATAGTCATTTTTGGCCATTTTGCTGGTTATTGATATCTCATATCGATATTGAAGAAGCTTATGCAACCTCAGATGTGAAAAACACAGAAAGAAAATTTCTTCCTTACTTTATCCTGTAGTATATGCGATTTTGTTGGTTTTGTTTCCTTCAACAACATTTTAATTTGATTACGTGGTTATGTCATTTTGTATTAAATTAGCAGGAGTACATTTAATGTAAGACTAGAAGTTGTAAGGTCAAGAAAGGATACTTGCATTTTTCCTCTGAGAAGTTTGCATAAATTTATCTCCTTCTGTTGCTTGCATTCTTGTTTCTCTCATTGCTGGCAATTGTTCTGCATCTGATTATCTGGTTTAGGAATTTCTGACAAACAAATGATTAATGGTACAGCTTCCTGTAATTAAAGAACCGAAGCTTACCATCCGGGGTAATCCTGGAATAGTGCAACATGAAATTTTGAATAACAGAAGGCATGTTTTGACCAAGGTGAATATAGTCTGTAATGCCCCGTTCTTTTCTTTTTAACAGTCGCTGCGGCTGTTAGGCGCTTGTTTGAATGGGTGGTCCTAATGGGCTTTGTTATTTTCCTGATAGGATTCGGTGGGTTCAGTGAAACTATGGGAGATTACAAGAGGCATTGTGGTGGAGGATTATGGAAAGGTCAGATTAGTGACTTTTTTTCTCTATAGTTTGATTTAGCTTAATTTCTTAATTTTTAGTGTGTTATTCTTGTGATTAGCTTTCTATAATTCTACTTGCATTTTTTCTGTTTATTTCACACTTTCTATGTGGCACCTTCAGTATAATTCATGGTTTTGATGCTTCTGATATAATATTCTGATGTTAGGTATCCTTTGAGGAGAAAAAAGAAGAATTATTTGAGATGGTAAGAACCGTATAGCTACTGCTATGATTTGTAGTTCTGTCATATGATAAGATTGTTTCTACTTACTAGTGTGTGCTGTGTCAGGTGAGCATTCCTCCGTGGTTCACTATTGATACCAGGCTGGGTAGCTTATCTGTCCATTTGGATACTCCGCAATGTTTTTCCGCGGAGATGTATTCAGTAGATCTAAACATATCTGGGAAGCCAGAAGATGATAAGGTGAAATATGTGCTGGTTTCCTTATCTCTATTTTGTATGTTAGACATTATGCTTGTATATTGTCCAGTGATAGTGGCTTCTCTATTATTTTGCTTCTTCTTTGGGCTGAAGATTGTTGATGTACACATATAATATGAGCCCTTTATGGTTTAGTACTGCTGATTCTGTTCTGAGAGCAAAGAGGTAGTGAAAGTGGGGTGCAACGTCTGAAATTTTTTTAAAACATTTTAATTGTGCAGGTAAATTTAGGTAGAGAAACTCTTAAAGGTCTCTTGGTTCATTGGTTGACCAAGAGACGGCAAAAAAGTGGGCCCCAGGCGTCAGCAAATGGCGATATGTTATCTGCGAGGGATGTTGCTGCCAGGAGTCTTAGCCATTCAAGGATAGAAGTCGATGGAAATGCTGAAAATGATTCCTCAGTGTATCCTCCATTCGAATTTTCAACTGTCTCGCCTCCATCCATCATCACTGAAGGTTCTCATGGAGGTCCGTGGAGAAAAAAGATTACTGATCTGGATGGAACTGAAGATGAAAAGGACTTTCCTGGGTGGTGTCTGGACTGTGTCTTGAATAATCGCCTGCCTCCTAGAGAAAATACCAAGTAAATTTTTTTCATCAATCATTACGTGTCATCCACTAGTATACCAATTCTGCCTGCTTGACAAGATACCATTGATTTACAGTTGTTGCGCTTTTGCATGTAACTTCTATTTTTAGCCATTAGTAAGATTTTACCAATTTACTCACTAGTAGTCATGCATTTGTTAATATAGATTATGTGCAGGCCTTTCTTAGTAATTCTGCCGATGTGAAATCTGTTTACTTGTTTGCTGTTGGTTGTTTTGTTGATTCTTGCTCCTTTTGTTGGATTTAATGGGAAAAGAAAACTTTGGATGAATGTTTACAACCTCAAAAGCAAGGGGTTTTTAGTTGATTTAAATGTTTTTAGTGCCACTTGTGCATTTTAAACTTGGTTGGATGATTTTGGCTCCTGCAAGCTGTCCTAAACAATCTCCCAGAACTAATAATTTTCTAGAGTTGTGATACCTATTCTAAGGTTCTGCATCTACTTCCCTGGGCTGTCTAGGTTATTTCTGCTATCTAGTTCATTTGTCTATTTATTCCTGATTTTGATAATCTCTTTTGATTTTTTTTTTTGGGGGGGAAAAAGGAAAAAGTAAGGGGGAGGGGGGATAACTTTCTATAACTTTATCATGGTACTAATTTCATTAGCTTGAAGGTAGATAAAGAATTTTCTTAGCACTATGCTTAATGGATGTACTCATGTGTTCTTTTTTGCCCTTTTGATGTTGAGGTGATGTCAAATGCTTGTCTGATGCTATTTGTACAGGTGTAGCTTTTACCTGCATCCATGTGAAGGTGCAACTGTTCAGATCCTTACACAAGGGAAACTAAGTGCTCCTAGGATACTGAGGATCCATAAAGTAAGTTTATCGAATGGAGCATGATGAACTGAGTTTTGTGTGGCATTAACACTTGTCAGGTCTGACAAATGAGGAATGCTGTGAGGATTTTGTGCCCTTTTGTTACTTAAAAATACAAAACCTGAGGGAATCTTCTGAGCCAGGTGAATCAGTATTCACTGTGGATAACTTGGTATCATTCTTTTGTGGCTGTCTGCTGCTGGTGTTGCATGTTAGTATGCTTCACCCTGTGAAACATGCTTTACTCATATGTACTGCTCCTATGGATGAACTAGCTGTCGGAGACGGGTGAGACCTAGCATGGCAGCGCTGACCTATGATCTACAATCATAAACTTGGGTCCAGCAGGGCACAACTTGATTTTGAACTCATGCAATGATACTTTCTGGATTGGTTATGCTATGTTTGCCTATCTTCTTTAATGTCTTATACAGAAATGAGATACAATCTACTTATTGTTTATGAAGGTTGTCAATTATGTAATTGAGAAGATGGTTCTTGAGAAACCAGTGGACAATGTGAGCACTGAAGGAACGTTTCCTCCTTTGCCACATTCGTCAGCTGGAGACATATCTTTCCGGTCCGGATTGAAGCCATGGCAGAAGCTTAGGCCTTCTATAGAGATTTTGTGCAATAACCAGGCAAGTGGATATATACATTTGGCAATGAAATCATCCTTTGATCATTTCCATTATGCTTTTAAAGCTTGTTGACTTTGTTAGGAACACTATTCTAACTTAGGAGGAATTGGTACATTAGAACACTATTCTAACTTAGGTGGAATTGGTACATTACGCTATCTGATGCCTCATGGGCCTTTTATCTCTTGAAGATTGATTTGTTGTTGGTCTCTTCATAGATGTTAGGCATGTTTAAATGGCAGACTCATTTCTTGCCCAATCAAGGGTACCTGAATTTGGGCATCTTCTTGCAATCATGCGTGAGATGATGGAAGAAAGTCCTCTGCTTTGAATTTTGAATGTGTTATGTGGATTCAGAATATCATTATTACAATTTATCTTCTGGTGTTGTTCCGTGACCCTAGTTCTGTACATTTGTCCTTAATTTTTGTGCAATTGCTGTTGTCTAATGATAGAATCATGTCAACTTGCTGACATCTAGGCTTTGCAGTAACTTTTGATCCGATTATTGCATTAGTTGCTATTAACATAGCAATTGGGTATTAACTGTTGCCTCAATCTTGGCTCTCTCCAGGTGTTGTCCCCAGACATGAGCCTAGCCACTGTCAGAGCATATATATGGAAGAAACCCGAGGACTTGGTTCTTAACTACAGGGTGGTTCAAGGCAAATGATTTGGTTTGATCGTACAAGAGGGTGAGTTCTGTCCTCATGCTTGGCATCCTATTTGCTCAGACATAGATCTCACTTGTGGTCGTGGGGCCAGTGTTTGAGTCCTGCGGTTCCCAAATATGATAAAATGATTGGCTCTTGCCTGTGTTCAGTTGTCCTTCTTTTGCTGTGACCAATGCTTGTTAGTTGAAGTGAAGTCCTGCTATGGTATTAATAAACAGCTTAACTTGTATTTCGACTCAAAACACAGAGCGTAGACTTTTGGATACTGTACTTTAAATAATCATATATTCAGCATGGGAGGCTAGTTCAGCTGAGAAAGGAGGCGAGGAATACTTGAATGTGCTGTATTCTATAGTTTGATCTACATTTTGAAGTCCCGTTTTTGTCCTCGAAGAGAACAGTGACTACTACATGGGGTGGATAAAGTTATCTTATTTCTGTTACTTTTTATTAGCTGCAGGGTGGCTATGCATATGCAGTGGAATATGTTCCGGGGTAAAATTTGGTGGAAGGGAGTTGATATTTGTTGCAAACTTGACATGGCCGGGAGTGTGCTGGGTCTTTGTACATTTGTGGACCGATTGATTGCTGACTTTGGCATATTCCTCTCAACGTGCAAGAACTCTGGTCACCGTTTACCCATACTACAATTGTGAACTTCATCTGGGCTTCTCACGAGCATGTGCTATCGTAACTATTGTATTATGGGATGCATCTTCACGCCTTTACTCAAGGGTTCTCAACTCTGGACAGGGAGGAATATTTCCTTAAGAGGAGCCAAATTAGGGATTGCAAAAGCTTTGCAGATTTGTAGCTAGGTGCAACCCTAGCCATAGAAATTTCTTGTGATTTTGTTAGTTTGTTCCTGAAATAAAACGACTTACATTTATAGAGAAAAGGACATTTCATATAACATATCGCTACTATTCTTTTTTACCTTTCATGATGTATCTGTGCTGCTTTGTGCTGTAAGCATGAATGACAAGATCGAGTTTGAGAGGGTTCCAATGTAATCTATGGATGGGGGAAATTTTGCCTTGTTTTCATGGTGAAGCTCAGTAATATTGTTGCTGTCCTCTGTCGAAAGTTCATTTTGATCGTGTGGCCTTCTTATCGTTGTTGATCTTGTAGCTTAGCAAATCCGCTTCTTGTTATGGTTTAGCTTCTCCTTCATCTTCTGTTTTATTCTGTTTTTCCTTTCGACGGTGCAGGATACTATTTGGGACATACTAAATATGTAGGACGGAATGTGTATTAATGTATATATACTCGAACGGGTGTTCTGTAAATTGGTAGATAAGGCAGTGTTGCTGCTAGTGGCATCTGGGCCACCTGTTAAATCTTGATGCTGATATTTCACCGAGCGAAAAGCATAAGACGAGAGGAGGTACATATTTTTGGGTTGTGAATGTATTTCTTTGAATTGCTGCTTGACACGGTATTATCTTCCCTCGCATTTTCAGTTTTGGTATGGACTCTCTCTCTCTCTCTCTCTCTCTCTCTCTTAATGTGGTGTCTCTTTTCTGTTTGGATTGTGTCATGATTCCACTTGCATCACATGGCTCTTTGATGTTTGCCCAAACTGGTGTCCAATAAAGTCATACACGGAGAAAGCAACCCGACTCTCTTTTCTTTAGAAAGACAACCGCGTACATTGTAGAGGAAAGAGAGTTGGGTTGCTGGTCTATACCAAAACTGAAAATGCAATAGAAGAAAATATCTTCTTCCATATATGCTTGTTTTGTAAGCGGTGCAATCGATTATTTTTAAGGAAAATGTTTTTCAAATAATTAATTTTTACGTAACAGAGGGAGTCGTAACTTTAATATGTTGTTTTTTTAATGGGTTTTTGACGGTACAATGACGATCGTTTTGTAAAACCTAAAAGAAGTTGGGCTCATCTCAAGAGTCAGATGGTGGCATCTTCAAGCCTAGGGAAAACTGGAAAAGAGGGAAGAAAATAGGACATTGGACTTTCCATTTGCTTGCACTATTCCTGTATTCCTCTTTCGGCTTTGACAAGGTTCCTGCCATCTCCTAACATGCATTTGTGGTTTTCCCCGTGAAGGTATGGGCCAAATCAACGTGCAAGAACCTTGGGTGATAAGGGAAAAGCATGACATGAATTTGGCCTTGAATCGATGTGTTGGGCAATTCTTGTTTTGATTGATTGGCCAAACCAGTGGTCTTAAATCTTGTTCATGTCTCTAATTTGCCGTTATTTTGTTTAGGCCCTCTTCAGCATCGATGGCAAGATTCTTTTTTTGTTTCAATATGGAAAAGCCAACTTTACTTAATCAGGACTGATAACTCATTGGAGATTCTTGAAATATGGTCTCATTTTCTCCACTTAATTTTGCGAGAAAAAAAAATAAAAGTAATTCCAAATTCACATATGAAGTGGGCTTTCTGTCCATAAGAGCTTTTAGGAAAAGCCAAACCCTAACGTTTTTCCACTGGAGAGACAATGGCAATTACAAAATGTTGCATTTTCTAAAAAGTTTCTATTGATTTAGTGGCAAGGATAAACATGCTTCCTAGTCGAGATGAAGCCCAAAGGCTTATGAACTCATTGAAGAACTGCAGAGTTCGTACTTCAAAGACAATGTACATGCACTTCTATTGGTAGGCGAAACTCATGTTATTTTAATATTGTAAAGCTTGAGGAATCACTTGTTTTGAGAAACTTTAAGCTAAAAGAGCTTTTTGGGAGGGTAGCTCATTTTTAAAATATCGTTTAGCACTTCTATTGGCTTATCTTTACGATAGGCTTTGACAGTTCTTGAATAGTGAAAATTAACACAACTTGTTTGCTGAGATGGAAAGCGCATGTTTAATCAAGTTAAGTGTGTGTATTGCGCATCAGCCCCTTTTATTTAATCAACTAATCTCGACTTTGGCATATCACAAAATAAACTTATTGTAATTAAATTACTTACTATTTCTAGTGCTGCTCAAGATAATTTGAGACTTTGAGTCATCTCAATGAACCAATTTGAGTGTGGCATGTATAAGTCCAGAGGCGTGCAATATCATCACCTTAGTAAATAGAATTGGAAAGCAGAACATTATTGTGTAATTATAGTAGCTGATGACAGATCTTAAGCTTACCTCCTTTGGAGATTTGGAACGGAGGAAAATTAAGTTTTCTGTTGATTTTGTGCACAATATAAATGCGATTGTGCAATTTCATGAAATCTACAACCTCTCTCATATTTTATCTATTTATTTGGGTTCTTTGAATACATATCATGATGAAATTGCATAGCTCTTCAAAATGTCGCTCTCCCTGAAACTTAGCATTGAGTTTCGGGAGATTTATCTATATAATGCTGCTTTATTTCTCTATATTGTGCTGCCAGTATTTTGAATAGTAATTAGACTGAGATTGCAGGAAGATTTTAATTTGCTGGCCGTCATCAAAGGTACCAACCCATACCGTTGAATGACGAGGCATGATTATGTCTTGGATTTCCTGCCTCCTAGTATGTCTTTTTTTGCTCTTTCCTGATTGGATACGAGTTATTTCTCAATTGACCTCAACCAGATTTTTGTTAATGGCTTAATGTCTCTGTTCTTTCTGAATATAAACTGATACTTACCTATATCTTCTAAGTCTGTTTATGAAGATCTAAATTATTCCCCATATGTTTGAAGCTAGAAAATAGGGTTGTCATGTTTTTCATATCTAATTATTTGCTTCTTCACTTTCTATTTCCTTTGCTACAGCTCTCTAAAATTCTTCCGCTGCATTAGTGAATGATTTTATCACCAGCTGATGCCTGAAATCTCTGGGTGAAGCCATTCTCATCTTGTGATTTGCAAAAGAAGCACCAGTCAGTTGATACCAAAAGTTCAAAATTTGAATGTTATTTGTTATTTGAAACACATGATTTATTATTACCAATTTTAACGCTATCAGTGGCCTCGTCACGCCCAGCACAAACATGGATATGTCATACTTTTCCACAAATGCTCATTTTGCATACTGATCCATTAATTGCAACCAGTCAATCTTACTGTGATATTGTGGTTGGATAAATGCAGACTATTTTGCAATGCATCTAATTCGGCATTATTCTCAACTTTAGATGATCGAAAGATAGTGAAAGGCTTTTCAAGGATTCCTTCAGAGTCACCAGTGTTGTTAGTGGGTTATCACATATTGATGGGACTTGAGCTTTATTCACTTGTTGATGAATTCTTGAGAGAGAAGAACATTATTGTGCGTGGGGTAGCTCATCCGGAATTGTTCTCAGGGAAAAAGGGAAAATCCATCTTCTGAATTTCTCACTGATTAAATGAAAGTATTCGGAGCAGTTCCTCCAATGGGAAGGAACCTCTTCAAATTTTTTCGACCATATCTCATATTCTACTTTATCCTGGTGGTGTACGCGAGGCTCTCCATTATAAGGTGTGTAAGTACCTTACTTTCAGTTTAAGTAGTCTCTTGTGCGGAGTAGCTACTGTATCTGATCCTGTTTTAACCCAATCGATCTTATTAATAAGTAATCAAAAAAGAAAACTTGTGAAAGATAATTTTTCAAGTAGAACATATGTCGAGGCTATAAGATAAGAAGGATCTTCCACAACATAAGTTTTACGAGTGAAGATGTAAAGCCATGCACAGAAGAACGGGAAGCGGTTGTGGGAGCAATGTCAGATGCTAAAGCCAATCAACTCAGATGGTGGTGGCAACTGCTGGTGGTGGCAGTGGTCTAGCCGATGGTAATGACATGGGGTGGATAAGAAGCTAAGTGAGTCTTAAGTGATAATCATTTTGTGTAGTTGAGTATGCATTTTCTCTTAAGGGCGTTAAATACAAGAGGTCAAGATTATATGTTGAAAATTTCATTTCAGAGGCACAAGTATCTAGGAGCACGAGTAACTTGGTCTTGCCACTGCCTCTTAGGGTGTATGTTTACGAAGGATTCATATGTGATTAAAGAGTTACTCGTAATTACTGCTAAGCTTTTGCTTGTGCATATCTTCAATAAAATCGTTCCTATAAAGTTTACCTCAGCAGGATCCTGTTTCATTCGTAGGGTGAAGAATACAAGCTATTCTGGCTGGAACAACCAATATTTGTGAGAATGGCTGCATGGTTTGGCGCCACAGTAGTATTATTTGGAACTGTGGGAGAGAATGATATCACGGAAGTAAGCTCTTCCATTTCTGCACTAAAGTTAGGTATTTCGCTCTCGACTCTGCAAAGGTGGCGAATTCAATACTCGCATAGCATTAATTAAATACATGCATGGTTGATAAATTTGGATGAATCAAATACGTTTTTGATGCATTTTTCTTTCGACTTTTGCATTGACCATTGCTGTCTAATATTTCTAAGTTAAACGAGTCATAAGGCTAGTCTAGATATGGACTTGTGTATATGATTTACTTCAGCATTGCATTCTTATCACGATGTGATTGTTATTTTGAATGGACAGTTGGTACTTGATTACAATGATTTGATGAAGATTCCACTCGTCAATAACTACATCAGAGAATCTAGACACACTATATGAGCGAGGTAGATTTTGTACGGACGGCCTTTGAAATTATAAAATCGCTTAGCATACTGTGAAATTCTTGACACCAACATGAATTATGTCCTGTTTCTTAGGGAGAATGCAGCGCTTTCTACTCCAGTGGTTTTGCCAAGGATCCCTGGCCGCTTGTACTATCTGTTTGGGAAACCCATAAAGACAAGTGGGAGATATGAGTCACTGGCGGACAGAGAAAATGCAAACGAGTTTCTACTTGCAGGTAAAATCCGGAATTGAAAGCTGCATTGTGTATTTTCTCAAGAAGCAAGAGGAGGACCCTCATCGAAATATATTTGATAGAACTATACATAGGGCCTTACATTCTCCTTTACATGGAATTCCGGCAATTGAGCCCTAATAATCTGTGATGGCTTTCGAAATAGTTTTGGCCTCTTGTATTTCATTTAGATTGACCGCCTATGTCTAGGCTGAACATGAACATATGTAGATATTTAGATGATTAGCGTTCTTTGGGTTATCTAAAGAAGACAATTTGTGTATTCCTAAATCAACGAGCCTGAAATATCCGAAGCGTTTTGATAGATGGGTATTGTAATCGTTGAAATCATGGAATTAGATGCTTCAAAATTATCTTCGAATCTGGAAAGGAATCTTTTTCCGGCAAAGAAATGTGGGTTGAGTATATTAGCACCTCTGACACGAAAGTATTAGAGGGGAATATGGTTCCAGGGTAAAACCTGGAATTTGAGAACTAGACCGGTGTGAACCTATCTGGTTCTTAGTTTCAAGGTATGCATGGTAGGTTTTGGGTTCTAAAAATTAAGGAACCTATTTCGACGAGTAAGTTCGAGGATCTAAGTTGGAGGAACCTGGAACTTGAAACCAGTAATCTAGATCTTGGAACAGGTTTTTGTGCTTTACTCGTCCATGTCTTTATGCAATCCTGTGATATTTCATGGTGTTCGATAACGAGTGTATAATCTAAAACTACTAGTTTGAGCTTCCATTTTGTAATTGATACTTTTACCTTGCTAATAGTTATATTTTGTGTGTCTAAATATAAGTTATGATTAGTGAATTGTAGTGGCAAGTTGTGCTCATTAAATGTGATAACAGATCTTGAACCTGTCATAGGGTAAGTTTTAGGTTCCAGTGTATACACAATAGCTTAGGTTTCTGAGGAATTTGTTTCAACGGGTAAGTTCCAAGTTCTAAATGGGATTTGTACAGTACCTGGAACCGCTCACCCGTAAGTATCAGCTTAAGGAATTTCATTTTGGCAGATTTCTATTCTCAGTCATTCAACTTTGTGCTACTTACCTCATTGGAAAATTCTTAATTAGGTATTGTCCATCGATCATGGTTAAGATCAACCTGACACTCCTAAAAGGGCAAAAAATCAACTATATGCCGAAGCAGCAGGTCTTGTGGTAAATGAACGAGTTTTACATCAGCCTGACACTCCTAAAAGGGCAAAAAATCAACTATATGCCGAAGCAGCAAGTCTTGTG
The DNA here is from genome assembly GCA_016097605.1 of Eucalyptus guilfoylei. NCBI lineage: Eukaryota > Viridiplantae > Streptophyta > Magnoliopsida > Myrtales > Myrtaceae > Eucalyptus > Eucalyptus guilfoylei. The sequence continues at coordinate 51,093,322 of CM027867.1, forward strand.
GTAAATGAACGAGTTTTACATCAGCTTGAACCTGACGAAATTCTGAATGTGATCTTATTTGAGAGTAATTCCTAAGCTGACTTGCTGATTCTGATCTTCTCATCTTCATAAATTCCACAAAAGAAGTTTCAGTTTATTTACCAGAAATTTAATTGTCCGAACATGTGGACCTCAATTCCAAGCTTGAGATTTACATAAGAATCCATGATAGATTCGGAGTTATCAGCTCTGGAAGGCACAATGTATTAAAGCTGAGGTTCCATCAGCTTTAGCATCTATACTTCCTTTCATTTGGGTTGGATAACCATCAGCAATCACAGGTTGAGGGTAGCATTAGGATTGATAAGAAGTCTTCTGTCTCACCTTTGTTGAAAGTGCGAACTGCTGAATCGTTCAAAGGTGAGTTATCCTGTCTATTTACATATTTTCATCTGGTAGATTTGGCAAGACCATCCAGTCAAGCACTCCTATTTTCCTTAGCTTGTGTTTGTCAACCGTTAAAAGCTGATGGGTTTCATCCTTGTGCTCGAACGAGATTCCTTGATTCTTTTATCTTTTGGTGAAAAGAATTCCTAGCATAGATGAAATAGAAGATTCGCAAAACTAGCATATGATACGATCCTCATTCAATCAACAAACTTGAATCAAATGCTCCTGCTGAATGCTAGATGAACATCTATAAAAGGAGAGAATGACATCCCTTGTAAGTAAGAGAGCTCAAGTCGTTTTAGCCCAAGTAGGAAGTCTTCTCAGTCTCCAGTCTAACTTATGGCAGGTTATGGTTACTCCTACCGAAGCCAAAACCCCCACTATGGATTCGATCCACAAAAAACCGAAAAGAGCCACAACTTCGAGCAGCTGTGCCGTCCAGCCCTTGATGAATTCGAGGGAAGAAGAGTGATTGCTGGTGACCCTTATCAAAACCCAGGGGCCTATGTCATGACAATTGAAACTACCGTTGAACGCGTCCATCCCCCCGTGTTCTCCGAATACTACAGACAATGCTCTCCCCCAAGGTATGAGCACCCCCCGAGTTATGAAGCAGTCAATAAGCCGCGCGGGCCTTCAATCTCGAGCAATGACCGGCCACCTGTGGTAGAGGAATTCTTCAACAAGATCCAGAATGAAGGTAGCCAACCATCGGGGTTCAGTGCTCCACGGGCCTCGAATCAGCGCAGGATCCCTGTCTCCGCAGGTTGTTATAGCACTACTGGCGACCAGCCGCCCGAGGTAGAGGGATTCCCCAACAAGATCAAGGATAAAGTGAGCCAGCCATCTGGATTTGGCGCTCCACGGGCGCCGTACCAGCTCAGGACCCCTGTCTCCACAGGTTATTATGACACTACAGGCGACCGGCGGCCTGTGGTAGAGGAATTCCCCAACAAGAACCAGAATAAAGCGAGCCAACCATCTGGGTTTGGTGCTCCACGGGCCCCATACCAGCTCAGGATCCCTATCTCTGCAGGTTATCTTGGCACTACCGGCAACGCTGGGGATGGGAACTATGAGAAGGAATGTTACAAGCCTATCACCAATACCATGAAGGACGAGGAACCTGACTGTGGTGACCTTAAAGCTGACAAAATTCTGAAATCACCGGTGAAAACAGAAGGGGTTTATGGGGCTAGGCCTGGTCATCCAACTGGGTCTGTCCTACCGACTCGCCATATATCATCTGAGAGAGAGCAAACCAACCGACCACCACCTATGATCATGGCCAGACGTGTGGAGAGGCATGTTCCCAGTATGGAGCTCAGTGAACCAATGGATGACATAGACACGGCGATGGAGTACTTGAAGAAAGTTTTGGATCTATCCTCTGTCAATACCATCAAGGACGAAGTCCCTGATCATGGTCACTTTAAAGGTGATAGAATTCCGAAACTGCCCGTGGCCACAGAAGGTGGTCCTGCCGTTAGGCCTGGCCATCCAACGGAGTCCACTTTGCCGAATAATTATGTCTCTTCCGAGAGAGGAGAAAGGACCTTTCAACCACTATCTACGACCATGACAGGAGGTAGGGAGAGGCGTGGTTATGATATGGGGCTTGAACCGATGAATGAAAGAGGCAAGATAATGGAGTTCTCAAAGGACGCTGTGAAGCCTTCATCAGGCAGTACAATTCCCAAAAGAGATTCTATCCCTGAAACAATCGACAGCAGGGAAGCCAGAAGGAGATATGCGAATGTCAATTCCTCACCAGAGCTGAATTCGACAGGTTACACTGCTACAATCAGCAGTCGGGAGGCTGCAAGGAGGTACAGGGGAGAATTGGTGTGAAAGCAAGGTTTGCATTGATCAGCTGTCACCTTTAGCAAGTAACTAGCATATGTGTGCACTTGATAATGTACTGTGTTGCAATAAGCATTTCGGGAAGCAAAGCTCAGACATGTAGTTTACAGAACTCTAGTTTATGAGCAGAATATGTAAACCGGGATAGCCAAGGCTATTTTAGAGTTCCTTCTAGCCATTTCATCGAGTATTAGGAATCGCTAGTTTACCTGCACCATTGAGTTCAAGCTAAAAGTAATCAAATCGGATCGATTAACTACTAACTAGTAATACAGCTGACCAGATGAATTTGAAAACTATTTGGCATTCTTCAAGAAAGTATGCAATAGCATTCTTGATTTTTGAAAAAAGTGATCCAATTGTGATGGATTGGTTTCATTTGGGAAAAAACTGTTGCAAGTTTGCAGACGTTAAAACTGGGGTCTCACCTTCGAATTCATGCAACTGTAGAAGAAAAAGAGAACCTATCTGAGCACAATCGAAACCTAACCCTTGGAGGAAAACATAAATTCACCAAGATATTTCATGCTCGTGTCTGAGATTTATCTCTTCACATAAGGAATGACTACATACAAACAAGTCCAAGATCCAAAACTCATCATAAATGGCTTCCATCTCCACCAGCAAGTGACGAAGTCAAGGCAACGACTGACCAGAAATGGGATAGCAGCAATTCCAATTCAAAAAATAATAACTCCTTAAAAAATAATTCTGAGTTTTTGCATTTGTTGCAACAACCGCACAACATCATAAAAATTGGACATGACATCATTGAGTACTTTTGTATAGGAAGTGTGTGAATTTAATTGAGAAGAAAAAGCAAAGGCAAAAGACTGCAGAAATGAAACCTTGAAGTACGGTATGCAGTTCTCCTCTGTAATAAAAAGAAACTTTCAGCGAGTTCGTGTCTTCATCAATGCCCTTGATTGTGGCAATACATAGCTGAGCTCATGACTTTCGCTTCATTGATTTTGAAATTGAAACTAATTTTTATTCTTCACAGGACTACCTTGCCCATCTATCTACGATGGGCTTTTATAAGGGATAAACTGTTGATGTTTAGGAGTGGCGGAGTGTAAAATGACTCTTGCTCGCTGTCATAGGTACAAATTGTTTGTCTCCATAAAGCGGTCAACAAACATCCTTTGTGCCAATTGCTCTTACAAACACTTGCACGCGTTTCCCTCTTATCTATTTATTTCAATCTCTCAACATGAAGCTCTGTCGGTGTGTTTCCTTATTTTCTTTCTAACATAGTCGGGTATTACATTACCAACGTGATGATTGGCCAGTAAGGGCCTGTTTGGTAACCATTCCAACACTGATAGATTCTGCTTTTTTGTTCCTGGGAATAGTTTTGGAACATAATTGTGTCTGGTAAAATTTTTGTTTCTGGGAACAAATTTCTATTATTTTATTCCCGGAAGTAGATTTGGAACAAAATCTAGAATAAAAAAAAAGTTGATTCTTGTTCCTAGGAACAAATCTAAGAATCAAGTCATTTTCTTCTTCTTCTTCATCTACCGCCACCGTTGTGGTTGCCGTCCATCGCCACCCGCCGCCGCCTGTTGCCAGCAACCGGTCCGGTGAGCTCGCCAAGCCAAAGCGAGGTCCAGCGAGGCCGAGCCTCGAGCAGGCTAGGTGAGCCTTGTGATCTGGTGAGGCGGAGCCTCGCCGGTGGCCAGGCGGGCCTCGTCCAGCCCCGGCGAGGCTTGTCTAGCCTCGCCAATGGCCAAGCGGGCCTCGCCTAGCCCCGGCAAGGCTGAGCCTCGATGGAGCTGGGTGAGCCTCATCCAACTACCGGTGAGGCTCGACTGATGAGGGCCGGCCTTACCAAGGGCTGGTGACGCTTCGGTGAGGTCGCTAGCCCTCGTCTGGCCGGTTGCCGGACTGGCGACCAGTCACTTGAAGAAGAAGAATAGGAGAGAGAAAGGAAAAAAAGAATATAAGAAAAAGAAGAAAAAAGTAATACAATTATTTTAAAATTAAAAGAAAATGATTTGGAGTAAAAATTTTGAGCATGGTACCAAATACAATTCTATTCCAGAATCATAACTTTTGGACAGTTACCAAACAGCTTAAATAAAAAAGAACCATTTCTAATAAGAAATTGTTCCCGGGAATAGAATTGTTACCAAATGCGCCCTAAATCAAAATTTTTCATGAACATCCTCTAAAAGTACATCATAAGTGTTAGGATTTTTGAATGGCATCATTTAACTTTTTCCCAATCACTTGAATATCATAACTTTTTAAAAACCATCAATTTGAGTGCTAGAATTTTGAATTGATAATTTGAGTAACATAACTTTTTAAATATTCACTCAAGTGTCGGAAATGTGATGTGGCATAACACTCATGGTGAATATTTTTAAAAAATTATGGCATTGAGTGACCATGAAAAATAAAGAAATTATGACACTTAAGTAAACATTGTATTCCTTTTGCTGCTTTGACAACTACAACTTTGGATGGGACAAGCTCAGCGCAAATAACACCATATGCGGAATATTGGGCTTGGGCTCTGGTGGGGAGGGCTATCCTTACACAATAATCCAGTGAAACCAAACAAAGAGTATCGCATTACTCAACTTTGGGGACGATGCGAAAGTAGGCAGCCGTTCAACTGTTTAGACAACACATCTGATTTTCATGTAAGAAGTACATAGTTAAAAGTCATGGGCATGAGCGTCAATGGAAGCTGCCTAAATAGATCCAGCAGCTTTCTGAATGAGATCGAATGGCACAGGACGGGTTTATCTTTGACTCGGGAACTCATTGTAGTATTCTTATTCAAACTGCCTATAATGCTTTCAAAGAAGAAATAACTTAATATTTCTCAAGGAACTACTCTTTGGCACCCTAAGCCTCCTCAACCGCGCAAGTTGAACTTGTTTTATGAAGTGTCTCGTGAGAATTATACATATCCAACGATGAAGTATCAATGCGTAGAAGCCAATCTTTCCTTGCCAGGCATAATAAGTTCCAAATCCTATTAGGTTTTTTGCTTGATGCTCATGCCCTGTATGACGGTGGAATGAATGTGGTTGGAGAATTTCAAGAGGCAAATTATGGGTTCTTATTTGACTTCGGAGCATTAAGGGCTTCTTGTGTACTGGAAGTGCGTGAATCCAATTGAGAAGAATCGGAGAAACTATAAAAAAGGAACATGTACCATATAGAATTGTGTTTTTTGTTGTTTGCTTAAGTCATAGTACCTACACAATGCCTACATATATTCAGTTCCTTGGCAGTCTCTTGAAGGTTTGAATAGAGAGGTTAGCCTATTGTAGGATAGCATACTTGCTGCGACTGACCTGGTCTTCCCTGGTTCTAAGTGTAGATCCCTTCATTGGTATTAGAACCATGGTTCCATTTATAACTTGGTTAGTTCCATGTGCTTAGATGGTGAATCCAGTGCTGAGAAGATTTTCCCATCATCATGGCCGACTCTGAAACTCTCAATGCACTTGTTACTCTTACTTCATCCCCATCTTCTTCTTCTCTCTTAGACTTTCGAGTGTCAAATGTTTCTAAGATTGACTATCTTTATGAGATCTCTCTTAGTGATGACACAAAGATTTCTGAAACCCAACTTCCTCTTATAAACCCATATTTTGCTTTTACTAATCCTCTTCATCATTTTCCCCCATCCATTCTATGAGACATCTTGTCTGCCATACTCCTAAAGAAGTGAAAGAGTACGTGCAATCCTCCAAGTTTGATCAGCATTCTATTCCAGCCATTGACAAGGAATATTTTGCTACTCTCCAGATCTCTTCAGAATTTCCCAAATAGTGGTTCCAACAAGGATATTCTCATATCCATTATGGAGTTGTCTATCTCGCACTTACTTTTCACGATCAAAAATGCTTAATAGTCGTGGCCAGAATAACTATTGGATATCCGGTTTCTGGAGTACCAGCATACTTGTATTGGCATTGTTCAAGTCATTCTGAATGCCGGAACAGTCTTTGTAACCCTATATTCAAATTTTAATGTTGTTCTTTCAGAGTCTCAGTTGCTTTCCTTTTTGAAGGTTTAAATTCAGCTTACTTGAGCACCCCGGACTGTTGATTCCATTACGGCAACACTGCACCATCGGATGGTTTATCGAGTATAGAATCACGCCCTTGATCTAAATTTCCAAAATGGAAATAAAGATGCATTGTTCATCTCTATGCAAAATTACTAGGCATCCTGCATCCATGTTCCCAGGCAAATTCTCAAAGAAAAGTTGGAGGAGACTTGGATTACCAACTATAAAAAGTTGTACCAGAACAATAAGCCTTTCCAGTCCTAAGATTCTGAATTTGTGAGGAAAAAGGATGGCACTGTTGCCATCAAATGCAGCAAAGAAAAGGAAGAAAACCCTTCAATCTTCCAAACTTTGTTTATGATTGAACCTTACGATCAAGAATCAATCTCTGAGTCAGATCCAAAGAAGCTTGTTAAATACTTCCAAAGTAATGGAAATCCTGTCCATTACTATAAAGACTGCTATGGTAATTGTTTTTGGGATCCTTGTCTGTGCTCTTATTGTATAAATTCTCCTGATGAAATGGACTTGACTACAAGGTCCAGGCGAAAATCCAAAAAATCAAAGGATTGTGTATATCAAAGGTATTTGAACGGAGACCTTCTATTGATACCTTCGGTGAAAGTAATAAGCTCCAATTCATGGTTTTTTATGCTCCATCTCCACCACTAGCATACACATCATCACCTCCTGTTCCACCAGCTTTACCACCTACACCACCTCCCTCACATTCTCACAAAAAAACCAGCCATTTCCCCATTCTATAAGCCAATTCTAAAGTGGACAAAAAAACATTCATATCCACTAGAACTCCTTAATGAGACACCATCCAATCAAGAAAAAGCAGAAGAAGGATAATCACTCTATTTTCATGTTTCATGATGCAGACTTTCCTCCTCTTGGTCGAGAAGGCTCTAAGCTTTCTTTCCCTGCTACTGAGGAACTTGTTGATCCACAGGGAAGGTACTGTCACGTTCCAAAAATACCTGCACCAACTGATGTAGATGAACATGGAAGACAAAAAAGAACTCCTCTTGTTGAAGCTGTTCTAACTTGACTATGATGAAAATTTCAATCCAATGGCCAATATTATGATCGTATGTGTTCAACTAACTCTTGCTACCCTTAAGCCGTGGAAGTTTTGGTAGATGGATGTGTCAAATGCTTTCCTACGTGAAAAGAGATGCTACTTGGGAGCTCAAGAAGGAGGTAAGACGAGAATATCCTCGTTTGAAGGTAGAGTTAAGTTCAAATTTCGAGGACGAAATTTTTGTAAGAAGGGTAGATTGTGATATTGGCCATTAGTGGGAACTAGCGAGAGAGAGAGAGAGAGAGAGAGAGAGAGAGAGAGAGAACAAAACAAAAGAAAGGTTGAAAAGTCAAAAAAAAAAAAAAAAGAGAAGAAAAAGAAAAAAAAAGGAAGAGCTAAAAAGGGAAAGAGAGCCCACGTTCAGGCAAAAGTTTGGGTAAAAGAAAAGAGAAGAGAATAAGAAGAAGAAGAAGAAGAAGAGGAAGAAGAAAGAGGAGAGAGGATTTTGTACGTTCATGCCGTGGGTGCCTCACCAGACTTATTCACAACGCTCGATATATGTTCGCGCCCCTCTTTTTTCCAATTGGAGTAGTTTAGGACGTAGGGCTTGAAATTCGGAATTATTGAAGATTCGGGTGGCGAAATCTATTTTTTGAGTTGTTAAACTGCGTGCGCGCGTATATATACATACATACATAAATAATAGTTTAGGATATTGTGGAGCGGTGGGATTTTACGGACCTCAATTTGAACTTACAGTTTGTTTGAGACAAAATTTTGAGATTTCCCGTGCATGATAAACAGCGTGTGCCCAGCAAATCCAGGGCCATATTTAGTCATTTTTTGGTTTGATTTTGGAGCAGTCAAGTTGGGGTCCTTATAATATGTTGAAAGAGCTTTCTATTAATTATAAAACATTTGGAACGGAGTTTGGTGGAGAAAGTTATAACGTGACCAAGTTTTGTGCTCAAATTTTGCATTGCGGATGTCTTGAATAATCACTTTGAATATCTGATCTTTTTTAGCACGTAGGTGTCGTTTTATGCATAATTTAGTCGAGCTGTTAGTTAATATAGCGTTTTACTTGGTTTTGATGCTATTTCTCACTTATATGATAAGAATGCAAGTTCATCAATTCGAGTGATGCTTGTTGTTTGGTTTGGGGCATATCCAAGTGAGTGGTGCTGTCTCTTTTGAGAATTTATAAACTCATATGAGTTATGAATAAGCGTGTTTGTTGCATAAAATTTGGATTGGACATTTACTATATTTTGATATTTGTGAATGGTGTGAGAATTTTTGGATATATATATTCTATTTGATGGACGAAGTTGAGAAATATCATATATTTTGAATTAGTGAAACCTTTATACGAAAAGCTTGACTTTGTGATGATTTATGGAATGTTATATAGATATTGATTTGTGAAATGATTTTAGTCATGCATGTGATTTGATTCAGTTTGTAAAACCAGTTTATGAGATGAATCCTAAAATGATTTGAGGAATATTTTATGAAAAATATTTCTGGCAGGTGAGTTGAGTTGCGAAAGATTGTGATTAATTTGTGAAATGTATTGTGATATATAAAATGATTTTTAGGTTTGGCATTGTGGATGTGGTGGATTGATATTGATGCTCAATATCGCTGTGAACTCAGTGAGGGGATTGTGGGTATGCGCATACTAGTCTAGAATATCCTTGTGGGTCGCCACTGATTAATAATAGGTGGAGACTTGCCAAGGGGGAATCTTGGTCACCTTCTCATCAGGTGTTATGTTGTGACCATGGTTTAATATTGAGCAACATATTGATCAATAGAGTGGATCATTGACATGTGATATGAGTTTGGTTAATGGAGTTGACCATTGACATGTTATTTGAGTTTAGTTGATGGAATAGACCATTGATATGTGATTTGAGATTAGTCGTTGGAATGGATCATCGATATGTAGTTTCATATAAGATGGATCAATGGATTAAACTATTGATGTGTGGCATGAGATTAATCAATAGAATGAACCATTGGCATGTGAACTAATAAGATTGATCAATGGATTTGACCATTGATGTTTGTTTTGATATTATTGTGAAATGAATGTTTTTGTATAAATATAGCTATTTTGAAGTATGTATGACTTATTTTCTTATTATTTGTTTGTTATATTTTGAATTTAGGTTAGAAGAGTTGTGGTTTTGGGGAGTAAATATGCATAATGGGTGCTTGATCCGCTTATAAGAGATACACTACTTAGTAAGCTGTGATTGCACATCTTTCTGTTTTCTAATCTTTTTCAAGTTTTTTAACTAGCGATGAGTAATATTAGAGCGATAGCGATGAGGGGACTTTTGGATTTTTGAGAGCTTTGAGATTGCGTCCTTTGGATAAAAGAACGGCCGTGTCATCCTCCATTCGTGATGGTTTTGAGGTGTGACACAATTATCGAAGTATATTTGAATAGAACCGTACATAGAGTGATAAATTATCCTTTACATGAAATTCTGGCATTTGAACCTTCACAATTGGATGGGGTTGTCAAACTTATTTTGGTCTAGTGTATATCAATTTAGAGTGATTGGCCTTTGTCTCGGCAAAATATCGATATTTGTAAACACATTTGTGTAATCTATTTTTTGGAAAATGCAATATATTCTTTGAGTGCTAATCATATGAATATTGACGAAGATTTTTTTTTTTTTCTCGTTATTTAGATGGTTAGCCCTCTCTAAAGTAACCTAAAGAAGACAATTTGTATTTTCCTAAGGCAACAAGCGAGGAAAACGCGAAAGTATATTAGTCAATGGGTACGTTATGGAATTTGATTCTTTGAATTTTTCTTCGGATCGAAAAGGAATCTGTGTCTTTGTAGGGCAAAGAAATGTAGGTTGGGTATAGTTGTACCACCACTATTGACAGTCAGGAGGCTGCAAGGGATAGCTTTTTAAAGACGAGATTTGAATCGATCAGCTATCACCTTTAGCAAGTAAACAAGCACGTTTGTTCACTTGATAATGTGTTTGCGCTATACAAATTGCGTTAAAACAATTGTGGGAAGCAAAGCTCGGACAAGGAGTTTGGGTAACTCTAGTTTGTGAGCAGAATATGTAGAACCTTGATAACTTAGGTTGGTTTTGTGACATTCTTAAATTAACTCATTTGATATTGTTCGCTTTGATTCGTCCTATTCCAAGCTTCACAATTTTATCCTTTGACATACATGTAGACACTTTCCAAGGTTCGCTTTTCCCCTGTTTGTTATGCAATTCAATTCATTCCTATCTCTTTCAATATCCTAGAAGCCTGCTATAAGCCAAATTTTATATGAGCCCATTGGCTCCGGTGACCCCTCATCACCCTCGTTGGATTGGGTTGTTACAGGGCTACCAATTTATATGTGCTTTATCCCCTAATCACACACCTATTGAGATAACAATATAGTGACTTCCCTTGCTTCTTGCAAACTTCGATTATATAGATCCCTTCTTATCTCACTGTTGAAATCATGCCTTTGGAATTTTGAGATATATTCCGATATTAAAGGTAATAACTTGCTTATTTTTGTTATTCTTATAAAGCGAAGCTTGCTTCTCTAAGCCTTAAATGATGATTATTTGGGCCTAAAATGAAACATACATCCTAATACATGACAAATGACTCGCACTATAAAAAATAACACACAAACTTACAACGCCTGATAAAATTTAGATCCAAATTTCATAACCTAAGTTATAACACCAATAAATGTTACACTCCAACTTCAACAAGAATAGGGGGATGCCACGACCTTTCCCCTCCGAAGCTAATTATTATTCTTCACAAGATAAGTTTACCCATCTATCTACAATGGACTTTTATAAGGGATAAACCATTGATATCTAGGAGTAGGGGAGCATAAAATGACTCTTGCATGCTGTTATAATTACAAATAGCTATCTCCATAAGGCAATCACAAAAAATCATTTGTGCGAATCGCTCTTACAAACACGTAACACTCTTTTTCCTCTTATCTATTTCTCCTAATCTCTCAACATGAAGCTCGCTTAGTGTGTTTCCTCATTTCTTTCTAACTCAATCGGGTATTACATAACCAACGTAATGGTTGGCACAGTAAATCAAAATTTTTTCGTACACCCTTACCTTGTGAACATCCTTTGTGTGTTCCACACACACGCGCGCGCGCGCGCACACACACACATGAGGGAATGAGGGATAAGTGTAATGAAAGTTTTAAAACTTGTCACGAAATTATAATTGAGTCCTAAAACTTTTAAAAAATGCAATTAAGTTCTAAAACTTATCATAAAAATTACAATTGAGCCCTAAAACTTTCAAAAAGTGCAATCAAATTCTAAAACTATCATGAAAGTGTACTTGAGTTCTAGAACTTTCAAAAAATGCATTGAATTGAAGGACTTGATTTGATTAATTTGATAAGTTTTAGGACTTAATTATACTTTTGGAAGTTTTAGGACTCAACTGCACTTTCATGACAAGTTTTAGGACTCAATTGCACTTATTATTATATATGAACAATAATTGTGCCCATGATCTGAGGTACCTTGGAATGGGAAGTAAGGGGCAATATGGCTTGGGCAGCTTTATCTCTCTGGACGGTAATAGATTCATTAGAGGATTTCCCAAAGCTGAGTTTGTTTTGCGACTTAGACAACTACAACTTTGGATGGGACAAGCTCAGAGCAAACAACACCATATGTGGAATATTGGGCTTGGGCTCTGGGAGGAGGGCCATCCTTACCCAATCCGCCCGTGAGACTAAAGAAAGAGTATCGTACAGCTTGCCTTCATGGAATGCCCATTGCGGCACACATTACTCAACTTTGGGGACGATGCGCAAGTAGGCAGCCGTTTAACTGTTTAGACGAGACATCTAATTTCTAATGTAAGCAAGTCCATGGGTATGGGCATCAATGGAAAATGCCTAAATAGATCCTGCAGCTTTCTGAATGAGATCGGACTGCATAGCGTGGGTTTGTCTTCAATTCAGGAAGTCATCGTGGTATTCATGTTCAAACCGCCTATAATGCCGTGAAAGAAGAAATAACTTAATGTTTCTTGAGGAAATACTCTCGGCACCCTAAGCCTACTCAACCGGGCAAACTGGACCTACCCTATGAAGTGCCTCGTGAGAATTATACATATCCAACTATGAAGTACCAATAGAAGCTGATCTTTCCTTGCCAGGCATAATGGGTTCCAAATCTTATGATGGGGGGTTTTTGCTTGATGCTCGTGCCCATGTACAACAGAGGAGTGAATCTACTTAGAGCATTTCAACATGCAAATTATCGGTACTTATTTGACTGTTGAGCATTAAGGACTTCTTTTGTACAGCAAGTGTGTAAATCCAATATAGAAGAAAAGGAGAAATTATTAAAAAAAAGGGGGAAGAAGAAACCTAAATGTCCTGCATGTAGCTGTTTTCCTTTATTAATAAGCAATTTAATAAATTAAACTTTGGGGAAGTTCGTTTATCGAGATCCATTGATATGAAAATGGATTATGTTTGGGCTTTAGGAACAAAGCGTTGAGGCAATTCTTCACAATTCAGCAGCAAGTGACCACCTTATGGCAGTAGCTTAGCCGACCAATTGAGTAATTTTGAATTTGAACATATATCTATATATATAATACATAAGGATAAATTATTGATAATTTGGAATGGGAGACTATAAACTTCACTCTTGCTTGCTATTATTTTAGCACTCTTCCTTGAAGGAAATTGTTAATATCCTGTGAACATCTAAGTGAATCTATTATGAAATCTTTGTGGTTGTACATAACTGCACTTTCCACTGTTTGCTTAAGTCATGGCATGCATGAATTCAATTCCTCAGCCACATAACTGTTGATGCTTAAAGTCAAAGAGAAAATAATGACAAAGTGCTTATAGTAGCTCAACTCCAATTAAGGTTGTATCATATGTATTTATACGAGCAATCGGTTACACTATCGGTGCAAATAGAAACATAATTAAATAAAAGCTCTAAAAACATATAAATTACAAATTAATAATAACCACACAACAAATTCATTTCACTTAGAACCTTTAGGCTTTTTTCGCTGATGTGCCCTAAATGCATGTGCCACAATTTAGATTCTTGAATAAATGCATGTGATCTCTTTATGGCAAAATTCGTCATTATCTCCTTTTGGAGCTCATATAGATCACCATATTTGATTCCTCTTATTAATGAAAGTGCTAGTATGAACACCTAGAGGGGGTGAATAGGTATGAAGACAATTTTTCGCAAAGAACAGTAGAAATATTTTACTTTTGAAACTGAATCTAAAGAACAACAGACTTTAAGCGAGTTCAGACTTTAACAGTTAAATAGAACTACAAACAAAATAAAGGAGTTCAGGGAAGAGAATAAGAATACAGAATTTATAGTGGTTTGGCTATCAAGCCTACGTCCACTCTCCCACGCTAATAGCATTCTAGCTGGATTCCACTATGCGATCAACAAGAGATTACAACTTTGAGTACAGACACTCAGTGGTATATCACACTATCTCACTAAGTCACTCTTTTGGTATTTCTCTCACGATTACAAACGTTTAAGCTCACTAAAGACAAGTGTATGATTGAAGTTTGCTCAGACTTTGGAATTATAAATTCTACACTCCATCTCTTATTTGCTCATCGGTCCTTGGTTTCCTTAAATACTCCTCTACTTCCAAACTAGTTGTTGGACAATATCTAGAGGATCATCTTCCAATCTACCCATTCAACAGATCTGTATCTAGAAGATTTGGTAGCCGTTGAGTGATAGAAGTAGAATCCCAAATTGATTCTGATTGCCCATACAAACAGAATCTTGGTTTCTATAAGTAGAGCTTCTTTGTATAGAAAGTTCTTGTCTTCAATATCTAATCGTCAATCAATTAGATTGAGTCAATCAAATCTATCTTGATATGAAATCCAAACTAGACACTAGCCGTTATATGTTTGGGGCTTGTGTTACGTTCTGTCAAGTTGTTTCGTTCTGAACAGCTTCGTTCTGAATCTGCTACGTTCTGAACTTATTGCTATTCTCTAGAAGTCTGAACCTCTTCGGGGGAAGTAGACTTTGTAAAGTCTGGAACGGGTTTAGACTCTTCAAGTTGAGTTTGTTCTGGACCTTGTCACGTTCTGGATTTATGTCTCGTTCTGGATGTAAAGTCTAAGAGTGTTCCATCTGAAGTAAAGTCTGAATGTTTTCCATCTGAAGTAGAGTCTAAGAGTGATTAAGTCTTCAATCGTTCAGTCTGGAACTTGTCAGAGTGGGCAGACTTTTGATACAAGATAGATTTTATAATCTGGACGTAAGTCTGAACATATTTTGCTTCTGAACATATTTAACCTTAAGGTTTGGACACAGTCTGAATAAGTTCAGTTTCAGCATAGAGTCTGTCTTCTGGTTCTTTCAAGTATAGACTTTGACAATATCATTTACATGTTCTTTCATCTGCATAGTATATTACTCAACCATTAAACACGTTAGTAAACCTTTGATTTATTTTGTCATCTTCAAAACATCATAAATGATTTCCCTAACAATCTCTCCCTTTTTTATGATGACAAAATAATCTCTGAATATGCAGATGTGTAATCATGCTTTTAAAGATATTAATAAATCAAGGCAATCTTAAAGAATAATTTAATTCAAAATAAAATATAGCAGAAGATAGCAGATAGATTAAGCATAATTATATATAGAAAAATAATCGCAGCTCAATATTATGCAATAAATAATATCAACACATATGCTGTCACGCCCCGAACCCCGAGCGCGTGCCCTCTAGTCAATAATATTTTGCGACTTTCCAAGACGAGTCGCCGACCCTTTTTGTTTTATTGCACATACAAAAGTGAATAATAAATCTCCTAACAGTAATCATCGCGGGATAGAAAAGTAGGACAATAGATTTACAAACAAATATGCTTTTATAATTACATAGAGTCATGTACAGGGTCTATGACCAAAAGACCACAAGGACTGGCTTTCAAAAAAAAAAAAAATCGGTCCTAACTGACCTACACTTCTGATCACCTCCTCTTAGCTCCAGGTCCTCCACTCGACGACCCTGAAAATGGTTATATAATAACCAGTGAGACAATGTCTCAGCAAGTTCACCCAATAAATCCCGATTAGGAGGGAAATACGCTTCAAAGCGCTCTAGCCACACAACCACACAATTAGAACAGGGAACTCACCTCGCCTCAGTTCATTCCTGTAGGTCAGCACAGTTCATATCTCAAATGCATGCAATTAATGCATATGACAATTGAAACGCCTTACTTTTCTCAATCAACTACAGGGATCTCAGCCCAATCTATCACAGGAGTCTCGATTATAAGACCAAACCGTTATGACACGACCCATACCATGCCGCACAGTTTTGTCTCATAATCAGAAGCATCAAACTTAGACAATCATGCGTTTCAATTGTTAATTAAGCCACTCGAGGCACTGTCGACATCCATGTTCGGCAGTCTATTGGCATAGCCAGGCATCGTTTCTTCCCCATAGAGCACGGTTATGTCACATTAACGGCTATCCCGAAGGAGCTTAGGTCCAGAATCTATTGTGACCTGCTACCCTAATACATGGGTAACCCAAAAGTGGGATTTAGTAACGTCTGGCTTAAACGCTAGGACGGTTTCTCTTTAACCAACACACGATCAATCAATTTCGGCCCTGGACATCGTGCATTGCATTAAAAAACCTCCATTAATATATTGTTCTTAGCCTATTTTCTTTGTATTAGAAATACACGATAAAATAGTCGTGTGTGGGTACACGGTCAGATTGGACCCGGAAAATTCATAATCTTCTTTTCAAAATCCCACCGGTTTATATAGTATATAAAACCAATTTTGGTATTAAAACCCGACACCCGGGGTTTTCTGAATAAATAACGAATTTTATAATTTTTTGGAATAAATGTTCAAAAATCCAATCAACACTCAATTTGCATAATTTAACACTCGATTGCAAAAATTAACCATACCATTGCAATCAGCACGAAATTCCGGTCACCAACTATCCCTACCGAATTTCCGGAAAATATTTAATAATTAATTAATTTCTAAAATTAATTAAATAAATCAATTTAAATGCTAAAATGCCAACCTAGGCCAAAATCACTAAATTAAATACCAATACGGACCCAGAAAAATTCCCGAACCCTTCTAGATAAATAACACAATTTATCTAGGCCTCACTCAATCTAATCTAACCACCTAACATGCATAATT
Source organism: Eucalyptus guilfoylei (assembly GCA_016097605.1). Lineage (NCBI taxonomy): Eukaryota > Viridiplantae > Streptophyta > Magnoliopsida > Myrtales > Myrtaceae > Eucalyptus > Eucalyptus guilfoylei. The sequence goes on from CM027867.1 coordinate 51,109,945, forward strand.
GCATAATTAAATGACTAAATTAATCTAACTAACCACCTAATTCATAATTAAATAAACTTAAATACCCCTTAGACGTCATTAGCCTACTAAGAAGAGTTTAGTGAATAAACTCACCGGTTAATTGCGGAAACCGGTTCACCGCGACGGCGGCCGAAATCCAAATTTTCGGCGATGTCGGTGAACACTCGAGCAGGGCCCAACAGGCCTTGCAAGCCCACAACAAAAGCTGGGCTAGACTTCGGGCTTGGGCTTGGCTGCGGGTTGGGCCGACTTCGCGGGCCCATGATGGGCTAAACTTCAAATGGGCTGAAGAGAATATGAAGCTGCTGGGCTCGTGGACTTTAAGATGGGCTGCATTTCATGGGCTGAGATGGAATGAAAGTTGGGCTGCTTCGGTGGGATGGGCCGAACAAGAAGGCGTGCAGGAGCTGCTGGCGTCGCTCGAGCGTGGAGAAGATGTGACAAACTTCACCGGTTTGTTGACTCCATTTTGCTGCTGGCAAGACACAGACGAAGATGCTGGACGCTTGGTGGAATAAAGCAAGTGATGGTGGGCTCACTTGTTGCTGGACGCATGGGGGAATGGTCAACAAAGGAGCTCTACTTGCAAGGATGTTGACTGAAGCTTCGGTGGATTGGGAAAACAGAAGGTGGTGGGGTGTTGGATGATGGTGAATGATGATGGTGATGGGGGCAGAGACGTGGGCTTCGCTGGGGACGTCGCAAATGAAGGAAATAAGACGTGGGGTCTTCGGTGGCAGCTTGAGGAACAAACGAGCAGAAGGGAGCGAAGAAATCGTGGCTGCTTCAATCAGTTTTGGATGCGTGAAAAAGGAAAGAAGAAGCAAGTGAGGAATCGGTGGAATAGCCGAGTGAATGAATAAAGAAGAAATGAAAGAGAAACATATGTGCGAAGGAGGAGGTCGGCCAAGAGTCGTGCAAGGAAAGCCAAGGTGGAGGGGGCCCAAGGTCAAACATTTATCCCTTCCATTGATTACATGTCTCCCCTATTACTTTCCAGCCAATTTTCCATCAAAATAGTCCAAATTGAAGTAAAAAATTGAAGTCTCTTGCAAAGCTTCGAATTTCCATTTTTGATCTTCAATTTCCTCACTCAATTCCCCAAATTGAGGTCCAATTTCGCTAAAGAAAAATCCCGAACAATTTTCTGCAAGTCCCCGAAATCCAAAGGCTCGGCTTAGAAGTCCAAATTTTCTTTAATTTGGCCTGTACGAATTTCTGCTAATTTTTCGTAACATTCGAAACGATTTTCCGTAAAAATCTCGGAATCTCTGAAAATTTTTCGGAAGATGAGTCGACGTTCCTAAAATAGATCGTGACACCACAGAACTTTCAATTTCTGAAATCGGGTTCAAATTCGTAGTTATATTCAATCTGGCGTGCTTTTAGCGTGACCTAGTCTACCAGGTAATTTTTAGAAAATTTTGGTGCAATTGACCTGTGATCGATTTATCTTAAGTCACAATGTACATCTTCGACACATTGACGACCCCCGGTTGTCGTGAAAATCTCAAGATTTCAAATATAGGTACCGGGTACCAAAATGATAGAAAAATCGGTCTAGTACCGATCGACGAGTATTTTGCAATCAGGTGGAATCATCCACACTCTGATCACATATTTCAGTCGAATCGACCTATCTTTGGTCTCTGATCGATTTCTGACAATGCCGTAATGACCCTTGCAGATCAACACAGTCGAGCAATTGATTCCTGGTCGAATTCTCAAGTCCATTGCATTTAGATTCCTTAATTGCTTCCCCATATAGTCCAATTATCTCATGAGTGATCAGCTTAGAGAATAACATTGTCGGCGTGTCGACAAAAGGCCCGATTTATTTAATTGAAAATAAATTTTGAAAATTCAGGCTGTCACATATGCATATTTATATTCTCTTCCCCTTTTTGTCATAATCAAAAAGCGATAACAATGGAAATAGTATCACGTAGAGAATATAAAATGATAATAAATATCTTGCACAAAAGACAATTTAAAAAAAAAATCAGCTTTTTCGAAATAAGTCGAATATTAAATATATGCAATATAGCTCACTTCGTTCATATATATCAATAAATATCTAATAAAAATCACAGATGCATTATAAAATTCACTCACCCTTTTTGTCATAATAAAATGATAATATCAATAAAATATTTGTTAATGACAAAAGATGATAAAAGATGCACTAACCGGATTTTTTATAACTTAACAAGTTCTGTCGCATTTACCTTTTCCTTCCTTCCATAATAATCAAGATTATGATCAATTCAAAAAGATTTTTCCATAATTGATCAATACTCCCCCTCAATTTGTTGCCTTTTTAAGGTGATCACGATTCTTTCCTTTCTTTTGAAATCACTTTCTCTCCCTTTCATACGACACATAAGGGATTTCCTTAATAATTTGCAAAAACTTTGCACAAGGAAGATAATCTTTGAGCCTCCAGAAAATAGTATAGAATCTCCATAATTTTCAGATCAAACTTTCCAAAATCCATATGAAAGATTCTTTCGCTACTTGCAAATTCTTGTATAACAGATAACAATCCTTGCAAAAATATCATGTAATACCTTCATCTCATTTGCGGATCAAACTTGCTAGATATAAGATATCTTCTAAAAATATAGCAAGAATATCCTTGAATATGCAATAATATCTTTCAAGATCAAAGGGATTTCCTTAAGCATAAATCTCAAAAATATATTATTGATGCATTTCGCAAAAAGAAAATAGATATTTCTATCACATGCCAAATCAAGTAAAAACTTGCAATGTCTTATATTTATGACAAAAGATATTTGCAATATAAATAATAAATAATTCATAGGCAATCATCTAAAAATCATAATAAATGTATGTAGAGATTTGCAAGGCAGGATAAAAAAATATTCTTCTACCCAAGCTATAAGTTTGCAATATATCATTGATTGAAAAAAAAATCATTACCAATCTTCGCATGAGATACCTTTTTGATTGCACCTACGTAAACTTGCAATCATTCTTCCCTTATAGAATTTCCTGCAATGCACTCATTTCTTTTTTGGTATCCATCAATTTGGATCCTTTCATTTCGTTAGAGCAAAATAGAAATTTTTCAAGAATAATCATAACATGTTATTTAAGGAAAGAATATTATGCACAATAATATCTTGAAAAAGAAATTCTCACTTGGTCATAGCATGATAAAATGAGAGGGAATAAAATCCTTGAGTATCTAAGAATATCTTACATAATAAGTTAATATCTCGTAAAATAGATTTCTACAATGCAAAATATGATAAAATCTGATAGCATAAAATCAAACCAAATAAATTCAATTGTCTCTAAACAAGATATCAAAAATAATCACGGTTCTTTCTTCAATAAAACAAATCATAGAATACGGTCATTATAAAGTCCAAATCAAATTGAAATAAAAGTATTCCTCACCAAATTTTCTTTCTTCTCTTCTTTCATTTCCTACAAAAACAACTCATCTTTTCTTTGGTACCCAAATTTTCTTGGGTCCATGAGAGTTAGAAGAATATGTTGTTTTTATCCAATCTTTCTTAATAGGTCTCCAGACTTTAGGACATTGTATCTCAAAGTGTTTTGAATCTTCACAATTTGAACACTTGATAGCATTTCGACCAACATGTTTTGTAAAGATTCTTTGAAAATGCTTCTTGTACGCAAGTCTAGGAGGTCTTTGTCTAAAACTCTCATTGACTTTAGGAAAATCTATTAGAGAATCACTTTTCTTATTAAAACCAAGTCCCGATTTATTATAGTAAGGTACTTGTATGGAAAGAATATGCTGTTTTTGAACCCTTCGATAATTTTGTCGAAATATTTGAAAATTCTTTCTTTAAAGAATCATTTTCTTTTACAAGTAAATCTTGACTTTCTTTTATTTTTTCCTCACCGGTAAGTGTCTTTTAACCTGTTGAGGACGAATGAGAAGCACATCGACGTTTTCTAATTTGGATTGGGGAAATAATCAATGTGCGAACGGCGTCTCTCCGTGTCAGCTTGCTGGCTTCAAAAGCACTTGCAAATTGATAAATAAATCAACTAAACGATGCGTCGTTTAGGTAGTGTGTAATAGATTTACTTATATAATTCATTTTTCTCTCTGTCAATGTCACCGCGTCCGCTCTTCAAATATTTGAGTTGGGTGAAGAGTCGCTTTTCAATTAAAGTCAACTGCATTTTTCTAAAGTTTATTCGAGAAACATGTAATGCAATCTCATAATTTTAGATCAGATTCAATGTCATTTCCTGCATTTTCATACGTTCTGACTTCATCTATCTATGGCACGCACAGCCAAATAATTAGAAATTTTTTTATTAAAAAAATAACGTCATTCAATTTATAAAGATTCCATGAACCATAGTGGCAAATATAATTTCGTTTATCTTATGGAAAATCTTATTTTCTTTTGGAAAAGCACATGTGGAAGAGGGAAGGGGAACCCGGAAGTCAACCGACCTGCGCATGCCTTCTTCAGATGCTATCATACTAATAACCATTGATCATGCTCACCAAGTTGAGAAAATATTAAATAATATGACCAGGCAGACATACATCGAGCTCATATGTCTAACCTAATTAGGCTTTGTAGTACCATTTCTTACTTGATTGGGAATGAGGTTGTGGTGTACGATGCCAATTGTTATGAAGATCTCTTTTATCATAACCTCGTAGATCTCATGATATGTATTATGAGAGAGAGACCGGAGAGATTTGAACTCAGTTGCTATTGCCCCCTTATCATGAAAGATTCTTGTGGAACTAGAGATGAGCATGGTTCAGATAAGTGAGTCCCACCCTAGAATTCTGAATGTTTAAATTCATTCACTTTAATTGTTGCAAAAATCAAACGATTGAACCATAAAATATAAATGATAAACAATAAATTAAACATCAAATTTATGTGGTTTAATTGACACGATCTACATTTACGAGGTGAGCAACACAAATTTCATTACAAATAAGACAATAAAATGGAGATTACAACTATATTAGAGTCTCTTAAACACTTTTGGTGTTTCCCAATTTTAGGTACATTCAATAACTCACAAAATGTTTAGCCTAATAATTCTTTACAAATCTTACAACAAGATCAATTGGGCTCAACACTTTTGGGTTGCTTCAGGGTGTAATTCACAAGAAGTTGCCCTCATGGCGAAGACGCTTCTTATATATAGATAATAGTTGGATCCAAAATAGGAATTTTTTTTTTTAGGAGTCTTACTCCAACTACGATTCCACTTAATTAGGAAATATATTCAATCATGACACATACTTAGTTTAGAAAGGTTTCCTTTTTATGCTCAAACTGGAAGCATTTTTCCAACATTAACCACGATAGAATCTCAATGTTCTCTTGTTACTCGGTTTTGGTTGAAAATTCCCGAAGGTTGTCTTTTCTTTGCAAGGACTTTCTGAAGACATGGGACAATTCCAGAAAAGGAAGCAAATAAACCCAGAATTATAAGAAACCGCAGCAACGACATTCATGTGCATACTACATTTGGCTTCCCTACCGACGGTGCGAAGTGTTAACGATTATTGACAAAATCGATATTTTGCTACAAATGACAAAATTTGTGTTCAACAAATGTTATTTCTTAGTTTTCTTTTTTATGCCGTTTCCTACGGGTTTTGGATGAGACAATTGCAATATTATGATAAAATCTAAAAGAGGTTACATTATTTCAAGAGTCAGATGGCGTCATCTTCAAGCCTAGGGAAAACTGAAAAATGAAAACAAAGGAAACTACAGTGGATTTTTGGCTCCATGTGGCTGCTTCCTATATTCCTCTTTCGGCTTTGACAAATTCGCCAAGCATAGATTTGTCCTTTACCTTGACGAATGGGCCAATCAATGTGCCCTTAGCTGATAGGGAAGGTATGACATGAACATGGCATTCTATCAAAACCCAACCGGTGTGTGTTCGGCAATTCTTGTTCGATTGATAGTCCAGACTAGCGGTCTTAATTCTAGTTGATGTCTCTCATTTACTGTTACTTTGTTTAGGCCCTCTTTGATAATAAGATCTTTTCTTTGATGGAAAAAACATTCATTGACAATTCTTGAGATATGCTCCCACAGATTATTATCCTTAATATCATCTCATTTTCTTTATTCTACTTAATCTCATTTCATTTTCTGTACTCAACATTTCATGATTTTTGAATTCTCACAAGAAGTTGATAATCTGCTCTTTAGAGATTTTTCTAAGATGAAAGGCCAAATCTTAATTCAGTCAAGACTCAGATGACCAATCCAAACTTGATATGACTCGCATGTGTGGAGATCAAACTTTCTAAACAGTTTCTAAGATGGTGAAAAAATCTGACTTGACGAAAAATTTCTAAAGCCGCATTGATAAGGGAATTCTAGATCAACTGGCCCCTTACACTAATCTGTCAGCACTAGGGGTCTCAGCCTAGAGCTTCACCAGGAAAAATGGAAAACTCTCTCTCCTCTGCACGACCTTCCGATTAGTCACAATCGCCAACAAAAAACCAGACCCAGCTAACTTTCAAACAATGGTTTCCCTCTCAAAGTACTTTTCCTTCTCTCTCTCTCTCTCCCTCGACACCCCTTTCAATTTTCTTGTTGCTGCATTGTATTCCACATTAGTTTTCACTCACTATTTATCAGTTCTTGATATAGAACAACATGTAAATATTTTTATGGAAATATGAAGAGTCATAAGAGCAGGTGGCTCCATAAATTAAAGAGGATTACGTGATTTTTAAGATTATAAATAGGTTACAATATTTAATTCACGGATTTTCCTTAATTTTCGAAATGTCACAGATTTCAGATACGTTTTGTAGATTTTATAGTTATGTTTTGATAACTTTCCCTTTTATCAATATCTTTTTCTTTATTTTATTATTAGATTTCAATTATTTGGTTATTTTCTTAATGACGACCTCTTTAGGCGCTTAAAATATTATAATTTGCATTTCTTTATTCAAAATAATCACTATCTTTTGGAATTCTTTTCAAGTATAACTTTCTCCATGTCAATTCTGTCCACCAGATAACCCCAAGATTTCTAGAATTGTACATTCTAGATAGTATTAAAATACCATTTTGCTTTGAGGGGGCACTTCAAGTTTCAATTTTCCATTTTCCTTTTGAATGTTCTCTCAGTTTCTCTGTCGCTTATTTTAGGTCAAGAATGAAATGCGACTCTTTTTGGTTAAGAGTGTTCCGAGGAACCTTCTGACTAAACTCCCCAAGGCCCCTCAGTCACTTAATAGGACTCTTGATCTCTTTTCCAAGTGGAGATCAAACTTTTGGAAAAGGGAAGAAGAGGGTGCAATCTTTGTATCACTGCGATGACATCGTCAGTTACCTTTGGGGTGTCGCCCTATTTGGTGTTGAATTCACAATTCAGGCCTCGGTGTATAGTGCAAGCGAGCAGTTCAGTTGGTGGAGACTCAACAGTGTCATCATCTCCTGAATTGGCTGCGTTGAATGGAGCTCCTCCTGTTGAGGGGAGAGAGAAAATTGGTCCTTTGACTGGGAGAAAGGGATATGCAGTTTCGAAGGATGCGGTAGGGAAGAAGAAGGTGGAGAAAGAAGCAAAAAGTACTGTTGCTTTGGAAAGCTTGAAGGTGTTGTGGGATGATGCTTATGGAACAAAGAGTGTGAAGGACTATCTTGACTGCGCAAGGGATATGATCAGGCCTGATGGAGGTCCGCCACGTTGGTTTTGCCCTGTTGAGTGTGGACATCCTTTGAATGATTCTCCAGTTCTTCTTTTTCTACCAGGTAATGCCCGGTTTCTCGCCTGATTGGGAAATTTACTGTAGGGGTATAAGGAGATTACTGGAATTCTAGTTTTGACAATATGCTTGTAGCTTTTACGAAGTGAATATAATGTACTCGCGCATTAATTGATACCCAGGAGCTATATTCTGCAGGAGCCTAATTTTGTGGATCTCAAGTAAAATATGCCAATATTTTAAAACACTATTACTGCTTCCTACAGGAATTGAGGGCACTGGATGGGGCCTCATCTTGCACCATAAAGCACTAGGAAGGTGAGTTTGCATGTTCCAGCATTTTGGGTTCGAATTGTGTTACGAGGGAAAGTATTGATGCATGAGAAGCCTGTTTGTTTCCATGATTATGTTTGTGCATATGATTAAGCATCTTAATGCAGACACCTTAAAATGCAGGGCTTTTGAAGTTCGATGCTTGCATATCCCTGTTTATGATGTGACTCCATTTGAAGGTATCTCCCTTTCAAAGCCTTTTAGTTGCAGCTGATGCTGATAGCAACTGAGGGTGAAGTGGAATGTTTTTGAAAGGTATCTAAACATGCAAAGGGCAGTGGTGCATTCATGTCATTTTACAATCATCCTTTTCACTCCATTTAGTCCCATATACGTGGATATTGTCCTTATCTGTTGCTTCCAGCTATATTCAATACTAGATCCCCGCCATTCCTTCTCAAATTCTTGATGTTATTATGGGTTTACAAGCCTTTTAAAGGGTGAAGATTTTCTTCTTAATACTCAACTGACGTTATAAGAAATGAAATAGCATGCAATCCTGAGAACTTGACAAAGAGCTTTTCCGATCTGTCGTATTTATACTTGTTAGGTCTGGTGAAATTCGTTGAGGAAACCATTAAAGCTGAGTATGCCTCATCTCCACATAAACCTATTTATCTTGTTGGGGATTCCTTCGGAGGATGCCTTGCACTTGCTGTGGCAGCTCGTAATCCTTCCATCGACTTGGTTGTCTTATTAGTGAATCCAGGTGAGTTTTCAGATTGGCCAGCAAATCATGAATTGGGTATATTCTTCTGGATTACAAGGCTTCTTTGAGACTCTGAGGAAGTCTGTTGTTTTCTCGGTCGTGTTAGCTACTTCATTTGGCCGTTCACAGCTGCAGCCACTGTTACCGTTATTGGAAGCTATGTCTGACAATCTTCATTTCACGCTCCCCTATCTTATAAGCTTTTTTGTGGGTATGAAGTGCTACTTTCAAGTCTTTTTGTAAAATGATATGTCACAATGCTCTCAGAGTTTTCCATAGTAAGATTTGATTTCTCTCTGAATCAGGTGACCCAGTAAAGATTGTAACAGCCAATATTGATAATATGCTTCCCCCGAGAGTGGCACTTGAACAGTTGTCTGTCAACCTCACTTCTTTGCTGCCTCGTCTCTCAGTAGGTGGCGTTTTCTCTGCCGGGATTGGCTTATTTTCTTTTCTCGTTTGACTTTATTGCTCAAAACTTTACAATAGATATATAGCAGGCCTTCTATTAGGCTTCTATGCTAAACCTTTTCTATGTTTTTGTCCTTTGCTGGGCTGTTTCTTGATTATCTCGAGACCGAATAATCAATTCCCCGTTTCAGGGTTTGGCTGACACAATAACCAAGGAAACTCTTCTTTGGAAATTGAGGTTACTTAAATCAGCTGCCTCTTACACTAATTCTCGTCTTCATGCTGTCAAAGCCGAAGTGCTTCTACTTGCCAGGTTTTTGCTCCTCAACTGTTTGTCAAGATGATGACATGTCTGTCAGATTGGTGTAGCAAATTGTTTTTTCTTAGGCTTTCATTTTATTTGGTTGCTCCTATATATATATATATATATATATATATATATATATGCGACCATTGCCAATATTTTTTTCACTACTTCTCATGAGTCATAGGATGAGTTTTGGTGAAATTGTCATTCTGACTCTTTCTCAACAGCTAAAGGAAAAAAGCTGCCTAATTCTCAGTTTATAGATATGAATATACACACATGTGAAGCACTTCTACTTTAGTAATCAGGGATATGTCCTTTGGCAATATGTAATGGCACTGGCATTCGTTTGAATTGGTTTGCTTTGTAGCAGGGGTAGCAGCCATTTCCCTTTTTCTTTACGTGAATAGTTTTGAAGTTTCTTTCGGCACAATAGCATATATTCCATGCATAAGCATCCAAACATACATGTATATAGTTATTGATAAATGCATCATGCATGCACGCACATGGTATGTGCTTACTAATTGGGAGTTGTTTTTTCACTGGAGAGACACTGATGTATCTGATTTAAGCATAATTAAAAGTTGGTTGCATTTTCTTAGAGGCTTCTATTGATTCAGCGGCAAAGATAACATGCTTCCTAGTCGGGATGAAGCCCAAAGGCTTATGACATCATTGAAGAACTGCAGAGTTTGTCACTTCAAAGACAATGGACATGCACTTCTAATGGTAGGTGAAATCTATGTTATTTTAATGTCGCGAAGCTCGAGGAGTTGGTGTCTTCCGATGCCGTGTCTTGTTGAATAGAGGCTAGAGCTAAAAGAGCTTTTGACGAATATAGCTCAATTTAAAATATAGTTTGGCGCTTATATTGAGATATCCTTATGATAGGGTTCAACGGTGCTTGGATAGTAAAAGTTAACACTACAACTTTTTTCTAAGATGGAAACATGTTTAATCAAGTTAAGTGGGTATTGTCCATCAGCCTCTCTTATTTAATCACCTAATTTCGAGTTAGTCGAACTGATTGTACTCATATTATTTACTATTTCAAGTGCTGCTTGAGCTATTTTGAGACTTTGAGTCGCAATAAACCAAATTGACTACGCCACTTATAAGTCCAAATTCCAAGGGCATGTGGTATCATCCACATTCAATGGTCTACTTAGAAATAGGGGTGAATATGATTCTATTGTAGAATCATGAATCGGAGAACCGGACCGGTTTCTAGCGGTGCAGTTCCAAAGTATGCAGAGTAAGTTCTAGGTTCATAAAATTGAGAAAGCTGTTCCAATCACTAACTTGAAACTTGGAATAAGTCTTTATGTTTTTCTTATTTATATCCTCGCGCAATCTTGTGGTATTCTATGGTGTTGATGATGAGCATATCATTTGGAACTATTAGTCCGAGTCTTCATTTCCGACATATCCATGATTGAAACTTATTTTGTTAATATTTTATATTCTTCATATGTCTAAATATAAATTGTGGTCAGTGAATTATAATGACAAATAGTGATCTTTACAAATAATAATTCACTGCAATAATTCAATTAAGAATATAGTTAGAACTTGTGTAGATCTTGAAACTTATGGCATTGTAGGTCCCAGATTCCAAAATATGCAGGGTGAGTTCTAAGTTCTAAATTTGGGAACTTGTTCCAACGGATTCTAGATTTCAAGTGGAAACAAAATCGACCTTGGAACTGCTCACCCTTAATTAGAAAATAGCAAGTAGATCATCATCGTGTAATTCTTGTGGCTGATGACGGATCGTAGTCTTAGCTCCTTGGGAAATTTGGAACATAGGAAAGTTAAATTTCCTGTTGATTATGTGCAAAACACAAATGCGATCTTGCAATTTCGTGAAATCTACAGTCTCTCTCACAGTTCTATTTATATATTTGTGAATGCATCTCATGATGAAACTGCATGGCTCTTCAAAATATCACCCCCCGCTCGTAAAGTTAGCATCGAGTTTCAGGAGATTTTGTCTGTAAATATCTCTTCATGGCGCTCCCTGTCTATCCACCAGTAATTAGACCGAGATTGCAGGAAGATGGAATTAGTTTGCTGAGCGTCATCAAAGGTACCCACACATACCGTCGAACGAAGAGGCATGATTACGTCTTGGATTTCCTGCCTCCTAGCATGTCAGAATACAAACTATTTTTCAATCAAATAGCGGGGTAATTCTGCAAACAAAGACTTCTGCTTGTCTTTTCTTGTTCTTTCCTGATTGGAATAGAATGAGATTTCTCTGAATGGAAACTAATAGGGAGAAGAACACTAGAGATGCCTTAATTTATGTACGACGCTCACTTTAATACTATAATTTTTCACTGGCTTATTTAGGTGTCACTTTAAAAAAAAAAACAATCACTTAAATGTCAACTCCGAATTGAGTCGTCAAAAGTTTGACGTGGTAATATTTTATTAATTTCTCAATCCTACGTGGATTGTCGGCGTGTCCAATCAACATATAATTTCTAAACAAGGTCATGTAGTAAGTTAAAAAGTGATTACTTTCGTGCTAGTCATTATAAAAAAAAAAAAATCACTTCAGTGTCAATCGTTGTTAAAAAAGTAATCATATCATATCAATCTTAATGAAAAAGAGATCACTTTAGTGCCAATAAAACCCCTAAACGACATCGTATAGCAACTTAATAAGTGATCACTTTAGTGTCAAAATATACCACTTTAGATAAAAAATTTAATTATAAAAGCCACATAATTTCTCTAATCGGAATTTTTTGTTGGAGGCATTGAAATGATATTTTTTCTCCTATTTTGGCACTTAAGTAAGCCAGCGACAAATTGTTGCATTAAAGTGAGCACCATACACAAGTTAAGGCGCTTCTGGTGTCCTTCTCCCGAAGCTAATATATCTTCTACGTTTGTTTGAAGAACTAAATTATTCAGCAAATGTTTCAAACCAGACGATTGGGTTGTCAAGTCTTTGCTATCTGATTATTTGCTACTTCACTTTCTATTTCTTTTGCTACATCTCATTCAAAATTTTTCTGCTGCATTAGTGCATGATTTTGATTTCATCACCAGCTGAAGCCTGAAATCTCAGGGCAAAGCCATTCTCGTCCTGTGATTTGCAAAAGAAACACGTCGTTGACACGCAAAGTTCTCAACTTAAATGTCATTTGTTTATATGATCTCTTATTACCAACTCTAACACTATCAGTGGCCGCCTCGGGCCCAGCACAAACATGGATGGCCATACTCATTCCACAAACGCTTATTTTACATGCTGATTCATTGATTGCAACCAGTCAGTTTTAGTCTGATGCTGTGGTTGGATAAATGCAGAGGATTTCGCAATGTATCTGGTTCGGTACTATTCTCAACATTGGAAGATGGGAAGATAGTTAGAGGCCTTTCAGGGGTTCCTTCTGAAGGACCGGTGTTGTTGGTCGGTAATCACATGTTGATGGGCCTTGAGCTGTTTTCACTTGTTGAAGAATTCTTGAGAGAGAAGAACATTATTGTGCGTGGGATAGCTCATCCGATGTTGTTCTCTAGAAAAATCGAAGATTTACCTACTGAATTTGGTCTAATTAATTGGGTAAAAGTATTTGGAGCAGTTCCTGTAACCGGAAGCAACCTCTTTAAGTTGTTTTCGACCAAATCTCACGTTCTACTTTATCCTGGTGGTGCACGCGAGGCTCTTCATCGTAAGGTGTGTACGTACATTACTTTCAGTTCAGGTAGTTCTCTTCTGCAGTGTAACTGCCGTATTTGCTCTCGTTTTCATCCAAATGGTCCTAATAAATAATGTAATCGTACGAGAAATCTAACTGGAAAATAACTTTTCAAATAGAAGTACTATGTCTCGAGGCTTTAACGTAAGAAGGATCTTCCGCAACATAAGTTCCATGAGTGAAGATGTAAAGCCATGTTGGGAAGGAGAATTCAAAATGGCGGCCGTGCAGTGTCGGTGGTAGCAATGTCGGATTCCGTGGCCAATTAGCTCAGATGTTGGTGGTGGTGGTGGTGGCAACAGTCGAGCTGATGCTGTTGTCGGGGTGGATAAGAAGCTAAGCGAGTCTTGAGGGATGATGATATTTGCATGGTTAAGTACGCATTTTCTAGTTAAGGGCGTTAAACGCCCATCGACAGTTCCTTTTCGGAGACAAAAATTCTTAGTCGTACATTATATAAAGTACTTGAGAGCACGAGCAATTTGGGCCGGCCATTGCCTCTTAGATTATTCGTTATCCAAGGTCTCACATGTATTGATTAGAGTTACTCGTTATCACTTCCAAGCTTTTTTGTGCATCTTTTCAATGAAGTAATGCCTTGAAATGTTAACCTCAGCGCTGTCCTGTTCCATTTGTAGGGTGAAGAATACAAGTTATTCTGGCCAGAACAACCAGAATTTGTTAGAATGGCTGCACGGTTTGGTGCCACAATTATACCATTTGGAGCCGTGGGAGAGGATGATATGACAGAGGTAAGATCTCTCTATTTCTGCATTAAAGTTCGTATTTAGCATGATCCTCTGCAAAGATTGGGAATTCAAAACTTGCATAGCATTTTATCGATAGTTATGGGGTTCGTGACTATTGCCATTCCGCTCTTTTACTTATATCTTTATCGGAGTTCGAGTGTGATCTTTCGACTATTTTCACCTAATTTAGTTAATCACACGAATGGATCACATGCATGGTTGTTTAAATTTGGCTGAATCAATACGTTTTGATGCATTTTTCCCGCGAGCTTTTGCATTGACCATTGCTGTCTATAACTTTTAAGTTAAACGAGCCACAAAGCAAGTTTGAAAATGAAAACAGGCCGGCCCGTTCATATGATGTACTTCGCAATCCATTCTGACAATGTTGTGTTTATTATTTTGAACGGGCAGTTGGTACTTGATTACGATGATCTCATGGAGATTCCAGTTATCAATGACTACATCAAGGACAGTACTCGGCGTGCTATACGAGTGAGGTAGCTCCCCACCCATGGACCTTTGAAAGATTATGTGCAAGGATTTTGTATGGATGACCTTTTAAATCAGATAATCACTTAGCATGCTCTGATCTCTCTCTCTCTTTTCTTTTTTCTTTTTTTCCTTTTTTTGATATTGACATGAAATATGTCCTGCTTGTTAGGGAGGGTCAAAGCGGGGAGGTTGCAAATGAAGAAAATTTTATTCCAGCGATGTTGCCAAGGATACCTGGCCGCTTGTACTATCTGTTTGGGAAGCCCATAGAGACAAGGGGTAGATATGAATCACTGAAGGATCGAGAAAATGCAAACGAGTTGTACTTGAAAGTGAAATCAGGTGTCGAAAGCTGCATCGCTTATTTGCTCAAGAAGCGAGAGGAGGACCCCTATCGAAGTATATTTGATAGAGCCATACATAGAGCATTAAATTCTCCTTTACATGAAATTCCAGCATTTGAGCCTTGATAATTCATGATGATTGCTGAAACTGTTTTGACCTTATTTATTTCGTTTTAGAGTAACCGGCCTTTGTCTCAGCCAAACATAGACATTTATAAATACATTTGAGTATATCTATTTTCCAGTGAAAATGCTATACATTTTGTCGAGATTTAGATGGTTAGCGCTTTTTGGAATAATCTAAAGAAGATAATCTGTATTATCCTAAAGCAATGAGCGAGGAAAATGGGAAAGCATTTTAGTCAATGGGTATCATATTCCTTGAAATTATGGGTTTAGGTTGAACACGGTTAGGCCAGCCCTTTCCTCTATGCTCACATCTCCCTCTTTCACTGAGAGGGGGATGAGGAGGAGGAGGAGGAGAGGAAGTAAAAGAGCAAGCCATGTGAAGAAAATTTCAAGAGCCATTGTTGGGATGGCGATGTACAATGAGAATACTTACAACGTTGAGTAAGGTTGGGGTGGTTAAGGTTCTACATGGCAAGTTTCTACTTCTCTATTCCTTTGTTCTTTTGTTCCCAATAATATAAAAAGAACATAAATTCGTTTAGTAACGTCAGTTAATTTTTCTATTCTCCAGAATAAAAAAGGTGGTCAGAGAATAGATTTGGAATAGCAATAATAAATATAAAAAAAAAAAGACTTTTTTATTCTCGGGAACTATTTTTACAAATAATTCAATTTTTTTCTTTTCTTCTTCTTTCTTACCACCCCCGCTGGTCATCGCCGGCGCCACCTTCCGCCACCCACCACCTGCTGCTTGTCATCCGTCGCCGCTTACCACCGCTCAACGACCGGCTAGAGGAGGAATTTTGTGAATTGTAACAAACTCATAAAAAAGAAAAAAAGAAAAATTTCAAAAAAATTATTAAAAAATTAAAAGAAATTCCACGTCATAAAAAATTTGTGAATTGTACCAAACACATTCCCGTTCTTTTTTATTTATTTATTTCGAGAATAGAAATTTTGTATAATTACCAAACTGTTATTTTACTCAGAAACTATTCCAAGAAATCAAAATATAAAAGAACTATTTTTGAAAAGAAATTATTCTCGGAAATAGGAATGTTATTAAACACACCTAAGTAGTGCGAGGAGTGGGAGTGAAAATAAATACGAAAGAAAAGCTAGAAGAATCAGTTGCTAAAAATCGGATTTTTGCTATTTAGTATAATTAGACTTTGTAAAGGATTTTTGCTTTTTTTTAAAAAAAAAATCTTAAATGATTTGTCAACAGAACTCAGTCGCTTCGGCGAGGGTGGTGATGGCTCACCAGTGATTAGGGCCTGCGATCCTCACCGGCCATTGGGGGAGGGTTCCGCCCTTCTGTTCATGAGGGAGGGTCGACTGGCCCTCGCCTGTGATCGATGAGGATTAGCTAGTGACCCCGCTGGAAAAAAAAAAAAAAATAAAAAAAAAAAAAAATTAAAAATTTTAAAATTTTTAAAAAAATTATAAAAATTGCTCACATCAGCGTTAGCGTTAGCCACGTTAGCCTCTTTTTTCTTTTTTTTTTGGACTAAAATTGGCCAGATAAACTCAATTGACAAAATGGGCGGTGGTGCATTCGTGTCATTTTACAATCATCCTCTTCACTCCATTTAGTCCCTTGTGCACAGATATTATCCTTATTCGTTGCCGCCGGCCATATTCAATACTCAATCCCCGCTGTTCCATCTCAAACTTGTGACGTTATTATCGATGCATACTGCTAAACACAGGTTTACAAGCCTTTTAAAGGGTGAAGACTTTCTTCTAAATATTCAACTGATGTTACAACAAATGAAATAGCATTCGATACTAACTGAGAACTTGACAAGGAGCTTTTGTGATCTGTTGTATTTATACTTGTTAGGTCTGTTGAAATTCGTTGAGAAAATCATCAAAGCTGAGTATGCCTCATCTCCACATAAGCCCATTTATCTTCTTGGGGATTCCTTTGGAGGATGCCTCGCACTTGCTGTGGCTGCTCGTAATCCTACCATCGACCTGGTAGTATTATTAGCGAATCCAGGTGAGTTTTTAGATTGACAAGCAAATCATGTATTAGGGTATTTTCTTCTGGATTACAAGCCTTCTTTGAGACTCTGAAGAAGTCTGCTGTTTCCTCCGTCATGTTAGCTACGTCATTTGGCCGTTCACAGCTGCAGCCACTGTTACTGTTATTGGAAGCTATGCCCGACGGACTCCATTTCACACTCCCTTATCTTCTAAGCTTTTTTGTGGGTCTGATATGCTACCTTCAAATCTTTGTGTAAAATGACGATATGTGACAATACTCTCAGAGTTTTCCATAGTAAGATTTGATTTCTTTCTGAATCAGATTACCCAGTAAAGATTGCAACAGCCAATATTGATAATATGCTTCCCCCAAGAGTGGCAATTGAACAATTGTTCGTCAACCTCTCTTCTTTGCTGCCTCGTCTCTCAGCAAGAGGCATTTTCTCTGCCGGGACTTGCTTATTTTCTTTTCTCGTTTATCTTCATTGCTCAAAACTTTACAATAGATGTATAGCAAGCCTTCTACCGGGCTTCTAGGCTAGACCTTTTCTTGTTTTTTGTCCCTTCCTGGGCTGTTTCTTGATTATCTCGGGACCCAATAATCAATTCCCCGTTTCAGGGTTTGGCTAATATGATAACCAAGGAAACTCTTCTTTGGAAACTGAAGTTGCTTAAATCAGCTGCCTCTTACACTAATTCTCGTCTTCATGCTGTCAAGCCGAAGTGCCTCTACTTGCAAGGTTTTTGCTTCCCCACGTTTTGTGAAGATGATAACGTGATTGTCAGATTGTGCAGAAAATTGTCACGATTGTACAATTAAATCTAAAACTTTTAAAAAATGCAATTAGATCCTAAAAATTATCATAAAAGTGTAATCAAGTTCTAGAATTTTCAAAAGTATAATTGAGTCCTAAAACTTTCAAAAAATGCATTCAATGGAAGGACTTGATTGGATCAATTTGATAAGTTTTAAGACTTAGTTATACTTTTAGAAGTTTTATGACTCAATTGTACTTTTATTATAAGTTTTAAGACTTAATTACACTTTTTGAAATTTTTATGACTCAATTATATTTTCGTGACAAGTTTTAGAATTTTCAATGTACTTATCTTTATATATGAACGATCGTTATGCCTATGATTTGAGGTACCTCGGAATGGGAAGTAAGGGGCAATTTGGATTGGACAGCTTCATCTTTCAGGACGGTAATAGATTCATTAGGGGATACCCCAAAACTATGCTCGTTTTGCGGGTTAGACAACTACAACTTTGGATGGAACAAGCTCAGAGCAAACAATACCATATACGGAATATTGGGCTTGGGCTCTGGGAGGAGGGCTATCCTTACATAATACGCCCATGAGACTAAAGAGAGAGGATTGGCTAGCTTGCCTTCATGGAATGCCCATTGCGGCACTCATTACTCTAACTTTGGAGACGATGCAACTGTTTAGACGATACATCTAATTTCAACTGTAAGCAAGTACATGGGCATGAGCATCAATGGAAAACGCCTAAATAGATCCTGTAGCTTTCTGAACGAGACTGGACTGCACAGGGTGGGTTTGTCTTCAACTCAAGAAGTCATCGTGGTATTCGGGTTCAAACCGCTTATAATGCCGTGAAAGAAGAAATAACTTAATGTTTCTTGAGGAAGTACTCTTGGCACCCTGGACCTGTCCTATTAAGTGCCCCGTGAGAGTTATACATATCCAACTGTGAAGTACCAATCACGGAAGCCGATCTTTCTTTGCCAGGCATAGTGAGTTCCAAATCCTATAATTTGGGTTTTTGCGTGAGGCTCGTGCCATGTACGACGGAGGAGGAGGAGTGAATCTACTTGGAGCATTTCAACACGCAAATTATCAGTTCTTATTTGACTTTCGAGCATTGAGGACTTCTTTTCTACAGGAAGTGTGTGAATCCAATTGAAGAAAAGGAGAAACTATTAAAAAAAATTAAAAAGGAAGAAGAAATCAAAATGTCCTGTATGCAGCTTTTTTCCTTTTTTAATAGGCGATTTAATAAATTTGAAACTTTGGGGAAGTTCGTTTATTGAGATCCATTGATATGAAAGTGGAATATGTTTGGGCTTCAAGAACAAAGCATTGAGGTAATTCCTCACAATTTAGCAGCAAGTGACTAGCTTATGGCAATAGCTTAGCCGACCAATTTCCTTCGAGTAATTTTGAATTTGAACACATACACACACAAGACATAAGTATAAATTATTGACAATTTGGAATAGGAGAGTGTAAACTTGACTCTGATCCTATGAACATCTAAGTGAATGTACTATGAAATCTCCGTGGTTGTACATAACTACACTTTCTACCGGTTGCTTTAGTCATAGCATGTATACATTTATGAGGGCTCAATTCCTATTAAGGTTGTATTTATACGAGCGATCGGTTACACTTAGGATGCAAATAAAAACATAATTAAATAAAAACCCCATAAAACATCCAAATTACAAATTAATAATAACCACACAATAGATTCAATTTACTTAGAACCTTCAGGCTTTTTTGTTGATGTGCCATAAACGCATGTGCCAAATTCAGATTCTCAAATAAATGCATGTGACCTCTTTATGACGAAATTCATCATTATCTCCTCTTGGAGCTCATATAGGTCATTATACTCGATTCCTCTAATTATCACTAAAAAAGCTCGAATGACCATAAGAACTTCACTTTTTGAAGTATACCAACACATGGCTAAATCTAGGGCACTTAAGAAAATCATGGTCTTTTTTAAATCTGGTACATGCTACACTCTAGTCAATATTCTCATGATGCCATCATGTTTTTGATTCAAACATTGCCAACACCCACAATATCGTATTTAGCATTGTTCTCTAATTGCATCTTACCACTATCCATGAATTGAAACGTAGTAAACCAATTCCTGTTTAGTGTACCATGAAACAACAACTAAAATCGATTATCCGTTTCTCAAACAACAAATCTTCAGTGACAAACAATGGGAAAAGTGCCAAGAAAGTCCTAAACCTTTTGTCGTTGTGCCGATTTAGTCCTAAACCTTTTTTTGGTGCCGATTTAGTCTTAAACCTTTTTACATTATGCTAATTCAGTCATTTCCGGCCAATTTTGGCTGGATTTTGTTGACTGGACGCTAGTCGGTTGATGTGGCCTGATTGGTGCTAACGTGGATAACTTTTAATAATATTTTTTTATTTTTTTTTGAATTTATGAATTTATGAATTTTTCTTCCCTCTTCTTCCTCCAGCCGGTCGCTGGACCTCAGCGATCGGCCAGAGGCAACAGCCGGCGAGGTCGAGGTCGACCTCGCCACCTAGGCCTCGAGGGCCAGCGAGGGCAAGCCCCGCCAACTCGGCGCAAGGCTAGCTCTCCCCGCTCCATTCCTCGATCCCAATCTCGCCCTAGAAATCTCCTCCCTCCGCTCGTCATCGTTGTCTCTAGGGTTTTATGGGAGCTCGGGGGTGTCCTCGATCGCGCGGCTCTGGCCCTGGATTTTCGCTTGGTTTCCCCCGTGGCGGCGATCCGTCGAGCGAGGCTTGAACCTCACCAGATTTGGTGAGGGCTAGCCTCGCCACCTAGGCCTCGAGGATGGCCTCGCGCCGGGCGGGCAAGGCTCGCCCTCACTGACCATAGGCGAGGCTCGACCCTTGCCAGATCCGGAGAGGGCGAGCCTCGTCGCCCAGCGCGAGGCCGCCCTCGCGGTCACTAGTGAGGTGGCCGGCGAGGTCGAGGTCGACCTCGCTGGTTGTCGCCTCTAGCCGGTCGTCGAGGTTCGGCGACCGGCTGGAGGAAGAAGAGGGAAGAAAAAAAAAGAAAAAGAAAAAGAAAATAATAAAATAATAAAAAAATTCAAAAATTCAAAAATATTAAGATATTATTAAAAATTTGTCCACGTCGGTGTTGATCAAGCCACGTCAGTCGGCCGGCGTCCAGTCAGCAAAATCCGGCCAAAATTGGTCGGAAATGACTGAATTGGCACAACGTAAAAATGTTTAGGACTAAATTGATACAACGACAAAAGATTAGGACTTTTTTGGCACTTTTCCCGACAAACAATACGTAATCATCACCAGTTGAGTTATTTTGATCTTGTAGCTAAGCAAAATTGTTGCTTGTTACAATTTAGCTTCTCCTTCTTCTTCTGTATTATTTTGTTTTTCCTTTCAATGATGTAGAATGCTATTTGGGAGATAGTAAATTGAAGATGAAATGTTATTTAACTAAGAAGACTAGAGCAGGTTTTGAATGAAATGGTTAATAAGGTAGTGTCGACTAGGGGTGAGCATGGTTCAAGTGGGCGGTTCCCATTCTAGAATTGTGAACTGCCTACTAAGGACCGAGTTCATTGGAATCAGGAACCACTTGTTAGTTCCACGAATCCACTTGAGAACTAGACTGTCAATCTGGTTCGATTCCCAGATAGATCCATGGAAGCAGTCCCACCAAGCTTTACACACTCAGTGTAATGTTTTCAACAAGCCAAAGTGAAGCAAAACAAATAACTTCCCTATTTTTAATTGCAAGATTAGTAAAAATATTGGGCTTATATTAAAAGTTGAGAGTTGATGAACTGAGTCAACAGGCGTTGAACTCGAGAGTTGAGGCCATAAGTGAGAGAAAGAGACAACTTAGACAATGTGAGAGTGAGATGAGACAAGCACTTAGTCAATGGGTGTTGAGTTTCAAATTAGGGATTTTAGGGTATTCATTTTTCTTCAATTGTTTTTTGGTTGGAATTTTTTTTGAAAAATTATATATATACTACCAATCTAGTTCAATGGGTGGATGGGCGATTCTACACTTAGAATCGAAAATCGGACCAGTACCCATCGATTTTAATTTGTTAGAACCCTATCAATGAGTAATTGCACTCAAATGTCCTAATTATCCTTAATCAATAGTAACATCAACAATTTCAAAGTTGGTGGTTTTTCCTTAAACAATTATGAGTTATTATTTTCTAAAATCATTCAACTCCACAAATTTTTTTTAAATATAAATTTATCAAACAGTCTAAATTACATAAGGCACTGGTCCGATTAAATTGTTGGCTTGGGCCTGGAGCACAGAATCTCCCATTGTAACACGGTCCTCTCAAAAGCTCAGGTGAAAACATATGATATCATTCCTTACATCATATGAAAGTTGCAACCTTATAACATAATTTTGGTACGCATGCGTATTCGAGGAAGATTCTGATGACTTTAGATATTCGAAAACATGCATGTCCACATCTACTTGAAAGTTGATGATTTGTTTACTGAAAAAGTGATAGTTACTGTATTGTAATTACAATCTCTCTCTCTCTCTCTCTTTCCTTCCCCCACCACCCCCCCCCCCCCCCCGGCTCTCTCGCCCCTGCAAACTGCAAACTATTAATCGAAGTACTTAGCACTCGCGGCTAAAATTGGAACTGCATCTATCCCAATGAATTTCGAGCTTGTTCCTTAGCCCTCCTCTTAGCACTGGCTTACTCAAAAGAAGCTGACCTCTCTCTCTTTTTCTCATGGGAAGATGCTGATCCTTGAAGTGCCAAAACTTAGTACGAGAAGACACTTTAGTGCCAAAAGTTTCAAAATGTACACTTAAGTGCCATAATCAAAGATTGATCAGTTATTCACTTCTTCAAATCGTATTTTAAATTGAATAAAGTGGTGCAAAAACAATAAGAGGTTCAAAATTGCAAACTTTTGCGTGTGGAGATTGAAATCCAATTTTGTCTAAATCATATGGTCTAATTGGGAGCTACTTGTTTTCCTTTTTTTACTTTTTATATGGATGATGCAAAAGCATCTAACTTGTTAGTAGCTGTGCCCATACCTGAAAAATGAGTAAAAGAAAATTAAAATTCTTTGTATATGCCATTTCGAAACTATTTTCATTAAATTGTTTTTGAACATGATTGCTAAGCGGGTGTTAGGGAATACATTGCGAGAAAATCATCTTGTAAAGAAAATTGTTTTAAGTGGAATCCCGCTATATATAAAAACAAAGGAATAGATAATAAGATCAAAAGGACCATGACAATGATGTAGTAGATGATTGAGACCAATGGAGGAAATGGTTGGTGGTGAGTTCATGTTATCTCGAATAAAAATTAATTATAAAAAAGAAAGCAACTTCCATGACCATGGTCAAAATTAAATTGATATTTTCAATCAATCATTGTGGTGTTTATCTTATATGGCTGATTGGTTATGGCATGCGGTTGACTCTTTTAAGGTTGAATCTCAATTGAATGAAGTCTGCTTTTGGCAACCCATGATAGGTTGGGCCAAATATTACTGTCAGCATTAAAAAAAAAAGGTGGTCCTTGCAATTTGCTGGGGTTCACCTGCCCAATAAATCAAAGCCAAGACCCCTTTGTTCTTTTTTCTAATTTTAAGTGCTATTGGCAAGGAAAATGAGAAAGCAATGTCCATTCCGTATTGCTTGATGTCATATTCATGAGAGTGAATTTGACAGGTTGAGTGGAGGGGACCTAATGCAATTTTTTTGTGAGTTTTTTTTTATATGTTTAGTTCCTTTTTCTATGTTATTTTCATTTTGGTATATCCTTTTTTTCCCCTGAGTTAACATGGTTTGAATTATTATTAGGTGAAGGCGCCAACACTTTGTTATAAATTACTAGCTTAAGCAAAAGAAATGCATATTTTGAGACAATAGTCTGACTACGGGTGCATTATTGGTATCTCCAGGAAGATCACATATCCATGTTAAAAAATGATTGAGCTCTATTAAAATTGACATGGATGAGGTGATAGATTTGGAAAATCTTTCAGCATATAAAATGAATTATTATTGTTGAATTGGACTTACACCATGACGTTTGTAACCAAGGACCATGTTCAAGAAATCAAGTATGGAATAAAGCTCGATAGGTTTTAATAGCGAGTTTCATTGATCTTATCCTATGACCATAGATGTAGATTGCATCAATTGATCTCATGAAATTCTGTATTAGGGTATCTTTGCTTTCATCTATCTTCTCTAAAAAAAAAAAAATCACTTCTTGATGCTTTACACAATAATGCGCTGCTTTTACTTGCAGTAAGTAGCGGTTTGTCTATATTGATTAACATGATTTTTCTAATCATGTTGGCTGTTCCCTTATCAACCCCTTGGGCAGGAACTAGAAGTGAATTAGTCAAAGGCCTAATCATTCAAAAACGGTGATTAGAGCTTGGTTTCCATCTCTTTGCCGGCAAGGACTTATTTTTCTAATTATTTGTAATTAAAGCAACTTGCCATTTGACTTTCCCATCTGCTATTTAACACATTAAAGTAATGACAGGGATTTTTTTTTTTTTTGGGTGCTTTGTCAGTTTTATCTTTAGAAAAACACAATCAATTAAGTAATTGCCATACTACTATTAGAAAAAATAAATAATATTTGTCAGCCCACTCGAAAATATAATATAAGCTATCAACTATTGACTTATCCCAGTCTATTCTCTTAATCAAGGCTAGCAGCTCTTCCCTCGCATGAGTGGAGCGGTTTTTAATTTATTTTAACGTGGCATTACATAACTCGATGTAATAGAAGGACGATAGATATTATCCTCAAGCAAGCAATAATGCAAGATTTGATTTGAATTATATACTACAATAATATCATTGAAATTACAGTCGCACTTCCTTTCCATTTAAGATTTGAGATAACTGAATGATTATAGAAAATTAGAAAAATGGTTATGTCATGCGTGTAATGTATCCACGATATGGTTATGAATTTATAACTAATTACAAGCTGAGTTATGTTGATCTTGTAGCTAAGAAAAATGTTGCTTGTTACAGTTTAGCTTCTCCTTCTTCTATTGTATTATTCTGTTTTTCCTTTTGATGGTGTAGAACGCTATTTGGGACATAGTAATTTTGTAAGATGAAATGTTATTTAACTGAGAAAATTAGAGCAGGTTTTGAAAAAAAATGGTAAATAAGATAGTGTCGACTATGGGTGAGTATGATCCAGGTAGGCAGTTCTAAGGATCAATTCCAAAAAATTGGAACCAGGATCTACCCGTTGGCTCCATGAATCCAATCGAGAATTGGACTGCTGATCCGGTCCGGTTCCCGGATGAGTCCATGGAATTGATCCTGCCAAGATTCATGCACTCAATGCAACGTTTTCCAACAAGACAAAGTAAACAAAACAAAGAACTTCCCCATTCTTAATTGCAAGAACATTAAAAAGATTGGGCTTAAATTGAAAGTTGAGAATTGAGGCTGTGAATCAATGGACATTGAACTTGAGAGTCGAGGCCGTGGGTAAGAGATAGAGAGACGACTCAAACGAGGTGAGAGTGAGATGAGCACTTAATCAGTGGGTGTTGAGTTTCAGATTAGGGATTTTAGGACTTTCATTTTTCTTAATTTTTTTGTTTGGAATTTTTTCTTATAAATAATATATATATTATTGGTCCGCTGCAGTTCCACACTTGGAACCAGGAACCGGAATGATACCCACCAATTCCAATTTATTGGAACTCAATCAATGAGTAATTGCACTCAAATGTCCTAATTATCCTTAATCAATAGTAACATCCGACAATTTCCAAAGTTGGTGGTTTTCCCTAAAACAATTATCAGTTACTATTTTTCTGAAATCATTCGACCGTGCAATTTTTTTAATATATTTTATCAAACAGTCTAAATTACAAAAGGCACTGGTCCGATAAATTGTTGGCTTGGACCTGGAGCACAGAATCTCCCATTGTAGGCCGGTCTTCTCGAAAGCTCAAGCCATAACTTATTATATCATTCTTACATCATATGAAAGTCGCAGCCTTATTACATAATTTTGGTACGCATCCATACTTATATTTCGAGGAAGATTCCGATGCCGTGAGATATTCGGAAGCACGCATGTCCACATCTACTTGAAAGTTGATGATTTGTTTAATGATATAGTGATGGTTGCTGTATTGTAAATGTAATCTCTCTCTCTCTCTCTCTCTCTTCCTCACCGGTGACTCGGTGAGGGTCATTTAACCTGTTGGGGACGAATAACAAGCACATCGAGTTTTTCTAATTTCGATGTGGACGGTCTGTCTTCGACCAGACTTGAATGAAAAGCTATCTGCGTTGATGAATTAATCAATGTGCGAACTGTTGGAAATTTCCTACAATATGGGCTTACATTAATTAATTGATTTTCTATTTCAAATAATCGGGTTAATGGATATTCCAATATTTGTTAAACCCAACAGTGATCTTATTGAATTGGGTATTAGCATCTATTAATAATGGGCCTAGTTGAACAGCAAAGTATAGGCAATTGTGTTTAGCGAAGCGTAATGGGAATGAATAGCGATTTGACACGTTGATTAGGGTTTCTTAGGTCCCTCTAGCCATAAAAGGGTAGGTTATACCTATCAGTTGCTTTAATCCTATTGAAAGCTGCTATATCGAAATATGTCATAGAGAGGAAAATCTGACATTCCAATAAATCATTGATTATCAGAGTGATCTACTTCAAGTAAAACAATGGCTTAAACATGTACGCTTTAATTCCGCTGTATTTATTGATATCGGTGTTTTACAATCATATATGGATCCGTTATTTTCATGATTGACTAGTTGTTCATATAAATAAATTTTCTACACAAACGGCATCCGTGATAGCTTGCTGGCTTGTACTTCTACAAAAGCACTTGCAAATTGATGGATGAATCAACTAAATAATGCGTTGTTTAGCTAGTGTGCAATAGATTTACTTATACAAATCATTTTTTTGTCTATCAATGTCACCGCATGCGCTCTTCAAATATTTGAGTTGGGTGAAGAGTCGCTTTTCAATTAAAGTTAATCGCATTTTTCTAAAGTTTCTTCAAGAAATGTATAATGCAATCTTATAATTTTAGATTAGATTCAATGTCACATCTGTCTCTGGCACGCACATCTGTCTATGACAATTTGTGTTCAACTGATGTTATTTCTCTTAGTTTTTTTTTTTTTATTCCGTTTCCTATGGGTATTGGATGGGACAATGACAATCTTTTGACAAAATCTAAAAGAAGTTAAATTTATTTCAAGAGTCAGATGGCGACATCTTTTTTTTTTTTTTTTTTTTTTTGGTGAAGAGTTCAGATAGTGAAAAGATTTCAGATGGCGACATCTTCAAGCCTAGAAAAAACTGAAAAATGAAAACAAAGAAAACTACAATGGATTTTTGGCCCCATGTGGCTGCTTCCTATATTCCTTTTGGCTTTGACAAAGTTGATGCCTTTGCATAGATTTATCCTTCACCTTGACGAATGGGCCAAATCAATGTGCCCTTAGCTGATAGGGAAGGCATGACATGAACTTGGCATTCTATCAAAACCCAACCGGTCTGTGTTCGGCAATTCTCGTTGGATTGATAGTCCAAACTAGCGGTCTTAATTCGAGTTGATATCTCTCATTTACTGTTACTTTGTTTAGGCCCTCTTCAATGATAAGATCTTTTCTTTAGATGGAAAGATCAACCTTAGGTTAGACATGACTCAATGGCTCATTGGCAATTCTTGATATATGCTCCCACGGATTATTATCCTTAATATCATCTCATTTTCTTTATTGTACTTAATCTCATTTCATTTTCTGTACTCAAAACATTTTTTTTATGAGTTTCAAATTCTTACAAGAAGTTGACAATCTGCCATTAGAGATTTTTCTAAGATGGAAGGCCAAATCTTAATTTAGTTGAGACTCATATGACCAATCCAAACTTGATATGACTTGTATGTGTAAAGATCAAACTTTCAAAATAGTTTCTACGGTGGTGAAAAAAGGTCTGACTTGATAAGAAATTCCTGAAGCCGCACTGATAAGGGAATTCTAGATCAGCCAGCCGATTACACTTATCTATCAGTACTATGGGTGTGAGCCTAGTGCTTCACAAGGAAAAATGGAAGAACTCTGTCTCTCCCTGCACAACCTTCCGATTAGTTACAAGAACCAGACCCAGCTAGACAATGGTTTCCCTCTGAAAGTACTTTTCTTTCTCTCTTTTCTCAACACTCCTTTCAATTTTCTCGTCGCTGCATTGCATTCCACATTAATTTTCACTCACTATTTATTTGCTTCAGTTCTGTTTACCGGATAACCCCAAGATTTCTAGAATTGTACATTCTAGATAGTATTAAAATACCATTTTGCTTTGAGGGTGCACCTCAAGTTTCAATTTTATTTTATTTTTTTCCTTTTGAATGTTTTCTCAGTTTCTCTGTTGCTTTTTTTAGGCTAAGAGTGGATTGCGACTCTTTTTGGTTTAGAGTGCTCCGAGGAACCTCCTGACTAAACTCCCCAAGGCCCCTCAGTGACTTAATAGGACTCTTGAGCTCTTTTACAAGTGTTGTTCTTGGTGGAGATTAAACTTTCTAGGTTGCTGAGTTTGGAAAAGGAAAGAAAAGGGTGCAATCTTTGTATCGCTGCTATGACATCATCAGTTACTTTCCGGGTGTCGCCTTATTCGGTGTTGAATTCGCAATTCAGGCCTCGGTGTATAGTGCAAGCTAGCAGTTCAGTTGGTGGAGATTCAACAGTCTCATCATCTCCTGAATTGGTTGCGTTGAATGGAGCTCCTCCTTTTGAGGAGAGAGAGCAAATTGGTCCGTCGACTGGGGTAAATGGATACGTAGTTTCGAAGATTGATGTGGTGCAGAAGAAGAAGAAGGTGGAGAAAGCAGCAAAAAGTACCGGTGCTTTGGAAAGCTTGAAGGTGTTGTGGGATGATGCGTATGGAACAAAGAGTGTGAATGACTATCTTGACTGCGCAAGGGATATGATCAGGCCGGACGGAGGTCCACCACGTTGGTTTTGCCCTGTTGAGTGTGGACATCCTTTAAATGATTCTCCAGTTCTTCTTTTTTTGCCAGGTAAAGCCTGGCTTCTCGCCTGATTGGGAATTTTACTGCAGGGGTATAAGGAGATGACTGGAATTCTAGTTTTGACAATATGCTTGTAGCTTTTACGAAGAGAATATAATGTACTCATGCATTAATTGATACCCAGGAGCTGTATTCTATAGGAGCCTAATTTTGTAGATCTCAAGTAAAATATGCCAATGTTTTAAAACATTATTACTGCTTCCTACAGGAATTGATGGCACTGGATGGGGCCTCATCTTGCACCATAAAGCACTGGGAAGGTGAGTTTGCATGTTCCAGCATTTTGGGTTCGAATTGTTTTACAAGGGAAAGTATGAATGCATGAGAAGCATGTTTGTTTCCATGATTATGTTTGTACATATGACCAAGCATCTTAATGCTGATACCTTAAAACTGCAGGGCTTTTGAAGTTCGATGCTTGCATATCCCTGTTTATGATCTGACTCCATTTGAAGGTATTTCCCTTTCAAAGCCTTTTAGTTGCCGTGCATGCTGATAGCAACTGAGGGTGAAGTGGAATGTTTTTGAGCGGTGTCTAAACATGCTAAGGGCAGTGGTGCATTCATGTCATCTTACGATCATCCTTTTCACTCCATTTAGTCCCATATACATGGATATTGTCCTTATCTGTTTCTCCCAGCTAATATTCAATACTAGATCCCCGCCATTCCTTCTCAAATTCTTGATGTTGTTATGGGTTTACAAGCCTTTTAAAGGGTGAAGATTTTCCTCTTAATACTCAACTGACGTTATAAGAAACGAATTAGCACGCAATACTGAGAACTTGACAAAGAGCTTTTGCGATCTGTTGTATCTATACTTGTTAGGTCTGGTGAAATTCGTTGAGAAAACCATTAAAGCTGAGTATGCCTCATCTCCACATAAACCTATTTATCTTGTTGGGGATTCCTTCGGAGGATGCCTTGCACTTGCTGTGGCAGCTCGTAATCCTTCCATCGACTTGGTTGTCTTATTAGTGAATCCAGGTGAGTTTTCAGATTGGCCAGCAAATCATGAATTGGGTATATTCTTCTGGATTACAAGGCTTCTTTGAGACTCTGAGGAAGTCTGTTGTTTTCTCGGTCATGTTAGCTACTTCATTTGGCCGTTCACAGCTGCAGCCACTGTTACCGTTATTGGAAGCTATGTCTGACAATCTCCATTTCACGCTCCCCTATCTTATAAGCTTTTTTGTGGGTATGAAGTGCTACTTTCAAGTCTTTTGTAAAATGATGTGTCACAATGCTCTCAGAGTTTTCCATAGTAAGATTTGATTTCTTTCTGAATCAGGCGACCCAGTAAAGATTGCAACAGCCAATATTGATAATATGCTTCCCCCGAGAGGGGCACTTGAACAGTTGTCTGTCAACCTCACTTCTTTGCTGCCTCGTCTCTCAGTAAGTGGCGTTTTCTCTGCCGGGATTAGCTTATTTTCTTTTCTCGTTTGTATTTACAATAGATGTATAGCAGGCCTTCTATTGGGCTTCTATGCTAAACCTTTTCAAGTTTTTTGTCCTTTGCTGGGCTGTTTCTTGATTATCTCGAGGCCCAATAATCAACTCCCTGTTTCAGGGTGTGGCTGATATAATAACCAAGGAAACTCTTCTTTGGAAACTGAAGTTACTTAAATCAGCTGCCTCTTACGCTAATTCTCGTCTTCATGCTGTCAAAGCCGAAGTGCTTCTACTTGCCAGGTTTTTACTTCTCAAAGCTTTGTCAAGATGGTGACATGTTTGTCAGATTGGGGTAGCAAATTGTTTTAGCTTAGGCTTTCATTTTATTTGGTTGCTCCTATATATGTGCAACCATTGCCAATATCTTTTTTCACTACGCCTCATGAGTCCCAGGATGAGTTTCGATGAAATTGTCATTCTGACTCTTTCTCAACAGCTGGAGAAAATAGGCTGCCTAACTGTCAGTTTATAGACATGAATATACAGAGTCGTGTGTAGTACTTCTACTTTAGTAATCAGGCATATGTCTTTTGGCAATATGTAATGGCACAGGCATTGGTTTGAATTGGTTTCGCTTTGTAGCAGGGGTAGCAGCCATTTTCCTTTTTCTTTGCGTGAATAGTTTTGAAGTTTCTTTCAGCACAATAGCATATGTTCCATACATAAGCATCAAAACATACATGTATATAATTATTGATAAACGCATCATGCATGCCTGCACAAGGTATGTGATTATTAATTGAGTTGTTTTCACTGGAGAGACAATAGTTTATCTGATTTAAGCATAGTTAAAAGTAGTTGCATTTTCTCAGAGGCTTCTATTGATTCAGTGGCAAAGATAACATGCTTCCTAGTCGGGATGAAGCTCAAAGGCTTATGAAATCATTGAAGAACTGCAGAGGTCGTTACTTCAAAGATAATGGACATATACTTCTAATGGTAGGTGAAATCTATGTTATTTTAATGTTGTAAAGCTCTTGGAGTTAGGCTCGGTTTGGTTCAACATTTGGAAGGGACTTTTGGTCTATAAGGGGGGTTTGGCCAAGTACAAATGTGTTGGTTCAATTTTTTGGAAGACTTTGGGAAGATGCAATTGCATTTCCAAGTGGCTCTAAGGGCATTTAACCCAAAGTAGCATTGGAGGTCCTTTGGGAAGTTGCATCTTTAGAGTATAAGTCCCATTACTGTTCACGATTACTATTCATCTTCTCCGGAGAAACAAACGGAGGCTGACAATTGCCGGCCAAGGGGCTGCCCGTGTTGACAACTGCTGCCTGATGGGTCGCTCGACCTTGGCGACCATCCCCTGAGGTCTTATGACTTCAAGCATCGCTTGGGTTTGCATGACCCAAGCGACAATCGCTTGAGGTCCAATGACCTCAGGTGAGGCTATTTGGTAGCCAAATCTTTTATTAAACACCATTTAAATCAAAATTATTTTGCAATGTATTTTAAAATTAAAATTTACCAAACGCTATTTGCATTTTGAAAAACCCATTTAATCCAAAGGTATTTGCATTTTCCCAAGGTTTTGCCCAAAACCGAATCAAACTAGGCTTTAGTGTTTTCCAATGCCATGTCTTGTTGAACAGAGCTAAAAGAGCTTTTTATGAAAATGGCTCATATTAAAATATAGTTTGGCGCTTATATTGAGATATATGATAGGCTACAACGGTGCTCGGATAGTAAAAGTTGACACTACAACTATTTTCTATGATGGGAATATGTTTAATCAAGTTAAGTAGATATTGTCCATCAGCCTCTCTTATTTAATCACCTAATTTCGAGTTAGTCATATCACTGAATTGAATTGATTGTACTAAAATTATTTACTATTTCTAGTGATGCTTGAGCTATTTCAGACTTTGAGTCTCAATAAACCAAATTGACTACGCCACTTATAAGTCCAAAGGCATGTGGTATCATCCACATTCAATGGGCTCTATGGCAGAATCATGAATTGAAGAACCAAACCGGTTTCTATATGTGCAAATCTAGAGTATGCAGAATAAATTTCAAATTCATCAAATTGAGGGACTTGTTCCAATCAATAACTTGGAACTTAGAACAAGTTTTTATGTTTTTCTTATTCTATATCTCCGCGCAGTCTTATAGTATTCCACGGTGTTGATGATAAGTATGTAATGTGGAACTACTAGTCCGTGCTTTCATTTCCGACATATTCATGACTAAGATTTTTACTTTGTTAATATTTTATATTCTTCATATATCTAAAATAAGTTGTGGTCATTAGATTATAACTACAAATAGTGGTAATTAGAAGTAATTATTCATTACAATCGTTCAATTAAGTATATAGCTTGAACTTGGACAAATCCTAGAACCTATGACATGGTAGGTCCGAAGGTTCCAAAGTATATAGGGTGGATTCTAAGTTCGAAATTTGGGAACCTATTTCAATAAATAGGTTCTAAGTTCCAAGTGGAAACAAGACTAACCAGGAATTGCACAGCCTTAGTTAGGAAAAAAGCTAGCAGATCATCATTGTGTAATTCATGTGGCTGATGACGGATCTTCGTCTTAGCTCCTTTGGAAATTTGGAACATAGGAAAGTTAAATTTCCTGTTGATTATGTGCAAAACATAAATGCTGTCTTGCAATTTCGTGAAATCTACAATCTCTCTCACAGTTCTATTTATTTATTTGTGAATGCATCTCATGATGAAACTGCATAGTTCTTCTATTTGTGAATGCATCTCATGATGAAACTGCATAGTTCTTTTCAGGAGATTTTCTCTATAAATGTCTCTTTATGGTGCTCCCTGTTTATCCACCAGTAATTAGATTGAGATTGCAGGAAGATGGTATTAGTTTGCTGAGCGTCATCAAAGGTACCCACACATACCGTCGAACGAAGAGGCATGATTACGTCTTGGATTTCCTGCCTCCCAGTATGTCAGAATACAAACTAGTTTTCAATCAAGTAATGGGGTAATTCTGCAAACAAAGACTTCTGCTTGTCTTTTCTTGCTCTTTCCTGAGTGGAAACAGAACGAGATTTTTCTGAATGGAAACTAATATTTCTTCTACGTTTGTTTGAAGACCTAAATTATTCAGCAAATGTTTCAAACCAGATAATTGCGTTGTCAAGTTGTTTTTTATCTGATTATTTGCTACTTCACTTTCTATTTCTTTTGCTATATCTCATTCAAAATTGATCTGCTGCATTAGTGCATGATTTTGATTTCATCACCAGTTGATGCCTGAAATCTCAGGGTAAAGCCATTCTCGTCCTGTGATTTTCAAAAGAAACACGTCGTTGACACCTAAAGTTCTCAACCTGAATGTCATTTGTTTATCGAAAAATATGATCTCTTATTACGAACTCTTAACACTATCAGTGGCCTTCCTGGGCACAGCACAAACATGGATGGCCATACTCTTTCCACAAGCGCTTATTTTACATGCAGATTCATTGATTGCAACCAGTCAGCTTTAATCTGATGCTGTGGTTGAATAAATGCAGAGTGTTTCGTAATGCATCTGGTTCGGTACTATTCTCAACATTGGAAGATGGGAAGATAGTGAGAGGCCTTTCGGGGGTTCCTTCTGAAGGACCGGTGTTGTTGGTCGGTAATCACATGTTGATGGGACTCGAGGTTTTTTCGCTTGTTGAAGAATTCTTGAGAGAGAAGAACGTTGCTGTGCGCGGGGTGGCTCACCCAATGTTGTTCTCTAGTAGAACGGAAAATCTATCTACTGAATTTGGTCTCATTGATTGGATGAAAGCATTCGGAGCAGTTCCTGTGTCGGGAAGCAACCTCTTCAAATTGTTTTCGACCAAATCTCACGTTCTACTTTATCCAGGTGGTGCACGCGAGGCTCTTCATCGTAAGGTGTGTAAGTACATTCCTTTCAGTTCAATTAGTTCTCTTTTGCAGCGTAACTGCCGTATTTGCTCTGTTTTCGCCAAAATGGTCCTAATAAATAATGTAACCATTCGAGAAATCTCTGTGGAAAATAACTTTTCAAATGGAAGTACCATGTCTCGAGGCTACAAGGTAAGAAGGATCTTCCGCAACATAAGTTCCATGAGAGAAGATGTAGAGCCATGTGGAGAAGGAGAATTCAAAATGGCGGCCGTGTAGAGGCGGTGGTAGCAACGTCGGATTCCTTGGCCAATTAGCTCAGATGTTGGTGGTGGTGGTGGCGGCAGCGGTTTAGCCGATGCTGTTGTCGGGGTGGATAAGAACCTTAGCAAGTCTTGAGGAATAATAATGTTTGCATACTTAAGTACGTCTTTTCTAGTTAAGGGCCTTAAACGTCAATCGACAGCTCTTTTTCCAGAGACAAAAATTCTTAGTTGTACATTATATAGAGTATTTGAGAGCACGACAAGTAATTTGGTCTGGCCATTGCCTCTTAGATTATTCGTCATCCGAGGTTTCGCATTTATTAATTAGAGTTACTCGTAATCACTTCTTAGCTTTTTTGTGCCTTGAAATGTTAACATCAGCGCTATCCGGTTCCATTTGTAGGGTGAAGAATACAAGTTATTCTGGCCAGAACAACCAGAATTTGTTAGAATGGCTGCACGGTTTGGTGCCACAATTATACCATTTGGAGCCGTGGGAGAGGATGATTTCACAGAAGTAAGATCTCTCTATTTCTGCATTAAAGTTCGTATTTAGCATGATCCTCTGCAAAGATTGGGAATTCAAAACTTGCATAGCATTTTATCTATTCTTGTGGCGTTCATGACTATTGCCCATTGCGCTCTTTTGCTTGTACCTTTGTCGGAGTTTGAGTGTGATATTTCGACTATTTTCACCTAGTTTAGTTAATCACACACATGGTTATATAAATTAGGCTGAATAAAATACGTTTGATGCATTTTTTGCGCCAACTTTTGCATTGACCATTGCTGTCTATTATTTTAGGTTAAACGAGTCACAAAGCAAGTTTAAAAATTAAAATGAACCTGCTCATTTATATGAAGTACTTTAGCATTCTATTCTGATAATGATGTGCTTATTTACTTTGAACGAGCAGTTGGTACTTGATTACGATGATTTCATGAAGATTCCAATTCTCAATGACTACATCAGAGACATGAATCGACAAGCTCCACGAGTGAGGTAGCTCCCTACTCACCTACTCATGAATGATCGGAAGATTCTGTATATAGATTTTGTATGGATAACCTTTTAAATCAGAAAATCATTTAGCATGCTCTGACCTTTTTTTTTTCTTTTTTATGTTGACATGAATTATGTCCTGCTTGTTAGGGAGGGTCAGAGCGGAGAGGTTGCAAATGAACAAGGTTTTCTTCCAGGGATTTTGCCAAGGATACCTGGCCGCTTGTACTATCTGTTTGGGAAGCCCATAGAGACAAGGGGGAGATATGAATTATTAAAGGACAGAGAAAACGCAAATGAGTTGTACTTGAAAGTAAAATCAAGTGTGGAAAGCTGCATCACTTATTTGCTCAAGAAGCGAGGGGATGACCCTTATCGAAGTATAATTGATAGAGCCGTACATAGAGCATTAAATTCTCCCTTACATAAAATTCCAACATTTGAGCCTTGATAATTTGTAATGATTGCGGAAACTATTTCTACGTTATCTATTTCATTTTAGAGTGATTAACTTTCGTCTCAGCCAAACATAAATATTTGTAAATACATTTCAGTATATCTATTTTTTAGTGAAAATGCAATATAATTTGTCGAGACTTAGATGGTTAGCGCTATTTGGAATAATCTAGAAGACAATCTGTATTTTCCTAAGGCAACGAGCGAGGAAAATCAGAAAGCATTTTAGTCAATGGGTATCAGATTCCTTGAAATAATGGGATTAGATTTAGTCCCTTCCTCCATGCTCACATCTCCCTCTTTCATCCCCTCTGGCAACTTCCAATCAAAAGAGTGCAAGACATTGCTAGTGCCAACTTGACCACTCTCAAAAGCACTGTGGAGAGCCACAAAAGTCCACAGACCTATGATTGGGCCTTGCAGTGGTAGAACCTTATCCCCATTGAAATCCCTAGGCATCCCCTCTGCCCACTCTGAATGTCAATAGCTTAAAATGATTCCCTTGTAATGGATCGGACTGTTCTTGAACCTCTCAAGCACAAACTCACCATTGCCAACCTATGGCGAGGCTCGAACTCGTCTGTGGCCAATCGTTGGCCATTGCATTGATCAAGAATTGGCCGAGGAAGAAGAAATAAAAAGAAAAAAAATTATAATTTAAAATAATTAAAAACTCAAAAAAAAATTAAAAAGGAGAAAAAAGGAAAAGGAAAAATATGTTTGGTGAAAGAAAGTGCTTGGTGTAGAAGTGAAAAAAGAAAAAAGGAATGGAAAATTTTTGAAAAGTGTAAAAAAATTTCCCCACTTTTCAAGGTGTTTTTTTTTCCATTAGTGGAAAATATTTTCTTTGATTAGTTTTTTTTTCATAAATTGAACCTCGAAAAATCTGGAAAACATATTCCTGTAAGTTATTTTCTATGAAACAAGCGAAGCCTAAATCTTATAATATTCGTAAAATCTTTTTTAAAGATGAGAATGCCAAACCTTTATTTTGTCAAGGCTCAAATTACTATGGAAAGTTACCAAAAAAATCTTAAATCTATTAAATTTGTGCCAATTCAATTTTAGACATTTCATCTGTGTCAATTAATACTTAAACCTTTTTATATTTTGCTAATTGAATTTATTCAATCAATTTTAGCTAAAAATCACTTAAGTGAATATCGAGAGTGCCATCTAGGACAATCACATTGACATTGACAATTTTTTTTATAATTTATTTAAAATTTTGAACTTTTTAAATGTTTTTTTTTTCGTTCTTTCTTTTTCTTTTTTTCTCTACCAAGATAAGTAAGGGAGGCGAGGGTTCCAAAGCTTTGGCTGGTCCCAAGCAATGATCAACCGACCCTCGCCTATGATCGATGAGGATTAGCCGACAACCCTCTTAGGGGAAAGGAAAAAAAGGGTGAGAAAGGAAAAAAAAGAATAAAAAATTCAGAAATATAAAAAAAAAAATTATAAAACTACTCACATCAACGTTGACACATCATGTAGGAGAGACAATGTCCACATCAGTGATTTTTTTTTTTTTCCGGCTAAAAGGCTGAACGAACTCAATTGACAAAATATGAAAATGTTTAAGACTCAATCAACATAATTGAAAAATTTATGATCGAATTGACACAAATACAATATATGTATGATTTTTTTTTGGTAATTTTCCCAAAGGACTAACTAAACATGAGATATCTTGCACACTTGGGAGAATTAAATCTATATAGTTGGTCTAGACCATATGTCTGCTCCTTATTTGCTAAGCTGATATCGGGAGATTGAAAGAGAGTTGGTTTTTCCCCTTGTTAGAGCATTCTTCTCTAAGAAAGAAATTATATCAGACTCAAGTACGATTTAAGAAGAGGCCACTTGCCATTTGCTTGGGGAGTTCTTTTTGGCTCCTATCCTCATGCAGTAAATTCTATTCATAATATGAAATCTTTCAGCTGCAACTATATTTTTCGTATTATGAGTACATGTCGATTAGCGCAAGCAAACGTAAATATTGGTTTTGGTTAAACTTGAAACTGAAAATTATTAATATATATTGCATGGTCCGGATTTCCACCTGTCTCTCCATTCAAAAGTGAGCCTCGCTTTTCGTCCTCCGACTCTCTCTCTCGAGAAAATATTGGATGGGTCTGCCGTCACTTTACTCGTTACGTTACTGGACACGTGCCCACAACCGAGAAAAGAAGATGAAGGAGAGCAGTAGGGAGAGCTGGTTCGGTCCAGGTAAATCTGGAAGGTGACCCCAGCAGCGGGATCAAGACTGAAGAAGAGATGGAGAGGGAGAGAGGCTTGGCTTGGGTGGTCAGTAAAATCTGGGTAAACTTCAGCTGATGGGGAGGGAGTGATGGTGGCCAGAAACGAAGAAGAAAATGCAGGTGGGGAAGAACTAAAAAAGATGGACGGAAGAGGAGGGAGAGGGCGATGCTTGGCCTCAGTCGGAGACGCTGGAAAGCTTAGCTTCGGTGCTGGAGACATTGAGAGAGAGAGAGCTTCCGCCGAAGTCCGAAGAGGGGCAGAGCATCAGCTTCGGTCACGGCAAACAGAGGAGGGGGCAGAGAGTGAACTGGAGCAGAGGAGAAGGTGCAGAGGGAAGAGGAAAGGGTCAAAAGTGGGCTCCCACTTTCGACAAGTGGCGAAGCCGACGTGGAGGTCCAGGACAATGAGATATTTTTCTGGAAAATGACGTTGTCCAACCTTCGCATTTTTCGCCAGGGTGGGCGCCATTTTCTGTCTTTCTTCACTTCATTATCTCCGGAGCAAGCGCGTCTTGTACCTGCTTATTCAGTAATCAGTCTTGAAGTTTTTACTCGTGCAGCCAAAGCAGACAAGACGGAGGCCCTACGTCTGACGGCACTCTGGAGTGTGTGGCTGGATCTTTACCAGGAAAAGTAGAAAAACTCTCTCTCTTTCTCTCTCTCTCTCTCTCTCTCTCTCTGTGCCCCTTCCACGACCATCCGATTGCATGTGCCAACGAAGGACCAAACCCAGCTAACTTCCAAACGATGGTTTTCCTCTCCGAGGTACTTCTCTCTCTCTCTCTCTCTCTCTCTCTTTCTCATTACCCTCTTTCAGTTTCCCTGTTGCTGCATTCTTGACCACATTAATTTTCGCTCACTATTGCTAAGTCGTTGTCCGCCGTATAGCCACAAGATTTCTGATAGTATTAAGATACCATTTTGCTTTGAGGGTGCACCTCAAGTTTCACTTTTTTCTTTTTCCCTTATAGATGCTTTCTCAGTGTCTCTGTTGTTTAATTCGGGCCAAGAATTGACTGTGTGATTCTTTTAGTTTAGAATGTTCCGAGCAACCTTCTGAATGAACCCCCCAAGGTTTCGTGAGCTCGTTTACAAGTGTAGTTCTTGGTGGAGTTCAAATTTTCTAGGTTGCTGAGTTTGGAAAAGGGAAAATAAAAAGGTGCAACCTTTGTATCACTGCTATGACATCATCGGTTACTTTCTGGGTTTCGCCTTATTTGGCGTTGAATTCACATCTTAGGCCTCGGTGTAGAGTGAAAGCGAGCAGTTCAGTTGGTGGTGACTCAACAGTGTCATCATCTCCTGAATTGGCTGTGTCGAATGGAGCTCCTTCTGTTGAGGATAGAGAGAAACTTGGTCCTTTGACTGGAGGAAATGGACATGCAGTTTCGAAGATCGAGGTGGTAGAGAAGAAGAAGAAGAAGATAGAGAAAGAAGCAAAGGAAAGCTTGGAGGTGTTGTGGGATGATGCGTATGGAACTACAAGTGTGAAGGATTATCTTGAGTGCGCGAGGGATATGATTAGGCCTGACGGAGGTCCGCCCCGTTGGTTTTGCCCTGTTGAGTGTGGACAGCCTTTAAATGATTCTCCAGTTCTCTTGTTTTTGCCTGGTAATGCTTATCTTCTCACTTGAATAGGTGCACAACTGGAATTTTTACTCCAGATTATCAGGAGATGAATGGAACTCTAAGTTCAACAATATGCTTGTAGCTTTTAAGAAGTGACTATAATATAATCGTGCATCAATTGATAACTTTGTGCTATATGTTATAGGAGCCTCATTTGCTAGTAAAATAAGACGAGTATTGCCAAATTATTGATGCATAAGTACTGTTTC
The DNA here is from genome assembly GCA_016097605.1 of Eucalyptus guilfoylei. NCBI lineage: Eukaryota > Viridiplantae > Streptophyta > Magnoliopsida > Myrtales > Myrtaceae > Eucalyptus > Eucalyptus guilfoylei. Next base: position 51,149,870 of record CM027867.1, read on the forward strand.
CTGCAGGACTTGATGGCACTGGATTAGGCCTAATCTTGCACCATAAAGCACTGGGGAGGTGAGTTTGTATGTTCCATCATTTTGGGGTCGCGAATTGCATTACAAGGGAAAGGGAAAGTAATGACAGACGAGAAGCAATTTTGTTTCTATTTGTACTTATGACCAAGCATTTTAATGCAGAAAACTTAAAACTGCAGGGCTTTTGAAGTTCGATGCTTGCATATCCCTGTTTATGATCGGACTCCATTTGAAGGTGTGGCCCTTTCAAAGCTTTTTAATTGCTTGCATGAGACAACTTAGGGTTGAGTAAAATGTTTTTTAGCTGTGTTGTCAACATGCAAAAGGCTGCGGTGCATTCGTGTCATTTTATGATTCCCACTTTTCACTTCACTTAGCCCCATATGCATGGATATTACCTTCTCTGTCACCTCAAGCTATACACAAAAATCGATTCCTGCCATTCCATCTCAATGTTATGATGTTATTGATGATGCACACTTCTGTATGTGGATTTACAAGCCTTTTAAATGGTGAAGTCTTTCTTCTAAATACTGAAGTAATGTTATAAGAAATGAAATAACATGCAATCCTGACTGAGAACTTGACGAAGAGATTTTGAAATCTCATGTACCTATACATGTTAGATCTGGTGACATTCGTCGAAAAAACTGTCAAAGCTGAGTATGCCTCATCTCCAAGTAAGCCCATCTATCTTGTTGGAGATTCCTTTGGAGGATGCCTGGCACTTGCTGTGGCTGCTCGTAATTCTACCATCGACCTGGTGGTCTTATTAGTGAATCCAGGTGAGTTTTCAGATGGGAAGGCAAGTTATGAATTGGGTCTATTTTTCTGGATTACAAGCCTTCTCTGAGACTCTGAGGAAGTCTGTTGTTTTCTCTGTCATGTTAGCTACGTCATTTGGCCGTTCACAGCTGCAGCCGCTGTTACCTTTATTGGAAGCTATGCCTGATGGACTCCATTTCACAGTCCCCTATCTTCTAAGCTTTGTTATGGGTATGATATGCTACTTTCAAGTTATATGTGGAAAATGATGATATGTCAGAGTTGTCCATAACAAGGTTTGATTTTTCCTTCTGAATCAGGTGACCCAGTGAAGATGGCAACAGCCAATATTGATAATATGCTTCCCCCAAGAGTGGCACTTGAACAATTGTCTGTCAACCTCACTTCTTTGTTGCCTCGTCTCTCAGTAAGTAGCAATTTCTCTGCCAGATATTCACTTATTTTCTTTCTCATTTAACCTTAATGCTCGGAAATTTACAATAGATGTATAGCAGGCATCTACTAGGCTTGTATTCTAAACTTTTTTTCTTGGTTAATGTCCTTTGCTGGGCTCTTTTTTGATTATTTGAGACCCACTATCAATTCCCTGTTTCAGGGTTTGGCTGATATAGTACCCAGGGAAACACTTCTTTGGAAACTGAAGTTGCTTAAATCAGCTGCCTCTTATACTAATTCTCGTCTTCATGCTGTCAAAGCTGAAGTACTACTTCTTGCCAGGTTTTTGCTCCTCCACACTTTGTCAGGATGATGACATGATTTTCAGATGTGCACCAATGATTTTTTATTTGCTTTCTGCGTTATTTGGTAGGTCTTATATATGTGCAACCATTTCCAATATCTTCTCTTCTCAATTTTAATATAGTATGGGTTTGATGCTATTGTCATTCTGACTCTTGCTCAACAGCTGGACAAAATAAGCAACCTAATTCCGAGGGTAAAAGCCACCAAAAACCCCAAAATATTCCAACTGCGACACATTTGCCCCAACTCTTTTTTGTGATATCGAAAACCTCAAACTTGAACTCATGTGACATATTTACCCCAAATTTGTACCAATGTGGCACATTTACCTAATCCCAAGTTTGTATCCGTATGATACATTTATCCAAAACTTTTTTTATGACAATTCCGAAACTTAGACCTGCGCCACACATTATTCTCTGTCAAGTTTTTTCTCCTTCTTCTTTCCTTCTCCTTCATCTTCACCACTGCCCTTGCTGCCACCGCCTTGATTGTTGCCATCACCACCATGCTCACCGTCGCCAAACCAAGGAAGAAAACGAAGGAGTAAATTTTTAAAAAAAAAAAAAAAAGGAAAGGAAAACAAGAAAAAAAATACAGCAAGTTGACTTATTTTTGCTGTGTGAGTGCCATGTCAGCACTGTTTGCTTTCCATCTTTCATGTAGGCAGCCACATAAGATTTTTAGTAGCGTTCGTTAACGGAATTTTGATGAAGAGTAAATGTGTTACAAGGGTATGAGTTTGGAATAAATGTGTCACATGGATACAATTTGGGCCTTTTGCTGTCACCGAAAAAGGTTTGGGATACATGTGTCACACAAGTGCAAGTTTAGGGTTTACGGTGTCACAAAAAAGAAGTTTGGGGTAAATATGTTATTGTGTGCGTAGTTTGAGATTTTTAATGGCCTTTTTTCCCTAATTCTGATCTTGTATTGTGAATATACACTGTCATGTAAAGTACTTCTAGTTTATAAAGCAGGTATATGTCCTTTGGCAATTAGTAGTGGCACACGCGTTCATTTGGCTTGGTATTGCTTCATTGTATGGGTAATAGTCATTGCCTATTTCTATCCGTGAAATAGTTTTGAGGTGTCTACCAACAGATTAGTATATGGTACCATGCACAAGCATCACAACATGCATGTATTTATAAATGCATGCACATAATTGTAGATGATGCCGCATGCCCATAATGTGATTGAATTAGGAGTTGTTTTTCCACTGGAGAGACAATAGTGAATCAGATTTAAGCATAGTTACAAATTGTTGTGTTTTCTCAAAAGTTTCTATTGATTTAGTGGCAAGGATAACATGCTTCCTAGTCCAGATGAAGCCCAAAGGCTTACAAACTCACTGAAGAACTGCAGAGTTCGTTACTTTAAAGACAATGGGCATACACTTCTATTGGTAGGTGAAATCTATGTTATTTCAATGTTGTAAAGCTTTAGGAGTTACTTGTTCTAAAAGACTTTAAGCTAAGGGAACTGTTTATGAAGATAGCTCGTTGTGAAATATGGTTAAGCACTTAAATTGAGATATCCTTATCATAGGCTTTGACAGTGCCTGTAGTGTGAAAATTAACACTACAAACTTGTTTGTTGAAATGCATGTTTAATCAAGTTAAGTGTGTATTGTGCATCGGCTCCTCTAATTTAATCAACTAATTTCGAGTTTGTCATATCACTGAATAAACTGATTATAATAAAATTACATTATTTCTAGTGTTGCTAAAATATTTTGAGACTTTGGGTCATCACAATGAACCAATATGACTGCAGCTTTTATAAGTCCATTGGTCTACTAAGCAAATAGAATTGGCAAGCAGAACATCATAGTGTAATTCTAGTGGCTAATAACGGATTTGAAGCTTAGCTCTTTTTGTGATTTGGAAAGGAGGAAGATGTAAATGCGATCTTGCAATTTTATTTAAGTGAGGTAGTGCTCTTTTTGAATGCTTATCATGAAGAAAGTACATCTCTGTAAAATGTCATTCTCCCCAATCATAAACTTAGTATTGGGTTTCAGGAGATTTCATCTATAAAAGACTGCTTTATTTCTCTATATTGTGCTGCCTGTTTGTTGACCAGTAATTAGACTGAGATTGCAGGAAGATGGTATTAATTTGCTGACCGTCATCAAAGGTACCCACACATACCGTCGAAGGAGGAGGCATGATTATGTCTCGGATTTCCTGCCTCCCAGTATGTCAGAATACAAAATAGCATTCAATCAAGTAGTTGGGTAATTTTGCAAACATATGCTTCTGCATGTCTCTTATTGCTTTTTCCTGATTAGAGTAGAATGAGTTGTTTCTAGATATGACCTCAACCAGATTCTTTTTAAGCTAGCTGTGACGGCTTAATGTTTATGTGCTTTCTGAATTGAAACTAATGTTTTCCTATTTCTTTTAAGTCTTTCAATGAAGATCTAAGTTATTCAGCAGATGTTTCAAACTAGGTAATTGGATTGTGATGTTTTTCATAGCTGATTCTTGCTACTTCACTTTCTATTTCTCTTGCAACATCTCACTGAATATTGATCTGCAGTATTAGTACATTATATTATCACCAGCTCATGCCTGAAATCTAAGGACAAGGCCATTCTCGTCCTATGATTTGCCAAAGAAGCAGCGGTCATTGATTCCAAAAGTTCTTACTTTTGAACGTCATTTGTTGATCGTAAAACATGATATATTATTACCAATTCTAGTGCTATCAGTGGCCTGATTGAGCCCAGCCCATAATGGATGGATCATACATTTCTACAAATGCTGATTCATTAATTGCAACCAGTCAATCTTAGTCTGATGCTGTGGTTGGATAATTGCAGACTACTTCGCAATGCATCTAGTTCAGTATTATTCTCAACTTTGGAAGATGGGAAGATAGTGAGAGGTCTTTCAGGGGTTCCTTCTGAAGGACCTGTTTTGTTAGTTGGTTATCACATGTTGATGGGACTTGAGCTGTATCCACTTGTTGAAGAATTCTTGAGAGAGAAGAACATTATTGTGCGCGGGATAGCTCATCCAGTGTTGTTCTCTGAAAAAATGGAAAAGTCATCTTCTGAATTTAATCTAATTGATTGGGTAAAAGTATTTGGAGCAGTTCCTGTATCTGGAAGCAACCTCTTTAAATTGCTTTCAACCAAATCTCATGTTCTACTTTATCCTGGTGGTGGACGTGAGGCTCTCCATTATAAGGTGTGTAAGTACCTTACATTCAGTTCAATTATTTCTCTTGTGCAGTGTGACTACTGGATCCGATCTTGTTTTAACCCAATTGGTCTTATTGTAATTAGACAAATATTCTGAAACATAATTTTCCAAAAAGAATTTCCATGTGTGGAGGCTATAAGGTAAGAAGTTCTTTTCACAGCATAAGTTTTACAAGTGAAGATGTAAAGCCATGAGGAGAAGGAGAATTCATAACGGCAGCTGGGCAGTGGTTGTGGTGGCAATGTCAGATACTGTAGCCAATTAGCTCATATGGTGGGGGTAGTGGTGGCAATTGCAGTTGGTGGCAACAGTCTAGCTGATGGTGGTGATTGGGGAGCGGGTGGTTGAGAACGCATTCTTTGTTAAGGGGGTTAAGCACTAGATGAGTGTAATATGTGGATATTGACAGTTTCTCTTCAGAGGCAAATTTTCGGTTGAATGTAGTAAGGAGCATGAGTAATTTGGTCTTGCATTGCCTCTTGGAGGGTTCGTTTCCAGAGGTTTCATATGCAGTGATTAAAGAGTTACTCGTGATCACTTATATTCTTTTGTTTGTGCATCTTTACAATAATATAATTTATGCCTTGTAAAGTTTGCCTCACCTCTATCATCTTCCATTTGCAGGGTGAAGAATACAAGTTGTTCTGGCCTGACCAACCAGAATTTGTGAAAATGGCTGCACGGTTTGGCGCCACAATAGTACCATTTGGAACCGTGGGAGAGGATGACATCACAAATGTAAACTAGCTCTATTTCTGCACTAAAGTTTGGTATTTAGCTCTTGACTCTCTGCAGAGGTTTGGAATTTAAAACTTGCAAAACATTTTATTTCAACTTCTGGGGGTTTGACACTATTGTACATACCAGTCACCCCCTCTATTCCTTCTGCTTTACACCTTCTGCAGAGTTCAAATTTAATCTTTCAACTATTTTCAGCTAATTTAGTTAATTCCATGCATGGTTGTATATATTTGGCTAAATCATATGCATTTTTGATGCATCTGTCTTGGCGAACTTTTGCATTGACCATTGCTGTCTATTATTTTTAATTAAATATGTCATAATGCAACTGAAAACAAGCCTCCCTGTTTATATGATGTACTTCTGCATTCCATTCTGACAATTTGTTTTTATCACTTTGAATGGGCAGTTGGTACTTGATTACAATGATCTGATGAAGATTCCATTTGTCAATGACTACATCAGAGAATCTAGTCGTGACGCAATACGAGTGAGGTAGCTCCCTTACCCATGACCTTCAAAAGTTTTTGTGTGCAGATTTTCTATGGATGGCCTTGGAAATCAGAAAATCTCTTAGCATATTGTGAAATTCTTCTGACATTGATATGAATTCTGTCCTGTTTTTTAGGGAGGGTATGAGCGGAGAGGTCGCCAATGAAGCACTTTTTATTCCAGGGATTTTGCCGAGGATACCTGGCCGCTTCTACTATCTGTTTGGGAAGCCCATAGAGACGAGGGGGAGATATGAATCACTGAAGGACATAGAAAACGCAAACGAGTTGTACTTGCAGGTAAAATCTGAAGTGGAAAGCTGCATCGCGTATTTGCTCAAGAAGCGAGAAGAGGACCCTTACCGAAATATATTCGATAGAACCGTACATAAAGCATTACATTCTCCTTTACACGAAATTCCGGCATTTGAGCCATAATAATGGGCGGTGGTTATCCAAATAATTTGGGCCTTATGTATTTCATTTAGAGTGACATAAAAATTTGTGGACGCCATTCGGGTATATCTAATTTCTGGTTCTGTTCTTATTTAAGAGTAGCTCCTGAGCTGAGTTGCTGATTATAATCTGCTCATCCTTATAAATTCCGCCACAGAAATTTTAGTTTATTGGGGCAGAAATTTAATTGCTTCTAACCTGTGGACCTTAATGCCAATCTTGAAAGATACATATGAATCTATGATAGGTTTAGAGTTATCCACTCTTGAAGGCACTGGCATTAGAGCTTAGTTTCCAACTGCTTTAGCATCTGTTCTTCCCTTCTTTCTGGTTGAATGAATGTCAGCATTCACAGGTGAGAGTAGCATTAGGATTAATAAGAAGTCTTATGTCTCGCCTTGTCAAAAGTGCGGACTGTTTAATTATGCACATGACTCTCCTGTCACGTACTCCCATTTTCATTTAACAGAACGTGTTTGGGAACCGTTGAAAATGGTGTACTTCTCCCTTAATCGAGCGCTCGAACAAGATTCCTCAATTATATCTTCTTTTGGGAAAAAATATTCCAAGACTAGATGAGAAAGAAGATTCCAAGAAGTAGCACGTGATGCGATACTTTTTCAGACAACATACTTGAATCTTATTGCTTCTGCCGAATGCTAGAAGAACTTCTATAATAGAAGAGGACGACATTACTTTTCTTTTCCTTTTTTGTCAAAAGAAAATTTCATATTTATCTAGATCAAACATGAGAGGAAACTAGAGAACTTCAGAACAAAGCAAACTCCAAAATGCTGCAAAATAAAACAATACCCAGAAAACAACATAGTACAATTTGTAGTTATAGAACGCTCTAATTCCAAAAAAACCTGATCTGTCTTAGCATAAAAAAACAATCAACAGACAATCATTAGAACCGTTAGCGATGGGCACACTCAAAACATTTTCCTAAAACACTATGGGTTGTAGTGCACGCCTAAGTTCGGCATTCTCAACACCATTACCATATGGAGACGACGACGACATATTGAACCACCACAAATGAAACATCTTTAAGGAACTTGCAAATTTAAATCTAGATTGGGAGAAAAAAAGCTCAGGATTTAGATCTGGATGTAAATCGTGAAAATACAGCCTCCACTGAATTTCTGAGAAGTCATACAATCACATCTCGAGAATCCTACTGGCTAACTGGTGATGATGTTCTCACAAAATTTTCAAATGCAAATAAATTTATTCATCACAATGAGCAAAGAAAAGCAGAAACAAGAGGCGAAAGAAGACACCAAACGAGGCCAAAAAAAGACTCCTATATTAGATTGGGAGAGAAAAAGCCAGAAAAATCAAACGCTAGAAAAGAAAAACAGGTTCTTAGCTTCAGAAATTAAAGTTGAGAGCCAGTAGGTGAAGTTTGTTTGAGGGAGAGTTCTTTGGGACAGTGAGAGGATCGATCACTTTCTTCACAAATTCCTTTAACTCAAGTGAGCTAAGCCACACGCACGTTGCATTAGGATGACACTCCTTAAAGTGAGTTCTAGTAGTTTTAGCCCAAGTAAGAATCCTTCTAAGACTCTAGTCTAACTTATGGCGGGCTGTGGTTACTCTTATAGAATCTATCACCCCTATGATGGATTCAATCCATGGAAAACTGGAAGAGCCACTACTCCGAGCAGCTGCACGGTCCAGCCTTTGATGATGCGGAGGGAAGAAGATTTATTGCTGGTGACCTTTGTCAAAACACGGGGACCTATGTCATGAAAATAGAAACAACCGTTAAAGGCGTGGCGTCCATCCATCTACATCTCTGAATATTACAAGCAATGCTCTCCACTGCATGTGCCTTTGATCTTGAGCAATGATCGGCCGCCTGTGGTCGGGGGCTTTCTTCAACGAGATCCAAAATGAAGCGAGCCAACCTTCTGGGTTCAGCGCTCCACGGACCCCGTACCAGCTCAGGCTACCTGTCCCTGCCCGTTATAATGATAGTGACCATGAGAAGGAAAGGCGCAAGCTTGTTACCAATACCATTAAGGACGAAGAACGTGATCGTGGTGACCTTAAAGCTGATAAAATTCTGAAACCACTGGTGACAACAGAAGCTAGTAATGGCGCTAGGCCTGTTCATCCAACCGGGTCGATGCTACCAAGTGACCATAACTCGTCTGAGAGAGGGCGAACCATTTAACCCCATCGATGATCATGACCGGAAGTTGGGAGAGGCATGGTCCTAGTATGGGGCTCAGCCCACCAATGAACCCCATAGGCACGAGATCCTCCTTCTGTGGCCACGGGTGGCTCCAAAACTTTATCACCCTTAAGGTCACGGCGAAGAGGAACTTCATCCTTAATGGCATTGATAGAGGGTGGTTCTGTAGCTGGGCGTGGCCATCCAACAGGTCCATGCTACCGAATTATTATAACTAGTTTGAGAGAGGAGAGAGGACCATTCAAGGCATGGTCATGATATGGGGCTCGAACCTAAGAATGAAATAGGCAAGAAAATGGTTGATCAATACCAAATGTTCTATAAGCTTAAACTTTTAGAGGAATATATAATTCAATATTTAATTATTCTATCACTTTTCTTCCCTCTTGATCCGGTCTTTTTGCTAGTATCAAGCGTGTAAATATTTCAATGGAAAAGTAAGAGACCTAAAAACATTCGAATTTGTGATATCCTACTCCGATATCATGTGCGATTTTATAAAAATATGATTAATTATTCTAAAAGTTTAAGTTTTTTGAAAAAATGTGGTTTAATATCATATTAATACAATTCCCAAAAGATACTCGATTCCCGCAACAATCCACAGCAAGGAAGCCGGAAGGCGATTTGAGAATGTCAACCCTTCACCAGAGCCGTTTGTGACAGGTTTCACAGGCACTGTTGACAGTCGGGATGCTGCGGTGAGGTACAAGGGACAGTTTGCGCGAACTGGATGCCGAGGAGAACAAGCAGATCAGTGTGCGCGGCAGAGAGCTGATTTTACTGTAAATTCTATTTCCATGGAGAAGAGATTACAGACTGGACTTGCATTATGGAGCATTGTTTCTCTAAACCATGGTCCTAAGCAAGACCTTAAAAGACTTTTACCACCAAAAAAGTTTGGGTAGAGGCCGGGATCCGAATCTCGAAAAAGATTCCGGCCCCATTGGTCACCCCCATCCACAACCCCTTACGGGGTAAGGGGGGCCACCTCGGAGCCCGTGATGCCGATATCCTTGTGTGCGGGGCAGGTACAGGTGATGAAGAGGCCCGGCCGGGGAGACTCAGCCAGGGTGGACGGGACGTCCGCAGCTAGGATATTACTTCTAGCTTCTTCTGTTTTTTTCTAGGTCAGATTCGTGGTGACTTTTGGCCGGCCAATTAGCTCGGATCTTATTTAAGGCTAAGTTTGCTACTTTAATGCCTTGTTTGATACATAATTGTCTCTCAACTCTCTTTCGAGAAAGCGACCCCTCTTTACGCCGTTAGTGGAAATATTCAAATTCCCTTACATTAATGACTTTCATGTGCGTACTACATATGGCCACATTATGAATGGTGCTACATGTTAACAATTACAGGACAAGATTGTTAATTTGTAATAGGTGACAAATTTCCAACCCATTAATGTGTCTCTCTAGTATGTCATTTTGTTTATGTGTTTGGATGGGACAATGACAATCTTTCGGCAAAATCTAGAGGAAGTCGCGGTTATTCCAAGAGCTAGATGGTGACATCTTCAAGCCTAGGAAATACCTAGAAAAGAAAAGAAGGAAACTTACATTGGATTTTTGGCTCCGTGTATTCAGCTGGATAGGGAAAGACAAGACATGAATTTGGTATTCAATCAAAACAGAACCATTTTGTGTTCGGCAATTCTTGTTTTATTGAAAGTCCAAACAAGTGGCCTTAAAAACTTTTTCGATTCTCTTCTACTGTCATTTTGTATAGGCCCACTTTAGCATCGATGACAATGTATTTTTTTTTCTAAGATGGGAAAGCCAACGCTAGATTAGCCAAGACTCGATGACTCGTTGGCAATTCTAGAGATATGGTCCCACGGATATTATTCAAAATATCGTCTCATTTTCTGTTCTCGAAAATTTTCTTGAGAAAAAGAAGAAAATTATTTCATGATCCCACAAGAAGAGGATTTTCTATTCTAAGAGCTTTTTTAAGGATGAAAATGCCAAACGTTTACTTAATCAAGACTCAATGTCTGACTGAACATGAGATCACTTGCATATGTGAAGAATTAAATTGGTATGGTCTGTCTAGACCATATATATCTGCTCCTTATTTGCTAAGCTGAAATTGAGAGATTTAAAGAGAGTTCTCTTTTTCTTGTCAGAGCTATATAAAAAATAATAATTAAATAAAACTCAAATATGATTTTAAAATGGCCGCTCACAAAAAAAATTTCTTGGAAATTCTTTTTAGCTCCTATCCTTATGCAGTAAATTTTATTCATAATTTGAAACCTTTGGGTTACAAGTATACTTTTTGTAATGACCTAGTCCGATGATGTGGTCATCAGGGTTAGTTAGCTTGGACAAAGAGCGATTTGTAGTAGGCTTCTAGAATAGTGAAGGAGGCGAGAATGTACACTGAACATATGGAGAAAGATTATGATATATAAAATATAAGATAAGATAATATAATATAAATGTGAAAACCTACCAAGCCTCATGGATTCGTCAGATGAAAACCTACCAAGATAATATAATATTAATTCATTTGCGTCTTTTGATATAAAATTTAGCTTTTGAAATTTAAAATTAAGCATGCTCAGATGGAAGTCTCCTACCAAGCCTCATGGATTCGTCAATTAATGACAAGCGAACTTTTGATCTTTGGATAACCTCAAACTGGTCGTCTTTTGGCCGCGGTGGGCTCTATCTTCCCTCTGTTTTCATTATCTCCGGAGCAAGCGCGCCTTCCACTTCTTTTACAGGAATCAGTTTTGAACCTTTTACAGTACCACGGCAGAGGACAAGACGGAACCTTGTCAGTCGGCACTCTGAAGCGTGTGGGTAGAGCTCAACCAGGAAAAATGGAAACGCACCTAAGGCTCTAGAGCTCTCTGTCCTATTCGCGACCATCCAATTTGTTGCAAGTGCCAACAAAGAGCCAGACCCAGCTAGCTTCCAAACAATGGTTTCCATCTCAAATACTATTCTTTCTCTCTCTCTGTCGTCACCCCCTTTCAGTTTCCTCGTTGCTGCATTCTTTTCCACATTAATTTTCACTCATAATTTATTTGCTCCATTTGTTGTCCATGGTATAACCACAGGATTTCCGGAATCCTGATAGTATTAGGATACCATTTTTCATTTTAGATGCTTTCTCAGTGTCTCTGTTATTTATTTTGGGCCAAGAATGGAATGTGTGATTGTTGTGGTTTGGAGTGCTCCGAGGAACCTTCTCACTGAACTCCTCAAGGCCCCTCGGTGACTTAAATAGGAGCTCTTTTACATGTGTAGTTCTTGGTGGAGATCAAATTTTCTAAGTTGCTGAATTTGGAAAAGGGAAAAAAAGGGTGCAATCTTTGTATCGTTGCTATGACATCATCAGTTACTTTCCGGGTGTCGCCTTATTTGGCATTGAATTCGCAATTTAGGCCTCGGTGTAGATTGCAAGCGAAGAGTTCAGTTGGTGGTGACTCAACAGTGTCATCATCCCCTGAATCGGTTGTGTTGAATGGAGCTCCTCCTATGAAGGAGAGAGAGAAAGTTGGTCCTTTGACTGGAGGAAATGAATATGCAGTTTCAAAGATTGAGGTGGTTGAGAAGAAGAAGAAGGTGGAAAAAGAAGCCAAGGAAAGCTTGGCGGTGTTGTGGGATGATGCGTATCGAACTAAGAGTGTGAAGGATTATCTTGAGTTCGCAAGGTTTATGATTAGGCCTGATGGAGGTCCGCCCCGTTGGTTTTGCCCTGTTGAGTGTGGACATCCCTTAAATGATTCTCCAGTTCTTTTGTTTTTGCCCGGTAATGCCTTTCTTCTCACTTGAATGGGTGCAAAGCTGGAAATTTTATACCAGATTCTAAGGAGATGACTGGAATTCTAGTTTCAACAATATGCTTTTAGCTTTTAAGTGATTATGATGTAATCGTGCATCATTTGATAACCATGTGCTATATGATATAGGAGCCTCATTAGTGATTTGCAAGTGAAATAAGACTAGTATTGCCAAATTATTGATGCACAAGTACTGTTTCCTGCAGGACTTGATGGCACTGGATTGGGTCTCATCTTGCACCATGAAGCACTGGGGAGGTGAGATTGTATGTTCCATCATTTTGGGGTTGTGAATTGCGTTACAAGGGAAAGTAATGATGCACAAGAAACAATGTTTGTTTCTGTATGCCATTTGCACTTATGACCAAGCATGTTAATGCAGAAAACTAAAATCTGCAGGGCTTTCGAAGTTCGAAGCTTGCATATCCCTGTTTATGATCGGACTCCATTCGAAGGTATCACCCTGCCCCTTTCATAGCCTTTTAATTGCTGTGCATGAGACAACTTTGGGTTGAGGGGAATGTTTTTGAGCTGTATTGTGAACATGTAAATATCTGTGGCGCATTCATGTCATTTTACAATTCTTCCTTTTCACTCCATTAATCCCATATGCACAGATATTACCTTGTACAACAGTCCAGCCCTGCCGTTCCATCTCAAACTTATGATGTTATTGATGATGCATACATCTTAATGTGGGTTTACAAGGCTTTTAAATGGTGAAGCCTTTCTTCTAACGTTTTAAGAAATGAAAACTTGACGAAGAGATTTTGAAATTTCTTGTATTTATACATGCTAGATCTGGTGACTTTTGTCGAGAAGACTGTTAAAGCTGAGTATGACTCATCCCCACATAAGCCCATTTATCTTGTTGGAGATTCCTTTGGAGGATGCCTGGCACTTGCTGTGGCTGCTCGTAATCCTACCATTGACCTGGTAGTCTTATTAGTGAATCCAGGTGAGTTTTCAGATAGGAAAGCAAGTCATGAGTCGAGTCTATTTTTCTGGATTGCAAGCCTTCTTTGAGACTCTGAGGAAGTATGTTGTTTTCTCCGTCATGCTAGCTACGTCATTTGGCCGTTCACAGCTGCAGCCACTGTTACCTTTACTGGAAGCTATGCCCGATGGACTCCATTTCACAGTCCCCTATCTTCTAAGCTTCATTATGGGTATGATATGCTACTTTCAAGTCTATGTGGAAAATGATGATATGTCATACTTCTCTCAGAGTTGTTGATAATAAGATTTGATTTTTCTTTCTGAATCAGGTGACCCAGTGAAGATGGCAACGATCAATATCGATAATATGCTTCCCCCGAGGGTGGCACTTGAACAATTGTCTACCAACCTCAATTCTTTGCTGCCTCGTCTCTCAGTAAGTAGCATTTTCTCTGCTGGAGATTTGCTTATTTTCTTTCTCGGTTATCTTTGCTGCTAAAAAATTTACAATAGATGTATAGCAGGCTTCTACAAGGCTTATATTCTAATCCTTTTTCTTGGTTTATATTCTTTGCTGGGCTCTTCCTTGATTATCTTGAGCCCTGATAATCAATTTCCTGTTTCAGGGTTTGGCTGATATAATACCCAGGGAAACTCTTCTTTGGAAACTGAAGTTGCTTAAATCAGCTGCCTCTTATGCTAATTCTCGTCTTCATGCTGTCAAAGCTGAAGTGCTAGTCCTTGCCAGGTCTCTACTCATCCACACTTTGTCAAGATGATGACATGATTGTCAGATTGCGTACCACATGATTTTTTATTTGCCTTCTGCTTTATTCGGTTGCTCCTATATATCTATGCAACCATTGCCAATATATTCTTTTCTTTACTCTTACTATAGCATGGGTTTTGATGCTATTGTCATTCTGACTCTTGCTCAACAGCTGGACAAAATAAGCTGCCTAATTCTAATCCTATAGTATTAGAATCCACTGTCATGTAAAGTATTTCAGGTTTAGATGAGCAGGTATATGTCATTTGGCAATTAGTAGTGGCATAGGCGTTCATTTGGCTTGGTATCTCTTCATTGTATGGGTAATGGCCATTTTCCTGTTCCTGTACATGCATAGTTTTGAAGTTTCTATGAGCACATTAGTACACGATACCATGCATGAGCATCGCAACATGCATGTAACTACGCAAGTACGCTGATAATTGTAGATATATAAATGCATTTGCACACATGGATTTGTGATCATCAATTGGGCGTTGTTTTTCCACTGGAGACGCAATAGTGAATCAGATCTAAGCATACTTACAAATTGTTGCATTTTCTCAAACGTTTCTATTGATTTAGCGGCAAGGATAACATGCTTCCTAGTCATGATGAAGCCCAAAGGCTTACAAAATCAATGAAGAACTGCAGAGTTCGTTACTTCAAAGATAATGGACATACACTTCTATTGGTAGGTGAAATCTATGTTATTTCAACATTGTAAAGCTCCAAGAGTTTCTTGTTCTAAGATACTTTAAGCTAAGAGAGCTTTTCATGAAGATACCTTATTTAAAATATTGTTAGGCACTTAAATTTAGATATCCTTATGATAGGCTTTGACAGTGCTTAAATAGTAAAAATTAACACTACAAACTTGTTTGCTGAGATGGAAATCTCATGTTTAATCAAGTTATGTGTGTATTGTGCATCAGCCCCTCTTATTTCATCTACTAATTTCGAGTTGGTCATATCACTGAATATAATAATTATGATAAATTTACTTACTATTTCTAATACTGCTCAAAATACTTTGCGACTTCTAGTCATCACAATGAACCAATTTCGACTGTGGCACTCATAAGTCCAAAGCAGGCAATGTCATCATCTTTCATTGGTCTACTTAGCAAATAAAATTGGCAAGCACAACATCATTGTGTAATTCTAGCAGCCAATGACAGATCTAAAGCTTAGCTCCATTGAAGATACGGAAAGGAGGAAAATATAATGCTTTCTTGCAATTTCATGAAATCTATAATCCCTCTCGTGGTGTTAGCTTTTTTATTTGGGTGAGGTAGTGTTTTTTTAATGCTTATCATGACACTGCGCGGTTCTTCAAAATGTCACTCTCCCTCATCATAAACTGAGCATTGAGTTTCAGGAGATTTTATCTATAAAAGACTGCTTTATTTCTCTATATTGTGCTGCCTATTTGTCGACCAGTAATCAGACTGAGATTGCAGGAAGATGGTATTAATTTGCTGACGATCATCAAAGGTACCCACACATACCGTCGAAGGAGGAGGCATGATTATGTCTTGGATTACCTGCCTCCCAGTATGTCAGAATACAAAACAGCATTCAATGAAGTAGTTGGGTAATTTTGCAAACATATGCTCCTGCATGTCTCTTATTGCTTTTTCCTGATTGGAGTAGTACGAGTTTTTTCTAGATATGACCTCAACCAGATTTATTTTAAGCTAGCCGTGATGGCTTAATGTTTCTCTGCTTTCTGAATTGAAACTAATGTTTTCCTGTTTCTTTTAAGTCTGTTTATGAAGATCTAAGTTATTCAGCAAACGTTTCAAACTAGATAATTGAATTGTCGTGTTTTTGGTATCTGATTGTTTGGTACTTCACTTTCTGTTTCTTTTGCAACATCTCCTTGAAAATTGATCTGCAGCATCAGTGCATGACTTTATCACCCGTGATGCCAGAAGATCTCAGGGTGAGGCCATTCTCGTCCTGTGATTTGCCAAAGAGGCATCAGTGGTTGATACCTAAAGTTCTTAATTTTGAACGTCATTTGTTGATTGTAAAACACGATCTGTTATTACACAAAATGGAATTGATTATACCTTTCCACAAATGCTGATTCATTAATTGCAACAAGTCAATCTTAGTCTGATGCTGCGGTCGGATATATGCAGACTACTTCGCACTGCTTCTAGTTCGGTATTATTCTCGACTTTGGAAGATGGGAAGATAGTGAGAGGTCTTTCAGGGGTTCCTTCTGAAGGGCCGGTGTTGTTAGTCGGTTATCACATGTTGATGGGCCTTGAGCTGTTTTCACTTGTTGAAGAATTCTTGAGAGAGAAGAACATTATTGTGCGTGGGATAGCTCATCCGATGTTGTTCTCCAGCAAAGTTGAAGATTTATCTTCTGAATTTGGTCTAATTGATTGGGTAAAAGTATTTGGAGCAGTTCCTGTAGCCGGAAGCAACCTCTTTAAGTTGTTGTCAACCAAATCTCATGTTGTACTTTATCCTGGTGGTGCACGCGAGGCTAATCATAACAAGGTAAGTACCTTACATTCAGTTCAATTAGTCCTATTAATAATGTAATCAGACAAATCTTTTGAAAAATAATTTTCAAATAGAGTTTCCGTGTGTCGAGGCTATAAGGTTAGAAGGATCTTCCACAGCATAAGCCTTCTGAGCGAAAATGTAAAGCCATGTGGAGCAGGAGAATTCATAATGGCTGCGAGGCAGTGGTTGGGGTAGCGATGTCAAAAGACTGTAGCCAATTAGCTCATATGGTGGTGGTGGTGGTAGTGGTGGCAACTGCAGTTGGTGGCGAGCGGTCTAGCCGATGGTGGTGACGGAGGGTGGATAAGGAGCTAAGCTTTATATGTGTTAAGGAGCACCAGTAATTTGGTCTTGCCATTGCCTCCTAGAGTGTTCGTTTTCAGAGGTTTCATGTGTATTTCATTATAGGGTTACTTGACTTCACTGCTAAGCTTTTGCTCGTGCATTCATACAATAAAATTATGTCTTGTAAAGTTCACCTCAGGTCTATCTTGTTCCATTTGAAGGGTGAAGAATACAAGTTGTTCTGGCCAGACCAACCGGAATTTGTGAGAATGGCTGCACGGTTTGGCGCCACGATAGTACCATTTGGAACTGTGGGAGAGGATGACATCACAAATGTAAGCTAGATCTATTTCTACATCAAAGTTTGGTATTTAGCTCTTGACTCTCTGCAAAGGTTTGGAATTCGAAACTTACAGAGCATTTTATTTCTACTTATGGGGGTTTGTCACTATTTTGCATCCCAGTCACCCCCTCTATTCCTTCTGCTTTTCACCTTCGGAGTTCAAGTTTAATCTTGCAACTATTTTCAGCTAATTTAGTTCTTTACGTGCATTGTTGTATAAATTTGGCTGAAACGTATACAGTTTTGATGCATCTCTCTTGCAAACTTTTGCATTTACTATTGTTGTCTATTATTTTTAATTAAATGAGCCATGAGGGAGTCTGAAAATTGAAAATGAGCTTCCCCATCTATATGATGTACTTCCGCATTCCATTCTGACAATATGTGATCATTACTTTGAACGGACAGATGATACTTGATAATAATGAAGTGATGAAGATTCCATTTGTCGGCGACTACATCAAAAGATATAGTCATGACACCATACGAGTGAGGTAGCTCCCTTACCCATGACCTTCAAAAGATTATGTGTATAGATTTAATATGGATGGCCTTTGAAATTATAAAATCGCTTGGCATACTGTGAAATTCTTCTGACATTGACATGAATTATGTCCTGTTTCTTAGGGAGAATGAAGCAGTTTCTATGCCAGTGCTTTTGCCAAGGATACCTGGCCGCTTTTACTATCTGTTTGGGAAGCCCATAGAGACAAGGGGGAGATATGAATCACTGAAGGATAGAGAAAATGCAAACGAGTTGTACTTGCAGGTAAAATCTGGAGTGGAAAACTGCATCGCATATTTGCTCAAGAAGCGAGAGGAGGATCCTTATCGAAATATATTCGATAGAACCGTACATAGAGCATTACATTCTCCTTTACACGAAATTCCAACATTTGAGCCCTGATAATGCTTGGTGGTTGTCCAAATATTTTTGGCCTTACATATTTTATTTAGAGTGACAAACATTTGTAAACACCATTCGTGTGTATCTAATTTCCAGTTCTATTCTTATTTGAGAGTAACTCCAGAGCTGGGTTGCTGATTAGAATCTACTCGTCTTTATAAATTCCACCAAAGAAATTTTAGTTCATTGGGGGCAGAAATTTAATTACTTCTGACCTGTGGATCTTAATTCCAAGCTTAAGCTTAAGAGAAATATATGAATCTATGATAGATTTAGAGTTACCCACTCTTAAAGGCACAGACATTAAAGTTTAGGACCCGTTTGGTTTGGCTTTTGGGGAATGCATTTTTTAAATACCTTTGGGAGAATGGGGTTTTCCGAAATGCAAATAACGTTTGGTAAAATTTGCATTAAGAAACAACTTTGGCCAAAATACCGTTTAGTAAAATTTGCATTTGTAAATGATTTTTATTAAATTAAAAAAATATATATATATATATATATATATATTTTTTTTTTTTTAAGTTCCGGCCACTGGACCGCTAGATCTGGCGGCCGGATGGTCGGATTTGGCCCCAAATGGTCGCCGGGGTCGTGCGACCTAGGCCATCAGTCGTCTGGCTCGCGCGACCCAGGCGTCGCCTGAGGTCCGGCGACGGTCGCTGGGGTCAGGCGACCCTCAAGCGATGGTCACCGACACCTCGCTGGCGTGCGCGACCCCTTGGCCGACAGTCGGCTTCTTCGTGCGATGGTGTGCGGTGGTTTTGGATAAGATGAACAGTACTAGGGACTTGCATTTCGAAGATACAACTTCCCAAAATACCTCCGGAGCTGCATTGGGCTAAAGGCCCTTAGAGCCACTTGGAGATACGATTGCATCTTGCCAAAGTCGCCCAAAAAAACAAACCAAACGCATTTGCATTTGGCCAATGGACTTTAGAGTCCCAAAGTACCTTCCAAATACCCAACCAAACTGGGCCTAAGTAGTTTCCAATTACTTTAGCATCTATTCTTCCTTTCTTTCTGGTTGAATGAATATCAGCATTCACCTGTGAGAGTAACGTTAGGGTTAATAAGAAGTCTTCTGTCTCACCCTGACGAAAGTGCGGACTGCTTGATCTGAAGATTTTTGCATTCATGCAAAGTCTTTAGGCAAAAGCCAACTAAAACACACCCTTAATTTTGAGACGTTATGGAGCTTTTTCTGATATAGTTCGTCAATCTTAGTGCCCTGGCTTTCAGATATGCTTTAAGAATCTGTTTATAAACTTTTTTGAAGTTTCTTTCTTAAGAAATTTTAAGCAGTGAACTAAACAGATCTTAAGAAGACATCATCGTGGCAAACCAATTTTCTTTTCAAAATATGGAGGAGACAACACCATGGTGACAACCAGACAATTTCCTTTTTCGTCGTTAAGATTTTTTAAATAATTTTTTAATTACAAAACATAAAGCAAATACTATATTTCATTCACCAAAACAATCTCATTGAATTTAGTCTTACAAAACCTTTATAAACATGTACCATTGATTCTAATGAAGGAATTGAGGCAGGTTATTTAAGTGGGTATGGATTTTGAGGAGTCAGGTTGAATATTTGTCAATACAAATGTAATAGATCCCTATGGGTTAAATGGGTTAAAATGGATCAATCTCCTTTCAACCTAAACCTATCACATGAAATCCTAGCTCACGACCCAAGTCGCGCACCCAATGTCCCTCACTGACTCAACGAGTTGATCCATGGAGTTGCTCATTTTTTAAAAGGCAACAATCTGAGAGAAATTTTTTTAAAGAATTAAGGTTGAGGGTGGTTGGGGTATGGGTTTCTAAAATGCATTGCATGAAAACTAGTCAATACGGTTAAAATGGTCAATTCAAATAGAATCATTTTCCATATGATACAAACATAATCCAACTATCCATTTGACTGGCCTAGGAATGACATCCTCAAGATGTGGGAAATTTGTAGAGCCAAAAAGGAAAGGAAAACAACCCATCGTGAGAAGTTGTCAATGACCTTCACGTGCATGATGCATTGGGCCGCCCTACCAACGGTGCTAAGTGTTAACGATTACAGGACGAGGCTGTTAATTTGGGATAGGCGACATAATTTGAACCGATAATATCATTCCTCTTACTTTAATATGTCAATGGGAGAATGACATTCTTTTGACAAAATCTAAAAGAAGTAACGGTGATTTCACGGGTCAGATTGGCAAGAACCTGAGGTGCTAGGGAAATGCATGACGTGAATTCGGCATTCAATTAAACACAACCGCTTTGGGTTAGGCAATTCTTATGTATTAGATCTTGTTCATATGTCTCACGTACTGTCATTTTTTGTTCAGACCCTCTTCAGCATTGATGACAATATTGTTTTCTAAGATGGAAAGTCAACTATAGGTTAGCCAAGAATTGATGATTCATCGGCAACTCTTAAGATATGCTCCCACATATGATCGTCCTTGATCTCATCTCATTGTCTTTACTCGAAAAATTCAACGAGACAAAAATGAAAATAGTTCTAAATTTTCAGAAGAAGTGGATATTCTACTCCTGAAAGCTCTTTTTAAGACAAACATGCCAAATCTTAACATGGTCTAGACTAATATGTTGATCCAAACCCAAGGTCGCATGCATGTGTGCAAATCTGCATGGTGCATGTTGACCGTATAATACTATCCTCACCGTTAAGCCAATATTAAAATGCAGCTGAACGACTTTAAAAAGGAGGCCTATTGCCATTTGTTTGAGAAATTCTTTTGGACTCTCTTTTTTTTTTGGGCAATAAATGCTATTTGTAGTATGAATTCTTTTGGTTAGAATGAAGAAGTAAATTTTTCGTGTTAGGGGTATATGCTAATTAATGACAAGCGAGCTTAAATAGTGTTAACATGGACTGAATGGTGCCAATGGAATCCTTTGGTTAGAACTTAGATAATGGTCTTTGGGGACGTGCGGACCCCTAGAGTGCCATAATTTTGCATAAAGGGACACTTAAGTGCCATAACTTACGAAAGGTACACTTAAGTGCCAAAATCGGAGTAAAAATGATCACTTGAGTGCCAATTTGGCCAAAGTCCGGCCAAAACGCCGACGTGGCATTTTTCTGGCTAAGCAAGCTCAAAACGATGCCGTTTTGCATGCTGATGTGGCCAAATAATGCAAAAACGGCGTTGTTTTGGGCTGACGTGGTAAAAAAAATATAAAAATTAATTAAATTTAATTTAAAATTAAATTTTTAAAAATTTAAAAATAATAATTTTAAAAAAATTTAGTTAAAATAAAAAAATATTTAGAAAATGTACAAAAATTTTAAAAAATTTTATAAAATATAAAAAAAATTTAAAAATTTTAAAAATTTTAAAAAAAATTTATAAAAAAAAAAGGAAAGGGGGAGGCGGTTGGGGGATCGGCCCTAAAGCCGCCGCCGCCGCCGGAAGGGCCGGCGATGGCGGGGGGAGGGTTGGCCGGGCCCTAGCTAGGGGCCGGCGACCCCGGCCGACCGGCGGCGAGGGCCGCGAGCCCTTGCCACTGGCCACAAATCTGGCGAGGGTCGCGGCCCTCCCCACTGGCCACAGATCTGGGGAGGGTCGTGGCCCTCGCCACTGGCCACAGATCTAGGGAGGGTCGTGGCCCTCGCCCAGATCCGGCGAGGGTCGGCGGCCCTTGGCCTGGCTGGGTGGGGGTCGGTGACCCTAGCCAGATTTGGACGAGGGCTGCGACCCTCGCTCCAATTTGGCTAGGGCCTAGCGACCTTGGCCGACCCTCCCCCTGCCGTCGCCGGCCCTTCCTGGCGACGGTGGCGGCGGCGGAGGGTTGATCCCTTTGCCGCCTCCCCTCCCTTTCCTTTTTTTTTTAAAATTTTTTTTTAATTTTTTTTTAATTTTCCTAAATTTTCCTTAATTTTTTTAAATTTTTTAAAATTTTTCTAAATTTTTCTAAATTTTCCTAAATTTTTTTAAAATTTTTTAAATTTTTTAAAATTTTTTTTTTTTTAAAATTTTTAAAATTTTTAGATTTTTTTTAAAATTTTAAATTATTTTTTAATATTTTTACTAAATTTAATTTTAAAATTATTATTTTTTAATATTTTAACTAAATTTAATTTTAAATATAATTTAATTAATTTTTATATATTTTTTTTACCACGTCAGCCCAAAACAACGCCGTTTTTGCATTATTTAAGCGATGTGAAAGTCTGCAAAACGGCGATCGTTTTGGGCTGGCTTCACCGGAAAAATGCCACGCGTCGCGTTTTGGCCGACTTTTTGAGTGGCACTTTAAGTGATCCGTTTTTCTTCAAATGTGGCACTTAAGTGTCCTTAAGTTATGGCGGCTTAAGTGTCAAAAATCTGAAGTTATGATACTTGAAGCGTTCTTTTGCCGGTCTTTGGGTAAACTGGGTACTGAAAATGAATTTGTCCAATCGACCTATTTTCTTTCTCTTTTCATTTTCCCTCGATATTTTGAATTCCATCTTTAGGAAAACAGCACCTGGAAAATGGCATCTGCGGCAACGAAATCAGAAAAACAATCTCTCCGGAAAAGCGAGCCTTGCCCTTCCCATGAAGTAATCAGTTTTGAACTGTCTACGGTACAACCGCAGAGAACGAGACAGACCGTTGTCTGGCTGCACTATGGAGTGCGCGGCTAGAGCTTTACCGGCAAAAATGGAAACGCTCCAACCCCCTCCCCCACCCCCCCAAAACCCAAAACGACCACCCGGTTAGTTGCAACTGCCAACGAAGAACCAGACCCAGCTAACATCCAAACAATGGGTTCCCTCTCAAAGTACCTCACTCTCTATCTCATCGCCCCTTTCAGTTTTCTCGTTGATGCATTCTGTTCCACGTTAATTGCCACTCGCTATTTATTTGCTTCATCTCTTATATAACCACAAGAGTTGTGGAATTGCATGTTCTAGATAATAGTAAGATGCCATTTTGCTTTGAGAGTGCGCCTCAAGTTTCAATTTTCTTTTTCCCTTTCGGATGCTTTCTCAGTATCTCTGTTGCTTATTTTGAGCCAGAATGGAATGTGTGTTCTTGTTGTTTGGAGAACCTTCTGACTGAACTCCCCAGGGCCCCTCGGTGACTTAATAGGAGCACTTTTACAAGTGGAGTTCTTAGTGGAGTTCAAATTTTCTCAGTTGCTGAGTTTGGAAAGGGGAAAATAAAAGGGTGCAATCTTTGTATGTCTGCCATGACATCATCAGTTACTTTCCGGATGTTGCCTTATTTGGTGTTCAATTCGGAATTTAGGCTTCGGTGTAGATTGCAAGCGAAGAGTTCAGTTGGTGGTGACTCAATAGTGTCATCATCTCCTGAATTGGTTGTGTTGAATGGAGCTCCTCCTATGGAGGAGAGAGAGAAAGTTGGTCCTTTGACTGGAGGGAATGAATATGGATTTTCAAAGATTGAGGTGGTGGAGAAGAAGTAGAAGAAGAAGGTGGAGAAAGAAGCAAAAGGTACCGCTGTTTTGGAAAGCTTGTAGGTGTTGTGGGATGATGCGTATGGAACTAAGAGTATGAAGGATTATCTTGACTGCTCGAGTGATATGATTAGGCCTGAGGAGGTCCGCCCCATTGGTTTTGCCTTGTCGAGTGTGGACAGCCTTTGAATGATTCTCCAGTTCTTTTGTTTTGGCCTGGTAATGCCTAGCTTCTTGTTTGAATGGGTGCAAAACTGGAAGTTTACTGCAGGGGTGTGCGGAGATGACAGGAATTCTGGTTTCAACAATATGCCTGTAGCTTTTAAGAAGTGATTATACAGTACTCATGCATCAACTGACACCCATGTGCTATACTGTATAGAAGCCTAATTTTGTTAAATATTAAGTAAAATAATACTTGTATTGCTGCATTTTTAGTGCACAAGTGCTGTTTCCTGCAGGACTTGATGGCACTAGATTGGGCCTCATCTTGCACCATAAAGCACTGGGGAGGTGAGTTTGTATGCCCCCTTTTGGGTTTGTAAATTGCATTACAAGGGATAGTAATGATGCACGAGAAGCCATGTTTGTTTCTGTTACTCTATTATGACCCGGCATTTTGATGCGGAAACCTTAAAACTGCAGTGCTTTTGAAGTTCGATGCTTGCATATCCCTGTTTATGATCGGACTCCATTTGAAGGTATCTCCCTTTCAAAGCCTTTAAATGCTGTTCATGATGACAACAAGCTTGGGAGAAGTGGAATTTTTTTAGCTGTGTCATAAACCAGCGAATTTGTGGCGGTGCATACATGTCCTACAATCCTCCCTTCACTCCATTTAGTACCATATGCACATATATTATCTGTGTATGTGGCTTCAAGCTATATTGAATATTCAATCCTTGCAGTTCCTTCTCAAACTTGTGATTTTCTTGATGATGCACACTTCTCAATGTGGGTTTACAAGCCTTTTAAATGCAGAAGACTTTATTCTAAATATTCAACAAATGTTACAAGAAATAAAATAGCATGCAATAATAACTGAGAACTTGACAAAGCACTTTTGTAATCTGTTGTATCTATACATGTTAGATCTGGTGAAATTCGTCGAGAAAACTGTTAAAGCTGAGTATGCCTCAGCTCCACATAAGCCCATTTATCTTGTTGGGGATTCCTTTGGAGGATGTCTGGCACTTGCAGTGGCTGCTCGTAATCCTAGCATCGACCTGGTAGTTTTATTAGGGAATCCAGGTGACTCTTCAGATGGGCAAGCAAATCATGAATTGGGTATATTCTTCTGGATTACAAGCCTTCTTTGATACTCTGAGGAAGTCTGTTGTTTCCTCCGTCATGTTAGCTACATCATTTGGCCATTCACAGCTGCAGCCACTGTTACCTTTATTGGAAGCTATGCCTGACGAACTCCATTTCACCGTCCCCTGTCTTCTGAGCTTTGTTATGGGTATGATATGCTAGTTTCAATTCTCTATTAAAATAAAGATCACGATGCTCTCACAGTTGTCCATAAGATTTGATTTTTCTTTCTAAGTCAGGTGACCCAGTGAAGGTGGTAATGGTCAATATCGATAATATCCTTCCCCCGAGAGTGGCACTTGGACAATTGTCCGTCAACCTCACTTCTTTGCTGCCTTGCCTCTCAGTAAGTAGCATTTTCTCTGATGGGATTTGCTTATTCTCTTTTCTCATTTATCTTTATTGCTTGAAATTTTACAATAGATGTATAGCAGGCTTTCTAGTAGGCTTATATTCTAAACATATTCTTAGTTTTCGTCCTTTGTTGGGATCTTTCTTGATTATCTTGAGACCCAATAATAAATTCCCTCTTTCAGGGTTTGGCGGATATATAATACCCAAGGAAACTCTTCTTTGGAAACTGAAGTTGCTTAAATCAGCTGCCTCTTATACTAATTCTTGTCTTCATGCTGTCAATGCCGAAGTGCTTCTCCTTGCCAGGTTTTCGCTCCTCCAACTTTGTCAAGATGATGACATGATTATCAGATTATGTAGCAAATTACTTTCGAGTAGGTTTCCACTTTATTTGGTAGCTCCTATATGTGGGCAATTATTGCCAATTTCTTCTTTTCAGTACTCTTGGTGAGTCCTATTGAAGGGATTCTTTTGCTCACAGCTGGAAAAAATAAGCTGCCTTATTCTCAGCTTATAAGTATGAATATACACTGTCTTTAAATTACTTCTACTTTATATAAGCAGGTATATGTCCTTTGGCAATATGTAGGGGCACAGGTATTATTTTGGCTTGATATTGCTTCATGGTATGGGTAACAGCCATTTCCTGTTTCCATGTGTGATTAGTTTCGAATCTTCTATCAGTCCATTAGTATATGTTACCGTGCATGAGTATTGCGACATGCATGCATTTACACATGCATGCACATAATTATAGATTAATGCATCGTGCATGCATGCACATGGGTATGTCATTATGAATGGGAGTTCTTTCTCCACTGGAGAGACAACAGCAAATCAGATTAAAGCATAGTTACAATATGTCACATTTCCGCAAAAGTTTCTATTGATTCAGTGGCAAGGATAACATGCTTCCTAGTCGAGATGAAGCCAAAAGGCTTGCAAACTCATTGGAGAACTGCAGAGTTCGTCACTTCAAAGACAATGGACATACACTTCTATTGGTAGGTGAAATTTATATTATTCCAATGTGGTAAAGCTGGAGGAGTGACTTGTTTCAAGAGACTTCAAGCCAAAAGAGCATTTGGTGAAGATAGCTCAAATTTAAAATATCGTTTGGCACTTATATTTAGATATGCTAATGATAGGCATTGACAGTTTGATAGTAAAAATTAACACTACAATTTGTTTGTTGAGATGGTAATTGCATGTTTAATCAAGTTAAGCGTTTGTATTGTGCATCAGCCCCAATATATTAATTGACTAATGTCGAGTTTCGCATATCACTGAATGAACTTATTGTAATAAACTCACTTAATATTTCTAGTGCTGCTCAAGATAGTCTGAGACTTTGAGTCATCAAAATGAACCAAATTGACTACGGCATTTATGAGTCCAAAGCCAAGCAATATCATTACCTTTTATTGGTCTTCTTAGCAAATAGAATAGGAAAGCAGAACACTACTGCATAATTCTAGTGGCTGATTAAAGATCTTAAGCTTAGCTCCTTTGCAGATTGGAATGCGGAAAGTTAAGTTCCCTGTTGATTTATGCAAAATATAAATGTAATCTTGCAATTTTTTGAAATCTACAATCTCTCTCACAGTGTTATCTACTTATTTGGGTGAAGTAGTGCTTTTTTTTTTTTCTTTTTTCTTAAATACATATCATGATGAAACTGCATGGCTCTTTAAAATGTCACTTTCCCTGAAACTTACCATTGAGTTTTAGGAGATTTTATCTATAAAAGACTGCTTTATTTCTCTGTATCGTGCTGCCAGTATTTTGAACAGTAATTAGACTGAGATTGCAGGAAAATGGTATTAATTTGCTGACCGTCATTAAAGGTACCCATACATATCGTTGAACAAGGAGGCATGATTACATCTTGGATTTCCTACCTCCTAGTATGTCAGAATACAAAGTAGCAATCAATCAAGTTGTCGGGTAATTCTGCAAACAAATGCTTCTGTATGCCTTTCTTTTGCTCTTTCCTTAAATCTCTGGGTGAAACCATTCTCACCTGTGATTTGCAAAAGAAACACCAGTTGATTGATTGATTTGAATGTCAATTGTTAATGGGAAAATATGACCCATTATTACCAATTCTAATGTTATCAATGGCTTTGTCGAGCCCAGCACGAACTTAGATGGGTCATACCTTTCCACAAACACTCATTTTACATGATGATATATTAATTGCAACCAGTCAATCTTAGTCTGATGCTGTAGTCGGATAAATGCAGGCTATTTCGCAATGCATCCAGTTCGGTATTATTCTCAACTCTAGATGATGGGAAGATAGTGAGAGGCCTTTCAGGAGTTCCTTCTGAAGGACCGGTGTTGTTAGTGGGTTATCACATGTTGATGGGACTTGAGCTGTTTGAACTTGTTGAAGAATTCTTGAGAAAGAAGAAAATTATTGCACATGGGTTAGCTCATCAGGTGTTGTTCTGCAGCAAAACGGAAAATCAATCATCTGAATTTGGTCTAATGGATTGGCTAAAAGTGCTTGGAGCAGTTCCTGTAACAGGAAGCAACCTCTTCAAATTGTTGTCGACCAGATCTCATGTTCTACTTTATCCTTGTCAGCTTTCCATTATAAGGAGTGTAAGTACCTTACTTTGAGTTCCATCAGTTCTCTTGTGCAGTGTAACTATGGTATGTGATCTTGTTTTAATGCAATTGGCATTATTAATAGTGTAATCATCAGATAAATCTTGTGAATGATAATACTTCAAATTGAATTTGCGTGTGTCGAGGCTATAAGAAGAAGGATCTTCAGTAACATAAGTTTTATGGCCACCAGGCAGTGGTTGTGGTAGCGATGTCAGATACTGTAGCCAATTAGCTCAGATAGTAGTGGTAGTGGTGGCAATTGCTGGTGGTGGCAGCAGCGATCTAGTCGGTGGTGGTGAAGGGGTTGTATAAGAAGCTAAGTTGCTCTTGAGTGCTGATCATTTTGCATAGTTAAATACACATTTTCTACTAAGGGAGTTAAAAGCCAGATGAGAAGGACAATTTCTTTCTAAAGACACAGATTTTACTTGTTCATTAGATAAAATATTTAGGAGTACGAGTAATTTGGTCTTGCCATTGATTCTTAGAGTGCTCTTTCCCAGATGATTCATATGCATTGACTAACGAGTCACTTGTAATCACTACTAAGCTTTTGCCTATCAAGTTCCATTTGTAGGGTGAAGAATACAAGTTATTCTGGCCAGACCAGCCAGAATTTGTGAGAATGGCTGCACGATTAGGCGCCACAATATTACCAATTTGAACCGTGGGAGAGGATGACTTGACATAAGTAAGCTCTCTGTATTTCTGCATAAAATGTTTTCATAATTAGCTTGACGTTCTGCGCAGGTTGGGAATGCAAAACTTGCATAGCATTTTCGTTCTATTTCTGGGGGTTTGTCACTATGGTGCATGCCACTCACCCCACCATTACTCCTCTTGCTTTACACCTTCATCAGGAGCTCCAGTTTAATCTTTCAACAGCTAATTTAGTTAACTACTTACGTGGTTGCATAAATTTGGCAGAATCAAATAAATTGGTGATGCATTTTTCTTGTGAACTTTTGCATTAACCCAGTGCTGTCTATCATTTTTAAGTTGAACGAGTCATAAAGCAAGTCTAAATATGAAAATGATCCTCCCCGTCTATATTATGTAATTCAGTATCCCTTTCTGATGATGATGTGGCTATTACTTTGAACGGGCAATTGGTCCTTGATCACAATGATCTGATGAGGATTCCATTTGTCAATGACTACATCAGAGAAACTAGTGCTGTACAAGTGAGGTAGCTCCCTACGTCTGACCTTCAAAAGATTGTTTACAGATTTTTCATAAAAGACATTTGAAATCATAAAATCGCTTAGCATACTCTGAATTCTTTTTTGAGATTGACATGGATTATATCCTGTTTGCTAGGGAGGGTATAAGCGAAGAGGTCCCGAACGAAGCACTTCTTACTCCAGTGATTTTGCCGAGGATACCTGGCCGCTTGTACCATCTGTTCGGGAAGCCCATAGACACAAGGGGGATATACGAATCACTGAAGGACGAGAGAAAATGCAAACGAGATGTACTTGCAGGTAAAATCAAGCGTCGAAAGCTGCACCGCCTATCTGCTCAAGAAACGAGAGGAGGATCCATATCGAAGTTTATTTGATAGAACCGTACATAGAGCATTACATTCTCCTCTACACGAAATTCTGGCATTTGAGCCTTGATAATTAGTGGTAGTTGTCAAAATAGTTTGGGCCTTATCCATTACATTTAGAGTGAATGGCCTTTGTCTCGGCCAAACGTAATCATTTGTAAATAGCATTCTTGTGTATCTAATTTCCAGTTTTTGGAAAATGCAATTTCTTCGTTTGTGGATATTTAAATGCTTAGCGCTCTCTGGAGTAAACTGAACAAGACAATCCATATATTCCTAAAGCAAGAGGGAAAAATCTGAAAGCATTTTAGTCGGTGGGAATCGTATTCTTGAAATCATGGAATTGGAATTTTCTAACTTTTCTTCACATCTGGAAAAAGGAATCTTCATCAGGCAAAGAAATGTGGGTCGGGTATATCAGTGCCTCTGAAGCCAAGTATCTGCTTAAGCGATCTTATTCTGGCAGAATTCTTTCTCAGTCATTCAACTTTGTGCTACTTTCTATACTCTTTAACTGAGGAGGGGGAGGTAAAAAGCTTGATTCCTCACCTTATGAGTGAGGATGTTTAGTTTCAAGTGTGGAATTTGTGACGGCCGCGAAGAGGAGGGATGGCGGTGCGTGCGCACCTCGGTCCCCTGACGTGCACAGGGAGGGGCACGTCTCCTGTCCCACATCGCTTAGGGTGGGAGTCCTGGGTTAATTTATAAGGTTTGGGTTCTCTAACCTGTGTCACGCGTTTCACACATGCTTTGGCTATGCTGAGAACAAAGCCTTGAGGGTCACTGATTGAGATGGCGGTGTGTCCGCGCCTCTCTCTCTCCCAGAGAGGACAATATTATGGCTTGGAAGAGGGATGGTGCTCTGCCCCTGCATAACGAGAGTTGAAGTAGAACATAAAAAAAAAAATTCATTTGGAAAATTCTTGATTAGGTTTTGTACATTGTCGAGTTTAAGATCAATCCGCTGCTCCTCCATGGGCAAAAAATCAACCATCAGCCGAAGCAGCAAACCTTGGGTAAATAAAAAAGAGTTTTATGTAACCTCTCCCCGTAGAACGTTTCATGGATGGATGACTTGAGACATTTTCTCGAAGTCGGATTTATTTTAAAGAAATTCCTAAGCTGACTTGTTGACTATAATCTTCTCATCTTTATATATTCCAGTTCCACCAAAGAAATTTCATTTGGCAGATATTTACTTGTCCTCACATGTGGACCTCAATTCCAAGCTTGAGCGTTACATATGAACCCATGATTGATTCAAGGTTATCCACTATGAAAGGCACACGCATTTAAGCTTAAGTTTCCATCTACTTTAGCATCCATTCTTCCCTCTTTTTTTTGGCCAGATAATAGTTTGAATAATGCTAGAGTAACAGTGCCGTTATTGCTTGAAGATGACGGTGCAATTTCAGCCACCACTTTCACTTCAAACGGAACCATCTATTGGATTTGTGTAAATAAGAAAAAAGGGAAGGTTGCTCAATGGGCTGCACCAGAAAGGAAAATGAGAATTTTCTTCTTTTCATCCTAGCCTCACATGTTCTCTTGAGAATATTACAATGTTAAGAGAACATTAGGAACATAGTAAACTAAATCAAATCACATTTTACCACATTAACTTTAAGTTTACCTTTAGTACGCTTCTTTAGAATTTGTTTGTATTTTTCAATTTGAGGATATGCTTGTTCAGGATAACCACTACAACAGGGTAACTCACCATGGTCAATCACCTAGATTTCCCTCTCCCAATTTTTTTGTACAGTTACCCCTTCTTCGCACGCCTCAAATTGAAGTGAAAGTGATTATAGTCAAAATTGGCTACTGCCATCGTAGTGGTTACCCCAAACAAACATTTTCTCCTATTGAAAAATACAAACATATTCTAAAGAAGTGCACTAAAGGGAAATTTAGAGTTAACGTTTTAAAATGTGATTTAATTTAGTTTATTGTATTTCTAATGTTTACTTAACTTTGTAACTCTCCGGCTTTTCGGAGAATTAAGCACTAAATTTTGTAAAATGAGAGAAAGATTTATACCTGAAAATAAAAGATCCCACGGAGAACGTTGGGCTGGAGATCAAGCGAACATGTGAGGTGAGGATGAAAGAAAAAAGGAAAATTTTCTAATTTTCTTTTCACCTTGAGTAACCTTCCCCTCTTTCTTATTTAAACAAATCCACTTCTCAGTTCCTCTTGAAATGAAAGTGATGGTTGAAATTGCACCGTCATCTTCAAGCAGTAACAGCATGGACGCCAGCATTACTTTAGTTAAAAATGTGTTTCGAGTTTGAGCACAAAAATGAAATTATCCTTATTTAAGTTGTTTCTAACTTAAGTAGCTTCCTAGTTTAAGTAGATTTCGTAATTTGGGGTTTCGAATTTCGAATCTATTTCTTTTCTATATAAGAAATAAGTTTTCCTTGTGAAGAGCATTCAAGAGGTTGATCCTTCGTGAATTACACCCTGAAGCAATTTCAGAAGCAATTCCTAATTTAACCTTTCCATGTAGAACCTTTCGTGGATGGATGACTAAGTCGAATTTCTTTTAGAGAAATTTTTTAGCTGATTCGTTGACTTTAATCTTCTTATCTTTATATATTCCAAATCCACAGAGGAAATTTCAGCTTATTTGGCGGAAATTTAATTATCCTAACACGTGGACCTCAATTCCAAGCTTGAGCGTTACATATGAATCCAAATCATAGATTCAGAGTTGTCCACTCTTAAAGGCACAGGCATCAAAGCTCAAGTTTCGTCTGCTTTGGCATCCATTCTTCTTTTCTTCTAGTTGGATAATGGTTGAATATATGTCTCGTTTTCAAGATTTTTATTATCTAAGTTGCTTCTAATTTAAGTGGTTTCCTACTTTTAGTAGATTTCCTAAGTTAGGATGGCCTATTTTGAATATATTCTTTTCTATTTAAGAAGTGAGTCTTCTTTGTAGTATCCAAAAGGCTACTCCTTCGTAAATTACACTTTGTCGCAATTTGAGAAGCAATTTGAGAGTGGTGAAATAAGATTTGTTAATTTATTCATGACATGAAATATTATTTCGTGAGAAATTGCAAGGGCTAAATATTGTATGAATTATTAGATGTAATTGAGAGTTGGTAAACACGGAAAGTCTTTTAAGTAACTCGAGGGTAGTTGTAAACTTTGTTATATGGCTTCATCTATAGTAAATTCATGTGATATTTATCCCGTGGACAGTTGCACCAATTGAACCGCATAAATTTAATATCCGATTTATTTTCTTGCTTTGTTTATTTTATTGTTTGATCACTTATTACTTCCGTAACAATGAAACGAGGATAGCATTGCGGTTAATGAAAAGTCTGTCCCAACTTGTCGAAAGTGCGGTATGCTGAATCGTTCAGGTTGAGTTGTCTATTTACATATTCATATCTGGTAGATTTGGCAAGACTATCCGGTCAAAGGACTCCTATTTTCTTTAACAGGAAGTGTTCGATGACCTTTAAAAGCAGATGGCCTTTCACCCTTTATGGAGTGCACGAACAAGATTCCAAATTATTTCATCTTTCGATGAAAAGAATTCCAAGAATAGATGAGACAGAAGATTAAAAAAAAAAAAAAAAGTAGCATATGATACGATACTTTTTTTAATAATTAAAGTATATCACAAGTGTCAAAACTTGGCACAAGCATATACTTTAAGTATCACTTTTTTTTTTTAAAATTTGGACAATTAAGTGACAACTCCAATAAGAGTAGTCGGAAATCCGATGTGACTTATTTTAAGAATAAATGTGGTCTACATGGCTTGCCGGCGTTGTCTACTCAGCAATTAATGTACGAAACGACATCGTTTTGCCCAAAAAAAAATTTTTTTTAATATAAATTTTAATTAAAGTAAATTTAAAAAAGAGGGGGCAACATTCAACAAGGCCCTTTGCTGTTGCCCCACCATCACCAAAAAGGGCCGACGACGGCGGGTGAGGATTGGTTAGGGTCACCAAGCCCCCCTCTATTTTTATTTTTATTTTTTTGTCGTCGCCCCACTAGCTGATTTGCTACCCACTCTATTTTTTTAATTTGTTTTATTAATTTAATTAATATTTATATTTAAAATCAATTTTTGGGAGCAAAATGACGCCGTTTTAAGATAAGCTAGCCACATCAACGTCAAGTAGATAATTTTCTTAAATAATTGCCGCCTCAGCCAAAAAAAAGTCGTCGAAAAGTACCATGTCAACATTTTGACCGGAAGTTCTCGTCCTTAGTGTTTAAGTGCCCCTTTCTTATTTGATTTTGGCACTTAAGTATATCTTTTGGAAATTTAGACACTTAATTAAGTGTCCATCCATGCCAAGTTTTGGTACTTAGGATGTTCAGATTCCTTTTTCAATCCATGCACTAGATTCTTACGCTTCTGCTGAATGCTAGATGAACTTCTATAAAATGTAAGAATAACATCGCTTGTAAGTGAGAGAGCTTTAGTAGTTTTATCCCAAGCAGGAAGTCTTCCAAGACTCTAGTCTTACTCATGGCAAATTATGGTTACCCTTATAGAAGCCAAAGACCCTATCATGGATTCGATCCATGGAAAGCTGAAAGGAGCTACTACAACTCCGATCAGCTGTGCTATCCACCCCTTGAGGAATGTGAGGGAAGAATGATTGCTGTCGACCCTTATCAAAACCCAGATACCTATGTCATGAAAGTCGAAACAACAGTTGAACGCGTCCATCCACCCATGTTCTCTGAATTCTACGGACAATGCTCCCCCCCGTGGTACGAGCACCGCCCGAGCCGTGTAGTAGTCAACAACAAGCTGCACGGGCCTTCGATCCCAAGCAATGGCTGGCCACCTCTGGTCGAGGAATTCTTCAACAAGATCCAGAATGAAGTGAGCCAACCATCTGGGTTCGGTGCTCCATGGGGCCCTTGCACGCTCAGGATCCCTATCTCCGCAGGTTCTTGTGGTACTACTGGCAATGCTGGGGATAGTAACCATGAGAAGGAAAGGCAAAAGTTCATTACCAATACCTTTAAGGACGAAGACCTTAAAGATGAGAGAATTCAGAGGCCACCCGTGACAACAGAAGGTGGTTATGGGCCTAGGCTTGGTCATCCAGCAGGGTCCATGCTCCCAAGTCACCATATCTCATCTGAGAGACAGCGAATCGTCCAACCGTCGTCTATGACCATGACCGGACATCAGGAGAGGCGTGATCCTAATCTGGAGCTCAGCAAACCAGAAGATGAACGTAGGCATGGCCAAGGAGTACTTGAAGACAGTTGCGGATCCATCCTGTGTCAATACTATCGAGGACGAAGCTCCCGATCGCAGTCACTTTAGAGGTGATAAAATACCGAAGCCATGGGTGGCCACAAATGGTGGTCCTGCCGCTAGGCCTGGCAATCCAACAGCGTTCATGCTGCCGAATCATGATATCTCATCCAAGAGAGGAGAGAGGACCACTCAACCGCCATCTATGACCATGACAGGAGGTTGGGAGAGGCGAGGTCCTGATACGGGGCTCCAACCGATGAATGAAACGGGCAAGACAATGGAGTACTCAAAGGAAGCTGTGAAGCCTCCGTCAGTCAGTACAGTTCCCAAAAGAGAATCGATCCCCAAAACAATCGACAGCAAGGAAGCCAGGAGGCGATATGAGAATGCCAACCCCGCACCAGAGCCGTATGCAACAGGTTACACCAGCACTATTGACAGTCGGGAGGCTGCGAGGAGGTACAATGGACAATTTGTGTGAAAGCAAGATTCTGATCGATCAGCGATCCCCTTTAGCAAGTAGCATATGCGTGCACTTGATAATGTGCTTGGTCTTTATGTACTCTATTGCAATAAGCATTCGGAAGCACAGCCCCGACAAGCGGCTTGCATAACTCTAGTTTGTCGGCTGAATATGTCAAACAGTGATAGCCGAGGCTGTTTAAGTGTTACCTTCTGGCCATTTCGTTGTTTCATAAGTAAAACACTAGTTTACGCGTGCCTTTGAGTTCTAGCAAGAAGTAATGAAATCTGAACAATTATCTACTAACTAGTGATACAATTGACTAGATATGAATTTGAAACTATCTCTTATTCTTCGAAAAGATATGGACTAACATTATTAGTACTGCGAAAAGGTAAAACCAACAAATCAGTCATATACCTATCGTTTATCGCAGTGCAGTCATAAACATTTCAATATTACCAAATAGTACTAAACCTTTATATGAAATTTCATTATAGTCATTCCTGTCAATTTTGACTTAAAAATTGCTAACATGATATCCTTTTATCACAAGCCGTCTTATATGACATAACTTGCAATTTGACATGGACGACATTAGATGAAATATTATCGTATTGCTTAGTTTTCTGAATTTTCCTTTTTTAAGTTTTCTTTCCTTGGACTGTTCATCTTCATCTTCTTTTGATGAACAGTACCACCATGTTTGCATGACAAAAAGTAGAGCACGACCAACCCACTCTCGGTCACAGCCTTCACCACAATGAATGCCACGCCACCACTGTCGGACCCGCTCTCAGCGTGCTCAACACTCCTCCATGCTCATCAATCTCATGGTCGTCGATATCTCAGTGAGCTCAATGGCCATGGCCAAGCCACCCGATCTCAGCGAGCTTGGCAACTCCTTCATGGCCATCGAGAGCGAGAGCGAGACAACTTGGTCGGCCCTGATCTGGCTCGTCTGAGCCAAAAAGAGAAGACAAACGTCCAGCTTTAGAGGAAGAGAAGACCCCACTCATCGAACCGATCACGTGAAGCACATTCGGTTCAGATTTGGCTCATGAGCCTAATTTTTCCATCAAATTGCTTAGTTAAATAACACATAGCAGTTGACGGATATATTAATTTAGGATTTTACCCTAAATTTGCCATAGGTATATTAGTTTGATAACACAAACTAACATGGAGTAAATTTGTCACAAATATACTAATTTGGAATTTTTATATATCGAAAAAATAATTTGAGATAAATTCGTCATATGTATACTAATTTGAGATTTTTTGTGATAAAAAAATTAGTTTGGGATAAATTTGTCATAAGTATATCCATTTGGGATTTTTAATGGTATTTACTTTAATAATTACACCATTTGAAAACTTCTTGTTGGCCTATTTTTTGAATAATTTCCACAAAAAAAAAAAAAAAAATCACAAACATATTGTACAGATATCAAATCAATCCTAAATTTTTGGAGTTTTTTTATGATATTAATTCTATTAATTATACAACTTGAAATATTCTTGTTGACCTTTTTTTGAATAATTACCAAAAAAAATCATAAACTTATTCTACAGATGTCAAATCAATTTTAAACTTTCAATTCAATTAATTTAGTACTAAATCTCTTGACAATTTACCAATGTAGTTCTTTCAGTCAATTTTGGTTGTAAATCCTAGATTAGACATCGACTATCCGACGTGGCATTATCAGCACTGATATGAACAATTTTTGTAATTTTTACAAAAAATTCTGAGCTTTTTTTTTCCTTTTTTTTCTTATTTCCAACCTTTGGTCCACAGCCTTTTTACAATGGCCAACTGTGGTTGCCTACCCAGACACTCCTTATGGCTAGCAAGGCCTTTGGGCTAGGGCCCTCACTTCACTGGCACACGATGAAAAAATAGAAAATTTTAAATTTTAAAAATTCAGAAAAATTTAAAATTTTGTAAAAATTATCCACGTTAGTACTAATGCTACGTAAGAAACTCAACATCCACATAAGCAATTTCCTATCAAAATTGGCCAGAGGAACTACAATGGTAAATCATCAAGAGGTTTAAGATTACATTAGTCAAATTTAAAAAAATTATAATCGAATTGGCTATTGTACAATAGACTAACACTTTTTTTTGTAATTATCCAACCAATTTTACAAAGTTAATTGTGATACCCTTGTTTGGAGTGACCTTTACATTTTGCAATTTACTCTTTTAAATTCTTGCGAACTAAGCTTTATGTGTAAATTAATTGAAATCCTTAGAAATGATCTTAAATTTACATATGTATATAACTTTTCTCATCATATTTACAAATTTAAATATTATTTTGAATTTTGGTGATAAAGGCATTTCTCTTGACAGGACAATTACCAAAAAAGTCTTAAACCTATTGTATATATACTAATTTAGTTACAAACTTTTCAATTTGGCTAATTTACTCTTGAAATAGGCATTAGCATGGACAATTTTTACAATTTTATTGAATTTTTTTTTTTTTTTTTCCATGGAAACAAGCGTTAACATGGACAATTTTGCAATTTTATTAAATTTTCTTCATTTTTTTCCTTTTTTTCATGTTCATTTCATTCCTTTCTCTTTTTCATTTGTCCGTATTTCCTCCCACCAAGACACACTTGCTGGATCTTGGTGAGGGGTATCTAGTGAGGGTAAGCCACCCCTTGCCTAGATCTAATGAGGGCTGTGGTCAATGACCACCAGTGGCAATTGCCAAGGCCCCAAAAACCAGCATATAGGGGAAAAAAGAATAAAAAGAAAAGGGAAAACAAAGGAAAAAAATAAAAAATTTGAAATTTGAAAAAATTATAAAAAGTTGTCTACATGAACACCAGTCATAACACGTAGAACAATAAGTGTCCATATTAACGACTTTTAGCCAAAATTGCTAGAATGACTATATTGGCAAATCATTAAAAGATTTAAGGCTAAATTGACCAAATTGAAAGATTTAGAATGTAATTGGTTTCCTACCATAGATTTAGGACTTTCTTTTTTGTCATTTTTCCCTCTTTTTTTTTTCCAAAACAGTATCCCTATAGTTTTTAAAAAGTGGCCCTCTTCGTCCTTCTTTTATTAATCTCTGATTTTTTTGACCAATTGTTATTGACGTGGACCAACAAAAAGCTGAATTAGCATCTGGACAAAATGAATTGACGATCGATGGGGATTAAATGAGTGGACAAGCTCAACGGCCATAGTTGTGAGCTCAAGATGTGGTAACTATGGTTGCAAGCTCGTGCTCAAGCAGCCATGATTGTTGCCAACTCGAGACTGGAGATTGCGCTCCTCAGCCAAGGTAACTGCGAGACTCCAGATGTATTTATGGCCATGAGTCACTAGATTCAACCACCATGGAAGCTAGTCCACCATGCCCACGAGCTCGCAGCTTGAGAGGCCATGGACAAGCTTGAGGTGGCAAGACAAGAGATAGAGAGAGATGCTAATGCAGAGAATAGAAGAGGAAAAGGTCATGGATGTCACGATCTAGATCAACAGAGAAAAGAAGAGAGAGCAGCCATAGGTACCACAAGCTCTAGACCCCGTGGCCATGGTGACTGCGAGCATTAGGCTCGAGCTTGAGTTCCGCGACCATGGTGGCTGCGAACAAAAGAAGCAAAGTAAGTGCTGAATAGAGAGCGAAGGGGGAGTCCCCTCTTAATCACATACAAACACAATAACAGAAACAATGACATTATGGCGTCTAAAAGTGGCTTTTCTCATCTGCTTTCCCATATGCGCCAACTCAAACCCACAATTTCTTCTAGTTCCGTGAACTAAAAGAATTCAGCGAAACATAACCTCAACACAGCATAACCTCCGATCGCCATGCATGGTCTTAGTTATGACCTAACCACGTTTCAGTTGGCACACTTCCATATGCTTCAAGCTTAGTGACTAATAAGGATAGTGACGGAGAAAGTAATTAATCGGATTCTTCAAAAAGTGCCAAAACATAGTTTTATCAGTTTTTCCGGATGAGACCAGGCCACACAAGCCGGTTTATTTTGGGCATGGGAAGTCCTCAAATTGTTCTTGTTCAAATTGTCGACAATGCCATGAAAGAGAAGTAATCCACATTTTTCGTCAGGAAATGTTATTGGCGTCCCAGTCCTTTTACTCCTGAATTTGGCAACTTTGACTTGTGCTATATCATGCCTGATGGAATTTCACGTATCCAGCCATGACCGACTATTTTGAAGGAGCCAATCTTTTTCCAGACGCGATTTTTCTTTAATTTCTTTAATTTGGGCTTTTTCTTAATTATCTATGCCCATATGTTGAGTTTTTGCCTTTTAAATTAGTGATGAGGGCATTTTGGATCATGCACATTTATTTTAAGATTTTTTGAAGGGAGACTATAAAAGGGATGTATTGAACAACACATCTCTAACCCTAACCTCCACATCATCTTCCTTTTTTGTTCTTCCTATCTTCTTATTAGATCTTTAGATCTTGTAGCTCGCCAAGTAGTTTTTGAGCTTTTGGATTGTACTCTTGTTTTCGTTGTTAAAAAAAGTAAAATCCCTCTTTCTCCCTATGGTTTTTCCCATCTTGAGTTTCCATATATATCTTGTGTCTCGTGTGGTTTTAATTTTGCCTTCATCCCTTGCTATTTGTGCTTTGATTGGTAAATCTTTTGGTGTTGTTCTGCAACAAACTAGTATCAAAAAGAAGGAATATTGGTCTTTTTTGTTCGAGACGGCATCTATCAAGTTCAAAATGGCACCTTTCAATGGCTAAAACAATTTTGGGCGAAAGCGTTATTGTGTCAGGAAGGTTCAGTTAGAGTCTTAGATGAGAAGTATCCCGACAAAATCACTACAGCTGAGATTGAGGAGATGGAAGAGAGGGCGAATAGCACCATCCAATTGTCATTGTTTGACAAGGTGCTTCGTGAGGTTGCCGATGAAGAATGTGGAATAAGCTTAACAACTTCTACATGAAGAAATCTCTTACTACATGATTATTCTTAAAGCAACATCTTTTCACATGCAAGATCATATAGACGAATTTAATAAGATTGCAAAAGATATGAAAAATATAGATTTGAAGTTAAGTGATGAAGATCAAGCCCTAATTATGTTATGGTCACTACCAAGTTCGTATGAGGATTTTGCGAACTCTATGCTATATGGAAGGGAAACCATAACTCTTGAAGATGTAGAGGCCTCTTTAAATTCTGCGAAGATGCGTACAAAGTTGAATGCTAGTGATAGTGGAGGTAAAATCGATGGCTTAGTTGTTAGGGATAGGACAAATCATCGTGATAAGCACAGTAATAATAAAGGGCATTTGAAGTCTAGGTAGAGCGAGAATAATAGTCAGGTGGAGTGTTACTATTGTCACAAATTCGAACACTACAAAAATGAGTGTCATGTTCTCAAAACTAAGGAAAAGAAGTCGATGGAGAGTTTCGATTCAGCTAGTCTAGTAAAGAATAAAGAGTCGACTAATGTAGATAATACTCTTACTATTTTGTCTCCAGATTGTCGTGTCGATGACAAATGGATTTTGGATTCAGTATGTTTATGCCACATGTGTCCACATAGAGATTGGTTCCACATATATGAGAAAGTCAATGGTGATTCGATCTTGATGGAAAACAAACGTCGTGCTAAGGTAGTAAGAAATTTGACAAACGTTAGGCGCATCCGAAATTCGAAAAGAACCTTATTTCGTTGAGTAGTTTGGATTCCATCAAATGCATGTACACAGGTCGAGGTGGAGTTTCGAAAATTTCAAAAGGCTCAGGCAATATGGTGATGGATTGCAATAGGTCCAAACCTTCGACCGATGACTGATTGCAACCTGCCCAGAATGCCTATACATACTAAGACCTTATTTACATAGCAAAAAAAGGCCATAGTGAAAAGGAGCAGTCAAGAGAGCATAGTACGATGAAAGTTGGTTGCTGTAGAAACCCTCTATGTTAGAAGAAAAAAGCACAAGACATGAATCTTCCAACAGTGAGAGAAGAATAATTTTTTATGAACAATCATAAATTAAAGGAATAGCGTCAAATCCTTCTTTTTGAGAAGGAAGTAAGGCATTAGATATTGATTATGATGAGAGGTAACAAGAAGAACAACCTTTACATTCTATAAGGAAGTACCATTGTGGGTTCTTCAAATATATCATAATCTTCAGATTATGAGAAACAAGGTTGTGGCATATACAGTTGGGCCACATGAGCAAAAAAGGAATGACTATATTGAGTAAACTTAGTTTACTTTGCAAGGATCATACGGTCTCACTTGACTTTTGCAAACATTATATTTTCGGGAACCAGCTCAGAGTTAATTTCAGTATTGGGTTGTACTCGATGAATGACACAATTGACTACATTCACTCTAATTTGTAGGGGACACAAGTTACATCTAAGGATGGTGTAGTTTATCTTCTAACATTTATTAATAACTTTTTTCTAGGAGAGTCTAGGTTTATTTCTTGATGCATAAGAGTGATGTTTTTGATAAGTTCAAGAAGTGGAAGATGTCGATAGAAAATCAAATTGGGAGGAAGATAAAACGTCTCAAAACAGACTATGGTCTTGAGTTTTACAAATGTGATTTCAACAAGTACTGTAAAGATTCAGGGATTGTTCAACATCGAATAGTCATCAGGTACACATCTCAACAGAATGGGGTGGCGGAACACATGAACTAAGCACTTTTAGAGAAAGCTAAATGTACACTCTCTAATGCTGGACTTAGAAAAGATTTCTAAGTTGAAGCCATGAACACAGAGAATTATTTGGTGAATCTTTCTCCTTCGACCGCAATTGAATGTAAGACTCCAAATGAGAAATGGTCAGGCAAACTTTTTGATTATTCTAGTTTGAAAGTATTTGGACATCCCACTTATTATCATGTAAAAAAGGATAAGCTTGAATCTAGGGTCAAGAAATATATTTTTGTTGGTTATGCAGATGAGGTTAAAGAATACAAGTTATGGTGTTCTAACTCTTAGTCATCAAAGTTTATAATTAATATGGATATTACTTATAATGAAAATTTCATGCTTGAACAAAGAAAGTATGTTACTGAGTCTACAAGTATTTAGGAGGAGAATGTTAGGAAAAAGGTGGACCTTCATGTGGAGCATCCACGTAGAACATTTAAAGATATTCTTATGTAGCCAGAAAGTGACAGTAAGCAACAAAGCTTAGATTCGTACAAAGATGATGTAAAAGAAATTGAGCAACCTTAGAGTTTGGTTTCAGGTAGGGTCAAATGACAAATTAAGGCTTCCCAAACGTGTGGCTTTCCTAATTTAGTAGCATATGCTCTTACAATTACTAAAAAACTTGGTATTGAAGAACCTTCTACATTTCATGAAGCTACAATTTGTTCTAAATCGAACAAATGGCTTGTTACGATGAATGAAGAGATGAGGTCTTTTCATTAGAACCAAACTTGGGAAATCATGAAATTGCATAAGGGCAAAAGAGCCGTTAGTTGCAACTGGGTCTTAAAAGGAAATGATGGAATTATGGGGGTTGAAAATGAAATGTTCAAGGCATGTCTAATATTAAAGGGAATGAGGGAATCAACTTCAATGAATTATTATCCCTAGTTGTGAAACATAATTCCATTTGTGTGTTGCTTGCATTAGTGACCCTTTACCATCTAAATCTTAAGCAACTTGATGCCAAGGCTTTTTTGCATGGTGAGCTTAAGTAGACAATCTATATGTCACAACTCGAGGGATTTGTTGTTGAGGGTTAAAAAAATCACATTTGCAAGTTGAAACGCTTCTTTTATGGTCTCAAGCAATTTGCATGACAATGGTACAAGAGGTTTAATAGCTTTATGTTGAGTCATGATGACTCACGTAGTGCGCATGAAAGTTGTGTCTCTTATAAAAAGATATCATGATGGCTCTTTTGTTTATTTGTTATTTTATGTGGATGACATACTTATTGCAACGGAGAATATCTTAGAAATACCGCAATATTGACAGGTTATGTTTTCACACTTGATAGTTATGTAATTAGTTGAAGAACAATCATGCAGGACATAGTTGCTTTGTCTACCACCGAAGCAAAGTAAATGGCAATGATGGAAGCATCAAAGGAAGTTCTTTGGTTGAAGCGTTTAGTTACAAAACTTGGAATGAAGCAAGAGGGAACCTCCATTATCTTTTGCAATACCAAAATGCAATCCACTTGAGCAAAAACGCAACAAATCACAAGAGGACAATACACATCAACATTCAGCATCACTTTATGCATGATGAGATTGCTAAGGGTATGACTATGATGAAAAAAGTATCTACGACATATAAATCCGGCAAATAAGTTGACCAAATCAGTTCCTTAGACTAAATTCAAGCATCGCTTGCACTTGATTGGCATTTTCACCATTTGAGTTGCCTAGGTGGGGATGGTAACATTCATCTCTTGTTTCCTACACCGAGTATACTTATAGGCATAGGGGTGTGCATCGTTAATTCCGCCATTTGGGTTTGGCCTTGTGTGATCACTTTTGATGGTGAAGGATAGAGGTCTTGTGGCATTTGACATAACACCCTTGAAGTCAATGTAGAGATTTGTTGAGTTTTTCACTTTCAAATTAGTGATAAGGGCATTTTAGACCGTGCATATTTGTTTTAGGGTTTTTTGAATGGAGATTATAAAAAAGGATGCATTGAACGACACATCTCTAACCCTAGCCTCTACATTATCTCCCTCATTTGGTATTCTTATATTTTTATAAGATCATTAGATCTTGTGGCTCATCAAGTGGTTTTTTAGCTTTTGGATTGTACTCCTGCTACTCATTGTTAAAGATAGTGAAGCCCCTCTTTTTCCCCGTGATTTTTCCTATATTGGGTTTTCACGTATATCTTTTGTTTCATGTGGTTTCGATTTTATTTTCATCCCTTGCTATTTGTATTTTGATCGGTGCATTCTTTCATAAAAGATTAAAAACCAAGCATACTTAGAGCATTTCAACAAGCCAATTATCATTTCCTATGCGATTTTAAAGCATTTGCAGCTACTTCTAAAACCGAAGTGTGCCAATTCAATTCAGAATCAAATGATCAAATAGGAAAATAATAAGACATAGCAACTTTAGATGCTCTATATAATAATTTCTTAGGATTGCTATTGACAAGAGATTAAATCTTCATTAAGTTCTTTTTCTCAATATACCCAGCACGACAGAGTATTCTCCTCAAAAAACAAGGTAACATTCATTTATCACAAGTCCCATTTACCAATGTCTCTCTACAATTGAACAATTGCTCGTTAGTTTGCATATTTACTATAGCTAGATGTTGACACTTAACTTTTGGCGATTCAATCATTAATTTATTATATAGAAAACTAGGGATTGAATCTTTAACCCCTAAACAAAAAGGTTAGAATTAAATTGCATAAAATGTAGTTTTAGGAGCATTTATTATATGGTTTATATCAATTGCATTAATTGGGATGGCAGTGGACGGTTTTGAGCTTAAAATTTGATTGATTGAGCCCACGTAGACAAAATCCAGGCAAGCTAGGGGCATGGTAGCCGAGAATTGCATAGGAAAGGCAGGCTAAATTGAGCTTAGTTTAATTTAATTTCAGCCCAAGGGAGTCAATTAATAATAGATTTTGAGCTTAATTTAACCCATTATCTTTGATAAGGCCTAAAATAAGCCCATGATATTGAGGTCAAACCTAGGTTTACATTATAAATAGCAATGC
The DNA here is from genome assembly GCA_016097605.1 of Eucalyptus guilfoylei. Taxonomy (NCBI): domain Eukaryota; kingdom Viridiplantae; phylum Streptophyta; class Magnoliopsida; order Myrtales; family Myrtaceae; genus Eucalyptus; species Eucalyptus guilfoylei. Next base: position 51,194,806 of record CM027867.1, read on the forward strand.
CTCATAATTCGGGGTCGGCAAATCAGAATTTGAGAGTCGTGAGAAAAGAGAGAAGAGGGAGAGGAGACCCACGGCCAAGCTTCCCTGGCCGTGTGACACCCTCCGTGGCTGAACCAAGCCCCGCGACCCTGCCGTCCTGGTCGCCTCCCAGCAGTGCTGATCCGAGATGCTGCGCCGCCTCACGGTTACGTCTCCACCTGCAAGACCGTGGCTAAGCACCACTCCGGGCGCTGTTGTCCACCGCCGGTGCCTTGCTTGCCCCCACCCTCCCATAGCCACACGACCAACACTGTGGTCGCTCTCTTCCATTGCTTTCAGATCAGCATCGTCTATTCTCTCGCCGGAACTGGTCCCTCACCCATAGTCTTTGCTTGCCCGTTCCATCCCGATGTCCTAGCGTCCCTCGACAGTCTATGGCGAAGCATCCAATCGTAGGCATTATATAAAAGGAGAAGACTTGGCATTTTGGATGAAAAGGCATTGAAAATGGTGCAAAATTCGAGACAAGGGGCACACTCGGTTAATTGGTTGAAAGGAGACCACTCTGTCAGCGAGTATCTACTCGCAATCACGTTCATCACGAGGCTTCAAGAGATCCACTCGTTATCTTCCACATCTCATCTTGAAACCTCACGGTCATCAAGGAGTCCAGGCGTTCCACGATCGCACCAGTAGATCTACGTGGTCTTCCGGTCAAAATTTTGTAGTCAAGCGTACCAGTGAGCAGCTGAGCAGCTCCAGGTAGTTCCCAGCGTTTCGAGCCTTCTCGACGATTATTATTTTCCCTGTTCTTTTCACAGGTTTCCCGGTGCTCGAGAAAACCCGACGTTGCTGCTGATCCCAAACCGTGGCCAGTGCCACCCTCACCGCGAAGCCGCCCGAAGTTCCAGCCGCCATCCTGAGCCGCGTAAACCCAAGCCATGTCGCACCACCCGTGACCTGCGACTGCCTGTTTTTGCGTCGCATTTGAGCTGCCCATGACGTCCATGAAGTCTCCCCGCCACGCTCGAGCTGCTCCCGTCCCGAGATATTCGTTGTTATTTTGCAGGTTCTCATTGAGAACAGCGTATCTTGACAAGCCGCCTGCCGCCGCCGCCTCAAAGAAGAATGGAATACGAATACCTGAGTGCTAATGGCGTGAATTTCCGATCAAACAGCTGGCCTGACATTTTTTTGCGACAATTTTAAATGATGTAATATTTCTTTATATATATATAACGTGGTTAAATAAGTTCAACACGACATCATTTTGATCCAAATTTGATTTTTAATATAAGCATTAATTAAATTAAATTTAAAAACTAAATTTATTTAAAAAAAGAAAAATCAGCAAGGGCCTCCACAGTGGCGGCTTCCCCACAATCACCGGAAAGAGCCGACGATAGTGAGGCGAGAATCGTCTTGGATCACCAAGCCTTGGCCAATAGTAAGGGTCATGGAAGCCTTTCTTGATTTCCCCTTTTTATTTTATTTAGTCTTTTTAATTAAGTAATTTTTATATTTATATTAAAAATCAAGTTTGGGGGCAAAACGACGTCATTTTAGGATAAGAATTGCTGAGTAGGCATTCTGGCAAGCCGTAGACGGTTTTATTAATAAAATAACACAATGTCGAATTTTCGACAAACCTTACCAGAGTTTGCACTTAAGTATCTAATTTTCAAAAAAAAAAAAAGTTGCACATAATTATATTTTCAAAAGTTTTATTTAGGTGTCATCCTGTACCAAGTTTTGGCACTTTATACTTCTTTCCCACTTTATTGGGTGTTACTTTGGTGGTTTACACACCCACGTGATCACCACACGTGTAATAAAATGAATCTAAGTTACATGTTAAACATTTTTCATAAAACAAATGTTACCGAAATTGCATTAGAGAAATTTGATATAAACAAGTCCCTATACCTAAAATTAAGGGTTTAATAACCCATCATAAACCGATTAGTGGCAATTCCTTATTAAAAATTATTTGCATGTTAAAATCCCTAAGTTGCGAATTGATATAGACTTAAGAGAGTCCAAATTAAGTCTAAATTTAATAATCTATTAACTGAACTCTTAGGTGGTACACCTACGAAAGTAGGTTGCGACATTAGTGTTGACACCCGAATTGTTGTCGATATTTTAAATATCCATTTATTTTGTAAAAATATAAAAAATTATAAAAAGGTAAAAAGCAAAAATATATATATATATAATATTAATTGTAAAAATGAATGAAATGAAATGAAAAGTCGGGTCCAGTGGGCCGACTTGTTCAGCCCATCCTTCCAATCAATTTTCGGCCCTTTCAAGAGTTAAGCCCAGCTCCCCAATCATTTCCTCCTTTTGGCCCACTTTTTCCCCCAACTTCGTTGAACTCATCTCTTTTAATGTTTTCACGGCCCATTAAAGTTTAAAATAACAAAGCCCAGCCCAAAGTCATTTCTTTCTCTTTGCTTACGTGAGCCAACGCCCATGAAGAGGAAAAGAAAAAGAGGCGCGTTGGTGAGGCGAGGACGGTGACGAGCAAAGCGTGAACGCGCGCCCGTGAGCGAAGGAGGAACAGCAAGCTGTGACGCAAGCAAAGCCAAGCCTTCCAGAAGGCTGAGTTGGCATGAGGGATGAGGACGCCTAACCGAAAAGATTCGGAGAGAGACGAGGCTTTGCCGAAAAAAAGGGGAGGCGGTTGCAGAGAATGGCGGAGGGAGAGAGAGAGGGAGTTTTCTGGGGAGTTGAGAAAGGCTTGTTCGTGGTGGAGCGACGAGCACCATCAAGCGTGGCAGTTCACGGGAGCAAGGGTGGAGTGCCGGCCGTTTCTTGAGCTTTGCCGACGAACAAGTGGCAACAGCAATACCATTTCTGGCTAGGTAGGGATTACACTTCCTTCGGGCGTTCTTTCTTTTTTTCTTTTTTTTCCCTTCTCTTCGTGCTATTGGGGATTCAAAAATATTGAACTCAGTGGTTGAGTATGTGAAACTGAAATAGGTTAGTGACGGATGATGACGTTTAGAGCATGATGGGTCACGTTTTGGCTGGAAATGGTGTTGGTTCCGAGTTGAAAACTCAAATTTCGCATCTGTACATCACGTGTTTGCTAAAATGTCTAAAAGAAGACCGAAAAGTTCCCATGTTCACGCTCTAATCGATTGCTTTTTTTGACGAAATCTTGATGAAACAAAGCCATTTTTCTGCTAATAATGGTGTTATAAGCCTGTGTGCATAGTTTTTAGGCTAGGATTCGTTTAGAAACCGAATCGGAATGCTATTGTGAAGTCTGCATTTCACGTGTTCGACAAAATACCTGAGAGACGGTCGAATCGCATTCATCGTTGAATCTCGAGAACGACTTCTTTTTCTCTCGTACTGTTTGAATGTCGTCTAATTTTCGGGTTTTTCTATGTGTTTTCATGCGATTTCGTGGAAACGATCGGTCGTCGTCGAGTGGGCCGTGAGTCCTCCTCTCCGCCGGAAACCTTCCCCTCGCCGGCGCACCCTGTGGTTCGAGGCCAGCCCAGTTAGGCTATTCTTTACTCATATTAACATTTTCGTGCTTTTTTGTTTGCTGGATGGTTGGTTGGTTTTAGAAATTTAGAATCCATAGGTTTTTATTTTATAAACTTTGAGGTCGCTGGAATGAGCGGCCGGAGTTGGTGGACGTCGGTCTGGGTAGATGACCGGCCGACGGTGGAGTTCCGGCAGCGGCTTGAGCGATGGTGGCGGCATACTTCAATGGTGGTTGCTGGTTTGGGTCAAAGGGTTGCAGGAAGAAAAACGTTTCGGGGAAGAAGAAAAGCTGAAGGAAGAAGGTGAACCAGAAAAGGACGAAGTAGGAAAATGACAAAAGAAAGAAGAAAAAGAAAAAAAATTCAAAAAAAAAGATATGAAAATATTAAAAATCGGTTTTAATCCGACGCGGGTCGGATCCAGTTTTGGGTCGGGTCAATGTTTTGGGTCGGGTCAATGGGCCAAATTGGGTAAAACCGGTCCAAGCCCGTTCCCAGAATATAATGATAATAAATAAATTAATAATAAATTAATTGAAAAAAAATATTTAAAAAAATTTTGTAAATTAAAAATTCAGAAAATCATTAAAAATTCTAGAAAAATCAAAAAATAATTAAAAATAGAAAAATCCAGAAAATTTTTAAAAAAAGAAAACAAGACAAAGTAGAAAAATATTAAAAATTGAGAAAATTAAAAAAAATAAAAAAATTCTAGAAAATTTGGAAAACCCTTTAAAAATGTTAAAAACCTAAAATTGGATAAGCCTTTAGAGCTTTACATTAAAAATTCTAAGATGCTAATTGAAAAATCAAAAAATAATTAAAAATAGAAAAATCCAGAAAATTTTTAAAAAATAGAAAAATATTAAAAATTGAGAAAATTCTAAAAAAAAAATAAAAAAATTCTAGAAAATTTGGAAAACCCTTTAAAAATGTTAAAAACCTAAAATTGGATAAGCCTTTAGAGCTTTACAATAAGGATTCTTGTTTCGACTTTGCAATAGGAATTCTTATTTTGTTTGCCTTGTTTTCTTTTCTAAGAACAATTTAAGATGCTAATTGTTGTGCTTTCCGATATTTGAATGTTATTTCCTTCTAGAATGGTTAGGACAAACTTTAGATTTTTCTTGATAGATGTTGTAACTTAGTTAGCATATGATTAGGTTAGGTACCAAAAGGGGGCTAACATAATCAAGTCCTCGAGTTCAAAATCTGTGGTTGCGTGAGTAGTAAGGTATCCTTCGTATCTTACTAGATTTCTAACCAATCCTAAAAAGCCTAGTGACGACTCCTTAGTCAAAATATAGGCTCAATTAATTAAAAATTTGAACATTCAATGTCGCGTGGGTATAGACTTGTGAGAGTCCGAGTTACCTAACAAAAGCTCCCTCCCCCGCGAGAGGAGTTAGATTGCGACAACTCGGCGACTTCACCAAGAAGATGAGAACTTAGGCCTAATTAACTTGATTGTGTGTTATCTAATGTGTTTTCATAGTAGCGCATTCAAAAAGTGAGGTAAGTACACTAATCTCATGTTAAATGTTGGTGTAGTTTGGAGTAATAATTAGATGGAGTCTTTGTTGACTCTTTGTTTTGTAAGTTGGTCTAAGGAATGAATGAATGTGGATGACTTTGAAGTACTACTTGGATATAAATTGTTGTGCTTGCTTTTATACATGCTCCAACACTATACCTATGCACACACAACTTGTAATCAAACCCCAACTGCACTCTCAAGGAACCCTTAGGAATTTCGAGGATTGATTGGACCATACACAGTTTGTGCTAATGGGACAATCATTCTTGATGTTACTCATTTTCTCGAAAGAAATAGGCTCAACCCACCCGCAATTTGCGATATTGGGAAGGGCTCACTATTTCGTTGAGGTGGGAGCCATACACCCTACCTACTTAGGTGTCGAAACCACACAAAGTCATGCACATGTCTATGTGATTGAAACTCCGTCTCCTCAACGTTTTTGTCTTTCATTTTTAACTTCTCACAATTCCAATTCTTTTACATTACGGCCATTTATTTTTTTCATGATTCATGGCAATTAATCAAAGCATCCTCTGATCTAGATATAATGGGAAGGTCGGATATTCAAATCATCTCTTCAGGCATGGTTTTGTAGGATGACCCCATAATATCAAGAGCACATGCAAGAAAGGTTAGGTAATCTCAGGAGGCTCTTCAAGATCGATTATCAAGTCGGCTGGTCCAAGGCCTATCGTATTTCTAGAATCATACAACTTCAACGGCTATCTTCGATCGATATGAACAAGCCCCAACTTATGAGAAGTACGAAGCTGCCATAGGTATCCACACCTTTGACAAATTAGTTGAGCCACTATTAGGATTGAAACCCGCAAGTGCCTTAGTGGATTTTTTAGGAATCAATAGGGTCGAAATTGAGAATGTTTTAAAAAGTAACACCAATATTTGCCATTTATCATTTTTGATTGATAAATTTTCAAATCTCCCTCCAGAATTAGGTAACCAATTTGCTAAGGCATTCGTTCTAGCAATTTGTTATATTCCCAACGTCAAGCACAACTTCAAACCCTTTACTAGTTCACATAGTTAGAGAGATGTGCATCAAATGGAATTTTACCAAAATGATTTTAGCTGAGACATTTTTATCACTTTACTAATTTAAGATCAACAAAAAATGAAATCTTCATGCACTTGTCGGTCTTTTACACATGTAGTTTGTGTCTCACCTCAAAGATTTGGGTCCTCCCATGCACACTCAAAGTAACCTAGTATACCCATCCACTCGAGAAATCATTCCAAGGTAAGGCTGCATACCTAAACATCCCTTTTGCCTATGGATGTGTTATCTCAAGTGTCTTTCCATAAAATAAATCCAATTGTTGTTAGGATGGGCCAAATCCTGTGAAGTGCGCTTTAGTTGTGAAGTGGACAATCCTATCTCGTTATTGAGATTTTCTAGAGGGACTTCATATTACCCATTGAGAATAGTCCAATAGTACGATGCCCTTCAAGAGATCGCACCCTGTAAATTGGGGCTATTCAAACTCAAGGTCCTGCACAAAGATCTAAGGGAAGATCAAATAGCTAAATTGCAAGAAGAGTTTGATCCCATCAAATGTGCTTGGAAACGGTGCCCACAACAAACCATCATGCAACCTACAGGTTTGGAAGGGGAGATGAATATCCACCACCATTTCCAAGCACATTTGATGAGATCAATCTTGCAATTTAGCTATTTGATCTTCCCCCAGATTTTCGCGCAGGATGTCCAATCTAATTAGCCCAAATTTATACGGTGGTGGCATCTTTTGAAGGGTGCTGTATTGTCGGACTATCCTCAAGGGGTAATATGAAGTCCCTCCAGAAAATCTCAATAACGGGATAGGATCGTCCACTTTGCAATTAAGGCGCGCTTTAGGGGATTTGGCCTATCATAACCATCATTGAATTTGTTCTATGGAAAGACACTCAGCAATGCATCCATAGGCGAAAAGTTTGTTTAGGTACGCCATCTTGCCTTGGAATGAATTTCTCGTAGGTGAGCGTACTGGATCACTTTGAGCATGAGCATGAGAGGGTCCAGATTTTTGAAGTGAGACCACATGTATAAAAGACCGATAAAAATGTCTCAGCTAAAATCATGTTGGTAAAATTTCATTTGATGCACACCAATCTGACTATGTGAACCAACAAAGAGTTTAAAGCTATCCTTGAAGTTGGGAATATAAAAAAAAAAAAAAAAAAAAACCGCTAGAATGAACGCCTTAGTGGATTGGAAACCTAATTCTCGAGGAATGTTTGAAAATTTGTCAATAAAAAATAATAAATGGCAAAGATTGGCGTTACTTTTTAAAACCTTCTCAATTTTGACCTTATTAATTCATAAAAAATCTACTAAGGCGCTTGTAGGTTTTGATACTAATAATGGCTCAACTAATCTATCAAAGGAGTGGATACCAATTGCGGCTTCTTGCTCCTCATAAGTTAGGCTAATTCATATCAACCGAAGATTAATTTTGAAGTTGTATGATTCCATTAATGCGCTAGAGTTTGGACCATGCTGACTTGATAATCGATCTCCAAGAGCCTCATGAGATTACCTAACCTTTCTTGCATGTATTCTTGGAATTATTGGGTCATCCTACAGAGCCTTACCTGAAGAGCCTCATCAGGGATAGAGATGATTTGGATGCCTAATCTTCCCATTATATTTAGACCAATAGAGGATGCTTTGATTAATTGCCATGGAGTTTCAATCATATAGACATGCACATGACTTTGTGAGGTTTCGATGCCTACACGGAGATGGTGTATCATAGGCTTAAGGCTCCCCTCTCAACGAAATAGTAAGTATTTTCCAATGTCGCAAACTGGGGGTAGGTCACACCTATTTCTTTCGAGGAAATGAGCAAGATCAAGAATGATTGTCCCATTGATGCAAACTATGTATAGTCCAATCAATCCTCGACAACTCCTAAAGGTTCCCTAAGGGTGCAGCTGGGGTTTGACTATAGGTTGTGTGTGCATAGGTGTAGTGTTGGAGCATGTGTGAAAGCAAGCACAACAATTTATATTCAAACAGCACTTCAAAGTCATCCACATAATCATTCATTACTTACACTAACTTACAAAACAAAGTGTCAACAAAGACTCCACCTCTTACTACTCCAAATTGCACCGACATTTAACACAAGGTTGGTGGACTTACCTCATCTTCTCAAATGCCCTCGAAAACACATTAGATAACACAATCAAATCAATTAGGTCTAAGTCCTATCACCAATGGATTCGTCAATCTATCGCGACCTAACCCCTCTCACGAGAGCAGAGAGCTTGTGTTAAGTTTAGGGATATCATCAACTTTGAGCCGACGGCCTTCCCTTAACTTGAGCTCTCTCAAGCCCATGCTCTGCGCAACATCGAGTGTTCAAATTTTTAATCAATTAACCATATGTAAATTTTGACTAAGGAGTCGCTACTAGCATTTTTGGGTTTGGCTAGAAACCAGTAACATATGGGGAGATATCTTATTACTTTACACAATCAGATGTTTTGGACTTAGGGACTTAATCAGTTAATCCTAAGACCGACGCCCTTTCGATACCTAACTTAATCATGTGCTAACTAATATCATAGTAGCCCATCAAGGAAAATCTAAGGTTTTTCCTAACCATTCTAAAACAAGGAAATAACATCCAAATATTGAAAAGCATGGTCAATTATAATCATAACAAGAAATATGCAAGCTTCCTAAATTATCCCTAAAAAAGAAAACAAGACAAAATCAAAACAAGAATCCCTATTGTATAGCCCTTAAGGCTTATTCAATTTTAGGTTTTAGTTCTTTCAAGGGTTTTCTAATCTTTATTATTTTTTATTGTTCATTTAAAAAAATCGAATTTTTAAATATTTTTCTAATTTTCCTGAAAATTTTAATGATTTTGCAGATTTTCTAGATTTTTATGAGTATTCTGGTCCAAATTTTTTTATATTTTTTTCGAATTTTTAATGATTTTCTAAAGTTCTAAAAAAAAATTTATTGATTTTTTTATTTTCTAAAAATTTTTATGAAATCCTAAGTTAAAAAATTATCATTTTCTAAATTTTTAGTTTTCATTTTTTAAAACATTTTTCCGAATTTTTCAATTTATTATTATTCTCGAGAAATGGGCTCAAATTGGGTTATACAATCCGGCCCATTGACCTAATCCAAACGTGAATACCACCTAAGTCGGATTAAAACCGATTTTTTATACTCATATTATTATTTGTTTTAAATTTATTTTTTTTTCTAATTTTTTCTTCTTAACCTTTGGTCCTTTTCCCCATTTCGTCTTTTTTCCTTGCACTTCTTCCTCACGTCCTTCCTCCCCAATAGAGCTAGCAAAATGGGTCATAAACCCATGGGCCATGGTCTTTTTTAACTTTATAAAAAAAAAAATTATAAAAAATCGAAATCATAATTATTTTTCATATTTCGATTTTTTTTCTTTTTTCTTTTTCTTTCTTTTTCTTCCTTTCTTAGCCGGTAGCTGGCAAGGCGACGACCGGCCGTCGACTGGCGACAAGCCAGGTGAGGCTCGAGCTCGCTGGCAGGTCGCTAACAACTGGCGAGGCTCGAGCCTCGCCGACGTCGAGCGGGGCCTCGGCCTCATTGGATCTACGAGATCAAGCCCCGCCCGAGCTCAAGCCTCGCAAGATCCGGCAAAGCTCAACCTCACCGATGACTAGCGAGGCCGAGCCTCGCCAGATCTAGCAAGGCTTGAGTTGGCCGACGTTGGGCAAGGCTCAATCTCACCGATCCGGCACGGCCGAGGCCCCGCTCGACGCCGAGCCCGATGTGACAACCTGAATTTTCAGAATTTATTTTCGATTAAATAAATCGAGCCTTTGATCAACTCGCTGATAGTGCTATTCTCTAAGCTGATCGATCACTCACGAGATAACTAAATTATTTGGAGAAGCCATTAAGGGATTTTAAAGCAATAGACTTGAGAATTCAACTAGAAATTGACTACTCGACCGTGTTGATCTACAAAGGTCATTACGGCAACGTCAAAAATCGATCAGAGATCGGAGATATGCCGATACAATAGAGGTATGTGATTAGTGTGTGGGTGATTCCACCTAATTACAAAATTATCGTCGAACAGCACTAGACCGATTTTTCTGTCATTTCTGTACCCGGTGTCCGTATTCGAAACCTTGAGATTTTCACGACAACCGAGAATCACCAATGTGTCGAAGATGTACATTGTGACTCGAGATAAATCGATCACAGGTCAATTGTACTAAAAATGCCTAAAAACTACCCGGTAGACTAAGTTATGCTAAAAGCGCGTCGGATTGAAATTAACCACGAATTTGAACCCGATTTCATAAATTGAAAGTTCTCTCGTATTACGAGCTATTTTAGGAATGTCAACTCATCCTCCGAAGAATTTTCAGATATTTCGAGATTTTTATGAAAAATCGTCTCGGACGTTACGGAAATTAGCGGAAATTCGGACGGGCCAAATTAAAGGAAATTTGGACTTACAAGCCGAGCCTTTGAGTGTTGAGGACTTACAAAAAACTATATGGGATTTTTTTTCATCGAAATTGGACGTCGATTTGGAGAATTGGTGAAGAAATTTAAGAGTTCAAACTTAGTGAAATTCGGAGCTAGGCAAGAGGGAGTGCAACATTTGCATTCAAATTGGATTATTATGGAATTGTAATTCAAGAAAGAATTAGGAGGGGACATGCAATCAATGGAGGAGATATTGTTTGTTGACTTCTCCCTTTTCTTGCCCAAGCTTCTCGAGCACGCCTTCGTCCTCATCTTCTTCGCGCGGCTTCTCTCCCATTTTTCCTTCTATTATGTTTTCGCTTTCTTTTTCCCGTAGCTGTCTCTCTCCCTCCGTCTGTCATCCTGTCCACCGAACGCTTCATCCCCTTTGCTGTGCTGCCACGAAGACCCAGCTGCTCCACTACCGAGTCAACCGAAGCTCTCCACGCTAACTTCTCCCTCCTGCTGCAGTTCCACACCAACACTTTCACCAAAGTAGCTGACCGGTAGAATTTGCAACGCCCCCAGCAAAGTTGACCCCAACTCTGCCTTCTCCACCGCTTGCATCTTCGTCCGCGACACCCTCCAACTAACGCTAGTAGCTGCTTTCCTTTGTGCGCCACCTGCCTCTGCCAGCTCGTGTCTTCAGCAAGTAAACGCCAGCAACGTCGTCCACACGCCAATAGCTGCTTCACTGAAGTTCAAACCGTCCACATCTCCAGCGAAGCTTGGCCCAGCGAAACGTTTTCTTCAGCCCAGCGAACTGAGCCCATCAGCCCACGGTTGGGCCCATTTCCAGCTCAGTTGCAAGCCCAGCAAAGTCCATCAGCAGCCCATAAATTAAGTTCAACCCACGTGAATATTTCAAAGCCCTCAAGTGCAGCAGACCAGTTTTTGAAGCCCGCTTTAGCTTTGTCCATTTAAGTTGCAGCCCATTTTCAATATTGAAGTCTAGCCCAAATCCAGAACAAATCTCAGTCTAAGTTTAGGCCCAGTCCAAGCCCATGGGTGTCATCGCGAGCCCAAATTCGGCCGCCGTCGTGCTGTCGTCTCAGTGAACCGGTTTCTACAATAAACCGGTGAGTTTATGCACTAAACTCTTCTTAGTAGGCTAATGACGCCTAAGGGATGTTTAGTTTAATTTAATTAGGAATTAGGTGGTTAGTTAGATTAAATTAGTGCTTTAATTAGTTAATTGTGCATGTTAGGTGATTAGTTAGATTAAATTAGTGATTTAATTAGTTAATTGTGCATGTTAGGTGGTTAGATTAAATTAATCAATGCCTAGATAGGATGTGCTATTTATCTAGAAGGATTGGGGAATTTTCCGAGTCCGTATTGGTTTTTAATTTAGTGATTTTGGCGTAGATTAGTATTTTTAGAATTTAAATTGATTTATTTAATTAATTTCAATAATTATTTAATTATTAATTATTTTTCCGAAAATTAGACCGGGATAGCCGGTAACTATAATTTCGTGCTGATTACAATGGTGTGATTAAATTTTACAATTGAGTATTAAATTACGCAAATTGAGTGCTAATTGGAAATTTGAGCGTTTAATTTCAAAATTTATGTATTTCCAATATTTATTCAGAAAATCCCAAGTGTCGGATTTTGACACCGAAAATAGTTTTATATACTATATAAAACAGTGGGATTTTAAATGGAATGATATATTTTATTCTTGGGTCAAGTCGGCCGTGTACCCACACACGAATATTTTACCATATATTTCTAATACAAAGAAAATGGCCGGGTTCACCATTTTAATTTAGGCATTTGAATGCAATGCACGGTGCCCTTGGCCATACTTGAGTGATCATGTGTTAGTTAAGAGAAACCGTCCCAGACTGTTAAGTTGGACGTTACCCCTATATGGGACGCCCCTAGACAATGGGAAGCCGGTCACGATAGATTCTAGACCCTATGCTCCTTCGGGAAAGCCGTCGATGTAGTGACGTGCCGTACTCAATGGTGTGAGACGAAGCCTAGGCAATGTTAGAAGACCGCCGAACAGAGAGTAGGCCGTACTATATGCCGAGATCAAAACTAGGAACGCATGATTAATTGAGTGAATGTGTCGGATTATGGGACAAAATTGTGTGGCACGGAATGGGACGTGTCATAATGATTTGACCATATAATTAGGACCTTTGTACTGGTTTGAGAATTGCGTGTGGTGTTCCAATTGTTGAAGCTTATTTGTTGCTCATGCTCTCGTGTTGCCTATGATATAAATTGTACTGACCTATAGAGTGGATCTGAGACAAGGTAAGTCTCTGTGATTGTATGATTGTGTGGTTAGGACGCTTCCTAGCGTATTTCCCTCCTAATCGAGGTTTAGAGTACGAACTCATCGAGATTTATATCTTATCCCGTCCCATCGTGGGCTCAATTTTCAGGATCGTAAAGCTGAGGACCTGGAGCCGTGCTAAAGTGATTTGAAGTGTAGGTCAATTAGGACTGCTTCTTTTTGGAAAGATAGTCTTTTGTAGTCTTTTGATCACGGATTGTGTACATGACTCAAAATATATATAAAAGCATGTTTGTTTGTGAAATTGTTGTCCTGCTTTTCTATCTCGAGATGGTTACTGTTAGGGGATTTATTATTCGCTTCCGCATGTACAATAAAATGAAAAGGGTCGGCGACTAATCTTGGGAAGTCACAAAATTTTATCGACTAAAGAGGGATGGGCATGCGCTTGAGGATCGGGGCATGACACCCGACACCGACGAGCTCGAGCCTCGCCATCGTCGGGCGGGGCCTCGGCCTCGCGGGATCGGGCGAGATCGAGCCCCGCCTAACGCCAAATGAGCTTGATCTCACCCGTGGCCGATTGCCGGTCGTTGTCATGGCTAGCGGCTAGCCGAAGAAGAAGAAAAGACAATAGACAAAAAGAAAAAATAATTATTAAAAATTATATTTTAAAAATAAAAAATAACTTAAAATTATATTTAAAAAAAATTAAAATTTCGATTTTTTAAAAAATATTTTTAAAATAATTATAAAAAATTTCCATTAAATTTTTATTGCATAAAAATTGTTAAAAATTTTGTATTGCATAAAAATGTTTTAACAATACTTTTTTTATATATAAAAAAATCATAAAAATGAGCTTTTTTAGGTTTAGTTAAAAAAAATTTCATGTTACGGTTTTTAGTTATTCAACGGTATGTTCACTTCAAATAAGAGAAGCATGTGCATAATCTAATTTTTTATAAATATTTCAATTTATAGGTTTTTTTTAACTTTTTTTATTGTATTTACTATTTTTAATTTAATTTGAAGTTTTAATCCAATTAACATATAGTAGAAGTGAGTTTTCCTAGAATATTAATAAGTTTTAGCAATACATGTCGGGTCGGGTATGGGTCGGGTCCGGATCGGCTCGGGTATAGGTCACTAAATTTACACTATAAGAATATGGGTCAAAACGGGTTAAATGGGTCAAATATGGGTCGACCCATCTTCGACCTAACCCACCCATTTGCCACCCACTCCCCGACTACTCTCTTCGCTTGCAACTTTACCGAACGAAGACTGCCCCTCCCAACGCCCTGCCACCGCTTCAGCAAGCGATTGTCCACCAAAGCCACCATAATCCGTTACCGTTTGTCCCAACCGGCGAAAACCGATGCCGGCCGCCCACTCCGACGACCACGAAATTTCACCAAAAAACCCTCACCTAAACTATAGTTTGAACGGTCAAAAAAAAACACTACAGTTTGAACACCAGAAATTCCATAAATCAAACATACACAAAGGCACTAAATAATGGGGAAAGATGCTGACTCGAACGGCCTTGAACCATAGGGCTCGCCAATGTAGGGAGGATAGCTCCGGCAAAAAGGTGTATGCAAGACCGGCTCAGACGGTGCAAAGTCACATGAAAGCACATCAAAACATGAAGAAAAGTAAGTTTCAAACGTCGATCGAACAAAATATATTTTGGGGTTTCATTGAGACATCTTATCGAACATATATCATGTGTTTCAAAAAGTAAGTTCCCGATTTATATTTCACGGTGAAATGAGCCTCAATTTCAACATATAAATCTCAAGTCAGCATTATTGATCACAGGTCATTCTTATTTGTATGTGAGGTGATCAAGATCTTGCAAAGAAAAAGGAGTTTCAGATCTCGGGTTTAGTGGGGAGTGCAAAAATGGGGTGCTTGTGTGACTGGCTCCTACCTGGTTCGGGGATGGAGCTTCGACTGTTGAATGGTCGCTAATGAAGCTTCGATGGACGACAGGCAATATCATTTCTCCTCCAAGAACTGCGACTGAAGCTTCTGCCCGGCTATGGGCAAGAATGGCGGCAAGCGATCACGGTTGGGGATGGGGGGTCCTCCATTGCGCGAGCACCCTTCCTCCTCTATCCTTCCTCTTTCCTCTCGGTTTTCTCTGGTTTCCTTCAGCAGCAACCTCTCTGCAACCTCGATGTCTCATCAGTGTTTAGGTATCAGTGTTTGGTTAGAAAAAAGAATGCTCTTTTTCAATTTGGAATACTTCGAGCTTCAATAAGAATTCACATGAAGTTACCACAAAAGATTAATGCAAGTGAAAGCAAAAGCATCTCTCTCATCCTTTTTCTCCAAATATTATTAACCAAAATCAACCATAATTGCCCCCATTGCAGGGTGGTTCTTGGAGGGGTATTTTTGCAGAAAATTCTCTACATTAAAAGGCTAAAATAGATTGACTATGATCACTTGTGGTGTATAGGATGGAGGAAAGAAATGTCTCTTTTCATTTTAATCCGTATACCACTCGCGAATGAATCTCGTGTCCTTAAACAACATGGCTCTTTTTTCACTCAACTCTCAAAGTGTTAAAATGATGTGTTTGGGAATGGCTCACCCTTCTTCATTGTAAGCATTTCTCCTTTTGCATAATTAACATCTCAACTTCATTTGGTTGAGATCATCTAAGTAGATTAATCTCCACTGGGAATTTTGACTCAAAATGAATGATCCACCAAGTCAAAAACAATTGCTAAGAATATTGGCACTCGGCAACTTTCTTTTTTTTAATGAAAAATAACATGTACCCTCAATGTGGCAATTAAGTGACCTCGACAGCGTGTTGAATAAACGTACCATAGAGAGAAACAGTCGAAAAAGGTACAATGGTGCCCCTCTTCTTTCACCTTGGTTTCTTTCACGCGAATATCTTTATTTTCATGAGGTTGCTCGACCGGCAGTTTAATGATTTTTTGAAAAGTCATTTAGCACCTGCAAGTTGAGAATACATATACATGTGTGCATGAACATATACATGTGTCCATGATGTGCATGATATGCATGGTGGGAACAATACGAATGACCTAAATGACTCGGATTGCAATGAGAATGGCTCTTAAGCCCCATAATTTCATTTATGGAAAGTATTTGTTCACTGAATCAGCAATTACAGGGTTTATCAACTCTCGGTCATCCATTTCTACAAGAATTAGAGCACCATTGGGCAATATCTTCTCGATGACATACAAGCCTTCGTAGTTCGGAGTGAACTTCCCATACGAGTTCAATATGATAGAAAATACTTTTTTCAACACAAGGTTGTCCACTTGAAAATGCCTGGGTGGAACCTTGCAATTAAAGGACCTCGCAATTTACTTCTAATAGCATTGGCCATAGCATAATGCATTGAGTCTTTTCTCGTCAATCATATTCAGTCGTTCATATCTCTACCGCATCCATTCAGCTTCGGAAAGTTTAACTTGTGAGAGAATTCTCAATGAAGGGATTTCCATCTCTAGCAGCAAGACTATCTCCACACCATAAACCAGTGATAAAAGTGTTGCCCCAGTCGATGTGCGTATTGAGGTTCGATACGCTATCAACACATATGGCAATCCCTCATGCCAATCACAATAATTATCCACCGTCTTAAACAGGATCTTCTTTATGTTCTTATTACCTGCCTCTATAGTCCCCTTCATCTACGGGCGATAAGGTGACCAATTCAAATAGCGAATTTGGAAATCACAAAGCAACTCATCCATAATTTTGTCATTCAGGTTTGAGTCATTGTCAATAATGATGGCTTTAGGTACACCATAGCAAGTAATGATGTCACAGCAAATAAATGTGGCCACATTTCTCGTAATGACATTAGCATATGAATTCTCTTCAATCCACTTCATGAAGTAATCAATAGCCACCAAAATGAAGCAATGCCCATTGGAGGCTTGAGGTTTAATTGGACCGATTATATCAATTCCCCACATGGAAAATGGCCACGGCTGAGACATTAAATGCAATTTGTTTGGTAGGGCATTAATCTTGTCTCCATATGATGGTAACAAACGTGCTTAATATAATCTGTTTTCATGCATAACCAAAAATACTCCAGTCTCATGATTTTTCATGCTAACACACCATTTTAAAGCATCTAATCTTTTTCCCCCTTGTAAAAATGTTTTTATGATCTTCAATACGAGCTTCTGCTGGACGGTGATGCACATAAATGATCAAGGACACAGCATACTTGGAGCACTTCAACAGGCGAATCT
This sequence comes from Eucalyptus guilfoylei, assembly GCA_016097605.1. NCBI lineage: Eukaryota > Viridiplantae > Streptophyta > Magnoliopsida > Myrtales > Myrtaceae > Eucalyptus > Eucalyptus guilfoylei. The sequence continues at coordinate 51,211,862 of CM027867.1, forward strand.
TCGTTTTTTCTTCGATTTTAGAGTATTAACAGTTTCTTTTGTGCCCGAACTGTGTCGGTGACGGATAATGTCAATGTGTACTATCGTTAAGGATCCAATAAAGACAACTTTTCATTAAGTTCATTTCTTTATATGCAAAAAGTTATATCATTTGCCCTCTTGAGAGGCCTGTTTGGTAACCATCCAAATAATGCCTAATTCTGATTTTTTGTTTCTGGGAGTAGTTTTGAAACAGAATCGCGTTTGGTAAAATTTTTGTTCCCAAGAACAAATTTCTAATTTTTTGTTCCCGGAAGTAGATTTGGAACAGAATCAAGAATAAAAAAAAAGTTGATTATTATTCCTAGGAACAGATCTAAGAATCAAGCAATTTTCTTCTTCTTCTTCCCTTTTCTCTTCTTCTTCTTCCATTTCCTTCTTCTTCATCTACAGCCACCGATGCGATTGCCGTCTGCCGCCGTCTGCCCACCGCCACCGGTCGCCGGCAACCGATCCGACAAGCTTGCCGGAGTCTCGCCAGGCTAGAACGAGGTCCGGCGAGCTCGCCGAAGGCAAGCCCAGCCACCAGTGAGGCTCAGCGAGGCTAGGCGAGCCTCACCGATGGCCAGGCAAGCCTCACCCAGCCCCGACGAGGCTCGCCCAACACCGGCGAGGCTTGCTTGGCCAACGGCAAGGCTCGGCCGATGAGGGCCGGTGACGCTCCGATGAGGTCGCCGACCCTCATCTAGCCGGTCGCGGAAGAAGAGAGAAAGGAAAAAAGATTAAAAAAAAAGTAAAAAGTAACAAAATTATTTAAAACTTAAAAGAAAATGATTTGGAGTAGAATTTTTAGCACGGTACCAAACGCAATTCTATTCCGAATCGAAATTTTGACAATTATCAAACGGTTTAAAATGCTTAAAATTTGTTTCTCGGAATAGAATAAAAAATAATAATTTCTGATCAGAAATTATTTTCAGGAACAGAATCGTTACCAAACGCGCCCTTAATATAATCCGTTTTCATGCATAACCAAAAATACTCCAGTCTCATGATTTTTTATGCTAACATACCATTTTAGAGGAGCTAATCTTTTTCTCCCTTGTAAAAATGTTTTTATGATCTTTAATACGAGCTTCTGCTGGATGGTGATGCGCATAAATGATAGAGGATGCAGCATACTTGGAGCACTTCAACAGGCGAATCTTCGTTTTTTCTTCGATTTTAGAGCATTAACAGTTTCTTTTGTGCCCGAACTGTGTTGGTGACGGATAATGTCAATCTGTACTATTGTTAAGGATCCAATAAAGACAACTTTTCATTAAGTTTGTTTCTTTATATGCAAAATATTACATTCTTTGCCCTCTTGAGGGGACATTAAGCCTACCTCTTTGTCGCGGGTTAAGGGAAGAGACTAGTACAGGCTCCGCCAAGTAGCAGTTGAAACCAGTCGATGAGTGGGGTTATTTCTTCTTGGTACTTAGGTTTGTTTCTCCTAGGTCAGCCATTATGTTACCGTGACATGGAGAATTAGGAAAAAAGCATGAAGCTTTTGGAAAAGTTGTCCCTTGAAGCAAGTTGAATGAAGCTGATCAAACATTTGTGACTATGTACGTGGCTCAAATCCTTAGACACGAGTGTGGCAGATTTCATGTCAAATGCTGTTTGTCGCGAGACTCCACCTTCCCTGAAGCTACCGAGTGTAGTAAAAGAAGGATGCGTCAATGAACCAATATGTAAGGCTGGATTAGACTAAAAAGTCATCCATGTAATTAGGAGAGACCTTTGATGAAGAAGAATAAAAGGAAAGAAGTTATAAGCCAAACCAGTGCAACAAATACTAGTTATATCACTTGAAAACCTCTCATGGGTAATGTTCTATTTGAAGTGACTTTTATATTTTGCATTTATTTTTTTCGAAAATCTTGGGATGCAAGTACTAGGGGTGAGCATCGGTCCAGGGTCAATCCTGGACCGGCCCAACCCTGCCAGTCCTGGTTCAATTCCCAAAGAGATTTGGTCGATCCTTGGTCCTAGAATTTCTGGACCAGCACTGTGCGGGTTGATCATCGGTCCTGAGAGTTCCGCGTCAGTCCAACCCGAACCAACCCTAACTATATATATATACTTATAATTTTTGTATATAGAAAAAAACCTTAAAATAAACGGTGTCAATAATATTCAATAGCTCTTCAATGAGGAGTTCAAGTAATTTTACATTATTCTTTAATAACTTAGATTTTTAATATCTTTTACGGTATTAATGATCATAATTTACGAAGGAGGAAAAAGTTTTTGTGAGGAGGCCTCATGGTGTCCAAAAAAGCATAAACAACTCTTTATGGCATCATCATCCAGTATTCATTATCTTATGTCTTATTTGTCCTCTTAGTCTTCAATTTGCTAAAATCGAAAAAAATAACTTCCCCGCTCACCATTTGACACTCGCCTCGCTCACTTTGGGTCACTTGTGTCGCTCGCCGCTCAATGCTCGCTTGGCTTGTTGCTTCCCGCTCGACATTTGATGCTCATTTTGTTCGATGCTCACCCCACTTGATCCTCACCGATTGCCTTTCTTAGCTGACCTCGCTCATCATCAAACCCATTGGGTCGGTATGGTACTCGGTTGCCCTTTTAAGGAGTACAAAAAATGAAATAAAAATTATTAATTGGTCCTGGGTTGACCCTGAAATCGAATCAAACCCATTGGGTTAATTTGGTCTTCAATCACTTTTTTAAGGAGTACAAAAAATGAAAGAAAAAATTATTTATTAGTCTTGAATTGACTTTGAAACCAAACCGAACCCATTGGGTCAATTTAGTCCTCAATCGTTTTTTTAAGGAGTACAAAAAATGAAATAAAAAATTAACAAATTGGTCCCCAGTTGACCGGAACGAGTCCTGGTCCTCGATCCCAAGATCAATAAGGCCGATCCTCAGTCCCAAAAATTGAGAACCAGCACTGTGCGGGTTGGTTATAGAGTTAGAGGGCAGACCGGCCCAACCCGGATCATGCTCACCCTTAGTAAGTACTTTGATTTTTTGAAACGCTCAAACCATGTAATTGGTCGAGTCACCTCATCACGAGTCCTTCATATATATAGATATTGATTTCAAGTCAAGTTCGGCTAGCCTAAGCAACAAGCCGGGCCCAACCTAGTGAGATTGAAATTGCCCATCTCTGGCACCAATCTAGACTAGTCCATTGTCACCTCTAAGGACCATAGTCAAGGTTATTTGACCACACATGGCATAAACCTTGCATGATTCATCAAACCCTTGTAGTCTTGGACTTTAGCTTATGAAAATATTAAAATAAATACCTTTGCCTTTTCCAATTCTACATTTTCTGAAAAAAGAAAATATGTAAATGCGAGTGCGAGAGTGTCGTGGAATGGCGTGAAAAATCAAAAATTGCTCCCTCAATTCCGCTGCCAACTTTCTTCCATTTTTCTCTGTCGTTTTCTCGCGGAAGGTCCATCGGGAAATTTTCCGTCGCTTTCTCGGGAAAATCTCCAGAGGACTGATCGGACGAGGCGAAGACGGTGAAGGCAGCTTTAGGCGAGTTCCTCTTTCTCCGCTGAGTTCGGATCGTTTCGTTCGTTCGTTCCTTCCTTCCTTCCTCTTCTCTTTCGTTCCAATCTGCCGTAGCTTCGATGCGATTCGTTCTGCTACTGAGGTGGTGGAGCTCGTTTCGCTTTCCTTCGTTTGCGGTTGTGTTTCGCTGGGCAGAGGCGTTGCTGTTGCGCCGGCTTGAGCCGTATAGCCAGTGGGTTGCTGATGAAATGCATTGGAATGCCCTGCGATGCGCTTAATTTGACCCTCCAGCCGCGAAATGTTGAACAAGGATAAAGGCGATGGATGTGGGTTTGTTCATATGAGGGGCGGCGATCCCATTTGTAGTTCCTTCAATGGTTTCCAAATTCCCTTCCTTTTTCCGGTTTTCTTAAGTTTTCTAGGCATGAAAATGGGTATTGCGGGAAATTTATGTTGGTGGAGCTGACTATTCTGAAAATTAAATGAAAGCGGTGGCTTCGGGACTTAAAGGGAGATGATGCTATAGCTGGTTGTCTGTGTTCATGTATTTAGTGAAGTTTCGGTAGTACAAGTTAGTAATTGTCAGTTGCTGGCTGGAAGTAATGCTACTAGTATTTGCTTTCTTGTTGTTCCAAGTTTGTTTACCTATGACAATTAGGGAGTACTTCTGGGATGCTGTCTGATTGTTCATGAAGAATTTGTGCACGCCAGTGGACTCATTCAAATTATTTGCATATATAGACTATAGAGTAGTGTGTGCTGTTAAGCCATTTTTCATTTTACATGTAGTTTCTCCAGTAGTCAGAGTTTAACTTTGCACGACATAGTAATCTTTAGGAAGTGCTTAGTTAGTATGAGTTGGTCAGATGCCGCGACTTGCCGTCTCACTTTTTTAGTTCTGCACAATTGGCTGAGATCTTTTATTAAACTTGCAATGCATGATTTTTGTTTCCTTTTTTCCCTTTTTTGTTGTGTTAAGATAGGAAATTTGATCACACGGTATCTGCTGACGTTGACAAGTAGTTGAAATGCAGTTTTTCGACAGCCAGTTTCTGCAATGAATTTAGCAAAGTTACAATACTAAGAGCAAGACAATAAGATCCACCAAATCTTCATTGATTTTGAGAATGATCGATGTATTTTTTTCTGTGTCTGGATGACTCTTGTGTTCTTGCCAATATTACTGTTGCCGGCAGACTTATATCTAAAAATCGGTAATTTGAACTCACTGTCCTTGGCCTTCTTTAATATCAGTTTAACTTTGTCTAACTCTTAATGCATAACAGTGTACAACTCCTGCTGAATGCATAAATTAGATCATACACATAGGTATGTATAAAAACCAGCTGCAAGAATTGGCTCAGAGAAGCTGCTTCAACTTGCCATCTTATTCTTGCATCCGGGAAGGACCTGATCATGCCCCTCGATTTAAAGCTACAGTCAACTTCAATGGAGAGACTTTTGAAAGCCCTACTTTCTGCTCTACACTAAGGCAAGCAGAACGTTCAGCAGCTGGGGTAGCTCTAACCACACTTGCTACAAAGGGTCCATCTAGAGCATTGGCTGCAAAAGTTTTGGTAGGGATTAAACAGACGATTTAGTTTCTCTGTCTTCTGACATCATTTTACTTTCTTCATCTGAAACCTTAATCAAATGAACTACTTCATGCTGTTAAATAGACTAAATACACTAATAAATTGCTTTTTTCTAGATATGCTTGTATCATTATCATATGGGCTTGCTGCGCAGGATAAACCTGCAGTTTACAAGAATTTGCTTCAGGAGACGGCTCACAGAGCTGGTTTGAGCCGGCCTGCTTATTCTACTATTCGATCTGGACCAGGCCAGCTTCCTGGTTTCTCATGTACAGTTGAGCTAGCTGGACAGAGCTTTACTGGGCAACCAGCTAGAACAAAGAAACAAGCTCAGAAAAATGCTGCCATGGCTGCGTGGTCTGCCTTGAGAAAAAGTATGCAATTCTTCTCACCTACCCTTTTTTCTCCCTTCATGTCCTTCCTTCCCTTTTGTCTGTCTATTCTTGCTTTTGGAGTAGAAGTTGGGATTTAGCCTGTCATAAGCTCAATTTCCAGGGACCTCCGGCGATGAGCATTAGTAGTGTGGCTATGGAATATTGCTAGATTTCTGACTTTTATAACGCATTGCAGTGTCTCGGGAGTCGATGTCTTTCTGTTCTTCATCTAGTCCGCTGGATTCTAAAGCTAGTGAAGAACAGGACAAGGTTATCGTCACTCGTTTCCTTTCAAGTTTACTGCCATCAGAGTCAGAGTCAAAAGAAGTGCAAAAAAGACAAATAAGATCAGTCAACTCCAATGTACGCAGCCTAGATTCAAGAAGCTTGTGTCCTTTGCAGTATCAAAATTGGGCATACTCAAGTTTTCCACATGAGATGGTAATGTATCCAATGTGGGAGCAAGAAAAACTACTACAACAGCAGCTTCACTTAGTGAGGCTTCCCATTCCTTCTACTATACCATCACCTCAGATTCTTCCTGTCATGCAATCTGTGGTTAGCCCAGACAGCTGCCAGTATTTTACAGCAAGGCAGCTTTGTTCTCCTGTCTTAGGGCCCAAAATTGCAACTGCCACCTCGGTCCCATTTTCTAGTTTCCCAAACCAAGTGATACCTGATTCAATGAGCAGCAGACCCAGAGTGACCGTTCAAGAGATACAGGAGGAGCAAGTTGAAGAATCATCAGGCTTTCCGACAACTGTTACTTCAGATTCACTTGTTCCTAGAAGCAGCGGAAGTGAATTAAGAATATCGGGACAGGATCCTTGGAATGTCAAAGAGAAAGCTCAGTTACAAACTACGGATAGGTTTAATTCTTCTCCCCTACTTCACAGACCACAAAATATGGCTCCCCATATGCATGCTCCCCCAAGAATGAGAACAGGAGCTAATTCATATTCGGCTAGGCCAAAACCTGAAGGACGTAATGTTGAAGGATTGCGTCCTCATTTCTTGGCACCCGCTGTTCAAATCCGTTCTGTTGTACCAGTGTGTTCAGCTCCACCATCAGGAAGAACACCGATTTCCCAGCCGGACGACCGGTGGAATGTCTCAGGAAATAGATCGGCAGAGCCAGAAGAGGTGGTAAGTTTGGAGCTAGGCAAACTCCAATTATGAGAACGAGACAGATTTTATAGTGAAGTAGATTCTTCTTCTAATAGCCTTTCTCTTAGGAGCATTCATGGTTGTTGGAAGTTGTTTAAATAAATCTTGTAATACTGTCTCCTCGATGGGAATCCAAAAATTTTATAACTGCAAAGTCTGAGGAAATTATCCATCTTTCCTTCCATTATCAGCAAATGTCTACCGTATCTAATTACGAATATCTAAATGCAAAAGGTGCAAAGTCGACAAAAATGTTTGAATACAAGCCATTAAATTAGAGGACTGGATTTCGACCTAAAAATAAAAAATAAAAAAAATTAGAGGACTGATTTAGGTACCAACGGGAATCTGATAGATTACTTTGTTAAAACAATTCCGTGTATCAATTTTAGCATCTCTAATATTACTGAGTTCCTTATGCCCCGAATTCTTTAAGCATGGCAGATGCCTAGTTTTTCATTGGCACACGACATTGCTGCATGTAGAATTTATGAATCGCTATTCTTTGCACTTTATCGCAGATCATACAATAATCTCTAGAGCTCAATTTGCGACTTGTGACTACAATTATTAATGCCAATCATATGTTTTCTACAGTCATTTTGAATGGAAGCAGGAGGTTTTGGAGAGATCGCAACAATAAAAATTAGTACGCAGCATATCAGCAAGGCATGTCAGTATCTGACAAATTGTGTTCTTGAGCTAATCATTTGATGATTATACTCATGCATTCGGATATGAGATGCATTATATTTGCAAAAAATGACAGATTCAATAATATGTTTGGTTCAACAAAGAAAATTTAAGTATCATAACTATCTATTCTATGGGCCTGGTATAGAATGTACAAAAAGCACATGTTGATCTAGGGGCTTGGAATAACCACTCCTTGTATTTTCCTCTGAAATGTTCTTGGTTAACCTCTCACTACTTAAAAAAAAAAAAAATTTAAACCTTTTAGAGAGACAAAAAAGAATAGAAACCGAAGCAAAAGTTATGCTGCGAATCGAGTAACATTATAGTTTTGGACCATTCCCTGCCTGTAAATGTACTTGTCTCCCCTAAAGCATACACACTAGATGTCTCACAATTGTTATGCACTTGTTATAAGTATCATGTGTTATCGTAAAACGGGTCAATTCCATAAAAAAGCACGAACTTTAGGTGTTGTCCCAAATCTGGCCCGAACTTTATTTTGTCTCAAAAAAAAGCACGAACTTTAGGTGTTGTTCCAAATCCTACCCAAACTTTATTTGAGACAAAATAAATTAATTCTATTACAAATAGGCTTCACATCTGCATTTAACTACAAGATGCACACGCTTTTAATATCTCGCTTTAAGCCAATGTAATCTTCTGCTTTGAACCCAGCTTCTGACATTGCAAACAATTTGACAATTGTTAATTGATCTAATGGCCCTAGCTATGTGCCTCGTCCCCTAGAATTGAAGCTGCTGAATTATTTTTCCCATGAGAATCATCTGTAAAGTTCACTTCATTGGAAGGCAAACTTAAATTTAACACTTCCTTCAAATACTCGAATGCAGCATCGTTTTGCTGTGTTGGATATTATTGCTGACGTGGAAATGCCATGTCGGATAACTGTGGAATGAGGGTTAACGGATGGCCACATTTGGGACACAAGTGAAAATTTGTGCATTTTTTTAGACAAAATAAATTTCGGGCCAGATTTGGGACAATACTTAAAGTTCGTGCTTTTTTTTTAGACAAAATAAAGTTCGGGCCAGATTTGGGATAACACCTAAAGTTCGTGCTTTTTTTTTAGACAAAATAAAGTTCGGGCCAAATTTGGGACAACACCTAAAGTTCATGCTTTTTTATGGAATTAGCCCTCGTAAAACATACATGTTCTTACTCTACACTCTAGAACAATCTGTTCGAGTGCATAATGCACATGTCTGGGATTTTCTTTAACTTTTGGTGGTTTGGTTTTGAGCTTATAAAATATAAAACCCACATTTAAAGATACATTAAAATGTATTTGGCTTGCTTAAATTTGATTTGATTTTACATTTTTTTTCTCTTTTCCCCATTTTCTTCTCCCTTCAATTTTGTGGGACGTCCCTAGCTTGCTTAGGGATAGAAGCGAGACGGTTCCGGACAACAAAACTCGTCCCTAAACCGTCCCATCAATTTTTTTTTTTTTATCATTCCTCAATCACGTTTCAATCCCATTACAAATTTTTACTTATAATCTCAATTCACTCTTAAATTTTTGTCTCACCTCTTTGTAGGGCGTAAGAGCCAAAACTTACAATCGAAGTTAATCGTCCAAATCCTAACTCTCTGAAAACTTATAAATTTGTTTCACAGAATATAAATAACTCAAAATATATTTCGTTAAAAATAATTGCTTGTATTATCTACAAAAACAAATGAACAAATAAAAAAATTTCATTGTCCACAAAGATATTTAAACATTAATTGTTATCTATAATAAGAAATATTTCATTAACTAATATTTTTTAGCATTATAAATAACATTTTTAAGAAAATATTTTTGGAAATATTCAATTTTCGTGAAAAAAAAAAACGACAGACCTTAAGGTTTTCAATTTACTTGTAAAGTAAATATTTAAAAAAAATGCTCCAAAATCTGATGATTTGTACAAAAAGAAAAAGAAAAAGATCATGCACACTTGCTAAATAACCTAATTGTAAAAAAGGCCGAACGAAGCGAGGCCACAAACTGAAGAGAAAACGGTGAGTCGTTCGTCTATAAATAATCCCGCACGCCCCGCTTAAACCCTAGACCCTTCTCGTCTTCCTCCACCTCCTCCCGCTGGCCTTCTGCTCTTCCCTCTTCTAGACACCGCAGCTCCGGGTACTCTCTAGCTCCTCTGCATCTCCGCGAAACCCTGAAAAACTCTCTCTTTTGCTCTGCGTTCTCGCCCATTTGCGCGCTCGAGCTCGACTGCTGAGCAGTACCGTTGGGATACGTTAGGATTTTTATGTGGGCAAACTTGGGATGTGTGTTCTTCCGGCTCTTGAGCTGCAAAAGATTCGATTTTGAGCTTCTGTTGTTGACCGGGGCGGCTGGTTCTGAATCGCTAGCTAGTGGGTACGCGTGGGGATGGGGCGTGCATTTGTCGGGGAGCGAATGCGTTGTGCGATCGCTTGTGGGTCGGTCGAGCGGTTGCTGTTGAGGGCGATTTGTTCTGTCCGTTCTGTGGAGTCTTGTTTTTGATGAGTTGCCTGAGCAGGTTGATGGGTTTGGGTTTTCAGGTGGGTTTGGGTCCGGCGCTTGGTTCGAAATGCTGGTGTTGTTCGAGACGCCGGCGGGGTTCGCCCTGTTTAAGGTGTTGGATGAAGGGAAGCTCTCGAAGGTCGAGGTGATTTGTTTCTTCATGTTGCTCCGTTGCTGTATTTTCGGGCATGAGCTCAGATCGAGGATTTGGGGTTTGTGATAATTTCGATAGTCGTGCATGACTCGAGGCTACGAGTTAATGTCCTGTTTTTTTTTCTGTTGCCAGGACTTGTGGCAGGAATTCTCATCCGCTGAATCTGCTAAAAAGGTGACTTGTCTGTTTCCCTTGTCACTTTGCCAGGAACATAAATGATTTTCTTAGTTGTTGTGTTTATTTTCATTGATGGTCTGTTGATTGCGAACGAGTATTTGATCACTACGCTTTCAGGGTCTGATTAATTTGATTGTTAGTCTTGCCAAAATTGTTGCGTTGTGTCATTGCAGTCTTTCACAATGGACCTGACAGTTGTTCTCTATGTGGATATCAGGTTGTTAAGTTGAAAGCTTTTTCAAAGTTTGAAAATACGGCAGAAGCTCTGTCAGCTGCAACCTGTTTGATTGAGAGCAAACCTTACAAAGGTCTCCGTAAATTCTTACGCGCTCACTGTGATGGGGAAAATTTGGCTGTGGCTGATTCAAAGCTTGGAAATGCTATCAAAGAGAAGTTGGTATGCAGATGCTTTGATGCTTAGCGTGATCCTAATGCTGTTGTTAGCATGTTTCCTTCTGTTTCTAAAACCCAAGAGATTATTTCCTTGCAGCAAATCGATTGTGTCCACAATAATACTGTTATGGAGTTGATGCGAGGTGTGAGGAGTCAGCTGACTGAACTCATTTCGGGTCTAGCTGTCCAGGATCTGGCTCCAATGAGTCTGGGTTTATCTCATAGCCTGTCTAGATACAAGCTGAAATTTAGTGCCGATAAGGTGTGTGTTTTTTCCTAATTCTTTTACATGTGTTGGATAACTATGGTTCTTGATGTTTCTTGATCTGTGACAAACTCGTCAATTGACCATCATTGTCGCATGGTCTTTGCCTTATCTGGTTATGGCTGGGCTTGACTTATGAAAAAATTGTAGTAAGAATAATGAAGATGTCAATTTTTTTGGTTATGGCTGGTCTATTTATGATAAAATTGTTTGTAAGGATATTGAAAAATTCAATTGATTTTTAAGCTGAATTACTTAATAGATGGCTTTAATGGAATAGGAATTGGCAGTTTTGGTTAGGTGGTTATATATTTTTATTTGAGGTCCCATATGATCCAAGAAGTGCACTTAATCGCCATCTTTCTAAACTCATTTGTTTATTCTGCTGTTTGGGACAGATGTTGAACTCAGAGCTATGATCTATCAGTGGTCCCGCTTTTGTCCTTTTAACTGAAACAGATTTTTATGCTGGAGTTCTCTAATTACATAGGTTGTCTTGTTTAGGTGGACACTATGATCATTCAGGCCATTGGTTTACTTGACGATCTTGATAAAGAGCTGAATACTTATGCAATGAGGGTCCGAGAGTGGTATGGATGGCATTTTCCAGAGCTCGCGAAGATTATCCAGGATAACATACTGTATGCCAAGACTGTGAAGCTGATGGGCAACCGCACTAATGCCTCAAAGTTAGACTTTTCTGGGGTATGGCTTTCTATGAAATGATTATGGTGATTTTTATTTGCATATAAGTCTGAGGACAAGATATCCAAGTATATATAGATCCACGGGATTCTCCTTTCATGTTACAGGGAGTTAGCTCATGGAAATTCCGGACTAGTAGAAGCTTGCGGTCATGATAAATTTGTCTTTTAATTTTTTGGCATTGATCAGGACTCATGTTCCACCAGATGTATATGTTGTAGATATGATTTTGCAAATAGGAATTATGGAGGCTGTCAAATGAATAAGCTGGAACTGTGAATCATATTTATGATATTCTGACCAGGAAATGTGCTTGTCATTTTGCTTTATATTCTGCAGGTATTGCCTGAAGAGGTTGAGGCGGAGTTAAAGGCAGCATCTGAGATTTCGATGGGCACCGAAGTCAGTGACCTTGATTTGTTAAACATTAGAGAACTTTGTGACCAAGTCTTGTCTCTCTCCGAGTATAGAGGTCAGCTCTATGATTACTTAAAGAGTAGAATGAACACCATTGCGCCCAATTTGACTGCCCTTGTCGGAGAGCTCGTGGGGGCCCGGCTGATCGCGCATGGCGGCAGCTTGTTAAACCTTGCAAAGCAGCCTGGTAGCACCGTCCAAATCTTGGGTGCTGAAAAGGCTCTCTTCAGAGCATTGAAGACAAAACATGCTACTCCTAAATATGGGCTGATTTACCATGCATCATTGATTGGCCAGGCAGCACCGAAATTGAAGGGAAAAATTTCTCGTTCACTTGCTGCCAAAACTGCCTTGGCTATTAGATACGATGCTCTCGGAGACACTGAAGATAACTCAATGGGACTTGAAAATCGGGCCAAGGTACTTTGTTCAATTTCTCTACTTGGCACTTTTTGTCACATGGGAAATATGCTTTTATTGTTCAATCACTCAAAAACCACCCAGACACACAAGTAGATGCCCACGCACAAGCACACGCACGCACGAAGAGCAGAATGGAGAGAATTTGCTGATGCATTGCTGCTTGTAGCTTGAAGCAAGGTTGAGAAATCTTGAGGGCAGAGAATTGGGTCATTCAGCTGGCTCTGCAAAAGGCAAGCCTAAGATAGAAGTCTATGACAAGGACAGAAAGAAGGGCGCTGGGGCTTTGATAACTGCAGCCAAGGTACGGTTACATTTTATACCCTTTTTTTTGTCTTACGGGTAGATTTATTTGACTCGATAGTGACTGTTAGCTTGCCATCATTAAGTGAAGCCTCTGTTTTTCATAATGTTGTATCTCACTTCTGCTCTTCCTTTTGTTGCAAATGGATAATGATACCTGTATTTTTCTTCTTTTGTAGACATACAATCCTTCCGCTGATTCTACTCTTGGGCAAACTTTGAATAATGCCGCTGGAAATGGTGAAGAAGCGGAGAAAAAGAAGAGAAAGACCGAAAGTGTACCATCTCAGATGGCAGAAGTGACTGAAGAGCCTCCAACTGCCGAGGGGAAGAAAGAGAAAAAGAAAAAGAAGAAGAAAGCTGATGAAGAAGAGACGGCGGTGCTGGTAGGCGCAAATGGTTCTGCAGAAGCTGATGGTGATGCCCCCGCGAAAAAAGACAAGAAAAGGAAAAAGAAGAAGGAGGCAGCTGAGGACGCCGGGTTGCAGTCTGATGGGAATGCTGGAGAAGAAGAGACGAAGAAGGAGAAGAAAAAGAGAAAGCATGCTGAACAAGATGAAGAAGATAGTGAACAACCTAGCAAAAAGAAAGAAAAAAAGAAGAAAAAGCGAAGCGAGGACTGAGAAGAATCTGTACGTGTAGTTGCTGCGGCTACCCAAGAACGAATTTTGAATTTATTTCTGCACTGAAACGACTGCTTATTGTAAAATGTGGTTTTGTTAGGCCCACTTTCCATGTGTTTTTTGGCAGTAAATTTCTTTATCGCTGATGAGAAATGGTCGCCCCTTTTTCCATCAGCGTGTATTGAGGTATTGATGAGTCTCAACTTCATGTCTGGCTATCAATCATCGGTCGGATTAGTTTGTTTTTGGGACTTTGGAAGGCCAACAAGGGAACAGAGATTCTTCTAACAATGCCTTTATGCTTTTGTCTAGATTAGTAGCGCATGCCTTTCATTCGCAAGCCATGCTGAACATGGTTTGACGTAATCTTTGGTTCCAAGTGACCATTGCCAGTTCAAATGGAAACTTCTTTGTACTTGTTTCTGCATTTTGACGTGGACGTATATAAAATTGGGTGTCCAAATTCTTGGCAACTGGGGTTCCTGAATCACGACCACCATCTTGTACAGTTCAACTGATAAAGAACGGAATAATAAAGAAATCGACGCACCAAGAAATGGTTTGAGTTGCATTACAGATTGCTGGCGATAATTGGTAAAACGTCCGTGTCCTTCACCGTTGGTCCACTTCCTTCCCCATGAAACCATCTGAAAGGGACCTTCAAAAAGAATGACCATCCATCTCCTCAACGAAATTTCTCCCCCTCTGTCTCGATGCGTTCTAGAAAAGTTGGTACTCAGCAAAATATAAAAAATAAAAGAACAGAACGTAATGCGACTCCAATTCCCACCGTGGTTTCCACGTGATTTGTGGCCTAAAAAATTTCAAATTGATATATCTTTGATAAATTTATCCTAAATTAATTTTTAATCCCAAATTGATATACTTTTAATAAATTTACTTGAAACTTGTACACTTATGATAAATTTATCTTTTATTAATTTCTGTTAAATTTTACTGTTAGTATTTGTGTATAATGGTTGGTCGGTGCATTCTTTGGGATTTTACTTTTTATTTGTCATTTTTGTGGTGTTAATTCAATTTAACATAGAGTGAATTTGTCATGAATATATTAATTTGAGATTTTTAGTGATTAGTAAATTTGTCATAAATGTACCTATTTGAGTTTTTTGTGGTCATTTGGGATAAATGCGTCACAAGTTTACTAATTTAAAATTTTTTTTATGGTCAAAAAATTAGTTCATATTAAATTTATCAGAGATGTATTAATTTAAAGTTTTTCACGACATTAACCTAAGAAGTAAAACCGGAAAAATCTTATTAACAAAGAAAAATGATCACCGAAGACAGAGCAGCAACGTATCAAAAGGGAAAAACAGGAAAAAAGGGGAGGGGGAGAAAAAAATAAAAAGAGGAAGAAGAAAGAAAGAGTCCTCCCGTTAATTCAGGAAATAGAAATATGTCCCACCTTTGTCCTCTACAAAAAGAACAGCGGCGAGGTGCGGAGGTTTGACTTGCGAAAAACTAAAGACAGCATAATATAATCAAGAACCCAGAGGTACGATCTGCTGTTGTTGTTTCCTGTTTCTGTTCTGTTCTTTACTGTTTCCCTTTTTTTTTTTGGCCTTGAACGTCCCCGAAATACCGAGTAATCCCATACCCAGCAGAAATTCTTGCTTCTCCCACCCCAGTTCCTTCTTTTTCCCGAGCAAGATTGACCGGGGACGACGACGTTTCACGCCTCGCTGAAGGAGCTTGCTGCACCCTGACTGGAGCAAGGTCGGTGCTTTCTTGGGCAGACCCAGATTCGGTCCGGGTCAGTCCCTTTCTTCCTTGCTCTTTGTTTCTGGGTTCAATCCGGTTTTTTCTTTGGTGGGTCGTGCTGAAATCTGGACACCCGCGATGGGTTTTTTTCGTTTTGAGGGATTAGCTGGTTTAGGGTTCTTGTCTTGCACAGCATCTGGTGACTTGTGTTGCTTCGTTGAGTGGATTGACCAGTTCCGGTTGCGGGTGTCTGAGCTCTGGTGTAACTTGCAGGTGGGTAGATTTGACTTGCTGATGCGGAGATTTAGCTGCTTGTGCTTGGGAGTCGCCTTGTTCTTGCGGTGAGTGATCCGTGGGAGGATATTGGTGGGTGGTGGCCGGTGGGTTAAGAGGCCGTACGCGAGCTGTATGGGATATGTTCAGAGATGAAAATTAGAAGCGAGACATGGGTTGCGTGCTTGGTCGAGAGGTGTCATCCGGCATAGTCACAGAGTCCAAAGGGCGGGATAGTTCGGATGTCGAGACCAGCAAGAGGGATGATTCAGTCGCTGCGAAGGTAGAGGGAGAGGGTAAAGCCGAGGAGGTGCAGACCGAGGAGACCCAGAAGAAGGAGAAGGTTGAAGATGATCAGCAGTCGCGGGAGCAAAGGAGACGGTCGAAGCCAAGCACGAAGCTAGGCAACCTGCCGAAGCATACTCGAGGAGAGCAGGTTGCTGCTGGATGGCCCTCGTGGCTCTCAGACATATGCGGGGAGGCTCTCAATGGCTGGATTCCTCGAAGAGCGAACACGTTTGAGAAAATTGACAAGGTTGGATGCGACTTATAATTTTTGTTGCTTACAGTTCATCACTGGTGTTTCGATTATTGCAGCTTTTGATTGTGGCAATGAAAAACTTTGAAGTGCCTTGGACTCATGATCAGTTGCATGGTTTACAATAAAAGGACTCATGACTTCTAGCTCTGCTCTTGTTTTGTTTGGTTTCATTTTGGATAATTGCTATTACATTAAATCCATGCTTTTATTTTCTAATTCCTTAGTGTTATTTTACTGTCAGATTGGACAAGGGACATATAGCAATGTGTACAAAGCCAAGGATTTGTTGACTGGTAAAATTGTTGCACTAAAAAAGGTCCGGTTTGACAACTTGGAACCTGAAAGCGTGAGGTTTATGGCACGAGAAATTCTCATTCTACGGCATCTGGATCATCCAATGTTGTGAAGCTGGAGGGTTTAGTTACCTCGCGAATGTCCTGCAGCTTGTACCTGGTATTTGAGTACATGGAGCATGATTTGGCTGGATTAGCAGCAAGTCCAGCAATCAAATTCACTGAGCCACAGGTTTGTACAAGTTTGTCACTTAAAATTGGTGATTGATTGTGAGGCCTCCATGCCCCTTTTTGGTATACTGTACTTGTTTTCCCCTTCTTTCAAACATATATCTATATATATTGTAGGTCAAGTGTTACATGCATCAGCTGCTCTCTGGACTAGAGCACTGTCACAATCGCCGTGTGCTTCACCGTGATATTAAGGGCTCAAATCTACTGATTGACAATGGAGGAGTTCTTAAAATTGGTGATTTTGGGCTGGCTTCGTTCTATGATCCAGACCACAAGCATCGGATGACAAGTCGGGTGGTCACTCTGTGGTATCGTCCCCCTGAACTTCTACTCGGGGCCAATGATTATGGTGTAGGTATAGACTTGTGGAGTGCTGGTTGTATACTAGCCGAGTTGTTGGCGGGGAAGCCCATCATGCCTGGTCGAACAGAGGTATGTGTGGACCTTCTTCTCATTATTTTTTTTTTTTTTTTGGATTCAAAGAACGTGTCTTGGTTGCAACTTTTGTAATTTGCAGTTTGAGGCTTAAAGTTTGTCTAGTGGGTAATAAAAGGTGTATATATATGCCATATTAATCGGTATACTTTGATCTATACGATATTAGACACTCTGAATCCTCAGAGAATTGGTTGGGTAGTCAAGTGCTTGATTGAAAATCAATAGAACCGGTATTCAAATTATAGCATCTCCCATTCAGAGTTAATTGGGGCCAAACCCACCATCCTGTGAGTAGTGCCTTGCCCGTTGTACGCATGAACAAGGCGGTTTATGTGCTTCCATGGGGATTGGTCAAGTTGAAGGTTTGGATAATCTATGTATGCAATGTACATTATGGACAATCTGTATAATATACTCACTCCATGTGCTGGTAAATGATCGTATTCATCCTCGGTTTTGGTGATGCAAAATTAATTTGGCATAAGTGGATTTATATGCTAGATCATATTGGCCTAGATCTAGTTTGACATTTCGATACTTCATTGCTGTTGACTAGCTTTCAGCCATTTAGTTTTTTATCTGATTGATTGTTCCATCCTTGTCTGTGGAACCATCCTTCTTTTTCAGGAAAATACAACTGCCTTCCTCTCATATCTGAAACTTGAATTGCTGTTATATTTGTGTACATAGGTAGAGCAACTCCACAAGATATACAAATTATGCGGCTCGCCTTCTGAAGAATATTGGAAGAAATATAAGTTGCCAAATGCAACATTGTTCAAGCCTCGAGAACCTTATAGAAGATGCATCAGGGAAACATTTAAGGACTTCCCCCCATCATCTTTGCCACTTATTGAAACTCTTCTGGCAATCGATCCAGCGGAACGCGGGACAGCCACTGATGCTTTGCAAAGCGAAGTCAGTTTAACATTAGTGCATTATATTTGAAATGCTTCCATGTGCTCGTTGCTCTTTTTCCCTCGACAGTAAAGTTGTTTACTATTATGGCTTCTTTTTTTCCTGTTGATCTCTCTATACGAAGACTGTAATTTGCAATTGCAACTTTTTTTTTCTTTTGTTTGTCTTTGATAATTGATTTGCTTAAACGGAGACAATTTCCTCTGGCTAGGTTCAAACCACAAAGTTTTTCAATCCTATTCTTGCAACCTGCATCAACTTAAAATCGAGTTGCTTAAATTTGGCTAGCTCTGATTGTACTCGTCTGTTCATTATCTGTTCTATGAGATTATGATATCTCAGGATGGTTAAGTTTTACTTCCTGTATAATTTCATGCTTATGATCTGGATAAGCACTTGAAGACACAATCTATATGGGAATCGTCCAGACCTTGGATGGAGCTTTTACAGTCCATTAACTTACCATTCTGAATGTGGATGAAACTTTATGGATCTTTGGCTGCATAATGTAATGATGGCTTGTCATAAACTATTTTAGGACTAACTAATAAGGTTAATATATTTAGTGAGATCTGGCTGTACACATGCTATTTGAAGCTCTGCAACTGTGCTTCCTGTTCTTTTCACTTTCCCTTTTCCCTTTCCTTTTAATTTACTACTTTGCCCCTGCCTTTGCACACAGTTCTTCAGGACGGAGCCATATGCTTGTGAACCGTCTAGCCTCCCACAGTATCCCCCCAGTAAGGAAATGGATGCTAAAAAACGTGATGACGAAGCTCGACGGTTGGTCCCATAAGCTAGATTGGCCTTTTTCTTTTCTTTTTTTGGTTCCTTCCATTCCTCGTACTTTTTCCTGTGGTTTAACTAGAGTGGCTAATAAGGGATTCTGGCTCATGTTTTCTTGACTGTTCATTTCTATTAAAACTGCTACCTGATTTATCATGCCTTTCTCTGGTTTATTATCAATATAGAACTGGCATTTCATGAAATTTGAGTGCGAATCTAGTCAGACAAATTACACATTTCTAGGTTAAAGCATTTGATATAAAAAATGTGGTTACATACCATGCATAGCAACATAAGTACTGAAAATGCAACATCTCAGTTCTAAAAGTAGCATCCTTGGATTCTTCAGTGCGAAAAGTAGCATCTTTGGTACCCAAAATGAAGCATATGGCAGTTTTCACGTCAGTGTTTGGTGAACTTTTCTAATTAGCATTTTCTTGTATTTCTGCAGGTTGAGAGCAGCTAGTAAAGGACAAGCAGATGGTTCAAAGAAAGAACGGACACGTGATCGACGTGTCAGGGCTGTCCCTGCTCTGGAAGCCAATGCTGAGCTTCAGCATAACATTGATGTATGTGAAACTATTTCTCTTTCCTTCTTTTTCTGTTCGATTTCGTTATTACATGGTAGCCAAAGGATTCCAGTGTTCTGTTTCTTTTTTTGGTGACGATGCTCCTTAAACCTATTCATCAAAAGCATTACCAACTAGTGACAAAGAATTGGGCAGGCAGATTAGGCAAACAGGCACACCCATTCACATTACTAGACTTGGTTTAATTTTCATAACAAGGTTATTGGTTTTTCTGTATATCAGAGAAGACGACTCATTTCCCACGCAAATGCAAAGAGCAAAAGCGAAAAGTTCCCTCCGCCACATCAGGATGGAGCGCTCGGTTTCCCATTGGGAGCTTCTCATCGTTTTGATCCAGCTGTTGTCCCTCCCGATGTCCCATATACCTCTGCCTCATTTACTTCTTCAAAAGAGCATGATCAAACATGGTCTGGCCCACTGGTCGACCCTCCCGGTGCTCCAAGGCGAAAGAAGCACGGTGCAGGTGGACAACGAGAGTCTTCAAAGTTATCTATGGGGACCAATAAAGGGAGAAGAGCAGATTCTCATTTGAAAGCATATGAAAGCAAAAGCATAGCTTAAACGATCTACCGGACGGAAGACCATTTGTTTTACGAACACGGAAAAAGTTAGTTCGAGGGTAAACTTCACTCGGTATTTATTATCCATGTCAATGTTTATTTTTTTGTCCCATGGAGGATTTAAATTTTTGCCGTTACCGTTTTTTGGTTTGTTGGGATGGTCAGTCAATGTTGGTGCTGTAAATTTTTGCTTCAGTGGCTTCTTGGTACCAAGTATTCCATATTTTTTACACTGTGAAGAATTGAAATAAGTATTGACAGCCTGAGTTCTCTACTCTTCTCAATGCTGAAGTGCTGTCATCCTCAAGATAATTCATCTTCGGTCACTTGATTTGGCAAGTTTTGTACACGAGCGAGCCACCAGTAGGTCTCTCGTCGTGATTGGTCGGCCAGACGACTTGTGCCCGGTAGATTCGAGTCCATTTGGTGAGTGTTGGAAGTCGATCGAGATGGATTTGCAGGGGCGGAAAGAGAGTGGTGACTTTTGATGCTGTTGAGACGTTGCAATGCAAGAATTGCGTTTGATAAGGAGGCATCATGTACTCTGTTTATGCACACGTTTGACGAGTATTTGTGGATATTTCTTGCGAAAGTTGTGGCAATCGGATAAGGATGTGCCCTTGGTTGAGACATTTTGAAAATTTGTACCAAAATTATTTCATTTGCACGAATTTAAGTCTGTTTTTAAGGTTTATATAACCAAAAGTTCCTAAACCATTCACGTTGCAAAGCAAATTTTTTCCGTCGTGTCAATGAAAATCCTAAATTATGTCAATCGCAACATAAATACTTCAAAAAATTTTGGGTATTGATATTACCATTGGTGATAGACAGTGAGTATTTTTGCCACGTAGATTTAAGCTCAGGATTTTGAATGGAATATTGATATCATTATGCACATGATTATAAATTTTTTGTGGCATTCTCTTTTAATATAACAAAAAATCCGAATTGATATATTAATAATAAATTTATACTGAATTAATTTTTTTACTATGAAAAATCCTAAACTGTTATACCTACACAAATTTATCAAAGATTTTTTTATTTTTTGGTAATCGATGACTCCACCACAAACTCCTCATGCCCAAACGACTCGCGGGACTGACTTATCGAGAGAAATTTCAAAGAACCCATCGCTGAGGCTTCCACTTAAATCGCTAAAAACTGCAAGTTTCAAATTCTCAATCTCTCGCAATAAGGAAGAACTACTCAACCAACGCACTTATTCACGAATAGGGTTATCCTTTTGATTATAAAAAATTCATACATTTATGACCAATTTATTCTCTATTAATTCATTTATAATAAACATAAGGCAAAAAATTTTAATTGGTATTTATTGATTGTTACGTATTGTTATATTCAATAATTTAACGATAAATTTTAATTAAAATTAATAAAAAATAAATATAATAAAATATATTGATTTGAAATTTATCATGATATCAAAATATTAAAAAAATAAATAAATAAATAAGGACTCAATCCTGCTTCCGGATGACTTGACTTGACCTCTATTGGACGTTTGAACGCCTTGCGCCCCAATTTTCAGCGAAATCACGTAGCCTCTCTCTCTCTCTCTCTGCACACGCTATAAACAAAGATCCGAACTTTGCAAGCTCTCTTCACTACCAGCGAAGCCCGAAGCGCAGCGCAGCGCAAAGCTCGGATTTTTCCGTCCCGCGAAGCGAACCCGCAAAAACCCATTCCTCCTCTCTCTCTCCCGCTTCTGCTGATCCCACCATCTCCCGCAGAAGCTTCGGGAAACGGCGGAAAGCCCCGATCGATTCGAGAGGACTTCCCCCCTTCTTCTTCTCGCCGCGGATTGGTGGAGAGCGCGGTGGTGGTTGCTTGATCGGGGGGGAAGCGATGGCGGACGCGAACGCCGTGGCCGGCAGCGTGGCCCGCGCCGTAGCCACCGCCTTGGACTGGAGCTCCGCTCCCGACGACCGCCGGGCCGCCGTCTCTTTCCTCGAATCCGTACGCCCTCTCTCTCTCCCCCTCGCTTTCCCTCTCCCCCCCTCTGTGTTTTGAGGCGTTTTCCGGGGTTGATGACACGTGGGTTTCGGTTCGATGCCGCGTTCGTCGGCAATGGCGAGCGTTATCGGCTTTTGACTGCGTGTTCGTAGTGCCTGAATAAGTCTCCGCGTCGAAATTGTCGAGGTCGGAGGACCTTTTTCCTTCTCTGTCGTGGAAACGATGTCGCCGTCGAGCCCCGGGATGGAAATACTGGACCTGAGGTTTTGTAATGCTCGGGGAATTGATGAGATGACTCCGAAGTGTCTTAAGCTTAAGCTTCCTCCATAAGTGAAAGAGGCCGTTTTGTGATTGGGTGGGAAAGAATGATTGCATTGTGTGTGGTCCGTGAGTTCTTCTAGTAATTTCAAAAGTTGGTAATGGGGGAAATTGAAAAATCGGCGGCTTGCCGGATTTATAGATGTCAATGCTGTGGGTTTGGCCATCCGTCTTTCTTATTTCAGAAGGCGTGGTAATAGTTTGGTATTTGAGGGTTCTGGAGGTTTAAGGTCATCGACTAGCTCATACTCGTTGGTGACGTAAGGAAGGTCAGAGGGTTTTTAATGCCGGACAGCTTTTGAGCTTTTTGTCCGTGTAGTTTCTTGTAGTAAATCACTGCCATATTTTGTTGGAACTGGGTTCCGATATAATATGGTGTTAATGTCGGGATATGGATCGCGTAATTGGGGTAAGGTAACCAACCATTCTTTCCGTTCCAGAGTAAGGGGAATTTTTGCTTGTGGACTTTGATGTGTAACCTGGGAAATGGCACTGCATGAAACACTTCTGGGAACTTTGTCTGGCCATGATTTCTACCTTTGAAGATGTAATCTGAACTTGTTTGAAGTTACTTTTCTTTATCAAGTTGTTTCGTAATAAATGCTCCCCAAAAGAGCATTTCGGCACGTGCATTTTTTTTTCTTTGGCAATTACACTAGAGCGATAAGCCATGGTCTGTCCCCCATTCGCATATTTCCTTGGTTAAGTCACACGTACTTAATACGTAATCGGCAGCATTTTCTAGGAGCTAGAACTATCAGCGTCAATTTTGTGTGGTTTACGCACTAGTGATTTTGGGACTTTTAGAGTCGCTGTTGGTACCATTATACAGCATAGACAAAGTTAATATATAACTGTTCAGGATGCTTGCTGCTTTGTGTTCTTCATTTTTGGTCTATTAAGGATTACTGAAGGGATTCTTTAGTACTTAAGAGGAAGTTTGTTACCCTCTGTTTCTTGACAGTCTTCATTTTGAAGAACTATGGAAATCTGATATCAAAGAAACGAATGGGTGTTACAATCAAGGTGCTCGACCAACAGTATTAATTGCAATTGCAACTGCTATTTTTCGTTTGGCTAAAAATCACAAATGCTATTAACTTAATAATTAAGTTGTACCTGTAGTCAATTTCACATTCCAATTCAGATTCTACGAGACAATTTTGCCAAACCTAGATATGAAAATTTTGGTCGGCTCTAGCCATATGGGTGGAAAGAATTTTGTGAGACAAGTAGCTATTCCCAGCCAACAATAAAGAGGGCCTTCAAAATAAACTAAACTATCAGATTGCTTTGAGAAATTTTGTTTGATTCACATGGGTGCAAATCAAAATTATTCTGCTAAAAAAGTTGTCTACCTGTGTAACGCATAGGTTGCTAGTTTCCTAGGAAAACAAATGGTTTAGTTTTTCCTAATAAATGTTTCTTAGTCCAGGAATGTGTAAGTTTGGTTAAAGAAGTTTACTGTCCAAGCATGCTTAATATTTCCCTAGCTGGTTGGGTACTTGTGTAACTTATTGTTGTAATTTTCCAAGTATTTGTAGCTTTGAACTTGCCTGGGAGAAGGTTTTTCCGCAATGCTGATGTTTTCGTGAGAATTAGTTTGTGAGTGGTTTATTTATTCGTCTGAGTGATGTTCTCCATCGATAGATCCCAAAGATTATACAATATATGCTATATGATTTTTGTGCTTCTACTCAATAGGTTGTGCCATTTGTTGTTTTGGTAGTGCTTATTTTTTTCTGCTTTCTCAACAGATCAAGGCTGGAGATGTAAGAGTATTAGCAAGCTCGTCATTCCTTCTAGTAAAGAAGGATTGGTCTTCTGAAATTAGATTGCAAGCCTTCAAAATGCTTCAGGTTCATCCCTTTTGTAGTTTACGGTTTATGTGCTTTGTTTGTGTTGGATTTTCCTGTGCCTTTGGAGATAAAATTTGTCGATGCTTCCCATCTCTGCTGATGTGCTTATAGAACTTCGATAATGAAGCAGAGTTTTCTTTTAAGCTTAGATTTGTGACTGTGAAGTACGTGGGTGTTTATATGGCTTCACTTAACATGAGCATTCTGTTGCAGCATTTGGTTAGATTGCGATGGGAAGAATTGAACCCCTCAGAACGTAGGAATTTTGCAAATGTTGCTGTAGAATTGATGTCTGAGAGTGCATATTCTTCTGAAGAATGGGCTTTGAAGAGTCAAACAGCTGCCCTTGTTGCTGAGGTCTTAACTACATTCTTTTTGAATTTGAAGCTTAAAGGGATTTTCTCAGACGCGATGCTAATGTGATTTTGTACAAATTTAGATAGTTAGAAGAGAAGAACTGAGTTTATGGCAGGAGCTACTTCCTTCTCTAGTTTCCTTCTCCAGCAAGGGTCCCATACAAGTAAATCTATATATTTCCTCACCTTGGCTATTTCAACTATTATATTAAACATCCATTGATCACTATATCCACCCTTGGTTAATAAGGCGGAGCTGGTTTCGATGACGCTGAGGTGGCTTCCGGAAGATATTACTGTTCATAATGAAGACTTGGAAGGTTAGTTTATTAATTTACCTTTCATTTGATTTGACTTCTAGTGCCTGTTCTGCCACCCAGTCTGCAGAGTATTGTAACTCTAATAGGGTAGATGTGAGAAATTTAGCAGTAGTATTTGGTTGATTTTCTGTAAGTTGAAAGTCAGTGCCAGATATCTTCTAGTACTAGAATACATTCCGACTTGTTTCATTCAATTAATCAATATTCCATAATGCTTTGGTTTCATGGATATTATCTAATCTTTTTAGCTTCCAAATTTTGCCTCAGCCAACTCCGATTCTTCTTTCTGCTTCTTAATTCAGGTGACAGGCGCAGGCTGTTGTTACGAGGACTTACACAATCTTTGCCTGATATTTTACCTTTACTGTACACTGTATGATTCTGACCACGCCTTGTGTTATTGTGCTTATCTGGTACCATTATAACACTGCCATTCTTGGTTCAGTTGCTAGAGAAGCATTTTGGAGCTGCCTTGAATGAAGCTGGTAGGCAACAATTTGAAATTGCAAAACAACATGCAGCCACAGTAATTGCTACCTTAAATGCCATCAATGCATATGCTGAGTGGGCTCCAGTGTCAGACCTTGCCAAATCTGGCATTATTCACGGGTATTTAATCTTTTATGTACAGAACTTGTTTATTCAAAATTTGGCATGCAGTAATTCCTTCCTTTGTAACTTCACCTCCTTCCCCCCTTGTCTTTTTCTTATGATAGGTGTGGCATTTTACTCTCCTCTCCTGATTTCCGTCTTCATGCCTGTGAATTTTTCAAACTTGTCTCCCCAAGGTATGGGCAGTTGTCAACAATTGATCTGTGAGTAGTTATTCACTCATCTGACCATGACCTGCTCATATGTTCACTTGTGATTGCAGAAAGAGACCAGTTGACTCCTCTGCTCCAGAATTTGATGCTGCAATGGGTAGTATCTTTCAGATCTTAATGAATGTTTCTGGAGAATTTCTACATAGATCTACATCAAATCCAGGCATCATCGAGGAAAATGAATTTGAGTTTTCTGAGTATATATGTGAGAGCATGGTCTCTTTGGGTTCTTCCAACTTGCCATGCATTGCTGGTGATAGCACTGTGCTTTCTGTTTATTTGCAGCAGGTGATTACTTATGTAGATTCTCTTCAGTTTGTTAAAACTCGTAATGACGTGATTTAGAGGAATTAGAGATCAAATTACTTTCAAGGAAGTCTTGATATACTAGATCCAATCTTATGTTCATGCTGCATGGATGCTGGGAAGAGTCTGCTCTCAATTCCTTCATTCCAGCCTTATGCCACACTGTTTTTGCTTGCTGGAGTAAAATTAGGTGGTTTTTATTTTCTGGTCATGAAAACGTGGCTGTTAAGTGACCTGTGGTTTTTTGGCTGCTAATGCTGGAAGTATTGCTAATTTATTGATATGTAGGACTCTATTCACCTGGCTGAGCCAAATGAGTCCTTGAATTGAGTGACTTGCCTTTCATGGCTCAAATCATAGGATCTACGTGGCGCAAAGTGGCATCAAAGCAGTTGCTTTCTTCATTTGGCATCTTGAAAAGAACTTGTTTATTCTTGACAACCTCTTTAGTTCATTTTTGTTTGTCTTCTGTGTGGCAGTTTCTTTCCCTCCACTGCTGGTGTTGGGAATTGTGATTTATCGATTATTGTTTCTAGTTTTAATGTAATCTTTGTTGATCAGTTGAAGCATGGAGATCTGTAGGATAGCTGGTTTAAGCATTAAAATTGTATCTTTTAAGTTGAGAAGCAAGTGTCTCTTTGCTCTCAAGTTCTGAGAGTTAGAACTGTGCCTGTGGCTTTGTGAAATAATTTTCCCAGTCATGATGATTATAAGTTCTATAGTAGTGTGATTACTAGGGTGTCTGTATGCTAATCATTGTCACGTTAATGCAGATGCTTGGCTTCTTTCAACATTTCAAATTTGCTCTTCATTTCCAATCTCTGCACTTTTGGTTGGTAAGCAGTTCTTTTATTGATCATTTGATGTCGTGGTCAGATCTCAAATTCTTTGTATTTAATTGAAGTGTACTTGACAGTTCTTTGCAACTATAGGCACTGATGAGAGATTTAATGTCAAAGGCTAAGGTGCCTCTAAATGTTGGTGGAGAAACCCCAGCCACTGGTAGTCTAGGTTCTAGCGTTGGACAGGTTGATAAGGAGAAGAAAAGGCTCTTGGATTTTGTAAATGATGATACATGCAGTGCCATTCTAGAGACATCTTTCCTCAGGCTGCTCAAGAAAGAAAAAGCTCTTCCTGAGACAGTAGTATCTTTGGGAACTCTGGAGCTGTGGAGTGATGATTTCGAGGGCAAGGGTGAATTTAGCCAGTATCGATCGAGGCTGGTATGCTGATGAGATACTTTCTTTTCCCGTTTAGAAGTTGCTTCAAATGTTAACTAGGATGCTACATGACTTTTCCCTCAATTGCTTAATGCTAATAGATTGGTTTTTGGCAGTTGGAGCTGGTTAGGTTTGTTGCTGCAAACAAACCCATAATAGCTGGTAGGAAAGTATCTGAAAGAATCATCTCAATGATCAAGAATCCCTTGCCTCCTCCAATGCCTGCTCAGGTTTGGTTTGTAGATTCTTCATGGAGTTTCTTTCCTAGCAATTTGGCTATTTGGAAACGCAATAGTGCCAAGAGCCTGTTTCAAGTACATTGTTCATTTAACATACTTGGCTTTTATTATAAGAGTTTATGGGAATTGTTGGGGTCATAATCTTTTATCCTTTGTTTTTTGCAATAATAAAGGGAAAAGATTGGATGGGAGCCTACTGTATTTGAGAGAGCTTGTGATGCTAAAGTGGGCCTCAAGATAAGTTAATGGTTAATACCCTAGGTTCTACCAATTTCGTATTACCCATTTGTCATATTGCTGATTATTGGACATTACATAATACGCAATAGCTTACCTCCAAAACCCAGCTTGCAGTTTTAATCAAAAGAACAAAACAAGGCCAATAAATAATTATTTGAACTCTTTAAGGTTTAAACTATTATTCTTTAAATCTCTGTCAAGCTGCAGGATGGGGACTGGGTTTTTGGATCTTTTTGGTGGGCTCATAATTGGAAAATCCGTTCATACTAAGATCTTACATCTCTAACTAAAAGCTAAATTTGTCTTAGGTGGGAGGAGGAAGAGAAATTGGGTTTTCCCCTTTCCTTGTTTTTCATTTGTCCTTGCTTTATTCTATCATTAGATCCTAAAGTTTGTATCTCCTTGTTCCAGGATTTGGCTTTGATGGAAAGTATGCAGTTGGCTCTAGAAAATGTTGTGAACACAGTTTTTGATGGATTAGGCGAATTTGGAGGTGGTAATTCTGAAGTTCAACTCACATTGTGTACCATATTCGAAGGTAACCTGCACCTTTTTCTTCTGTCAGAGACGTGATATTCTTCTATCACTAAACAACGCTTTGCTTCAAAACTGAGATTGCAGGGTTACTTCAGCAACTTCTTGCTTTGAAATGGAGTGAACCAGTTCTTGTGGAAGTTCTTGGGCGCTATTTAGATGCATTCGGTCCTTTTATGAAGTATTTTCCAAATGCTGCTGGCAGTGTCATCACCAAATTGTTTGAGCTTTTAACATCACTTCCCTTTGCCGTTAAGGTCTCTTTAATCATTCTGAGATGGGATACATTTAAGAAATCTGTACAGGATATGCCTTTACCTTTAAGTAAATGCTTGCTTGGCAGGATCCCTCAGCATATAGTGCTAGGCATGCAAGACTGCACATATGTTCCTCATTTATTCGGATAGCCAAAGCTGCTGATACAAGCATTCTGCCACACATGAAGGTGTCTTCCTATACATTTAAACTTGGCCTCTGGGTTTTCGGTTTGGCTGAAACAGTTGTTTTTACATTTTGATAAGTAAGATACTAGCTAGAGAAACAGTTCTAGGTATCAAAAAAATACCTGAGCAGGAAGAAGAATATGAAAAGAAAAATGTGCAGAACAATACTGAGACATGGGCAGAATAGAGGTGGTATTATCAATGAGCACGAGTATAGAATGGGCTTAAGTTTATGATGCATTTGGACCTGGTTTTCTCTATGCTGCGAGATTTAGTGTTAACATCGTAGTTATTCATACCATTTACCTTGCCTCGAGAAAGAATGTTCATTTCTTTGGTCTCTCTGAATGTCTACGCTGGCTTTTGTCGGGAGAAGAGGAGTGACTAAGAGAATATCCACTTGTACAAATCTGGCATTCAGAGGATTAAATACTTAGCCAAATAGGATATCTCTTTCCAAGAAGTTGGAACCGAATTTCTTTTTTTGTAAAAGAGGACACTGCTTAAATGGATGGTTACTTATAGCTACCATTGACCGAAATGTCAAGTACTAGTATAGTGCCTATCTGTATCTCATTCTAGCTCTTCTGACATTAATTTTCTCTGCTTCCTTTCTTTGTTCTTTTCTTTAAAGGGGATTGCTGACACAATGGCCTATCTTCAAAGAGAAGGTTGTCTTCTGCGTGGTGAACATAATATTCTTGGAGAAGCATTTCTTGTAATGGCTTCTGCTGCTGGGTAATCACTTATGTTTGGTTTCCTAAACTTGTCTCCTTTTCTACACTAGAAAATGTTTGAATTCTTAATCCGAACTTGCTACAGGATTCAACAGCAGCAAGAAGTTTTGCTTTGGTTGTTGGAACCACTGAGCCAACAATGGATCCAGGCAGAATGGCAAAGCAATTATTTATCTGAACCTTTAGGCTTGGTTCGCTTGTGCACTGAGACATCCTTTATGTGGTCAATTTTCCATACAGTTACATTTTTTGAGAAGGCGCTCAAGAGAAGTGGATACAGAAAAGGGAATTTGAATTTGCAGAGTTGCTCCATAGGAAATTCAGCTTTTTTGCATCCAATGGCTTCACATTTGTCATGGATGCTGCCTCCCCTTCTAAAAGTATGCAAGTATTCTTTTTGTAGATGTGTTTAATCCATGATATCCTGCCTTTACGATCACTGCATGAATTTGAGCTCTTCATTGTGTTTGTCATGCAGTTACTTCGTGCCATACACTCCCTTTGGTCTCCTCCTGTTTTCTGTATGTTACCCAGTGAGCTGAAGGCTGCAATGACCATAAGTAATGTGGAGCAGACCGGCCTTCTTGGAGAGGGGGTTCCTAAATCTTCAAAGTCCACATTGAATTCGGCAGATGGATCTCAAACTGATTTGAGCAAGGAAGGAAATACGGAGCCAAATGAAAATGATATTCGGAACTGGTTGAAAGGTGTCAGAGACAGTGGGTAAGTGTGAATATTTACTAACCTAGATGAGTATTTCACCATTTCCTTCTCGTCCTTCTAGTTGAAGGAGAAAAGTGGGGGATTGGAGCACATGATGTGGATCCGATAAGAAAAGAATAGGGGTCACCAAAAATTTGTAAACGTTTCCTAGACATCAGAAGAAGGTTTTTGTTTTGCTAAAATTTCTGTTCTTAAAGATTGTCAGACCCAAGTCTTTTGGGGTTTAAACAGACTAAAGCAGGATGTAAAACTTTTACTGGTAACACTTGAGGTGGGGCGTTGAAAACAATTTTATATGAGGCATTCTCCAATGGTACTAACCACAAACTAAAGTGTCCTGAAATGGTGCTATTTTATTGAACTGTACTCTGTTTAGAATGATGTTGGGTGAAAAATTATTAGCATCGGTGAAATGAGGCATCTAGTTTAATTGTACTGTTTTTTTTATCTCTTAATGAATGTAGGTTCAAAAGTTTCAGAATAATTTGACTGGCGTATGTCGGAAGTTTCCTCTAGTTTCTTTCTATCTTTTCAAACCTAGTCACCTAGATTAGTACACTAGGCTAGTGTTCCCTCATGGGTCTCTAGGCAGGAAACTCATGATAGCTTGCTTTAAGGATGCTTGGTTTTGTTTTCTAACAGATTGCCATTACTTTTTTCTTCCGTTAGAACTTTCTTTTACAAGGTTCAAACAACCGTTTCAATTTTTCAGGTATAATGTGCTAGGCTTATCAACTACTGTTGGTGATGCATTTTTCAAATGTTTGGATATTCATTCTGTTGCTGTAGCACTGATGGAAAATATCCAATCCATGGAATTCCGGCATATAAGGCAGCTTGTTCATTTAGCTGTAATCCCATTGATTAAATCTTGTCCAGTAGACTTGTGGGAAACCTGGCTGAAGACACTCCTCCAACCATTGTTCATCCACTCTCAACAAGCTCTTACCAGCTCATGGTCCAGTCTGCTGCATGAAGGTAGAGCAAAGGTTCCAGATACTACTGGCATGGTTGCTAGTTCAGATTTGAAAGTTGAGGTTATGGAGGAGAAGTTACTTCGAGATTTAACTCGTGAAATATGTGCACTCCTCTTTGCGATAGCTTCCCCGGCATTAAATACAGGGCTTCCTTCACTAGAACAATCAGGGCATGCCAACCGCATTGACACGTCTTCTCTGCAAGAGTTGGACGTCTACTCACAAAGCTCTATGGTCAGGTATAAATGATGAGCAGATTTTTCTTATTCCCTGTTCTTTTGTAAATTGGTATACTCATATTTGATTCTTTTCACTCTTCTAATCCATTTACAGTTTCCTTATGAAGCACAAAGGTCTGGCTCTTCCTGTATTACAGATGTGTTTAGAAGTTTTCACGTGGACAGATGGCGATGCGGTGACCAAAGTTTCTTCTTTTTGCGCTACTGTGATTCTTCTAGCTATATCAACCAATAATGTGGAACTTCGTCAGTTTGTCGCTAAAGATCTTTTTTCAGCTGTAATCCGCGGTTTGACTTTAGAATCAAATGCCATCATCAGTGCTGATTTGGTTGCCCTCTGTCGTGAAATATTTGTCTATCTTTGTGATAGAGACCCAGCTCCCAGGCAGGTAAGGACAATACTTAATCAATAATACTACCTTTAGAAGTTGATATAAGATGTAACTGAATGGATTGCTAAATAGTAGCCCACTTTCTGGAAATACCCAGGTTCTGCTTTCCCTCCCTGCTATTACACCCCAAGATCTTCAAGCTTTTGAAGAAGCATTGACAAAGACCTCCAGCCCAAAGGAACAGAAGCAGCATATGAAGAGTCTACTTTTGTTGGCTACAGGAAATAAGTTAAAAGCACTTGCTGCTCAAAAGAGTGTCAATGTTATCACAAACATGTCAGGTGAGAACTTCCAGAATTACAAGCAAATAGATCTGGAATTTACTTTCGGGACAATGAATGGTTTAGCATTTCGGTTTCATGGGTAATTGGGCTACCGATCTAACTGGGGGCATGCAGCATGGTTTGCTTGCTCTTGGCGTGTCGTGAAATTAAAAGTTGAGACCTTGCATTGAGAGCAAGTACTCTGCATTACAGATTGTGACTGCTAATGACTCTCGCTGCATCAATGCGCCTGAATCAAAACTTGTTCTGTAGAAGACCAACAATACAAGATTAGGATCTTCAGCTTGATCTTTCATTGTCTAATATTTGTGTAACAACACATACCATACTTCCACCGCTGTTTGCAAGAAGTTCAGTTTCTTGACAACCAGTGTACCAACATATGGAATCTCTCTTGTGCTAAAGCATTCTGTCTTTCTATATTCAGCGAGGCCTCGCAGCTCATTCAGTGCTCCAGGATCAACGGTTGAGGAGGGGGATACTCTAGGATTGGCAGCAATTTTGTGAGCTATAGGAAAATTCTTTTGTACAGATATGAAGTTGACTTGGGAGAAGCATCCACATCTTACTAGAAGCTGGTGCGTGGAGACCTTTTCAATCTCTCTCACCAAAATTCTAAGAGTTTGCCTGTCTTGGTCCATCTCTTCTGGTTTTGCATAATGCGAGTTTGTACAAAATCCCTTGTCTTGAGCTCATAGATATCCCTGAGGAATGTATTATTTGCTCTTGGATCGAGATGAATCGGCTGTCAGATTCTGGAGTTTATGCAAGTTTTTCAGTATCGAGCTTACATGGCAAGATGTTGCTCGAGGCTTTCATCCCGAATACTTAAGAACAGTCCTGACACTAAGAAATATGATGGGTAATTGACATGATAGATTCGTGGTTCCCAAAAATCTTTATCCTCTTTTCATTTTCCCTTGTTTGCATCTTAGTTCGAAAAGATGGCTACATTTATTCGTTTTGTTCAGTGAAGTAAAATTCATTGTTTCTTTACTTGAAATTTGAAGATTTTACGACCAAGAAAGGAATCCAAGTTTCATGGGTATTGATATCTAGAGCTTGTTTAAATTTGCAATGTCAAGCACACATTTTGTGTGAAAACCATTAGAGGCCCAGATGTGATAATTTGGTGACTTGGTTGGAATTGGACTCAGGTGATTGTTTTCCCATTTTCTTCCAATACAAGGAGCCGGATTTCACATGTCAACAATTCATATTTCAATTGCTAACATGAATTAAATGGCTTTTCTATGGGGGAAGTGAAACGGGCAAGCAAAGTCCAACTCAACCTCTGAATATGGAGCTTGGTTTCTTCCCTTTTTGTCTCTCGAAGAGAGCCGTTTCATATTCTGTGCTAATTTATTTTACACTACATCGAGAGAGGCATCTAGGGAAGTGCTTCCATACGGGGGAAGCAATGCATAAACAAACACCATCTCGACTTTTGTTCTACGCATGGCAGTCCTCGCCGTGCAAGAAACATCCAATCAGAGACACGTGTGGTGAGGAAAGTGCTGTAGAAGATGAGGCTCGGATGGGAGGAAAAAAAGAAATGCAATTTGGTCTTTTAAGTTAGATGATGGGCGGTATGGCATGGTCTTCTGAATGGTAGGTTGAAGAACAGCAGTTGAGCATGGAGCCAGTAGAGGAGGGGTCTCTCTGCATTAGGGTAGCTACAAGAGGCTTCTAGAATAGCCCAACGGTATCCTTATAAACCCCTCAAAACCTTCTGCACGGCTTCCCAGGACTTCTGCAATCTGTTTTATATCAAGAGAGGATTTGAGAGAAGATCCATCTGAATTTCTTGTTTCTCTAGTTGGAGGTGCGGTTTTAAAGTGTTCAAAGGGAGGGGAAGCTTATGGGACCAGGAGGACCGGGAGGACCGGGAGGACCTGGAGGACCGGGAGGACCGGGAGGACCTGGAGGACCGCCAGGTTGGGGAGGACCGGGAGGACCTGGAGGACCCTTCGGCGGCTTTTGTGACGTTATAGGTTCTTGGTGAGTGCGTTTTCACTACATAGGTTGATGCATATGCACCCACATTTGCATTACCATTTTGGATTTACATCATATTGCAATCGCCATGAGATCAATGCATTTAGCTCATTATTTGTTGGAGCACGGTGGTGCTCAGTGCGTAGGATCATGGAATTAGCAATGCTACCAACTTTTGCTCAAGTTTATAGCTCCGGCACGTGCATTGAGTGTTCTATTCATTTGGTCAATCCTTTTCTTTTTGTCGTTAAGGTGGGAAGTTCTTTTATGGACGATCCATTCTGCTAATCAAATTCATTTGTCACTTGACAGCTTCAACTTTCTATGCTGCTGCTGGTTGCTGCAAGATTGCTTTGGTGGTCCTCCCGGGCCGCCAGGACCTCCTGGGTTTGGACCGCCTCCGCCTTAAAGTCCTCGTTGGCCCATTCATTAGGATACCATGTCTGAATGCGGGTGTTTGGTGTATGTTTTTCGTTTCATCTTATGTTCATGTAATAAGTCATTTGTGGGAAACCAGCGAGAAAAAACAATTAGTGTCGCTATTCTTTCTGCGTTAAAGTGAGATTTTGACGCCCGCTACAGAATATTCCTGTCTATGTCAATTCATTCTGTATGTCTAGAGGTTCATTTATCTTTTCAATTGCCATAATATCAGCTGGGTTCCGAACTTAGAACTGTTTCGATCCGAGATGGAGGAGTATGCAAAGTAACAGTGCCTAACAGAGATTTCCCACCCGGGAGGTTGTCAATGGGCCAAACCAGTTCAATTTTGTGCAAAAAGTATAAACCAACCCAACAACTAAATTCATATCTAGAAAACTTGACCGAACCCCGGCCGGCTATCATTATCCTATTATAATTTAAAGTTTATGAAGATTCCAATTTTTTTAATCAAATTATTTTCATATGAGCTAGAAATGTATTTGTTACTAGACAATTGAGTTTACATCCAATGAGATATACATCGGAAATGACATAATTCATTTCGGTTCGGAATGACCTGAACAGAACTGAAAATCCATACTTGAAAGTTTTACCAGAACTAGACTAAGACCTCATACCAAGTGAAGAACCTGTTCATTTTGCCATGTTTTCGGCCCTGATTTGTATCTCCCTTTCTTCAGTATAATGCCCCTCTACTTTGTCGTAATTAAATTGCAAATTCTCCCAAAAGGCCAAAAGAAGTGCGAAAATTTGCGAGTACACGTAGTTATTAGGCTGGTAGAGCTCATCGATCTCATCATCCGACTTCCAGTTGCAATAAAAGTACGCTAAGTATAAAGTCATCATTTGCCAGCAACGACATCACCATCTTTGCTTTGAGCCAATAGTTGTTAGAACAATACTGATCATAACGCATAACCTCTCTTTCAGTCAGCAATTGTCATGCCGAAACCTATTTACCAGGTTTCTCTTGTACATGCATGAGCATTGGAGTTTGTCGAAGCTTTCATGTCATACGAAACCGATTCCTCATCACTGAATCAGGGACATGTTTCGGTCAACGTCTTGGAGTGCACGAGACATAGGCAGTTGCAACGAGTAGTAATAAACACTACTCTCCCCCTACACTCCACCAACATTGCTTGAGACCAAGGCAGTTGCAACGAGTAGTAATAAACAATACTCTCCCCCTACATTTCCACCACCATTGCTTCACTATCTCCACCGTAGTGCACATCGTCCTTCACACATTTTTAATCACTTCTAAGTCAAGGCAAAAATGAAACAAATCAACCATCGATATTTAACCGCACGTATCTACAATCACATGTATCAGAGAAATAATGTGGAGCACAGTAAAGAGTGGGACAGCAAAAATTATCAACAGCATGGTTACAAATGGTGAAAACAGAGGTCATACGAGGAGCTTCCATTGTTGGTTACCGTAACTCTAGCTACATGGATCCACTGCAAACCGAAATTCTGAACTTCACTAGATTGATATTTCCTTTATGTCCTGTGTAGATCCAAAGGAAATGAACGACGACTATTCATCCTCTACCCACGATTATTCATGATGAATAATAGAGTATTCAAACAAAAAGGCAATAATCTAACTCTTATATCATATGCAACTTCAAGACCACATGCACCAACTAGTGCTTGTCCTCCTTGGGGACATCCTTCTTAGAGACTTTTGATTCCAGCTCCTTGGCTCCCTTCTCAACTTCCCTGAGAGAAGGGAGATAAACCATCAGAATATTTATACCAGCATAATTGATCGATAACCAACAAACTGCTTCAAGTTAGTAATGCTCTATCTGTACAACTGTTGTAGATATTTCAAACATGTGGCAGACAAAGCAAGCCAACAGAAGAAGGAAGAAAGAATTATTCAAATCAGGAAGTCTTAACTGGGCATAAATGGAAAAGATATCAACATCAGAATCATCATTTCAACAAAATAGTTCATCAAAGAATACAATCGGAAACGGAAAGACTGCCCCAAACACGAGTTTCAGTGATCGAAATCTGAGTATCCCATCAGCCTCCACTCACAAGAAAAAGATCAAAGATGAGAGAACATGCTGACATTAACAATACTCAACAGAGAATGGCCAGGATTGAAAATCACCAGGCCCTTAACGTATCTTACAATAGAGAAGTTCCAATGCAAAATCATCAGAATATAGCACCGTCAAAAGAACTACAACCCTCGTCACAAACAAGTGAACATACATACCCAGCAGTTAGGAAAATGCAGAGAAAAACGTCTAATGACATTCCAAGCAGAAAAGGTTCTCAAACTTCAAAACTTTAATCTTCAACTCTAATACTGAGTGAACATTCAACAAATTACGGTAGCTGTAGTCAAAGAAACATGGCCGAACACAAATCGAGCAGCTGGACATGTAAAACCAACGACAATGTTCTGATCAGCATCTCTAATGTGATTTCATTTGATTAGCGCAAATTCAAATTACTCAATCGTTCGCCGCTCTAGGTATTCAAGTGCATCTAAGATATAAATGCGAAAACACAAGAGCCGTCACGGCCGCTATTTCAACAATCGCCGCCATTTCTGCTTTGCATCCGATTCACCTGCAATTAACCAAGGAATCACATCCACTGCACAACAGCGGCAGACCATCTAAACAAAAAGTAGCCCCCAAAAAACCATCAAGCAGAGACCTTTTGCCTCCGGCAAAGATCAAAACGACGCCGTCATCGCTAAAACGACCTCACACCAGTCCACAAACCCCGTCCATCAAAACCAAAATCTAAGAGCTTCAGCTACGAGGTCAGCCTACGCCGTCGCGATTCCCCTTCGCCTCGACCGCGAAGGTCGAATCCGGTACAAAATCTCGCCCGAAAATGCGAGGCCGGCGGAGTTTCCGAACGGCGTGCGGGTCAAAAAAAAAAAAAAAACTAACCTGGAAGCGGCGGACGATTCTTCCTCCAGCCAGTTCCGGATCTGCTTGACGTTGCGCCGGAAGATCACCGCCGACTGCTTGACGTCGCTCCTCAGCAGCAGGACCACGGCGCTGACGCCGGCCACCGTGAGGATGAAGTTGGTCAATCCCATCTCCCTTAGAACCTCACATAAACCTCCGACGATCGTGCTTCCGCCGCCGTCGCCAGCGGTTTTGATTTCGCTGGTTTTATGGGTCGGGCCCCGCTTGGGACGACGACGATCCGGCCCGCCCAATATGGGCCCGAGGGCTTCTCGAGGCCCAAGAATTGGTGGGCCGGAAGTGGGCCTTGCGGGCATATTTTTTTTGGTCGGAAGAGGGGGATTCAAAACATGTCGTGTCTCATCCGTTTTGGGAATTAACGGAATGTTCGTGTCATGTCGGATTCGGATTTTAATCTCGGATATTGTATTGGTACTCCTCTTCATCTCCATTCATCTTTTGCTTTGTTCTCATCCCGTATTTTAACCTTGTTGATATTTCTAAACGATATATCTATGCTGGAAAAAATGAAAGGTCACGCATCGCAAACAATAGTCGTGGGCTAGATTACAAGAGAATTAAAGTTTTCAAGGCAAAACTAGATGTTATGCATTGACTAGATGATAGAAAATTTTCTACCTCCGAAGAACTTCTTAGTTAAGATGCTTGTAGTCAAAGCTACTATTGTCTGCTTAGTAGTATGATAGAATGGGATACGGTCTATGGTGTTTTGGTTTGGTATTGCCCTGAATCATAATGAATTGGAAATGGAAAAACCTAACAGACTCGCAAAACAAAAATCACAACTACAGTCACTCTCGCTTTTTGGGCACGACCTCGCGTTAGGTACCAACATCATAAACCACCACATGGATTGACCGTCCATAGTGTTTGGTGGCTCACAAGCCCTTACCTAGCGAGGGTCGTCAGGCTTCAATCGATGGCCCGCAAGGGTTACCAACCCTTAACAATAAAAGGAAAAGTGAAAAAAAAAATAAAGTATAATATAAAAAATTTAAAAATATATTATTAAAAATTATTCACGCCATCATCATCAATTATGCACATAACCATCAATATTCAGATCAAAGATTTCCAACTAAAATTAGACGGATAGACTTAATTAACAAAACATAAAATAAAAAAAAAATTACAATTCAAGTAGCACAATTAAAATGTTTAATACCGAATGACAAAAATATTATAAATTTAGAATTTTTTGGACAACTTTTCCCTCATTTCTTGACCTCTTGATTTTCTTTTCCATCCTCAGCCACCGTCAACATCATGAGAGAGATAAATCAAAAGGGTGTTGATTGGTAAGGGGCCGAGAGAGAGAGAGAGAGAGAGACGTGATTCCATAATGTTCAAGCTGACCACGGAAATCGATAATTTGAAGATTAGGTTGGGCTGCTGTAATAGAACGTCACATGGCTCTCAATCAAATAAAAACCCCACCGGCCCAAGCACATGTCACTCTCTCACTTGCTGGGCCATGGCACTTTCTAGTGCCTAGCGCAGTGTGAGAGGCTCATTAGCCAGCGCTAAATCAATCATCCACGTCTCTGCTTTTTGCCTTCCATCTCTCTACATCCTGCCGTATCCCATCTGCAGAGAGAGCTCCAATTCCACCACCTCTGGTTCGGTTTCATCTGGCTCGGACCGCGATATCACAAGACTCGTGCAGATGGCGGGCTGGGGACCGCCGCCGGGAGGGCCTCCCGGGCCGCCCGGGCCGTGCGGTTGCTTGTACTTTTGCTGCGACGGAATCAGCCGGACGATATCTTCATGGTGAGTTCGCATCTCTGAACGCAGAACGCTTGCGCTGAGTTCTGAAATTCTAGGAACGTCAGTTTAGCACTGCCAATCCAACGTTGGAACACAATTTGTCGCATGACATCACACACATAACATGTTGCTTTCTTGCTGAGACCTCTGGGATTATACCATTTGAGCTTTACTTTGTTTGGTAAGATGAGGCCTTTCTTAACTTTTGCTTGCTTTCCGAATCGTTCTAACATATTCTCGGCGCTGTTGCCAGTTTTTATGTCCTCTGCTGCTGCTGTATCTTCGAGAGCCGCTGTGGGCCGGTGTTCGGTGGCCAGCCAGGGCCTCCAGGCCCTTTTGGTGGTCCACCGGGTCCCCCTGGTGGTCCGCCCGGTCCGTTTGGAGGGCCCCCCGGCGGGCCTCCCGGGCCATTCGGTGGCCCACCGGGCCCTCCCGGTGGACCTCCACGCTTCTGATCAGCCTGCAGTGTAAGTCTTGTACTCGACGACCAGTGGACAGACATGTATTACTAGATGTTTGATGTCTAAATTCTTGTTGCTGTGGAACTCTGAATTGCCATTGCACAACGTTCCAGCACATATGCCAAATTGTCTCTGGAATATATCTTAGCTAATGACCTCCTAATGCAAGGCTTGGCAAGGAAATGCTTTCCCTGGTGTCGCCTATGGTGCCAATCCTGAGTGGAACCTTGTTTAGCCACTTGGTATAATTTTGGTATTATTCGAGGTTCAGATGGCGAAAGGATTACGCATACTTACATCCTGTGTCTCCTTCATAGAGAAAAGGAAAGCACAGTGGCAAGCGAGCACTGATAATTTCTGTTCACAGCATGAATCATAGTTGTCACCGAAGAACGGGATAATATATCGAAAAGAGTGCTCGTTCTCAATACGTATATGTTGCATGAGACACCTTAGAATCATGTCTTCACGGTTTTCAATCCTCTTAACATTCAAAAATCAACTATATAACCTCAGTGAATATTATTAGTACATCAAATTGGAAGAGTTCAGACGAAACCCTTCCCCTACCAAAATTTGTCATCCTGGAATATTTTACATGGATTTAATGTTTCCATTGCTCGGTGCCCACACGAAAGGATATAACAGAAGTTGATGTTCTGCATCATTCGTCGTCCTCTTCATCGTCCTCTTCTGCCTCTCTCAACCACTACACCAAACAAAAGAACTTGCAATTATTATGAGTGCAGTACCCTGAAACAAATGTTCATAAAACGGTTATAACAAAAGCATGCTGCTGAATTCTCTCTCCCTAGGCATACAAGAATTACATTAGACTGCCTCGAAAGGAAGGTCGAGAAGTAAAATGACATGAAGAGTTGAGCCTGTGCATCAGCACACTTTTTTCACAATGAATCCTTTACTGATTTCATTCATTATGGTACAGAATATGAGATAAAACCTCAAAACTTCCGAAAACATCTGTCGTTTGACATAATTGCAGTGGACCCGTTAGACTCGGTATAATCATGGATTTCTCAGGACCCAAATATTTGATGGTGCTATAGAATGCCTTCAACTTCATCAAGTGGCATATTGTCTGGTAATCAAATGAAGCCACAACACAAAGCTATGCACCTTCACACGGACTCAATGAAAATTTAAACAAGAACCTCGCTGAATTTTGATTGCTAGAAATTGTTATCACTTTATGCTTTCTACAGGTTACTGTAAAAGCCAGAAATAAATGACTGTTTCGCAAACTTCATAATAACAGAGGAACCACAGAAGTTGCTGGCAGTCTAGGAGAGAATCAAGACTTCAGACTCAACTACATTACCAGTCAATTTTCAAAAGTGAATACCATTGCCCAAGATAATCTTCCATAATCTCAACACTTACAAGCTAGCTTGTGATGCGGGCAGTTCTAGCTACCGCAGCATTAACAACTAAAGCGCTAGAAAAGAAATGCAATTGGAAGAAGCATCACATTTATTGAGTGAAAGGTAAATGTGAATACATACTTTAAGGAATATCTCGGCTTGCTTAACAAAGACTCTGTCAGCTTCATCGGCATCTTTCTTCTCAGATTCCCAATCTTCATAGCCTCTTCTGTTATTAAGTCCTTCTCATATAGAAGGTGCAAAATCTGTAAAACAATGCAGTAGCTATTAGATCGTCAGAGAAAATAACCAGCATTTTGCTTAGCTTGAGAAGAAGAGATCAAGTTACAAAATGATGGAAATAACAAATTCTAAATTGAAATGCTGACAAAAGCCATTGAAAGCCAGCGATAGCTGGTTCTCTGAAAGTAACGAAAAAGCAAGCGATCTCATTCCACGCTACTATCCTAATACAAAAGCTTGAAGAAAGCTCAAGAGTAGGAACTAATCAACAGGGTAAGGTGAATCAGTGACAAATCACCAGCCAGTCAAGATCATGACCAACACAACCATGTACTTCCGCTTAAAAAGCCACCAGTTCCATCAAAATGAAAGCAATGGGAGATGAAGTAAAATAACCTGCGTAAACAATGGAGATAGCTCCCTCGCAGATTCCAGACATATCTCTTCAAACTTCAGTATCACTTCAATCTGTGGATCAAAACTTCGTTATGGAGGACATGTATACACTTTCTTGAAGCACTAAACACAGGCACTTGGAAATGTACAACGCATAACAGTCACCATCACAGGACGTTTAAATTGCAAAAACTACTACCCCAGCTCAGAAATCCATTTGCAAATGTTAATATGCATACTACACCTAAAAAGCATGGCATGTGAGGCTTTTCTCTTTAGTAGTTTAGTGGGTATAAACAGTCACAAAATTTTAAGTGCATGTGACACACACACCAGAGAAACATCGGACAACCGTGAGCAGCTACCATGAGCAACTTTTCAGAGACTTCATTTCAAAATGTGAAGAATATGAAATTACCAACACCGGATGAATGAAGTTTTGACCAAATGCCAATATATACAAACCTCCTCATCTTTGCCTGGCAGGTAGGACTTCAATAGTTTTTGCCAAGTGTTGACCGTCTCGTGGACATTACGCAATAACTCATCTGAAGAAAGAAACTTCTATTAGTTGTTCTATACAGATGTAAAGAAACGAATACACAATCTATAGGCCCCAAAAAATCCATGAACGGCACCAAATCATGTCTATGGTAAGGTACAGGAGCCCAAGAATGCTTGTTATACCCCTGCAATAGATATAGAATGTATATCTAGAATGCAGGATTGCTGTTGTTAGGAGCACATGCATGGATAAACCCATCTTTAAGAAGAATAAGCCACGGCATTAAACTGACAAATATGAAAACTTGTGCTCCAAACCGTCAAAAGATTTTCTCGAAACTTGCAATCCAGGGATAAACGTTCAAAACTGTCTTCTTCCATGTAAGTACTATTTGAAGTGCACACAAACTAAAACTAACAAGCTTTCAAGAGGAGATCTTTTGAAGCATGAATATCAAAAGCACTTGCAACAGAAAATTATAAAGTACTCATTCGGGATTTATAAGTACTTTGATTTAAAAATGAAAAGCATTACTGGAATTTCTGAAATATCAGAAAGAAATGGCCAATGGTCTAAATATGACAGCAAATGAGCACATTACTGCTGTTTGTTATTGCAATAATGAATGAGCAATAGTGCTTAAACTTTATAAGGTCGACAAGAAAGCAGTGGTGCTAAAAATGACAGGTAATTAAAAGAACATATGACTTTAGCAAGTATAAAATCTGTCCAACTGGACCCATAGAAATTGACATTGCATATTGGTGCATGAGACAAGACACCTGAATAAGGTTGACTCATTTGTAACTTATGGACCGTTTTCCCAAAAATATCATTGCATAAACCAGTGTCAGCAATGATCTATATGCGATGTAACAGAACCTCCGATTTTCTTTTCCATTAAGTTCAATAAGAGTTTCCACAGGATGTTGTCTACAGCTATTCTATTTGCCAGATATGGATGAACACCCATCTTTTCTGCTTCAAAATCACCTGTATCTTTTCTGTTTCAGTTTTCAACCAGCTAAATTAATTCGTTCTTACTTGGGTGCCTTCATATTTTGTAGCCATGCTGACCGTTTACAGACATGGTAACTGAACTTGGATATAATTAAAAAGACAAAAAGCTGTCAAGCGATAATAGTCACACATGACCCTATACTCACTCTTATTCTATTTGACAAGTGTCCACTTGAATTGATTTGTCACTGCTGCCCCAAAGCTGCCTAGACTAACTAAGTAGCAAGAAAGTTAAGGGTTGCTGTAGACAAAACTTACTCTGCAAACTATGTGTAGTATCCAAAGCCAATTTCATCATGGAGTGAAATATGGCACCAGCACAGTCTGCAGCTTGCATATTGTATGACAACCTGATATGACAAACGAGCAAGCAAAACATGAAATACGTTACTAAGACACTGATCAAATAAGCATCTGCACACAAAAGTGGACACAGGTTCACAACAATTCCTTGGAACAGGAAGGACCATCAAAAGAAAGAAATGGGCAATAGTTTCTTTAAATATGTACTATTCTCAAATTCCAAGGGAAAGAGGGTACTTTGACAAATAACTCAATGCAAAACCACACTTTGTAGGGCACTATTAGAATTAGAGGCTACAACTAATTAGAAGATATTACATACCGCAGAGAGTTCACTTCTAAAATTACATGGTCTACTTCAACATTTTCATTTACAGCCCTCAGGAAAGTTGCCTCAACCTACACATACAAGTGTTATTTTAAAGAGGATCCACTTATCAAAAAACTTGAACATTATCAATATCTGAACTTGCAACTTCTATACCTCCTTCTCAAAGTAAACTGCGTCGTCTTCAGCATTAATTTGAGTGTCAGGTTTCAGTTCTCCAGATGATGCTGGAGCATTGCTATCTTGACTAACAAGCTCCAGATCATCTTCTATCACTTGAGTAATCTCTGCAACTTTCTCAGCAGGAATAGGAGCAACCGAATGTCTCCATTCTTCTTCATGAGATCCTTCACATATGGACCAAATGTAACCCACACCACCATAGCCAAGCTGATTAACCATAGATGTTAGCACAAATGCCAAACTGAACTAGCACCATATTGTCTTTTTTTTTTTGGGTAGAAAACTAGCACCATATGTTTATCCCCCAACAAATCCCAGAAAAGGAAGATAAACCTATCTTCTTCTCCGTACTAAACAAAGTAGAGAATTCTGTCATATTTCACACGACAACTTTGCATCAAAGTTTCAAGCCAAAAAATTGGAGTCTAATAACAAAACGCAAGGTGCAAATTAAAGATTTTATATGCAGGGATGCAAAGTCATATGTGGAGATAAGTTGGGAACAGGTATATTTATTAAAAGGACTGATGTTGTGATCCATGGATGCTGGAAAATAACCTTTCGCAACCAATTGCACTGAATATTTACTTCTCATTCAAGTGTTGACTTTTTCCTTTGCCAGATAAAATAAAAAAAAATCAAAGCTGTGACTGTCGGGCAAACTGTTTCAGGCTTAAATTGCACTATAACATTTCTTTTAAATTAAATGGAGACATGAGCTTAGCAAAGTAATACAATCTGCACGTATAAATGAAACTAACTCTTTTAGTTCGAATTGCCAATACAATACAAGAGTAACAACATGAAAATTCACAAATCAAGAGAGGATCGCAAGGCCAACAAAATCTTATAGTGATAAAAGTGATCATAACATTTTCAATTAATTCTTCCATC
Source organism: Eucalyptus guilfoylei (assembly GCA_016097605.1). Classification (NCBI taxonomy): domain Eukaryota; kingdom Viridiplantae; phylum Streptophyta; class Magnoliopsida; order Myrtales; family Myrtaceae; genus Eucalyptus; species Eucalyptus guilfoylei. The sequence continues at coordinate 51,256,427 of CM027867.1, forward strand.
AGCTTTGATGTATGTGAAGTCTAGATATGTAGAAAAGCCAAACATCTGAAAACAACATTTTGTAACTTTGAGCCTAAATTCATTTTGGTGGCAAAGAGCAAACATGGCAATTTGTTAGTTGAATTAAACCACAATTTGCACACAAAAAATTCTGTGCTGAGATATGTAACATGGTATATCTTTAAGTAATAAATTTCAGCAAGAATCATCAGCTAACCAAAAATAGCTAACCTCTGACGAAACATGGTCTTGCATCTCAGAAAATTCCAACAATGAATCTCCATTTAGCTTGTCCATCGTACCAGTAGCTGCTGCACTTCAAAATCTTCAAGTCATAAACCATATGGCAACTAAAATTCAGGAGAAAGAAAACAAACTCAAGGCAGTTAGAAATTTGTAATCACATAGTCTCTACGGGGAATGGAGTAACAAGAGTCCAACTGAGACCACCGATCTTAAAGTCTCAGTCTGACATTCATTAGCCCAGATATGTGACCCACGAACTATTTAGAGCTCGTTGGGAAGTTAGAGTCTCTGCTACTGAAGCTCTAACTTTGCTAGGCAAATAGCCAGTGAATCCCACTGATCCACTTTTGAAAAGTGGTATTGGTCTTTTCAATTCAGTATGAGGACTCTTAACTATAAAAAAAATAACTATAGCTCTAACTTTCCTGCTTGGTGGAGAAATATTTGCCATCCTTGTCACTTATAGATGGAAGACAAACACAAGCATTAGTCAAAAGCTTGTATTTTGTTTAGCGATTAGATGTTTCTTTGTTTGACAAGCTTCTATATCTAGTTATTTACTCCAAGAAGAAATAGTTGAAATTTAGCAAGAGATCTCAACAAAAGCTTCAGGGTAAAGCACTTCCAAAGCTTTCCGAAGCTTCCGTACTTTTACATGGCATGCTGCCACAGAAGTTCACTGGCCTTATAGGCAGCAGTGTTACAAGATAAAACTGCTCCAGCTCAACAGTCCTTTCAAATCAAAACAAGCATCTAAGAAGCCAGCCCAGATGCACAATGATTGCTAGATACACCAAAAGTCAATGAAAGAAATATGTAAGTTAATAGGACACACCGGGATCCAGAGTGTCACTGTCGTTGTCAGCATATTCCAGTTCTTCATCGCTATCTTGCTTGGTTGGTTGCTTAAGTAAAGATACCTTTGAATATGGTGGAACAACAAAATTTTGTCCAATGACAACCTGAGAAGTGAGATATATTGACAATATAAAGGTCTATAAGGATTTTCCAAATGTATAAAATGTGATTAAGCAGTATAAAAGCTGGTCACACTAAGACAGGCTAGGATATATAGCGAGTTTATCAGAAATTATTATCTCCTTAGCTTATCTGGATGTGTTCTCCTTGTATAAGAGGACTTTAATCTTCAAATAGGAAAATAATATCTTGAGTCTCATGAAATTCAGTAGTATCATTCTACTTAAACCATCTAAAATGATCTAAAGAAAAAGCAGAACAACAATTTAAGCAAGGTTCTTAACTGAGCTAAGTGATAAGTACCTTAAAAGACAATACTACACCAGGTTTCAAAACTGACGCCGACTTCATTATTACTCCATCGCACACTATTGCATGCCTTAGCTCACATCCATCTTCAATAGTGACATTGTCCCATACGTAAGAACCTTCTATTAAGACATTTGATCCAATCGCACAATTCTTTCCAACTACTGAATTTGTAATCTTGGTGTTGCTTCCAATTGTGGTGTTGGTACCAATAACTGTATGTGGCCCAATTTGTGCAGACCTGGATTGCCCTATTTCTGAGTAAACAGAATCCATCAGACCAAGTGAGAATTTACATCCCAAAGTAAAATTGAGCAATGGCACCTTGCTCCAAATTCAAGCACTTCATGCATAAAGTGCCTACAGCATTCCACCCATATAAAGGAGAAAACAAAGATATGGTAATTAATCATGTCATCAGAGTTCGGCCCTCCTCACTATTCACCATGAAGACAGATTTTTAATAGGAAAAGCAAGGGATAAAGAAAAATACAACCATAGCAGAAAATGAATCACATCTAAAAGTTTTACTTCAGTGAAGAAGCATGTCAATACCAACAACTTATCCAACAATGACCTTATGATGTATCAATCCTAAATATAGCGAGATTTAGCACTTAAATTGCATTATCGTACTCTGCCATGCAACTTCAGCATCCCTTGTTCTTTCAAAATCTCTAATGGACAGAGGTATAGCCACATGATAGGAAGTAAATCAGACAAGGCCTTGTAAGATTGAAAATCACCAAAAGTATATTACTCCACAGGACAATTTTTAAGATGAATTGCTCAAATTGCAGGAACACCTTCTGATGTTCGGTGGTCAAAGGGTCATCGACATGCAGAACAAGATACTACAATTTTTTTTCTTTTTTTTTTTTTTTTTTGGGCGGGGGGGGCGGAGTGGGGGGGGAGGGAATAGATGCTACTTTGCTACTTTCATCTAGCGTGGTATTCTCAACTGAAAGTAAAGTACCTACAAAAATTAAACAAAAGACCATACCAAATGCTCGATACATTCCCTGTCTTTCAAGATTAGTAGCAGAATTCCCCAAAGACAGCACATCAGGAACCAGTGGGTATGTCCACCTCTGAATTATGTCCTTACTGATGGTGTCATAACCTCGGTAATTGTCAACTCTAGCCGCATAGCTTGAGTGAATTTCATGAGTGAAAATTTTGTAACCCATAATCTGAAACCATAAGCACTTAGCTCTGTGAAAATGCAATCATAGCAAAAAGGAATAACTAAAACAGGAGTTTCTTTCGCTTATAAAATGGGGACACACAAGAATGCACTAGTACATATATCCACCATTGCATGCGACCACAAAGTTCTATGAAACAAAATCGAGTATATTTGCATAAGATAGAGGTCAAGAGCACAGACTAGAACACATTCTCATAGGGAGAGAACTTTAGTAGCGCATAGGTTATGAGAAATAAGTACATCATCAACAAGCAGTCCTTTCACGAAATGCCGACGAAGATGTTGATAGTCAAAATTATCAGTGAAGAGACTGAGTACTTCGGGAGAGCAGATGTCTATATAGCAATCCTGCAAAGAAGACCATCATGTATTAATATTTATTAATCAACTATGCCATTGACTCAGAAAAGCAAAAGTGTGCAAATGCAAGGGGAACATAGAAGAGGCAATTTTCACAGGAGAAACCTCGATATCATTACGAAGAGTGATTGAGCTATTATCCACCAGCAGCATCTTATCAATAGACAAAGTCCCTTTTAAATGGTTTGTGTTCTCCTCATAATAGAGCAGCTGCTTTGTAGTAGGATCTATAGCCATAAACAGCCCATCTGTTCCAAGACGAGATTGTTGAGTGATTGGAGACGGTTTTGATCGTTGAATGACCATGGTCATTACAGCATTACTATCCTTTTTCTTTCTCTCCTTATGTTCTTGGAGTGCCCTCGTCAATGACATATTGCTTAGTGTATCTCCACTGATAAGGACAAAATCCCCATGTATCTTAAGAGGCAAAAGCGGCATAGATCAGAGTCGCTACATATTTGAAATACAGAAGAAGGAATTTACCAGTGGCAGCAATTAAAAAGGCTCCAAAATAATGAAAGAATCACAAAAAGGCTTATAGCTTATAAAGCCAATCTACAAAAATCCCACCTTTCTATGGGAAAGTCTTCATCCATCTAAATGCAGTCAAAAACACAAATCTTAGGTTTCCACTTTCACTTTAAATAAGACTTCATCAACTCTCATATGGCAACAACACAAATCACGCAGCATCCTATAAAAGCACTCAGACATGCTGTAAATCACTGCAAGAAGTTCCAAGGAGAAGCAGACAACCGCCAAAGTTGCACATGCACATTAGTACCCTTCATTTACTGATAAAATTTGGTTGTTTTCCCCTCAATACATGAATGAAAGATATCAATATGGGGACATGTTATATATTTGAATGTGAAAGAAATAGCACTCTTCAAAGTCAATGCAGTAAGAGGTGTGAACTCCTGCTTTGACTCTGAGAAGGGAGACTTTTATTGGATCAAGCAATGCACTTCTGTCTAGAAGTGCAAAAAAAAGAACTACAATTGAAAATGAAAAGGACAAACAGTGTAAAGAAAGTTTACCACATTACGCTCGTAAATGAATCGAAGAGCATCTCCTGCACTAACAGAATTGTGTGACTCAATTGTTGTGACAGTAAACTTTGGTTGCGCATACCACTGAGAATTCTCCAAGTAGCTTATCACTTGCTTGGCGTGAGCACAGCAGAATAAAAAAACTTCTTCAACACCAGCAGATTCAAGCCATGCTAGTGTATACTCTATCATCGGGAGATTTACCAATGGCAGCAGCACCTTCAATAACAAAAGGCTTAGTTACACCAAAAGATAAAAATGCACATAATTGATCTGATAATTTAGGAGCAATTTGAAGGATCCAACAAATTGAGTATCCCAATAATACAACCAAAAGGTAAACCCAGCTAAAAAATATAAAAAATGGCCGCGGACATGCTTCCACGTGTCAGGATTGATGTTCAACTTTTTCAGAGATATCATTAATTCATGAACAGCAACAACAGGAAACAGCATCGAGCCGGGTACAAGTCTAAAGAAAACACAATCCACAGAATAAACATCGACGGTTCAAGAACAATCAAATCCTCATTCGACCCTGCTGAACTAATTCTTTCGACATCCCAAGATACACCAATCCCCGCAACAACATATATCATCTCCCTTCCCTAAACAACGCCCGGTGATTGCCCTGACGAGCCATCGCTCGCGCTCGGAAAGGCCATCAATCACCTCCATTCCTCAACTGCCGTAAGTTCGATCGGTCAGTAAATCATGTTTCTGAACTCATTCACAAGTAGCAAGCCAAAGACTTAGACAAACGGATTTCCGAGTGCGCTAGAGTTTTGCCAAAAATTAAGCAAAGCGAAAACTCCGCCCGTCATCATCGCCAATCAATCCCCCCGCAATTCACCGCCACAATCGATTCGGCACTACTCAGACGAACCACACATCAAGCTCGCTCGCTCCTAAATCGCACACGCGACATCGCCCCGCCCCGCCCCGCGCCGCGCGGCGTTACGCGAATAGGCACATGCTACGCAGAATCCAGCGCGGAACCTCCCTCCGCGCGCAACCGAAGCGGGACGAGAAGAAGAGGGCGGCGGGGGAGAAGGAGAACGAGAACGAGAACGAGAACGAACGGACGGCAGAGGCGGCGGCGGCGGTACCTTGGGGCGCTCGAGGGTGATGGGGCGGAACCTGGTGGCGAAGCTGTCGGCCAGCAGCACCGCCTGGAGCGGCACGCGCGCCAGGTCATCGGGATCGTCGGAGACCGCCCTGGCCGGGGCCTTCTTCGGCGCGCCCATGTCTTCCTTCTTCCTTCCGCCGCCGCCTCGATGAGAGAGAGAGAGAGAGAGAGAGAGAGAGAGAGTAGCAAGCTCGATGAGTGGGAGTTTTTTTCTGCTCTTATGTTTGGCCGTCCGCCGGCGGTGCACCGAAAAAGAAAGATGTTCGGGTTCTCCGGTTAGCCCGAATGAGAACGGATCCGAGTGAAGCCCATTTTTAACCCGGTCAACAAAATAACTCCTCTTGGACCCAAAAAGAAAAAACACAAAATTTCTCCTCATTCAACAAAAAAATAATAATAATCTGTAACCTAGGAGAGATGCTATTGCTATTGTTATCATTAGTTTTGTTGTGATTGATCAGGTTCCGTGATCCAAGCAATCCGAGGCATTTCCTTAACGTGCAAACTCGAGTGTAGTCATGAGCAGGCCGATTTAGTCTCGTTTTTTTTCCGAACTAGACCCGAAGCTCACCCCTCTAACAATCGCCCATGAGGCCTTGAACCACAAGCCAACACGGACCCACTTGCGATTCAAGAGGTAAAAGAGAAAAGTTAGTCCAGTAGCTCTTTGCAACCGATATAATTATACAAATGATCCATGAATTTTGGCAAGATATATAACGTGATCCATAAACTTTAATTTATTTAATATAATACGAACTTTATCTCAATATGTAATACAGTTTTTAAACTTTTAATTTGTTCAATAGAATCCTTAATCTTTTGGTAAATGTTCAATTCAATCCCTATATTATATGAAAATATCTATTGTTATCATTATATTAAATTAAATTCTAGATAATATTGAATATTTTTATGTAGTCTAAAGATTAAATTAAATATACACAAAAAATTCAATGACCACATTAAAAAGATCAAACGTTCAGAAATTATATTGCACATTAAACTAAAGTTCTAGAACTATATTTCATAAATTAAAAGTTTAATGACCCCATTACACATTTGATTAAAGTTAGGAGGCTTAAAGTTAAATATCTTGACGTTGAAAGAGAGTTCTTTTGTTTTGATTCGTCCGGGACCATTTTCGCTTAGTCATCCAACGTACTAAACGACGGCGATTGTAAAGCTATGTTCGACTCAAAGTCCAAGGTCTTTGATGTTCATTGAATCGAGTCGCGTAGAAACTCAATGTAATTACGTCTGTTTATAGCTGTTACCAATCACAGAAAGCTTGTCATCGATTCACATCTCACTGAAAAAAACCCGAGTTCATAGCGGATACATTTGACTTGCTACCATTCCGTTCTCAGGATCCATCACCACCGCTAACTGTCCATCAAGCAGCCTCAGAATGAGACCACTCCCAACATTGCATTCGCGAGCCAATGCTTCTCCAGCGTAGAGGGCACTTACGAATATGCCGTGCTGGAAGCACAAGAAGATGCGCCGAAGGTCGGGATATGAATTTCTACCCCTATCAAATGCACGATTATCATTCTTATGGTCATCGAATAGCTATCCAGAATCTCTTGCCAGAATAAATTTAGCTTCCAAGCAATTCTGTTCGTATAAAATTCACATTTACAGCCACAGCGACTACAACAAGCAAACTATACCGGATAAGAAGTGTTGATGCTACCACTACCTCTCTGTGCCTTCGACAACCAATTGAAGACCAGAGTAAAGCAATCTGACAAGTGACGACCTACCTTTTTATCTCCTATCACACTAAGTATGAGCCTGCCTCACTTTGTATAAGAGGGGTGCCGATTCAAGAATGTAAAAGGTATCCGAGAGTGGCACTGATCATAGCCACCATAACGACAAACAGAAGCGGATATCCTGCTTGTGCTCTTTGTTCGTTTTTCCTAATCCAAGCTGCCTGTGAAAATGCCAGACGACAACAAAAGGTAGAGTTGTCATTATGGTAGAGGCAGTTATTGAAAGTGAGACGAATTAAGAAAGAAGAAAAAAAAAGGATTGGGAATCTGCAATTGAGAAACTTACTAGTTCCTCTCTCAAAGATAATGTCTCTTGAGTGTTCGATCTCATGTCTTCCATAAGCTTTGCAATGGTAACTTCAGCCTACAAAGGATCCACATGAAAACTTCATTAATCTGTCCCTGGAATTTAGGCAATGAAAGTATACCAAACGCCCGTGGTTCAATATCAACAACAAGTGACAACATTCTATTAAAATGATTACCAAATTGCCAAAATCAAAATAGCAATGCCCGCAGTACAATATTGACAACAAGCGACAACATTCTATTAAAATGATTAACGAATTGCCAAAATCAAAATAGCAGTAGGACCGGGTCATATTAAAAAAAACCAAATCAGCCAATTTAAAGTTATAGCGACTCTATTCCATGCAGTAGTCAAATGGTAACTTGGTAAGTACAGGAACACACGAACATACATGGACAACTCCGCGCTGATGCAGACATGAGTAAACACTGCCATGAACACATTCATTCAATCATGGAGAAGTAAACTCCACCAAACAAGACGAATGAAACCCAAATTTCTAGACTAACCTCGCTGAGTCTTGATTCAAATTCATTTAGTTCTGACTTTAGCTCCACCACATCTCTGGATAAACTCACTTCCTCCATATTTGTGGTCACAAATGGCTGCGACGCTACATCCTTTGCCTTCTCCACCACAATCTCCTCTGCCAATTTGTTTTTATCGTCTGACTTCACATCCTTTGCTGCCTTCATCATAATCTCCTCTGCCAAGCTTTCTCTCTCTTCTGATTTCACATCCCTGGCTGCTTTCATCACAGTCTCCTCTGGTAAGTTCTTTTCCTCCTCTAACTTCACATCCTTTGCTGTCTTTACAACAATCTCCTCCTCTAAGTTCTTTTTCTCCTCTGACTTTACATCTTTTGCCGCTTTCATCACAATCAAATCTGATAGGTTCCCTTTCTCCTCTGACTTTACATCCTTTTCCACATGCAAGTCCCCATTGTTTAATATCTTGATGAAGTCAACAGACTTCACCTGATGAAAATTTAACCTCAATAGCAGTTCAAATGGTTTACCTCAAAAAGGAGGAGGGGAAGACCCAAACCCAGTAAACCAGCTTCTTCATGTTTAATGATGGAAAATAAGGAGAAAAAAAATGACGGCTTTTCTTCCCAATCTTACCATGGGCACCATGGGCTCTGGATAGAAGAAGTCAACTCCACTCAATTCTTCCTCTTTTATAACTGAAGCTTCATTTAGACCCAGTGTAAATGTCCCATTGATTGGTGACAAGTCTGGTGAATGAGGCGGACTGATGAGGGACACCCGGAGTTTGTTCTCTTCTACGTACCTGCCTTCATCCTTTGTAAACTGATAGACACACAAATGAGAAAGCAACAAAATAATAAAATTCAGGCTCTGCGGAAAGAATAACCCATACCATGGCAGATGTGATGTCCTCGTCTGTTGTACCAGGAGGAACAACGGTTCCTTGGATTAAGAACTTGTCTTTGCATATCATATCCGCGGGAGCAGTACGTTGAGCTTGCATTTTAACTACAATTGACACGACATACACGGTAAGAAACTCAGCATTACCACTGAAATGCCAAATATCAATCTTAGTGGTCTAATATGGTCTTGGTTTTATTTACTGACCAGTACGGCATGATAATCCTCACCAAAACAAAAAGAAGCCAAAGAACTGAACATGTCCAATATGCTATATCACTAACATATTTCGCTCATTTCTGTTCCACAAGAATGCAAAATCTTTGTATGTATAATTTGAATTTCTAAGCAATGTGAAAAGAAACAGGTCAAATGAAAATTAGCATCCATGAAAATCCTGTTGATATATCTGTGATTTTAATACTCAATCCTCTCTAATGTCCAACTCACAATTTCTATAGGAGAGAACCCCGCATCTTTAATCATAGATCAAATGTTTCAAATAGTAAACATTTGATTATTCGTTCTCCACAATCATGGCATTTCAACAATTAAAATCGTAAACTTGGAAACTCCTAATAACTTCTTGTGTGTGCTTTGACTCAGAGACCAATATACCCATCCTTACCTAAAACTCAGGCATTTCAACAAGATGACCAGACATATACACCGGTTTCACAGTAAATGTCAATAAGATGGCATACCATTGAAATTGCATGAAGATTCTGGGGCAATAACTCCAGCATTTGGTTGAACACAGTATTTCTTTGGAGATGTAGTTTTGACCTGCCACAGTAGTAGTTTCCAGTTTCAGATTACTTCATATTCAGATTTTGAATCCTGGCAATATTAAGCTACCAAAACACTGTCAAATGATAGGTTATTTTACCTTAAAAGCGACATATTGGCGAGAACGATTCACGAGTCGGATGATACAAGTACTTTGCTTCTTCAGCTCAACTAGCAACGAGAGAAATAGATAAGCAGTAATCAGTTCACATTCCTCAACTTTGTGCGGGTTAACTTCAAAAAGCACGAGAAGAAAAAGAAGAGGCAAAGCAGTGACCAAATAATCTCGATGCAAAATTCATGATAGAGGATACCCAACATCGACAATTTCAAAAGCATACATGTGGAATAAAAGGTTTGCTACTTTTGGCGAAATCCTTCAATATTACAAGTACTGTTCCCACTGTATATTCCTCCCTAAGCAGATTTATAGGAAGAAGCTAGCGTTGTGTATCTAATTCCCAGAGCCTTACATATAAATTTGAGTTCACGAGGCTGAATCTCCAGAAGCTGCTTCTCCATGTGCTCTCAGAGAATCCAGATTCACAACAACTCTTCTTAGCATCAAGAGCCACCAATGGACTTCCCCCGATCTCCTCCTCTGCAAATCGAGAACTTAAAATTGAGAATAAGATCCTGCCATTGATTAAACAATGGAAAACTCGAAAAGGCCGTCGACAAATGAAAACATCAGATAATCACACATAAGAACCGAGATCAGAACAGCGCAGATAGAAGGACCGATTCATCTCTTTTCGACTGCCTAATCCGTAGGAACAAAAAGGAGCTCCGTTATTCCTCGATCATTTCCAACCATGACGACAGAACCGAGATCACCATGGACGCAACGAAAGACTATACAATAAAAAGTTCGCGAGCTTAGTAGCAAATCGATCCTAACTCAGAACAACCGTCCCGATCACGCCATCAACGCTGTCCTCAACTTCCACGGTTAACTATCAACAATCCAGAAAACTCAACAAACAAAATGCAACGTCTCCATGCGAATTCGAAAAGCACAATCGGAGGACGACGAGCACCGGTACCGACAAACTGCGAAGCTAATAAAGCGAGCTCAAAAAAAGCACTCGGCAGTCAACGCTCAACGAAGAAGACTCCGTACAACGACTAAAGGCCGAAGAAAACGCGTTCACCAGCGAGAAGAATCGCAACAGCCCGAACTCGAAGTCGACCGCTTCGAAAACCGAGCCGAGACGGAATCGCCGCACGAATCTCGGATCAAGCCGCGTCCAACTCGGATTCCGACTCGCCTCGAACTCAGCCCGCTCAACAGAGCTCCCGATCCCCGCGCGATCACGAACCGGGACAAAAAAAAAAAGAAATTCCAAACGGAAACCCGGCGGATTACGGGGCCACCCGGCTCGAACTCGCCGCGATGCGCGGGAAAGACGACGCGGTTTCCGAGAGGGAGGCCGCCGGCGGCCGGCCGACGGACGGAGGCGTTGCCGCGCGTTGCGGCGGCGACGAGGCGGCGGAAGAAGGACTCGAGAAACGACGCGGGCGGGGGAGCGGACGAGAGGGAGGGAGGGAGGGCGTGGGGATTTAAGGCGAGAGGGAGGAGTAGCGTGAGCTTGCCGTTTGATCTTCTTCCGCCGCGGGGGTGGAGGGAGGAGGAGGAGGAGGATGACGTCAGGCTTCGGTTGGTGCGAGCTGCTGCGCAGGGAGCGAGGATACCGAGAAAATCCACAGTTGCAGAGAGGGAGGGAGAGAGAGAGAGAAGTTGGTGATCGCTGACGTTGAAGGGAGAGAGAGAGAGAGAGGAGACTGGGGAAATGGGAAGTGGAAGGCAAGTTAATGAAGACGGGGGAGATTTTTTTTTTTTTTTTTTTTTTTTTTGCCGGTCCGATTTGCTGAGGGCGGTTGTACCGGTCGCCGGTCGGTCGGTAGGTTTGGATCCGATTTATGTTGTGTTTGACCACTAAGAAACCAATAAATATTCTCATTTATTGGATTTTTTGAGGGGGGCAAATCGACATAAATGGCTTGCCGACTTTGAGCTAATATACAACATCGCATCTCAGTATGTTCAATATGATTCTTAAACTTTAAGTTCAATGTGCAACGCTGTTTTTAAATTTTTGATTTGCACGAAGTGACCCTTGAACTTTTTATATGTGTTTACGTTGTACCTGGATGGCATGAAAATGCACGAACTTGTCATTGCATTAAATCAAGTTTAGGGATGTCATCAAGCATTTTCAATATCATTCAAAGGGCCCGTTTGGTTCGACTTTTGGGGAATGCATTTTTACAAATACCTTTGGAAAATAGGGTTTTCCGAAATATAAATAATAAAATTTACATTGAAAAACAACTTTAGCCAAAATGCCGTTTGGTAAAATTTGCATTTGTAAATGATTTTTATTAAATTAAAGTCCGGCCACCAAACCACCGGATCTGGTGGCCGGATGGCCTTATTTGGCCCTTAGACGGTCGATGGGGTCGTGCGACCTAAGGCGACCATCACCTAGGTCGTGTGACCCAAGTGTCGCCTGAGATTTGGCGATGGTCGCCGGGGTCGGGCAACCCTCAAGCGACGATCGCCGGCACCTCGCCGGCGTGCGACCCCTTGGCCGGCGATCGTTGGCCTCCGATCGGCTTCTTCATGCAGTGGTGTGCGGTGGTTTTGGAAAAAATGAATAGTACCAAGGACTTGCATTCCGAAAATGCAACTTCCGAAAGTACCTTTTGAGCTGCATTAGGCTAAAGGCCCTTTGAGCTACTTAGAGATGCAATTATATTTTGCCAAAGTTGTCCAAAAAAACGAAACAAACTCGTTTGCATTTAGCCAATAGACTTTAGAGTCCCAAAGTGTCTTCCAAATGCCCAACCAAATAGGGCCAAATAACTTACCAAAGGTTCTTGAATTACATTTAATAAATCAAAAGTTCAAAGACGTTATTACATATTAAAATAGAGTTCAAGAACGTATTAAACGGATTAAAAGTTCATGAACGATGTTGTGATCGGGAGTCAAGTTAAGATGCATGATTTATAGTTGAGAGAGCAAAATTCGAAATGCCATCCTCCATTGTAAATCTATGTTTGTTGTCACGCGAAACATGTGCCAAGCGGAGACTGAATAATGCATATCGTTTCCGTTTATTTCAGGTATATATTTTTCTTTTGATATTAATTTGTTCAAGGCAAGACGACACACGTTCTCTTTTGTTTTTCTGGGACCAAAATTGGATGCGACGTTTTGGTGATGAGCGGGACCTTCGCTTCTAGAATCCGCAATTTGGGACTCGCCGACATTGAATTGGAGGGAGGGATTTTTCTCAGCAATTTATTTCAAGATATCTTCTTTGAATTTAACGTCTTTTGGCCTGTCGCAGAACGAGGCTCGTTTTCAGAAGATGAAAAGACCGGACCCGATGAACATGAATGTGTACGAGAGAAATCGAATTTCGTTCTCTTCTGGAAACCGCCCGAATTTGACCATCCCCCTCTCCCACGTTCTTCGTTTTGTCAAGGCGTGTGTCACATCAGCGGTAGAGGTGTGCAATTAGACCGGGTATACCCAGGAACCGGACCGGTCCACCCGAAAAACAGGATTGGGAACCGGTTCCGAGTAATTACCCACCCGATACCAGTTCCCGGACCAACTAGTCGACTAATCGATTATATGATACTATGCGAAGGATTATGATACCATTAAAGATATATCAAATTAATACCCGTGATGCATTTGTCAAAAAATTAATTTTCATCTCATAAAAAATCCCAAACCGGTAACCCAAAACTAGATCTATCCTTTTGCTAAAATGTATATGCATCGACATGCATGGATTTTCAAGCGTCGGATATGTTCTTTGCAATGGACTCTTTGCCACTTTTTGTCAATCGTAAGAATTATGAATTTTGATCAAGAGGGCCGACTTTGGTTTTTTCGTGAGTCTAAGGTAAATGTGTTATGGGCATTGATTTGGGATTTTAATGGTATTAATTCGGAAAACAATTATTGCATCTAATCTCGAGCTTGATCTCGATAATTAAAAATATTTAACGCCAATTGGGAGGTCATTGTATGACTCTAATTCATGTCGTTAGGCAGATAATCAACTCTCATTTTAGGTCACAATGCAATAGAGAACCATATTATGTGTGCTAAATAAACAAAATGTGAGAGACTTCATTTATAGACTTTTTGGATCAGAATGACATGAAGGGTTAACAAGTTTTGATAGAACTCCTTTCTATACGGAATATAAAATGTGACCACAATAGACATGATTAAGAATAACTGAGACTTGACTCTTTTTGCTTAAAGTGACTGCAATTGATGGGAATTGATCGATCTTTGATAGACCCGTAAAGGGACAGCAATCAATTTGAAGGTCAAAAGAGCATTGGACCATGGAAGAATGGAAGCTTCCTTTTATGCACGAAGGTGCCCACCTATATATAAATATTTATTTATTTATTTATTTTTGTGGATTTGATTAAATGAGATAACGACTCGTCTGCATTCACGAAATCTCCATTTATTTCGTGAAAATTGAATAACGTGAAAAGCCTTTTTCTAAAGAGTGATCACTTGCATTGTTTATAGATAATTGAATGATATTTTCATTGTCGACAAAAATATTTAGATGTAAATTATTGTTGATAATAAATATATTTTTGTTGACTAATTATTTCATACGATAAAAGTGAATAATTTTAAAAAAATATTTTTTTCTAAATATTTATTATTCCAAAAACAAATGGAACGTGACGGTACTTTTGAGCTCGAAGCCCACTTTGGATGATTATCAATTATTGGAAAAATAATTAGGAACACGTGCACAGTGCCGTGCTGCTACATTTCCCGCGGGACATTAACTTTAAAAAAAAATATATATATATATATATATATTTTTTTTTTTTTATTTGTTTTATCGATTATAGACACGTCCCACTTATTTGAAATCTTTTTATTATTATTATTATTTTGTGAATATGTAGCCGTGCGTTGTCCCCCGTAAATGTCACTTTTTATGAATGTGGCCCCCAACCTTTTAAATTTTTTGTCCTCTTGCGCTTGCAAATCACCTTTTTGGTGTGGCTCTTTTTCTTAAACAATGTCATGAAGATCGACTTTTCTTTTCCAACGATGAGGACGATGGAAAGCCCCTTTTGTTTCGATTTCGGAATTTTCCTTCTCTCGAAAAAAGTGAGATCGGATGAACGATACCAATTTCAAAGTATTTATTCACTTTGTTACATCAAATAGGACAACTTTTGGCCGTTTACTAAAAGAAGAGAATAACTTATTATATTCTATAGTGTGAAACTCACACTTCAAAGATACCATTAAAGAACAATTACATGCGGATAAAGAGAAAATACATTACAATTTCAATGAATTATATTTATATAATTTTACAAGAGAGAGAGTTTAATGGATGATATAGATTGGTCACTGCCACGGTATCATATGACTGTTTTAGTTAATAACATATTGCAATACCGATTTTGATGAGTCTAACGTAGTACGTGGATTAGTCATTACCGCAACATCATACGGTTGTTTTCATTTATCTTTTTCTAGTGCAATGCCGATTGTGACGAGTTTAAAGCATGCGTGTCGGTTAATAAATTAGTGCGATCCCGATTTTGATGCGAGATCAAGGCACGTCCCAAAAAAAAACAAAGAAGACATAACGTGTGGAATTCACGAAAAGGACACGAAACCAACCATTTGTTAATGCCTATGAGATGGAGGGAGGCAGGAGGAAGCAAAGCAAAATTGAAGAGAAATGGGCCATCCGTTCCGGGAAAAAACCCACCTTCTCAAGCTATCATCATCATCCCAGTTCAACTGCCGTTCTCGCCTAATCAATGGCGGCATGGTTTAGGCCTTCTCGGGCCACAAATCTTTCCCACTTGAAAGCGACATGCCATCCAAAAGGCACCTCCTCTATCTCGATCTCGACCTTGACCTCGAACACGGCCTCGACGCGGCTAGAGGAAGCTGTTCGGGGCAAATCTCGGCGTCGGCTGCTGAGGAATAGAGGTCCGAGGTTATGCTCGTTCTCACTTTCGGTAATGAAATGTTGGTCGGAAATTTGAATGTATGCTTGAGATGCGGATGCGTACACATGGGTGCAAGTAAGTTAGTGACCTACCCCGGTTCATTGCTCAACACCCTTCAGCATGACGACACTCATGTTCGATGGACTTGTCTGGGAAGCACATCTGGAATGAAATGAATGGGCTCGTCGACATTCCCTCGTGCCCTCGACCAATAAGGTTTTTCCATGCACGTTCAATTCATCGATCGGGATGAAGTGATGTGACAGGATCGACAGTAATTGTTCGGTTTTCCCGACGTGATTGCTGCGATGCCTTTCGATTCCGGAAAGAAGAGAACAAAGCAAGGTTGATTGACTCGGCGACAGCGTACATCATCGATGCCGCGTCCAAATTGACCTAGGATGATGTCCTTAGTGCGCTAAAGAACACTTCTACGATGAGCTCCATTTCTTTGCACTGCATGTGTAGGCCCGTGACGTCGGTTTTTAGTTCTTTCTTCATGGGCTTTTTGCAGCCCATGAAATGGAATGCCCGGCTACTCGTGGGCCCACATACTCCCAAGGCCCGCTCATCGATAGTGGGCCAGCGGCCCAATCAAACCAGCGATGACATGCTGGCTCCCGTCAACTTAATCACTAGAGATGATTTTTACAATGATTCAGCATAGCCATCCAATTTTTTTGTATTCCATTGGGGTGAACATCGAATTTGTGTTGTATGCTTAATCCCTAGAATCGAGCACATAATTATGACGCGAGAGTATAGTCATCATGTACAAAATTAGCACATTTTTTCCATCTAACCATGCTCCCGACTAAAAAAGGTACTCATATGATGTTTTTCATTTTTGTTGATGCTCGCCGTGACAAAAGAAAAATTGATACGTGATGGACATTGGTATTTGGTGCAGTTTTTCTTTTTGGAAAAAGAATATGACGTGGTATATGATATTTCTGCCCATATTCTTGTTGTAATATAGAGGATAAATGAGATAAATGGCCCGTGAATTTTGAATATAATCCCTAATTTTAAATTTATTCAATATATTCATTGAAATTTAGATTTACGTGTAATATTGTTCTTAAACTTTTGGTAGGTATTCATTTAGTTGTTGGACTGCATGGAAAAGTTTAATAATATTGAATATTTTCACGTACAAATTAAATACATATCAAAAGTCTAGAAATTATATTGAATAATTAAAAGTTTAAGGATGATATTTGACATTGGGTCACGTTTAACTTTGTGTCAGCATCCTTAATATGGAAAAGCGTGGGACACACGTCAGTCAAATACATCCCGGGCCCGCGAAATCACGGATGTCCCATGCGGGACCCGTCAATATCAAGGGCCCCGATGCGTCGGGGGCTGACGTGGCACCGCATCGCTCCGCCAAATTTTCTCCTCCAACACAAATGGCGCCATCCGCGGCAGGGCGGGAGGGAGGGAAATCGCTGGGTCCCATCTTTTCGCCCGTTAAAACGGCTCGTCGCCACGGCCTTCTTCTTCGTCTTCCATTTCGGTTCAGCTTTTTCCACCCCCTCGACGATAGGATCTTCGCGTTTTCCGATCCCGCTTTAACCGCGCGAAACCCGACGGATTCTCAGACGATCGATCGAAAATGGTGACGCATCGGTCGTCGCTTCTCCTTTCGAAAAAGTAATGTTCGTCGAGATGATTCGGACCTTCGTTCCGCCGATCGCGTCCTCGTCGGAATCGGCATTCGCGCCGCCGCGTTCGCGGATTGCGTGAGCGAGAAGGTGGCTTCCCGCTCTGCTTTAGCCGTCGGTTTCGAGCGTTTCCTGACGATTTCTTGCTATTTCGCGACGTTCGCGAGCGAGAATTGCGTGCGTGAGCCGCTGTTTGAGTCGAGTTTTGCTTCTGTGTGACCGATTCGTTCGATGTAGATGGACCGGATGAGGCCTCTGTACGTCAGGCAGCAGAGCAACCCCGGGACGCCGGGAGGGTCGGCGTCCCCGACCAGGTCGCCGCTCCACCGGTCGCCGCTTCACCGGCACGCGCGGTCGGGCTCCACGGGGTACATGAAGAAGGCGCAGACGAAAGCCGCCGCCCAGAGGCTGGCCCAGGTGATGGCGCATCAGCTCGGCGACGACGAGGACGAGGAGGATGATGACCTCTCGTATGAGTACACTCCGGCCAGCAGCGCTGGAAGCATCGGGCTGGCCGGCGGACGTGCTCCACGGGGTCGCTCGCCGATGGTATTCACTTGGCTGGACTATTTATGTCGATTGGAATTCGATATTCGTTGTAGTTTTCCAGCTGTACGAGCGCAGTTCTTAACTTTTCTTCAAATGGTACTTAGATCATGAAATTAATCTTCGAAGAAGTCGACTTATAGGTCGGTTAGTATATTGAATGAGTTCATCAGAGAATGTGAAGGTGCATTGAATTAGTACAGTTTGTGTTGCGTATTTTCAGTGTCGATGCTCACTTTCGACCGTTTGTGATTGGTGTCAGTCAGTTCGTCCCCATGTAGAGCAACCGCATTCGGCACGTTCATCAGCAATTGGGCGACCGTCGCCGCCCCTGAACCCCGTCGATCAACCGTCATTGGCTCAGATATCGACTCCTACTCGGTCGGCTCAATCTGCTGCTGCTGAACAATCTCAACCGAGCCGCACAGTGGTTGTTGGCAGGTCGCCTCAGTCCGCTAACACGGAGCAACCATCACTGCCTCATTTATCAACTCCAACTCAATCATTTCATTCTGCCACCACCGCTGCCGAACAATCTCAACCTACTCGTTCCGTGGTGGCAGGCAGGTTGCCCCAGTCAGCTAACACAGAACAACCATCATTGTTTCATATATCGACTCCCACTCAATCATTTCACTCTGCCGCCGCCGAACAATCTCTTCCTGCTCGTTCGGTGGTGGTAACGAGCAGGCCATCTCAGTCAACTAACCCAGAACAACCTCCATCCGCTCGTTCAACATCAGGTAGCCGTCCATTTTTAGGAGTTAAAACAGTGACTATGGTGCCTGCTAGTGTCCCGATATCTTTAAAGCCATCCTACTCTGTCATTCCAACTGAGACTCCAGTTGAACATCGCAGAGACAAAAGGTATTACTCCAATCCTTGCTAGCAAATTTAGCCACTTAGAAAGCTTTGTTACCACTTCCTTCCTCATTAATCAGAGATCAAACTTGAGGTCAACACGAGTTTTCTCAAATGTTTCATTGACAAAAGAACTTTTATTTGTTCGGGGTACTCTTGTTTGGCTTTTGGAAGCACAGGCATTGTAATGTAAGCAACTGCACATTGGGGAACTAGAAACAACTGCGTGTTGAGATATTCCTCACTGTCAACCGAGAACAATTTTTGAAATGTCAACAAAAAGAATACCCTTAACTACTTGTTGCCCAATTCGCTGTGTTACTGTAATACTGTTGCTCTATGTTTGTGCTTTTATTAATTGAAAGTTCTTGTGGTACTTTTATTAGTAGGTTTTAGGGACTATTAAGAAGTTATTTGTTCTTAATTGTTTACATTGTTTGATATAGTTCATAAGCCAAATGGCTGATTTCTTTTGATTTCATTCTATCAGCAGATTGTCTGTGGATTGGGATAACATGAGCACAAAAGAGACTAGCAATCAGCGATCTGCTTCTGCTTTACAAGATGAGGTATGGACGTATTATGGGTTGCACATAAATCAAGGCAGAATGCAATTGTTTAACACATCCGGGCTATACTAGAACATCAATATGCTTGTCTGGTTTGTTTCTTCAGCTTGATATGCTACAAGAAGAGAATGACAGCTTACTTGAAAAGGTAATGTTGCTTCTTCCTTTTCCCCCTATCGACTTATCTTTTTAGGACCGAGTCAATTAAGGTAATTTGGAGAGTAAAGTTAATGGAAATAATACTAGTTATCAGGCATTATTTCAAGATGCTGCAGTGCCATTAAGTTCAAAATATTAAAATGGTAGTTCTATTCATGCAGTATCTTTAAGTACAATTTCAGTCATCATCAAGTTGTAAGTACTTTAGGACTACGATAAATATCCATGGGGTTGTAGTTCTATTCTTTATTTATTTCTACTAGCGCCATCTTGATGGTAGATACTTGCTCTTGCCAGCTTCAACTTGCAGAAGAGAGGTGTGACGAAGCAGAGGCTAAAGCTTGGCAGCTTGAGAAGCAGGTGTGGTACTTTGTTCACTCTATTTTGTGTATTGTCAATGACCTCTTGTATATATCTTATGGGATCTCTTTTCTCAGATTTGTTCTCTTGGTGAAGGGGTAAATTTGGAAGCTCGTCTTTTGAGCAGGCAAGCCTGTCATTGTCTTCGGAGTTGTTTCTTGATGATGCTAACTTTTATGCTCTCTAACATTTTATTCTTGATAGCTCTTCAGAAAGGAAGCAGCCTTGCGGCAAAGGGAGGTCTGTTTTCTACCTTGCTTAGCTTTTCAAGCCCTTATATTTGGGACCTTTTCTTTGTTTTAGGGGCATCACCCCTGAAGATGGATAATATTGCATGTTACCACATGGATCATTATAGATTGTCCCCGGCATGATTATGCTTCCTAAAGCAGAGCTTGTGCCATCTCATTATTTTAGAGACTCTGTCTGTGGGGAAGACATGTAAGGACATACACACGAATAATATCAATGCAGAAACATAAATGAAGCAAATGAAAGGAAGCTAAGAAGATGGAGAGATATTCTAGACCAAGATTACTAAGATAATTGTATCTTCAATTTTGCCTGATTTTTTACCAAGTGTCACTTTGCCATGAAGAAATCTAGGCTGGGGGGCAGGGGGTGCAAGGACAAAAAGATCTACTTATGGAACATTAAGAGGAACTCTGACGATATGTTGGGTAACCCTGTATAGAATGTTCTAACTCTGCTGTGTGTACTCTCCGCCAGGTAAATAGAGGAAGAGCAATTTTAGGGATTAGATCGTAATAGGCAGAGATAGGCATTTGTTTACTCAATGCTAGAACTAGAAATTACATGCCGATCCTTTGCTTGATCAACAACATTTAGAATATTATGGCTTGACATGTGGATGAATGCAGATGCAGCAATTGTTATTTTTTGTTCAGTTTTCAACATCTTGCAGGATATCGTTCTAATCTTGCAAAATATTATCTCAGTAATGAATCATTCAGTTTGTACATGAGGGGGCTTCTTTCTTTGTTTTTTGTTTTTATTTTTATTTTTGGAGGGGGACGGGGAGGACCACAGCCTTCATTAACCAGTACTGAAATTTTTGTAGGCTGCTCTGAGAGATGCTGGACAGACTCAAGGAGGGAAAACAGAAGAGATTGCAGCTCTTCAAATTGAAGCTGAGGTATTCTCAACTTCCAATATACATGCTACATGTTAGTTACTTCTAGTTCTTGGAGTAAACTGATGAACTTATTGATGTTGTTATGTGCTGAATCTTGAGTAGATAGCAAGGGATGAGGCAACATCTGCATGGGATAAGCTTCATGAAGTTCAGACAATTTCTCAGAGGACCGTACTGACCCAAGAAGAAATGGTTGTTAAATCAAGCATTTTTCATGTGTTTTATGTTATTCACCCAACTAACATTTCCTGCTAATTGTCATCTTAGGAGGAAGTGGTCCTAAAGAGATGTTGGCTTGCTCGGTACTGGAGTCTATGTATTAAATACGGTAAGTCATTATCGTAACTGAGAACATACCACTTTTTACATTATAATTGGATAATTTGAATCATTTATACTTATTTGTAGCAGAGGTGCAACTACTCATCTTCATGAAGTCATGTACACCACTCTGTTAAATGGAATT
The DNA here is from genome assembly GCA_016097605.1 of Eucalyptus guilfoylei. Lineage (NCBI taxonomy): Eukaryota > Viridiplantae > Streptophyta > Magnoliopsida > Myrtales > Myrtaceae > Eucalyptus > Eucalyptus guilfoylei. The sequence continues at coordinate 51,277,817 of CM027867.1, forward strand.
TCTGGACTCCTTGTGTGTGTGTGTGTGTGTGTTTTAAACCGCTTCATCCTGCTAGGATGATTGAGCTACGAGCCTATGACACTCTCTGTGAGCATGCCAGAGGCAACTCTGCTAAAAGGGGACACAAATACTACTCATAAGACAAAAGAGAGCTTATCAGTCTGACTGTCTCATTCCTTTCATGGAGAAGCCACATAGAAACACCAGAAATGTGACACAATGCAAGTACACGAGGAGAGGATTATGCTTTTGCATTCCTCATAGGTGTGCAAAGTACGTTACTATCCGTATCGTTGAACCAGGAGCTATCAATGTATATGGGTTAGTGCCTACATATGATGGAAGCCATTGCTTCCATTGTTCTTTCTAGTAGAGAACATGATCCTATTATCTGATTAGAGTCCTTTGATGTCCAACAGTGAGAGTTTGTTGTGGACTGTGTATATCCTGTGCAGATAGAAATATTCTCTGGTGATCCTATTCATGACCAAAGAAAAGATTGACACTGAAAAAGTCTGATTGTTTGTTAATGTGTGTCTATAACATAATTATAGTTGCCTTCGCCTGGCTTTCACAGACTTGCCCTAAAAGGACAGGGCAGAAATTCCTCAGAGCTTCAATGTCTCCTTAAAATCTTATGGCAGGTATTCATGCAGAAATCGCTGAAGCAAAATATGAACACTGGTCATCCCTTGCCCCTTCTCCCATGGAAGCTGTACTAGTGGCTGGGCAAAAAGCTAAAGAAGAGAATTCGTATAGTAAACCCTTTTTTCTCAGTACTAGTTCTTTTTACCCCTCACTATACTTAGAAAGTCACATATAATGGATTGACTTTCTTGCTGACATGGTATCAACTTGTACTTTTAATTGAGCAGTTTATGACAATATGAATGAAAGAGACAGATTTCCACGAGATAAAAACGAGCACTCTGGAGAGCTGAATATTGAGAGCATGCTTTTAGTTGAGAAAGGTTTGCGGGAACTAGCTTCATTGAAGGTTTCTTTTATATCCTCTTCATGTCATCCAATTTCTTTTAAATAAACAGTGAAGTCACGCATTCAACTGGATGGCATGAATTGTTCTCTCTGTTGGAACATTTTTTAATGCACATCTGCATGCATATGTTGGAATATAGTGTCACTGCAGTTCTATTGGATAACTTCACCTAAGGTGAATATGCTATCTTTGAATAATGAACATAAAAATCAAAAGCGATTCACTTTCTTACTTATGAAGTAACAAGTGAAATGTTAATAACTGCCGGCTGAAACTTTTTCATGGGTTACTGTTGTAACACAGGACACAATTTAAGCTTCAACCATGGTTAAATGATGCTAATGAGATTTTACATGCAGCACCTAAGACAAAGCACACTAAAAGTCCAACTATATTATTTTATGATCTCAAGAAAAGGTGAATGAGTTGGAACTGCTGCTAATGATGTTCTTGGCTTGTAAGATGCACATAGAGGTTGTTGAGATCCTCGCATTAAAAAATAAAAAAGTTTCATCAGTGCTACTTCTATTGGTTTGCATAGAGGTGATAGATATGGGTGTAGGCCGAGTTCCTTTTCAAAATTGTTGGGATCAAGATGGATATGCTGTTAGTTATGGACTAAACTTTTTAGTGATTAACAGGCTAGTTATTGATGACAAGGCAAAATCCCTGTTAAAATTTCTCCTCAGTTCCTTCATATCACTGTTAAAATTTAAAAGAAATGAAAGATTTGCAGCCACATGTGGACATTTTCTAAGGAAAATGAAGGAAGTATTCTAATTACGACAAATGGAATTGTTGTTGAAAGTTGTTGATGGATAAGCTCTTGTTTCTTGTTTAGTGACTCTAAATGGAAAATCAGTATTTGGAGAAAAGAAGGAAGAAAAGAATATTTTTCCAACTTTCAACTAGCTTTATAGGTTGGTTATTGTGCATGTTGCCCATATTTTCTGTCTTGCAAATAGGCAATTGATCCTTCAATGGACCTTCCATGAGACTTCGTGGAGTTGTTCCTAAAGATGCACAAGCAAATAGCAACAAAGCTTCACTGACAAGTAAATGTTTGTCAAAGTTCTAATTAAGAGAAGACAATCTATCTATGATCTATATAGCCTCAAGGTAACAGGATTCAAACATCGAATTGAGTTTCTTTGTTCTTGATAGCATACGGGTATAATGATCCGTATATCTAGATGACATCTCGATTGTTATTTTTCATCATGGCTGTATGCAAGATCATCAGTTTGGATTTGCTCTTTCATAAGTTTCAAAAGGAATGTATTCCGCATGTTGGTATGTTTCAGCAAGGAACATGACCTTATAGATCTTTGTTTCATTCTATAAATTCATGTAAAATGTAATCCTTCCACTATGCATTGGAGCTAAAGCCATTCTTTCAAAAGGTGGAGGATGCAATTTTGCTTGCAATGGCTCAGCACCGACGTAAAAGCATTCTCAAAGCTGGTGATGCAGGTATGAGGTTACAGTTCAATTACCCAGATTTCCATCTTGCTCGTAGACTTTTGTGTATTTACCAATGCACTTAGTTCATGAGTTAATTTGCTTGGAGTCCCAATAAGCTGGGGGTCATATTCTTGGACTGAAATCATTCCTTTTGAGCTACGAAAGCAATTTTTGTTCTTTCTAGTCTTTCCATGTTGCTAAATGTTTAGGGTTATGGCTATTCATATATCCTTTCTTTCTCTAATTAGGTGTATATGACTTGAAGTTGCCAATTGAAGGACAGACAGAAGTATTTGGTAAGTATTGTATCCTACAAAATCTTAAATATGACATTCTCAGCATACTAACAGCCATGTGAATGTGAAAGGATTTCAATTTGTTGTAAGATTTACCACTGTGCTATATGCTTGGTTTCTGAGAATAGATGGATGATAAATACGATAGGTGTCTTGAGTAAAAGTTAAAATGCAAGTGAAAGTTGGAGCTTTTGTGTTGACTTGGAATGAATGCTTAAACAACTAAATAATCCAGTGAACATATATATCCTTTTTTTTCCTATTTGTGGTCAAACCAATTCAGTACAACTTTGGGTAATACTTCACCTAATTCCTTTTCCTCCTTATGGAAAAGCAATTGACCTTATGAAAGTTCGCTACAACTCTCTTTTCCTTGGATGGTTTTATATCTTGTTTCAGAATAAATGTTTGATCATGATATAGATTAATTCCAGAAGAGAAAAACACTAAGGCACAGTACTTTGCAGATTTAAATAGCCTCTGGAATTTTATGCTCACTCGGCATGAAATTTTGTCCCAATGCTCAATATGTTGTTACAATCTTAATCCTTAAACTTTGGGTATCACTAGTTTTCTAAAGTTCAAATACTCAAGATCTCCCCCTTTAAATTTTGTCTACGTCTCTCTCCGTCACTTCCCACTTCACATTGTGGGTAATAGGTTGTTTGTCGTTTCTTTTTCGCAGCATAAAAATGTTTATGGAAATGAATTTCTAACTTTAGGTTTGGCGGAATATGCTTGATTGAAATATCAAAAATGTATCAGTTGTCTCATCCATGCAGTGGGAATATTTGATGATACATATTTCCATTATCATCAGTTCCATTTTTCCATATTCAGTTTATCTTCTTTTCCTAATTTCTCTTCTTTCCGGATGATATGTGTTGTTTGTAAGTTCTTGGATTTATAGCACTCTCTGACATGTGGGCAAATTTCTAACGAAGCAACCATACACGCAGAACTGAGCAAAGAGGAATCTGAAGATGTGCTTTTCAAGCAGGTAGGTTTGGCATCGTTTTTGCGGTAAGCTTAGAAGCTAATCGATAAATAGGCATTCCCTTCTCCATGGATGAAGATAATGGACAGACTTCTTTTCTATTTCTTTCTCTGGCTGTTTGGCCGTCTATGACTCTATATTGGAAGAGACACTTGGCATTTCTTGAGGGCCCTCCTAGTGCTTTGTGTGTACAAGTGTGCTGATGGAAAGGAATGAACTGTAGGGACCAAATATGCTTGTAGGATGATATGATCATTAATTGTTAAAGATCAATCTGTACTGCTTATTCGATGAGTAGTAGAACTGGAGTTCAAAATAGTTTATTTGGTCATATCTCAAACAACATAAAATGAAAATTAATAAGGAGCTGCCTTAATAGGTGGATGCATGTTCACCATCCGAACTTCGTACACTAACCTAGAGAGCAAAAGTAAGATCATTCATCAGCATTTTGAGCATTACTATTGTAGTCTATATGCTTTTAAAACATCGTTATACCAAAGTTGCACCACTGCAACGCTTCTTATATGTCTGACCGTGTGGCGGGCCTGTGGCAGGCATGGCTGACATACTTCTGGAGACGAGCAAAAAACCATGGGCTGGAAATAGATGTAGCAGACGAGCGCCTGCAATTCCTTATCAACCAAAGCACTCGGTCACCTACATCGCAAGACGCGGTCGATGGTACTTCCTCTTACTCCCTCTCTCCATGAGAATCCCACCAAAAGAAGGTGAAGAAATGAAAAGAGTCTGGTTTTAGCTTAATGAATTGCATCATGGCAATTCCCCTTTTAAGGTTTAGTCTCGCACCAATAAATTGCCGTTGTGTTCGATCCACCTTGAATTTAAGTTGCATTTTAATCTTTCGGGAAAGCATCCTTCGGTTTCTTCACAGCTTCGCCTTTTTGCTGCTCTGCTGACATTATTCTGTCAATGCTCCAGATTGGAGAATGTCATTCATTAGATTAAAGCCGATGTCGGAAGATTGTCTTGCGGATGAGCGTTTTCTTTCAATTTCTACTAACCCTCCTGAACAAGCTTTGAAACAGAAACCAATGCCTAGGTTGTTCTGGGTCGGGCTAGCTTTTACTGGTCAGGGTACTGATGAAGCAATGTCAGCTGCACATATGAAGTTGTGGGAGACTTATGTTACCGTCGTGCTGGACTTGATTTGCTCCTCGTGTTTGCTTGCTCTCTCATTTCTTTATGTTATACACTGATTCATCTCCATTTTGCTTTAATATTCAGTCGAGCGAGGTCTCATTGAGCTAAGGAAGCTCGGCATCGAGGACCAGCTGTGGGAAGGTTCGCACAAAGGATCCGCGCTGGACAACGGCAATGTCAGAGCAGAAAATGACACCTGACGTCCTACTGCCGACAAATCCTCTCTTCCAATCGCATCCCCCATCAAAGAGATATCAAGGAAAGCCATCGATCAAAACCACATCGATTCTCGAGAAAGAATCCAGATCTCCTCTATTTTCCTTGTGTAGATTCGCGCCATGTATCAAGGACAAATCCCAAGCGAGCTTACTATAAATTTATCGAACGACACATTAGATGTTAGACGCGCTATTTTGGGCTATTTAACGTTGCTACTTAATTGCCGTGCGTCAAAGCTAGACGTGCATTTCCAATATGTCTTTTTCAATTTCCCCCGGTGCGCGTTTTACCTCGGATGGATGGAGTCATCTCGAAAGCTTGTGCGATCACGTCCGAGTCGGAATTTTTGATCCCGCTGCCGCACAAAGTTCGAACAAGCTGTCGATTCGCGTTCGGTCCCTTTCAGAGGAACCGGAGGAATTGCCAAGTATCGGTCCACTTGCCTCCAATAATTGAACCGTCGGGGTTCCGGTATGGTCTCGAGGGGGTCTCGAGCGTGTCTTCCGAACCTCTTTCTCATCGGATCGAAAAGCGAAAAAACACAACGGCCCCAGTACTCTGTCCGATGGTTGAGATCTGTCGCGTTACAATAAAACGGTGGAAAAAGTTAGGAGGGGGCAAGGGGCTTATCTAAACTCGTGGGACAGGGGCTTATCTAAACTCGAGCCAATCAAACAGTTGCAAAATCCCATTTTTAATTATCAAAAATCTCAAATTATGCTCATTGTCATATGTTTATCTCAAAAAAAATTTATGATACCAAAACTCTAAATTTTTACCTCAATGATATATTTATCTCAAATTTGTGCAATGTAACATATTTTACGACACCAAAAATTTCAAAATTTTCTTTTGTGATATAAAAAATTTCAAATTTTTTTTATGACATTAATTTTTTGGTATAAATGTCTTAAATGAATATAATTTTAGAGTTATTGGTATTATAAAATAAAAGTTTGGAGCTTTTTGGTGTCGCATAAATATAAGTTTGGATATTTTGATGTTATAAAAAAATTTAAGATAAATATATTATATGAGTATAAATTTGAGATTTTTAATATCATAAAAAGTCTGAGGTGAAATGTGTGGCAATGGTAAAGTTTATGATTTTTTTGTGACTTTGTCCCTTTACTGTTTCACCAAATAAAAAGTTCCCCTGGCAGATGAGGATGCGACAAGTGGAAGTGCGCGGTTGGTGGGAGAAAACTCTAGAACCTTGCGCCCCCTCTCTCCCTCTCTCTCTCTCTCTCTCTCTCTCTATATACATGAAGAGTGAACTGAAACACTTCAGCTCGCATTCATCGCCTCCCTCCGCCTGCCAGAGTGCCAGTCTCTCTCTATCTCCCAAGGGGTGCCCTGAGGTAGGTCGAATCTCTCCTCTCCTCTTCTCGATGCTTCGAAACTGTGCAAGAGTCCTCGTTCGCGATGCGAGACTAGCCCGTCGCTGTTCTGTCGTTTTCGTGTGATCTGAAGCCGCTCGATCGGAGACTGAGCCGTTGATCTCCCGCCGGAGCTCGGTTGCCGACGGGAGCGCGATCGTCGGATCGTTCGTTCTTTCGGACCTTTCCTGTTTCGGCTTTGTTCTGTGGACATCGTCGATCCTCTAGAGAGAGAGAGAGAGAGAGAGCTCTGTGCAAAATGATCTCTGTTGTGCAGCTTTTGATGATTCTTTAGTGTTTTCCAAAGCAAATGCGGTAAAGCAGGTGACGGAAACCGTCACCGCAACGAGCGATCGAGTTACGCTTGTGCTCGATGTGTTTCGTTTACTACTGAATCGATCGCGTCGGGCGTTTTTCGAAGTGCGACTCGGCCGAGCGCACCGACTGCGGCGTCGGTACAGCGATAGCGTCGAAAGTCACGCCGATGCCGACTGCGGGCTTTGTGTCTAGCTCGTCGCCTTTTGTGGCTGTGTTTGTGCAGAGTCTTGTTTCGCAATCTCTTGCCGATGTTGTGTTCCGTGACTGGATTAATTATCTGAAGTGCTATTATTGGCTTTAGATCACAAAAGGAAAAAAAAATGGTGAAGGCCGTTGCCGTACTCGGAAGCAGCGAGGGTGTCACTGGCACCGTCCACTTCGTCCAAGAAGGAGATGGTAAGCTTAGCGTGATCTGCTGAATGGTCTTGGTCTTTTGCTTATTGATGTGGTTAACCGTGATCATCTCGGTTTATCGGTTGCGATGCTGTGCAGGCCCGACCACGGTGACCGGAAGTGTTTCTGGCCTCAAGCCTGGGCTTCATGGTTTCCATGTTCATGCCCTTGGGGACACCACAAATGGCTGCATGTCAACTGGTACTCTGAGTGGAAGAAAATTCTCATTTTGGTTTTCGAGAAAAAGGGAAAAATAATTATTTCCGCATTTCTGATGTTTGTGCACGTTTAAGCATTCTTTTTTCCATACATAGTGCAAGATAAAGGATACATTTTAACCATAATTCTCTGTGATTACTTTGTTTCAGGACCACATTTCAATCCTGCTGGTAAGGAGCATGGTTCCCCTGAAGATGAGAATCGTCATGCTGGTGATTTGGGAAATGTGACTGTTGGTGACAATGGTATGTCTATTATTATCTAATTACTCCATTTGTTGTGGCAATAATTGTTGCAGCACGAGTGGCTTCACAGATTGTCGTAATGACATCCCTACATTGTATATCTGTGTTGGCTCTTGATTGGTTTATTATTGCTATATGTCCTTATAAAAGGCTTTTGAAAATCAGGATTGACCTATATCTGATTACTGTTTTAGTTTGTGGTGCTATGTAAGGGTTGATATATTTTTGCCTTCTTTTCCAGGTACTGCTACTTTCACCATTACTGACAAGCAGGTCTGTCTTTGCCCCTGAATCATTTCCTTATCTTCCGTCTCTGTTTTTATCTTCCCATTCTTCTTAATTTCGAGTGCATCTGGCTTGAGTGTCGTACAGTTTCCTAATGGACATGTCTGCTTTTTCAGATTCCTCTCACTGGACCTAATTCAATTGTTGGAAGGGCTGTGGTTGTCCATTCAGATCCTGATGATCTTGGCAAGGGTAATTTTTGAAATTTTCTCTGTAAAATCTTTATGCTGACTAGATAATCTTCTTACATGAGAAATATGAACTTTCGATGTACTATTCTTTATGTACGTTATCTGATCTAGTTACTTGATTGAAAGCCTGATAGGAGATCTAGGTGGAATCTTGAGGAACTTAAGTAGAGGATTAATTTGTGTTTGTGGCAAACCGATTGGTTGTTGATTTGACGATTTTTGTTTGCCTCTGTTGTGGTTAGTTCAAACTAATGCTTGTTATACCGATATTTGAAAATTGGAACTATGAAACAATTGACCGTTGTGTTTGATGCTTTAATGAGCTTTGTTTTGTTTTTACAGGTGGACATGAGCTTAGCAAAACCACTGGAAATGCTGGTGGCAGAGTTGCTTGCGGTGAGTAGATTTGTTTGATCATCTGACATAATGATGTGTGTTGATGCATGCAAGGCGGATAAGTGTCCATGTTTCTCCATTGAAAGGCCTTTCCTGTAGCATGGGGATGATTAGTGTATGTCCTCGTTTTCTCGTGTTTCAATTCGTTATCTTTCTCTTGGGTGGGGATTTTAGGAATCTTTACGTTCCTCTAAGAAGGTTACTTAGGTGTATGCTTATTTAGCGCCCCCCCCCCCCCTCTTTTTCTTTCCCCCTTTTCGCCCCTCTTTCTCTCTCGTCCATCGTACACATGATTCAGTGTGATGTGCAGTATGTTTTCGCGGGGGCATGCTCTATAAGTTGATGTGTTGAATGGAGTAAAAAGATATACTTCTATCGTAGCCGTAGGATCTGTCCTTATAATGTATTTTATAACCAACTCATAAGATAAGTATTCTTATGTGGTTTATTTCTCTCAATTGCAGGTATCATCGGTCTTCAGGGATGAGCTGCCTCAATCGACCACATAAGTATCCAACACATGCTATGCATGAGGAGCCTGTTGGGGGTTGGAATCTTGAGTAAAAGCATATTTTCGGAGTGTCTGTTTTTTGTTAAAACTCTTGCAGTTGATGTGCTTTTTGGTATTGGCTGTTATCTCCGATACTGCGAACCTGTAGAGGCTATCAACTATAATGTTACCTGGATTTGGGTTTGTCTATATTTCGGTCATCTGCTATTTTAACATGGCTTCTCTAGCAAATTTTTCGTCTTTAGCTCTTCCATTATGGGCTGATGGCTTCATTGTTCATGTTCTATAAGGCCGGGCACATATCACTTGATTTGTTCTGTAGGAGACCGAAAGGAGCTCCCATTGGTGCCCTAGCGCCATGAACTGATGAGAGCCGAGCACCCAGTCCCAGCAAGAAGGCGAGTTTCCATCTACGCAATGCATGGGTGCTTGCATCTAATAATTGATTTGGCATACAATCGACTGGATAGTTTTCCGAGTTATCGGCATGAGCTAAGCTCAAAAACCAAAAGAGAAGGATGCAATGCGAGAGTTCGCGAATGACCGATCGATATAGTACGAGAGCTTCCGCGGAATTTATATCAAACGCTACACAATCTCAGGTTCTTTTTTCTCAAGCATGTCGGCAGGTGAAAAACTGCTCGGAAAATTTAACGCCCGCGAATAGGAAATCCATGTTGCGAGCATGTGATTTTATTCGTAATGACCGCCAAGCTAATGTTCATGCCATCGGGTGTCTTATCAAACGCCCGTATGCATGCAGACCGTGTTTTAGAATCTTCGGTCCGTGCCTTTCGCGGAAAACATCATATTTTTAAAAATATTTTTTTTTGTAAGTCATTTTCTAAAAAAATGACTTTATTTTCCAGTGTTGGTCGAAACCTAAACTTTGAGTGGAAAATATTTTTCACCGTTCTAGCTTAATTTAATTATATTATCAAAAATTGAATTTTAATATTTTTAATCGACCAAAAAATTAATTTTATTTTTATATTTTTTTAAAAATGAATTTTTAATTATTTGTATTTTTAAAAATATATATTTTTTTAATTTTTCTTTTTTCCTTTTTCTTTTCCTTCCTCCTTCCTCCTCCACCTTCCTATGCCGCCGCACACCTGACGATGGCTAGCTGTCCGGCGGCCAACCAAGACCCAGTTGCTAGATCTGGCGAGCTCGAGGCTCAGTGAATCTCGCCTAAGCTTGCCAGAGTTTTGCCGTGCTCTGGCGAGCCGCTAGCTCGCCGAATTTAGCGGTGGAGCTCGGGCTCCCGATCTAGGCGAGCTCGAGCTTTGCCTCCAGATTCGGCGAGCTTGGGCGAGGCCGGAGCTCCGCCTCGCCCGATTTGGTGAGGCCTGAGCTCGGCTTCGCTAGATCAGGCTAGACGGAACCTCACTGGCCTGGGGTGAGGCTCGAGCTGGCTTGCGGCCGATCGCCGTCGTGGCCGGCGACCGGCCAAGGCTAAGGAAGAAAGATGAAAAGGAAAGAAAGAAAAGAAAAAAAGAAAAGGAAAAAAAAAAAAAAAAAGAAAAAGAAAGCATAAAAATAAAACAAAAATGTGTTAATGAAAAGAAAAAGTTATGGGAATGTTGTTTTTTCTAATGATGAAAAACATTTTCCTCGAGTAGTTTATTTTCCGTGAAACGGATACCGGAAAATCCAAAAAACATTTTTCTAGAAAGTCATTTTCTCACGTAAACAAACGGAGCCTTCAATTCGTGTGCAGGAGATCGTTAGGAAGAAAACCAAAGTTGAGCTTAATTCTAGAACAGGCTTCGTGCAAGCATTCATCGCCTACTTACCATCAGTGGATGATGAAATCGAATGGAATTAGAATGGAGTTAAGGAAAAAAGCTTCTAGAAGGAGCTTTGCTGGAGGAGGCGGCTGATTCGTCGCTGATGGTAAGCATCGAATCTGACCGGAACATGATGCAAGTGACCCTTTGTAGGAGCTAAACAGGATGCGTTTTGCCAGTTCTGTGGATTGGGGTTAACCTATCTCGTGTCTAATTAATAAAATTAGCCTGATACAGCAAGTAATCTTTGCTTGATTGCCCATGGCTGATCCTGATTAGGGCAAGTGGGGCATTGTAATCATGGAATTGCCATTTCAGAGGGATTGGGGCATTGTGTCCGAAAGATTTGATGCTACGGGCCCAAGCGAGGGCAGAGCCGTCGAGGGCGGGGCAAGCACAACGCCCCAGCGCGCGAGTGACGGGTGCCGTGAACGTGGTTGCGCGCAAGCACGGCCCACGAGGCCAGGCCGTCGTGTCGAATCAACTCCGACCCTCAACTTGGCATAAGCGTGACCAAGTTATTCTTGAGGAATGTGGCGCATGGCAAGGTCCCTGTATCAATTTTCTAGTGGAATACTAGGCACTTAGATGCGCATTTTAATCAACTTTTAACGTATCAAAAGCTCATCTCTCTCTTAATTATCAATTGGATTGTATGTTTTACACCTCTATGAAAAACGAAGAGTTAACATAACGAAAAACGTTAAATTATTATATCCGTGATAAATTTACCTCAAATTAAATTTTTGAGCATAAAAAAATCCAAAATTAGTAAATTTATAATAAGTTTATCGATATGTTAGTTTTTATTAAATTAGATTAATATCACAAAAAAATAATGATTGATATACCAGTGACAAGTGGAGATAAAACTCTAATTTGGTATGGCAGTTAATTGTCACGTATCACCCAACTTAAAAATTTGATGATAAATTTGTTACAATTATACCAATTTGAGATAACTTATCATGAGCTTATTAGTTTTGGATTTTTCATAATATTAATCCTAAAAAAAAAAATTGGTTAAGGATAAGACTCTAATCTTCTCGAATGTTGAAGATAACCCAAGAAACAGGAGACTTCAACGTAGGTGGGGATAGACCCTTATATTTTCTCTTCTACTTTGATGCATCCATAATATTTCAAGATTGGAGTGGTGGTGTAGGAGGGTCCACTGCTGTGCTTGTTGTTTCGGTGCTGGCCTTGATTCCTGCCGGTTGTCTCGTCCTTTCTGTTTGGGCGATGACGTTTTGTTTGGTTTTAGTTTGGGTTGCCATTGTTTGGCCGACTGGTCGCCTTCTTTTGTTTGGTTTGTCTTTTGGATGTGGTCGTAGTTGTGCGGCTTAACCGCGTTTTGTGCCTTGTTGGCTTTTCTTTTCTTCTTCCGTCGGCACCCTTCCACTCATTATGCCTCTGTTCATTATGAGTGTATGTTTTGGTGTCGTTTTTGTTGTAAATATTTATTAGTTTAATATGATTACCTTTTACCCAAAAAAAAAAAATTTGGTTTACGAGTTATGCACACGCGCGAGAACACAGTACAGACGTGAGGGTTCCGCACGTGTGGCAGAATTGTGCACAATAAAAGGTTGAAAAAAGAAAAAGACAAGAGAGAAGATCAGTAGCCCACGTGCTTACCAACCGCTCGTGGCCCACTTAATAACAATTCGTACATCCTGGGCTTCTGGCTGCCTTACTAAAAACTTGTGGACTCATCATAGAGGTTGAGTTTTTTCCATTTTTTTTTCGAGGAAAAAGAATGAAATGAAGTTAATGCCATAAAAAAGTAAAAAACTTATAATAAATCACCCCCGCCGGCAGCAATATCGCTGAGCCTTTTCTTTTATACCGTTGAAAATCCTAAATTATGATTATCTCAATGCTTACGTATGAATATTTATTTCTTTCAATCTCTAAAACTCCTAAAGTATGTCCATTGTGACATTGACACCCTCGATATCGACACAAGTTTAGAGTATCGGTGACATGAAAAGAAAAAGGTTCAAAGTATTTAATTGATTTTTCCTTAATTGGATTGTTGAAATATTGGGAATAGGCAAAGTTTAAGATTTTTTTGTAATAGAAGGAGGAAGGGTACTCTCATCGTACTGATACAATCGTGGGGGTTTAGGTCATACATGATATAATACTAAATTTGGAGTTTTTTACGGTATTCTCCCTTCCGATTATATAATTATATGAATAAATGCATTAAAAGTCCTAAAACTTATTACAAAAGTACGTTTGAGTTCTAAAACTGTTAAGAAGACAATTAAATCTTAAAACTTATTATAAAAGTATAATCAAGTTATAAAACTTTCAAAAAGTGCAATCAAATTCGAAAACTTATCGCGAAAGTACAATTAAGTTTTGAAATTTTCAAAGTGTAATTAACGGAAAGATTTGATTAAACTAATTTGATAAGTTTTAGAGTTTGATTGTATTTTTTGAAAATTTTAGGATTCTATTATATTTTCGTAACAAAATTTAGAATTAATTATTTTTTTGAAAATCTTAGAACTTTTACTATATCTATCACCTAATTATATATATATGAGGTGATGGCAGCCGCGTTTCGTGCCGGCATTTCAATTCATGGACGATTAATTTGAAGGAACCCAGAAATTTAGGTGGGCGCAGCAAGACACCCCGTGGGCCCCACAACTACGTATCTTTTCCCCCAATTTTATAAAACGACTCACTTTCATATTCTAGCTTTCAACGATCACTGTCCTCCTCATTCTCAAAATAGATAAATAAATATATTAAAAAAAAAGTCAATTGTTATTTCCTCATGTTGCATGATACCGCATTCAATTCATCTTGAATTAGTTGGGACCTTGAAAGCTCAAAATTGGTTGAAATCGATCGTACCGAAAGAGTGTTGTACATACTCATTCCATAAATTGATATTGTGGGTAGAGCTAATATTAATGCTTGAACCATATGGGAAGTTGATGGATTACATTGTTCTTTTTAGGGGCTCAGGTCGCTCGATCTTTTTTTTTTTCTACATATAATTGGCTCAATCCAGTAAAACGAGTCCTGGGTAATATTTGCCTGTTCGGTTTAATTGTAAGTACAATCAAGTTCTAAAACTTATTAGTATTTTCCATTTATGAAGTTGGACCGAATTAGTAGAATGACCTGATTGTATCAGTTTGACAATTGTAGGATTTAATTATATTTTTTGATATAGTTTGTTGACGAATTTAAGGATTTCCACCCTTCTTTTTTAATCATGAAGCTGCAAACCGGTCTCTTATTAAATTTTGTCAATGAGAGAGAGAGAGAGAGAGAGAGAGAGAGAGGTTACACCTAAAGTTCTAATGAACCCTGAAGATAAGCTGTTACCTAATTCGGCTGATGCCTCTGGTCACGAGACTTTCTCTGCCACCCAACTTTCAAACTCTCAGACTGCTGGTCCTACCTTTCTTCATGCAAATTCCCACAAAAAAGATAAAAAAAAAAATCAATTTTTGCACAAAAATGCACTTGACATCAATGAACTCAGTCCGTGTCCCACTTAAGCATGCAACTATATAAGCTGTTAGAATCAAGCCCTTCACTCACTTTTCCTTGCATAACATAAACAACCTTTGAGCACCTGAACAAATCTCACCACACTCCAACCTTTGATCTCCAACAATGGGCAGCCTTCCGGTACGTTTCCGTTCTGTCTGGCCGAATACGTTAGTTTGTCGAGTTCGTTTTCCTGATTCTAATTCCGGGTCTTGCTTCTTTTTATGTTGTGTGTGTCTGTGCGCGCGCGTGTGTGCGTGTTTCTTATGGCGGGTGATGGTGATGCAGTTCACTACTTCGGATCTCCAAACGAGCACGAGCGGATTCCGGAGCAGCCCCACGCTGCTGTGCACGCCGCTGATGGGCACCACGGTCGACCAGATGCTGATCGAGATGAGGAAGGCCAAGGAGATCAGAGCCGACCTCGTGGAGATCCGCCTCGACTGCCTGAGGAACTTCAATACTCACCAGGACCTCGAGATCCTCATCAAGCAGTCCCCTCTCCCCACTCTCGTCACTTACAGGTGACTCCTGAAAGCTCTCGAATCTCTCAGAAATTTTGTCGTGTCTTTTTTTTTTTTTTTTTTTTCCCGACGCTAGAGACAGTCGCTTTAGCGCAGCGGTAAAGCCATGTCCGTGTCTTCTCTTCGTCGGAGTCCTCTAGGATGTGTGCAAGTTCTCTGCAGAAGGAAGCTAGAACAAGGGCATTTGCTAGTTAGGTGGAGTGAGGGAGATGAGCAGTTGGTTGTCTGAAGGAGCATTGACGGTTTGCCGGTAACCTAGTCCTGTAGACGCTATTGTATCCTAGGATTGGTCTTATTCCCTAGGAGGGTCGTTGGAATGGTAGCTCAGATTAGAGATGAAGACATGGTCAATCAGAGCTCATGAGCGTCTTTTCCAGGTTCATTTTGGCCCGTTGCATCCTGGCAGTTCGTGATGCTATCGATCATCGTGTAGCTTCGAGTTCTTGCTGATTCTGAAATGAAACTTTTTTTAAACAGCAGTTTGATTGAAAAAGAAAAACCAAATCACCGTTACAATAAGATGATATGTCGGTTTTTAGACTAATTCCGCTGGAGATAGTCGTTTGTAGTGGAAGTTTCCCCTTTTCACGGCGTTGAGTGTGTTAATGACTTGTTTAGTAGCAATCTCCGTTGCATGAGATTCTTCTTCATGTGTCTGCTTTGGTGTACCATTATAGGCCGGTCTGGGAAGGCGGCCAGTACGAAGGTGATGAAAGCAAGAGACAGGATGCTCTTCGGTTGGCGATGCAGCTCGGAGCTCATTACATAGATGTTGAGCTTGAGGTAATTACCAACCAACTGCTTTCCCCTGAAGTAACTCGAAAGACCTGTAAATACTGTATGATGTCACAGTTGCGTTCCAATCTTTGCCATACTGTTCATTATGTACTTTAGGAAAGTCTACTTATCTTTAACATCTCCAAAGAAGTATGGAAGCTGACAATGCTGTAAAAACTCCTCCTGCAGGTTGCTCATGACTTCAACAATTCCATTCTTGGAAAGAAGCCTGACAACTTTAAGATCATCGTGTCTTCGCACAACTTTCACAACACTCCATCAGCCGAGGCCATTGGCAATCTCGTGGCGAGAATCCAAGCTACTGGTGCTGACATCGCCAAAATTGCGACGACCGCACTAGACATTACAGATTGCGCAAGGATTTTCCAGATAACCGTTCATTCTCAAGTAAGAAACATTCCCTCCCCTTCCTTGCGGATTGCTTCATGATTTAACGATGTTGCTTCTCTTCTAATGAGTAATGGCTATTTTGCAGATTCCGATAATAGGAATTGTTATGGGTGAGAGGGGTTTGATTTCAAGAATACTTAGCCCCAAATTCGGTGGATATCTCACTTATGGTGCGCTTGAGGCCGGTGCCATATCCGCTCCAGGGCAACCAACAGCTAAGGACTTGCTGGACTTATACAACTTTAGGCTCATCAGGCCCGACACCAAGGTGTATGGCATCATCGGCAAGCCAGTTGGTCACAGCAAGAGTCCTCTCCTGTTCAATGCCTCATACAAGTCTGTCGGCCTCAATGCAGTCTACTTGCATTTTCTGGTAGACGATGTCGAGAAGTTCTTCAACACCTATTCAGCTGTCGACTTTGCTTCTGGATGCAGGTACAGAACTAGATCTTTTTATTTACGAGCTTTGCAGTTCAATTGGAGGAACAAATTTTGGATTCTTATGTTTAACAACTACTGACCAAGAGTATTTACCAAAAAAAAAAAGACTACTGACCAAGAGTCTGTAATTGCTTTGTCCAAAATACAGCTGCACAATTCCTCACAAGGAAGCTGCACTGAAGTGCATGGACGAAATCGACCCGATTGCGAAGGTACCCCAAAATCTTTGAGAAACATTCACAAAATCGATCCATGACAAATTGCAGTACTAATTCCGTCTGTCAATTCCATCAGAAAATTGGGGCAATCAACAACATTGTGAGAAGGCCTGATGGGACATTGACTGCTTTTAATACTGATTATATCGGTGCCATTTCTGCCATCGAGGATGGATTGAGAGGTTTGTTATCTATTCTACAAGCGAAATGCGATTGTTAATCAGATTCAAGATGTTGCATTGACATCGTGTTTCTGTTAATACAGGGTTAAACGGGGTGAGCCCAGGAGCCTCACCATTAGCTGGTAAACTGTTTGTCGTCCTCGGAGCTGGTGGTGCTGGCAAGTCGCTCGCTTATGGAGCTGCACAGAAGGGAGCTCGAGTCGTGGTGGCCAATAGGACATTCGGTAACACACCTTCACCGTTCTTTCACTGTCAAAAACAGAGAGAATTGAGATTATGGACTTCGGAGCGACTTGTAGGACCTTATCGGGTCCTGTAGGAGTTGATGATCCTAGGAGAAATATAGGAGCTTCCATTTTTGATAGAAAGCTAGTGAGACATCATTGCGCTGCCTATCGTTTGTGATGATCACTTCACAATCTTCATCATCAGCTAAAATTGTACAGATTGCAGAGCAAACGACCATCTAAATTTACACGTCATTCAACATCTGTCTCTATAGAGCAACGAAATGCCGGTTCCTAAGTAATGACAATGCACATTCTTCGTACTGCAGAACGGGCCAAAGAGCTTGCTGACAAGGTTGGAGGACAAGCTATGACTCTTGCTGAGGTCGAGAACTTCCACCCCGAAGAAGGCATGGTTCTGGCAAACACGACATCCGTCGGCATGAAGCCTAAGATTGATGAGAGCCCCTTGGCCAAGGTTCGCTTTCCGCTTCCTCTCTCTCTAAATGTGTATTTGCGAATCTACTTCTACAAAGAAAGCTTGAAAAGTCCCAGGCGATCTCCTGCAAATTCAAGCGCTTGAATAGTACATGAATTAACAGGACTAAACAGACTACTAAATGAAACAAAATTTACCGGGGTGGAAATGATAGAAGTGCATGAAGTGGCTTTCTGGACATTGATGCATTGCGTCATTTTTTTCCTTGCAGCACGCTTTGAAACATTATTGCCTGGTGTTCGACGCCATTTACACACCAAAGGACACCAGACTCTTGCGCGAAGCGAGAGAGACCGGAGCTGTTATTGTGTACGGAACGGAAATGTTGATCCGTCAAGGCTTCGAGCAGTATAAAAATTTCACCGGCTTGCCTGGTAAGATAATCCACGCCAAGCTCTTGTACGTCAGCTTATTGTCATCTATTCATAACCCCAAATTCTAAGCGACTCATTTTCGTTGTCCTATTTCAGCCCCGGAGGAATTGTTCAGGACACTCATGGAGAAACATGCGTAGATGGGCGGCGTCCATCCGAAGAATTTCCGATTTTCAGCTGAACCGAACATCCCCGACCCGAAAAATCATCTCTCTTTGTTAAGGCCTTGGGTTCGAATTTTTGCATATTCCGATAAGTTGTTTTGAGTGCTGTGTACCGAATTCATCATTAGCCAATGAAGTTGTCACCAATAATTTCTACAGAATTTCTTCTCAGCCATCACAGTGTAAACCCTGATTCTGGATTTTGAAATATTTCGTATTTCCATCCTTTGTGTGTCGTGCCCATGTTTACTTGAGCCAGCTTGATCCGTGCCGACAACAAATGTCGTTCCATCAGATCACCGAAAATCCATCAGATGATCTTCTTAGAACACTTCATTTCGTACGGTTTCCATTGCCTCACCATTAACTGCTGCACACCATCGATTAATTGTATCCATAGTAAACAACAACAATGCAAAGAACAATGCAAAAAAAAAAAAAAAACAATGCAAAGAACAATCACTGGCCGTGGTGGCTCCGCTGGGTAGGCCTCTGTGATCCTTTGCGAGAGAGGTGAGAGGTTCGAAGCCCTTGCAACGCAAGGGGGCTGGTGGAGTTACTTGGTATCTTAAGCGTGACGTCGGGGTGGTGGGTCCTCCGCTAGCGTCGCCTGGGAGTTTACGATTAGGCTACTGGCTGAGGTGGTTCCTCCAGTTCCAAAAAAAAAAAAAACAATGCAAAGAACATAAGCATGCAGACCCCCACAAACCTCGACAATATTCAGCTACAACGAAAGTTACTTCTCAATAACAGTTAAACCGTTAGTGATTGTCCCTTTTTCTCATCGACCTCATCATACACACTGAAAACATATTTCCATCCAAAGATGATGTTTAGGGTGCGTTTACTAACGTTTCTGTTAAAAAATTGTTCTAGAGAATAGAAATAGAAAAAACTATTTCTGTTTCGGAGAACAATTTTTGAACAGAAGAACGCATTTGGTAAACTTGTTCCTAGAATAAAAAAAGAACAGAAACATGTTTGGTAAATTTGTGTTCTTTTTTTATTTCTTTTAATTTTAATATTTTTATTGTATTTTTCTTTCTTTTTTATTTTTTTATTTTTTTCTTCCTTTTGGCCGGTTGTTTGCCGGCCTCGGCCATGGCCGTGACCGTTCGACGAGGGCCAGCGGCCTCGCCCAGCCACGGCGAGGCTCGCCGGCCCTTGGCGATGCCGAGCTCAGGCTCACCCAGATCCGGCGAGCTCGGCCTTGCCGGATCTAGGCGAGCCCAAGCTCAGCCTCGCCAGGGGGCGGCGACGCTCGACCTCGCCGGGGCCGACGACGCTCCGCCGAGGTTGCTAGCCCTTGACGGCCGGCCGCCGGTCATGGCCGAGGCCGGCGATCGGCCAAAGAAAAAAGAAGAAGAAAAGAAAAAGAAAATAAAGAGAAGAAAAGAAAGAAGAGAGAGAAAATTTGTTTCTCCAAAAGTGTTCTTATTTCTTGTTTCTGTTCCAAATTTGTTCCCGGGAACAAAAAAAATAGATTTGGAACAAAAATGCAAACAAACGCGTTTCTGTTATTTTTTTATTCCCGGAAACAAAAAAACAAGATTTGTGTTCATAAAAAGAAAAAAGAAACATAAACAAACACCCCCTTAGACACATTGTCAATAAAAACCACATGGAGGACTCCAATAAGAGTTTTGCTTGCATTGCACTGATGCAGATAAACCCTAATGCGCATGAGTTGCAGCCTGATCACTCTTGTTCCAACCATCACAACATGTTTCCAACCCGACAATTTCAAGATCAGCTTGGTGGGTCTTTACTACTTATTTAATTTTCTTATTTGTTTTTTTAAAGATGTTTTTATCGATAGCAATCATAGTGTTAAAGAAATAAAAAAAAGTGAAAACGAATGGAGAGAGAAAGATATGGAGATGCGGGGTATCGAACCCCGTACCTCTCGCATGCAAAGCGAGCGCTCTACCGTTTGAGCTACATCCCCAAGCTGGGACACCCTCCTCATAATTCAGTTGGAGTTCTCGTGGCAGAATCTAATGCACCGAATCCAATCCACATTGGCCGAAGCAACACGTGCGCAGAAGAACAAATCGTGAGGTCTTGGAAATCTGGTTGCGCCCGCCGTTCAGCAGATTCCCTCTTGGCAGGCAGTCGGATGGCCGAACGACAGTGCAGTTCCCGCATCCGGCTTTCTCGACAGAGAAGTTGCTGGTCTCGAACGCTTGGCTCTCTTCAAGAAGACGACAGAGAAAGGCACAGTTTCTGGACCCGGCTTAGGACATTAAGGTTCGCCATGGGACCCGATGGAATCCAATGTGTGTCCCGAACGTCAGATGCGGTCGAAAAATATCATGCGTCCTTGTGTTGTGCGGAATCCTTCTTGTACAATGGTCTTTTGCCTCCTTCCTCGTGGGCCAAGTCGCTAGGAGGAAGAATGATTACTTACGGGGGAGCTTCACCAATGAATAACATCACGGGTCCCGTTTCGACAGTGGTCCTCCAAAAAGAAAGGGCCCTATCTGAAATTGTACTCGATATGAAACATTTGACGCGGGCAAGAATTGACATTGACACATTTGTTTTTCTTTTTCACGTATTGAGGAGCCTTAAGTTCGTGCCTCTAATCACTTTTCGTTGTTACCGAGAGAGGTAATGCAATCAATCATGAAGGCCATTCAAGTAACTAAATGCTGTAACCCTTTTTCAATAATGAAACCGGAAGAAGAAAGGACCCTCTTTGAAATTAGTCGATACAAACATTTGAAGCTGGCAAGAATCAACGTTGTGACTTTCTTTCTTTTTTAGTTTTGTTCACATTTTGAGGAGCTTATGTCATGCCCCTAATCACTTTTCAATGTTACTAAAGAGGTAATCTGATCAATCATGAAGACCATTCAAACAACTAGATGTCATAATCATTTGTGAAAAAAAAAATTTTTGCTCACATTTTGAGGAACTTATGTCATGCCTCTAATCACTTTTTGATGTTACTAAGAGAGTTAATCCTATCAATCATGAAAACCATTCAAATAACTAGATGTCATAATCATTTGTGACAAAAATTAAAACCAATTGAATATCGTGTTTTGTATCTATGACATTTCGTGAGAACAAAGCCTAACTTGTTTGACGATATTGATCTTTTTTGCTAATACTTAGTGTAAAAATATTTATCTAGGGAGATAAATAGAGGTTTTTAGAAAAAAATTGAACTCTGAACTTTTTACTTTGATATCATGTGAAATTTTGTAAGATCACCAACTGTTTTAAAATCATAATCTATTAGATTAAGACGATATTTAATATTTAAATATTATATTCCTATCTTTCAGTGGTTTCTCTCTTCCGCCGAGGTCGATTTGAAGGACCATAACCTGATGTGCGGGGACTCGACACACATGGTCCAAAGTGATTTATAGTAACCCGGCACTAACCCACAACACATACCCCATCATTAACAATGGAATAGCAAAAGATCTGGTGATGAATTTTGAAACTCAAGAGACCTGCAAAACTTAAAAAGCACAGACGAACCAAACCAGGGCTTTACAGTACCACCCGTAGGTCCTGATGGTCCAGTGTCTAACGTAGGACGAGAGATTCTCTCCTGATTAGATCTAGGGAACGATGAACGGCAACTCCCCCACGAACTCAAGACCGACTAGGACTCTCCCTCTCTCTCTTAAAGCTCAACCAACCTCTAGATAGATAGAGAGAGAGAGAGAGAGTTTGGTGGAGAGGTTGCTGTCACCTACCCGAGACGAGTCAGCGAGACAGACAGAAGAAGAAGAAGAAGGAAGCGAGGGAGGGGACCTCCTTACCTAAGTAATTAAGAGACAGACAGGATCTGACGAGGTACTTCTGGTTCCATAACTTGGCGGTCTTCTTCCCACGTTATACCTAACGCTCCCCCCACACCCCGATGAATTGCCGATCTCATCAAATCCGAAGAAAGCATTTAGCAAAAGCAAAAAGAAAGTTGAATGACTGAATGAATGAATAAAGAAATGTCAATTTGAGATCCTCCAAAGTTAGTTGTTCTAGTAAAGTGAAAGGGAGGGTCAAACACAGGTGCTACACTACTGAATTTTCTTATATGCACCTCCTCCTTCCATCCCATCTAAATGAATGGAGGATAGATTCAATTCTCCTCATAATTCACCAATCATTACGTGCCCTGGACAATACTGCACCGGACGTGATTAGGACGTTCTCAAATTGTGATATGTCATCAGAAGTACCTGATAGAGAAAGCTGATTTACCTCTCGTTAGGTAGGAACATATTTGGCAAATATTGATGACCCTCCTCCGATATGTCCCAACGTGTGGCACGTCGGGCACCTTCTCTTCATTTTTAATGGTCCAGAGGAAGATAGATAATATCGGGAATAATATATGGAAATTCGCTTTTGAAGATGATACGTCATGTAAATTGATTTGGTTACTCTAATATTTGTATCTCAAGAATTGTATGAGGACACGGAGATGCGTCGATTTTGAGATGTAGGAGCATGTGTTTACACTTACCCTCGTGGCTTATAAATCTGCTCTTTGAGTATGTGGTCCTTAACCTTATACTAAAGATTTATATTATTATTTGAAACTAGTTTAATTTTGAAGTTAATTGGGATTTGTCTTTTGGACCGAATTGTTTCTCTTTTACATTTACGTAGAAATGATTAAAATGTTATCTTGACAAGAAATAGAAAAAAATTGACACCCGTATTATTAATCACATCTTCACAATTTAATTGAGTGAAATCATCGACATTTAGAATAACCTCATAACTCATTAAGTTAAAGGACAATTGAAATAATTATTGGCTAAATCAGTGCAATCCCACATATCCATCATTTCACAACGAAGTGATGACACATCGAGATGTTTAAAGAACAGAAATCTCGGCCAGATCATCCGGGAGGCTTTGATTTCCGATTGGCGGCGGCGCAAGACTGCTTTCCGTCAGCCACCTAAATTTTGTTCATCATGAAGCTGAAATGCAGACATGGTCAACGCAAAATGTACCTTTCCGTCTTTGACCAACCGGCCACGTATTTTTTTTTTTTTTTTTTGGGTGGTATTTTTCAGAAGAAATTTTTGGAATCAAAATACAACCAAAACAATAAAAAAATGGAAATAAGAGAGAGAGAGAGAGAACGAATTTTCGAACCAACGTCATCTAACGTTCTTCTTCTTCTTCTTCTTCTTCTTCTTCTTCTTTCGTCTTCTTGAAAAGGCAAGCGAGCGAACCAACCGCCACCTGCTCTTTCTTCTCCTCTGCTCTGTTCTCTCTCTCTCTCTCTCTATATATATATACACACACCTACCTCGCTACTGGGTCTCTCTCTCTACAACTGAACATCATCACTCCCTCCCTCTCTCTCTCTCTCTCTCTCTCTCTCTCTCTCTCTCTACATCTCAGCGGAGGTAGCTTTACTCTCTCTCTCTACACCCTCAACAGCCGCCGCTGCCGCCGCCGCCGCCGCCATGACTCTCAGCAGCATCCCGGTAACATCCCTCTCCCTCCCTCTCTCTCTCTCTCTCTCTCTCTCTCTCTCCCCGTGCCGGGTTCGATGTTTCGTGGTCACCCTTGTCTTCTCGAATTGTGCCTAGTTCAGCCACCGGAGTTTGGACCGACCCGCGGAAATTTCCGGCGTCTGTCTTGTCCGGAATTGATGTCGTTGTTGAGTGAAAAACTGTGTGATGATTGGCTGAATTGTAGTAGAACATGATCGAGTTGGTGATACTCTGTTGGAACTAGTGTGAATGCGGAAACGGTGCCGAGTGGAACGCCTCGTGTTCTGATCGAGTCTGCTGTTTGTTTGTTGAAAACTGTGTGGACAGTTGACTGCCGCGGACCTCCAAACTGCCGCCGGAGGAAGGAGGAACGCCACGCTGCTGTGCGCGCCGGTGATGGGGGAGTCGGTCGATCAGATGCTGGGCCAGATAAGGACGGCGAAGGAGCAGGGCGCCGACCTCGTCGAAGTTCGCTTGGATTTCTTGAAGAGCTTTAGCCCGAAGCAGGATCTCGAGATCCTGCTCAAACAGAGCGCCTTGCCCACTCTAGTGACTTACAGGTGATTTAGTTATCCACCATCTGGTTTTTTGTTTATGCGGTATAAGATGTCAATGGGTGATTTTGCTACTTGGTCCTGGAGCAGAATAGCCAAGAAGTTGAGATACAGGAAGAACTTTTTATTGAGGGATGCAGCTTTGCGTGAAAATTATCGATTTTATGTGCATCTCCGCCGATACTGTTTAGTTTACTGAATGATGTCGAGTTCGGGTGGCATGTCTTCCTTCGTTTGAATTTCTCTCATGGTTATGAATCTTCTGCTGTTCCTCTATCAGACCCAAATGGGAAGGTGGTCAGTACGAGGGTGATGACAACCGGAGATTGGATGCATTGCGATTGGCGCTGGAATTGGGAGCCGACTATGTAGACGTTGAGCTTCAGGTCGGATTTTATCTCTATCCTATGTGTTTGTTTTGGATATACTTATCATCTGCAGCAATTGAGAACCAGACTTAGTGTTAGAGTTATAATGAGATCTTATCCTTGCCAGTTTATGTTTCCATAAGCTTGGTTTTTAAAATGCAGAAAATGCCACAATTGTCTTTTAAATCCATGCTTGATTTAGGATAGACTTGATGAGTAAAGTGCATATGAAAAGAGCTTCTGCCAGTAGTGCTTGGTAGCCGGCCGCAGAATGACGGTCGACTATTTGAACTGAATAATAGTGATGATCACATTTCTTCCTCCTAAACTCTTGAAAATATGGATTTGTTTGTGAAGTCTGAAGCTTCTTATGATGAGTTTCTAGTGAATTACCAATTGCATCTGTCACCTAATTTATGCCGATAGATGTTCTTCAGCTTCTATTTTCCGTATAGTGCTGACTATCAACAATTTGCTCTTTTCCAATTCTTTGATTCTGTGGAAGGGTCATATTTATACCACTGAGAGTTTTGCTCATCTGATTGAAGGTTGCGCAAGAGTTCTTCAGTTCCATTCAAGGGAAGAAGCCTGAAAAGGCCAAAATCATAGTTTCTTCTCACAACTATCAGAATACGCCATCATCCGAGGAACTGGGCAACCTTGTAGCAAGAATCCAGGCTACTGGCGCTGACATTGTCAAGATTGCAACTACTGCCCTCGATATTAGTGACTGCCCACGTATCTTTGAAGTTCTAGCACATTCTCAAGTGAGTACTTTGCTGCACCAAAAGAAAATGTTAGGGCAGGGCTTTTGAAATTCTGGGTTGATATGCTTCGTGGCTATTTTAAAAAATCAAATAAGAGGCTTAAGTAGTAGCTCTCTCAAGCTTTGACAATGATAGTCAGTAAGGATGATGATGAGTGACAGCATGCGTCATTGAAAACGAATACCAACTTGATTTTTTAGGCCAAAAAAGAATTCTAACATATGGTAGATATTTCAAGTTCCAAAGGTGTCCTGCCCACGGAAATAGGAAGACATCATTCTCTATGCTTATTCACTTTTTATAGGCCATTTACCTCTCTACAAAGTTTCAATAGAGCATGATATGCCACTGCAGGTTCCGACCATCGCAATTGCTATGGGCGAGAGGGGTTTGATTTCACGGATACTTGCTGCAAAGTTTGGTGGATATCTCACATTCGGTGCAATTGAAGCCGGAGTAGTTTCAGCTCCTGGACAGCCATCCATAAAAGATCTGTTGGATTTATATAATCTAAGACAATTAGGGCCTGATACCAAAGTACATGGTGTTATTGGAAAGCCCATTGGTCACAGCAAGAGTCCTCATCTGTACAATGCAGCATTTAAATCAGTCAATTTCAATGGAATCTATCTTCCTCTGTTGGTTGACAATGTGGCAAATTTCATCAACGCCTACTCATCTCCAGACTTTGTTGGATACAGGTAAAATATCCTCCTCCAAGTAGTGCAGATTTGCTTCGTTTTCTTTTTGTTGATTTAACAGGTCCTTTGTTGGGTTCACCTCAGCAGAGCGACTCGATGGGCTTTTTTTAATTCCTCTTATTCACAAAATGAAAATCCAAATTTTCAACTTGAAATGCAGTTATACGATTCCTCACAAGGAGGATGGACTTAGATGCTGTGATGAGGTCGACCCAATAGCCAAGGTAAAATGTTGTTCCTTACTTCTCAGCTTCTTCTGTTGATGGGATGCTGTCTAAATAAGTAGGCGTTTTTGCTGATAGAGTTTCTGTCTAGGCTCCTGACAAGCTTCTGCATCATTGTGTATGCCTGTTTTGATGTCTGGATGGTGATTATTACAGGCCATAGGAGCTATCAGTCAGATGATTAGAAGACCAACAGACGGGAAGTTGATCGGATACAATGTTGACTATCTCGGAGCTATTGCTGCTATTGAGGAGGCACTCCGAGGTTTTAAATGCACTTAGTAACTTGCTGTTTGCTACTCTCAACTTTGAACCCCTCTGAGGATCTTACATGGTTTCTCTCTGATGCAGCTTCAAATGGAGCAAGCCCCACTTCCACTTCCCCCTTGGCTGGAAAGCTATTTGTTGTCATTGGAGCTGGTGGTGCTGGAAAAGCACTTGCATATGGTGCTATGGAGAAGGGAGCAAGAGTTGTAGTTGCCAACAGGACTTATGGTAAGATTTTCTTCCTATGGGTATCTCTTGTTTCAATATAGTTTCATGATGACAAACTCGACATGAGGTTTCTCCTGACTTGTAGAAAAAGCAAAAGAACTAGCCAGTAAAGTTGGAGGGCAAGCGATTACTCTGGCTGAACTGGAGAATTTTCATCCGGAAGATGGAATGGTTCTTGCAAATACCACATCAGTTGGGATGAAGCCAAACGTTGACCTGACACCCTTATCTAAGGTCTGGTATCTTGACACTCATCCTATGTAGGACTCATTCATGATGTCATTAATTTAATAGGATGCTTGCATAATGCTCAACACTGGACCTATTGACCTTGATGAATGACAAGCTAACATAAAATCACTTTTTTCATGGCAGAATGCTTTGACTCGCTATTGTCTGGTTTTCGATGCCATCTACACGCCAAAATTGACTAGACTTCTCCGAGAAGCTCAAGAGCTTGGAGCTATCCCTGTCTATGGAACGGAGATGTTCATCAATCAGGCCTTTGTACAGTTTGAAAGGTTCACAGGGTATCCTGGTAAGATGAATTCTAAAGCCTCGATGAATTATAGATTTCTGCTCGTCAAGCTGGCATCGTATTTGCAGGCCAGCCCGACACATTGCCTTTACTAAACATGAACTTTCCTTTTTCCCTGCAGCACCAAAGCAACTGATTAGGGATACATTGGTGAAGAACAGTTGAAAAGTTTAATCAGGTCAAGTTCTAGTTGCAGCCGAATCCGAGCCCATCTTCTGGGACAAATTCCTTTCGAGTTCTGGATTGTGCTATCATCTGTCAATCTATTTTGTTGTAATAATAAAAGTTTCCCCCCTTTGTTGGTGCAAGGACTTGTCAAAAGTTCCTAGCTAGATACTTTATTAGCATCAGAGAAAATCGGTATGAAGCATCAGATTGGTAAAAAGAGAGAGTGCGTCATTTTATGCCTATCAGGGAATAGAAGTTCATTGTCCTGGAGAAATTGCTTTGTGAAGATATCCTTTAATGTTAATATTTGATATGGCTACGTAGCATGACTTAGCTTGGGTCAGTCTGGATACTCCAGAAAGATATACTAGGCATTAAACTTGCAGTAAAGAAGCTGATTCACTATCAGTTGGTAACATCACAGATGTTGGATCCGCGCATAGTCAAGTTTGGTTCTGGCGAACGTGGAATCAAGTGAAACGGATCTTTGCCTTCTGCTTTGCACGCCTTGATTCCTGAACCGACCGGCAAGGCCTGTCCTGTACTTGGATAATGCACATTGTCTAGAAAGAAACGAAAGAAAAAGTGGGCGTAACGACAGTTGTCTGGTTCCAGAGTAAAACCATTCCTCACATCATTTTACAGGAAAAAGACCAAGCAAAACCGGTAGTAAACGTGCTATTATCGGTACGTCATATCTGTGAGACTGTAAAGACCAAGTTGCAATACATAGGTGCTAATACTAGTAGGCATCCAGAGTCGAATGATAAAGTAAACTTTGTTCCGGCCATAACTGAAACACTATAATTGACTCGAGTCGCACCATACTCGGTCCGTGGAATTAGTTGGGTGATTCACGATCTCGAAGTTTATTGAATCGAGGCGAAATTCCACATCAAGAAGAAGAGAGAGAGAGGGAGAAGTTCTAATTCATGCTCAAGATTGGGGGCATCAATTACTAATATACCAGTCGGGCTTGAGTTCAATGAGTGTCCATGAAACCAATTAGGTTTCCACTTCAGGATTAGACTAAAAGACCGGTGAAAAATAATGTAGCCATGTTCGCCTTTAATTTGGCAGCAGATGAAGCGTTTAAAGAAGACGAAAATACTAAAACTATCAATGTGGGAGATGTGAGGGCTAAAAGAGGGGAGGATATGCGTGGTCGAAACAAGAAATTTTTGAATATTCGAGAAACAAATTAATTTTTTTTGGGGTAAAAGAGTCCACCCCACGATCTTAAATGACGAAAATAAAGTATTATGAAATCTGCAAGTTTAACGATTAAAGTTTGAGATGCAAATCGATACCGATTTTTCCATATATAGAGGATATCAAGCAGGCAGGAAGTATATATGCATGGCCAGTGGAGATTAACATGTACCATAACTGGATTTATGGCAATCAAATTTCACTCATTCCTTTAATGTGAGACTTGGCATTCTCTAGTCAGGGAAATGCAATGCCCAAAAAGGGCACTATTTTTTGGAGTTTAGCCAAAAAGAAGAAAAAAATTTGTTATAGGTGCTGCCTTTTAAATGCCTAAAAGATTCTCATCAGATCCCGACCGAAAGCATCCAAAGTGCCAAAGTTAGTGTTCGTTCCGGGCTCTCTATCGAAACTAAAACTCACCGACTCACAATCTGTCCGTTCACTCCTTCGGTTGCTATCCAACCGACTGATCTTTTATCTGATTTGACAGTTACCAAAAAAATAAAATCCCAACAACTTTTTTTTTATTTGTTTATACAAAAATTTCTCTTCTGCAGGGCTTATACAAAAACCATCTTCTTTTTTTCACGTGGGAAAAAAATAATGAATTACGAAATGAAATTTGATGGGAAAAAAAATAAAATTGGTAAAAATCCCACGAATTTTGTTAACTCCTCGTCGTCGTCGTCGTCCTCTCCAATATCGAACAAAACCTTCCCTATCTGCAACTGCAAGCACCAAAACAGTGCTCTCTCTCTCTCTCTCTCTCTCTCTCTCTCTCTCTCTCTATGAAGCACTCCGTCGCCGTCGAGCTACGGGCCGCTCCTCGACTCCAGAATCCTTAATTCCATCCTGGTAATGTCGCGGTCTCGTCCTCTCTCTCTCTCTCTCTCTCTCTCTCTCTCTGTGTCTGTGATGATTGTTCTTTGATTGTGCGGATCGATCGGCGGGTGCGATCGCGCGACGGAGCCGTCCGGGCTCGTCTAGGTCAATCTGGCGTGCTGGGTCTTGTTAGATTGCTCGGAAGATCTGTTGTGCAAGTGTTAAGAGCCTCTCAGTAGCTGTTTGAGTGTCGATGATACCGATTTAGGTGGGCAAGGTGCCGCCTTGCGCCGTCGGGGTTTCAGGTTTCGGAATTTTTGGAGTGATTGTTCCTTGTTGCCCTCCGTTGCATAGGTTGTTTGCGGTCTTGGGTTGTGTTTTTTTTTTTTTTTTGAAGTGTGGGGGAGGTGATTTTTTTTTGCGTCGGAGATGATGCTTCTTTACGTAATCTTGAATGGTTTCTCGTTGATTGTGGTTTTTTTGGTTCACCATTTTGAGCTCTTGAGCGTATTTTCGTAAAAGTACTGATTTTTAACTCTCTCTCTCAACTTACATGTGTGGGTTGAAAAAGCATAGAAGTGATGCTGTTTCTTTTATCTGATGTAGCTGGACATGGTGCTCTTGAAACAGATATAATTTCATCTTTTCTTCAGTTGCTTCGGGTAGGACCAGGTAGTCTTTTTAGGTTAGAGTCTAGCACCTTTGTTTGAAGTTCCTAGAGGAAAACGCTACAGGGGAAAAGAAACAGGATAAGGATAATGTAAACAAATAATTGATCATCCAACTTCAACCAATCTCATCTGTCTTTTGTATCTGACACAGTAGTGCAAAGTTCCTAGTCTTTACGACGGGTTGTGCTTTGTTAGTCAAATTCTTTCGTCATGCCCTTACATAGTTTATGGTCACTAGCCTTGGTGGTCAGGCTTATTGTTTGAATCGCAAATTAGGAGAATCTTATTAGAATCATGGATAGCATTTATTGAACTGTAACATTTATTAAGCAGCTTCAGAAAAACACGGGTGATGTATCAATTAGTTTCTGAAAGACGCGATATTGTAAAAAACTAAGGACATTTTGCATGTGTAATTACAGTATAATTGCTAACGTCGCTATAACAAGGAACATGGATATTTTGTTTAAGCAATCTATTTTACGTCACAAATGACACAAGATTCCCAAATATGATATTAGTGATGCTAGAAGAGTACTTTTGCAGAAGTGGTAATACTCATTCATATCTCCTTTTAGTTTAATAGGCAAGGTTGAGGATGCTGACAGTTTTATTACTTGGATCTCTTACAATGTCATTGTAAATATTTGGAGTTGTTATTTCATTCTTTTAAGCTCTTAATTGAGAGGATATGAGGAATGAGATTGTCTGAGAATTCCTTTAATAATAACTATGTTATAAAATTACGCTATTCGGCAACTCTATGAATGCATTTTTGGCATTAACCAAGTTATCTGGCCGCTTTGATTGCTGAATACCCTGGGAGATTAACCAATGCAATTCTCAGTCACTTGAGAACATTAGACATTTAACTACCCATCTATCCTAAAATTACTCGAGACCTTTTATCAGACTAAATGAATCTGTAAATCATGTCGGAACTGTGATTTTAATTGAATTATAAACAAATGTTGTCAGGAATTTCAACCTTGATTCTCACCTTGAAGTTGAATCTTTTTCTATATGAACTGAGTTGAACCATTGATATGAATCTTGATCTGTCCTAGTGACATTGATTATTGTGCCTAGATGATCGATTTGATGTAGGTCAAGTGTGGTAGATTTGAGGTTGGAAACAAAAAGGTTGGGTAGAAGGGAAAATAAAAGAACAAGCAATAAAAATCAGATAGGTTGAACTGGAATTGGAAAAGAAGTGCCACAAATGCATTCAGAATCACAAGTCACGTGAGTAATGACAAGAAGGTGAAGTTTGATGCTAATAAGGCTTTTGTAGCATTTCACAAATACAAATTGTTTAGATATGAAGTACTTGTTAGTATTTATTATCTTACATTAAAAAAGCTATCCAATCCCTATCTCCTACATTCTGCATTGTTTCGAAATACACAATATAAGGACCTCATGTTTGAAGTAATGGTTTTGTCATACAGCATGTTCTTGTTGATTTAAGTTTTTCAGCATATGAGCATTTTAGTAAATTCTTGGGTGTCTTTTAAAATATTTTATAGACCATTTCGTTTTCTTTGGATTGGAATGGTCTATATGTGTATCATGCTCTTGGGAATGCTTTGATTATAAGAGGTTTTGTTATACTACTATTATAAAGATGTCTTCAGTTGAAGATATCATTTTAGTAGAAATTTGTTAAAACTTACATGTGGAAAAGTAGTAATTCTATTATTCTGTTTAGCTGTGAAGTGAAAAGACATGTGCATGCATATGTTAGGAATGCTGTGGAAGCAGTCTGAATTGCATTAAGTACCGTTTCCCTACGGAGCATCTGATGTTCTGTAGATGTTTGCAGCTGAATTTTGCTAGGTAATTGTTGTTTTGGGACTAAAGTTGGCTTGGAACACTGGGTGGAACTATATAGCAAGATAGAAAAATGGAAGCTGAAGCACCTCCAGATGTGTCCGTTGAATCACACACATTGGAGCAGGAAACCAAGGAGGAAGTTGAAACACCTGCAGATTTCTCCACTAAGTTGCGCCGTGTGAAAGAGGAAAACAAGGAAGCTAAAACAATTGTGCACACAACTCAGAAGGTGCAGAAAATAAAGGAGGAAAATGAAGCTCCTGCAGATGCCTCTGAGCCACACTCAACAAAGCTGGAAGGCAAGAGCAAAGCTGCAGAGATTTCCAATGAATTGCAGGCTCCTGAAAAGAAAACTAGGACGGTTTTGAAACCCAGATCAAAAATTGCCAAGAAATCTCCTGCCAGTAATTCCTTGAATAAGAAAAAGGCCAAAGTAACTGTGGCAGAACTTGAGGGGGAAGAAGAAATAAAGAAGAAAGGAGTATTGCTGATTAATAGTGGAAATGGCAGCAAAGAAGAGGACACCACGGAGGCCCTATGTATGGAGCATGAAAATGAGGGAACTAAATCAGCTGCAGATGTCTCCACCAAGCCACATTCTATGGAGATGGAAAATAAGAACAAAGTAGCAGAAACGTCCAAGGAGTTGCCGGCTCAGCCTAAAAATGGGGAGAAAATTCAAGCAGCTCCAGTTGTCTCCACTGAGCCACACTCTGTGGAGCTGAAAAATAAGAGTGAACCTGCGTGGGCCTCTGAAAAGGTGCAGGGCTCTAAAAAGAGAACTATTAAAGTTTTGAAAGCCAGACCAAAAATTGTCAAGAAATCTCCTGCCATTACTTCATCGATGAAGAAAAAAGTCGAAGCTACCATACCAAAAGTTGAGGTGAAAAAAGCGACGAAGGAGAAAGATGTGTTGTCAGTTAAGAATGGAAATGGCAGCAAAGAAGACTCCTTGAAGCAATCTACTTCTGGTGATAAGATGCAACGAAATGCAGATGATTTCAGGAGTGAAGAAAAGGGTGATGGCAACTTGAAAGGTAAAACTAGCTGCAGTCATGTAGAGAAGATTTCAAAGGAACTAGCGGCAGATCATAGTGAGGAAAAAAGGGCTGAAGTGCTTGGAAATAGCAAAAGGAAATTGAGGGAAACGGTAAGACAAAAGTCGAACAAGAGTTTGAACAATTTTAAGGACATTGAGAAACTTGACAATTTGGAAATCAAACCGAGAAAAGAAAATAAAGAAAAACTTGGTGGTTTGATTTTTATGTGTAACTCAAAGACCAAACCAGATTGTTTAAGGTATGGTGTCATGGGCGTCTCCTTGAATAGAAAGGATCTCGTGTTGGGTGTCAGACCTGGTCTCAAGCTTTTTCTGTACGATTATGATCTTAAGCTTATGCATGGAATTTACAAGGCCACCTCGCCCGGGGGCATGAGACTTGAGCCTAGAGCTTTTGATGGGGCTTTTCCAGTTCAGGTCAGTTTTTTATTAGCTGGGTTTTCTTACTAGTCGATGATTTTGTTTGCTAAGGCTGATCAGGTTTGAAATTCTAGGTGCGATTTAAAGTTCATCTCGACTGTTATCCGCTACCGGAGAGTATCTTCAAATTGGGCATGAAAGATAATTATGCAACTAAACACAAATTCAAAACGGAACTTTCTATTAAACAGGTGAGGATGCATGCTACTTGTTTGTGAAGTTTCAGCAGTATTTTTCCTGAAGAATTCTTGGAGACGATAACACTTGAATTTCTTTCAGGTAAGTAGGCTTGCAGAACTTTTTCGACCAATAGAGCTCCATCGGAAAGAATTGCCTGCTTATTCCCCGAGATTGACTGAAAGCAGAATGGGGGATTCTCATGTCAGAGCTCGAGAATCACGACATCTATCACGTGGGGAAACATCGGCGAGGGATCCTTATGCTGATCATCAATCTCGAAGACTTCCGGTATTAGCTCATGAAAGGGACCGGCTAGTTGTGGACCGTGAGCTGGCACCTAGGCCGAGAGCAGAACCTCGAGAAATGTATCTTACGGAGCAGGAGTATCGAGCATTTGGTCTTCGAGGAGAGAGGAGAAACTCAGGTCTCCCAAGACATGTTTCTCCTACCTTAAGACCATACCGGGATGATCATGAGAGAGAGCGCCTTCGAAGACTGCCGGAAGAGAGACATAGGGAAGCTGCTCCGGCATCGAGAGAATATGCTGTTGGACGTAGCCATGGGAGTGACAGGGAATTCAGAACTTATTCTCTTCATCCGAGGCAGGAATTGCACTACCAAGTTCCTCCTTCTAGGGCAGGTACTTCTGCTGCTGCTACTTTTGATTCCTACCGCGAGGATCCTTATGATGCATATCGGCATGGTGCTGCATCTGGGGACTCATATCCACATTCTTCAAGAAGGGAGGATGTACCCTCGGGCCCCTTTGGTAGTAGGCGGGAAAGTTACTTTAGTGAGAAGGACCGTCCACGAAGGAGAGGAGTCGATCGGGATGAAGCACGTCCAAAGTATACTGATGATCTAATGGGACGTGATCGAGCACACCATTACAGGATTAATGAGAAAAATGATGCTAGCTTGCCAGTTTCATCTCGATACTCTTTCGCAGGTCCAAGGATCTGAAATCAGCAAAACTTTTTCCCTTCATTTTCTTGCATATGAGGGTTTATCTGCGGCTTGACTTGTTCCCATTTGTATCTTCCTATCATTTGTCTCTGAGCTGCACACCCTCACTTCAGGGACTGCACTTTTGTGTCCCAGTGCCATTCCCCTGCACCGTTGGATAACTTGGGTCCGCAAGAGTGTCAACGGAGTTTGGTAAATAACCGGCACATGCCTTCCATAGTTCACAGATTATGTGCATAGTGATTTCCTTCATAAGGAGCAGCTGGATTCTCATTTAGCTCGAGATTTTTGTTTTTTGAGGCTGGACCATTTCGTTTTAGAATGAGTTCAGGGTGTGATAGACTTGGTTTCTTTCGTTACAGCCTACAATTGTAAGAAGGAATATGAATTGGCTTAATTATTGCATGACAGACGTTGTTCCATAATTTTGTTTTTGGTCGAAATTTCGTAATTTAATTAATGAGACGTGTGCCGGTTATTTTTCTTTACCGTAGTAATCACATGTGAACCTGTGGAGCAAAAGAGAATCAGTTGGAATCCTATGTCTCTCATGTTGAAAAAGAAATTCACGCTCTAGCGTTTTAACAGGGCATTGGATGCTTTTGAGGCCCCGAAGCAAACGATTGCATTTCTGTTGAACGGTATCACGACTTCACGTTGGAGAGCTCTGCCCTGTTGAAACTCCTACATTTAAGCTAAGATCCCGAGATTCTCGATTGTCTGTACAGAATGAATCTTGGATTCAATCACCGAACGGGTCACCAAAGAGAGGCCACCAAAGGTAAGACAAGACATCCAAGCGGATGACTGGATTGCGCTGTGGCCATGCAAAGGGAAACGAGAAACAATACATTGCCCGGGAAGTTGAAAAAAATGCTGTAGTATTTTAGTAACTAATATTCATACATTATCATCGAAACAGCAAAGATAAACTCAAGATTAACTCACGAAGGCAACTAAATTCACAGGAAACATGCCCCCTGTATAGACAGTTTGGTAAGTCAGTTGCACAAAACTGAAAGCACGAAATTTCTCTTATGTTACAAGATCTGGATTGAGCCACTGGAATATCCTACTGCACTGTGGCAGGTGGCAAGCTTCAAGCACATTAATGATGTCTGTGCCTTTCCTTGTCCCTGGAAGAATATGAGGAACTGCGGTATTCCCGATCTGAAAAGCAAGACAATTGTTCAATGTAACTAAGTATTGAACAAAGAAAGACACACAGAGACCTGATAAACATTAGGTTAAATGGACAGCTTGCCTCGTGAAGAGT
Organism: Eucalyptus guilfoylei; assembly: GCA_016097605.1. NCBI lineage: Eukaryota > Viridiplantae > Streptophyta > Magnoliopsida > Myrtales > Myrtaceae > Eucalyptus > Eucalyptus guilfoylei. Next base: position 51,313,764 of record CM027867.1, read on the forward strand.
GGTGTCTTGATTTATCTGAATGTCCTGCATTTCGAAGTGTAAAATACCCGAGTCAAAGAAGCAGCAGTTAAAACTCAAGGATAGTATATGTTGCCACAGATAGAATGTTTCAATTGATTGATTCAAACCAAATGTATGCCTGAGATAATAGATTCACAAACAAACCTGAATCCTTGCCCCCGTCTTTTGAGCGGTGACGTCTTTCTCTAGTCTTATCTCTGTCGGAGTCTTCCCGTTCTCTTTCCCTGTCAGGGTCCCTTCCCCTATCACGATCTCTGGACTTAATTCTCTCCCTCTCCCTCTCCCTATCCCTATCCCTATCCCTCTCTCTGTCCCTATCCCTCTCCCTCTCTCTGTCCTTCTCTCTGTCCTTGTTCCTTTCCCCACTAGCCTCATTTCTGTGCTCAGACTTTGGCTTAGGGAAAGAATCATCTTTTACCCCGCCCTCAGCTGGCACAATAATGGATTCATCATCGCTCTTTCTAGATTCCTTCCCATTTGAATCTACTAATTCACCCTTGGATCCACCGGATTCCAGATTGCCGGATAATGGGGCAGTCTTGGCAGCATTAGAGTCAGTATTAACCAGGGGACTACTCGGTGGAACCTCCTGAAATTAATCAAGAAACGTTGCCAGTTCAGAAGTTTGTTGGCGCACACTTAAGACAATTCCTTTTCAGCTATATGTGCAGAAACTTTGAATTGGTAGTCCTGAATATGTTAAGCAGAGCCCGTAATGGCAGCATAGCTATTCTATTTGCCCAAAAAAGGCAGCAAACACTACTATCTCCCAATCTGGATTTCCAAAGGGACAGAGCAGCAAATGGAGAAAAAAAAATAATAAAACAATTACCTTTGAAGCTGGCTTAGATTGTAGATCCAAGGACTTCATGGAGAAAGAAAAGGAGTCTCCATCCTTACATACTGGAATATATTCTGCTTTGGGCAGGCTGTATAAATGAGCCAAAACCCTACAAACTTCATCGATTCCATCTTTGTCCGCATCAAACACCTTCCACCATGGCGGATTTTCAGGAAGTGGCACTTGGAACCTCCGAGCAGCAGCATATACAACTCCACAAGCCACAACCTCACTCTTGAAACGAACGCACAAAGTAGTACGCAAACTGCTCGGCAAGCAAAGAAACTTAATGTATAAGACCATATCGCACCATGATAGAATGCAAATTTGAGACTGAACAAATTAATGTATTCATAGATAAAGAGTTCAGTCAATTTGCTTCCACCTGCCAACATGAAAATGCAATGCACCCCCACACCCAGACAACTCACAACCCCAACCCCCACCCCCCCCCCCCAAAAAAAAAAAAAAAAAAAAAGGGCCCGACACATGCTTCTCTCTCCACACCTAACTCAGAAAATTACTAGTGACACCAAGATTGAAGTGCATAAATTGAGACATCGTACATATAATTACCTATCATTTGCCAGATTCCAGGCTTCCTGTCTCAATTCTGGAGGTGTTCCCAATGTTGCAAGGTAGTTTGAAATAAATTTGTGAGGATGCTCGACATGACAGATGAAACCCATCTCTTTCAAAATATGCCTTTCTGTTCTGCTTAACTCTATCTTCAGCTCTGCATACTTCTTTTTAAAATATGCAAAATCAAACGCCTATAGTGATGATCAGAAGAGCAAATTATTATATTAAGAATCCAATTCTGACCTTTGAACCCAGTTCCAGATGCTCTATTGGCAAGTTTTCCCTCCTACATTCCATGCGATGGAAAACAATAAGGACTTGCCTAGCCTTCCTAGGGCTTTCCTCAAGCTTTGATGCTAGCCAAACACAGCTTGCGGCAACTTTCTGCAAGGTTATTATGACCAAATCAACTCCTGGATAAGCATTTTGCAAGAAGAAGATAAAGAATACAAATTTCATCTCAAGTCAAGGCAAAATAGATTGCTCGAAACTTTGTCCCAAGAGATGCGTGACGAAAGATAAAAGAATGGACTGCAATAGGAAATTAAGAGACCAGGCTACAGTGGAACAAGAATATTGAACTTCTGCACCAATGTCACAGTTTCAAAGTTTCCTTTCGCGCAATCACAGAGGATGAGATGGAAATAAAACAAAAGCTGGTGTAGAGAAGTTAACCTTTACATGAAAACGGGTGAATGACTTCTTGCAATAAAAACGATGAAAGAGAACCTGGCCCGTGGCCATCACAGCTTGTGGTCTGCGTTGCAGATTAAGGAAATGATCCGAACAACAGAATGCAGTTCAAATGATTTACGCATTAATACTAAGGCCTCGAATCATCTAGACAGCAGATGAGGATACAGTTTGAGTAGTATGCCACTTTCTTGAATCAAGTCACAGCCATAAATTCTTAGAGTTGTTTCTGTTGCTTCATCAATTCCATCTTTCCTGGAAGGCGAGTTCTTCGACTGCTCATCCGTCAGGTAGAAGTTGTCGATTGCAGTGTAAATCATTGCTGACTGAAGAGCTGCAATGATCAAGATATTTAATATCAGGCATATTTGGCATCCAAAAAGAAAACAAGTTATCTCAAAATTTGAATGTTTTTTTTTTTTTTTTTGGTAAAGGTAATATGTATTGACTTAAAACCAAGAGCTATACAGCAGAGACTCGGTACCAAAAAACTTGCACTCCAGAAGCCATGCAAGGCTTCACGAGTGGAAGGGTGCCGAGGAGAAGAGGAGGGAATGGCAAGGCTTCACATGGGTGCACTCCAGAAGCCATGCAAGCCATGCAAGCCATGCAAGCCATGCAAGGCTTCAAAATTTGAATGTTAACAAAATCAAGCATGGAAGTATAATCTTTATACACTAATTCAACCATGACTCTACTACAAACTAGTTTAAACATCCTTACGTTCTCTCAATGCTATAAGCTTTCGTTGCCTTATTCACGCAGCACAAGTCACAGATGTGTCACGTGAATCAAGCTAAACTGCGCAATTCACACGGTTCACACAACTAGGCTCAAATATCAGCGAATCTGCATAGATAGGCTTTTGAAATTTAGACGTACTACAGTCCTTAATTGCAAATATAAATTCAAATCTCTGCCGGAGACCAGGGCAGATTCATGGCACCACCCCACTCACTCCACATTTTATACCAAAGGAGCAGAACTGAACACTTCCAGAGACCCACCGAGTCCAACCCAACGCGCGCGCCTGCGCACATAGAGAAAGCTCGCGAAAAGTGAGCTGCCCAGGAAGAATAACCAAGAACCAAGAACCCTTTTTCTTGCTTTCTCGATTTCACTTCCCGTCACCAGAGTCTATCGAAACCTAATTTCACATCACCAGAAACCGTTTAACCCCATCAGCGCTCCACCGGGTCAATCCCAATCCACACGCAGAGGTCCCAAAATTCACCCGCATTTCACAACCCAACACATCAGAACGCGCCAAGATCGAAACTTTCGGCGTCCAAATCGGCGCCCGACAAGCACAAGCGCCGCCCGCCGAGCCGGAACCCATCAACGAAAGCGACACGCGAACTACCGAGGATTATCGGACCAAAAACAAAGCGCAAACGCAGAACAACATAGGGAGAAAAACAGTAGGCGAATTGAAGGGTACCCTCGAGTTCGCGAGATCGCCGGAGAAGGAGGAACGAGCCGGAGTCACCTTCGGCGCTCGAAGGAATTCCGATGAATGAAGCTCCGGAGAGACGCCGTCGTTCCCGAGCAGAAGCCAGAAGAAGAGAGCGGAAGCTCTAGAAAGAACGCTCTCTTTACTTTACCGTCGAAATGCCATGAAGAATTTGTTAATGGGAAGAAATCTGGAAATCATAGCACTTCAAATCCTTATTAAAAAATTTCCCAAATATTAGAAATGGTATAAATTGACAAGGTTAAGGTACAAGAAAAATGTGTAAATTTCACTTTTGAATTTTTAAATTTTTAAATTTTTTTCATTAATGGCATTAATTACCACTTCGAGTTTTATTTCATGCTGATCCGGCGGTTCTTTCATTTTTCACTTTAGGTTTGTAATATTTTGTTATTTCTATACCAAAGTCCATTTAGTCGAATTAATTTCTCACTCGGTTGTTGGCGTGTCTTATGATGATCAAGGGAATATAGGTATTGTACTAAACAAGTATACTTTATAAATTTATATCAAGAAAATTACAAAAAAAAATTTAAATTTATTACAATTATACTAATTCAATTCTAGACATTTTTCATTTGTACTAATTTAATCCATTCAATCCATTTTGATCGGCTAATGCGACTGAAACTGGCATTGACAATTTTAATAATATTTTATTATTTAGATTTTTTTCTTTTTTCTTTTTTTTTTTTTTTTTTTTCCTTCTTTCTTCTCCCTTCGACCATTGACTAGAGGCAAGGGCCGAGTGAAAGAAGGAAGTGCAAAAAAAAAAACAACATATATATATATATATATTCTTTAAAAAATTGTTCATGTTAGTGTCAATGATGTAGCTAGCGTAATCTAGTGTTCCTATCAAATGCCGGTCCGCCAAAACTATTCGGATTGACTAAATTAATATAAATATAAAATGTTTAAAATCGAATTGACCAAAAAATATATATATACGATTGAATTGACATAACGACAATAAGTTTAAAATTTTTTTAGTAATTCTTCCGATATGAATATATATATATATATATATATATATATATATATATATCTTATTGAAAGTATATATCTTATTTCTTTTAATTTGAATGAAGAATCTGCATGATTATCTAAAAAATAAATAGTGAAAACTTGCAATTACGAGAATGCTAGGAATGAGTTCTAATTAAGATGATATTTACTTGGGACAGTGTGATTAGGATGAGGAATTAACATAAAATCTATAGTTCATGAAGTGCAACAACAGTGTCTGTCTTGCTGGATGAAAATGTCGTCTTAGACATGCTTTCGAGATAAATTAAAAAGTGCATTTAAAAATTTGAAAAATACGCGATGTTAAAAGAAAAGAAAATTGTTATTTTAGGAAATCATCTAAAATAACCTATCCAAAAACAAATAGGACATCAGTGGAAAAAAAAAAACATGCACACAATGTAGCAAGAGATTGCAGGGGAAAAAGATGAGGATAATTGGGAAGCTTTTACAAATATCCGCAATGGAAATGAAATTCCAAAGAACTGCTCTAGAACTTGAAGCAACCACATGTTTAATCTGACTATATTACATGTATCGAATTAAGGATTTAAAATTCATACAAGTTGATTGCAATGAAGTCACTCAGGATTATCATGACTCTGATATGTACATGACAGGACTTAAGATCTCAGTAAGTCTGTTGCAGAACCAAGAGAGAAGAATGGATGATGATTTGCGATCAGATCTGGATGTCCGCATTGCCAATGGCGCCTTCCATGACATCGATGCAATATCCGACAGACTTCCCCTCAGACATTGCCTCTGCTAACTTCCCCCGTGCAGCTTCATGACGGCGCAGTAGCAGGACCGTATTCAGCACCGCCCATCTGACTTGAGAATCCACCTTCTTCTGGGTGAATCCCAAGCCCTTGAGCAATGAATCCAACTGTTCGACCATTGCGAGAATTTCACTTGAGGGCGTTAAAAGTTTGCATCATTTTCGCTCGCAAATGATCAAGGCTTGATTCAGCAAAATGGTGGGACCAAAAGCACTGTGGCTTACCTGGTTTATGTCTGCGAGACCTCCCTCAGCGCATCCAAAGAGAAGATATTCAGTCGCCACGCCGGCAAGTGCTATGCAGGAGAATTTGTTGAGCGTCTAAAAGAAATAGCTCGAGTCCCTTAGTGCGGCAATGTCACATATGGATGTAAATGGTTATGATCATGGGCATGTTGGAGAACACGTACCGTTGCCGATACTTTTCCCGCATTTACCTGCATGTTGAAGAGATTCCACTTAATAAACACTGATGTTTCAGAACACCAGTCTACAACTATTATATCAACATTGCGAAACTTGTTTCTCTTTTTCCTGGGCCTACTAGGCAACAAGTAATCGATGCTGCCATAAATTAAATGTTTATTATACATATTCCACTCTATAAACTGACAGATTCACATCTTGGTTCTTTCATGGCTCGCTTTGCCCTTAACAGTTTGCTCAGGAGTAGGAGTAGCAGGATTGAAGAATGCAGCTATTGTAGACAGGATATCTTAATGAAGGCATGACAAGTCTCTTCATGACCAATGAGCAATCGGATTGGGTATTAAAGGGGATAAGGCACAACAATTTGCAACACATCAACCGACAAAGAAAGTAATGTAATAGATAAGTACTGAAGAGGCAGAGTTTTAGAAATTTACTTCTTCAAGAAATTCAAAATCCACGAAAGAAGTCCCCGCTTGGACATTGAGAGAGCCTTCCTTCTTTAAAGCATCCAAACTGGAGATTGTATATCCCCTAGGAAGGATTCCGATGAGGTAAGCAATCAAGAAATGTCCAGCTTCATGCTGCGCAACATTTCAGCCTTTCAATCAATACAAGGAAGCTCTCATCACTAGGAAAATGTTCAGACAGAATAAGTCATTTCTAAAGTTTAAAAAGACCATAGTGAGAAATTCGTATCGGGGCATTAAGATGCAGCAATAATTTAGTTGTCGAATATAAATGAAAATAGACGACTTTCAGGATGCCATAAATAGAGAGGGACAATAAATATCTCAGTAGGGTAGTGAATGAGAATGAGAGAGAGAGAGAGAGAGATTGGTCTCACTTGAAGAACCCTATTGTGATACTTCTGACTAAAAGTATGGCCAATTGTATCAAGAACCAAGCTGCCAACTCCTCCATTGAAAGATACCTACATGAACAAGCAAATGGTTGCATTTTAAAGACAGTAAGATTTGCACATTTGCTTGAAAAGACATAAAAATGACTCAAAAGACCAAAACAAGTGTAAGAAGTGAAGGAAATCTACAAAAACTGCTGCACTCCTCTACTGCTTGTGTAGCAGACTTCGTGACAATCCAGGTCGTCACCTTTACTTTACATCATCTTACTCCTCTAATTACAATTTTTCGCCTCTTTTGTGTAGGGGAAAAGCAGTGGGGGATGTTTCTGACCGACCTCAAACTTCAAGCTAGATGTCACACACGAATAAAAGAAAAAGGAACTAGACAGAAGTAACAGACTTTTTGAAGAGCCTAATGCTGTCCCAAAACAATATCTATTTCTGTCATCTAATCGGGACCAGAATGATCAGCTTTCAAGTTTCAATACATAGTTCAAGCAAATTACCGAGTCAAAAGTCCACAGAAACAAAAGGCCCAAAGAAATATAGAAGATTTGCTGGGGACTGAGACCCAACAAGTTCCAAGCGGAGAGCCCTCCAGCGACAGCAGCAAGCTGCAGGTTTCTCTCTATAGCACCAAGAGTTGCATCTACCGGAGACAGGAGCAATGCTGCCTCGATTCCATTCAACTTCAGTTCATCTAAAGTGTAAAGCCGCTGCGGTAACTGCAATCGGAGCCTAATTAATGAGTACATGGCATGGCACAGTCAATTCACGACTTTGAGACATTCCCTTCCAAGAACAACTCCACATATGTCAACAGCTTGGCGATATTGAACAATTGAATACAAAACTGGCAAGATTCTTATTCAAGATTACACATCATTCAGTCGTAAAACATTACACATCTCCATTCCTTGTCTGTCCCACGAACCATCTTCTTAAGTCATCCCAAAACTTTCAATCAGGCGTGTGCTTCATAACAATCAATGAAAAATGAAGATGGGAAAGATAACTAGAATCACTGAAAAACCTACGTCATCAAGTCATCATTGCCCACAAAAACACAGCACTTTCCTCCATGCGTTTGCTACAATTAACCCATCAATGGAGAAAGAATAGGAGAAGGATTACAAGAATCATTGGAAAAACCCTGCACAACCCAAGTCTGCATTGCCCACATAGCGACAAAGAGACGCAAACCAGGTCCAAATTTTGCGTTTGCTCCAACAATGTGAAGGCGTCCGTTCATATCCGAGTAACATACACTCCTCCCAAACAAAAACTTGAGAAATGAACGGAGCGCTCTGATTCAAACACAGCATCGCACGCCTACGAAGAAGAAGTAAACCGACGAACCTGCCTCGCGGAACCGAAGCAACGGAGACCGCCGGGCTTCCCCTGCGAGTCCTTCACGAGACCCAGCGCTGCCCTCTCGTTCCCTTTAGCCAGCTCCTCGTCCACTCGCTCAAGAACTTGCCTTCTCGAAAATTCGACTCGCGGCGGCGACGACGACGCTCTGACGATGATCGTCCTCAAGATCGGAACTTTCAATCGAGGGTCGCGCGATAAGCTCCCGTAGAAGCCGAAACTCCCCATCTTTGGAGGAATTTGCTGCAGCAGAGGCCAGCGCTGCGAGCAGCTTCTTCTGCATGAGTTCAGTACAGCTCTAGGTGGTGGTGGTGGTGTTGCTCGGAGCAATTCCCGTTTCGTTCATTTCCGACCACACAAAACTGACATCCGGAATAAGGATTAAGGTGGCCTAACGGAGTTTAGCAAGAACCCAAAAATTTAAACATATAAAAAAACAATTTTGTGATATAAAAAGATATAAAAATATGAAATTTATTTATTACACAAAATTTACTGAAGTGGGATCATGATGATGATGATGATGATGCAGATTCTGTGGCCATTTTACTGGCTGCGGGAGCTGACCTGAGGAAAATGCATGCGTTGGCGCGCCACGACTCCGCCGGCGTCTCCGGCCACCGGCGGTGCGTCTCCGCGGCGGACCGCGGTCGACGCTCCGACCCTTCTGAACGACGCCGCCGATCTCTCCTGCGGCTGGACCGGGAGCTCGGAAAGCGTAATTACCGCAACGCCTTGGCCATCGCGAGGCAGCTGCAGGGTAAGCCCGGTGGTCTCGCCGGCTTCGGCTCCGCCAAGCAGGTACCCCCCCCTCTCTCTCTCTCTCTCTCTCTCTCTCACTAGGGTGATGCGATATTCTCGTTGTTGTGTGGATCTTCAGGTTCCGAAAAGGGTATGGTTGCCTGATGATTTGAAGCTGAATGGGATGGACTTGTCGTATCTTAGTCCACTGGTGGACTCAATTCTGGATTCCATACAGAGTTGCCTTGATTTTGCTCGAACGGAAGACTCTGTATGCACGTTTACCAGCTCTTTCTTTTTTAAGAATCGATGCCACCATATGGAGAGATTGTGCGAATTGGGTTTGTAGTGAAGAATAAAATCTGCAATCTAATCTGTTCGCTTCATTTAGGGTGCTGTCTTCTGTTGCAGGTGGCAGGAAGTGGAAGGCAAAGAGTAGTGCTTGAAGAAGGAAATGATCAGCCTCTCGGGGAAGAAGACATCTTCATGTGTACACAGGTAAGAGCTATCCTGTTGGGTCTCTAGTTAGTGACTCGAGCGCTTCAGCACTGAGCTCTGACGCTTCATCGAGCAAAGAAGCAGTTGACATTGGAAGATTTTAGCTTCTGTTTTTCGAATGCAAAACCCGTGATGCATTGTTCAGTTGAGGCGTGGAACATCATTCAAGGATCAACCTTTTGCTCATTTGTAGCTTGGTAGTTGAACACGACTGAGCTTGATTTGGTCATCCCTATGATTCCTGTGCCGCTCTCGACATTCCTGTCTCCTTCGCATCGGGGATTTGTTTGAACAATATGAAATGTATTTTTGCAGCACGAAGCAGGTCATTTCCTAGTTGCTTATCTACTCGGGGTCCTCCCGAAAGAATATAAAGTGCTGAAGAGAGGGAATTCGAGCCAGGATCAATTTGCTGGAGGGACTGTGAAGTTTGTGGGCTTTGAATTTCTTAGAGAGGTAAGAAGGGTCTGACTGTTTAACGCATTAGTTTGACCTGGTCATGGTTTTCTTGTGAGTGAAACTTCAACCAGTAAATCGAGGATTAGGCTGTTCAGTAGGTCGATCAGTAAGGTCAAGATTGTATACTCTTTTGAACCTTACTCTGAAACGGTGTGAGCTTATGCACCTTATATGCCAATTCATCTCTTGATATATGTCCTTTCCTGATTGTCTTGAAACACAGGTTCCTGACTTGGATACATTAAATGAATCCATTGGCAGCACAGAATCAAGTTATAGAGTGAGATTATTTTCTTCTCCTCTGTATGTCTTGATAGTGTCACTTCAGCATTTGAGACCATCGCAACACCCCAATCCACTTCTCACAGGACCTTCCCCAATCCCCCTGTATGTCACAGTGACACACTTAGCTTGCAAGGGGCAAGCCACAGTTAATTTAAGCACAATAAGACTTGTCCAGAGGCTTTTAAAGACGTTAATGAGGCTGAGTCCCTACGTTTTGAAAATCTGCTGTTAGCGGACAATGAGAAGGAAATTGACTGCAGTCACTTGCTATATCTTTGGATGAAATCCAAGAGCCTGTGTTTCACTTCTGATTTGCTTCTACTCAGATTTATGCTAATTCTCATATCCCATAAATGCAGGTTAATAAGAGATGCATATCCTCCAAGGTAAAGTTTTCTTACTCGATTCTACTTATGATCATGTCTTATTATTGGATGAAAGAAAACGGAACATGGTTTTTTTGTCCTGCTAATATTCGCAAGCCTGAGTGTGGTCTCTCCTGACGATGGGGGATTGTGTAGTCCAAATTTGTGAAAAACTACTCCTTCGAAGCGCTCCACTGCTTATAATTTGCTCTAAACCTGCAGACTTTCAACAATTTTTCCTGTGTCATTCTGGGAGGCTTAGTGGCAGAGCTTCTTTCTTTTGGCTACTCTGAAGGATTGCATTCAGATGTTGATAAGGTCATCTCAACACTTGCATCCTGAGTTTCGAAGAATATTCACTTAAGCTTGTTCTAAATGCCTAACATTTTGATCTGATGCAATTCAACAGCTGGAGAGAGTGATGAGATGGTTGGGCTTAACAGAATCTGCAGTGACACCTCATGTTAAATGGGCATCTCTGAACACTGCCTTCATCCTGCACCACCATCACGAGACTCGGCTACAATTAGCCAAGGCCATGGGTTCAGGAAAATCAATAGGATCCTGCATCAGTATCATAGAGAACTCTCTACATCAGAAATAAAACCACGTAACTCATCCTTTTTAATACCCCTGTACAAGTTTGAATTGAAAAGTGATGATGTTGATGACAAAAAGGTTCAATGGCTTCGCGAGTACTAAGAAAAGAGAAGCGATTCTTCTTGAAAGGCTGCTTCAGTGTTTGAAGAATGAGAAAATACACAGCCATAGACTGTTTCAAGGTCTATCCAGACGGTCCAGAGAGCTCTCTACCCTCTCCAACTAGACTGAATTTGGGCATTCGTAATCAATACCTGGAGCAACAAATTGCACTGTCTCAAACTCAAGATATTGAACCTCTTTTGGTCTCAATTTAGTGTACGTTCACATCAAGGAGTGAAGATACCACTTGTCCAATTTCAATATTAATAGATCCATTCATCTGAAAAGATGAACAAAGAAAAACCCTTTTGATTTGATTCAAACGTGATCCTAATATGATATCAGAATTCCCAGCCAGAGAACCCCGAAAGACCCAGATTCAAACATATACACTAGAAATCATCCCATGACAAAATCTCTGATACAAGATCCCAAGCTACAAACGAGAAAAACTCCCTAAAACTCCTGAGAAGCAGATCCAATGTCCCCCTTCCCTTTGCCCATCTTCTTCGGCAACAGGGTCTGGTGAATGTTGGGCAAAACTCCTCCATTAGCAATGGTCACGGAACCCAGGAGCTTGCTCAACTCCTCATCGTTCCTCACCGCGAGCTGGATGTGCCTCGGGACGATCCTGTTCTTCTTGTTGTCTCTGGCAGCATTTCCAGCAAGTTCCAACACCTAAAACGCACCCAAAAAAAGCTTCTTTAGACTAAAGCACGAAACCAAACTTAACAAACAAATTCAAGGGCTTGAACGAGCGTCCACAAACAAAATAAAAAAAAAAATCCACAAAATCCCAGACGACAGAACGACCCAAAAAAAAAATGAGAATATCTGTTTTCTATGCTGGAAAATCGATTCTTATCGCACACAAATGGACATTGACAATCGACGAAGAGCAAAGCCCGAACAATCATTTGCAAAGATAACCAGAACGAAAAAGTTGAAAACTTTCTATCGACAAACACCAATCCATGAAAAATCAACCCATCACCAAAGCCCCTTCCAGAGCCGAGCGACGACTTCATCAAACCCTAGACTTCACCCACCCATTCAAGGAACCTCAAAAGGCAACCCAACACCAATCGAGCCGAAACAAAAAAAACTAAAATCGAACCTCAGCGGCGAGGTACTCCAGGACGGCGGAGAGGTAGACCGGGGCTCCGGCGCCGACCCGCTCGGCGTACTTCCCGGCCTTGAGGAACCGAGCGATCCTACCGACGGGGAACTGCAGGCCGGCCTTCTGCGACCGGGACACCGACTTGGAGGACTTGGGCTTGCCCCTCCCTCCTTTGCCGCCGCCGCCGCCTTCCTTCGAGCTCATCTTCTCCGATTCGACAGAAGAGAACTGGACAACGCCGCGAAACCCTAGAAAAACGCCGTACGATTTGGGGGACGCTCGCGAGCAGAGATCGGAAGCGCCGATTCGAGATGGAGAGAGAGATCGGTGGGGGAAGATGGAGGGTGCTGAAGAATATATATAGGGCGCGAGATGCCGAGGCGATTGGTCGGATCGGGGGTCGCGCGGATCGCCAGCGTGGCGGGGGCGAGGGCCGTCGGATCTGATTCTCGCGGGAAAAGGAAGCGAGCGCGAGCTCTTTCGAGGGGGGGCTTTTTCGCGAACTTCGGCTCGATGCTTCTTTCGCGCGCGCCGTGTGATTTGGGGCGCCGGCGCGGCGTCGTATCGGGTGGGCCCCGCCCGTGCGGGCTTGGCCCATGGGCTGGCTTGCGGGATTGGGGTGTTCTGGGCTCGGGTGTTCGGCCCAGTTTTTTGGATTTATGGGTGGAGTAAAGAAAATGATGGAGAGGTTAGTGGCGGAAACCACGCCCCAAGGGTGGTCGTGGCGGAGGTACTGGCCAGTTGTGGCGGTTGTCGGTAGTCGACATCAGGGGAGCCCGCAGTGACCTTGACATCGACCGTCGGCGATCGAGATGACTGGGGCTCGAGATTCTATGGCGAGATCAACTAGAGAGAGGACAGCGAGAGCATGGCTTGGCATCGGATTGGGTGCGGAAATTGACCGCTTCAGTGGAGAAAATTTTTAGAAAGTGTTAAACTTATTGCAATCTTGCTAATTTAATCATAAACCTTTCAATTTATCAGTTAAGTTTTAAATATCTTCACATTTTATCAATTGACTCAACTCGACCAATTTTGGTTGAAATTTGCTAAGAATAACGACAGCAGTCTTACGTGACATGACCAACACTAACATGGATAAAATGTTAATAATATCTTAATATTTTTTGATTTTTTTTTTGCAATTTTTTTCTTTATTATTCCTTTTGCTAGCTAAAGGTGATGGGTAGCCTCGCCTAGGTGAGGGTCGCCATTGCTCGTCGTAGGTGAGGGTGCAAAAAATTTAGCCATTACTCAATTAATTTCGTGTGTCACTTAAAGCTCAAACTGGCTCAAGCATTAGAAGGTCCAAAAAAATTTAGCCATTAGTTAAAGCTCACACTGGCTCGAGCATCAAAGAGTCCAAAAAATATTCCTCGGCTTTCTTATTTGTCGAGTGTAGAATGCCCGGTTCACGAGATGATTGGAATTCATGCTAGGAAGGATGAGTTGCGGCCCAACCCGAATCTATGTTAACAATACCCGACACTAGATTTTACTTCTTTTTTTTTAAATCAGGCAGGACCAAATGCCCGGATGCTTGGAGAGCAATGTAGCAAGAGAAATGCCACTCAAAGGGGAGCCATAGCATTGGCCAAATATCAGCATTCCCAATGCTAAAAGCCCAATATAGCTCCGAATCAGTTTTGAGCATTGGGATTTTTGGAGATGCAAGTTCATTGTTCATTTTCTTCCCCGTTCGTCTTCATCTTCCTTACCTGAGAGTCGGGCTTTTCCTGCAGCCGCCACCACCGCCTGGGGGTCGCGCATCCTCGGTGACCACCGCCTAGGGTGGCGCAACCCACGACCCAGGTGGTGTCGCCTGGCGCGCTTGAACCAGACAACACCGCCTAGGTTCGCGTCACTTGGCTCGCGTGACTAGGCGACACGGCCTGAGGTCTCGACCTCAGGCCACCCAATCTGGTGGTCTGGCGGCCAGATTTCGCCATTCGGCTATTGGGTGGCGGTGAGCCGGTCGCCAGATTTGATTTTCAAACTTTAAAAAAAATAAAAATAACAAAAGCCAATTACAAATGTAAGTTTTGCCAAACGGTGTTTATGTTAAAGTTATTTTTTAATCTTATTTGAAATTGCAATTTACTAAACGGTGTAGTATTTCGAAAAACCCCTTTATCTCAAAGATATTTGCATGTTCTCAAAGTCATTTCCGTAAAGTTGAACCAAACGGGCCCTCAATTGTGGAGAAAGATCCTCTCAGACAACGTTTCCAGCCCATGGGCCATTCAACACTTAATTGAGGATTGCAGAAATTTCTTGGCCCAGCTGGATAGCGTGGTGCGGTAGTCCATCGTCCCCGAGAAGAAAACTATTGTGCAGATGCTTCATCGGAATTGCCCCCGCGACGAAATGTCTTTTTATCAAAAGTCGTCCTTCGATTTTTTTAGAGGGGGACGGGGATTTTGTGCCAACTCCGAACAAAGGACATCTCATGCAATAAGGAATAATTTCTTTGGTCCAATCGACACAATACAATCTTAGACGGAGTCGGAATTTAGTCAACGACAACGCCCAGAAGTTACAAAATCAGTCTCGACTTATGCCAAAATTTAATCAATAACACGAGTTGAGGATAATAAGATACAACGCTGGAATTTAAACGACGACACTATATCGTGATAGTAAGATGTAATGCTAGAATTTAATCAACGACGATGCACCAGGATAGAGAAACATACCGGAATCCAATCAACAACAAGAATTTGAAAGCTATAACAAAGGAAATTGAAGTGTAATACAGGAAAAGTAAAGATAAAAAAATAACATTTTGATTGATTTATCAGGGGTTCTCGCTAGATGATTGGTGGTATTTATAATGAAGATATGATAATCATTCAGCTTTTGCAAATTCTCTAATAATTGCCACTGGCTTTATCCATGTTCCTTTATTCTTGTAGATCATGTTGTCCATATTTTATATAAACATCCTAGTCATGTTTTGACGATTGTGTAGTTAAAAATGGCTCTTCCGTGACTAGATCTCCAAAGAGCGATTGCTCATTTTACAACTTGCGTCTTCGATGCTGACTATCTTGCGTCGTCGTGTTTCAACAATTGGACACGTTGTATTCCTTTATGTCATTGCCACTCACCGTATATCTGCCCCAATGTCCGTCGATAGAGTCCGACATGCATTAGATATCACCTATGCGTTATGCGCGTGAGTGTAGCTTATTCTATATAAATATTATATATTTCTTACCCCGCGACAAGCATGTGCCAACCAGACCAATTATAAGTATCAATAGTAGAGTAGATTGCTGAATTCCCCATCGAATAGGCTAGGGCTGCGCATGACAACGTTTCTTGACTAGGGAAGAGTTTTTTTTTTTTTTTCAGAAATAGTTCTTTTCTATTTTTATTCCGAGGAATAATTTCTGAGTAAAATAAGGTGTTTGGTAACTATATAAAATTTCTACTCCAGAAATATAAAAAGAATAGAAATGCGTTTGGTACGAAACATTTTTTTTTTGTATTTATTCGTTTTTTATTCTTGGTTACGGATCGCCGACCGCCGATCGCCGACCATCATCATCAAGCTGATCACATCATCGACCCATCGGCCGCCGCTGATCGTCGGCCGCCTGGCGGTCGGCGGCAATCGACGGTGACGATCGGCGATCGGCAATCTAGAAGCGGGCCATTGGCCGGCCAGCGGTTAGCGATGGCTCCGAACGTTGGAGGTGGCCGTGGCAAGAGAGAGGAACAAAAGAAAAAGAAAAATAAAATTGACTTATTTCTAGAAATTGTTCGAAAACAAAAATCAACTTTTTTTTTTGTTTCTCATTTCGCTTCAAATCTATTCCCTGGCTAATTTTCTCTTCCTTGAGGGAACGGAAAAACAACTTTGCGTTACGTTCAACGAATTTACTGTCCTTTTTTTTGTTTTTGGAACAAAAGAACAGAAATTTGACAGACCCTAGGCTTCCTTCTTTCTAATTCTGAGCCCCCAAAACCCCTTTGGGACTTGTTACGTTTGGATGTTAACTTCCGTTGTAATTCGAGTTTTGCTATTTAAATGAAGCTGCTTCGCTTTGGAGAAAAAAAAAAAAAGAGAGAGAGGAGAATGTCCTTGATTTGCTCCCCGATAAAAGTATGGATTCCATGTGTTTTTAGACTGTCCTTGGCGTTTTGGGCAAAAATAAAATAAAATGCTTTAAGCCAAATTACTTACCATGCACATCATAAATCACACATAATTGACCTTACAAACCCTCTGCACTGGAAAAAAAAAAGGACACAAAAACAAGGCAATTCCCACATAAGGAAAGATGAGGGGCCATTCTTGGAACATTTGACTGCACAAATTTAACTCAACAAACTCTCACTCTCAGCCACGGCTGAATGACTAAACGACAAGGAGTTCTAGGAAGGCTTGAGCCATGACAACGAAAGGGCACTCGTGTTGTGCCTGAAAAAGAGTCGTCTCCACCAATTGACCAAAACCCTTGAACATTCGCCCAGAAAAGTAGAGATAAAAGTGGGAGACAAATGGTCCACTTTCATTCCTACACCAACTTTACATGGTAAATCGAGATAGGCTTTTGACCCACATTTGCCTTTTGTGCTCCATTCATTCATTGGCCTTTCCAAAAGTACTCATCATCTCATTCCCAGATTTTCCCCACCATCCTACCAATCTATATTGACCTTCTTCCATGTGTCTCATGGACACACAGGGAACCTGTCCCCTCTTTCTCCTTCAGAGCTGATAGATTTTCCATGATTAGCACTACCATACAAAACCACCTCCCTGGTTTGGCATCCCTAATAAAGAGCTCACCTTATGAAGGCGGATTGATGTTGATTCATATTTCCATGAGTTCCACGATAAGATGAAAGGAAGAAATGTTTTCCCACTCGAAAGAAAATTTATGAGAGTCTGAATAGAGTTTTCCAACAAACAAGGATTCTCTAGGAGCTCTTTATTATCAGGTAATCGTTGAGTTTTCTTTTGTTGCTTTGTTTACGGTTCTCTTATGGAAAATTTCTCTAGATGATATCAGATTGTTTACTTGCTAGAAAGTATGTAGGCCATAGCAGAATATTTGTCTTGCTTTTGCATGGAAAAGAATTTCCAGCTGATGTGCATGTCATTATTGTATCAACTCTTTGAAGTGAAAAGTTCCTTCTTTTTTTTCTGTTAAATTTCAAAAATGATTCATTGGCAAGCTATGACAGGAGTGTTGAAAACTGTACCTCAGTCAACCAGTACCGTATACATGCTTCGCATTTTCTCCATGACATTTTGGTTTTCATGATTGGATGAAATTTTCTTTCCATCTGGGATTGGACCACAGAACCATGGTGTCGACTGGAATTCTTCGAATGATGGTGTTGATCGGATGTGGCGCATTTATGATGAACATTTTGGACGCTAGGCCTCGCCAGATTCTTGTCGATACTGATCTCGACATCGATGACATTTTCGCTCTCTTTTATCTGTTGAAACAGAACAGGAGTGAATTTGACTTACAGGTCATATCTTTTCTTTGAAGTTTGAGCAGCTCTTTTAAATTCAACCAGGGTAGAAACTTGCATATAAGCCTGAATGATGCTAACAAATCACTGCAGGCGATTACTATTAATGCAAATGGATGGAGTGATGCTGGGCATGCAGTCAATCATTTATATGATATCCTTTTCATGATGAATCGCGACGATATTCCAGTCGGGGTGGGTGGTGAAGGCGGTATTTCACCAGATGGGGTTATCATGCCAGAAGTTGGCGGTTATCTTCCTATTATTGACCAGGTGTTTCTATAAAGCTCATTTCAATTCTTAAATTCTAGTTTCTATTTCTTAATCGCATCATTCTCTCACAGGGAATGTCAACAGAGGGAGGGTGCCGGTATAGACAAGCGATCCCGCTGGGTCTAAGGGGACGGTTGGATATCAACACAAACTACGGCTTAAGAAAGGGGTTTCTTCCGAAGGTAGCCAAATTTAATGCGGTCAATCACATCGCGCATCCCCAGATTGTCTGTGTTTAGTATGATCTAGTGCTTGATGTATGCCTCTTACAACTTCATTTTTTTTCAGATAGGAGTAATATGTTGTTGTGCTGGACGGTCAAAGGCCATATTTGCCATGATGCATTTAGTTAGTTGCTACAGATTGTTTCATGCTCATTTTTCGTAGACAGAAACGGCTTCACGATGTTACTTAATTCTAAGCCAAATATATTTAGACTTTTACCATATGGGATAGCTGTTGCCTTCATCTTCTGTTCTCAAGTGTTGAGGTCGGTTTGCCACTGCGACGTATTATTTTTCCTCTGAATTAAATATTTATATTCTAGATCTGGCTCTAGCAACTTGATATTATCAGGGTCACAGGAAATATATTCCTCTCAAGCAAGCTAGTGCGCAGCAAGTGATGAAAGATGCGATAGCTTCAGGTCCTATCACGGTATTTCTGATGGGAACACATACCAATTTTGCGCTTTTTCTCGTGACCAATCCTCATCTGAAGAGAAATGTCGAGCACATATATGCCATGGGTGGTGCTATTAGGTCCACTTGCTCGAAAGTCAGTGACCCTTCTCAACCAGCTGTCTGCGCCAACATTGGCAACTTGTATCCTCAAGATAGGAACCCGTATGCGGAGTTCAACTTTTTTGGAGATCCTTTTGCTGCATACGAGGTAAATTCATAATCTCGATGCTGTCTTAGTTTGTGAATGATGATACATTGCATTAGGATAAAAAAGTCGTAAGCATTCAAGGTCTTGTCTATCCTAAGAGTGTTTTGCGGTCCAGGTACTTCATTCAGGAATCCCAGTCACACTTGTTCCTCTGGACGCAACAAGAACCATTCCTGTTGATAAGAACTTCTTCGAGGCATTTGAAAGGAGGCAAGATACGTATGAGGCGCAATATTGTTTCCAATCATTGAAAATGATTCACGATACTTGGTTCAATGATGGTTTTCATGAGGTACGTCCTGACACATTTCTATTTTCCAGAACTATTGAGAATAGTGCTATAGTTGCCTAGACAAGATTGGTCATTCATGAAATGATCACTTCCCAGAACTATTGCATGTGGGACTCGTTTATGGCTGGAGTGGCAATATCTAAAATGCGAAATCAGCAAAACTTGGAAGAGGAAAATGCATTTGCTGAGATGGAGTACATGAACATCACAGTTGTTACTTCGAACAAACCTTATGGAGTTTCAGATGGCTCCAATCCCTTCTTTGATGGGCTTCATGTCCCAAAGTTCAGACTAAGGAACAATGGAGTGCATAGTGGTCATATTCAGACAGGAATGCGAGATCCATTTTGCGAAGCAGAGGATAAAGGGACGTGTCAGGTAGTTACTTTTACCTGTACCAGTATAATTATAAGACTTTGTGGTAATAATACATGTGCCTAGGCCATTAATGTTTCATGCTTTCCGATAAGTCAGTATTAGTCGATAAGTTACTTTTACTTTACCATTAGAATTATATGAATTGTTCGACCATAAAAAAGAATTATATGACTTTGTGGTGATTATATCCGTGCCTTGCGCATCAATATTTCTACTTTCTAAGAGTTAGTATTTTATTCACAGCAAAACTCAGGTGAGCAAGACCTGCTACATGCTTGAGAAAGTGCTTACAAACCCTATAAGTAAAGCCCATCTTCCACTTCCAGGGCATGAATGTTTTGCAAGCAATATCCTGTACTGCTGCATTTAATGGTTGATTAGGCCATCGCTATTTTCATTTAGTACCCATAAAGATGAAGCGCATGATTATATATTATAAGCTATGCTGATGTCATCAATTAAGCTTTATTGTAGGATGGTTACACACAGGAGGTAACTGGTCCAGAAGCAGTGCGTGTTCTTGTCGCAACAAAAGCCAAGCCAAGTCAAGACTTCAAAAGCTCACTGACCAAAGAGTTCTATGAAAGCTTCTTGAATGTAAACTATCGTGAGATCTTTTGTCCGAAGGGCAATATGTTCTGTTTTCACTAATTGAAATAATGAAGGTTATCTTTCTTTTATATGTCTATGAAGACGAATTTTGAGTGGCTTGACGGCACTAGGAAGAATAATGCCATGCAGATAGATAGCTTCGTAGTCCATTGTTTAAGCTGATGTTATTTACCTTAGCACAATGAACGAGATTCTTGGTGATGTTTCAGGTTTTAAACAATCCTGAACAAAGTGGAAGGTTCAACATCACAACACAGTTTCCTCAGTACAAGGAAATTGTGCTTAAGCAAGACAGTGATATTAAATCCACTGGAAAACCAGTTGTCTTCGACATGGATATGAGTGCTGGAGATTTTCTGTCTCTTTTGTATCTTTTGAAAGTACCAAGGGAAATAATTGAACTTAAGGTAGGAATTGCGACTCTGCGCCACTCATTGACAAATAATCAGACTCAGGAAACAATTGATAATTGTCGGAGCCCTTTTACACTTTATGATGTGTAGCTCAAATTCTCCCTAAACCATTTCTAAGAACTGCTGCTAATGTGCTTATGGACAAATAGGGCGTAATAGCAGGTTCAACTGGCTGGGCTACCGCTGCAACAGTTGACATTGTTTATGATGTGTTACACATGATGGGTCGGGATGATATTCCGGTTGGTCTTGGAGATGCATTTGCACATGAACAGACAGATCCAACTTTTCCTGCTATAGGGGACTGCAAGTACAGAAAGGCCATTCCTCATGGTGGCGGCGGCTTCTTAGATTCCGACACGCTCTATGGATTATCTCGTGATTTGCCTAGTAGTCCTAGAAGGTTTTGCACCTCTCATTGTTACTTCTCTCTTTTGCACAAGTTGATTATTCTTCTGTTCCATTATGCATGTTGTCTGCCTCAATAAGAAACATCAGATAGCTTACGGTTGCACGTATGATAGGCCGTCTTGCTTTTTATTCACTCGACACTTGCTTGCTTAGCATATTTAGTGATTCGTTTCTGTAACTTAGGGGAGGAAAAATAACTAATGCATTTGCGTCTTTCAGAACATGCTGATCTCAGCTCTTAACTTCTGTGTCAGATACACGGCAGAAAATTCCATGAGGTATGGAGCTCCTCGAAATACTGATCACCCTGAATTTAGACAGCCTCTTGCAGTTGATGTCTGGAAATCTGTCACCAAATCACTAGACCCGGCAGACAAAATTACCATATTGAGCAATGGACCCTTAACAAACTTGGCCTCAATCATTCATTTGACAAACTCAAGCTCAATGATCCAGGTAAATCCAGTGAGAAGGATAAATTTGTCATCACAGGTTTAAGTATAAATCATCCGTTAATATCAGTGATTGCGCTTGAATTTCTGAGTTATTAGTTTTAGAGTGTTAGAAACTGAGAATTTCCTTTTTAGGTCATTTTGCACATGTTTGAAATCACATTATGAATGTCGTGACAATTCTATTTTATCTGCTTCCTTGCAAAAAAAAAAAAAAGGGCCTCTATGATGAAATTTTCCACTATCTCGATTAAATTTTGCAGGATATATATGTTGTTGGGGGACATGCTGGCGATGGCAATGAAAGAGGAAATCTCTTTACTGTACCCTGCAACAAATTCGCAGAATTCAACATGTTTCTTGATCCTCTAGCTGCGAAGGCCATTTTTGCCTCGGGACTTAACATAACACTCATTCCTCTCGGTATGCAAAGGAGGGTCAGTTCCTTCCCGATGATATTAAACAAATTACAAATTGCAAACAGGACTCCTGAAGCTTCGTTGGCCCATCATTTGCTTACGACTCTGTGGAACTTGCAGCGGAAACATAACAGATATCGTCACATGGTAAGAGAGCTTAATCATCACATCCTTGGATTAGCTGAAGGTCGTGCACATGTGAATTTTTACTCTATGAATAATACCACAGTTAAAGCAATATACTTTGTCAAAGATGATTGATTGATCACAGAGCAGTAGTACTGCATTAATCCAAGTATTTAGGGAAGAAAACTCTGAGGACATATGGCAATGATTGCACATTTTTCTGTTTTGAGAATTGACACATCTACAAGATCTACTTTACAATATATCACTATGCAGGATTTATTTTTGGGGGAAATTCTGGGAGCAGTGATATTGGCCAGCAATATTTCTCACTTAAACGGGACTTTCCAGTTCAAGCCTCTCAAAATCTTGGCAGATGGAGATGAATTGAAAATCGGACAAATTATCATTGATGAAAAGCGAGGAAAACCAGTGAAGATTTTGAGAAGCATTAATGAGGACGCCTACTACGAGCATTTTGCGGAAGTACTGGGTAATGAAAGACAGTCTGCTGTATTGGGGACCTACGGTGAGCCACAAAGAGTAAATACAGAACTCCATGCTGGAGTGACAGCAGTCATGAGGGAAACCAGTAATCTCTTACCTTTAAAATTCGGACTGATTCTGTTTTTGCTTTGTTTACACTTGATGGTCTGCATAAGAACTAGAAAACAGTAGAAAACATGGATGGCGGCGTGTGAGCCGCTATTGACTAATAAGAAGAGCGAGAATTTAAAGAGTTGTTGCACTTGCTCGGTGAAAAGCCATGTGGTGAAGATTAGTTTAGATTTTGGAGATATGGAGGCTTTAATTATAAAATTGTCAACATAGGATGAAACGAAGTCCTTCAAGAGGTATATGTTCACTCCAGATCTCTACATGCGTGCATCAGCACCAGAAATGATAGTAGAGCTTGTGACACAGTGAAAAGGACAAAGGACATAAGAGCATCTATCTTCTTGTTTTTGGCATAGTTTGACCGGGTTAAAATACTAGAAGCATGGAAGGGAATCAGTTTAGGACCCTCCAAAACAGCCTCTTTTTAACCTTTTTAAGGTTTGTCCTATGTCTCAGTGGAAGGAGTGGAAACACTACTATTATTTGTTGCTAGTTGCAGTTCTTTATGCATTTCACGTGTCTCGATACTCATCACCGGGTGTGGCTCGCACTATTCACAAAACAGTGATAAACAATTTGAAGCTACTCTGTCAAATGATGAGAATGACAATTGTCAGTTGTTATCAAAAGTGACCTTAGACAGAGCGGAATAAAGAGGAAAACAAACAAAATATCCATGCCCGTTCAGACATGTGATGGATGGAGCTGATGAAGAATCGAATGTGTTGGTGCAAGTGCTTTTTCAGGACGAGTATTACTCGTCCTTGGCCACAATAAGCCGAAGAAGAGAAATAAGAAAAGTAGAGAGAGGAAAATGATGGAGCTAATTTGATTGGAGGTTGGCACAGCAATTTGATCTTCTTGGAAGCTGTACAACAAGATATAATATATCGAACCCTTTCGGCCACTACAAGAGTCCTTTCGACCTCTTGTGCGGCCTTGTGACGTTAAATTAAAGGTCTTTCGGTCTTATTCGCACTTAATTTTTCAGACAAGGAGACATCCGCCAACCATGGGTGACAACAGTTGACCTCAGAAAAGTCCATCAGTTCAATTCATGTGCAATTGACATCAAGATTTGGTGATCAAAGAAACAAAAAAGATAATGCTATTGAAACAGGAACCTCTTAACTTATTCCACAAAAAAAATAGAAGATACTTTACAAAAATATGGACAGCATCGTCAAAGTTAAATAATATTGCCAGCCAATGTTCAGCTTCAGCTCCCCATAAAATTTATATTGCCAGGTTTTGGCTGGCCAACTATACTGGCCGGTCGCTTCACATTTTTCCGTTTGTTGGCTCAATAGAAGAATAACGCATGTCCCTCAGTGCAAGACGAAGAAAATCGATATTTCGAATTTTATATCTCGAGTATAGGTGCGTTCACTTCACTTGTATATGATAAATCTGGTAAGAGGGTCTGATAGAACTGGAAGAAAGACTTAAAAGACTCCGAATATTAACATCTGAGAGAGAGGATAATCATGGCCATTGTCTAAAAGGAGGTCAAAACATTAGATTGCTGTCCTAGAAGCCATGAAATCATCTTTGGAGATCAGCTCCTTTTCCCCTTCCTCTTTGTAAACATACAAACTTCACTTTCACGTAGGCTTTTGGTGACTGGGTAATACGCAAAATGTTACCTTGTGCAACCGAAACAAGTAGGAAACAAGATGGGGTAAATTTTATTGCCAAAACAATACATAGACAAGCTGATGAAGAGTTTATTCACATTGATCTTTTCTGACTGTTCATTGATTTGGATTTTGCCACAAGAGAAGACCAAAAGCTGATGCCACCACCCAAGCTCTTGCTGAAAATGGGTTAAGAGGAAAAACAAATAAAGGACCATCTCTCCTCAAATAAAAGCAAAAATAAATGGACCCATAGTCACATTTCTTCAATCTTGTAAAATCTGCTAAATCCACTCGCACTTCATTACATAGGAGCTGACCCACCAGCTGCCAGAATCTGCTTCTCCAGCTGATTAACCAAACAGAACATTAGGACTTCTGAGTAATTAAAGAAATAATTTGGAATAGTTGGATCTTATACTTGATGCTTACATTGAACAGAGTCTCAAGCTTATTCTTAAGCAGGGAATACTCTTGCTTTACTTGTTGCAGACATTTCAGGCACCTACACAACAAGGAAAAATAAGCGGCCACTTCAAGTGAGACCGTTTTAAAATGGATCATCATTATCAAAAACTTAAACTTTGTTGCCTGGTGAGATTGTGAAGTAAATTCTTTCCTTTGATTTTCCCCACAAAAATCATGTTGGAGATGGGGAGAGACTCGCTCACCCTTCGACATTCTTGTCCTGGCAGTAGTTGCGGAAGGCAATGCAGACTCTTTGAACTCTCTGTGCGCCGATGCTGTAATTCCAAACAACAATTCATCTTGCTCAGGATTTGGAAATTGAAAGAGCCATCATTCCTGAACATTGCTCGGCTTGTATGCATGACCACGAGTTTCTATTTTTACTATTTTTTTTTCCGTTCATTCTTTTTCCAAAGGAGTGTGATCTTCTGTTTGGACCAGAGAAGGCCTTGAACAAACATTCAATGGAACATGTTCATCATACAAGAATTGCCTCGAGGACTAATGGGAAAGGGCGACCGTTGCTCAAACTGCTTATGATTTTGCTGTTATAAGCAAATAGTTTAATGTGCTAAAAGAAAGGAACAATCCCTTGAAAATGGCAATTACCTGGAGCTGCTTCCTTTCAGCTGATGCACATGAGCATCCACCTTCTTGAAATCGATATTCTGCTGATCACTAAAAACATAAAAAAGGAATAAATAAGAAATGCATTAGTTCTTCCGATTTATTCGGGGAGATATCATGTTAAAAAGGGTATTGGAAAATTGGAACACATTTGGATCATGAAAATAAATCTCACAGTGCTTTGGCCAGCTCATTGAGAAGTCTCTCAGAGTCATCAAAGAACAGTGACACCACCTCCACAACAAAGTCTGGGTTGTTCTCATCTTGCAGTTGCTGAAGCTGAGTGAACTGCTCATCTAGAAATCCCTTCTCACCAGCAAAATAAAGAAGGAGAGAAACTCATTCTTTGAGGGTACTCTTTGAGGAAAAGAACAAGAAGAAAAAGAAAAAAAGAGAAAACATTTGCTGTTATCACCTCGTGAAATAGTAGAGTGGTGTACTCAAATAACTGCCGCTTCAACTGAGCTACATCCATCGTTATAGTTTCAGAGATTCTTCATTCATTCAAAAGCTGTGGACACCCAGAAAAAGGTTTTTTCGCGTTGGTTTTATAATGGCACTGAACTGAAAGTTTGAGGTTGGGTGTGCATGTAAGTAAAGATTCCAAAGGAATGGCTTGTCTCATACAGTGTATGCAGTCACTCTTGTCTGGCAGTGTCTGCTTTTGTTTTTTTTTTTTAACCATCTCACACTCATAATAACATCAATTCTTATAGAGACAGTCCAAAACAAGAGCCATCAGAAGATCCAAAGCTTGATACCATGACCATCCAGTCATTCACCTTATCATCTCTCTCTTTCAGTAATTATGATGACTCTCTCTCTCTCTCTCTCTCTCTCTCAGTAATTATGATGAATCTCTCTCTCTCTCTCTCTCTCTCTCTCTCTCTCTCTCTCTCTATTCTGCTTTATTTCTTGTTCTCTCTATTTGGATTGGTTCGAGTCTTTTCAGCCGTCAAATGCAT
Source organism: Eucalyptus guilfoylei (assembly GCA_016097605.1). Classification (NCBI taxonomy): domain Eukaryota; kingdom Viridiplantae; phylum Streptophyta; class Magnoliopsida; order Myrtales; family Myrtaceae; genus Eucalyptus; species Eucalyptus guilfoylei. The sequence goes on from CM027867.1 coordinate 51,340,101, forward strand.
TACACAGTTACTGATGTACATTTACCAAAAGAAGAGACAATTATTAATGTACCCAAAAAATATTAGACCAACATACTTTTATGAGTTTAGAACATGTGGTGATCAACTTATGGACTGAACTAAAAATTGTCCAAGTGGCAAGAAATCAGAAACCAAATGCTTCCCTTAAGGCAAAGAGAGAACAAAGTGGCATCTCTAAACATGACCCAGAAGCTAAAACTGCCATTTGTCACCTTTCACTATGCATGTGAGAATTGTTTTGGATGTTTGCGTTTCTTTATCGGGGGGAAAAGAATGGAGGAAAGAAAATCCTACAGCAAACAACAAACTGTGAACTCTGACATCTCCTCCTGCATTGGTAACTCTCCCAGTGAGGAAGAAATAAAAAGAGATAATAAAAAGCATTTGGACCTGCAGTTGGAGATGGAGAAGGGCAAAGCACGTATCGTTTTCAGAATCTACCTACTACTCTCCCTTAGCTTTTTTTGCTCCCCCTTATCCCTTGATTTCACGCCTATGCTTTCAGTCTTTTCGAGATTCTCCCTCATCAAAATTGCTGCCGTCTTTTCTTTTTTTTTCCCCTTATCTTTTCCGGATCTCCTGTCGTTTTGTGGCGCCGGTGTTGTCTTATCGGGAGAAGATGGTGCAGTCAATGAGCTTAGGGAAATACAAAATCTTGAATTTTCTTGATCTCCATGCAGTCAATAAGGAATTTAAATAGGTTTCATTTGCCCGGGATTGTGGGGCTGCTTTTGTTTTGACCAGAAACATGAAATTTTTATGGAGAATTTCACGTGTTTAATGGCTAAAGTTTCCCTAGTTTGAAAACTTACTGAGGAAAAAAATTGGAAGCGAAACGGCTTCATTAGTTTCCTGTAGATTCCAAAGGCGCTGCTTATATTTAGGCCTATTTGATAATCATTATACTTTTGAGAATAATTTTCGCTTAGAAATAATTTTTTCCGATTATATTCCCTGAATATATTTTTAAGCATTTAAAAACATTTGATAATTACTCAAATTTCTATTTTTAAAATAAAAAAAAAGAATAGAAATGCGTTTAATACAATTATTAATTTTCTTACTAAGAATTTTTTTTAATTTTTTAAATAATCTTAGGAGATTTTTTTTCTTTTTCTCTTTTTCTTCTCTTCTTCTTCCTCCTCCTCTAGCTAGTAGCTGGAACAGCTAGATGAGGAAGAAAAAAAAAGGAAAAAAAGAAAAGAAAAAGAAAAAAAAAATAATTTGATTCTAGAATTATTCTGAAAATAAAGAAATAATTTTTTATTTATTTTTTTATCATGTTTTAAATTTATTCACAGGAACAAATTTACTCTTGGGAGTAGAAAAATTAGTTAACGTTATTAAACGGATTTTTTTTTTTGCTTCAAATAACAAAAAGAAAAAATAGTCAAGAATTAATCGATTATCAAACAAGCCCTTGGTGTTGTGAATAGTGTTGGAAAAGTCTCATATCGAATAATTAATATCTTAATTAGCCTATAAATTCATTGGATTAAGTTATTGAGTGAGATAAATCCAACCAAATAAAATGGCTGATTCGACCTCAGATTTCCTTTTAGTGATGTGATATTGTGTTAAAAATATTCCACATTAAAGAATTGGTATTGGCGATCTCCTCGTGATCTCCATCCAGAAAAGCCTCACGATTAAATCAGATCGACCCCAAAGGCATCGAATTTTTTTATGTGTGTGCATTGCAGGGTAGCCACTTGTCGCGAGGTGAGGACATCATGTAAGAGGGGCTCTTTGCTGCAGTTTTAATGGCGGAACCAGTATTGCAACAAGTGTTGAAAGGAGGGTACTTCAAAGAGGGACCTTATACTGGGCATCTGATTCGGTTCCACTTCGACATTATTACATTTCTGAAAGAACTCTGTAACGTGCCATCTTGCACCAGAAAAAACAAATGACTGTTGATTTTATTTTATGGCGAGACAACATCTCAGATCACTTTTCACGCCCCAAATTGAACCTCTCTAGCATGATGAAGAATTACTTTCTTGAGACATTAAATCTCAATAGATCCATTTTGAACAGAAATTCTTGAAATTTCATATATATAGAGACGTAAGGTCATGGTCATTTTATGCTTAGGCTAACTCTTTTGAGGTTTTGTCAATACAAAACGAAACTCGTTCATTTTAAGGGCACGTTTAATACTCATAAGTCGAGAGTGGACCTGAACAGAATTGCGGTTCTTATGCTCATTCTTTTACCTGTGTTTTGATCTTGTCTTTCTCATTAAAAAATCTCATTTTCCAATTGTACTCTTTGTATTTCCTTTTGCCTTTTCACATTTTTTGTTAGAAAAAATATGTGCTATTTGACATATAAACTTTTTTCCATTAGGAAGTATGGTCCTCATACCCGCGTGAAAAGTTGGAAAAGTTAAAGCTCCGTTTATTTCACAAAAAAAAAAAAAAAAAAATTTAAATATCTTCCTAAAAAATAATAATTTGTCTGAATTGAAGTAATTAGCCAATAACTTTTTATATTATCGATAATAATTTATATTTAAATATTTTTACGGACAATAAAAAAAATTATTTGTTTATTTTTGTATGAGATATAAGCAATCATTTTTATGAAAACGAAATTTAAGGAAAAGAAATTTTGGTTGAAATTCATTTTGTAAAATTTAAAGGGAAAATTCCAAATAATAATATGAAGTGCCTTTATTTTCTCAAATAAAGGTTTGGCGTAGATTTTATTTAAAAAAAGGGCATGTAGTGTTTTTATTTTCTTAAATAAGAGCTTGAAGTGGATTTTATTTCGAATAAATGTATGAAATTACTATATCAATTTCAAATAAGGGTCTGATTTTCAACTTGGTTAAGGGCATTTTCGTCCTTTATCTTTTGGAATTTTTTCTTTCATTTTTCCTTTCTTTCCTCTGGTTTTCTCTTTCTTCTCCACTGATGGACGGTCTTAAACGATAGCTAGAGAGGGTTGGGCAAGAGTCTCCTTCACTCGATCTTGCGAGGGTCACCCTCACCTTAGGTGAGACCGCACTTGTTGGCCATAGGTGAGGCTAGTCCTTGGGGTCGCATCGCTAGTGATTGGCAAGGGCTTGGGCTAGGCGACCCTCACCAGCTACTAGCGAAGGCTTGCGAGCCCTTGCCTAATGATCAGTGAGGGTCGTCGGGTCCTTGTTGGCACTTCTCAAAAAGAGAAAAAAGAAAAGAGAAAATTAAGAAATAAATTAAATTTTTTGATGAAAAATGTTATTAATTGATTAGAATATCTAGCTAGTCGGTGATCGACGAAGTCAGGTTGCGAGAATGGCCAAGAAGCGAATAAGCACAACAACTAGGCCTTTCCTAAGAGCTTTTATTTGAAATTGATATGATCACCTTAGATTTTTATTTAATATATTACGATCCTCGTTTAAGAAAATTGAGGCACTCCATGTCCTTATTCGAAATTTTATCGTATTTTTATATAAGAAGAGGGGAGAGAATTTAAAACTCTTGTTTGCACTTTATTCTTTTTACGTCATTTTCCAATAAATAGCGGTAGTCGATTTCGAGGCCACCGAAACGCATTATCTAGCGAAAAGATGGCACCAATAATTCTGTAAATAAGATCCGTTGTGGTACGACATCTAGGGCTAGAGCTCTAGGGCTGGTGCTTTTTTCGCATCAAGAATGACTCCTGTCGTCAACCTTTCCCAAAATCTTTTCAAATCAACCAAACTTGGACAAAGCAACAGAAAATAGGTAATATTGTTGTTACTATTTCCCTCGTGCTAATCTTCATTAATACTCCGAAACTCGAAGCATTGAAATCCCATGTTCTTAAGACTATCCATAACATAATTAACAATATTATTTTGCAGGGCTAATTCCTCTTGAAAAAAAATGTCCCAACTTTAAGTTTAGTCATAATTTTGTGATAATTTTTTTGTATGAAAAAAAATCTAAAATTTTTTATTCTATTAACACGTCTAGAAATCATCATTGATTTCCTTAAGGTTATCAATCTCTGGAAGTTGCTATTCTTTCATACGAAAGTAATGATATTGATGAAGATACAAGTTCTGATGACAAATATCTAATTAGCTCTAATGTTGATAATTTTGAAGAAATTAATGGTGATTTTCTAACACATGGGCATATTTAGGTGAGGAATCTTTTAAAACTTGAGGTAGACTTGGGAGGTATATTTTTTTTTCAGGGAATTACGTCATGAAATACCAGAATCAATAGAGTTTTCATCATACAAATTTTCGAAATGTTTCTCGAACAAAAGATATCCCATTGATGGTAACCTACACGAGACTGCTCGAGCGCAAAGCATGTTCTTCTCGTTCAAGACGTGAACTCGAATTCCTCAACTTGTGTATTGCCACGATGTCGGTTTGCAGGAGCACGGACCGGTTAGGATATATACATCGAGAACCACTATTCTGCGCATCTGAAGAGTAACGAGATTAATCGAGTGCTCAAAAAGCTCAATTTATCCATTTGTTGTGGGGGGATATTCCTCAGCAAATGGAAGTATGCCTGGCAAACGCTAGCATGAGGGCTTGTCGTTTCCTTGCACACCTTGGGCTGATGTGGGGGGGACCCCAAAACCATCAAAACCCTGCTTCGGAATACGACACTTTAAGCTGTTAAACGACAAAGGCCTTTGCCTTCTGTCCCCCCTCCCTCCCCCTCCCCACACACACTTAAATTCGTGATCCTCAGGCCCAACGTGATCTTTGAAAAGTCTCCAATGTTGTAGCCAGACAGGACTGCTCGGGCACGCCTAAGACCCCATGCAGTACCGCGTGTTTGGAAATTTGTAAGGGAATATATTGTCTCGATCCGATCCGATCCGATCCAAGCGTCACATCATCCGAGGTTGCGGTACATGGTCCATGACGGTTCGAGCCCATGTGAGAAGTTAAATTCCTGCTCTCTCGCAGCCTCTCCGATCCGAACAACTCACCTGTGACCCGACCGGAGAAGTGAATTTAACCTCGCGCGTGATGGTTCGATAAAGGATGACACCTAACAATATCGATACAAGGACCACTTCAGGAGTAGGACTGCTCTTCCGAATAATTGAGCAGACATGTTCTCTGGTACGGTCACAGCTTTCTTATGTTTTCCAGTACTCATTATTGAGATTGCTATTGGATGAACATGCTGGGAAAAAAGTCTTGTTAGGCTCTTTGTTTGTATAGGACAACATTTCAATTGGGTCCAGTATTGGATTCCCAGATTCATCAGCATTTATAGCTCACAGAGATTTGTTGCAAGAGTATCCAAAGGAAATGGATAAACAGAGCAGCAGCAACACTAGCGGCTAGCACAAGTTTCTGCTGCAATTGCGGCGTGGTGCCGATAATAACTTTTTTTCCTCCTGACATATGCAGCTTTCCGTGGTAAGTTCACGACACATGTTAGTCACCAGTGCTATATAGAAATTGCCAAATTTTCAAATTTTAGCTCGTGCAAGTGCAATGCAGAAAAAGGATAAGGCAAGGACTTACCATAAAGAAAAACAAAGGAAGCGAAAAATCCGGTGTTCTAATGAGTTCCACCACAGCATCACATTACAATATCCCGCATGTACTGATTCAGACATATATATACAGGAGGCAAAAAAGTCTGTAAGAGCCTAGGGAGAGATTTAAGTGTCCACAAGAAATAGTTTCATCCCATGTATATTCAGGGATTAGACAGGAGAGAATCATGTCGCCGCATAAGAACTGAATGACGAATTCGGATACGCTATAATCTGGGATCTCATCCAGGGATTGTCTTGGAGATCATTTATGGGCTCATATGCCATGAAATAACAGCACATAATCCATCGCACTACCAGGGGACTCCTAAACTCTCTCCAGCTCAGAAAAATGGCTCTATCTAACTAATGCTAACTGGTGGAGCATGTAATGCGGTGGGGACGGCTGGTGTCAAGAGCTCAAAGCCACCTCCTTGTGGCGTTTGAGATCGCTCAAGTACCTTGTTGAGTTGTATTCTTGTGCGTCCAGGAGCTCTTCGGAGTAGGTTCTCTGGAGGGAATGCCTCTGACCTTCTTCTGTACACTCCGAGATGAAACTTTCTCCTCTTAGCAATATGGCCACCTGCATTCCAGCAGAATGACACATGAAGTTACCACATGCGATCAGAGAGAGAGAGGGAGAGAGAGAATATAGAAAAGAGAGCAACGGCTTCATTGAGAACTGAAATCTTGAAAGTTAACATCTCCCTAGTAAGGAATGATATAAATGCTGTCATCCGTCAAAACATGTCCAAACCATGAGAAAGGATGCATCAGAGGACTAGATTTTGAACTGGAAAATCTTTCTCATCCTTTTTAATGACAGAGACATTGACAAATAACAAATCTCTGAGCTTATTACTCTGGCTGAAACACCCAAGATACCCTTTGAAAGAAAAGCAACCAACAACGATGAATAACAAGGAAAGAAAGGAAATGTGCAACACAACTAATCTATGGCTCATCCTTTGGCCTGCGTTCATGGGCAAATGAAGTGCAGAAATTCATCATAGTGTGAAGATCATAGAAATAATTGAAAACCCTATCGTCTAATAGTCTGATGTTTCACAAGACTTAATGCCTAGACATCATATCCACTATCCGGAGAACCCAATTGGTTTTCTCCCACAAAACTATCACCAACATGTTCGGAAAATAATCTTTCCTTCTCAGGAGATAATCATAGAATTTGAGTAATCATGTTTGATAGGGACCATAAAGATGATACACTTTCCTTATCGAGTACCTTAGATAAATCCTAGAAGCGTTCTTTATACATTTAAAGTTTATAGGGTAATTCATATGTCATTAATCTTTTCCCACTTCTGTACTTCATTTATCTTCAATTGAAAAAAGTATGAGTACCATGCATCTAACAAATGGCAAAGGTACTCATATGCATAAAGATTCTCAGCAGATGGTTGCTAATTACTTTTGCCAGTTTAAAGATACGTTTGAGATGTGAGAGTCTCAGGAGATAGGCTTGCCTGATTCATTCGAGGACGTAGAATAGGAGACCGCTCGATGCACAACGAAGCAGTCATTATCACACAATCCATTTCGTCGGCATTGTAATCATCACGAAGAGAAGGATCAACGAGATCTTCAATAACGTTGTCATTCAGAAGAGGTTTTGCCTGCAATAATGAACGAAATTATACTAACCTTATAAGGACATCATCAAATGTGACCACCTGACAGAAAATGGATTTACCCAAAGAACTAGGCTTCTGCCTAAATGATCCAATGCTTTTTGCCCAGTAATGAGCTCCAAAAGCAGAACCCCAAAGGCATATACATCAGTCTTCTCATCCACTATCCCGTGCATGAAGTACTCGGGGGCGAAGTAGCTGTCAGTATATATCTGAATGAGGATCCAATGGCGACACTAGTTGAAAATAACAAGCTTAAGGCTTACAGACCCAAATGTTCCTTCAAATTTGGACACATTGTGGTGAGTCCACTGTTTTGGTAGCCATTTAGCAAGCCCAAAGTCACATATCTGTAAACAGTAACAGTAATTAGTAAATCAATGACCAAGAGAATAGGATGAGTACTAAACAACTTCACATAGACAAAAGAACGATATAAATTAGACTTGCAAAAGAGCAAAATGGGCTTTTATAAGGGATAGAAATAGACAAAGTCATCTGTGTTGATGGCCCAAAAAAAGAAAGTCAATCTGCCATTGCAACTCACGGCCGATTTGCAGATGATTACGAAAGCGACATTGACCTATTTTTGTTTTATCCGTTTCAAATGCCAGAAGCATTTAAAAGACAAGAATGAAACTGAAGATCGACAGCAGAAGCGTTACACACAAGGGGCGTTGATATCTATCTAGGATGTGAATTTGTCGGTACCTCATCAAATTAACGGCATAAATCATTGAGATATGCAATTGGCTTACCAAAGAAAAAGCTAGTTAACTGTTCCTACATGCCTAAGCTGAAATGCAGCTTTTTGCCACCTACAGAGTAAAGGCTTTGCACTGCAAAGTTGGAAACTGAAGGCAATCTATTCTGCAAAAGTCAAATGCTTCCTAAAATTTTTCCTCTAAGTAATACGTAAAACTATGGAGGCAGAATGAGATAGTATATATAATGTAAGCTTATTTTCTGATAAGTACATGGCATTTAAAACAGCGAGCATGCCAACTCTAGCAGACTAGTTCATTTTTGAAGTCACAGACCCAGGGTTATAGGATCGAATTTGCTTTAATTATCAAGAAAAGTACACATTGTATAATCTAAGTTTGAATACTTTGTCGATTAGTAGTATTTATCTGCATGCATGTTTGCTAATCAATTGGAATATCGTTAAGAAACCAAGAATGAGACCAGTCCAAAAATTAGCTTTGTAAGCAAAATTGCTAATTCTGAAGAGCTCAAGTTCAGCTAATTATGGTAACTTCACGTGGCTATCTTCCCCGGTGGATTCCTTATAGTGGACCATTTATCATACATTAAGACACTGATGCAGCTGGCAGTCCTCTTCCAGCTATTTAATTTGCATACATGTACATGCATGCATGTAGTATAGACACATATATACATGAATGAATACATGCATGCATATGTGCGGATGTGAATATTATTGCCTCCAAGTTGTTAATTGCTTATAAGAAAGAATTTACACTGAGAAACATCTTTCAGGACTAAATAAATTATCGATGCACCACCAAGTATGTGCTTTTTGAAAATGAATGCAGCCTATGAACCTGACAATATAGGCCATTAAAACAATGCCTATGTTGGCCAAAACATCGACACCATATTGTCCACGCCATTCAATATATACCTGAGGTTCGAAATCCTCAGCAAGAAGGATGTTATCAGCCTTGATATCTCTATGGATGATTCGCCTGTGACAACTTTCATGAAGATAAAGAAGACCATCTGCCGTCCCTAGAGCAATTTTATACCTTTTATCCCATCCTAGATTAGCCTTTGATCCTGGAAAGCATAATACAAGGGCAAAGAGAAATTTACAAAACTGTATGCGAAAATGGAAGAAAACTTGAGAGCTTCATTGCATAAGGCATGAACCGACCATGAAGAACAGATCCTAAACTTCCTAGAGCAGATAATTGAAAAACGATGTGCATTCCTCCCTCAACTCCACACCCAATCAACTTAGCGATGTTAGGGTGATTTACATGGGCAATGGTGCCCAATTCAGAGAGAAAACTTGCGATCCTTTCATCTGCTGTTCCTTTGTTCAGCCGCTTCACCGCAACCAACTGTCCATTCTGCAGACACCCCTTGTATACTTCAGCATATCCACCCTTGCCAATTAAGTTTTCTGCACGTAAGTTAGGCACCTCATACATTTAATGATCATATAGAGAAAAATGCATTGAGTTCATTGATTTGAACTACATACCAGGGCTAAAGTTGTTGGTTGCCATCTGTAGTTCAGAAAAGGTGAAATGCACCAATGAGGCCTTGAAGTTGTATATATCACTCAACACGGGAGTTATGTTCTCTCTAGCGCTTCTGCTCTTTCTCTTGGATAGTTTCGGCATGGCAAGGGGAGGAAAAGAGGCCAATCGTTTGATTGATTTTCTCTTCCATGAAGTGAAAAATTTTCTCCAATGAGAAAGTGCCCCTGAATTTGAGCAGTGTGTTTCCTGCTCATCGCGTTTGTCCTCGGGAGATTCCGCTTCTGGTTCCAGAAGCTTGATGCAGGCTTCTATTACTCCTCTTGGGGATGACTCATCGTGTTTTTTCTTTTCCATGTCTAAAAGTCTCAAATCTAACAAACAAAAATAGCAGAAGCATGACACCGAGACAGAGAAAATGCAGAGATGCTGATGAAGCAATAATCAAGCAAGGACAAGCTTTACAATTTCTGATACCTTGTGCAGAAGCAGAGGAAGATAGTACAGCACCTCGCTTTTTATGCTTTAATGGATCTATCAGTATCTTCACGGGCCTTGTGCCATTATCCACATCATGATGCCTAACAATATTACAACTGCAAGATCAACCGAAGAGCTGGAAAAATATAAAACTTGGGGAAAATAGAATCTGCTAATTTGTTTCTCTGAAATGCATGTGTGAGAGGGGGATGGAGGTGGGTGTGCGCCAAATAGCAACAAAAGACATCATTTCCTTTGAACAATTGTGCATTTTTACAGTTGAAGTTCATATTGATTGAAAAATGCTGCAAAATTCATCTCGGATGCACATTGAAAGAACCAGTAGCCTGTTAATGGATACCCGCAGCAGATCTTTATGAAAGCTTGAAGAATTAAAAGCAACATAAAGCTGCTATTGGAACGAACAACCACAAGCAAAAAATTGACAACATATGCCTAAAGCAGATGGATAGTATACATAAGGAGCTTCCCTTTTCGAGAGTATAATACAGAGACATAGACTATACTGCATCCATATGAAAAGAAGTTCCTAAATTCAAAATGCAGATGCAATATGTCCTTTTATACGCATAGACAGTCCTACATTCAAAAACTAAATCTGAGAGGATAATCACAAAGAGAACAAGAGTCAGATGACTATCATCCACATGGTAACTGGGGATAATCCAAAGGAAATTTCTAAAGCATCGATATCCAACAATCAGAAAACTGATTCCATAAAATGGGATTTAAGAAAAAAACGACAAATGATAAAAAATTATCCCCCGACCAAAAAACCATCCTGAACCTCACAACGTCACATTTCTTTCTGGGTCCCAACTTCTAAACCTCATAACAAGTATCATCAACCCAACAACCGAGTTTTTTTTTTTTTTTTTTTTTTTTTTTGGGGGGGGGGCAACCGAGGTTGAATTAGCCATAAAAGGGAAAACAAAAATATAAAACACGAAATGCAGCAGCTAAAATCCAAGAAAATACTATAGCTCGGTATAGAGAAGGATCGATTATTCAGAAAAGAGAAACGCCGAACTCATGCTTCCTCATCAAGGGATCATCTAAAAGAGCAACAAAAAAATGGTGAACCCAGAAGCAGACAAGGCATAATCCAAACGATCGAACTGGAAGAAGAAGAAGACAAAGCATACCATAGATAACCAGAAAAAAAGAAAGTAGGAGGTGCCATTCTTGTTGCAATCTCCGCCATTAACAAACACGCAACTCGTCAGAGAAAGAAGGGATATAACGGAAAAAAGTAAGGGAAAAAAAGAAGAAGATCGAAAGCCCAAAACAGCATTAAGATAAAATTACCCAAAAATAAAAAAGAAGAAGAATAAGAACAGAGATAGCAAGAGATATAGCAAAGTTTACCATAGATAGACCAATGTGAAGCTCTGAGCCTCTGAAGCCAATCATCCTGAGCTGAAAAACCGGGACATATCAACCCACAAACAGAGACATGGATATTATTAAAACACACAAAGCACACACACACATACACACTCACTAAGCTCTACCTATGGCAGAGAATTCACTATCGTTAACTCTTATAGAAGACGGTCTCTCTTTCTCTCTCTCTCTCTCTCGCTCTGCTGGTTGTTGACAGGTGGTGAATGCTTCGCCGCGACTTCTGCTCTCCACCTTTAAAACCGCTTCCAAACGCAATGAAAGAACGTACTGGTTCTCTTCTCTTTCTTGTCTGTTTTGTCTTTCTTTTCCTTTATTTATTTTTTTTCTCTTTTTGCCTTCTCTGTGTCCTTCAGTTTTTGGGTTTCGATTTCGAAGAGAGAACGTCGAAAGAAGGAGACGGTCGACCGTTTAAGTGTGGGAACGTGTCGTCCCTTTTGGAGGGTAAACATCAAAAGCAAAACTTTCGGGTCTCTTTCAGACAAAATCCCTGCAGTTCTTTTTGAGTGTTTTATCTGTACTTTCCCCAAGTTTTGAGCTTTGACTGACCTCACTCTCTCCTCTTTTGGTATGCCATAAATTTTCCTCCTCATATTGAGCTGCTGCTTCTTTTCTTTTAGTGGTGGTTCTCAACATTTATCATTTTACCTTCTCTGAGTTCTCTCACTACCTAAAATTAAAATCAAATAATTTTCCAGGAAAAAGAAGGATGGTAATTCTTACGGTTTGATGACCAAAAGGTGGTTGTTTAATGTGCGAGTTCCCTCATGAGCTGTTTGTACCCGGACGGTCGAAGAACAAATAAATCTTATGCAGAGACACCAGAATCTGAGGATATTAATGCAGAATCTGCAATTTTTTATTGGCAAGGAGATGTCATGTCTTGAATAATCGAATCTGTAGCCTTCTCATCTTTAGCTTTTCCCACCTCAAGCTAAGTTGTCTCTTGCCATATATGAGATCTTAACTCAGCAACTTAGGAAAGAAAATTATGAATCTGAACGGATGGAAGCAGTGAAGGAGTAGAGAAAATAAATGGGTCAGCTAGCGCTCTCCATCTTCATTTGGAACACCTACAAATTGAATAGGACTGTGATAAATGTCGAAGCTCTTGCTGTTCCTTGGCTGTCCCATTAAACATTGTTAGCTAAATCATTTAAGGCAACGAAGGTCTTTTGGTGATAAGCAGTAACTGAAATCAATCGCCAAGTCCAAGAACCGTGTTTCCTCTTCTTGCTTCGGATTTTTCCTTTGCCATGTTAGGTAAGAAAGTTAAAAGTGCATTAAATTTGGCAGCAACCCGTATTTCAAAACAAATCTCCCTTTTCCGGGATAAGTGCTTAATTCTCTAAACTTCTCAGAAACAGCTTCAGAAAAAAAGGGCTTTCTATGGCAAAGTTCACTATCGCTCCAGTGCTGATGTCATGAATAAAGTCAATATTGAAACAAGATATATCGATAATTATGTCCTGAAAAGTACATGTGCCATATATGATATATACCAAATAAACAATAAATCAGGGCGTGGCGAGAGTCTTTCAAGTATATATTACCTACCCATAATGTCTAATTCTGCCTAAAATAATGGACCACTATTTAAAGATATCTATAGTTCCCAATGTGCCAAATTAAATAAAGAAATACTAAATTCTCTCCTACACCCAAGAAATCACCTTAAATGGCCAGTACCAAATGGACAGCCTTTCCTAACTGCTATATGAAATAGACTTCAAAAGTTTTTTAAGTTCCTCACTGGAATTTAAGTACATTATCGACTACAGAAATCCATCTCTCCTTTTTCTTGAATCATGCAAGTAGGATGGAAAAGTCCACTGGTTTCTAAAGGTCAATTTCATATACATTGATCACTCATCTTGGACCTTTCTTTCCCAAGTTCAACACATTGAGTATTCGCATAGCCGAAGAGCGTCCACGTCTGCGTATACAAGAACTCTTTCATGGACCGAATGCATGCGCCCGTCTCTTTTGGCAGGGTAGATCGGGACAGTGACACTCGAGTAGATGACAAGAATCAAGGGAGTATTCTCCTGCGAAGTCCCTTTTTTTAAGCCTGCAAGCATTAAACTACAACGGTGACATGAGACACATGAACCACCGAACATATATCACATCTATAGGCGCTTTATTCAATCGAGGACGCAAGGCGAGAAACCGACGGATAAAGGGAAAAGATAGAGAAGAATTGTTTGCAACCAAAAAATGACAAACTTCTAATTGTTGTCAAACATGTGATAGACTTTGTCGATAAAAAGTAGAATTTGGTTATTCATAAACAGAATTATTGACAATTTGATTAATCGATAGCTTGAAGAAATTAACAAAAAATTGGAGTCAACAATCTTGGATACAACTATCAAATAAGTAATTGCCAAGATAATGGAATAAAGTAAATATTGAAGTAAAGTTATTAATTTCCATATTTACCTAGTTATCGCTTGTCTAGAGTTGCCACATAATCTGTCTTCTTTAATTGAAAGTCGAAGCGGATAGCAATGTGTCATTTCACATAGCAGGTGTCACAGACTCACAGCCAAGGCAAGAACTGAGTTTAGATTACGGTTTGGCCATTGACTTGCATGCCCGGAGTTTAGCGACTCTTTTATTGTCCGGACTTGGTGACTCTGCAATATATTTATATCTGTAAAATAGGGGAAAATGGGTGGGGGGAACTAAACTAATATAGAGAATTTTCATTACTTTTATCTAGGTTCTATCATGAAATAACGCATGAGTTAACGGATGTTGCAATTTAAGTGTAATGCAAGAAGAAGCAATTAAGAGAGAAATCAATGATGAATAATAAAGAACATTAAAGATGTATGAGGAAAATTATCCAAAAATTCGTAAATCTATTATACTTTTTCTAATTCGGTTTTAATCATTTCAATTTTGTTAATTAAGTCGTAAATCTTATCACGTTTTACAAATTGCATTTATCTAATCAATTTTAGTCGGAATTGCTGACGTGGATGTTGATTGTCTTACGTGACACGATTGGTATTAATGTAGATAATTTTTATAATTTTTTAAATAAATTTCCAAACTTTTTATTATTCTTTTCTTTTCTTTTCCCTCTTTCCCTTTTTAACAAAATTATAAAAAAAAATGTTCATGTCTCAGTGCTGCTTGTCCTTTTTTGGCATTGCTGACATCCATGCGGTGACTTTTGGTTAAGATCAGTTAGATTGACTTAATTGGTAAAGCACGAAAAAGTGTAGGACTCAATTGGCACAATTGAAAATGTTTAAGACTAATTTGATAAAAATGTAATAGATTTATGATTTTTTTTTTGACAATTTTTTTTAGGACTTACGTGGTTCAATCTGAGCATTAGTATCTATTTGATGGGAAGAGTCCTCACCAAAAAATCCACTATGAATTCAGAGAATGTAAAGTTGTAGTCGATCGCTCAAGTCTCTATGGACCTAAATTACACCCAAAACAAAAACCTCAATTATTATTTCATAATCTCTCATGAAGAATTCACTAAAAAAACTCAAAGGGAAGACCTTCTTATATATAATATAAGTGTGTAAAATAGAAAACCCCTTTTTACCAACTCAAACTAAGTATCCAACTCAAACAAGCGTTTGCTTTTGCTTTATATGTTTGGTCAACCACAAGTCTAATTAAGACTTTCCTAATTTATATCACTAAGTTTTGGATCAGGTTTTGTTTGTTGTTCAAACTTGAGACATAATTTTACGTGTGTAGTAATAGCTATTAGCTATGAATTTGAGAATCCTATGTGGTTTTGCCCAAAAAAATCACCTTAAATGACCAGTACCATATGCACAGCCTTTCTTAACTGCCATATTAAATGGACTTCAAATTTTTTTGAAGTTCCTCAATTTGGGACCCTTCTTGCAAACTTTTTGATTTCTGGAATTAAAGTGCCTTATCGACTACAGATATCGATCTCTTCTTTTTCTTGAATCATGCAGGTTGGACGGAAGAGTTCACTGGTTTCTAAAGGTCAGTCAATTTCATATAGATTGATCACTCAGCTTGGACTCCTCTTTAGTCTTTCTTTAACATTCAACAGATTGAGTATCGACATGGTCGAAAGTGGGAATCGACATATGCTATGGAAAAATTCTTGCACGGACCGAACGCATGCCAGTGAAGATAGATGAGAGCAGTAAATGAAGAATATCCTCCGGCCGATCCTTTACTTTAAGCCTGCAAGCATTCAACTACAATGGTGACATGAGACACTCAACCTGCTGAACATATATTATGTATATAGGTCTGTCATTAAATTAAGGACACAATTGCAAGAAACAAGGGATCAAGTGTAAAGTTCAAGAAATAGAGAAGAATGTCATTCGGTTGTGCTAGCAAGTGGATCAAGGGATCAAGTGCTGGACAGCAAGCGATGTTATAACTTTAGATTAGGGTTTGGTCCTTTGTCTTGCACGCCCGGAGTTTAAGGGCTCCTGTTCTGTCACAACTCAGCCAATCTGCAACATGAAATCTCTTTTGTTTTGAATCTGTAGATATTATAGTAGTATATGCAAGGTGTGTGCATGGAGATTCTTGTCCAATATCTTTTCAGCATATTTTGAGGAAATGGTGGCTAAGAAGGGGGGAAAGGAAATTAAATAGAGAAATGATTGCGTGACAATTTTTAATGTATTGTAGGAATAATAGTCTATTTTAAACCACAAAAAATCAAATCATAAATAATTATAAATTATTATGAGACCCACTTATTCAATAATTTATAACTTATAATAGACTGTTTTATTCTCACGGTCATGCTAGCAATTTTTGCTGTGTAGTTATAATAATCCACAATGCCAAGTTTATTTTTATATGTTTAATAAGTAAAACGTACATGACAATTTAGGTTCAACGGATAGGTCAAACTGATATGTAACCAACGAACAATAAAAAAAAAAAATAGTTTATGTTAGTGTTAGCAAACTTAGGAAAATAAAGGTCAACCTAAATAACGTAAATTTTGTTGGGGAAATTATTTAATCAATTCTAAACTTATTACACGAATGTCAATTCAATATTAAAATTTCAAATTTTGCCAATTTAATTCTAATGTTATGTGTGAAATTTCAATGTAATCATTTTAGTCAATTTTCACCAAAAATCATTAATGTGGTAGTGTGCCACGCAAAATGGTTGGCAATGACAAGATTGTCACATCAGCGATTTCCGATTAATATTAACCGAAATGACTATATTGGAATTCTGCACAAATTAATTGGCAAAAATGGAAAACTTAATGACCGAATTGATCCTTGCATAATAAATTCAGGATTTATCAGGTATTTTTCTCAACTTCTATCTAAATAGGTGTGGTCATCCTGTGGCGATTCTACTTTCTCATATAGTTTATACACGTGCTCACTCTCTCTCTCTCTCTTACCGGTTCATTCGCGATACAATAATTCATCGAAAAAGCCATGCCCACTTATAAATTTCTTTAATTTTGCGATCAACATTGCGTATACATACACACGCACGTGGCACAAACATGTGCAAGTGCAGTGCAAAGCCCACGTTAGTATATGACCGATTCAACACATGAATTGGTCCCGACCAAGTACAAAAAAATTATGTCGTGTCGCGTCTGATGTGTGCGAGAGTGAGTATTGTGCATTGCATTCGCATTGCCGACATGTATAACAGTGAAGGGGGCGTGCCGGTTTTTGCTTCATTCACTGTTCAAAATTAAGAGCTGATAACGATACTGGAGCAAACATATTCCGTCCATCGTCGATGAAAACACCTTTTTATTAAATTGTGTGAAGCACAACATCATAGGAGGCGTTTATAGTCAAGTGATTGATATTGACGATTCATTTCAATGAAAATACAAAGAATCATCTATGACATATCGCCAATAGCAATTGACGTTATAATGGTAGAATTTGTAATGATAGTAGTGTTACATAGAGAATAAAAATTATGTTGGGAACATTTATATTTATATTTTATATTATATATTTTTTGTTGCTAGCTGAGTTTGGGTTGCCCATGTTATGGGACTGAGCGAGAAGCATGCGCAGCAGCAAAAATTATGCAAGTTAGGTATGTGAACCGTCCCCGTCCTGCGAAAATCAGAGTCAGGATGTTTATAGCTTTTTATGGGCCCAACTTGCCGGTTGGTCTTGTTGATCTATCTTTCTTTTTTCATTTGTCATTTTGTTGATGTGAACAAATCAGGAGTAAGAAGGCAGCTGAACTTTTCTATTCCCGATTCAACCTTTTCCACAACGTCGGGCACGGTACTTCCTGAGAATCATAGAAACGCCTCATTTAGACAGCTCGCATTGCGCAGTAAATGCTTGACCCTCCATATTTTCGAGTGTAAGTGATTTCATGAATGGTGAGGCTGATTTTTAAACTGATCCATAAAATTAATAAGTTGTATAGTTACATAAGGATTTCTTGTGAGAAATATATGTAATTGGATTTTTGATTTGTGTCTAATCTCGTAAGTGATTAGGGTAGTTCTTTTTTTAGCCCCATATTTATAGTTTATATAGATCGAAGCGAAATTTCAACATTCAGATTTAAAAATTAAGGTATATCTCAATATGATTTAAGTCAATTAGAGAGGAAAATCTTCTCTTCTTTTTTTTTTTTCCCTTGGGTGATCAATTAAATTGGAATTTTGGTTTTGCTTCTGCTTTATTTATTTCTTTTATGTCATTTTCTTATTGATAAGCGGGGTTGGGTTGAGTTGAGGTTTCATATCTGAATTTCCCTTTCGGCTCATTCTCAGGCCCACCCATTTCATGTTTGTTATGGATCTGACCCAATCCAGCTTGATGGGCCAAGCAAGTATTTTATTCTTCATCTGTTTTTCCCACAAAGGAGATTTTTACAATAATGAATGGGAAAACATACTCATTCAATCTTTTTTTTTTCCTGATAAAAGAATGCATAAATGAAACTGATGAAATGAAATTGCTGACTTGTCCAAAAAGAAATTAAAATAAATATGCGTAAGATATTTTGTTCTATGACGTCATTGCAGCGTGTTATGATTTTGAAACCGACTTACACAATCTTAAATGAAAAAAGAAATGTTAAATCGAGAAGCGACAGGTATATTTTATGAGAAATGTATTGCTCATTGTTTTGGTTATATTTGTCTAGTACCATTGATTTTTCCTGATAAAGACCCGATCAAGCTCTTGAACATTTGACTGGTCAGAATCAAATATTCTTTCAATTTTGCTGAAACCCAATAAAAAAAGGGAAAAAGAAAATCACGGTGTTAATTTTTCTTTGAAAGGATCTTTCTAGTTCAGCACTCACTAAGTCGACTGCCAAATTTTTGACAGCAAAATGGCGTCTTTCGATCTTTCTTTTTGTATTTGATAATTGGGCGTCCTTAGTTCTTAAGCAGACTATTTTTTTTTTCTTTGAGTCGCTAAGATTTTTCCACTTGTAGGCCTTGAATTAGTCTCTCAAGCACAAAGAAAGATAAAAAATAAAGATCGAAAGATGTCATTTTGCCGTTAAAAATTTGGAAAAAATGAAAGAAGAAAGAATATTTATAACCAACTCACGTCTCATCTTAACCTCCGGTCCGTTGACGCAGTGACAAGTCATCTTGGCCATATTTGTTACGCGACAGCTCTTGAATTTTAATGTTTTCATTATAAAGAGGCCCGAAGCATTGGCGTGACTTCACCCACTTGCGCCAAGCATGGTTGGGCCCTGTCATTGAGAAAATAACATATATAGTCTTTCAATTTTGTCTCAACATATAATATGATCCATGAATTTTTAATTTATTCAATATGATTTATGAACTTTTAATTTATTCAACTTGATACTTAAATTTTTAATACGTGTTCAATTTAGTTACTGGATTATTTAGTCCAGAGATATAATAATTTAAGAACTATATTGAATATTTATGACTATATTAAACAAATTAAAAGTTTAATAACCAAATTGCATATTGAGACAAAGTTCAAGGATCCTTTGTGTAATTATCCTTATATCATTCGACTAGAGCACAAGGATGTTTAGGCCTAGTTATCATATCCCTCATTGGCCAATTCTATTGGTCGATTATGCTAAGGGTGCGTTGGATAAAGTTTTTTCTCTCGGTAACAATTTCTATTCAGAAAAATGTTATTTTTCAATTCTGTTCCTAAAAACAAAGAAGTAGTTTTTTTTATTTATTTCTTATTTCTATTCCAAATTTATTATTTGGCCACTTTTTTATTCGGGAAAATAAAAAATTAGCTGATATTATCAAATAAATTTTCTATTCTTTTATTGTTTTGGAGAACAAAAGAACCAAAAAAAAGAAGAAAAAACAGGATGGTTACCTAATATGCCCTAAATCACCAATTCTTCAAGCAAACCCGAAAAGCTACAGATGTGAGCATTTCATGATTATTCGGCCCGATCGGGGATGAAGGGATTACCTTACACGCCTGACGGGAAATCAGTCGGTTGTCGGCTAATGTCGGAGATCCCCAAGATATGAAAAAGAGCGAAGGGAAAACAAGCTTTATCACGTCATTTTTGCGTCCAAAGTTCCAAGCGACGGCAAAGAGAAGTCGATGCCAGGAAAGTCAAGAGCTTTCCCCCGAAATGGACGCACCAACCCCGCAAGCAAAGCAATTAGCCTGTCAACATTTGATAAACACGAGCGAGTCATGACAATTCGGAGATGGAAGTCGACGGACGCAGCCGAGCGATTTATCTTGACTTGGTATAATGTCGAATGAATATGCGCCAGGGTCTTCGGTTCGATTCAACGATGATCCAAGAGAAAGTTCCTAGAATGTCAACTGAGAGCGACCCCTCTTTGATTTCGTTCACTTACTGATGATCTGCCGTGGCTAGTGCTTTCCCCGCTGGCAACTGGAGCAATAATTTATACCGGGGAAATCGCTGCTGGTGATTGGAGAGAGTTGCGGTCTCCCTAATCCGGCTTGACTTTTTCGGCCATTTCAATTATGGAGGACAGTGTTTGTATTATGGCCAGTCGCCGCACGTGTTCTACTTTCCGAACGTTTAGGGTGCGCACGATAACACTTCTTGATTGGGGATAGTTTCTTTTTAAAAATAATTTTTTTTATTTCTATTATGGGGAACAATTTTTGATAACATAAGGTATTTGGTAACTACACAAAATTTCTATTCTTGAAATAGAAATAGAATAGAATTGCGTTTAGTACAATTTTTTATTTTTTGTATTTATTTGTTTTTTATTCTTGCTCATGGACCGCCGACCGCTGCTTGCCATCGGTCGTCGACCATCGCCGCTACGTGCCGCCCGTTGCTGCATGATCGTCGCCCACAGCTTGCTGACCGCCGTTGCTGCCGACGGCTGACGGCTAACGGGCGGCGGCAGTCGGTGGCAATGGCGGTCGGTGGCGGTCATCGGTGGTTAGGGGTGGCCGATGGGCTATGGGCGGCAGTGACGACGATCAGACGGTAGTGGTGACGATGGTCGCCACCGGTCGAGTGGCGGTCGGCGACGGTCGACGGTCTGCCGATGGTGGCTGCGGCCGGCGGTTGGCAGGCGGCCACCCAAGGCCACAGCAAGCAAGAAAAACAAAAGAAAAAAAAGAAAAGAAAAAATTGGCTTATTTCTAAAAATTGTTCCCAAGAACAAAAAGTTACTTTTTTTTTTTGTTTTTTTATTTTTGTTCCAAATCTATTCCCCGGCTACTTTTCTATTATGGGGAATAGAAAAATAAGTTGAAATTATCAAACGGATTTTTATTCTTTTTTTTTTTTCCAGAGAACAAAAAAACCAGAAATTGGGAGAAACAGAAACGTTACCATGCAGGCCCTTAGCTTTCGAGATCATGGCTGACGAGGACTGTTTGGACACAAAAGAATTGTCAATCTTTGCTTACCAGGGAAGGAACTCCCTCGAACTTCCGTGATTCAAGGGGGCGAGTTTGTTGATTCTTCGATGCTTCCGGAGTCCCTCCGAGTTACAGATTCTAAATTAGAACAAAGAAGGGAGCAATGTCTCGCCTCGGGCATGTGGTTGAGAATGGGACGCAAGGTGTCGTCCCTAAAGTTATGGAAGGTTTTAATCTTTAAGGCTCGTTTCAATTTAGGTTGGCGATTTGTCTTCAACTCCCTGATGTCGTGTTGCGATGTCTCTTGCTAGTGGCAAAAAATCTGACCTTGGAAATATAATGTAAAGGTTTGAATCGTTCAAGCACGTAAAACTTCTGCTCCAACTTGGTCTGGTTTCTGTACAGGCCATATATTGGATTTTCAGATCATGCGGCTGGTTCTAGAGGAACGAAAGGGCAGGTTTATCCTAGCCAAGTCGACTTGGGGAACGTGGCTCAACTGCATTCTTCGACCTCATCTGTCTAATGCTTTAGCCCTGAAAATAAAATATACAAGTATATACTGGCAGTGAATAAATCTACACCGAGGCAAAATATCATATACCGGGTACATTCACTGAATAATCAGATGAGGACTTCGTTTAATATACGCTAACTGGAGCTAAAAGATGACAATTTTTGTGGACTCTCCACCAGTATTTTGCTGAAACCGTCCTCTTTGAGTATTGACCCTGTAAAAGGTCAACAAATGCTCCTCTTAAACATTTAACAATCAGTTAGGAGTCTGATATAATCGATGACAATCCGACTTGGTGGGTATTCATGACTTTGCGTTCACTCTCTATCCTTTAATCAGGAAACCAAGCTCTCAAATGCTCTCTCTCAAATGCTCATCTCTCTCTTTATTGTTCTGGTGCTGAGCTCGAGTCTGTCCTCTGTCGATTCTTCAGGACACACAGAATATGAAGTCTCAAGGAGAGAATTGGAAGCTGCTGATTCTTCTGCTTCTCCTTCCTGTCCACTGAACTTTGATTATCTCAGCGGGCTCATTAATGGGAGCTCCCAGCGGCTCCTGCTGCTAGATGTCCCAACTGAGTGTGGCTACATGCTCCAGGCGCTCCGGCTGGTCCGCTCGGAGTATCTCCACGCCACCGGGCACTTCTTCCCGCCTCCCAACTCATCCGAGGCCTGTTGGGACGTGTACCAGAGCATAGTCAGTTCCAAGTTTGTCGGGTTCAATGTCCAGTCAACCTGTGGGTTCAAGACCAGCCTCATGTCTGAGACGTGCGCAAACGTCTCGACGCGATCGGATTTCGAGAGGCTCGTGTCAGGAACCGAGCTGAGCGATGTCCAGAAGTTCTGCAATCAGTCCCTGGATGACGAGTCTGCCTGCACGTCGTGTACGGACGTCTTGGCCCGCGTGCAAGGGTTGTATTTTGGGGTTCCTAAGAACGGGAATGAGTCAGACTGCAATGGGTATCCATTCATCTACGCGGCTGCATATGCCAATCAGTTCAGACCGACCGATGAAGGGGACCTCAAGTGCTTGTTTTCGCTCAATTTCAGCGCAGACAAGAAGAAGAAAAAGAAGTATGGGGTCGTTTTCTGGGGAATTGTCACGGGTTGCAGCAATGGCTTCTTCGGCTCGGTGATTGTGATTTGGCTGTGTTGGACATGGCATTGGAGGAAGAAATGGATGAGAAAGAGTTTGGCCCAGATGGAATCAGGCAATGCTGGTTCAGGAATGGAGATGAATCGGATGATGACTGCAAGTGCCAGAGCCATCAGGTTCACCCTTGAGGAAATCAGGAAGGCCACGAACAACTTCTCTAGGGACAACATGATTGGGAGGGGTGGATATGGGAATGTGTACAGAGGAATTTTGACAGATGGGTCAGAGGTTGCCCTCAAGAGGTTCAAGAACTGCGCGGCTGCTGGCGATGGGGCATTCGCACATGAGGTAGAGGTCATTGCCAGCGTCCGGCATGTCAATCTCGTGGAACTGAAGGGCTACTGCACTGCGACCGGGGCCATGGAAGGCCATCAACGGATCCTTGTGTGCGAACTGATGCGCAGTGGGAGCCTCTTCGATCACCTCTTCGGGCAGGAACAGAAGCCTCTGAGTTGGCCTGCCCGTCGGAAGATTGCCCTTGGGACAGCACGCGGGTTGGCTTACTTGCACTATGGTGCGCAGCCCACTATAATCCACCGGGATGTGAAAGCGAGCAACATACTCCTGGATGAGGCTTTTGACGCGAAGCTCGCCGATTTTGGCCTCGCCAAATTCACCCCTGAGGGCCAGTCACACGTGAGCACCAAAGTGGCCGGCACCCTCGGGTATGTGGCCCCTGAGTACGCTTTGTACGGCCAGTTGTCGGAAAGGAGCGATGTGTACAGCTTCGGAGTCGTGCTCCTAGAGCTACTGAGCGGGAAGAAGGCGGTTATTTCAGTTGAAAACGGCGAGGCCTCGCTCCTGGCGGATTGGGCTTGGTCCCTAGTGAGGGAAAACAGACCTTTGGACGTCATCGACGAGGGGATACCGAATTTGGGTGCGCTGGAGGAGATGGAGAGGCATGTTCTGTTGGCAGTGCTTTGCTCTCATCCAGTGGTGTATGCTAGGCCAACCATGGAGCATGTCGTGAAGATCCTGGAAAGCGATTCACCGGTACCTCCGATACCCGACCGCCCTATCTCCATAGTAGCAGAGATTGAGAACGTGGAGCAATCAGCAAGCTCAGGTGGCTCATACAGCTTCATGACGAGCCCCAGCGAGTTCCGGCCATTTATGTCCGAAGGTTACTCATTGAATTCTGATACAGGATGAGATCCTGAACAATGAATGTCTCGTCTCATGGCAGGAAACTTAGGCTCAATTTTACAGCAAATTGCTCATTCTCTTCTGGTGTTTTTGCAGAACATTGATGTGAGAACAAACAATGTTTTGGGATTAGGTTGATTCTTTCAATTAAAATCATGTAAAGATGATGTGTAAATGATTATCCGGATTTGTTGCCTGTTGTCTTGAAAGGACTCCACGAGGTTTTGTATTCATCCTTAACTAGGCTTATTGCCGTGTCAAGCAAGGGAAGAAAACTTGCAATACGAATTATTCATCAATAAAAGAATGTAATTGATCGAATAAGATATATAAATGACAATGATTTAATCATTTTATGTATTCAATTTGATATGCGGTTAGGAAAACAAATGGAGTCTTGTATTATGATACTGTTTCCAAGAAGGAAATGGTTACTTGACTAGTATGAATCAAATTGTCATGCAATTTGTCCTTATTTTTTTTTTCCCTGAGGAGTTGCTTAATGTGAACACATTTCATAAAACCAAACACGATTCTCCGTTTGGCAATTTGAATATAAATTTTTGCATTTGCCACTATTAATATTTATGAATGTTAAAGCCTAAAAAGAAGAGACAAAGAAGAATGCACTTCAAGAAGATTGATCTTGCGAATTGAGATCAACAAAAAGATCGAATGCTATATGATCATATCAATTTAAAATGATTTAAATGATTTAATTTTTGCTTTTCAAAAAATAGATAATCTATTATATGAAAAGCTTGAAGATTTATTAGATTAGATGTTGTGTCTGTGATTCAAGCATCTGCAATGCCTTTTTATCATTAATATTGATGAAAAGCCTACGCCTTATGGTGGGTTTGTAAGACATTCTATATTGACATTTCTCGATGCATTATAATGATCACAACCTTATTGTATAGTTCATAAGTACATGCTTTGTATGTGTTGACGATTCAAAAAGACAATTAGCAGTATTCTCATGATGAATTTTTCAATCAGTTCTACTAGATTTAAGATTATGATTTCTTTCTCTTTTTCTTATACTTTGAATCCTTACGATGACCTCATTACTATGCCATGACTAGATAAGATACATATGAACATGAATAAGCCCGACTTAGCTAGAGAATTGATTTCATGTATGTTATTAAGCAATAGAAAATAATATTAAACAACATAATCATGAAATTTCCTCCAAGTGACGAAGTTTGTCTGGCAAAGTGGGACCTTGTCGTAGAATAAATCATAAATTTGAAAAATGTTCTTCACCAAGCCTAACTGAAGCAGACAGGTGTCAAAATAGTATTACTTTAAAACCCCACTTTATATTATAATAAAATGAGTACACATTTGTCAGCTCTAGAATTGAATAATTCAATATTCCCTCCTTTTTTCATTGTTCTATTATTCAAAATATGTAAAACATGTCCAAGCTCAAGTTCAACCACACACCACACATCACACGGGTACAACGTAGGAACAAGATGGTAGAAAATAACATGAAGAGTGCAAGAAGACATATTATTTCGTACAATAAATTATGAGAAAATTAATATTGCAAAACTCATTTGAGACCTGCGGCATTTCGTTTGTCCAAAAGCTATGGGATGTCAAACTTGCAACGTGTCAAGCATTCCTGGCTATAAATTGATCTTACATGTAAATTCCAAGTGCAAAGCCCGTGAACCGCGTTCGGCCCAAACGAGGACAACGAACTAATTCCACTCATGAGCGAAAGTGTGGGACTGAAATTCGAGAAAATCAATAAATTTTTTTTAAATTTAATATATTTGTACTAATTTAATCTTAAACTTTTCAATTATATCAATTAAGTCCTAAAATTTTTGATGATTTGCTAATATAAATTGTTAGCCAATTTTGACTGAAAATCGTCGATATGAACGGATGGCGTTTTATGTGACGTAACCGAGCGTTGACATGGAAAATTTTTATAATTTTATAATTTTAATTTTAAAATTTTTTATTTTTTTCTCTTAAAACTTCCACTCGACAAGGGCTAGGTCTAGGCAAGGGCATTGGGCCCTCACCCATGGCCAATGAGGGTTGCGACACCCTTGCCCAAATTGGGTGAGGGTTGGCCAATGACTTCATCAGCCCACAATTGAGGGGGAAAAAAAGAGAGAGTTAAGAAAAGAAGAAAAAGAAATAGACAACAAAAGTAATAAAAAAATTTAAAAAAAAATTTCCACGTTAGTGCTAGTCCTGCCAGGTAAGATGCTCGGTGTTCATATTAGTGATTTTCAATCAAAATTGACCAGATGATATATATTAACAAATCATTAAAAGGTTTAGAACTTAGTTGGCATAATTGAAAGGTTTAAAACTTAATTGGCATAAGTGTAATAGGTTGAGAATTTTGTTGGTACTTTTTCTCATGAAAATTTATGAGTTCTCTATTGACCGAGCTCCATCTTCGAACGCGACCATATCAAATAGGCAACCTCGCGTAGACTAATAATAAGACCAAAGGTTAAAAATCTGAACTCGGAGCTCGAACCATTGAAGAGCGGGTTTACAGGTGCATAACAAGAATATTCCTTAAACTTTCAGACACGGTGTCGATGACTTGTAGCTGGGAGGAGAAGCTCAAACATCGCGTAGCGTTGAAGACCAGTTCCAACGTTCGTCGTCCGCATCCGGCCGTATCCGAAGGCATAAATGGACAGCCCAATCTATTCAATTGCATAAAGTATAATTAGTTGGGGCAAAGAAAGTGTTCGGTCTTACAGTCGTGACACATATGATCGTCAAGTAATAAACAATAGGAATAAACAATAGGACGTGATCGTGCCACGCGGCCATGTTCATCCAATTAGCATTAGTTTAGTGATTTGTTATCTTCCAGCGTTTGCCACTTATTAAACTTAAGTAGTTTAAGTTTAGGAATCGATGAAAAGAAAGTATCTTATTTTTTTTTTTTTGAATGTATTTGACTGACAAAATAAATAACAATAAAGATTAAATATCTCGAAATATATTTATATTATACTTCCATATAGAGATACATTAGAAGATTGTAGTAAGCAAGGCCAACCATCTTTGAGGTTTAATTTTGAGATTAAGCCGTGTCCCGAAGTCAGATTCAATTCACGAAGAGGATCCAAGACTCGTTATCTCCAATTTGAGAAGTCATCGAGGCCCTCGAATTGTCCATGGAAGAAAGGGTTACAGAGTTTTGTCAATTTAATATCATAATAAGGGAACGTACTCACTGCATTTGTACAATTTAAAGTACACTGTCGGATATAAATTCAAATCAGCAAATTTTAAAGGTGTACAAGCACATCTATCCGCACGTAATGTCCTCGGGATTTACATTCCATCTCATCTCCACCTTGCAGTCATCCCTCTTTCCACCAAAAGATCAATAAGCTCGAATGTAAAATGTGGTCCTTCAAGAGCTCGGGAATCTTTCCTCTCGCTGTCCAAGAATGCTAGGTGAGCTTTAATGGCGTCCCAAGCTTTCTTTAGGGTCAAAATGGTGTGCGGAACCGAAGATCAAGAAGGGGCAGAATAGGTGAGTCCGAAGTGGCTGAACAGTCCTAGCATTACATATTGGACAGTTGACCAGAAAATTCAAGGATTTGGCAATATTCACTTCTCGACCCACAAAGAGTACTTTCAACTCTCGAGACTTTGATTGTTCAAAAATTGATTACCCGTATCTTTTAAAATAATTAGCTACGGAAAGTTATTTTTATCATCGATAATAATTTATATTTGAATATTATCGTAGACGATAAAAATATTTTTCGTTGATTTATTTTTATAAATAACATAAGCGATCATTTTTAGAAAATATCATTCAAATTATACATTTTTCATGAAACAAAAGGGACTTTACTTGTGATCGAGACATTTTTATTCTTCCTAGCCGTGATGATAAAAATGTCACAAACGAAAAAACTGGCCACATGTTAACTTTTTTGGACTTTTTGTCAAACGGATGAATTATAGACGTGGGATTGATCTTTTCAATAATGAATTTCGAGATTAAAAGTAATTAAATTTGCTTTTGAACTTCACGAATCAAGAGAAGAGCTAGACTTGGCTTTTATTATTTTTTTATAATAATTCTGACTGATTATCAAACCATTAATACAAAAAGAATGGAGTTTTTGAGGAACCAACAACTCCAACTAACTATTAAATGAAATCAAACGATATTTCCAAGCATACCAAATCATCATTTTGTTATCCATCACCTTACTACTTTAATAGATGCGCCTACATCTTTCGAGATACGGGGTTATTCAAGAAAACTAAATCTAAGTTTATTTAGATTAACTTGTGTTTTTTACTTGCTTTTTACAAGTCTCGTAAAATTAGCATTTTATGTGAAAAATTATCAAAAAATTCATAAACTTATTATATGATGGTTAATTCGGTTTTAAAACTTTTAATTTGGTCAATTTAGTCTTAAATTTTTTTATAATTTGCCAATATAGTTATTCGCTACTTTTGGCTGGAAATCATTGACGCGATGCGTCTGCATTATTCTTGACAGGACTAGTCTTGATGTGGATAATTTTTACAATTTTTTCTAAATTATATATGTTTATATATATATTTTAGGATTAATATTACGAAAAATCTCAAACCTGGTATAATTATAACAAATTTATCCCAAGTTAATTTTTGGGTAACCAAAAACCCCAAATCGGTGCACTTGTGATAAATTTACTTTAAAATAAATTTTGAATTATCAAAAAACTTAAATTGGTACATTTATGATACATGTATTAATTTAGGGTTTTTTATGATATTAATCCTAAAGTTTATTATTATTTTCCTTTCCTTTCTTTCTTTTTTTCACGGTTGCAGGTGTTGTGCATCGGCTACATTAAAGGCTCATTGTTTCTCTCGAGATCTGGGCCCAGGGCTAGGACGCCCTTTGCCTGCCATCGTAGAGGCCATGGACTAGTGGATGGAAATTAAAAAAATAGAAAAAATAAAAAAAAAAAAAAAATTAAGAAAAATTATAAAAATTATTTATGTTAGCATAGAACGACTAGCGTTGACATTAGCAATTTCCGACCCAAATTGTTTAAAAGAATTGTATTAATAAATCATCAAAAGTTTTAGAATCAAATTAGTCGATTGAGAATTTTAAAATTGAATTAACATCCGTAAACATATTTATGAATTTTTTTTTTTGGGTACATTTTCAATTTTATGTCTACTTCACTTTTAGTTTTTTGAAGTGCATTGAAAGAAAAAAAAAGTTCAAAATACTTATAAAATTCAATGTTTTGAACTGATTTTTGTTATATTTTCGGGAGGACATTTAACACGAAATGTAAAGTCTCGGTTCCAATGCTCGACCAAATCAGTGAAGACAAATCACAAAAGAATAGTTCCTCACGAATTTGATTTTCTTGGTACCTGACGTAAATGATTTGACTTTGATAGGATAGAGTGGGGCATATAAGATGGAACACTCGACAGAGAGAAAGAAGCCATAGTTGTTTCTAGTTGTCTGTGCACGTACTGTGGACCCTGTTTCACACTGTGTCTCGCTCTGGAAAACTGCGTGCGTGAGTTGAAGAGAAGTGGAAGACATAGCCCATTTTGCAGAGACGTCCATGGAGGAGGCGGGATCAGCAAACCAGCCGCTGCTTTCGAGAGCATCGAGGCCCGATGAAGATGAAGAGTCCGGGGCTTGCCATAATGGCGGATCAGCCGCTGCGATTGTTCCTTCTTCTTCTTCTTCTTCTTCTTCTTCTACTTCTTCTTGTTCTTCAGGGAATTCGGTGGTTCTTTTCAGCTCCTTGGTCGCTGTCTGCGGCTCCTATGTCTTTGGAAATGCAGTGAGTCTCCATCGTTTTGTTTTTGTTTCTGTGCTGTTGGTTCAAGAAAAATTGCTTCACTTTTCGTTCTTTCTTTTTTGCTGAATGGAGTACCAGTCGATACGGTGATTTTCCTATCTAGGGAGATGATAAGCTTGGGCATTTCTTTCTTGCTGTTCCAGGACTCTGCAGAAAGTTATGATCAACTGGGCTACCCTGTGTTAAAGGGGAACTTAAATTAGAATCCTCATGCGATTGCTAGTATCTCTTTTTTTCTTGAACTTCCCAGCTTGAAGAATAAAAATTCTATGTTGGTGTTTCCTCTGTTTTATTTTCCTCTCTTTTCATTCTGGAAGATCTCTCTCTCTCTCTCTCTCTCACTCTCTCTCTCATGAAAATGGCATGACCGGGCATTTTTTTGCCAACTCCATTTCGAAAGAGAATTCTCATTTTCGTATGCTCAACATGCTTTCGAGAAAATAGAAACATGGACTTCTGACACTTTTTTCACTTTCATTTCCAAACTGCACAGTTCTCGAACCAAACATGTCCTTTGTGTGGCTTTGATGGCTTAGAAGGACAGTGGGATCAACGGAGATCTTACCTCTTCTATCATTCGTGTTTCGGTTTTGGCATTGGGGTTTGATTACAAGATCCTTGTTTCTTCAGGGAAGAAATTAGGGAAAACCATTGCTAATCATCGTAAAAAGCTTTAGGTGGAAGATAGAAGCATGGTTTATCATTTACAACTCATTCAGAGCTTAAGCTGGTAAACTGAAAGTGTGGTTAATTATTAAAGTACCCAACTACTATCCTGGTGTGTACTGGGCTAGACATTTCTTATCATAAGATTTTTAGGACGATCGTTGCAATTCGCAAAGGTCTTTACTGATTTACCTAACATTCAATGAACCCCTTTTCCTTCACCTAGAAGTATATTGTAAAGGGGTATGCCTTTAGTATATTACCATCTCGGGAAGATTCTTTTGGAATTTGCAGGCCTGATTCTATTATTTGTTGAAAGCTTTGTCTGCTCCTGTTTTTTTTTTTTGAATTCATAGGCGTGCTATGCAGTTATGTTTTATATAATCAGCTTTTTGGGCTTCTATTATACATGAAAACGATGTGCAGTATACAAATGAATATGAACAATCAAGTTCAGGACAGCCCCTTTTGACTGAGGATATTAGAGATTCCAGATGGTGCATGATGACAAGTTTAATATGTCATATGCCACTTCAAGGGCCTGGATTTGAAGGGATCTTTTTTTCTAAAAGAAAATCCAAATTCGGGTGGCATGAAGAGCATCTTTTAGTTTCTTATTCTCATGACCTCCCCAGTTATCTGTTTACTTTTATATCACGATCAGTAGTTTTCCTGATCTGTCATCTAGCAGTGTTTTTTTCGCATCCTTAAGACTTTGTATTATGGAAGTTTGCGTACTGCTGTCCTCGCACCTTGCACCCGAACCCATTTAATTCTCACGGCACCACTGAGCTGAGGGACGAGCGGCATGAGCTTAAAAATATTTGATGAGGTGTTTTTCTTATTTCTTTTGTAGGTTGGATATTCATCACCTGCCGAGACAGGAATCATGGACGATCTAGGCCTTTCATTAGCAGAAGTAAGCCCAACTTTATCAGTCAGATCATTTTACAAGGCAGAATATGACGTCAATAGACCAACATAGAACTCTTTGCTCTCAACGTTGCCATGTCTAATCCAAGTTAAGTTGAAAGATTTTGTCGCCCAGGATCGACGTGGAGATGCATTTCTTCTGCTATGAGTAATTCATAGCAGACATTGATACTTGAGCAATATAAAGAAAAATCTTCACCGTAATTATGTCACATAATTACGGTGAAGATTTTTATGTGGCTCAAGAAGTCAGGAGCCAAGTACGCTCCTGTAATTCAATGGTTAATAGATTACCCTGGTGGACCAGGATTAATGGGAAATATGCTTTTACCTAACGTCCAGACTATCTGCAAGTCGGGTGACTTGCAGGAATCAGACAGTCGGGCATCACCATGCATAGGCGCCGGAAAATGGCGAGGTGTTGCTATCTGCCCCTGTTCTCGCTACCAAGAAATCCTAGCTCGGAAACTTAGGGGGAGCACACTTAGCAAGTACCGCCCCGCTCCACTTTATGAAAAGGACCCCTACGGAAGGGAAGGTCAAATCAAGGACCTACAAAAGTCATGGCCCTGATCAACATTTGACCAAACGATAGAGGACTGTAGTATCTTTTCTCTCTCTCTTATTTTTTTTTTCTCTCATTCAATAGATTAAGGAGAATGATTACATGACAATATTTAATTTATTGTGAAAGTAATAATCTACTCTAAATCATAAAAAATAAAATAATAAAAAATAGAAAAAAATCTTCCTGTTCGGAGCAGCACTCTTGCTACCTCTCATCCTAGTACGAAGCTTCTGTCCTTTCAGGCTTTGTTAAACGAGGACTAAACTGAGAAAACTTACGCTAGGAATTCTTTTTCATAGCTTCAATAAGAGCCCAATCCTTTCTCTAGCCGGAAGTTTCTTGGTTCCGGGACGAACTCCACCGCATCTTTCCCATGTCGGTTCTTCTTCTCGACTCCATCTTCCCCCTCAGTGTCGTTCATTCTGGAGATGGGATTGGGTTTCTGACTACCTACCTGTAATGTTGATTCTTTCAGCCTCTCTGAAAGGTTCACCCAGAACTTCTTGATTCGTAGTGTCAAATACTCCTCTCGAGGTGAAACGCCTCTAAAAAAGACAAGTCGTGATAGATTGATGACTGTAACAACGTTTCTAAATTTGCTTATTGCTGTCGGGTGCGAAGCAATTACCCCCCATTTGTGAAGTACCGCTCTTCACATTTGGGGGGGTTGAGACTCAGCCATCTCTCCCAATGGAAGGAGGAAAAGAATCCGCAATAGTGGGAAGTTCAAACCTTCCCAGGAATTCACGTCACAAGGGTCACAGGATGTCGGAAAGTTCGTGCCGCTTCAGTAAATTGTCAGCTTTGGTTTCTTGCGCTCCATCGTCATCTTCCCTTTGGCCGGAAATCAACTTGAAATAGTTGAGTTCAACGGGGGTATTGCTTCTTTTCTTTTTGCTTCTGGCCAAATAGGAAAGACAGGGGTATCTGGATCAGTAAGTCAGCTAGTCTCTCCCAGTGTGTTGCCAAATCAAGATTTAGAGCATGCTGAATGGGACTGATGGGACCTAATTTGAGGGTCCCCTTCGGTTTTCATTTTCAGAATCTTGTTTGGTTGTATTAATGTACGAATCAGATGGCTACCTACTTTATGATACCTCAAAAGTATGGTGGGGCCTACATAAAACCAGCTAGAATCCTTGAATTTGGCCGTGCTGATTTGTTCACATCAAGAAATCTTCTTGGACTATGATTATCTGTGTCCATTCTATATTCAGAAACATATTTGCAGTTTTATTTGGAAAGACACAGCAAATATGCAAGCAGAAGCCTCGAATGCTGAGTTGTCTATGGATTGAGGAAGTGAATCTTTGTTGATTGCTTGTGTCGATAAGGTCTGCCCACTCTGCTAGGATCATGACTTAGAGAGATGGCCTGGGATTGTTTGCCGAGGACCTTAAAGGTTCACAGCAGTTTCCTCGTTCTGGCATCATCTAGATCATGCTGAAGCATTTAAAAGTCTCAATGAAAGCTCCTGAATAAACTGAACTTAATCCAGGAAAAGGCTGCTAATTGGGTAATCAAGGGCATAGAACTAAATCAGTCAATTTTCTTCTTCTTATTATGTTCTCTAATCAATATTGTCAACATTTCAGAAACTTGTCTGAGGAATCCTATTCATATAGGTTCTAACCATGTCATGTCTTTGATTACGTAGTATTCTGTTTTTGGGTCAACATTGACAATTGGAGCAATAATTGGAGCAGTACCGAGTGGGAGGGTTGCAGATCTACTGGGTCGAAGGGGTGTAAGTACTTTTTGTATTTTTCTCACCACCACGTGTCTTGATGGTACGACCTTTTTGAGTACTTACACTGTTGAATCTGGCAAAGCAGGCTATGTGGTTATCAGAACTGTTCTGCATCACGGGGTGGCTTGCGATATTGTTTGCGAAGGTTTCTTGTATTTTCCTCCTCTTTGAAGCATGTTCCATGGCACCTGTATAACTTAGCAGTAATTTCAATCGTTATGAACCATTTTATCCCAAGCAAAGTCTGAAGAAAATGAATGTTGAAGTGTGTTAACATGCCATTGGGAGGGTTTTCTACTACACTTGCCCCATCTTCACAAGGTCCAGGACGAAACTTATTGATAAGATCCTTAATCTATCCCAGAAAAGAAATTTACTGACAGACTATACCATCTCCTAAGCATATTGAAATGCTATGTGCGAGTGACATCTCGAAACTGTCACCCATTTACATCCAAGAGAAATCTCTTGAAATGGTGCTCCAAAATGATGGGTGTTTTAAATATTTAATGCTTAGCCAAGACATCTGTGTTGACAGTTTAGTTAGCTCAACTAGCTATGCATAGTTATTTGTTCAATTTGATTCAGAGTATCTGTACTAAATGAGGTGCCATATTATTAAAAGGGTGCCTGGTGGCTTGACGCAGGAAGACTGCTTATGGGCTGTGGAATTGGGCTTCTCTCTTATGTGGTAACAATCATTGCAAACTATATCTATTTAGCAGATTAACCTAATTGATCCACCAATCTAATGATCCACATCTGCACAGGTACCTGTATATGTTGCAGAAATAGCCCCCAAGAACGTTAGAGGAGTATACACATCTCTTAATCAGGTACCTTTGATATGCTTATCTTGCATATCAGGATCATCTGAAGTCCATATGATTTTGCTTAATCCATTTTAACAGTTGATGATAGGTCTTGGGAAAGCATTCATGTTTTTCATTGGTTCTCTTGTCAGCTGGCGCGTTCTAGCTTTGATAGGTAATTTTTCAGTCTCCCATGTTGCAATTACTTAAGCGTGTATGGCACAGTTTCATGAAATCTACTATGATGTGATTCATCACAGGAACTCTTCCATGTCTGCTACAGCTTCTTGGTTTATTTTTCATTCCTGAATCTCCTAGGTGGCTGGTGAGTGTACAGATCGAGTCTGGCATGCTCTCTGAATCTTATTTTGGCTGTTCACAATTAGAGAAAGTTATTTAAGCTTGCACAGATCTAGCGGAGCACTGAACTAGTATTCCTAATGGTCTACAGGCAAAAGTTGGTAGAGAAAAAGAATTTGAAGCAGCTCTCCAGCGTCTGAGAGGCAAGAATGCAAATATCTCTCAAGAGGCATCGGATATTAAAGTATGAATCTGATGCTAAGTTATTTATTAACCGTGCATATGAGTCTGATGCTAAGTTATTTATTAACCGTGCATCAGGTGAAATGAGAAGATTGATGACCACTTAAATGAGCATTGCATGTTTTTCTGTTTGCACTTTAGGACTATATGGAACACCTCCGTCGCATGTCTGAGGATGGAATTACAGAACTTCTCCAGAGGAAATATGCTTATCCATTAATTGTGAGCATCCCTATTTCTGCGCAAGCCGCCCGCTTCATGACAAAATTATGCCCTTTTTACGTCTATCCCTGACTGAAGATTCCTCTAGGTTGGAGTTG
The DNA here is from genome assembly GCA_016097605.1 of Eucalyptus guilfoylei. NCBI lineage: Eukaryota > Viridiplantae > Streptophyta > Magnoliopsida > Myrtales > Myrtaceae > Eucalyptus > Eucalyptus guilfoylei. The sequence goes on from CM027867.1 coordinate 51,375,504, forward strand.
GGCTGATGATATTTCAGCAATGTGGAGGCCTGAATGGTTTTGTGTTCTATACAAGTGCTATCTTTGAAGCAGCTGGTAATTATACCTATAAGTGGCTAATTTCATTTCAAATTGAAAAGAAGGAATTTCAAATTGAAAAGAAGGAACAGTTTTATTAAATTAACTCCTTTTATAGGTTTTTCAACAACAATAGGAACCATAATAGCAGCTGTTGTGCAGGTCTTGACTCTGATCTTGGATTTTAAATCAAGTGCCGATTTGATTGTCGTGACATTCCTAAGACTTGTATGCAGATTCTAAGTACAACGTTGGGAGTACTACTGATAGACAAGTCTGGAAGACGCCCACTTCTACTGGTTAGCATAAGTCAAAGACCCATGTTGTTTTTCCTCCTTTTTCCCCGCCATTTGCGTTTCATAAATTGGCATACTGAATAGCTACTTATCTTTGTAGGTATCTGCAGCTGGAGGGTGCTTGGGATGTGTCTTCACAGGATTGTCATTCTTCTTGCAGGTTGATTCTTTGTATCTAAATCGAATTTTAAGTTTATCCACTGGCAATTGACATGAAAGAAGTTTCACAGACAGGGTTAGTTTTAATATCACGCTTTAGCTAATGGTAAGTAGATTTTTCTGAAGCATTGTGTATTCCCTCAGGACCTTCACAGCGGAGCGGAGCTCGTTTCCAGTTTGGTGCTTGTTGGAGTTTTGGTAACGCCACTTAACAACCTCTTTTGTTCTTAGTCCTTCCTTATCTCTCCAAATTGAATAAAATGCATCAACTGCTCATTTCTCTCTTGTTCTTCACTCAGGTATTTCTAGGCTCTTTTGAACTCGGGATGGGAGGAATTCCTTGGATTATAATGTCGGAGGTATAGTCCTCAGACTTGCGATTGATTTATTGTGACTGAAATTTTCATTCAACAATGAAAACGATATATGCAATGTGGTTCCTCATTGGCAGATATTCCCGATAAACGTAAAAGGGCTCAGCTGGAAGCTTTGTTAACTTGGTCAGCTGGGTAGGATCTTGGTTTGTCTCATATACTTTCAGTTACTTGTTTGAATGGAGCTCAGCAGGTGTGTCTTTTCAAAATCTCTCTCAGAACATTTCTTTTTATGCTCCTTTGTTGCTTAAATTCAGACTTCTCTGCTATTGCTTCAGGGACGTTCTTTATATACGCGGGCATTTGCGCGGTCGGTGTTATATTTATTGCAAAACTTGTGCCTGAGACTAAGGGGCAGACGCTGGAAGAAATACATGCCTCCATCACCGATAAGAATGACAATAATTTGTCATGAAAATAGGAGCTTTGTGTTGGGTATACTTTGTGTAATCATATCCAAATCCGGAACATCCTGGCAAGTTTTGATGAGAAGATCCCTGAGTTGGGGGAGTCAATCAAAGGATGAGCTTTTCGGGAGTACGGGAGATAAAATATGAGAGAGACATGGTTGAATCAAGGAGTGTACGTACAAAAGGAGAGCTGTAATTCTGTAAAATCTATACAGACTATTTCATCCCTTTGCTTTAAGCATTATCTGCTTTGGCATTAATCTGAATCATAGACAAATCGAAACAGCTGCATGATTTTAGTTTCTGAAGAATCCTGGACAACTTAAATACTGGCCTATCTGATGGTAACTAAAGGAAGGGAAAAATTTGAACCAATTCACGATCAACACATGATTTACGTACTTATGATAAACTTCTTAGTGAGTCCAAAGCAGTTCATCTGGTCATTGTCAATGACAATGACAATGAATGCAGATAGAACTACAATGGCAGCAGAGAAAGGCATAAATAAATCATTCTTCAAGACTCCACACAAGATGACCAAATGACCAATCTCAGCATGAGAAGTCCCATTACCTACTGACCCTCAAGACTTCCATAGAAAAAGTAGAGGAGAACCTGCAGTCTGAATTCTGAGCCATCAAGACTCATTGAAGAATTCTATAAATTGCAAAAACTCAGTGTAACTCAGTCAGAAACCTTCAATGACAAGGTGAGTGATATTCTTTCCCAGAAAACACATCTTGTCACAATTTATAGGAGCTCATAGAAGATTCATCATCAGGATAGTTATAAAGGCTCAAAGAATGGGGTTGTCTTTACCAAGTTTCCTTACTGAATATCAACTGATCTTATGGATTAGGTAATTGCGAGTTTAAACTCGAGCTGGTTGCTCTCATTTGATAATATAAATCGAACCCATACCATATACATCATCATTAATATTTTTTACACAATTGATGACAATGCATAATTAAAATTGAAAGGTTCATTCTTGTGACCAAATGTCCCTTTCCTAATTTTTATTGTAGGTCCACTTTTTGGTGCGAAGTGTTGTGAACCGGGCTTGGCATCTTAGGTCAGCTGTCTGTTCATTTTCACATTGTTGTGAACTGAGCTTACTACATGATGCACACAACTTACTACGAAGGTTTTATCACTGTGTTGAGCGTTTAATACAGTGCCATAGATTTATATGAAAACCGAACTCTCAATCAGACGAGCTTTCTTATAATGCAGATGAGACATGACGAGTTTTCTTTACAAGGTAGATAAAACATGGGAAAGAGGTGGTCCAATCAAGAAATGCAAACAAAAGAAGAAAAACCATAATTATTTGTAAAATCTATAATCTATTTGCTCTAAGCAGTTTCTCCAATAGCATTCATCCTAGTTCTTTCTTTCTTTATTTTTATTTTTTATTTTTGGTGCAGTAAGTCTCCGCATTAAGCACAAAATCAATGCGAATGAACTCCGTTCAGTACAAGCTCACGTTTTTCATATCAACCCTACTGCTGTGTTTAAAGAAACACTCTGAACCTGAAGCAACGTGATGTGCCAAAGCATACATCACAACCTCACAACCACGGGCACATTCCCAAGATGTCCCAAAGACTCAAGTGCCTCAAAGGATCCAATCGGATTGCTCCAAGACCAGTATCATGTGCCTAACACGCACCTCCTCTGCATCTTGTAAAAAACAGAGCAACTTCAATAATCAGAGACCAATAGAAACAACAGCGGGACTTTAGTTTCAGGAAAATCCGGGACAGCTCGAAAAAATCTGTTTCACTCTCGTATTATAATTTTATGCTGAGAATGCATGTTACAGCAGAAGACAGATCATTGAAGGTTGAAGATCCCGTTAGCAATAAATTTGATAAATCCGAATTGTTCTGTTTTGTAAGGAACTGATGATCCAAAACATCGATTTACTTCATCGTGTAGGTTGCCAAAGCTGCTTCATGACTGCTTTCAACCACTAAAGAAATCAAAAGAACTCGCCCAAGAGCTGAAGCGTGAAGCATGTAGGTGAAATGAGATAATCAGGGGGGTGTCATATTCCCACTTTTAGCTGAGAATTCTTAACATTAGCCTATCTCTAAATCCTCTCAAACGCGCGGGGCCAACCACTACAACCACTTTTACAGGCAACAACTGAAAGTCAAACCCTGCTTAGTGCAACAGCAAAAGTATCCCCTTTGCAAGAAAGAAAAGTAGGTAGACATAGATGCACATTGTAAAAAATATAGTGATGCATCGAATGAGGGTGATATGCAAAATAAGTCTGATGCGGTGTAAAGTGAACCGATTAATATATCCTAATTGGTTTATAACTCATTTGTGTAAGCTTTTTGAGTGAATATGAGTCAAATTGGATATATAGAAGGAGTCGGTTTTTAATGATCTCGGAGTGAAGGTATCGGGCTTTTACTGCATCAACCTAACAAGTGTATTAGAGACGATGATTTGGATGGGTTAGGCCCAACATATGAGGTTTGGCAATTTATGAGTATCTCAAGAAAAGGAATCTCAGATGTGACCCCTGATGATGTGGTAGATGTGCGATCTTGCTAAGCTTGGCAGGACTAAGGTGATTGAGGAGTCGTCAAGGCAGTATCGTGTCCTTGCTGAGCTTGGCTGGGCTAAGGTAGAGATTTGAGTTAAAATGATGTTGGTGCGATGGGATATCTAGACTACGGGGAGTGGGACTAAACATTTGTTGTGAAATATAATTTGAAGAATGAGGATGTGGCGTAAAGTGGAGCAATAATGCATCCTAATTAGTTCATAACTCTTCCGTTATGCTTTTAAGTAAATGTGGGTCTAACTAGCTCGGATCCGGAAATCCTTTGGATGATCTCCTGGTCGAAGCTCTATTTTCCAGTTCAAATCAGTTGAAAGTTGAGAGTCAATTATGGAGAATACATCACCCTATGATATCATGTTATCCCTGAAAATCATTGCTCTTGTCTCATTGGCTAGTTCTGCTATTAGTGCCTACGCAAAAATGAGGACACTGTTTGAAAGATAAAGATGCTTCCTACTTTTCTTCAGCTTTCCTCATATGAACTGTTGAGTTCTCAGATGTCTCTCTTTCTCACTCTCTGCGCGTGAGTGAATGAGCGAGCGAGCGTTTCAGGAGGAAGAATTAAACGAGGAAGACATGGGGACACCAGGAGGAGAAATGAGGATCCCTCTTATTGAAGAACAAGAAGAGGTGGTTCCTGACAGAATCACATTCGTGCTCGTTCTCAGTGCATTTTTCGCTGTCTGCGGCTCCTACGTCTTCGGAAATGCTGTAATAACTTTGCTTATCTTAAAGCTTCGCTACTAGCAGGAATTGTCTGTCCTTTTATATGCTTATTTTTTCATCCCTACTCATGCATGTTTCTTTGTTCGGTTTCTGTCATCTGAAAAAACAAACTCTGAATGACTTATCAAACTTGCCTTTTGTCTTGGAGTCAGCGTGACAACGGTTTCTTGATTTGCGATATTGACTTGGTTAGGTAGAACAAGACTTGGCGTATCTCCCCGTGTTGATTCCAAATAAATATTTTGAAGACTGTTAGCACAGTGTAGTTCTCACTCCTAGTTACTGTCTAATTGGCTGAAAGATGATTTTTCAGGCGTCTTACTCATCTCCTGCTGAATCAGGAATTATGGATGAACTAGGCCTTTCTTTGGCAGAGGTCAGTGACCATCACTATCTGGTCTTTCACCGTTTTGTGTAATCCATCTAAAATTATAAACTAAGTGAGTGGAAGCATTGCTTAAATTGACTTAAAACATTTTGCAGTGTGAGTGAATTTCACATGTTGGTCCTACCGATCATGTCTATGGTGTTTACTTTGAATGTTTCATTTCTTACTAAACAAGCTCTACATATTGTGTCAATTTCCTAGGCATAAGAATACTAGCAGTGCTAAAAGTTATATAAGCGCTCATTTTAGTGCCAAAAGTTTTCGCCGGGTCACTTAAGTGCCAAATAAGAGGAAAAATGATAACTTAAATGCCAACAGCAAGAACTTCTGGCAAAAATATTACATGTAAAAGTGATTATGACTTGGCATATTATTTGAAAAAATCTAGTCCATGTGGCGTGCAGCACTAAAGTGATTGATTTTTAACTACAACTGAAGTGATCACTCCAAACAAAATTTGGCACTTAAGTGATCACCATTTACAACTTTTAGATGACTTTGTTTAGGGGTTATAAAATTATAAAACATGACAATGTCAGATTTTCGACGACCCAAATCAAAGTTGGTACTTAAGTGATTGTTTCTTAAAAATGTGGCACTTAAGTAACTCGAAAAAAACTTTTGATACTAAAATAAGTGTTGTAAACAACTTTTGGCACTTCTAGTGTCATTCTCCTGCATTTCCTTTGACCAAAATCTAAAAGACGCGAGAAAATGTTACCCAAATGTGTGAATCTGTTGCGCCAATTAGTCTGTACACCAAAATTCTCTTTGGTTAACTGAATTGAAGTGCTGGTGAGATGCAGTATTCGGTTTTTGGCTCAATATTGACGGTTGGAGGACTTCTAGGTGCACTATGCAGTGGTAAAATAGCTGACCTAATCGGCCGGAGAGGCGTAAGTTTCTAGCTGATACATTTTAAATGTTGTTTTACCGCTGCATTATCTCAAATTTGAGGGTCACATATTGTTTGAGACTTTTAATTCAACTTTTGCTGATAATGCTGCACAGGCTATGTGGGTTACCGATGTATCAGGCATCATCGGATGGTGCGCCATATTCCTTTCAGAGGTACCATCTTTATGTGCCGATTGGTCCATCGTTAGTTTTCATTAACCATTTTACTTATTGCCTTGGCTTGCTTGACTTGCTCCGCTGGCAAAATGCTTCAAAAATTTGATGTCTGGCCCTGGGTTTTATCAAGAAAATAGAAATTAATGTCCAAGGGAGAACCTGGTTCTTTTTTGTGAGCATAGTTTACTATCTGCTCTAGATAATACTTACACACTTTAACTTCTTGAAGAGTGCTTGGTCTCTTGACCTTGGAAGATTATTACTGGGATTTGGAGTTGGTCTTGCCTCATACGTGGTAACAAATGCAATTTCTTCAGATCATACAGCATTGTAAGTCCAACGATTCAATGTTGATTGATTATGCATTTAATTGTACAGGTTCCGGTGTATGTTGCAGAGATAACGCCTAAGAATTTAAGGGGAGGATTTGTTTCACTCTGTATGGTAATTAGAAGCTTCATAAGTTGTTGCTTTGGCTTTAGTCTTTACCTGAGGTCGAATTACATTGATCCTCTGTATGATCCACAAGCTCAGGCTGAATCTTTACAGCTTTTATTGATGTAATTTTAGGCATTCCACATATCTTTCCCAACTTGTTCTCACGTCATACAAATCACATCTTCTCACTGGAGGATCTCATGGTCATCCTTTCGTATTTTGAATTTAACTTCCTTTTTTTACATGGTGGACGATATACAGTTGATGATAGCCTGTGGCATGTCAATGACATACATCATCGGTTCGGTACTAAACTGGCGAATCTTGGCTTGTTTAGGTACTCCCCATTAGACTATAAATAATTATTGGTTCGTATGCCTCGAATATGATTTTTAAGCTTTCTCATGCAACGTGTTTCAGGAATTATTCCATGTCTATTGCAGCTGGTGGGTCTTTTCCTTATTCCAGAATCACCTAGATGGCTGGTGAGTTTCTTGAAGGGAAATTCAAGATACTGATGCTGGAAAGTAGATGCCATATTAATTAGAATCTAGAACCTTTCATGCAATTTTTGCCCACACCTTGTTGCTTGCATGAGTAAGACTGGCAGAAGCATCAGTCGGGACTGATATATAAAATGATGATCGCCTTGCGCAGGCCAAGGTTGGTCGAGAAAAAGACATGAAAGCTGTGCTGCAGCGTCTCAGGGGAAAGAATGCAGATATCTCCAAAGAAACATCTGAAATCGAAGTATAAAATCTCACTGCAGTAGAATGTTTTCATTTTAAACTCATGGCTTAATTATGTCCAAATGGCTTTCTTTCGAGAAAGGTAGTGTGGTTTAGCATGAGGTAGCGCTTCGTTTTCTGCAGGGTTACATAGAAACTCTTCAGCAGGTATCAGAACATAGTATATTCCACATGTTTCAGCGAAAATATGCCCAAGCACTCACCGTGAGCCCCGTAACTGAATTCTTACTATTCATCTCGAGCGTTACCCATCTCATGTTATTGATGAATCAAGCATGTGAATTCGATCTAGGTTGGACTTGGCCTAATGGTTTTTCAACAGTTGGGAGGATTAAGTGCATATGGATTTTATATGAGTTCAGTTCTCGAAAAAGCCGGTAACTTTATCTATGCTGAATCATCATTCAATGAGAACTTTCCATCTCAAGATGAATAATATACTGACAGACTTCTGAGACAGGTGCTTCAAGTACTGCCGGGTCCATCACCACGGCCATTGTCAAGGTTTGTATTCCTGTGTAAATAGTGAGCCTTTTTCTCTTCTCCTCCCTTAGCCTATGAATAATTCTTTCGTATCCGACACGCAGTTGGCAGCAAATATTGTAGCCGTGTTCTTGATGGATAAATTCGGAAGACGACCATTACTGCTGGTAGTTACTGAGCCAAAGCATTGCGGATCATTCTTATGCTCATCATATTTACCCAAAACAAATATTGCTTCAAAATGGCTGATAGAAAAAATGCTTCTAAATGTAGTTGAAACTTTGCTGTTCCTCAAACCAACTAGCTAATATGCAGGTTTCAGCATCCGGAGCTTGCTTGGCTGGCTTCCTTATTGGATTATCATTTCTCTTACAGGTTCCTTACTACTCACGCTTCCTGTTTATTCTCATATGAATTTAGTACGGTATGCTCTTGACGGAAAACTGTCTAAGATTCAACGTGCAGGACTATCATCAATCAACCGATGTTGTATCCACCTTGACCTTCGTCGGGATTGTGGTGATTTTTTTCCCCTTGATATGTTAAATGCTCTATTTGTTGCTTCAAAATGCAAAGAAAATGCAGCAGCAGCATCGTTATGAACTTTGCTCCTCTTAGATGGATTAATGAGGTGCGCATTATACAACTTCAGGTTTTTAGCGGGTTTTTTTCAATTGGCTTAGGAGGGATACCGTGGATCATAATGGCTGAAGTCAGTGAGAAATCTGGTGCTCTAACTACTTTTCTCGAGTCCTGTATGCTCATTGAGTTCACAGGGCTTGATGTGATTGCTAATCGTCTCAATGTCTCATCTTATTATGACGGTTTCTGCTGTGCCAGATTTTCCCAATAAACGTGAAGGGATCTGCAGGGAGCCTTGTGAATTTGGTCAGCTGGTTCGGTTGCTGGCTTGTGGCCTACACATTCAACTATTTCTTTGAATGGAGCTCAGCAGGTGATGCTTCTTCACTTCTCGTCCTCGCCACTTTTTCTAGTGCCAAATTCAGGCACAAATTAATATATTCATCAGTCTGCCGAACGTGCCAGGCGTGTTTTTTGCGTTCTCGGGCATCTGCTGCTCTGCAGTAATTTTCATAGCGAAGATGGTGCCGGAAACCAAGGGGCGCACGCTCGAGGAAATAGAGGCATCAATGACCTCATAGCTCACCCTGGAAACAAGGTCCTCAACAAAGCATATATGCTCGATCTCTATGATCGCGAGAACGGAGTTAGCTTGCTCTTATGCTTAGCCAAGTGTGGATCGAATGCTTAACCCTGGTCTGATGTCACTCCTGTGAACTTTTCGAATTTGGGATGGCCTGCAGAGAAGATAGAGAGCAACTAATGCAGTGTCATATGCATTAGTGATGTGTAATAGGGGAAGCTTGTCATTTATGCTTAAGTAGAAATATTGGTAGAAATATTGCAAGAGTTAAATACTGCATGAGTCTGAGATTACCGGATATGATTGAAGGTGGGGAAGCAGTGAGGGTCTTTGAGGAACTCAAGTGTAGTTATATTTTCCGTTGTATCGCTTGTTTAATACTGAAATCCAATGCTAGTCTCCCCGTGGAGTAGCTCTTACTAATCGAACTACATGAATCTAGTTTTCAATTTATTTCCTTATTTTATCAATTATTTATTTTCTGCAATGTAATGGTAGAAATGAACCATTGTCCACATGCGAGTCATACAGATTTACAGTCACATAATAAATATGGGTACGGTGCATACCAATAGAGATCTACGTAGAGTTGAGCTTCATGAATTTGAAATTAATTTCATGGGTTGAAAAAGCGCCAACTCTATATACTTCTGTTTTTTTATATCCCAACAATCTTCCCTTTTCTATTTTACTGAAGTACAAATATTAGGACTAAAAGCTTCTTCTAAGGAAAAAACAAAAGAGTTTCTCGAATATGACTATTCAAAAATATGTCTTCACTAGCACCGGTAGATACCAAATGAGTTATAGTTGTTAATGTGAAATGCTATTGGAATCTGTGGTCAACGATTTGTATACGCATTTGCCAGTATTCCATGTGTTTTTAACTACATCAAAGCCATAAATTGTGAACAAAAAATGATCATTCTTGTGTAAAATAATAACCTTATAGCAGAATGATCTTACAGCAAGTCATTGTTAAAGGGACACGTCTATAAAATTTTCTTATTGGTTATAAGTTAAATCATAATGCACCTGGCCATAACCTCGAAACGAAGAGTTTCATGTTTTCTGGTACTTTTGACATGCTTATCTTGCATATTAGGACCATCCCAAGTCCATATGATTTTGCTTAATCCATTTTAACAGTTGATGATAGGTCTTGGGAAAGCATTCATGTTTCTCATTAGTTCTCTCGTCAAGTGGCTTGACTTCTAGCCTTGTTAGGAAACTTCTCAGTCACCCATGTTGCGATTGAATTAAGCGTCCAAGGCACAGTTTCAGGAAATCTGCTATGATGTGATTTATCAGAGGAACTCTTCCATGTCTGCTACAGCTTCTTGGTTTATTTTTCATTCCCGAATCTCCTTGGTGGCTGGTGAGTGTACATATCGAGTCTAGGATGCTCTCTGAATCTGATTTTGGCTGTTCATAATTAGAGTAAGTTATTTAAGCTTACGGAGATCTATCGGAGAGCTGAAATAGTATTCCTAACGGTCTACAGGCAAAAGTTGGTGGAGAAAAAGAGCTCGAAGCAGCTCTCCAGCATCTGAGAGGAAAGAATGCAAATATATCTCAAGAGGCATCGGATATCCAAGTATGAATCTGATGCTCATTATATATTAACTGTGCATCAGTTGAAATTAGAATATCAATGACCACTTAAATGAGTATTGTATGTTTTTCTGTTTGCACCTTAGAACTATATGGAACACCTCCGTCACATGTCTGAGGATGGAATTTTAGAGCTTCTCCGGTGGTAATATGCTCGTCCATTAATTGTGAGCATCCCTATTTCTGCTTAAGCCGCCCCATTCATGATGAAATTGTATCCTTTTTACGTCTATGCCTGACTGAAGATTCCTCTAGGTTGGAGTTGGGCTGATGATATTTCAGCAATGTGGAGGCCCGAATGGTTTTATGTTCTGTACAAGTACCATCTTTGAAGGAGCTGGTAATTATACCAATAAGCGGTTGATTTCACTTCAAATTGAAAGGAAGGAACACTTCTATAGAAATTAACTCCTCTGTTTTTTGGCAACAATAGGAACCGTAGTAGCGGCTGCGGTGCAAGTCTTGACTCTAATCTTGGATTTTAAATCAAGTGCCAATGTGTTTGCTATTACATTCCTAAGACTGCAAATACTTGTATGCAGATTCTAAGTACAACTTTGGGAGTACTACTGATAGAGAAGTCTGGAAGACGCCCACTTCTACTGATTAGCATAAGTCAAAGACCCATTTTGTTTTCCTCCTTTTTCCCTGCCATTTGCGTGTCAGAAATTGGCGTACCGAATAGCTGCTTATCTTTGTAGGTATCTACAAGTGGAGGGTTCTTGGGATGTGTCTTCACAGTACTGTATTCTTCTTGCAAGTTCGTTCTTCATATCCAATTGGAGTTTTTCGTTTATCCCTTGGCAATTGACATGAAAAATGTCACGCCCCAAAGCCATCAAGAATGGAGGATGGCATGGCTATTCTTCCACTCGAAGAATGCAACCTTAGACAATCAAAATCCAACTCCCAAAATGTTCCATTGTCGATATCGTTTTTGTACTATTCATCGTTAGTTGAAGAATCTACAAAAAATTGGAAAGTAGAGAACTAAGAAATCATAGTTGAGTAGTGCATCTCTTTTAAGAAGATCGGATATTCACTATGCACATTTACAAACATGACATCACCGTATATCAATCCCAAAGCTAGATTACTATATATACAAAATATCAAAAGTAGATAATATCCTTCCAACAAATCTTTTTTTTTTTTGTATGAATCAATAATAATATCAATTCACAATAACAAATTAACTATCATTGGTTTACTCCACCGACTAAAATCTAACCTCACGTCGATGTTTTGTTCCATTGACTAATCTCAAATCACATATCAATGGTCCATTCCATTGATTAAACTTAAATAACATGTTAATAATCCACTCCGTTGACTAAATTCATACTTAAATATCTAGTTATGGTCATGCATAACGCCGGTGAAAAAGGCAACCAAGATTTCTCCTTAATTAGATCTCCATTTATTATTAGTTGATGGCTCAACCCACAAGGATATTTTATACTGGTATGCGTATACCCACAAACCTTCAAGCGGGTTCATAACGATATTGAACATCTAACCATCATCCCCTAATACCAGAAGTCTAATTCATAAACAATCTCATATATTAAAATACATTTCACAAATTAACCACATTAAACTTTTGCAACTCAATTCATTCGCTAGAAATATTTTTCATACAACATTTCTCTAACCATTTCAAGACTCATCTCATAAACTGATTTTACAAACCTAATCAAATCAAATGCATGTTATCATTCCATAAACTATACTCAAAGTCAAGAGCTTTTCATAAAAAGGTTTTGCAAACCCAAAATATATAATATTTCTCAACTTGATTCATCAAACAAAAAATATATTTCCACTAAACAGTTCTCACACCATTCACAAATGTCAAAATGTAATAAATGTGCGATTCAAATTTTGTGTAATAAATATGCTTATTCATATTTCACAATATATCAAATCTTGATCTTTTTGAAGACACGAGTTTACAAACTCTTAGAAGAAATAACACCACTCACCTAAGAAAGTTGAAAATCAACCTATAGTGGTTACTCTAGCCAACATACTCGTATTTGTATCAATTAATCGAAAACGATATCAAAACCAAGTAATATGCTACTCTAATCAATGATTTGACTAAACTATGCTTATTCATTGATAAAACGACACCTACGTGCTATCAAAGAAACTCATTTATATAGCAAAAATTTATCTTTCTCTATAACACAAATTATCCGCTATGTGTAACTCGAACTCGAAACTTAGAAATTTGTTATGATCAAACTGTACCTCGGAATCGAATTTTGTTAAACCCCAAAGCTCCACAAAGCCTTAGACTACCTTTTCCATAGAGATCGCAGTTCAAACACTCCTCATTCAAACCTCAAAGTTCAAGATGTACATAACTTAAAGTTTGTGCCCTAACTTCCAAAATTACTCTAATTAGATCAGCTTGAATACTTACCAAGTGTTACGATTATAAATTGATTCAGCTAGTCGAGGTGTCTAGATCGGCTACTCATGGCAATTTTTTTTTCCCTTTTTCTTCATTTCCTCTTTCCCTCCTCGTTTTCTGCTTCAGCTTCTTCTTTTCCTTTTGTGCTTCAAATGCACGAGCTCAAATAATAAGAGAGAAAAAGAGGGTTGGGCTTGGGCTTGGCTTTTAAGAGAATGGGCTGGCTGGGCTTTTATTGGGCCCGTTATTAAAAAAGTTTCACAGACAGTGTTAGTTTTTTTATCCCACTTTAGCCAATGGCAAAGTAAATTTTTGTGAAGCACTGTAGATTCCTTCGGGACCCTCCTAGTGGAGCGGAGCTGGTTTCCAGTTTGGTGCTTTCTGGAGTTTTGGCAACGCCACTTAACATGCTTTTTGGTTCTCAGTCCTTCCTTTTCTCCCCAAATTGAATAAAATGCATCAACTGCTCATTTCTCTCTTGCTCTTCACTCAGGTATTTCTAGGCTCGTTCGAACTCAGGATGGGAGGAATTCCTTAGATTGTAATGTTGGAGGTATAGTCCTCAGACTTCCTATTGCTTCAGGGACATCCTTTATATATGCGGGCATTTGTGTGGTCGGTGTTATATTTATCGCAAAACTTGTACCTGAGACTAAGAGGCGGATGCTGGAAGAAATACATGCCTCCATCGCCAATAAGAATGACAATAATTTGTCAGGAATGTAGGAGCTTCGTGTGGGGTTTACTTCGTGTAATTGTATCCAAGTACAGAGCATGCCGGAAAGTTTTGATGAGAAGATCCCTGAGTTGGATGAGCGAATCAAAGGATAAGCTTTTAGACATTACAGTAGATAAAACATGAGAGAGACGTGGTTGAATTAAGGAGCGTAAATAAAAAAGGAGAGCTGTAATCCTCTGCAAAATTGATGCAGCTTGCATCAAAAATCTACACAGATCATCCCTTTGCTCCAAGCATTATCTGGTTTAACATTAGTCTGAATCATAGACAAATCAAAACAGCTGCACGATTTCTATGTGATTCATAACGAGTCTTGGATCCTCTTTGCGAATTGGATCTGACTTCGGGACACGGCTTAATCTCAGAACTTCTGGTCCTTTTCGTTAAATTGGAAGGCCTCGACTGCTTACTCTCTGAAGTCAAAGTTGGTTGGCCTTGCTTCGCATTCAGATGCGGTCTCCAAAAAGGCAAAATATAAAAATGAAAAAAAGCCATTCCACAAAATACTAATATATCTGTGTGTTTGGAAGTATAATATAAAAATATTTTGAGATATTTAATCTTTATTTTTATCAATTTTGTAGGCTGGATACATTCAAAAATAAGAGACTTTCTCTTCATCAATTCTTGAATTACTTAAATTTAATAACTGATGAATGCTTGAGGATGACAAACCATTGAACTAATGCTAATTTAATGAACATGGCCATGTGGCAAGATCATGCCAAATTGCTTACCGCGGGCGATCGTATGTGCCACGTGGCGACTGCAGGACCGTACACTTTCTTTGCCCTAATTAATTATAATTTATGCAATTGAATAGATAGGGCTGTCCATTTATGCCTTTGCTACGGGGCCAGAGTGTCTTCTCCTTGTTCCCAAGATAATGAGGATTGGCAATGATTGAACCCCAAATGCGGACGACGAACGTTGGAACTGGTGTTCAACGCTTGTGATGTTTCAGCTTCTCCTCCCAGCTACAAGTCATCGACACCGTGTCTGAAAGTTAAAGGAATGTTCTCGTTATGCACCTGTAAACCCGCTCTTCAATAGTTCGAGCTCCGAGTTCAGATTTTAACCTTTGGTCTCGTTATTAATCTACGCAAGGTTGCCTGTTTGATATGGTTGTGTTCGTAGATGGAGCTCGGTCTGTAGAGAACTAATGAATTTCAGCGAGAAAGGTACCAACAAAATCCTTAACCTATTATATTTGTGCTAATTGAGTCTTAAACATTTCAATTGCGTCAATTAATTTCTAAACCTTTTGATGATTTGTCAATATATTCCATCTGATCAATTTTGGTTGGAAATCACTAATATGAACGCTAAGTATCCTATATGGCATGACCGGCAATAATGTAGAGACTTTTTTTGAATTTTTTATTACTTTTTTTTTATTTCGTTTTCTTCTTTTCTTTCCTTTTTTTTTTTACCACAACTATGGGCTAGTGAAGTCAACGGGCGTCCCTCACTCGGTTTGAGAACACTTCTTGTCATAATCTATAGGAGCACATAGAAGATTCATCATCAGGATAGTTATAAAGGCTCAAAGATTGGAGTTGGCTTTACCAAGTTCCCTTACCGAATATCAACTGACCTTCTGGATTAGGTAAGTGTGAGTTTAAACTTGAGTCAGTCGCTCGCATTTGATAATATAAAACCATATACCTCATCAGTAATATTTCTTATTCAACTTATGACAATGCATAATTAAAATAATTGAAAGGTTCATTATCGTGGCCAAATGTCCCTTTCCTAATTTTTATTGTAGGTCCACTTTTTGGTGTGAAGTGTTGTGAACCAAGCTTGGCATCTTAGGTCCGCTGTCCTCATCAGCTTTGAATTTTCATATTGACATTGTTGAACTGAGCTTACTAGGTGATGCACACAACTTATTATGAGGGGTTTTATCACTGTATTGAGCCTTTAATATAATTCAATAGATTCGTGCGAAAACCTCACTCTCAATCAAACGAGCTTTCTTATAATGTAGATGAAACATGGCGAGCTTTCTTTGTAAGGTAGATATAACATGGGAAAAAGGTGGTTCAATCAAGAAATGCAAACAAAAGAAGAAAAATTATAATTATTTGTAAAATCTATTCAGGCTTTATTCATCCATTATTTGTAAGCATTTTCTCCAATAGCATTCCTCTGAATCATAGACGAGTTTTATTGTGGTTTGGTAAGTCTCTGCATTAAGCACATAATCAGTGTAAATGAACTATGTCCAGTACAAGCTCACGTTTTTCATATGAACCCACAGCTGTGTCCAAAGAAACGCTCTGAACCTGAAGCAACATGATGTGCCAAAGCATACATCATAACCCCGAGCACCGTCCCAAAAGCATACATCACAATTTCATAACCCCGGGCACCGTCCCAAGATGTCCTAAAGACTCAAGTGCCTCAAAGGACCCAACCAGATTGCTCCAAGACTAGTATCACGTGCCTCATACACACCTCCTCTGCATCTTGTAAAACACAGAGCAACTTCAATAATCGAGACCAATTGAAACAACAGCGGGACTTTAGTTTCAGGAAAATCCTGGACAGCTCATAAAAATATGTTTTGGTCTTGTATTATAATTGACATCGGACTCCTGAGTGCCAAAAGTTAACCTGAAATAGACACCTTTAAAGTGTCAAAAGTTATGAAAGTAATGACTCAGTCACAAAATCGGAGCAAAATAGATGATTTAAGTGCCAATCCGGTCAAAATCCGACTAAAATGCTGACGTGGCGATTTTCCAAAAAACAAGTGCAAAATAATGTCATTTTGGTGTCAATGTGGTAAAAATTAATTAAATTTATTTAAAACATTTAAAAAATACAAAAATTTAAAAAAAAAAAAAAAAAAAAAAAAAAGGGAGGTGGCTGAGGGTTGAGCCCTCGTTCTTTCTTGCCTCCTCCGCCGCCGGAAGGGCCGGCAATGGAGGAAGGGTCGAGTCGGGGTTGTCGGGGTCGGCGCCTCCCTTTTTTTTTTTTTTTCTAATATTTGTATTTGTATTTTTAAATGTTTTAAATAAATTTAATTTAATTAATTTTTATATTAATTTTTTAACATGTCGCAACAAAACGATATCGTTTTTGCATTGTCTAGCCACGTCGATTAATGTGAAAACGCCGCCGTTTTGCACTTACTTCATGAAATTGCACATGTCGGCATTTTGACCGGATTTTGATCAGATTAAGCTTAAGTGATCCATTTTACTCCAATTTTGGCATTTAAGTATTACTTTCATAACTTTTGGCACTTAAGTGTCCTTTGTACCAACTTTTGGTATTTGAAGCGTACTTTTGCCTATTATAATTTTACACTAAGAATGCACGTTACAACAGAAGATAGATCATCGAAGGTTGAAGATCCCGCTAGCAATAAATTTGATATATCCGAATTGTTCTGTTTTATAAGGAACTGATGATCCAAAACATCGATTTGCTTCATCGTGTAGGTCGCCAAAGCTGCTTCATGACTGCTTTCAACCACTATAGAAATCAAAAGAACTTGCCCAAGAGCTGAAGCCTGACGCATGTAGGTGAAATGAGATAATCAGAGGGTGTCATATTCCAACTTTTGGCTGAGAACTCTAACATTAGCCTATCTCTCTCAAACACGCGTGGGCAACAAATGTTACAGGTCAGAACTAACAGTCAAACCCTGGTCGGTGCAACAGCAAAAGTATCTCCTCTTCAAGAAAGAAAAGTAGGTAAATATAGATGCACATTGTAAAAAATATTGAGGTGAGGGCGATATGTGAAAGAAGTTTGATGCGGTGTAAAGTGAAGCCATTTGTATATACTAGTGGGTTTATAACTCGTTTGTGTAAGCTTTTTGAGTGTATATGAGTACAGTTAGATATATGGACTCCCCTTTGATGATCTTGAAGTGAAGGTATTGGGTTTTTACTACGTCAACCCAACAAGTATATTAGAGACGATGATTTGGATGGGTTAGGCCCAAGATATGTGGATCGGGAATTTATGAGTATCTCAATAAAAGGAATCTTGGATGTGACTCTCCATGACTTGGTAGATAGTGCAATCTTGCCAAGCTTGGCTGGACTAGGGCGATTGAGGAGGAGTCAAGGCAGTATTGTGCTCTAGCCGATTGGCTAAGCTAAGGTAGAGATTTGAGATGAAATAATGTTGGTGTGGTATGATATCTAGATTAAGAGGAGTGGGACTAAATATTTGTTGTGAATTATAATTTCCAAAAGGGGATGTGGTGTAAAGTGCAGCAATAGTATATTCTAATAAGTTCATAAATCTTCCGTTATGCTTTTGAATGAAAATGGGTCTAACTAACTTGGGTTTAAAACGACGTCGTTTTGGCCGATTTAAGAGTTCTATTTTGGCCAATTATAGAAACGACGTCATTTTAGGTGAATTAGAGCTGAGTTAGCTCTTCGGCGAAAGCCACCCTCGCGAGAAATATTAATATTTAATTGCCACGTATGATTTCCGGCCGGCTTCACTGGATATGGTACTCATGTGTCTCATTTTTCTTAAAATGTGGCACTTAAGTGTCAATTTAAGTAAATTATGGCATTTAAGTGTCCATTTATGCTAAGTTATGGTCTTGTTGGCGTTCTTTTGCCTCAATGATTTGACTAAACTATGCTTATTCTTTGATAAAACAACACCTATGCGCTATCAAAGAAACTTGTTTATAGCAAAGTTTATCTTTCTCTATAACGCAAATTGTCTACTACGTGTAGCTCAAACTTGAAACTTAGAAATTTTTTATGATCAAACTGTACCTCGAAATCGAATTTTGTTAAACCCCAAAGCTCCACAATGCCTTAGACTACCTTTTCCATGGAAACCGCAGTCCAAAAACTCCTCATTCGAACCTCAAAGTTCCGGATCATATAACTTAAAGTTTGTACCCTAATTTCCAAAATTACTCTAATTAGACAAATAATCAACTTGAATACTTACCGGGTGTTACAATTAGAAGTTGATTCAGCTAGACGGGGTGTGCAGATCGGTTACTTGGGACAATTTTTCTTTTTCCCTTTTTCTTCTTTTCCTCTTTCCCTTCTCGTTTTCTGCTTCAGCTTCTTCTTTTCCTTTGGTGCTTCAAAAGCACGAGCTCAAATAATAAGAGAGAAAAAGAGGGTTGGGCTTGGGCTTAACTTTTAAGATACATGGGCTGGCTGGGCTTTTATTGGGCCTGTTATTAAAAAGTTTCACAGACAGTGTTAGTTTTTATATCCCACTTTTTAGCCAATGGTAAAGTGAATTTTTGTGAAGCATTGTGTATTCCCTCGGGACCCTCCTAGCGGAGCGGAGCTGGTTTATAGTTTGGTGCTATCTGGAGTTTTGGTAACGCCACTTAACATGCCTTTTTGTTCTCAGTCCTTCCTTTTCTCCCCAAATTTAATAAAATGCATCAACTGCTTATTTCTCTCTTGCTCTTCCCTCAGGTATTTCTAGGCTCGTTCGAACTCAGGATGGGAGGAATTCCTTGGATTGTAATGTTGGAGGTATAGTCCTCAGACTTGCAATTGATTTCTTTTGACTAATATTTTTTCATTCAACAATGCAAACGATATACACGGTGTGGTTCCTCATTGGTAGATATTTCCAATAAATGTAGAGGGTTCAGCTGAAAGCTTAGTTTACTTGGTCAGCTGGGTAGGATCTAGGTTTATCTCATATACTTTCAGCTACTCGTTTGAATGGAGCTCAGCAGGCGCATCTCTTCAGAATCTCTCTCGGGACATTTCTTTTTATGCTCCTCCGTTGCTTAAATTCAGTCTATTCTGCTATTGCTTCAGGGACATTCTTTATATATCCGGGCATCTGTGCGGTTGGTGTCATATTTATCGCAAAACTTGTACCTGAGACTAAGGGGCGGATGCTGAAAGAAATACATGCCTCCATCACCAATAAGAATGACAATAATTTGTCATGGATGTAGGAGCTTCGTGTGGGGTATACTTTGTGTAATTGTAACCAAGTACAGAGCATGCCGGAAAGTTTTGATGAGAAGATCTTTGAGTTGGAGGAGCAAATCAAAGGATAAGCTTTTAGACATTGCAGTGGATAAAACATGAGAGAGACGTGGTTGAATTAAGGAGCGTAAATAAAAAGGAAAGCTGTAATCCTCTGCAAAATCTACACAGACTATTTTCATCCCTTTGCTCCAAGCATTTTCTGGTTTAGCATTAATCTGAATCATAGACAAATCAAAACAGCTGCACGATTTTAATTTCTATGATTCATAACGAGTCTTGGATCCTCTTCGCGAATTGGATCTGACTTCGGGACACGGCTTAATCTCAAAATTAAATCTCACGAACTTCTCGTCCTTTTCGTTAAACTAGAAGGCCTCGACAGCTTATCTCTGAAGTCAAAGTTGGCTGGCCTTGCTTCGCATTCAGATGCGGTCTCCAAAAAGGCAAAATATAAAAATAAAAAAGCCATTCCATAAACTTCAATATATTTGTGTCTGGAAGTATAATATAAATATATTTCGAGATATTTAATCTCTATTGTTATCTATTTTGTCGGCTGGACACATTTAAAAATAAGAGACTTTCTCTTCATCAATTCTTGAACTATTTAAATTTAATAAGTGATGAACGCTTGAGGATGACAAACCACCGAACTAATGCTAATTTAATGAACATGGCCATGTGGCATGATCATGCCAAATTGCTTACCGCGGGGCGATCGGATGTGCCACGTGACGACTGCAGGACTGTACTCTTTCTTTGCCCTAACTAATTATATTTTATGCAATGGAATAGATAGGGCTGTCCATTTATGCCTTTGCTACGGGGCCAGAATGTCTTCTCCTTGTCCCCAAGATAATGAGGATTGGCAATGTATGAACCCGAATGCGGACGACGAACGTTGGAACTGGTCTTCAACGCTTCGCGATGTTTCAGCTTCTCCTCCCAGCTACAAGTCATCGACACCGTGTCTGAAAGTTAAAGGAATGTTCTCGTTATGCACCTGTAAACCCGCTCTTCAATAGCTCGAGCTCCCAGTTCAGATTTTAACCTTTGGTCTCGTTATTAGTCTACGCAAGGTTGCCTGTTTGATATGGTTGTGTTCGTAGATGGAGCTCGGTCTATAGAGAACCGATGAATTTCAGTGAGAAAGGTATCAACAAAATCCTCAACCTATTATACTTGTGTTAATTGAGTCTTAAACCTTTCAATTGTGTTAATTAATTCCTAAACCTTTTGATGACTTGTCAATATAATCCATTTGACTAATTTTAGTTGGAAATCGCTAATATGAATGCTGAGTATCCTATATGGCATGACCGACGATAATGTAGAGACTTTTTTTGAATTTTTTGTTACTTTTTTTTCTACTTCTTTTTCTTCTTTTCTTTCCCTTTTTTTCCCCTCAACTCGGGGCCGGTGAAATCAACGGCCGTCCCTCACTCGGTTTGAGAACACTTCTTGTCATAATCTATTGGAGCACATAGAAGATACATCATCGGGATAGTTATAAAGGCTCAAAGATTAGGGTTGGCTTTACCAAGTTACCTTACTGAATATTAATTGACCTTATGGATTAGGTAAGTGTGAGTTCAAAATCGAGCCAGTTTCTCACATTCGATAATGTAAAACCATATACCTCATCAATAATATTTCTTATACAACTTATGACCATGCATAATTAAAAGGTTCATTATCGTGGCCAAATGTCCCTTTCCTAATTTTTATTGTAGGTCCACTTTTTGGTGCGAAGTGTTGTGAACCGAGCTTGGCATCTTAGGTCTGCTGTCCTGATTAGCTTTGAATTTTCATTTTGACATTGTTGAACCGAGCTTACCAGGTGATGCACATAACTCATTATGAGGGGTTTTATCACTGTATTGAGCCTTTAATACAATTCAATAGATTTGTACGAAAACCCCACTCTCAATCGGACGAGCTTTCTTATAATGCAGATGAAACATGACGAGCTTTCTTTGTAAGGTAGATATAACATGGGAAAAAGGTGGTTCAATCAAGAAATGCAAACAAAAGAAGAAAAATCATAATTATTTGTAAGATCTATTCAGGCTTTATTCATCCATTATCTGTAAGCATTTTCTCCAATAGCATTCATCTGAATCAGAGACTAGTTTTATTGTGGTTTGGTAAGTCTCTGCATTAAGCACAAAATCAATGTAAATGGACTACGTCCACTACAAAGCTCACGTTTTTCATATGAACCCTACAGCTGTGTCCAAAGAAACGCTCTGAACCTGAAGCAACATGATGTGCCAAAGCATACATCACAACCTCATAACCCCGGGCACCGTCCCAAGATGTCCCAAAGACTCAAGTGCCTCAAAGGATCCAACCGGATTTCTCCAAGACCAGTATCATGTGCCTCATACGCACCTCCTCTGCATCTTGTAAAAAACAGAGCAACTTCAATAATCAGAGACCAATTGAAACAACAGCACGACTTTAGTTTCAGGAAAATCCGGGACAGCTCATAAAAATCTATTTCAGTCTCGTATTATAATTTTATGCAGAGAATGCATGTTACAGCAGAAGACAGATCATCGAAGGTTCAAGATCCCGCTAGCAATAAATTTGATATATCCGAATCGTTCTGTTTTATAAGGAACTGATGATCCAAAACATCGATTTGCTTCATCGTGTAGGTCGCCAAAGCTGCTCTATGACTGCTTTCAACCACTATAGAAATCAAAAGAACTCGCCCAAGAGCGGAAGCCTGACGCATGTAGGTGAAATGAGATAGTCAGAGGGTGTCATATTCCAACTTTTGGCTGAGAACTCTTAGCCTATCTCTCTCTCAAACATGCGGGGGCAACAACTGTTACAGGTCAGAACTAACAGTCAAACCCTGCTCAGTGCAACAGCAAAAGTATCTCAAGAAAGAAAAGTAGGTAAATATAGATGCACATTGTAAAAAATATTGAGGTGAGGGCGATATGTGAAAGAAGTTTGATGCGGTGTAAAGTGAAGCCATTAGTATATACTAGTTGGTTTATAACTCATTTGTGTAAGCTTTCTGAGTGAATATGAGTCAGATTAGATATATTGATCTCGGAGTGAAGGTATTGGGTTTTTACTATGTCAACCCAACAAGTGTATTAGAGACGATGATTTGGATGGGTTAGGACCAAGATATGTGGATCGGGAATTTATGAGCATATCAGGAAAAGGAATCTTGGATGTGACTCTCCATGACGTGGTAGATAATGCAATCTTGCTAAGCTTGGCTGGACTAGGGCGATTGAGGAGGAGTCAAGGCAGTGTTGTGCTCTTGCTGATTGGCTAAGCTAAGGTAGAGATTTGAGATGAAATAATGTTGGTGCGCTACTATATCTCAATTAATAGGAGTGAGACTAAACATTAGTTGTGAATTATAATTTCCAAAAGGGGGATGTGGTGTAAAGTGCAGCACTAGTATATTCTAATAAGTTCATAAATCTTCCGTTATGCTTTTGAATGAAGATGGTCTAACTAGCTCGGATTTAAAATTCCTTCAGATGATCTCCCTGGGCCAAGCTCTATTTTCCAGTTCAAATCAGTTGAAAGATGAGAGTTAAATATGGAGAATACATCAACCAATGATGTCATGTTGTCCCTGAATTTCCAACCAATGATGTCATGTTGTCCCTGAATTTCACTGCTCATGCCTCATCGGCTAGTTCCGCTATTAGTGCCCATTCAAAAAGGGTTGACTTGAACGAAAAGGATGCTTCCTAGTTTTCTTCAGCTTTCCTCATATAAACTGTTGAGGTCTCGTCCCTTACCAAAAAAAAAAAAAAAACTGTTGAGGTCTCGTTTGTCTGTCTTTCTCACTCTCTGCGTGTGTGAGTGGTGAGTTAACGAGTGAGCGAGCGTTTCAAGAGGAAGAATCAAAAAGGAAGACATGGGGACACAAGGAGGAGAAATGGGGATCCCTCTTCTTGAAGAACAAGAAGAAGTGGTTCCTGACAGAATCACACACATGCTTGTTCTCAGTGCATTTTTCGCTGTCTGCGGCTCCTACGTCTTTGGAAATGCGGTAAGAACTTTGCTTATCATAAAGCTTGGCTACTAGCAGGAATTGTCTGTCCTTTTATGTGCTTTTTTTTCTTTTTTTCATCTCTAGTCACGCATGTTTCTTCGTTCTGTTTCTGTCATCTGGAATAGCAAACTCTGATCTGGAAAAGAATATAACGCTGACCAACTAATTTTCTGGGTGACATATCAAACTTGTCTTTGCCTTCGATCAGTGTGCAACAGTTTCTAGATATGCAATATTGCCTTGATTAGGTAGAACAAGACTTGGCATATCTCCTCGTGTTGAGTCAAAATAAATATTTTGAAGACTGTGAGCAGAGTGTAGTTCTCGCTCCTAGTTACCGTCTAATTGGCTTAAAGATATGATTTTTTCAGGTGTCTTACTCATCTCCTGCTGAATCAGGTATTATGGATGAACTGAGCCTTTCTTTGGCAGAGGTCAGTGACCATCACTATTTGCTCTTTCACTGTTTTTAATGTTTTGTGTAATCCTTCTAAAAGTATAAACTAAGTGAATGGAAGCATTGCTTAAATAGACTAAAACATTTTGCAGTGTGAGTGAGAATTCACTTGTTGGTTCTTCCGATCATGTCTGTGATGTTTACTCTGAATGGCTAATTTCTTACAAAGAAAGCTCTCTATATTCTGTCAATTTCCTGTGGCTGAAATCTAAAAGACACGAGAAAATTTTACCCAACTGGGTGTATATTATGGCACCTATTGGTCTGTACACCAAAATTTTCTTTGGTCGACTGAACTGAAGTGCTGGTGAGATGCAGTATTCGGTTTTCGGTTCACTATTGACGGTTGGAGGACTTCTAGGTGCCCTGTGCAGTGGTAAAGTAGCTGACCTAATCGGTCGGAGAGGGTAAGTGTTCTGGCCAATACCTTTTAAATGTTGTTTCACCACTGCATTATCTCAAATTTGAGCGTCACAAATTGTTTGAAACTTATAATTCAACTTTTGCTGATAATGTTGCGCAGGCTATGTGGGTTACTGATGTATCGGGCATCATCGGATGGTGTGCAATATTTCTTTCAGAGGTACCATGTTTATGTGCCAATTGGTCCATTATTAGTTTTCATTAACCATTTTACTTATCCCTTGGCTAGCTTACTTGCTCCGCTGGCAAAGTTCTTCAAAAGTTGATGTCTAGCCTCAAGTTTTACCGAGCAAATAGACATTAATATCGAATGGAGAACCTGGTTCTTTTGTGGGCATAGTTTACTATCCACTCTAGATAATACTAACGAACTTTAACTTCTTGAAGGGTGCTTGGTCTCTTGACCTTGGAAGATTATTACTGGGATTTGGAGTTGGTCTTGCCTCATACGTGGTAACAAATGCAGTTTCTTCAGATCATATAGCATTGTAAGTCCAACGATTCAATGTCGATTGATTATGCATTTAATCGTGCAGGTACCAGTGTATGTTGCAGAGGTAACACAAGAATTTAAGGGAGGATTTGTTTCGCTCTGTATGGTAATTAGAAGCCTCATAAATTGTTGCTTTGGCTTCAATCTCTACCTGAAGTCTAATTACATTGATCCTCTGTATGATCCACAAGCTCAGGCCGCTTCTTTACAGCTTTTATCGATGTCATTTTAGGCATTCCACATATCTTTCCTGACTCGTTCTTGCATTATACAAATCACATTATCTCACTGGAAGATCTTGTGGCCATCCTTTGTATATTGAAAATAACTACCCTTTTTTTACCTGGTGGATGATATACAGTTGGTGATAGCCGGTGGCATGTCATTGACGTACGTCATTGGTTCGCTGGTAAATTGGCGTCTCTTGGCTTGTTTAGGTACTCCCAATGAACTATAATAATTATCTGTTCATATGCTTTGAAAATGATTCTTACGCTTTCTCATGTAACGGATTTCAGGAATTATTCCATGTCTACTGCAGCTGGTGGGTCTTTTCCTTATTCCGGAATCTCCTAGATGGCTGGTGAGTTTCTTGAAGGGAAATTCAAGATACTGCTGCTGGAAAGTAGATGACATGTTAAATAGAATCTAGAACCTTTCATGCACTTTTGTCCCCGCCTTGTTGCTTGCATGAGTAAGACTGGCAGAAGCATCAGTCGGGACTGATATGGACAATGATGATTGCCGTGCACAGGCCAAGGTTGGTAGAGAAAAAGACATGAAAGCTGCGTTGCAGCGTCTCAGGGGAAAGAATGCAGATGTCTCCAAAGAAACATCTGAAATCGAAGTATAAAATCTCACTGCAGCAGAATGTTTTCATTTTAAACTCATTGCTTAATTATGTCCAAATGGCTTTACTTTCGAGAACAGTAGCGTGGTTTAGCATGAGGTAGCGCTTCGTTTTCTGCAGGGTTACATTGAAACTCTTCAACAAGTATCAGAACATGGGATATTCCACACATTTCAGCGAAAATACGCACGAGCACTAACTGTAAGCCCCGTAGCTGAATTCTTACTATTTATCTCGATCTTTACCAATTTCGTGTTATTGATGAAATCAAGCACGTGACTTTGATCTAGGTTGGACTTGGCCTAATGGTTTTTCAACAGTTGGGAGGATTAAATGCATATGGATTTTATATGAGTTCAATTCTTGAAAAAGCGGGTAACTTCATCTACGCTGAATCATCATTCAATGAAAACTTTCCATCTCAAGATGAATAATACATTGACAACAATTGGCTTCTGAGACAGGTGCCTCGAGTACCGCCGGGTCCATCACCGCAGCCATTGTCCAGGTTTGTATTCCTGTGTAAATAGTAAGCCTTTCCTCTCTTCTCCTCTCTTAGCCTATGAATAATTCTTTTGTATCCATGACATGCAGTTGGCAGCAAATATTGTAGCCGTGTTCTTGATGGATAAATTTGGAAGACGACCGTTACTGCTGGTAGTAACTGAGCCGAAGCATTGCGGATCATTCTTGTGCTCATCATATTCACCCAACACAAATATTGCTTCAAAATGGCTGATAGATAAAAATGCTTCTGAATGTAGTCGAAACTTTACTGTTCCTCAAACCAACTAGCTAATATGCAGGTTTCAGCATCCGGAGCTTGCTTGGCTGGCTTCCTTATTGGATTATCATTTCTCCTACAGGTTCCTTACTACACATGCTTCCTGTTTATCCTCATATGAATTTAGTACGGTATGCTCTTGATGGAAAACTGTCTAAGATTCAACGTGCAGGACTATCATCAATCAACCGATGTCGCATCCACCTTGACCTTCGTGGGGATTGTGGTGATTTTTTCCCCTTGATATGTTAAATGCTCTATTTGTTGCTTCGAAATTCAAAGAAAATGCAGCAGCAGCATTGTTATGAACTTTGCTCCTCTTAGATGGATTAATGAGGTACGCATTATACAATTTCAGGTTTTTAGCGGGTTTTTTTTCAATTGGCTTAGGAGGATACCCTGGATCATAATGGCTGAAGTCAGTGAGAAATCTGGTGCTCTAACTACTTTTCTCAAGTCCTGTATGCTCATTGAGTTCACAGGGCTTGACGTGATCACCAATCGTCTTGATGTCTCACCTTATTATGACGGTTTCTGCTGTGCCAGATTTTCCCAATGAACGTGAAGGGAGCAGCAGGAAGCCTCGTGAATTTGATCAGCTGGTTCGGTTCCTGGCTTGTGGCCTACACATTCAACTATTTCTTTGAATGGAGCTCAGCAGGTGATGCTTCTTCACTTCTCATCCTCGCTGCTTTTTCTAGTGCCAAATTCAGGTACAAATTAAGATATTCATCAGTCTGCCGAATGTGCCAGGCGTGTTTTTGCGTTCTCGGGCATCTGCTGTTCTGCAGTACTCTTCATAGCGAAGATGGTGCCGGAAACCAAGGGGGCGCACACTTGAGGAAATAGAGGCATCGATGACCTCATAGGTCACCCTGGAAACAAGGTCCTCAACGAAGCATATTTTGTCTACTTGATCTCTATGATCGCAAAAAATGGATTTAGCTTGCTCTTATGCTGAGCCGAGCGTGGATCGAGTAGCGTAAAATTCTTAACTCTGGTGTAGGAATTGAATGCGAACTGATGCCAAGTCTTTGAACTGTTTGAATTTGAGATGGCCTGCAAAAAAGATAGAAAGCAGCTAATATGGGAAGCTTGTCATTCATATGTTCAGGTAGAAATATTGGTAGAGATATTACGAGGGCTAAATAATGGATGAGTGTATAATGGATGAGTGTACGAGATTACTAGGTATCATTGAAAGCTAGTAAACACCAAAAGTGTTTGAATAACTCAAGTGAGGTCATATTTTCCGTCATATGGCTTATTCAATACTAAAATCCTATGCTAGTCTCCCCATGGAGTAGGTCTTGCCACTTGAACTATGGAAATCCAATGTTCGATTTATTTTCTCATTGTATTTACTTAATAGATTGGTTATTTGTTTTCCAATGACGTAATGGCAGAAAAGAGTCATTGTCAACATACGCGTACGAGTCCTATATAGGTTTACTTGGTCATTATTTGTATATATGGGTATGGTGCATACCCATAAAGATCTATGTAAAGTCGAGCTTTTATGAATTTAAAAATAATTTTATCGATTGAAAAAGCACGAACTCTATATACTTCCGTTTTTAATATCCCAACAGCCTTTACTTTTCTATTTTACTAAAGTACAGATAGTAGGACTAAAAGGCTTCTTTCAAGGAAGAAAAAACGAAAGAGTTTCTCGAGTATGACTATTCAAAAAGATGTCTTTACTAGCACCAATAGATACCAGATGAGTTATAGTTGTCAATGAGAAATGCTGCTAGTATCTGCGGTCAACGATTTGGCTGAAAAGTATAAAAAAAGTAATAATCCTTTTGTGTCGATGCCAATTTAGTCCTAATTTTTTAGTCTCTATTGAAATATTACATAAAGATAGATCGCTTTCCCAATCCCAAGCCAAATATTTCTGCTATGATGCTATTTTGTCCACTCTCTTCCCAGGCCATGTTGTAATTGTTTAGGCCTAACCAAGCACGGATTAGAAATCTTTTGGAATATCCCTTGTTATGAAAGGTGAAGATGTGAGATCCAAGCTGACCTCTGCTATAGGTCTCACCACTTCCATATCTAAGGTAGACCTGGTCGTACATATAAATGTCGTTTTTACATAGACAGGGAACACAGATGGGAAGATCACAAGGCAAAGGTCGATATGATAATGATTGGCTTTATTGAAGTTACCTTGCCTTATGAAGAAGCAATGGCTACAGCCTTCACATTGCATCCATATATCCACATTACTTGTATCCACCACCAAGTTTGCATATTGACCAGTGCCAACTGACAGGGTGGTTATATAATAATTGAGATTAGCCCCTAGCAACCGGAGGTTGTAGTGCACTGGGGCTCTATTTATTGACTCCTTCCGAACATTAAACTCAACAAAACCATGGATTTGAGTTGGCACACATGAGCTTTAGATATCTTAAAGATTTTTTGATATCTTTCTTCTAGGGTGAGATTTCGAGGATAGAGCGTTGTGTCAAATCGGTCTATAGGGATAAGTTTAGTACTAAAACCATGGATTTCAAAAGACTTGGTGATGATGGGAAAGCAAATGAAGAGAGCAACTAGAGTAAGAAGTGACATTGTCCTAGTTTTCGCGAATTTTCTGGTTGTGTTCGCAAGTGCTGAATCTTGACGTAGTGTTATTATTCTTCTTTTTTTTCTCACTGCTAATAAATTGTGTTTCAAAGAAGGCTTTTTTGTTTTTGGTTTGGTCTGGTAAAAAAATCAGATTTCGCTAATTAATATACTCCCAAAAGTAGAGACAATTAATATAATGATCCGCACTTATTGTAAAAAAATTTCATTTTTCAAAGTCAACTCATCTTCCTCCTCAGGTATACAAGTTCCAACATTGCGAAGAAGTTAAAGGAAACGGCCCATGCACAAATGGTAGAGATAAATCGGATTTCCTCTAATTAATATGCTCCAAAAAAGTAGAGACTATTAATATAATGATCCAAATTTATTGTGGACATTTTATTTTTCAAAGTCAACTCATCTTGGACCAAAGATATATAAGTTCCTACAAAGGCACCCGTTCTTACTTCAACCTAAAACCTACTCCTGGTCCATAGGCTCTTGCAACCTATCCTACATGAACTGGTCAATTTCATGCATTCCTGGAACCTACACTCTAATGTAATCTTTTTTTAAATATAATTTTTGTTAATTACCATTAATTGCTTACACATTCATTGAGGGAAAAAAACAAGTACAATTTACACAGAGTACATGTTGTCAACAACTTCTTAGATAAGACATAATAACATTGCACAGCCAAAATGCAAAACTATATCCATTTTTTTCTTCTCATAAAAATATAACTTAGCAACTTGTACCAAAGCATATCCTTCACACCCTTCCCTCATTCTCAACATATCTTTCAATCTCTTCCTTTTCAAAGGCCTCTCGCAATTAAAGAAAATTAACTCCCAGGATTGAAACAATTGATTGTGGCTTTGGGGTTTTCTAGCTCACAAACTAGTTCATCAGTTAAAATTTACCATCTATGTGTAAATTGCTTTAAGTTGAGATTACTTTCGTACAGTAAAAGTCTGGACTAAACCGATTCATGAGATTTACAAGATGTTTATGGGCCTTTAGGGACCCAAGTCTTTATGCTCGTGTCTCTGAATTATCTGTAAAAAATTATATGCATTCAAAGGCGATATGACTTGGATAAAATTGAATCCAATGGTGCATGTGTATGTCCCATATTAAAATCGATTCTTGGCTGGTTTGTCGGGTATAGCCTTAATCACAATAAGTTGTTTATTCATGTGAATTTCTAATTATGTTGGGTCGCTTCACGGGAGATGAATCTCATAATTGGAGGAACTGGTAGAAGAACATCCTCATAAATATCATTCTTAAATTGCCTTACTGAGTTAGAAACATAAACATGAAATATGTATTATTTGCTTTAAAAGTTAGAGCCATACTCGTCTTATTCTTTCCCATAGTTCTCCATGTCGCGCTCACATAATAATTGGTTGAGGATGGACGAGAGTAGACTATCGAAAAAAAGTACATGATGCAAGATACCATTTTTCCTTTATTAAGGAAAGATATGGACATTTGCGAATGTTGCCTTCATCACGGGATGAACGGAAAGAGATTGGGAAGGCCTTTAGGTCCAAGAAGAGTTTCAACGATGTATAACCAAATTTGCCTAGTACTTGAAAGGGAAAGTTCCCTAACCAAGGAGAAAAGAAGGTTCATGCAGTCCTCGGAACCTGCAAACACATTGCCCTCCTCGAAGCCAGCGCACAAGTGGTACCACACTTTTTAATGATTGATCAGAGAAACGGTGCATGACAGTACATGCTACTTCCGAGTATCTCGGTCAGGGTGAATTTATGTCCAGAAAAAATTTGTGCCCCACATTTCGGTTAGCAGTCCACCTCCATTACACATGCCTAATAAAAGTTACTGTAGAAGTACCATCGCGTTTAACTATAGGCGTGGCACATCAAGAAAATGTACAAAACAGGATTAGCAGCACTTCAATCAATGGAAATGATTTCACGAGAGAAAAGCATCAAATGGAGATCCAAGAGATTAATTACTTACCTAACGCCCTCATATATATAGCAACATAAAGCTGTCCGGCTTCAAATTCTCAGCACCGGACGCATTGAGAAATTACCTCACCGTTGTGATGATCTTATAACGCATTTCTTCCAATGTTACATTTTGTAGTCAACATTATGAGAACTTTTTTTTTATCAAATATATCATGTCTAGGATGGTATCAAAGATCTCATGGAAAACAAAACTAGAGAAAAAGAGAAAATATATTACTATCATAAAATCTATAATTAACTTCAAAAAAGCATAGGCCTCGGGTAATTTGGTGGCTCAAGATGGGTCTCATGAAAAATCTTATATTTCTTGGAGGTGGTTCTCGTCTAGTGGATAAGCGGTTTGTAATGGAACTTTAACTTCAGCTAGTTGTGATCGTTACGGGGTCGAGAAAGCATCACTTATCAATTTATCAAGTAAACTGTTGGGGGCCCAAGGAGATCATACAGATTAATTGTACTTCTTGCCTGAGTGGTCAACCTACTGTTTTTTCTGTTTTGTCAAAAGAGTAATCAACTTATTTGAAGTGGCTCACTTTGTACTTGAATAGCTCATCTACGAACAATGATTAGTTTTACTCCAAAATTTTGGAATTATTTGGCTCCTTGTCATTCTCCTCCACCAGGAAAAAACTCCCCTCGGAGGAGCTGTACGATCTCTACCTGGTAAAAGTTTAACCTCTAATTTCTAAAATCTGGTTTATAAATCCAACTCGTCCTTGCTGCAATTGATCTTTCGAACGACCCTTCATGACGATTCACCATTTTCTTCAGTGAACCAATCCAGATCAAACATCTTCAATGCTTCTTCAAAACTCAGTGGGATGACAAAATGGGCTTTTGGCAACATGATTTGCGTACCTCTCAGTCTCTCCCGACATTTAATATCAGAACGCGTTCTGTTCTCTTTAAATCTCTCAATATTTAAGTTGCTACTCAACTTCAACAACATTCTCTATGATGGGTATGAAATCGAGTTCAATTTGATATGAATGATTTTCAAAAGCATTTCTATTTTTAGGTGGAAAAAAGAACGAAATCCATAAGTGAAAACACATCTTCAAGTTGAAAATTCTCCGGCTACTTAAAGGAAATTCGGATACTTCAATTTGAATGTCTGCT
Source organism: Eucalyptus guilfoylei (assembly GCA_016097605.1). Lineage (NCBI taxonomy): Eukaryota > Viridiplantae > Streptophyta > Magnoliopsida > Myrtales > Myrtaceae > Eucalyptus > Eucalyptus guilfoylei. The sequence goes on from CM027867.1 coordinate 51,407,908, forward strand.
TCATCGTTTGTTGACTCACCTTGTCCTGAGAATCTAGGGGCGTGTTTGGTGCCCACCGTGTGGCATTGGCAGCACCATGATGGTGTCTCTTTAGGAAAAAAATTATTGCTCCTTTCTTGGGATAGAAATTCATTTTGCAAAGTTCTATAATGCCGATTTTGATCAATAGAAAACATTTTTTGCCGACCGATTCATTTTTCCTAGTGTCTAAACAGATGAAATATGAAAACATTTCCTAAAATTGGTTTAACACCGACTTCGTGAGTGCGCACTGTTTGTCTTGAAGGAGGGCTCGTCCACGAGTCAAGTGTTCGATGGGAGCGATACAGAGGTGACGGGAAGATGCTGAGGCATAGTGGTGGGAGCGGTGGCGTCATTGATGGGAATGGGAAGGACTTTCGACGGTCCATATCAGATACTAGTGAGCCGTTAAAATGCAGATAGTTCAACAGAGTACGCTACTCTATACAGGCAAAGAATCTGAACAATAGTGATAATGGAGGATTGGAGTAAGACAGGATAAAGTAAGGGAAAAATTTTCAAATTGTAAATTTGGACATATCCACTTTTATCCAGTGTTTAGCATAGATAATTTTTGCATGGCCATTGTTAAAGTCTAGTGCAATGAAATTCAAGTGATCGACCATAATGAAAAACAAAGAAAAGAGGTTGAGCAATCCCAATGCTGGTAGCAAACTAGGAGATCAAGGTGGTGTCAACTTGGGAGTAACACTCAGATCGAGAGAAGGGGCAAGGAATCTCCAAGTGATTGTCTAGCAAAGAAATCATAGTGATTGTTAATGCGCAGCGATATAGATCCTGTTAACACATTCAGACTTAAGTTCCCTCGATGAAAATCAGTGAAAAGTCATATCATTTCAAACATCTATTCATATGATAAAATGAGAAAAAAAGAAATCCCTTTGAAACAAATCATATTAACAAGAATTGTCTCATAAAATGGTGCAACTAACATGTCCATGGCTCAAGAAAATGTTCGCTCATTGAATGATGCAACTAACACGTCTACTGACTCCGAAACATTTTCTCAAGTCATAGATATATTAGCTACACCCATTTTATAATCCAATTCTTTTTACATTTTCTCCAAATGTTGAGACCACTTTGTTTGATCATACCTAATTAAGTTATCGCCATCAGATGATATATGAAGAAGCTATCGCAATCCATTAATCAGAATCACATCCAGTACCCTCCACACAAAATAAGTTCGAGGCAAATTATGCTCATGGTCTAGAGAGTGCTCCATATATCTATATATAATAACAAGACTGAATATGAGCTTTCTCCGATTGTTTCATATGTCAAAATCTTATCAATCCCCAAGTTTACATAAACGGACATGATTGATTCATATGATATTTGAGACAATTGCTCCTATTCCGAGCATCTTCCCTTCTAGCCACGTGGCTCTTCGCGCGTTATGGAAGGGAATGACAAGACAAATCATGTGTCTTTCGACTCTTTTGTACCTATGCTAAAGACCAGACAATTTGAAATTTAGTTTCAAGCAATTGCAATAATTGTTACGAGCTAAGGGTCACAATCCGCAAAAGTTATTGACGCTCGAAATTCATCTTGAATTATAACAGAAGAAGAAAAGACACGCTTCACATATTTAATCCCCATTAGGAATAATCCCAATAGTCTTTGCCCATCCAGGCACGTGTTATTCCATTGATTACATTTAAATTCGAAAAATTCAAGTTTTTTATTCTTGATACAATTTATAATAGCATTTCACATAACATAACAACTTGCCATACATCGATCGAGATATCTACTGAACACTAATTAGTTGTTTTTCTTGTCTACGTCAAATTCTCTTGTGCTCTAATGATGCATGAAGAAAAGTCAAAATGTCTAACTCCCTCTATGCATTGGCCGACTGCCAATACATGCGTATGGGTCTTCAACTGGAAGTTGCCTTTTTTTCGCAACATGCAATTCATGAGAATTGACCACTTTTGTCGCCCAATTTCACAGATGAATACGACACCGTATTTTCTTTTCTTAAAAAAAAAATCATCACATTTTGATGTTAAGGTGATACGTATCGTGTTAAATAACGATGATAAACCAAAAAAAAAAAATGATTAGCGCGGTGATCGCCCGTAGTAGATGGCTACGTTTGGTTTAGCATTTGCAATGGGCTTATTCACTCCAATGCAAATGCTGAAAGCCCAAAGCTTCTTGAGAAAATGCAGTTGTGTTTGGTAAAAAAAATTTTGCAAATGGACTTTGAGCTGAATATGCGTTTGGTAAAAACTTTAGCAAGGGGCTTTGATGGGTATTATTTATTTATTTATTTTTTTTTTTTGAAAATTCAACTAAACCCTTCACCGGACGTAGAGAGCTGCTGGCCGTCAATGAGCGGATCTGGCCGGCGGCCGCCCGTGAGGTGCGCCCGGGAGGCCTGGGCGACCTCCCGGCGGCCGCGCGACCAGCCGAGGGCCGCCGGAGTCCGCCCGACCTCGAGCAACCCAGTAGGGGCCGGAGGTCGCCCGAGCCTCGGCGACCCGTTCTTCGACCCGGGGCCGCGCGACCGGCGACCGTCGCACGGTCTCGCGGCCGCAGCGACCCTCGCTTGGTCGTCCAGACCTCGGGCGACCTCCCGGCGCTAAAAGGCTGGCCGCGACCCTCGCGGTCGCCGCCGAGGTCGGCGAGCCTCGGCTGACGCCCGCCGGCGCTGATTTGGCTGAGCCGCGTGACCGTCTTCTCCTTGATCGCGAAGGGCTGTCTTTTATTTAAAAATAAATAAATACGGGGGTAATAAATTTAAATATGAAAAATTAATGAGGGTAGTTTAGGAAGAAAAAAAATGTTTTTTTTAGCGTTTGGTAGAATCTTTGGCGAAAACCTCGCCCAGTCCTACTGTACGTTGGGCTCAGCATTTTTCAGACTCGACTTTCATTTTAAAGCTCCGAGATTGGTTCCCAAACACCCTTATTTTCGGCTGAAGGGCTTTTTAAGGGAAATTGAATGGACTTTCTAAATGCAAACCAGCCTTGGATGAGGTTGGGCCAATGGATTAAAAGAAGTGCGACTTGACTCATTCGAGAGACCCAAAAAAATGAAAGGAAAGAAAGACTTATAAATCATTTAAATCTGAACCAAACTTGAATATGTATACATGACACAAACAACATATTTTAAAATTATTTCGCCAAAATTATCAAAAAAAATTGCAATTTTATTCTTCTACCATTTTGTATGCACAAAACTCAAAGCTGCAATTATTAGAGTTGAATGAGGGTCGGCCAGCCAGCCACTCTTGCTAGGCTTGAAAGATAAAAAAAGGAAAAGAAAGAAATAAAAAAATTGAAAATTCAATTTTAAAATAATTATAAAATTTGTTCAACCATTTATGTCCACGTAAGGCATCATTAACGTCGCCGGATTTCGTTAAAATTGGTAGGATAGTATAAATTGACAAATGTGAAAATATTTAATATTCAATTAAGTAAAACATAAGAATAAGCATTATAAGGAATTGAATTGACCAAAAATACAATAGATTTAAAACTTTTGGACAATATTCCTTCTCTAGAACATGTCCAAAAAGAGTTGCAAACACACACATCTATCTTATAATTTCCTTCCATAACTTGAAAAGGGGCACATCTAATAGGACAAGGGGAGCCACATGGCTGAAAGAAGACACTTGAAAACGGAAGTTTGCTCCATTCCTTGTAAAATGTCTCAAGACCAACAAGTTGTTGACTTATACGCCAAAAATTTGCTCCTTTACCATGGCCCTCACATGTCACATCGATCAATGATGTCCATTTATGGTAAAAAGTTGAGAATGACAAGATTTTCACATTTGATACAATCAGAGAAAGCTCTTCGATCCAGTCTTCTTATGACATAGACATATGCATAGTTTTCATAGGGCAAAGTTTGAAGTTAATAGTACATTTGAGTTTGTTTTATTATATACAGAGATATATCATAGCAGATGTCACAAGTTCGAGTCTTTTAATACATTTCTTTTGATGGGTCAATAAGAAGCAGACATCACATTAATACAAACTAGAATCCAGCCAAAGCAGAAGGGAGATATTTGGTGTTTTTGTAAAAACGAGTCTCGATTGGGCAGGAGGAGGCTGGTCTACACAGCAGGACCTCTCCACTCAAAAACAATAATGATGTTTAATAGGAATCTCTTTACTTATGAGATTTACGTTCCATTTATTATGTGAAAAATAATTTTTCTTATTTTTGGTATTTGATTTATTTAGAAAAATGAGTCAATGGAAAATCTATACTTATATTTAGGAAAATAATTTTCCTCTTTAAAAATCGGAAATCATTCTCTAAAATATGACTAGATATTAACATTTGGCCTAAAACTCTACACTTGGGCATATAAACCCTAACACTATTTCCTGGGTCATTAGCATCTAGGACCAAATCTCCGGTGCTCACGTCCAAATCCCTTGTGCCCTCGGTCAAGTCCATCAAGGTAGAGCCCACGATCTTGTTGCCCATGCTTAGGCCCCTAATGCTGATGCCACACCTAGGTCCATTAAGGCCGAGCCCGACGCCCTGCAAAGTAGATGCAGCTTAACCGAATTCAACTAGAATCATGCATGCTAAATCGATTAGGCAGACCACATCACATGAATGGGCAGTAAATCCTTAAATTATTGGGCAGATACATGGCAAATTCACAACGGTTCGATCACACTATCAAACACTCTCGGATTAGGGCAACACCACACGCCGATAATGTAACGTACCAAATAACGAGAAGACAACAAAGCATACGCAAAACAAGATTAAAAGCAGCAATCCTAAGACAAACTAGATACTTTACATTCTGACGAAGCTGCATGAATGTTCACCCCAATTTTCATACGGTCGCAAAGCTCAAGAAAAAACAATTGAGGATACCAGCAGAAAAATCATTTAAATAACTCAAACCACTCTGATCAAATCAAAAACTCGAACATGCCTATTTCTATTTTGCTGACATGGTCCGTCCATAAGACTCCATGATTAGTTTGCCTTCATCTACTGCGAGTCCAGCTGCTTCAATAAAAAAACGCCATTCCTGTTTCAAATTCTCAAGGTTCCTGGGGTCCATCGACCTTGTTCCCACTTTTAGGACCTCTTCAGCTAGGCCTAATTTATCGAGCTTCAATAAACAATTTTTTCTCTTCCTCCTCCTCCACTATCATTCCTGCCCCAGAGCTTCGGGAAATTAGAGACCCTCCACATCGAAGACTTCTTTCTCGAACTTGTGCCTCATTTTCATCGTCTTCTTTTGCAGTGCCTCATTTTCATCATCTTCTTTTGCAGCTTGTTGCAAATCGATCATCTGTTTTGGATCAGATTCAGGCAAATTATTCCTAAAGAAAGAATAGAATATTATCTCTAAAGAAAGAATAGAAGGGTCTCAAGTTGAGCATAGGTTTGGGGCTTTCTCATTATTTGAATTTGAGCATTTATTTTGTTAGGTAGAATCAAATCAAATTTTCGATGGAAAATATCTTCAATTTCATTTTCAACTTTCAGTCAAATACTTTCTTAATTGTCTCAAATGTCTAAATCTGATCAATTCCCATGTTTACATAAACGGACATGATCGATCCATATGACATGTGAGGACCAAGAGAAGGAGCAAACCTCAGGAATCAAGCGTCTTTCCTTTAGCCATGTGGCTCCACCCCACGCTATTGCACGTGGCCTTTTCCAAGTAATGGAAGCGAATGATAAGGTAAGATGTGGTGTGCTTTTAGCTCTTTGGACCGATCCTAAAAGACTATGGTCAATTTGAGTATAGTATGAAATTGCAATAATTGTTCCAACTTAGGGTCGCTATCCGCAAAGTTGTCGATGCTTGAAATTTATCTCGAATCCCAATGGACTAAGACAAAACACACTCCACATTTTTGTTCCCCGTGAGGGAATATCCCAAGGTCTTGCCCATCTAGGCACGCAACCATTCCATTAATTACCATCAATTTAAATTCGAAAAGCCAAAATTTTCATTCTTGAATGCCATTTCATAAAACCATTCAATAAAATTTGAAAAAATAGAACAATACATTGTGTATCCATCAAGATTTCTACTAAATACTAGTTGATTCTTTGTCTTGTCCATGTCAAAATTCTCTTGTGCTTCAATGATGCATGAAGAAAAGTCAAAAAGGCTCCACTCCCTCCATGGATTGGCCGGCTGTAGTGCTTGCTGTATGGGTCTTCAACTGAAACTCTTGCCTTTTTCGCAACTTGCAATACATGACAATCGGCCGCCTTTGTCGCTTAATTCCTCCGACGAAGACGACTCGATATCTCCTTTTCTTCACAAAAACCATCGCATTTCGATAGCAATGTGATATCTATCATGAACATGCTAAATAGATAAGACAGAGCAAGTTCACAGCATTTTAGAGCATTAATTTGGCCCGACAGTCATTGGTTGTGGATGGAATGAGGTTGGGTTGTTAGTAGACCTGTCAAACAGATGAAATTGGATCGGGTTGGATTGAAAATGATTTGACTTATATTGACTAATTTAACCTTTCGTTTTGAGCTATTTATATACAATATAATTTTAGCGATCCATACCCGACCCAGTCCATTGCATGATCCAACACTTAGTGCCAACAATTTTTTGACACAGCCCATTTGCACGATCCGACACAACCACTAAATAGGTCTGTATTTAGCATGTGTCATAAGTGAGTTGACCTAGTTATGACACAAAAATTGTATGTTACATGAGTTGTTATGCTTAATCAAATTAGACACGAATAGGCACGTTTAAGTTAATGTATGAACGTGTCATATGTTTAGCATGACATGATTAAACAAGTTTTAGCACATTTAATATTCGCATCTAAAGAGTTTTTTTTTTTCTAATCCTAAATAGTTTATACAAATAAACCCATGTTAAAATGAGTGAAAAGGTCAAACAAAAACAGTAATAGGATGCATAAGTCATAGAATGTTAAAGAAAAGGCTAATATTTTAGATTTTATATGAAGCAAATTATTCATATATTTAGAAATATGTTGAAACTCATTACAGAAGTTATCATGTATTAATGTGTTTTTTTATTTTTTTTATCCGTGTATACAATTACATGTTAAAATTAATTTGTAAGCAAGTCAACATATCGTGTTGTGTGAACTGCTTTATTAGATGTGTTGAAGCAGCTTTGTCATCTTCAAGTCAACAAAATTCTAATTATACTTCTGTCTCTACACGATACGATTAACACAAAATAACACCAATTGTCAGTCCCAATGAAGATGACTTTAAAATAGGAAAAAAAAAAAAGGGAAGAAATTACAAATCACCTACACAAAATAACTCAGCTTCATGTTGTCTTGACTTTTAAGACTGGACACTAGCAAGCAAACTACCTAAAGTTGAAAATTATCAAATTCTTTTGTTGCAAATTCGATGGATACATTTTGGAATACCCACAAAATCATGCTTAGGATGCATTTCTTTCATAGCAAATGGGTGATTTGAAATTTTTTTCTTAAAGTAATTTGCTTATATCGCCTATCAAAATGAACCGCGAAAAATATTTTTATTGTACCTGAAAATTTCAGTCACTCTAAACGCGAATGATAACCATTATATTTATCTGTTTTTCTAATTTTTCTATTCTTAGAAATATGTTTTAAAGTAAAATTCCATTTAGTAAAGTAATTTTATTTTTCTATTTTTTGGGATAAAGTTTTAATAAAAATAGTTTAAACTTAGCATCAAAGTAAAAAAAATATATTTTTTATTTAAAACAAAATGGTAAAAGTTAACTTTTCTTATCATGTATGCTTAGAAAGGAGATATTTAGAAAAGCTGTCAATGAAATTACTTTAGAATAAATTTTAATTAATAAGTTATCAAACGCGTATTTTTTCCTAACCTTATTTGGAATAGAAAGCAGAAATATATTTATCGCCACAAATTTTTAAGGTATCAACGATTATATTCAACTCTCATCTCCTCACTCTTGATTTTGCTCGACTCAAGCCTTAATCGCTAGACTCTCGCTCGACCCGATAGCGTTATCTTAAGAATCGAGAAACTTTTGTGATCATGTTGCCTTTCTACTGCCAAGTCTTCCGTTGCTGAATCTGGTGACAGGCCTTTGTAAATAGGAAATGCTTCCTGTCGGGTGGAGATCTTTGTATCAGCAGAACCGGGAATCACTAGTAACTTCGACCAGAACCACCAGTTCTATTTACCCACTCGGAAACTGATCCCAAGACCATATGATTCGATTCCCGATTCCACAGAACCGAAATCGATCCCACGGGTACGAATCTCAATTCTTAGACCGGAATCGAGCCGCCGGAGAACCGATCACCCTCACAGAAAAGAGTATTTTCATGGGAAAATGAAAGGAAACTGTAAAAGAAGGAAGAAAAGGGAGTGGAAGGCGAGGGCGGATCAGCGAGGGCCAAGGCGCATCTGACGTGGGACCCGGGCACCGTTTACTCTATCGGTACAGCTAATCCGCTTTTAACACCTTTCGTCTCGTTGGCGCCTTCCCCTAACCATTCCACCAGCACTCTCTCTCTCTCTCTTCCCCTATCTTTGGCATGCGGATATTATTAACGCCCCCAT